>OW964573.2:16676387-19083201 GCA_943138885.2 Tholera decimalis | reverse complement strand
CGTTTTTGCCATTCGGCTACGGAACCCTCAAAATGTACTAAATAAACAGACATTAAGAATAGTTTACTTCGCACTTGCCGATTCGCTAATGAGTTATGGACTCCTTGTTTACGGGCGAACTTTATTACATATTTAAATGACATTAAAGACATACAAATAAGACTGCTAAAGTACCTCATTAGTAAAAATGTTAAAGATAAGTGCAACAAAGAATATAATAAGTTATTTCGCATTTGTAAAATTATACCAATAGATAAAAATGTAGATTATTTGGTAGGACTTAAATATTATTATAATGATGAATATAAAGTTAATGTTAAAAACAAACACAACACACGTAGGGTTAAAAAAAAAAAAAAAAATCGGGCACGTCGCAATTGCGGCGGTAAGACCCCTCTTTGAGGAGTGGCTAGATCGGCGTCACGGCGTTCTGACCTACCGCATGACGCAGGTCCTCACCGGACACGGAAGTTTCGGGAGGTACCTGTGTCTGATGGGTAAGGAAGAGACGCCTGGGTGTCACCACTGCGAGGGTCGCCTTGAGGACACAGTCGAGCACACGGTGCAGGACTGCCCAGCTTGGGCAGAGCACCGACGTGTCCTCACGGCGACAATAGGCGCAGACCTCTCGCGCCCGGCCTTGGTCGAGGCCATGCTGCGGGGCGAGAGGGAATGGGAAGCGGTCGCCTCCTTCTGCGAAGCAGTCATGCTTCCGAAGGAGGAGGCGGGCCGCGTGAGGGAGAGGATGGCGTCCTCCCTCCAGCCCAGCCGCAGTGGTAGACGCCCACGGCGTCGGACGTCGGCCGACGATCTCCGGCCACCGTAGGCGCGGGCATGCGGACAGCGAGTAAAGGGCAACTCGCTGTCCGACCATGGACCATGCCCGGGTCGACGGCGCGTCGTGTTCCTCGCGCGCCTCAAAGAGCGTCAGCAACATGACGAGGCCCCCTCTGCAGAGGGCCGAAGCCCGCCGGGGTCGTGGGACTCATCCCGTTACCGTGGCCCCGGTATGTAAAGGGTTATTGAAGGAACACCGTGGATTTTAGTCAGTAAAAGTCTGACAGTCCCTCCCACCCTGCCCGGAGTGGGAGGACTTATTTGATAATTTTACCACGTAAAAAAAAAAAAAAAGGGTTCAAAATAAACTGGTTAAACCCAAGATAACTAATTATTACGGTAAGAGAACATCTAAGTATTTGGTACCTCAAGTATTTAACAAAATAGAATTGTTACGAGAAAAAAAAATATTGGAATGCTAATCATATAGGTAACTAGCTTGTGCCAGCGGCTTCGCCCGCGTGGGAAGTTTTTCCCGTGTAAATCCCGATCCCGTGGGAATTTCGCAAAATCCTTTCTTAGGGGGTGCCTACGTCATAATATCTACCTGTATGCCAAATTTCAGCCCGATCCGTCCAGTGGTTTGGGCTGTGCGTTGATAGATCAGTATGTCAGTCAGTCAGTCAGTCAGTCACCTTTGAGTTATATATATATATAGATTAACACATTGTTACTGTGAGATTATAGATATAGGATTATATTGCAATATGTTGTGTAGAAGTTATCAGAATGGTTCATTCATAGATAAAATAAATTTGATTTCTGTGGGTTCATTAATGTTAATGTATAAAGAGCGTCTCTCGCCATCAAACGTAAAAGTTAGGCGAGTTTAGATTTAAGTGATAAGTACCTCTGTAGGTATATGTATAAATTATATAGCGATATGCCCAGTGGCACGGTAATATTTATAGATAATATTACCGTGCCAGTGGTCAGATGAGAATGTCAACAAATAGGCTGCTTTCGTCACGATATGGCCATTTACCTATATGATGATCATTCCATGAAATGTTCGGAAATTTAATTAAATGGTTGTGTTTCATGATATGGCCAAACGTTGACTGGCATTTCATTAAACGTTGACGTTTAAACGATATCGTAAATTTTAGCTGGCCATTTCATGAAACACAACCATTTCATGAAATGATCGAACACTTCATGAAATGATCAATTCTAAGATCTGGCCACGACATATGTATATACTGGACTCGAGCTCGTCACAATTAAAAAGCGAATAGAACTAGAAAACTATAACTACTATAATTATATTCGAGAAATTTAAATCTCAACTCATAACTAAATTCTCTGGCATAGCAGTCTGGTATTCATTAATAACATGAGTTTTTATTCGTTTATTTATCAAACACTGTCCGGAGAGCAGTGCACGAAAAAGAGCATCATGACAAAAATGTCAGAAATGTATAATTCTGCGGGCACTTTGAACTGTGCACTCGTGGGTGAAAGATTTTATTTTTCTTTGTTGCATATTTTTGGCAGACAGTGTCGCGGTAAGGCGTGGCTATTGTGTGAGCGGAGATTTTTTTAAATCAAAACTTAGAATCTTCACATAGTATAAAACAAAGTCGCTCCCGCTGTCTTAATCTACGTAAAGGATTTTAATGCAGTTTTCAGCAATAGATGAAGAAATTAAAATCATTAATTAAAAAAAGTATTACATATTTCGATACCTTGGGGTAGAAAGGTCGTAAAAGCCATAATGTGTTTATGGCTTTTACGACTTTTCTACCCCAAGGTATCGATTTGTTTCTCGCTCATTTAGATCTCTATCATATACCTACTCAAATACAAACTCACAAACAAATGACACGATCACCTCCCAACGTTCAAACCAGTTTCCACTCGCAACAAAATATTTTTAGCTCTAAAATATTTCCACTGGACAGACATTTTTGTACTAACATTCTTTTTTCGCACACTCAGCAGTTTCCGTCGCTTCGTGCCGCTTAAAATCTGAGCTTTAAAACGTTATGTGCCTGCTTAAGGGGAAGTTGCTTTAGATTTTTACGAAAGAGGAAACTTGATTGGGTTAGTTGTTCGTATTGAAGGACGGTTTTGTTGGTGATCTGTGTGGAGTTTTGAAAACGTGAACATATTTTTTGGGGTTATATTTGCTTTGGTTTTTTTATACTTTTTAAATGAATATCTTTTTTTTTTAACGTGGTGAAATCATCAGATGAGTCCTCCCACCCCGGGCAGGGCCGGAGGGACTGTCAGACTTGTACTAACTAAAATCCACGGTATTCCTTCAATAGCCCTTTACGTACCGGGGTCACGGTGATGAGATAAGTCCCACGACCCCGGCAGGCTTCGGCCCTCTACAGGGGGGGCCTCGTCATCTTGCTGACGCTCTATGAGGCGCGCGTGGAACACAACGCGCCGTCGACCCGGGCATGGTCTATGGTCGGACAGCGATTTGCCGTTTACTCGCTGTCCGCATGCCCGCGCCTACGGTGGCCGGAGATCGTCGGCCGACGTCCGACGCCGTGGGCGTCTACCACTGCGGCTGGGAGGACGCTATCCTCTCCCTCACGCGGCCCGCCTCCTCCTTCGATAGCATGACTGCTTCGCAGAAGGAGGCGACCGCTTCCCACTCCGTCTCGCCCCGCAGCATGGCCTCGACCAATGCCGGGCGCGATAGGTCTCCGCCTATCGCCGCCGTGAGGACACGTCGGTGCTCTGCCCAAGCGGGGCAGTCTTGCACCGTATGCTCTACTGTGTCCTCAGGGCGATCCTCGCAGTGGTGACACCCAGGCGTTTCTTCCTTCCTCATCAGACACAGGTACCTCCCGAAACTTCCGTGTCCGGTGAGGACCTGCGTCATGCGGTAGGTCAGGACGCCGTGACTCCGATCTAGCCACTCCTCAAAGAGGGGTCTTACCGCCGCAATTGCGGCGTGCCCGTTTAAATGAATATCTTAGCAAACAAATATAAGAGTAAGTTACAAATTCAGTTATCTGTAATAAAAATCGGCGTTTGTTTTGTATTTTACACAACTTTATTTTAAAAGATTTTAGTAGTAACCAACACTAACTACGAGTAGTAATTTTAGTAGGTATAGCTATTTGGTAGGTAGTTAATAGTAGTATAAGTAGTTATCATTTCGGGCGCTCTCATATGACGCAGAACTAACAGTCCTTCGGGATAACGACGAACGGTGCTTTAACTCAGTATCGTTTGACAGAGAATTATGCCGGCTCTCCTAAGCACACTTTTATTACCTGCGCAGGTATTTACGAATTAATTTGCTGTACATTTTTATTAATTTAAAAGGAAGCGCTCCTACAAACACAAATCTGATTTGTTGTTGTTTGTGTGTAGTTTTAGTTTTTAATTTTAGCCAAACAAGATTGTGAGTGATGTGTGAGTTGTTAAGGCTTTAATTGTGAGTGATGTGTGAGTTGTTAAGGTTGAACATACTAATTGTGTCGGTTAATGTGCACAAAAAATATTTTTGAGAATTGAGTCCTGTACTTCCGTGTACAACGGAGGCCTGCACCAGGCTTTTACCCACAGCTGAATATATTATTAAATTAAATTATATATAACTGGGTTTTTTTAAATCCGAATAAAATGCAATTCTACACAGATTTCATGGACTACCATCGCCTTAACAACGGAGGACGAAAACCGTGCATAATTAATATCTTTGAGCGGACACACATTGCATATTCATGAGCGAGACGCCTCAGCATAAAACTAGATTATTAGACTGTTTTCTATCATTCTTAATTGTTATTAATTATGACATGAAATTCTTTGTTACTTACGTAGGTAAGTAGTACCTAACTATTAAGTACCTAATCTGTGCTATGAGCTTAAAATCTTAAGAACGAACGCAACGTAGGATAGTTTATCCTTTTGGTTGAAGCCCTAAAATGCCCCCAACATCATTTTTAACTTTAAATGTCAATACTTTACGGGTTTCAAACAGTTATAATATTGACATTGTGTGTATATTTATCTAACACATCAAGCTGTTAATCTTGAAAACAAAAGTAAATACCTATTTATTTACTTTTACATATGTTTGTTGGAATAGCAGTTTAGCTATTCCCGATTTAAATAAAGCTATTATGAAACTTTAGTATCAAAGTAAGTAGGTTTACTGTAAAAAATAGTATTAAAGTTTTAGGTCAGTAACTCTTTTGTTATAAACTGTTAGTTTCAAACAAGACACTAAGCATGTTTTGAAAGATTTATATTTCCTGCTTAACCAAAATGTATCCATAATAATATCCTATTTGAAGTACCTTAAGTACTTGTAGATTGATGATCTTACAGTCCGACCACGATAGCTAATTGTTGACTTTAGATAGTCCTTTGAACCAAAGCCATTAATTAGCCTTTCAGCCAACGTGAATTTCAATACTTGGTGAAAGGAACCTCTTAGAAATACCTACAAGTTACAGCTACTGACTCCATAGAGCTATAATCAACAGTGACAACCAGAAAAACAAGACAAGTAAGCTATCGACAGAATCACGCCGAGTCAATCAAACTCAACAAATCCCTTATTTGTTTATTTAACATGTATTGAGGACTAACAGCTATTAAATACAGGATAATAACACAGGCCTACAACTTTTTATCCCAGAGACTAAACCTACCGTACCCGAAGAATTTTGATGCTCTGAATCCGATTCCGTGTCCAGAATTGCTCCTATACGTCTGGTTTTCGAGATATCCTAAAAGATACCTTAAAGTGCAAAAAACGCTTTGTTTTGCAGTTTTGAGGTTATGTGATAGAAGGAAATAAATGATTATCAAAAAACGTGGTATGGCAATTGAAAGTACCACCCTTCCCCTTTTAAACCTATTTGGATTTTTTCAAATATCTTTTTTTTTTCACCAAAATATCGCAATTTGAAATTTTACACTTTAGCGTATTAACCCAGCAACAAAAAAAAATCTAAAAAATTCTGCCAGAGACCAGACCATGTCGATCTTGTGTTTTTGGGGTCACTGATTCCGAATCCGAGGTCCAATTGAATGTATAATATTAATATACCTAGGTAAACTAAATCGTACAATAAAATAATAAATAAATTGTTATTAAATATTCAACCATCCTGGATCCTATATCGATAATCATCATCATCTGCTTAGGGTTTTCCCAACACTATTGGGGTTGGCTTACAGTCTAACCAGACAGCTGATTGCTTGAGTTTTACAGGGAACGACTGCCTATCTACCCTCCACAAAATGAGATGGTAAACACAATACCCCTGGGCAAGGCTAATGTCAGATTTTTTATCTTCACGAACCGTAAGGGCGGGGGCACACGATGCGTTGCGGCGCCGCACCGCAACGATTTCACCGTGTCAGTGGGCACACGAGCGGTGCGGCGCCGTAACGTTGTTATGTCGTAGTGGCGCCGTAGCAGCGTTGGACAGTCTGTTGACAGACAATCGAAACGAGCGAGCGTGTGTCCTTCCTTGTGACGCAAAACAACTGAGCGGTGCCGCTCCGACGTCGCAACGCATTCACCCCTCCCCGCCTCGTCTTGGTGGTTGCAAGTCCGGTGCGGCGCCGGAGCGCATCGTGTGCATGCCACAGATATTTCTATGTAAGACGACGCAGCGACACCGCTCCGGCGCCGCACCGCCGCCGCAACGCATCGTGTGCCCCGGCTCTAACGGCTAAAGATGTACAAATGACAGCAGGGCCAAAAAGGCTTAACGTGTATTCCAAGGCACGGAGGGATCAAGCTTTGCTTAATCTTGAAGCTCAATCTCAATCATGCTCAATCCATTAAGCCAAAAGCGCCTCTGTCTTGGATACTGCAATGATATTGTTGAGAACAGTAAGAAAAACACAAATTCTACATCCTTCCTAATCATGAGACAAAACAGAGATAGGAGACACTAAGGGAGATTTACAACTAGGGTAATATTACTAATACATTTATCACGGTAATCTGTTTTCATTTCTACAATGTCCGCGTAGGGAACAAACTCCAGATGTAGGTAAATGGAACACTACTTAACAAAATGCAACACACAAAAGACGCCGTGGCACAGTATATTTTTTGAACTCATTTTGGGACAGCTTATTTTTATTAGCTCATTGTATGAAGAAACATGTTACAAATGCTAGACAAAAACTCCTACCAGCCTAGCTATTATAGTTTTAGCAAAAATGCAATTTTGTTCCGGAATCCCGGAATGTCAAGTTTAGCGATTTCATTTTTTTTTCTTATAAACTACGTATATAATGCTTTACGTTCCTTTGCAGCCTGAAAGCTTCACCCTAAGACTAGATTAAGAACCTATCAGGAGTAGGCTAGGGCTTTTAAATTTTAAGATAATGGCGTATATTTCAAAATCTTTTTTTTTACAATAGAAGACTTGTTTCACAGGGCGTTGGAATCATCCGATCCGGTCGTATCTAATACTCGCCTGAGTAGGCGACAACGTTGTATAAAACGTATGCCTTTACCAACTTCAGTCATAGAAATGTTGAGACCATTTCAATTCAACGACAACGATGACGTTCAAAATGACGGTTAAGATAGCGTGGAATGCAATGAAACCAATGAAAATGAGTTCACATCTATTTTGACAAACGAATATGACGTATTTTTAGCAGAAGATGAAAATTAAATCAATTGTTATTTTATTCTAATTTAGTCGAATCCCGGAATTCCCGGGATTATATTTATCCGAAAGTCCACCAGATTTTCAGTTGTTTTTTTTTGCGTTTGTAGTCCATATGTGTGGCTACAGTTTGAGATCAAAAAAACTTGCAAATATTGAATACATAAGTCAGAAAAAAAAAGATTTTGAAATATTCGCCATTATCTTAAAATTTAAGAGCCCTAGCCTACTCCTGATTGGTTCTTAATTTAGTCTTAGGCTGAAGTTTTCAGGCTGCAAAGGAACGTAAAGCATTATATTGTACATAGTTTATAAGAAAAAAAAATGAACTTGACATTTCGGGATTCCGGAATAAAATTGCATTTTTGCAAAAACTATAATAGCTACGCTGGTAGGAGTTTTTGTCTAGCATTTGTAACATGTACATGTACAATGAGGTAATAAAAATAAGCTGTCCCAAAATGAGGTCAAAAATATACTGGGCGTACGTACATACAACGTGTAATTTAAAGGGTATATTACATACCAAGTGCACGGCTTCTTTCGATGATAAAAACAATATGGCAAGGGTTTCGTAATCTTATCTCTACATGTGTGGAACTTATTAGAAATTTTAATACATTGATACCAGAGGCATAATTTTTCGAATTAAGAAGAATGAAGTGAATTATCGTGGTATTGGCGAGTGACGTGGAAAATTATTAACCCTCGTAGTGTTGTGACACGTTTGTTATGATTGGTATTCAAGAAACATGACACTGATCATTTGGTTTGGAGCTGAAACTGAGCATAGAGACTCCATACCAGATGTTTCTTCAGCCCTTTTGGATAGATACGGGGTTTGCGTTACACGTTGTATACTTGTTAGGTACATTCATTCATTACGCTACAATACACTTCAAAAGAATATAGGATTGAGACTTGGGGAAATGAACACGTTTTAAAAACCAAATCTGATTGGAGGTGAAGGTGAGATTATTTTCCTTAATTACATAATAGTATATTTATAAAAATAGATAGTTTAATTGGTTTAACGTTGCTTAGTATAATTTGTTAATTTTATATCTAAGATAGGTATATAATATAATACATTGCTGTGCCCGACAGGCTCCATAATGATTATGTTAGTAAACCTGCCACCTTAGTTCACATTGTGGGATGCAATCATTGTTTTGAGCATTGAGTATTAAAGGTACCTACCTAACAAGATGTCATTTTTGCAACTTAATTAAGAACTAGGCATTTTGACTTACAATCCCGTCATCTTTATTTAATAAAACTTATTGCATTCTCTACCAGTCAATATAGTTTTACTCCCAGAGATTTTTTTTATTACTGATGGGCCCACTCCTGG
Organism: Tholera decimalis; assembly: GCA_943138885.2. Lineage (NCBI taxonomy): Eukaryota > Metazoa > Arthropoda > Insecta > Lepidoptera > Noctuidae > Tholera > Tholera decimalis. The sequence goes on along the minus strand of OW964573.2, from coordinate 19,074,393 downwards.
CCTCGATCTCGTCTAGGGCATCCAATCCCGCAGCCTGAATTCAATCTCGGTATTTGCGGGACTACGAATTTTCAATCCCGCGGGATCTCGGTATTTGCGGGATCCCGCATATTGAAAATATTCACATTTATATAAGGCAAATAAAACAATGAATTAATCAACTAACTCCACGTTTATTTACGTATTACTATTAGTATGAGATCAATCAAATTACAACGTTTATTTATCACAAAAAAAACAATGAATTAATCTACTGACTCCACATTTATTCCAGTATTACTACTAGTATGAGATCAATCAAATTACACCGTTTATTTATCACAAAAAAACAATGAATTCATCAACTAACTCCACATTTATTTACGTCTTAGTCTGAGATCAATCAAATTACACCGTTTTTTCTTCACAAAAACAGTAACAAATACTGAATAAAAAACTTTACTGCTATTTTAGGCTACATACTTAGGCTACCACTGACTGAAATTCGGCTATATTAGGCTACATAAGCTGTGAAAAACGGGCGACATCCGCCCCCGCGTTGTTTGCAAAATACTGCCGGCTGCCAGTCACCGAGCGATCGCGCTCGCGAGAGGTCGTATGCATGTTTTTTTTCAGTCCCGCAAATCCCGCGGATCCCGCGGCCGTAATCCCGCATCACGCGGGATCGGAAAATGGCGCGGGTTCCCGCAATACCGAGATCTCGGTATTCCGAGATTGGACGCCCTAATCTCGTCTGATGGTAAGCGATAGATGAGGTCTAAGATGGGACGACCACTATCATTAGAACTCCATAGGTACTTCTTTCATTTGAGGACTCTAGAAATCTTCAAGAAAGATGGATATAAGACTATCGGAACATAGCGAAATACCTACGTGTTTTTCGAAGCTGTGCAGTTAGAGTGCAGCTGTGTGTCGACTTTGACAGTCGACAGCACAGATCATACGATCTGTGGTCGACAGTCAGACCCTAAAAAACTTGACACCAGAATTGTCATGGACATCGTGTTTTCCAGTGTGTGTTTGTTGAAGTCACATGGGAAGTCACTCGTTGTAAATTACTTACACTCGACTGCCCGGTAAGGCTGGAAGCCGAGTCCAAAATAATTGAGAAAAAGCTACACGGATGATGAGTTGCTTCATAACTTCCCAAGACACGAAACAAACATCAGGCAAAAACGTCCAAAATATGTACACCGTTTGGTTCTAGCTAACATGCCTATCAGTACCATATCAATGATTTGTCGCTTCCCTCGACTAAAATAAAACAAAGTGGAAGTGAAGAGCAATTTAAAACAATTAAACACCCAACAATACGTGGGGAAGCAGAGCATGATCACAATAGCGCGTAAGTAAGCAGCGCGGAACATAAATCTGTACAAAGGGTATTTGAGGTACACGATATGCTCAATTTGAACATAGGTTAGTTTGAGCATAAAATGTTAATAAATACACTTGGAAAACTTCAGCCTTTAAAGCAACAGTGAACAGATATCTTCTGGGCTCGCTCGTTGCAAAGTAGACCTCATCTTACACTTACCATAAGGTGTGATCGGGGTCAAGGTCAGGTTCATTAGTAATAAAAAAATATCAAGATAATTATGTAAATATTTAGCATAGTTTATGAAATGAGTTTGAACATCTTTGATCACAAAAGGTTTATACAATAATATTTTACTTACGAGATGTGACAATATTTAATGCAGTCAATCAAAGAAAGCATAAATTATTTTGAATATCTGTATGTCTTAAATAATTTATGCTTTAAAAAATGTGGCATACTTTGCTAATTTAGATCGGTATTCGAATTGATGTTAAAAGGTTGCTTTATCAATTAAGCTCTGGGTATACTTTAGCATGTGGTAGTACTAATCGTATATTATCAGTGATCGGAGTAGGTAGATTGATTTTTGGTACTTGTATCATAAATGCACACAGAAAGAATAACGTGGATAAGCCATTTTCCCGGAAAGTAATTCCGGTATTTCCGGATTCAATTAAACATTGTTAATGTTGGTAGTGATATTATTCCTACTCAATTCAAAATTTAAAGGAAGGTATAAAAACTAAATTAATACATTATTTATCTGTTGAATAATAAAAACAATCTAATTCCGATCGAAGCTTTAATTTTATTTTTTTTATTTTTAGCCTTTTATGGCTAGAAATTTTATAGATAGACATGAATTGTTGCACTTAAATTTAAATATTTTCATAGTGGTCATGGTAATTTGCATTAAGGGTAGAATAAATGACGGGGCCCCATAGAGGGCCAATGCCTGCTGGGGTCGTGAGACTGTTCTAAGGATGCACCACGACTCTGAAACGTAAAGGGCATACGAAGGAACAGGTTGATTTTAGTCAGATTTTAGGACCAAAAAAAAAAGGGGTAGAAAAAAGATAAAAATCAACATTGTTTATCGTTAAATATGTACATTTTACATTTATTCACATTTTTAATCTTCATCGATTACAATGTCAGCATCCTGGTAATCCTGATCTTTACAATTAAAATATATAACTATGAGTTTCTCTATATTTTCAATTTTCAACCTATTTCTTTTAACATCTAAAATCCATTTATAAATGGAAAAAGACCGTTCTACATCTGACGATGTCAAAGGAGCAAATTTTAAAAAGGTATTAAATTATGTGCTTCATTTTTTTCAATGGCCTCACTATATTCTCTAAGTGTGTCTAAATCTGGGTTTCGTTCCATAACACATTCTATTTTATTTTTTATATTTTCTGAATTGCACTGATTTATAGCATCTCTGACGTTGTCAAATGCTAAAAGTGAATCTGTCAACGATAAATTATGCTTTTGCAATTCTTTTAAAGACAAATGAATTATAAAATAATTGTCTTTAATGTAATTTAAATCTTCTTTTAAATTTTCTTTTTCTATAATATTTTTTGCCTCTCGAATAGATACCGCATTAGAGCTGCTTAAACAAGATAATACTTCTTTTATTTTTTCAAAGTTTTGAGCGTATTAAAATGCTGCCTCTAACCAAGTGCCCCATCTTGTAACAACTGGTTGGGGAGGTAGCGGCAAATCTGGATATTTTTCTTTTAAAATTTTGACTCTACTTGGGGCTTTCAAAAATACCTTTTTAACATTTGCTATTAAAATGTTAACATCGTGATATTCTAACCTAATTTGCTCAGATACGCGATGAAGAGAGTGCGCCAAACATGTTACGTGCTTCATTTCAGGTAAGTATTGTTTTAAATTTCGTCCTGCAGACAGCATATATGCAACGCTATCAGTGCAGAGGACAAGAATGTTACCTACCTTCGATTCAAAAAAATCTTCCCAAAAGTTTTCCAAACATTCTAATACAAATTGCGTGATTGTTTGTCCATTAACTACAGTTAGCATTTTACATGCTACCAAATAAGGTCTAGTCAAATTGCTAGGATGTAATGGTTTTATTAAAAAATGGACTATATAGCGACCTAAAAAGTCTGTCGTTTCATCTAATGATATCCATAGTTTCTCATTTTTATAATTTTGCCGAATCGAATTGATTTTATTCTTAAAAAACTTGTCCAAGTAAACTTTCCGTAACTGTGATTCATCTGGCAGAGTACGATTAGTACACGTACAACAACAGGTACTACACATATATTTTTTAAAGAAATCTTGAAAAGTAGTTTTTTCATCTGAGACTACGGAATATTGCACAAAATGAGAAATTTTATAAGATCGAAATAAAATTCCTCTTCGGGCCGCTCAAACTTTCCCTGGTGTACTGCTCCTTCGATATGTCTTTTAACGTTTCCTTTATTTATGGTTTTCAAATGGCTTTCACATTTTGAACAGTATATTATACCACTAGCGTGATCGTAAAGTAGTTCGGGATGACCGGATATCCAGTTTTCTACAGTTTCAGCCTTGACGTTTGCCATATCTGAACTCTGTTGTAGAGATATATCACCTAAAACAAAGACATGAAAAAAATACATTTTATTTAGTTTATTTAGCTTACTCCGTTTGTTTTATTTTTCGTGGATCAAATTTAGTCATTGAAATTTCACCCTCTTCCTGTCAACCGATTGATCTAAAATTTAGTATTCGCCTTTGATTCTGGTGACAATACAATTATGTATATTCAATATTATTGTCAATCCAAAATAGCTGCCGCTACAAGATGGCGGACAACTTAGTTTTTTTTCAATCCCATCAATATGGGTATCAAATGAAAGGGCTTGTTACGTAGAATATTTTGTAGAGAAGTAGATTTGGCCTATAGTAATTTATTTTACCAATACATTGCAAGAGGACACAGCACACAGGGCATTCAAATTATATACGGATTCCAGTAAAATGTCGGTTAATAGTGGAGTTAGCTGAATTGCGACTACATTACTAGAATATCATAATTTTGTTTCGCACTAAGCTCACTGGTTCATACTCTATTAAAGATTTAACAATATTAAGACTCATGGTATGTTCAGCAGGTTAAGCGAACAAACACAATACTAAAAATATTCTTATAGTACATCCAAACATGCTTTATACTCCTTGTAACTAGTAAAATATTACTTACCAAAGCTTGGTTTAAATATGTAGATCCAATTCAATAGTGAAAAATCTGAGTCCGTATATTCGAGCCAAATCGTGGTTTAGAGCAGATTCCAGAAGTCAGTATGTACACAAGCCAGGGTCAAGTAACGTTTTCACAACACAGTAACAAACAAAGATGCGCACTCTACGAACCGAAGTAAACGAGTGAGCTACCTGGCATGTCGTCGGCGGGCGTACGCATTGTTCTGATAACCGGTTATTGTACCACCCATGATCCTTTGTTCTGATTGGTCGTTGGGTTTTGTCAAATCGTGACTGTGTGCCGTTAAAAAAAATATGAAGAATAATAAAGAATAATATTGCTCATTTTATTACAATTCCTACCTTTTTTTTGAGGATGGCAAATCATCAAATGACTCCTTCCACTCTGGCAGAATAAAATTCCTACATAAGTTCCGGTTTTTTTTTAATAATCCACCAATTCCGGAGGAATGTCCATATTAATATATACGTTTCGGATCAATGACCCCATTTCAATGTACCTACTCCGATCACTGTATATTATAGATATTTGTACTAAACGTTTTGTAAACAATCGAGTAGGGTAGAGACATTTTCATTACAAAAATCACTCTGGTGGAGACCAATAATTAATCTAGGCAAGCGTGCTTAAACTTCGACCACATCCTCGCTTAACATCAAGTGAAATGGTGGTCAAACGTAAGCCTATCGACTTTAAAAAAAGGATGCCAGGTGTCCTCTAAAGATAAGTATTAGTCCCTGTGAACGGTTGTTAGAGCACCCATCGGGGGAGACTCTAAAAAGGCCACCTTTAAAGCTCACTGTGTAAGATAAAATAATAATTAATAATTTTAAATATTAACGTAATTAATTTTATATATTATTGGTATTAAATACAAATATGTGTTTTACCTCTATGCATATAATATATATTTGTTTATTGTATCTTTATCATTTATTTTATAAGTTAAGTATGTTTTAATTTACGTAATTAGTATACACACTGTCTATCATCTCTTAACCAACTCGCCTGTCACAAGCGAGGCGTCTGCTGGAAGTAATGTCTTATGAAATAAGCAGCACCTTTGTGTTCTTTTGTCTTTATTTATTTATTTTTCATTGTGTGATCACTGTACCACCGTCTTCCTTGGTAAAAAATCTCAAAGCTTCCCAGACTCCATCGTATCTCTCTCCTTTCTAACATCTATGGTAGCCATGGCACAAGCACAGATATACGCCACATCCCCTTTTGATTCGGAACACTTCATTTACACTAGTGCGGGAACAAAACATTGTTATAGTGGGTTTTACTTAGCGCTACACGTGGCGGTGATGCACAGGGGGCTAGATTTAATGGTGAACGGGAATTCCGGGATAAGTTTCATAATACCAGCCAGGTGGTTTTATTTCGTGCGCAGCGTGTCAGGGTTTCTATTCCCGCATGGAACGGTTGTATGACCTACGCATAGTTTTTCCGGTATTAGGTGTTTTAATATTTAAATTTTAATGTTAATAAACGCACCCATTAAACTGAATAAAATCCGAGTGCAGGACAAAGACTTAAAAAATTGTACCTGAAGAAGTCATTATTGTACGGATTTTTTAGATAAATAACTTAATAAATTTGATTGCCCGAATTCATTAAGTAATTTCCAATACATTCAGAAAAATTAGGTCACATTTAGTGCAGCACATCTTGCCAGAATAAAAACAAGACTTGTTTCTTCGTGTCTAAAAAACTTGTAATAATCATAAGGTAAAAACTAAAAAAAAAACCTTAAATTAAGTGCAAAAGATATAAGATAAGAAAATGGTCTAACCAGATCAGAATCAAACCACAAAAATAACTCCATAACCCGGTGTACTTCAGCCTGTCTGAATGACTCCGGAGAGATTCCTCTCCCACACAAAGCAGAGAGGATGTTAGAGTGATATCATCTGCGCCATATTGAAGATTATCTGACCATACACAGCTAGAGGGATTTATAAGTTTATCTATTGTCATAAGACGGAATGTCTGATGCGTGTAGCTTTTTACTTGTTAGTGAGAGGTATAGATAATAATTAATAAGATGCCAACAGTTTAATTTTATTTTTATGTATAGATGCATGGATTTTATCTACATTATACGTATAAACGTAAAGTAAAAACTTGGTGCCGATTGCCACGAAAATTGCTGAGGTGGAGGAGTATTTGATGACTATGGTATTTGATACAGTTACAGTTACAAGCTGGAATGCAGAATGCTTATATGTTAATAACAAAAATAAGATCAATAGAAGCAAGTTTAGTTATCTATCTATATATATAAGCTACATTATCGGAAAAAATTGATGGTCCTTTTCTCAGGCACTGGGTGGGTGTACATGTGAGAGAGGGTGTTCATGTGCCAAATTGAGTGTGTTTGTGTGTCTTATTTTTGTTTTGTGTATGCTTTTTATTATGTGTTCCTACTAACATAGTTTTTAAGTTTATACTAACAAGTTTTAATGCATCCTTGGTCTGAAATGAAAAGTATATTATTATTATTATTTGTCACAGGAAATTTTTTCTTACTTAAAACACGATCCCGAGCTAGAAATTCACGCTACAATGCCGCTCAGCATCATAAGTTTTTACAAAGGCTGTTTAAGTTTCACTTTGATAATTCAGCTATTTAAGTTATTTGAAAAAATAAAAATTCCTAAACTTTTTTTAATACTTTTGGATTAACCGTCAGCACGTATAATATATGTGGTTTAATTTTATGCCTCTCGCTATTATCAACGTTTTAACGTTTATTATTTACGCCATAAAACCATAACTACGAAACACTATACTACTACCAGCACATAAAAAAGATGGAAGCTTCCTCTCTCCTCAAAACTATTCTACACTATTATTACACAATAAAGTACTTTTCTTACAAGACATTCTACTTGAGATAAAAATAGGTAAACTCGCGAACAACAAGTACTTACTAACTTACAAAACAAGATCTGAGTTATTCAGCAAAAAGCATTACTTCGCAAAACTGAAACAAGCTTACGTTGGATTTTTGTTTTTTTTTTTTTAACATAGAAAAGGCGGTGTTATACTTACAGCTAAGCTATGGCAGCTTTGCGAAGGAGGACGCTGAACGCGTGCGGGAGAGACAAAGCTCTTTCTCACGCCCCCGGACGTCGGGGATCGCAAGGCGATCTCCGGCAACCGTAGACGCGGGCTTGCGGGTGGCGAGCAGGGGTAGCTCACCATGCAGTAAGGACCAGGCTCGGGTCGACGGCGCGTCGTGTTCCACGCGTACCTCAAAGAGCAGTCAGCAGTATTGACAGCGTTCGATAGGGCCATTACCTGCTGGGGTTGCGGGAATGTTATAACGCGATACCACGGCCCTGGAACACAAGGGCAACTGAAGGAACAGAGTGGGTATTTAGTCAGTAGAAGTCTGACACTCTTTTCCGCTTCGCTCAGAGTGGGAGAATCGAAAAATAAAAGCTATGCGACGATGAAACACGCTTGCCACGAAGTTACTTATTCATCCTTAACTTAAGGACCTATGTTTTAGCAATCAGGAAACACAGTCTCCTGCAGGAAATTGGACTCAACAATCCCATGCTCTATTTCAAGCTACGTTTTTGTTTAATTAAACTTTACATTCAAAGTTGAATCAATTAAAACCTAAACCTTTTTGGGCTATCCGCTAGTATGAACACACAGAATTTACCCATATTGACATATATGTATATTTTTAGTCGTTTCCTTCATTCGATTCAATCGAACTGATTATATTTTTTACTACTGACAGTTTATTTCGAAAATGGGAATATATTTAATACCTACCAAATTCATATTAGGTAATTTATAATATCAAACGACGGCCAAGATTCATTTTAGTAAATTTTGTTGTTGGTCGTCTTAATCAGTATTTATTTGAGACCTCCCAATAAGTTTGTCTTTCGGACACATTTTGAACAATTAGCCATATCTTTTCTATGTACTGGAATTATTAATAACAATTAATGCGTCAAAAGTCTAATGGCTGAGGTCAGCCTTCTGATCGAGAGGTCACGGGTTCGAACCCTTATAATATTGCCGTGAACCCACTCCAGACACAAGCATATTTAGCTTATTTGGAGGGGTTAACACGATTGCTAGTACTGTCTCTTATACCCACATTCTTTAAAAAATTCTTAGATTTCTCCGAACTACCGCGTGATTCTATTCTGTATCGTCTAAATATTCTAGAAGTAGTAAACATATCGTAGCTGGCACTGGATGCTAATCTCCCAGTAGCAGAGGACTTTATCAGATTACGTAGACGGCGCTCTACAGTGAGGAAATACGTTTTTTAAATGAATTTCAAAGAAAATAAAAATATTTTATGCGAGAGATGTTCTGACTTTTATACTTCTTCTTGTGAAACTCGTTCTTAAAAGGCAAAATGTATGTGTGTGAAAAATTATAAAGAAGAACTGGAACATTATGCTGACCAAATGGATGACTCTGTGTGCATTATGTTTAAATCTGTAAAGGGTGAGTATTATCATATCGTTATCATCTTATTTGTTTCTTTTTAAGTAACACGAGAAATTTCTCTGGTCTTATGGCTTTCAAAAGCCCAAACCTAACAACTATCTATGTGCCGAACCCTTGATATACAGTCCAGCAGCCAATCACCACTGCGCTAATAGTTAAAACCGATTAAAATTGTTTCTTGTGTTTTTTAGTCACTGCTACCACAAAGTACAAAGTTCGACGTTCCCACCTATACGCACGCTGCTGTTATAACATGACACTGGAAAAATACTCGAAAGCGGCTCAGTTGACTAAAGGAGAAAGAAAGTGGTACGAAAAAACCTCGGTATGTAGAGGATCGTCACCCATCCGCAGATTGAACTCGCTAAATGTTGCTTAACCTCTGCAGTTCTTCCCGTGTATCTGTTGTTAGAGTTGACAGATGATGAAAATCTTTAAGAAATTCTAATAAACCTAAAAATATGACAGCCCAAACCCCACTCAGCTACTTGTAATATCTGTTAATTGTTTTCAAAATATCAGTTCAAAGTCCGTGAATAGTACATTAATAAAATATGAGCTGAAAACGATGACTTTGATGAAATAGCTCTCGTCTGATCTCTTATATCTCAGACTGAATTAGGTGTTAGCTGAAAACTCGTAAAACTTAAGTGCCTAGCTGAGCGAAATGGTAAACGACGAGAGTCTAGTCGATATCTCAACACAGCCTTTATTAAAACGTGTCACAAGTCGTGATAAAATAGTGGCCATTTTTTTTTTTAATTCATAGAGTCTAACTCAGACATCCAATTCGGTATTTTGATTATTCCAATGTTTCAAAATGAATCGTTATAAGACACTTAAAAAATATGCTTCTTATAACTAGGTTTTAATGTATATTGTTATTTTGAATCGTGGGTGGAGGAGTTCGTGGCTAAATAATAATAGCTGCCGGTCGATCTGTGGATCCACCATGATCCACCAAACATGATACCCCAAGAGGTATCATGTTTGGTTGGATGCACAGACACAAGGCTGGTGTCAGATTTTTTATAGCTTCTGGCTACTCGTAACGACTGTCGAACATATACAAACAAAGGTTGGGACTATCAGCTTAGCCTGCCGACAGGCTACAGCTTGTTTGCCGAGCCACGAAGGAATTTCTGACCGACCAATCTTGACAGCTGTAGCATAACCGAGGGGGTCGGTCACATGTCATCACTGATTCATTTCACTTATAAATATAACTGTTTTATCCATACCATGTTCATCTACCTACCCTTTTCCTAACTATGTTGCAATAGGCTTTCAGTCTAACTAGTCTACCAGTATTAATTTAACTTGGAGCGAGGCCTTGGATTCGATTCCCGGGTCGGCCAAAAAATTCTATTGGGTATTTCTGTTAGGAATTTCTGAGGTATTCCTCGAAGCGCTACCATTTTGAAGCGCTCCTAATGAAGCGCTCCTTTTTTATTCCTCGGAGCGCTCCTTTTAGTAGCGCTCCCGATACAATGTTAAGGAGCGCTCCTTTTAGTAGCGCTCCCGATACAATGTTAAGGAGCGCTCCGAGGAATAAAAAAGGAGCGCTTCATTAGGAGCGCTTCAAAATGGTAGCGCTTCGAGGAATACCTCGAATTTCTCAGTTGTAGCCCGGAGTTTGGAAGTTGGTGATAACCCCGTGCCTCGGAAAGCACGTTAAGCCGTTTGAGATGTAAGTAAAAGGAACAGATAGTGCATCCTGTACCTGCGTACATACTTGTGCACTACAATATTTCCTGCAAAGGTGGCTAATCAATTATGAGATTGGTCGCCGCGTGGTCGAAATACGTTAGAATGACATATTGGTTCTTCATATTGCATAGCTCGAACAAGTTTTTGTCTGCATGATCAACTATTCATCGTAAAAACATGTTTATGCTTTCGATAGTTGTTCCAATTACGATCAAACGCGAGCTAATGCTCGCGTTTGATCGATTGACCAACCTAGCTAGGTAACCCAAAACTAAATGAATGAAATCCTAAATCCTATTGGAAATTGGATCGTTTTTGAAAGCGAGGTTGTTAGTAAGAAGCGTTCAATAAACGTCTGTGTCAATCGGAGTATCGTCTTTCTATAATGGATGACCTGTCGGTGCCAAGCGTCGGGTTAATCTATTACAGCGTTTCCATTGATGTACGACTTTTAATAACACGTGTTTTTATAAAGAGCGAGTTTTCGTGTAAGAGAAAATCTATGTTTGACACACACGATATAGAGCTCTTCCAGACTAAACAAATTCTATCAGAAAATGCGACTTTCGAAATGTAAAAATACTTTATAGTGGTCACCCAATGGTTGGAATTTGATCATAATTTATATTATTCGAAATGCATTATATTAATTAATATTATTAACTTCAACTGTGGGAGCCATATTTCATACTTCTCCGTCGTTCAAAGGAGTAAAATTTTTTTGCTTCAGGTATTTCAGTCTAATGTCTAAAAATCGGTGTATTCCCGATGTCCCCGTAGTCCGTGTCCCCGTTAAAGGGGACAAAGGGAATTTAATAAAATAATTAAAATTACTTCCCGTTGTACCCGTACGCTGTCCCCGTTAATTTCTTGTAATATATGCTTTTCAAATTATGCCCGTTGTCCCCGTTGAGTTAAAATTAGAAGTGAGAGTGCCTTAATAGAGATAATATTGTACCTATACAAATGAAATGGAACTAAGGACTACATATAAAATTTAAAAAAAAAAACACATAATATCTAAGAAATAGCTACACATGTGATTGCGACACAAGTATTTATAATTTACGAATATATTAAAAATAATAATGAAATAAATCATAATATATAGATGTTGATTATTACCAATTCTATAATCTAAATAAATGTGATATTATTAATAAGTATAACAGCAAAGTTCTGTTTGTAGTCAATTTTATTTTAATTGTTTTTTTTTCATTATGTTTAAGCTTTAAGTTCAATCCTATTTTTGTTTTTATTATCTAAATTGTTTTTATGCAATATTAATTCTGTGACGTTATAGTTAAATAGGTATATTAATGGGGTATGTTTTTGTAAGTATAACATTTAAATACTTTGTGTTTCATTCCACCCTTTCATTTAAAACTAAATCAAAATAAATAAGGTATTTAGTAAATAAATAAAAATTTAAAGGGGACAACGACACGCGAAATCAATAAGTAATTTTAATTATTTTATTAAATTCCCTTTGTCCCCTTTAACGGGGACACGGACTACGGGGACAACGGGAATACACCTAAAAATCTCGTATCACAGTGTTTTATTAAAATCCTCCGAAACGGCTTGACAGGTTTTTATGATTTTTACACAATATTGTATGCTATTGGGTTTTTCTGTAAGGAATTTCTCAGTAGTAGCCCGGAGTTTGGAAGTTGGTGGTGTGATAACCCCCGTGCCTCGGTGCGCACGTTAAGCCGTGGTTCCTGCGCCTGATCTCCCTCCGGTCGTGTCGGATTGCCGTCACATCCGACAATGAGGGTAAAGGAGTGAAGAGTGCACTTGTACCTCCGCACATGCTTGTGCACTATAATATCTCCTGCGCAGCTGGCTAATCGATTATGAGATTGGCCGCGGCGTATGTAACTACGAGTAGCAGTTGTTCGCTACTTCGTTCGCGTGGGAAGTTTTTCCCGTGTAAATCCCGATCCGTGGGAATCCGTACTTGTGGTTTGTGAGATTTCGTGATTACTGATTAATCAGTGAGTGGTATTTCGCTTTTTAGGGTTCCGTAGCCGAATGGCAAAAAACGGAACCCTTATAGTTTCGACATGTCTGTCCGTCTGTCTGTCTGTCCGTCCGTCCGTATGTCACAGCCATTCTATTCCGAAACTATTGGGATTATACATGTAAAACTTGGTACGTAGATGTATTCTGTGAACCGCTTTCCGATTGTAAGAGAAAATTTAAAAAAAATATTTAAAATAAAGGGAGCTCCCATACATGGAACTGAAACTGAAAATATATTTTTTCATGAAACCTATACGTGTGTGGTATCTATAGACAGGTCTTTAAAAATGACATTATAGTTTCTAAAATGACTTTTTCATAAAGTTAATCGTTTAAAAGATATACGCTTCCAAAGTGGTAAAATGTGTCCCCCCCTCTCTAACTTCTATAATAATGAAGTAAAAAATCTAAAAGAACCATATGTTGTAGATCTTAATGTAAACTTTCAACCAAAATTGGTTTGAACGAGATCGAGTCAGCAGTTTCTGAGATACAGTATATTTTCAAAAACCACAAATATAACTTTGTAATTCATACAAATACTATGAAAAACAAAGTTATTTGGTGTAGTTGTAAAAATTGTAAATAAGCTAGTTTTAAGAAATTTGTAAGGTTTTTAGTTTTTTTTTTGTTCAAATAAATATATTAAATATGTTATATTTATTATAGTTACTACGGAACCCTTCATGGGCGAGTCCGACTCGCACTTGGCCAATTTTATATTATATAAATCCATATAATATAAAATTGGCCAAGTGCGAGTCGCGGACGCGGACGAAGTCGTGGGCGGAAGCTAGTAAATCTACTAGCTTCCGCCCACGACTTCGTCCGCGTGGAAAAAAAATCCCCCGATTTTGAAACATTCTTCATTAGTGCTCCGCTCCTATTGGTCTTAGCGTGATGATATATAGCCTATAGCCTTCCTCGATAAATGGGCTATCTAACACTGAAAGAATTTTTCAAATTAGAACCGTAGTTCCTGAGATTAGCGCGTTCAAGCAGACAAACAAACAAACTCTTCAGCTTTATAATATTATAGTATAGATATGACAAAACAGTGTTTGCTGGGGAGTTAGTACAAATATAAGACATAACACGTGTACATGTCTTAGCTTGGTACACATTCAGCAGTACAGTATTCAGTCTGTTATTAACTCGCAATATCTTTTGTTACCTAACTAACTAAACCCGTAGCAAAATCATTTCTATGGTGTTTCTACTAGAAATAACTTGAATGGCCATGTCCCAAAATTCGCTTGAATAATCTTTTGTCATTCGAATTTCCACGAGAATGAATACGACACAAAGATATACCTATCTCTCCCTTATTACCTACTTATGACTTCAAAGAATAGTCCTTACGGATGAGTGCCTCCATGTAGGTAATGCCTGTAGGTAGGTAGGTACTTAGATAATTGGCCTGTTTTTAAATACTTCTCAACAATAACACTTGATGCGTCAGTGTTCCTCTATGCCTAGCTTTGCGGAAATGTTTTAACGGAATACCGCAGTCCCAAAACGCAAGATCAAGTAAAGGAACAAGGTGGCTTTTTATTCTGTAGAAGTCTCTCAGTGTGGGAGGAGTCATTTATGATGATTTTCCCCCGAATAAAGAAAGTGTCCTCCATTTGAATGAGAAAATAACGACACACTACTAAATATAATAGACGTGAAAGATTGTGAGGATCCATGGATGTTTTCTAAAACTTGTAAGCAAAAACAACTGAACGGAATTTCATAACAATTCACATTGATACTTACCTATAATTTTTATACGTAAGAATACAGATTGGTTGGTATTTTTATGCAATATCTAATCGTTTTTGAATGAAAATAATACCTATATAATAGGTAGGAGGTTATGATAGGTACGCTGCTGGAGCCGAGGGTGAGAACTAGTAACGGGAGTATAATTAAAATGAGTATTTCTTGAGCGCTGTGTTCAATCCAAAAAATAAAATAGTTAAAGTAGAATCGAATTTCTTCCCAAACCAAGTTATTCGGGTGTATAGGTAAGCGATATTACTGTAATCTTTATGTTTCTGTCTGTATTTTTTTTTAATTGATTATGTGCCCGCGCCTGACCACCGTCTCACCTAATCGAAAGTGATGACGTGGTCGAAGATGAAACACGCTTACCTAGAAGTGACTTATTCACTGTTGTCTTAAAGACCCCTATAGCTATCAGGGAATACAGACTACAGCAGGGTATTCCATTCCATAGCCGTACGCACAATGATTAAAAATGTGTTCGTCCAAGCTAGTTTCTGGAACGGCTGAGCCGATAATAATGGGATTTGGAAAATTTTCACTGGAAGGTAGACAAAATAATTATAAGTAGTTTTTATCCTATAATCCTCCCACGCGAATGAAGTCACGAGCATTAAACATTTAACAAATAATTTCACATAATATTTGCATGAAAACTTAATTAACATACATGCTTTTTATTCGCAAAAAAGTAATTTTTTTTTTCCTTCTCATACTAAATATCGGAGCCACTTAACCAATGGAAACGTCCATCGTTTTTGATGATCGCATCTTCAAAAGGGGTTAATGATGGTATCATTTTTCACACCCAGGCGCTGATGTGTAGTGATAAAATGTTGCCAGCTTACATTGAATTTATATTACGAGTATAAGACTTTATTCTGAAATGATATTTGCATAATTATGATGTCTACTTTTATGCTGGAACTATTTTATTTTGTACTACTACGTGAACGAAGCCCTGCGCTACATGCGCGGGGCTTCGTTCATTTTTTAGTTTTCACAATAAAAACATAACCCTGCTTTTTTGCAGTCAGGTAAAAAGTAGCCAATAACCTTCCTCAAGCTTCAAGCTAAAAATATTATGAGTAGTAAGTATACATTTATTACTGGCTTGTAGCTCGTGACTTTTGAATATTTGAACTTTAAAAGATACTTTGACCTCTGGGTTTGTTTCGGTGTTTCTTCTCAGAGTAGTCAGTTAGGAAACACCGGCCTCATCTAGCTAAACTAAACTTAACACGCAAAAAAACGACATGTAAAAGTTTTATTTATAACCAATTTACAAAATAAATATTTCATTTCATTGAAATTCTGCTTGCGCAGAAATCCCTCACATTTTCCCGGCTTAAAAAGTAGCTTATGTTATTCCAGCTACCTTCAAATTCACTAGAAAGGTCGAAATAATGACCTACCTTTAGGCTGGAAACAGTGCTTGACCGACGGTCGGCGCTGACCGTCAGTCGGCGTAGCTATATCTATGCAAGCCTATGAATGCGCACTCAGCTACGCTGACGATTTTCACAACCGACGGTCGGCGCTGACGGTCAAAATGTACGGTCAGCGCTGACCGTCGGTTTAGCACTGTTTCCAGCCTTAAAGGCAGCTTACGCATATTCATAGTTATTTTTAAATTGTTTACTCCTCGTGTCGTGATTTTCAATACTGAGGGTCGAGATGGCTTCGTGGAAATACCTTTTCCTTGTCCGTGTTCCGCCCTCTATGTCTGTTCTTGGCATCGTGTAGAGGATCGTGCAGTTGGACGTCTAGGGTAAAGCGGACCTGATCAAAACAGCATGTTGATTTATGCCCTCTAGGTCGTTCACCATTGGTGTTGCGCGAATATTCTAACGAGATATCGCGGCCCCGAAATGCAACGGCTACAGAAGGAACAGGGTGGGTTTTTAGTCAGTAGAAGTCTTTGACACTCCCTTCCGCTCCACCCACAGCGGGAGACAAGACCCAAGACAAAAAAAGGTCCATCGCCATCAACTTTTCCAGTAATTATGAGTTGTTCAAGATTGTGGCCTTCTTTCGTAAAATTTGCTAAGTTCCTGAGCCAAATAAATGTCTCATTCATCACTTCTTGGTTAAGTATGACAAAGAGATCTAAATTGACACTTGAAAACAATCAATGCACATTGAGCAATTGACGATACAGTTGACTTAGTGGTTGAGTGATTGCCTGCTGCGTTAGAGTCGCGTGTTTGAGTCACGAACCGAAATAAATGTTTGTATGGCCTACGCAAAATACGCGCTTAGTCGTGGAGTTGCGGATACCTGCCAGACATACATATATATACACTACAAATTAGTAACATATTGTTTTGCCATCGTTCCTTATTCTAATTCGACATTGGGAAGTAAGACTGTAACTTCATACAATCTTCCCATAACCCAGCACACATCCATTATCGTTACGTTAGTAAACTATGGCTCTACAATTCATGCCACTACTGAACACCATTACGTAACGCCATCTGCCAACAAGACGTTATCTATTGCTGCAACGTGGCAACATTGACTGTTGAATATTCTATACCACGAACTACGACTGATACTTAGTACATAGTTGGACTTTTAAGCAGGGATACCTACAGAGTATAGGTAACCAAGGTAAGGGGTAAGAAAAAATGAATATTATTTTGTTGTTCGCCTCGGCTTTCAGGCAAAATGTAGACATCAATTTAGTCTTAAGTGTGTAAAACAAAACCTGATAATACTCGTATAAATTCAAACTAAGAGGAATCTTTTTGACGTCTGGATGTGCTGTTCTAGTGTCTGTTATGGATGTCTACCTCTATTACAAATCATTAGCCAGGCCCTTAGCTATAATAATTATAAAATTGTGAGGCGTTGCGCTGGAGCCAGATAGCACAATGTGAATATGTATATGTGCAATTGACATAAACTACTGGAAAGTCACGTCATCATCACCATATTCTGCTTAACCTTTTCTGTTTTTCTATATTGAGGTCGGCTTCCAGTCTAAGTAATAATGTTTTACACGGAGCGACTTCCTATCTGACCTCCAGAACCCAGTAACCGGGTAATACAATATTCCCCTTGGCTAGACCAGTGTCAGATTTTCGGACTTTGTAACGTCTGTCTAAGATGTCCAAATGACAGCTGGAATTAAGAGCCAAAATTGTTAGAGACACACGTCACCTTAGTGCCACAAAGGCTGCAAAGTCGAAAAAGTTTCCTGAAGTGTGTCACCCCACTTACTGGCGAGTGGCCTAAGGAGCGCCTAAAGCTGAGGCTAGAAAGTACATCCCTTCCAAGCCCATTTGTCCCACCAGCTGAGCATCTACCACCTGGATACGAACTGCCATGGCTGACCTGGAAATATTTAAATAGACTCCGCACCCAGGTTGGTCGCAGCAAAGAAAATCTGTTTAGGTAAAGATTTATTGATGACTCTGCCTTGGAGTGTATATATGGTTCTGCTCCACAAACCATGGCACACTTAATATCTTGTCCTGCGTGCCCTGTCAACTGCTCATTGCAGGACTTGATGGAAGCTACCGACGGTGCCAAACTTGTTGCACAGTTCTGGGCAGATTCCATCTAGCTATTTGCCATCGACACGCTTAGAAGAAGCTTCATCTTCATCATCTGCTTAGTCTTTTCACCCTAAATAAAACCACATAGTTGGGGTCTTTTTTTATAACGGATGAGCCAGCTCTTGACCTCGATCTCGCCTGATGGTAAGCGATAGATGAGGTCTACGATGTGACGAGCGAGCCTAGATGCCTTTGACTCTTGCTTTAAAGGCTGAAAGGTCATAAGTGGCAGGGAATACAGAAGCCGGCAGAGAATTCCACAACTTGGCTTTGCGCACAATAAATGTGGAGGAGAAGCGCTTGGTACGACAAGACGGTATATCAACTAAGTGTGGATAGTCGGTGACTAGTCTAACTGGATGCCAGATTATTCATTGAGCAGTAGAACATTCAGCTAACAGTTTGTTGTCAGTTGTCCTTTACTTACTCAAAGCGAATAAAAGAGCCACTAAATACTGCCAATAAATTAAAGATTTATTATAACAGCAACGGGACATCAATAAACTGAAGCACTACAGCAAATGATCGTTTAAGAAGATAGGTTTTATTTCGCTTTTGTTTTGCGTTCCATTTTCTAAATTTGCTAAACAGGCAATTCCAAGATTAAATTCTTGGAATCCGGGTCGCGAGCTCTAGATATAAAAACTTTGCCGTGACAGCAACGCGTTACTATGAGTTACATTCGAAGTTCTTTCACCGGCTAGGTTTCTGGGCCCATCCGAACACAAACAGATTTGGGACCGAAATTTCAAAACGAATAAACTTGGAAGCTTATTACCCACCGAATTTATTTATGTATTGTACACACAAGCAAAAATCGAACACTTCAATAACCTGATTTAGCGGAAATGAGATGCACAATTCAATATTTTTTTAAACTTACTGTTGTATTAACGGACTAAGAGAATCGAATATTGTTTATCCATAAATCAGCCTTGTATTGTGACAAACACGTCATTATTTTCTGCTTAGCCTTTCGCCAGTGGAGTTTACTTCTAGTCTAACCGGATGCAGCTGTCACTCTATGTAATCATAGAGCGACTGCCTATCTAAAGGACAACCCAGTAATTGGGTAACCAAATACGCCTTGACCAGACTCAACGTGTCAGACTTTCTGGCTTCAGAGTTCAGACTACCAGTAACGACTGACAAGATGTATAAATGTCCGCCAAGACCAACGGCTCAACTTGCTTTCCGGAGCACGGAAACTATATCTCAATATGTTAAGATGATCACCCATCCATAAACCGACCTCGGCAAGCGTTGCTTAACCTTGAAGAATGACCCGTACGCATTGATATAAAGATACGGTACTAGACACAGCGTTTGGTCGTCGCGGAGAGGGTAAAGGCCGAGCTTAAGGCGTCGGCCACCGCGAGCTGGGAGGAACGTATTGACGCCGCGGTTGACAGCTGGCCGTCAATACATAGACTATGCCGCCAACTCTCGAATACCCCAGCCCCGGTGCGCCCACTACGAGGCACCGACGGGGCTCTTAAGTACATTGCGGAGGACCGCGCGGAGGTCTTCGCCGAGCACCTGGAGCGTCAGTTCCGCCCGAATCCAACCGACGAGCACGCACATGTCGCAGCAGTCGAGCAACACCTTGGAGCCTACTTCGCGACGCCGATAGCTCCCGAAGAAGACCCAGTGTTTTTCTCGCCGGGCGCAGTCAGACGCGCCATCCTGAAAACTAAGCTAAAAAAGGCTCCCGGGGCCGACGGCATCACCAACGCCGTGCTACGCCACCTGCCCCACCGTATGGTGGTGGCGCTGGCGCGCCTGTTCACGGCGGTGCTGCGCACGGGGGCCTTCCCTGCCGTTTGGAAGGAGGGGCGCGTCATCATGCTGCCCAAGGCGGGGAAAAACGTACTGAAGCCGGAGAGCTATCGGCCCATCACTCTGCTGCCCACCATCTCCAAGGTGTTCGAATCACTCCTGCTGCAGCACCTCACTCCACACATCACCCCAAGACCCGAACAGTTCGGATTCAGGGCGGACCACAGCACGACGCTCCAGCTGTCGAGAGTACTCTACCAGCTGTCCACCACGATGAACAAGAAAGAGTACGCGGTAGCAGTACTCCTCGACATGGAGAAGGCCTTCGACCGCGTATGGCACGACGGCCTAGTGTACAAACTGGCCACCTCCGCCACGCCCCGTCGCGTAGTAAAGGTGGTCCAATCTTTTCTGTCCAACAGGAGCTTCAGGGTGGTGGTCGACGGAGCACTATCCTCACCCCGCCCCATCGAGGCGGGAGTACCTCAGGGCAGCTGCGTGTCACCTGCGTGTTACTCACGTTACACAGACGACATCCCCACCACGGCGGACGCGACGCTCGCGCTGTACGCCGACGACGCCGCGTACATCACCACCTCGATGAACGCGAAGTACGCGGCGACGAAGATGCAGCGCGCGCTCAACATGCTCCCCGAGTGGCTCGCCAAGTGGCGGCTCTCCGTAAACGTGAGTAAAACGCAGGCTATTATCACAGGCTCAACCCCTCTGCCACCACCCTTGGAGCTCATGGGAGCCGAGATCGCGTGGGCGCCGCAGGTCAAATACCTCGGCGTCACCATCGACCGTCGGCTCTCAATGCGGTCGCACGCCAAGCAAGTCGCGGCGCAGACAAAGGTAGCCCGCTCACTGCTCTACCCAGTGCTCTCATCCCGCCTCCCGGTAAGTGTCAAGGTGGGCGTGTACAAGTCGTACATACGCCCCCTACTGACATACGCCGCCCCCGCCTGATTCGTCCTCACTAGTGAGACGACCCGCAGGCCGCTCCGCGCGCAGCAGAACGCAGCGCTGCGGACAGCAGTAGGTGCCCCTCGCTATGTGAGGAACGACGTAATCAGGCGGGACCTCAGGATTGAGGGCCTGGATGAGTACGTGCATCGCCTCGCGAAGGCGATGTTCGCGCGTGCCGACGCCTCTGCCTGGCCTCACATCCAGCACTTGGCGCCCCTGCACGCGCGCCCGCCAGACGCGAGGAGGCTGCCCAGAGATCTGCTCCCGACAGACGTCGCGGCCGCATCCCCCCCGGACTTGACTCCTGGGTAAGTCACCCCACTTTACACGCGGCTTACTCAAACAATCATACTATTCATGACAACACTTCACCTAGTACGTAACGTGTTCTAAGTTAATATAGGCACGCTGCGTACTAAACACTCATTCATGACTCTACATGCGCTATACATAACTAGCACCGAATAGCAGCGCACGCTATTCGGTGCAGACGCACTGAGCGGCGACACACAGTACAATGCCGCTCACACATACATACTCGGCTCTGCGGTTCGGAACGTGACCGGCTAGATCTGGAAGCGGGACGAACGAGAGCCTCGCATTTACTATAGGTGCGCCAGAGTCGACACTCTCGTCGCTGGTCGACTCCCGCTGGGCTTCCCCCGTATGGGGGTTTCACCCGGCGGGGTCAGACCGCCGGGGTGTCGTGAAGAAACGGCGCCGAAAATCGGCGCCGCGGCGCGCCTATAGTCACACAATAGCAATGAATCACGCGAGTGTGCGTTGCCGTTCACTTTTGGACAGGCGCTTTCAACGCACACCCGAACATCTACGCCGCCACTAGGCAACCCAATGACGGTCCCGTATTGACGGGACACGGTATAGCTCCTGCGACCTGGGGGCGAAGCCCTGAGGCCGCTCGCCGCGCCCCTCGCGGGGCGCAGCGACTGCCAAGAGAGCGTTTGGTCACTCCGCTTCCGACGCTCGCCCGCGACGGTCGTACCGCTCCGCGCTCTCGATCGTTCCGTGCCTGAGTCATCGCTACGCTTCGTCACGCTCGCCGTGACGTCACTCGTAGTCGCCGACTACAACGCCTGGTCCGGATCCGCCTTTTTCGAGGCGGTGAAGGATATCTTGTTTCTATAACAGAGTATCGTCAAAAACAATTTGGTTTGGCCCCTTCAGGGTAAAACCACAGTTTCGTGGTCCTTGGTTGGAAACCTCACGGTGTCAACAATACCAAGGGGGTGCTGACCCGACGCACCCGCTGATCCCCTTCAGGGTGAAGCAGTAAATTGGAGTCGAGTGCTAGGTTTTGGCCTTGGGGGATCTCCTAGTCAAACCTAGTTACTGAGTTTCCTTTTCAGCTACACACCTAGTGTCGGTTGGGTGTGTCTACCCCTTCGCACTAGACCCAATAGGGCCCGGTTCGCACAATAAGACTGGCGACCGGTTACAAGCTTAGGGCTCACCATTAGGTACTCACCTCCCAGTCTCTACCCGACTGGGAGGGTTACACATCCCAGGACCCATCCATCCGGGGAGTTAGGCCAGTTAGGCTTTAAATAGGCCCCCCGCGGGAGAGAAATCTCCAAAATTTCCCCATTCAATTTTGATCCAATTGCCAATCATGGCGAACTCCAATATTTTGGAGATTCTGTTAGAAATCCTTAGGGAAAACCCTACTATTTCCGCCAAATATGGCGGAAAAATCCAGCGTGAAATCGCTAATTGTCCCCCGGCTACCGAAGCCAACGTCGCTGATTTTAGTGACGCGCTTGACAGCCCATTATCTCCCCCGCTTGCCGATCAAGGCATCCCGGTAGGTCAGTTCACGGAAGTATTTATTAACTCCGATCCCATTGTTCGTCAAACAACGAACGACTTCCAGGTAGATAGCCCTTTATTGCCCCCGCCCGCCGACAAAGTCGTGCCGATCGCCCGATTCCCGAAATCACCCATTGTTTCCGGCCCACCTGCTAATCCCATTGTTCCTAAAACAATTGACGCCGCGCAGGTGTGCGCTGCACCTGAATTCCGTGAAATGGCAATGATTTGTCATCATGCCCCTCGTCCTCGGAAGACGACTTTCAAGTCGTCACCGGTGGCAAGAGGAAGAAAGGGAAAACCTCCCAGGCCAGCAAGGCCAAAAAGACCACCGCGTCGCCCCCGTCCCCAACTCAAACGCCCGTTCGACCCGCTAGCCCCGCCCCAACTACCTCTGCTCGAGCGCAGAATAGTCGTCCCGCCAGCCCGATAGCCCAAACTTCCTCAGCCCAAAGGAAGCAACGCCCTCCGCCCCCCTTTTACATCCAGGACAAGGGTAAATGGACTGATGTGTCCAAGATGTGTGTTGATCGAAAGATCAACTACACAAACGCCCGTGCCTGCCAAAATGACATTAAAGTCACCGTCCCTACGTCGAACGACTATAGGGAACTATATCGCGCCCTCCGTGAAAGGAATATTTCCTTTCACACTTTCTCCTTCCCCGAGGACACGCCCACTCGTGTTATTATTAAACGTGTCTCTAAAGAAATCCTAGTACAGGATATTAAAGACGACCTTGCCGATCAAGGTATACCAGTGATCGCCGTCCATCGCTTACATAAAGCGAGAGGCGGTGAATTGTACGACATGGTTCTTGTCATTTGTGAACCAACCGAAGGTCATCACCCAATATTTAAGATTAAGTCTATTTGCTCCCTATCCGGTATCTCAATAGAAAAGCCCTACAAAACCGCAACAGTGGGACAATGCCACCGTTGCCAACTGTATGGCCATGCGCAGAGCAACTGCTATGCGACTCCCAGATGCGTCAAGTGTCTGGGCGAGCATAGCACTGCGGACTGCCCACGGCCTAAAGACCGAACCCTCTGTTCGGAATCACCCAGCTGCGTTCTCTGCGGCCAGACCGGTCACCCGGCAAACTACCGCGGCTGTCCCAAAGCCCCCAAACTCGCTCCTAAATTAGCGAAGCGCGCCAACGCCCGCCAACAGAGAGAGGCACCTTCTTCTCAAATTCCCCAACGTCTCGCTCCTCAGAGACCGTCCCCGTGGAACAGGCTAAACCACGAAAAAGCCTTTCCCTCCTTGGCCCCTGCCAAACCTTTGCAGGCACTGATGGATATACCCATCGCAGCGCAGATCCTGCCTATAGCCGTGGCTACAGAGCCCACAGCCAGTCACAAACCCGCGCCTCAAACCACTGCTGCTCCTGCAGTCAAACAACCGCCCAATCCCTCACCCGTCGCGCATGGCGAGGCTTGCGCCCAGACTATACTGCGCCATTATAGGTTATTTATGACCCGCCAAGCCAGATCTCTCCGCGATGCCCTTCTGGCTGCCGAACAGCAGAATAACGGCAAAATTACGACGGCAATGTACAGCCAAATATTCAGCACACACAGTGATGTGGTGCTAGGTCTCGACCAGATGGATGCGATGGACTGATCCAATGGATTCCCAACGCACAAACCACACTAGGCCTCGATCCCTCAAATTAGGTTTTTTCAACGCCAATGGAATTTTCAACCAACGCGCCGAAATAACTAAATTCCTCCGCGACCACCAATTAGACGTCCTCCTTATACAGGAGACCCTTTTGAAACCCCACCGCGCTGATCCCAAAATTGCGAATTACCGTCTAGTTCGCAATGACAGAACACGTTGCCACGGCGGCGGTACCCTTATTTATTATAGAAAGGAGTTATACTGCATCCCTCTGACCCCACCCGCGCCTCTCTCTCACCTAGAGTACTCTGCCTGTCGACTAGGCATGACTGGTCATCCTCCGATAACCATCATCTCTGCCTACCATCCCCCACCATCGGTCGCGTCTCTTGCTTCAGACGATCCTATCGCGCTCACCAGCGATCTCACGACTCTCTTCGGCCTGAGTGACTCCGTCTTACTAGCGGGTGATCTCAACGCCAAACACCCCGCTTGGAACAGCAACACGACAAATGCCAGAGGCAGAATCGTGTATAACCTAGGCGCGACCCTAAACTACGACGTCATCGCTCCGATGACTCCCACCCACTACCCACACGACCCTAACCATAACCCCGATGTCCTCGATGTGGCGCTCCTAAAGAATGTAAACCTCCGTTTACACTCCATAGAAGCGCTTCACGAGCTCAACTCGGATCACCGTCCCGTTATCCTACACCTAGGTTCCCGCTCGGGTAACCATGATCCTACCCAACCTCCTCCGACCCAATTGATCACCGACTGGAGGAAAGTAAGTGAAAAGCTGAAATCCACCACGTCGCCTCAATTGGACACCATTCCTGACCACATAGTCTCAGTCGCTGACACGACGGCGGCGATCGACTCGCTTACAAATCACGTACAATCCGTCCTGAACGATTGTTCAAGGGAAGTTCCTGTAGTGGAAGACCACCGCTGGAAACTCCCGGACGATGTACGGAATCTGATAACCGAGAAGAACGCAGCCATCCGTGCGTACAGCGCTTTTCCCTGCGCCGCAAACAAAGCTCACATGCGCAACTTACAGCGTGCTGTAAGGAAACGCATTACCGAGCAGCGTAATGCGAGCTGGGACAAGATGCTGAGCGAACTTGAGCCCACCCATCTTGCCTTCTGGCAGCTTCAGAGGAAGTTACGATCCACTGAAGAGGCCACAATGCCTCCTCTCATTCGTCCCGATAAGAGTGTCGCCTTCGATAACTCTGAAAAAGCAGAATGCCTAGCCGACAGCCTAGAGTCCCAGTGTTTTCCCAGCTCTCAACCAGTAGACCAAGCCCACCTCGATATGGTGAACGCCGAAGTCGAACGTAGAACTTCCCTTCCGCCCGTCGAAGATCCCGATAATCCACTGGCCCCCATCACTCCTGATGAGGTCCAGGATATCATTAAAAGTCTCCAACCGCGAAAAGCCCCTGGCTCCGACGGCATCACCAATAGGGTTTTCAAACTTTTCCCCGCCCAGCTTATAGTGCTAATGACTGCCATCTTCAATGGTGCATTGAGCAATAATATGTTCCCCGCAACCTGGAAACAGGCCACCGTCATAGGTATTCCCAAACCAGGCAAGCCCAAGTCTGACCCGTCTAGCTACCGTCCCATTAGCTTACTCAACGTCCTTGGTAAAATCTATGAAAGGCTTATATATAAGCGGCTCAAAGATTTTGCCGAAGCAAAGAGTCTTATACCCAATGAGCAGTTTGGATTTAGAACCGAACACTCATGTATCCAACAAGTCCACCGCATCATAGAACACGTCAGCGCCGGCTTCCAACGGGGCGCAATAACGGGAGCCTTATTCTTCGACATAGCGAAAGCGTTCGACAAAGTCTGGCACAATGGCTTAATCTATAAGCTATACCAACTCGGCGTGCCTGACCGTCTCGTGCTCATCCTACGGGACTATTTATTGAATCGCACTTTTCGTTACCGAATTGAGGGGGAGCTTTCCTCCCCCCATCCCATTCGCGCAGGAGTTCCTCAAGGCTCCGTACTATCCCCCCTCGTTTTCACGCTATTCACTAGCGATATCCCCAAGCATAAAAATACTCAGCTAGCCCTATTTGCCGACGATACGGCTATCTATTATACCGGTCTTAAACCCGATGCCATCGCTCGCACTCTCCAAACTTCCGCAAACACTCTGGCCAAGTGGTTCCGGAAATGGAGAATCGAAGTCAATCCAGACAAAAGCCAGGCAGTCCTCTTTTCTAAGCCGCGGATAAACCCACCCTCCCCCCGTCCGGTTACCATGTACGGCAAGCCGATCCCCTGGGAAAAGCAAGCCAAATACTTAGGCGTGGTCCTCGATAAACACCTTTCCTTCGCTGAGCACATAAAGCAGGCACGTTCGCGCGCCGCTTTCGCTCTAGGTAGGCTCCACTTCATTCTTAGCTCCCGCAGCAAGTTATCACTCAGGTGCAAGCTGCGTATTTTCACCGCGGTCATCCGTCCCATCATGACCTACGCCTGCGTTGTTTTCGCACACGCAAAGCCCTACCTCCTCCACAAGATGCAGACCCTTCAAAACCGATTCCTCCTTAGAGTCACGGGAGCCCCCTTTTATGTTCGAAATGAGCTTCTTCACTTAGACCTCAAGATGCCCACCATCCAGCAGTTCATGAAACGTGTCTCCAAGCGTTTCTTTGATACTGCAATCCAACATAGGAATCCCCTTATCGTATCGGCCGCCCAATACGAACCCTCGCGTATCTCTAAGATTCGCCGACCAAGGCACACCCTTGTCACTCCCGATGACGCAATCACCCTGCTCCAAGAGAGCCGTAGGGAAACAAGTACAGTGGCACACAAAAACAAAAACCGACCGTCCTTCCGTCCTCGCCGCCGAGGCCCGCCGCGACGTCCCCGTAATAGTCCGCCCCGACCCTTGCCAGAGCCAGCCCGCGACGCTGAGCCAGTAGCTTTAAATTCCCTTATTAATAATAAATATGATATGATCCAGCCTGTCCCTAGCTGCCCTCCCACTGCGACGCCCTAAGCCGAGGTCCGTACCCCACAGGGGGTGCCCTTAGCGTGTAGTCGCCTAGTTTGTAAGTTTTCTAATAAGCCCTGGCTGGAGGCTTTAATTAATTAATTAATTAAGGCAACCACAGGCAAGCCCGGTTAAGCAGCCGACAACCTCAGAGGTTGACCTGCGAGATGCCACACACAAAAAAAAAAAAAAAAACAGCGTTTGGTCCTACAAAACTAAGTGATTGCCCGTAGTTGGCACTCAGTCGCGTACGGAACGTTGTTGATCACACAGCTCAAAAAATTCTCGTCTCTTCGTGTTTTTAAGATTTTTTTGGAATAAATACGCATCAAAATGACTTCTTGTGTAGCTAGATAGTGTTTTAGTTACACCAGGAAGAAAAATAGGAGACATGGGTTATGGGATCACTTACTACGTACTTACCTAATACATGCAATCTCATTTCATTCATAAGCGCAAACATTCGGCAGCTGAGGCGATTTCGCTCGCACTACAGTGCCGTCTGCTATCTCTATCCTTGTCTATCGGTAACTGTAGGTTTAGGACTGATGACGACACTGAACACATATGTGTGAGTTATCGTGCATGTATTCGTGCGCCGAGTCCAGGTTTACTGATTGCGATGTTAGCGCGTAACATATCTTCCTCCTTTTAATACATAAATGCCTGTACGGCTATTATTATGTCAAAAGCCTCGAGCTCCACTAATATTACAAATCACTGTCTTAAACATGTTTTGATATGACAAAAATGTATACCGCTGAAAAAGCCTTGAATATCGCAAACCAATGGTAGGGGACAATTCAGTATGTCACAGAGTAATTGATGTTCTGTCGAAGCTTCCTGTACTGTGCGAAACGGTCCGATGTTGCGATAAGCTACCCGATTACATAAATATTTTAATAGGATTGTATTAGCTTCTGGAGATGAAGGATACAGGCCAAGTCAAGCGAATATTCAGTTGAAGATTGATCTCTACAATTTTGATTGGATACTAAGATAATCTTGTTATTGACATCAAAGGAGGAAGATGATCTCAATTCTTCTGAATGTTTTTTTTTAAATTAGGGTCATATTAAATAAGTGAGCGAAATATGATTGCTTTTTTATAAAAAAAAATTGATTGCCAAGCAAATGAAAAATACTAAATCTATCGTACCTACTCTAAGGGTATCCTTAGAGTACGATATATTTGGTATTTTTAAACTACAAAATATAATTATCAGGGTATCGTAATAATTATATTTTATAGTCACAAAACATGTCTCGTTTCCGAGACTTGCCTCGGGGACAACATATAACTGTCAATCTTATTTGTCATACGGTCCATGACATTCGTTGCGGTTCAAAATTCGAAATCATTATTTTAAAACTGCGTTTTTCCAAAATCTAAATGAAAAAGAAATTAGTAGGGCTGTAATGAAGGCTCTTAACAGATTACTGTTAGTTTCCAGATTAACTTTATATCACCTCCAGGCTTAAAAACTTCACCTCGAGCAGGAAAAGTCATTCGATGATTTACCCACCCAGAAAAAAATGACTTAAAAACTTACGTCAAACGCCGTAGCGTCTTCGCGTCACTATTACTCTCAAAATATCGTGAGGAAATTGGCATGTCCTAGGACTATCCGCCAGGGCTTGTGAATGGCGAGCAAGGTTAGCTCACCGTCCGGTAAGGATGAGGCCCGAGTCGGCGGCGGCGCGTCGTGTTCTACGTGCGCTACAAGGAGTCGTCAGCACTAGTGATGGGGCCTCATAGAGCCATTGGCACATTGCCTGTCGGCGTTGTGGCAATGTTCTAATGAGATACCGCGGCTGGAACTTAAAGGCAGTTGTATGAACAGGGAGGGTTTTTAGTCAATAGAAGAGTCACACTCCCTTCCGATCCACCCAGAGCGGGAGAAGTTGTTAGATGATTTTACCACCCGGAAAAAAAGGACTATCCGTACTGGGCACTGGTGCAACACGTACTGGGCCCGTGTTTGTAATTACGGCTCATTCCCTCTAATAGAAAGAAGGCCTGTGTCAAGCAGTGGGGACGTTATAGTCTAATCATGTCTTGTTATGTAAGTTATAAGAATATTACGAATAAATAATAAAATTATCGACAATTATCAATTATCATGTGTCTGTCTTCATTCATGCCTTTTAAATACCGACAAATCTCCAATAAAAACGGCCATTAAACCCTAAGACTACAAATAAAAACAATATAAAAAGGCAAGCATTAATCCATTAATGTTGGTAATTAGCAAAATTGTAGCCTGCTGCGTAACTTATTATCAAGTTACGTCAGTACTCGCGGCGTCTCGCGGCAATTTGAGCGAATTATGATGCACTAGTGATACATTTCGGTTTCGCTCGGGGTTTTATCATTGGTACAGAACTTGTAAACGGATGTGCTTATAAAGAGAAATATAAGAATTGTCTTGGTTTTTAATGTGTTGGATTTTAATATGTATTGGCAATTGCTTATTTTCTAAATTAAAGCAATAACTACTAATATTATAAAATGGAAATGTTTTTAGAACGCGCTAATCTTCGAAGATATTGATTGGATTTCAAATGCAATTTGGTACGGAAATAGCTTGTGTTCAGACATCGCCTTAACAGACAGTCATCGCCTTAAAGACTGGGTCTGCCATCTACGACACAGCAATTGGTCATCCACGGATGCCGCCGACCAATCACCGCCGAGCTACGCATCAACGTCAATTTTTAAATCTTTTCTTTTCTCGTTGATTCCGATCACTAATATCACATCGCACGCATCTTTGTTCTAAACCATACATATTGTAATATTTGCAATACACTGAAATTTCAAAGTAATTCCTGGTGTCGACTACCTTTTAAAGAATATAAATATTGATAAAGTCTACGGTAGCGAAGCTCTGCGCAACTGCTCCTTATGGGCCTAATCCACACATGACTCTTCTCGCTCTGGGTGGATACCCGATACCCAGGATGAAATTCAGAGCCTCAGTCTATATCTGCAGGCCTTTGATTCAAATGGGCAGGATACACGAACATATTTATATAACAAATCAGCATGCATCAATCAATCATCGCATCATCTGTTGGGAAATGAATCTCTTACAAAATCTATACCCGAAGTTGACATCCACTACGACACCTTGAATGTCTTCAAAAGTAATGTACTGGAGTCACAAAGAAAGCAAGCAGGCAATGTTATGTAAAATAAAAAGTGTCTTGGTTTTTAAAGTCTTGAATTTTTATTTATTTTAATTAATTTAATTTCGTAATTTAATTGTACACTATTTTTTTAATGTTATGAATGCTGGTTTAGTTGAAACATTTGCAATGAACTTGACCTAACCATTTTTGATAGACTTAGCCTTTGCATTGGTACTTTATCTTGATTACTTCGTCTCTTCAGTTGACTCATGTTAATTTTAAACGTCAAACAGACAAACGAGAGAACCATTTTTCATATAAAACTTTTACTCAAAACACTCGTAAGCTTTTTGAACCATCACGAAGCGTGATTGCTAATGCAATTGTCTAAAATTGTTAGTGGTATGCGAGGGTGAATCCAATTGTAAGCCTTTTTAATGTGCTAATTGGCTTCGGGTGACGCTAATCAGTATCCTGCAACCATAGAATAAAAGTTTAGCAGAGGAGAGAATTCTTCGTATCGAGGATAATTATAACGTTCGCTCTCCATTAAAGAAAGTCAAAAAGGCATGTATTAGGCTGCTTGCTGATAAAAATGTTGCTACATAGCAGATGATTTCCAATCTTTATTTTCCAATGATTTTCAATCTAATATAAGATCAAGAACTTATTATTTATTTACCTATCTTTTACCAATATATAATTTGAATACTAAAAAAGAACTCTTTGAAGACGGGCTCGTTGTAGCTTAGAGTCTGTTAAATGATATCAAAATGTTAGTTTAGTATAAACCAGATCCTTCACAATAGTTTCCTTCTACAAATTATCATAGGTACTTCAAAACAAGTGCAAAGTTTAGCCTAATGCCTATCGATGCTTGAAACTTGTGTAAGAGTTTAATTTTAACCATTAGGCTAAGTTGTCGGACTTTGATCGATAGCTCGCAGGTTCTACTCCAGGCACGAGCATATTTCGCTTAGTTGGAGGGGTTAACAAAATTGCTAGTAATGTGAATGCAACCCAAACTGTTAGTTCTCTTTTAAAAAAAACTATACAGGTATTGGATAGGTTATTTAAAACTGAAATGCGTTTTAGATTGTCGTCTATTTCGTCATAACGCGTCTTTTTCGATGAGTTTCATGCCTGAAAAGGTACTTAGCATGTGCTTCGCTTCTGTTCCGGTTTTTATTCTTTGCCACATCTGACGGAACGGTGGTAATCATTTTGCCTTGTAATTTTGATGTTTAGCGAACTTTGCTTATGAAGAAAGAGAGTATTGTTTTGTGAGTACTTTTGTTTATTTTACTGTGTTTATTTGTGAATTATCTTGGTAATTATTGCGAAATGGGCAAATGCAAATATGCAGTAAAACTATGTTTAGTGCTATTAATATGTATTTATTTAAATGCTGACATAATTCTATCAATAATTTACAAAGAATATTTACAAATGTATATACTGTAGGTTGTTGATACAATGTAACTAGCTTCACGCACGTTATGAACATCGAAAGTATTTTACAGAAGGATAATGAAATGAAGAAGATCTTAATCTTGTCAATTTAAAAGTCATGCTCAATGCCCCCTTGAATGCCGAGCTCAGGCCTGCTATGTCCAAACTGCTTCTGCAGATTTCCTCCGGCAACAAATCTGGTGTTATGGTCGAGTTTCCATACTCCATCGCCAGTGAGCTTCATCTGAAATGTCAAGTTTATGTTGCAGATTATTGGCAAAATCAAACAAATAAGGTCATACAATAATATTATTTTATCTTTAAAAATTGCTCACTATTTAACACAGTAATATTTTTCCCGGAAGACGTTAATTTCTGTACCGGGCCAAGCCTCAACCAGATGTTCAACTTTTTTATAAAGTAGACTATGAGATACCCGACATTGCATGGCAAAATGTATACCGATCCAGATAAAGATACTACTTATATGCATCACAGAACAGATAAAAGAGGAATAGATTCATCTATTCCGTGATATGCATTATTACCCATTATGTAAAGTCCCACGTAGAAGGAGAAATTTATGTATAATCAAAAACTGGATTTAATTCCCAAATAGTCTAATTGGCAAATCAAATGAAACTTTCCATTCCTGGACTCAAACGAATGAACTAACTATAACTTGACCAATAAGACAGTTTATTTATTAGCTGCATTGCGCGCGTGAAAAGTTGTTTTCCAGCGAAATTAAATAGTAGCTTATCTTACTTGCTAATAGTGTACTTTATATTAGTGAAATATTTTTTGTAATAGGTCCAGTAGTTTTAGAGTTTATCGTTTGAAAACAAAAAAAAACGAAGCTTTCCTCTTTATATAATAATAGTGTGGAATAAATATAAGAATATTCAACCTACAGCGACTCTCTAAAAGAAAGGCAGAGACGCAATCAAACTCAGTGACCCAACGCAACAAAAATAATTTGCAGTACTTACACCACTGTGCCCTCCAATCTGCTTATGAATATCGAGGCCAGCTCTGACATTGTCGTTGGCATTGTTCCAGTTCAGCTTGCCACCTAGTATGCTGCTGTCACCACTAGCACCGAGCACTCTGGTACCGTATCCTTCTCCCTGAAGGCGACCGCGGCCGTCGTTGAAGATGTCTTGTTTGTAACCGCCTCGACCCTGAAGAAATAAATGTTTGGTAAGAAACTACTGGATATAAATGGAAAACCAGAGATGTATTCAGTTGTTGCAATAGACGACGGGACACCACGAAACCGTAATTACTTTTCAATGGTCCAGAAACTGTGCTGTAAACGTATAGTACTATTTGAACTTCGTTTCACTTTCTTTCATCAAAAGAAACCCATTCATGGTATAACAAACGGTAGAAGACTCTCGGTTTAGACACTACCCTTTTAAGAATACGTTCACTCAACCTTACAGGATTAACTTAGAAGCACTACATAAATGTGTCTTGGTCTCTTGGTACAATACAAGATTTATTTTGATAGTGCAAATTGAACCGAATCTTATATTAAAATCCGTCTTCTTTCCAAATTCTATACTCCAATCCTATATAATACCGTAATGAGCTCAGTATATACTCGTATGTAGGCACTTACGAATAGGGCGTCATCTGTGCTCCCCAAAGTGCCGAAGACTTTGCCTCTACCAGCGCTATGCTCCCAGGTTGTGTCTCTGCCATGACGACGGTGATTACGGGGATAGCACATGTCGATGTCTGGATGACCTAGTACACAGCCTGGGGGCAGGGGCCGGTAGTGCACTCGGGCGTGAGCGCAGGCCATGAGGGCAGTGACGCTGAGTAGGAGGACGAACTGCATGGTGAACTGGTAAAGAATAAAGAAATTATTAATGCGTCAATAGCCTAATAGCTAAGGTGTCGGCTTTGTAATCGAGAGGTCCCGAGTTCGAACCCCACCCGTTACACTATTGCCGTGAACCCACTCCAGACACAAGCATATTTATATTAGTTGGAGGGGTTAACAAGATTGCCAGTAATGTGAATACTTCCCACATTGCTAGTTAGTAGTCTTTAAAACAAAAAAAAAAAAAAAACAAGTACATATTTATTTATTAAAGAGAAATAATAAAATAAATATTGTTTATCGTTACACACTATGAATGTGCATTAGTAATGATTAAATACCTTTTTAACTATTATGTACTTCTTCACAAGACAAGGAACGTTGGTAAACTGTGCCATTCTCAATACTGTACTGATTATTTATAGTATGTAGTTTCAATACCTGTGGTGAATTCCCTGGACCGCGAGGCAAGGGGACTTATTTCAGATGACTTGAGTCATTGGCACTGTTTGTAAATAATATTATCTTTCTTGACTAAGACTATTAAAGAATTTAATAGGAGGATAAAATAATATGTACTTTGTTGGCAGTGTAGAACCAAGTTCGACAGGATAAGAATTCAAATTCCAATATTATATTTATTTATTTTTGAATTATTTTTGTCATTTTTATTTGAAAGACTGTTCGCAATTATAAATTATTTATAAAATAATATTGTACATATTTTTTATTGAATTTGAGAACAATCACTTTAAATTTAATATTTCTATATATTATAGGAACATAATATGTATTGCTAACACTACAGAAAACATTGGAATTTCAATATGGGAAAGTGGAGCAGTGAGCAAAGAATGAATAAAATAGAAAAAGAAAATAAATTAAATCAAATTGCGTACTCTTGTTGTTTTTTTTTATCTATTTTTGTCATTTTTATTTGAAAGACTGTTCACAATTATAAATTATTCATAAAATAATATTGTACATATTTTTTATCAAATTTGAGAACAATCACTTTAAATTTAATATTTCTATGTATTATAGGAACATAATATGTATTACTAACACTACAGAAAACATTGGAATTTCAATATGAGAAAGTGCAGCAGTGTGCAAAAAATGAATGAAATAGAAAAAGAAAATAAATTAAATCAAATTGCGTACTCCTATTTATTTTCCATCTTAATTTCAGTAATTCGTGCTGTTTCAATAAGAACTTGGCCATCATAAAAAGTAACATTAATAATGTTTATTATCTTTTAACTTCACATTACATATTTAACTTAAGATAAGTGGGGTTTACTGTTACTTATCGTGTGAGGAACTCTGTGGGGTATTGGCATGCTGACCTAGATTTGATACCGTCGTAAGTCCGGAAAAGGGGAAATGTTTGAGATGTTCGTTTATAGAAAATACTAAAAATACGAAGCTATGATTGTTTGTTTGTCCGTCTTTCACGTCAAAATAAAGCAACGGCTTGATTTAATTGCCATATGGAGATAG
This sequence comes from Tholera decimalis, assembly GCA_943138885.2. Taxonomy (NCBI): domain Eukaryota; kingdom Metazoa; phylum Arthropoda; class Insecta; order Lepidoptera; family Noctuidae; genus Tholera; species Tholera decimalis. The sequence continues at coordinate 19,039,098 of OW964573.2, read as the reverse complement.
ATTAAGGGGTAGAAAGTGACATAGAGTAAATATTTCGCCGAAAATTACCTTTCTTGCGAGGGCAGATGCGGAAAACGGTGGTTGTTTCGGTGACTCTTAGCGTCATAAAGATTACACAAGGCTTAAAAGCGTTAACACCTCACTGTGTAACATAGAAACTTTCAAGATCTTATTCGAAAAAAAGTTCAGAGACGAAGAGACAGCAATCTAAAATGTGTATTGAAAAGTGAAAATAATTCTCCCTATTTTTCTAAACTTTTTTCCGAATAAATCCTTAACTAACTATTTAGTCAGTAGGTATTTTGTATACATGTATCTATCCTCATTTAGAAACTAGGTGCTTTAATTTGTTGCGGGAAAGTTCTAACGAGATACCGCCGCCCCGGGACTTAAGGGCAGCTGAAGGAACAGGGCGTGTTTTTAGTCAGTAGATTCTGACACTCCCTTTCACTCCGCCCAGAGTGGGATAAGTCATTCGATGATTTTTCCAACCCGAAAAAAAAAATCAATGGCATTTAATCTGCCTTTAAACTTATGTGCATAAAGTGTAAATAAATATATAAAGTCTGTATAAAACACGTTAAGGTCTAACCGCTCTTATACGAACAATATTTCTTTATACAAGTAAAGGAAAACTGTCCCTTTTCTTAAGACCTGTGAAGCAATTCAGCCGGTCATCATTTCTCCTCATCCAGGGACAATCGTAAAATGGCTGTAAAACTCTTTAGTGTCATTTTATATCAGGCGTTACCTTTTTGTTGCCAATTCAACACTTAATACCCTTATAAAGTTATTTATTGCACCGTTTAATAATGAAGTATTATGTTTGATGGTTTAATACAGATAATTGCGGGGCTCGTTGGATGGGACGATGACCTTATTATAATTTGGTTAGCATTTAATCAACTTTGTCAAGGCCGGCTTTCTGTCTAACTATTTGCAGCTGAACACTAGTGTGTAATACGAAGCCTGGCACGACTGGTGTCAGATTTTCTGGCTTCTACTGTCAGAGACTTCCTATAAGTACCGTCAGAGATGTACAAATGACAGCTGGGACTTTCCGAGGCACGAAAAAATCTCCACGATCACCTATTATCGGACTGATCTCTACAACCACTTATTAACCTTCCAGATCGACCAATGGGACTGTTATTACTTAGCCAGGACCTTCATTGGCAAAACGTATGTTTATTTCAAATAGGCCTTTTATAGGCACGTTTGAATTTTCAAGTTTGTCATGAACCTACTTGTAGCAACAAGAGTAGCAACTATGATTCATAGCAAAATACATTCTGCCATCACAAACGCAGCAGACTTGGATGAGCCACTTCCAAAACGTGAACGATTGAAAGCGTATCGCTTCTGCCTGGTTTATGGAAATGTTCTAACAGGAAACCACGGCCCCGGGACGCAAGGGAAAATGAAGAAAAAGGGTGGGTTTCTAGTCAATATGACTCTGGCAGTCCCTTCCGTTTCACCAAAAGCGTGAGAAGTAATTTTTAAAATACGCTTGCGTTTGCACGCCATCCCACAGGATGGTAAGCGATGATGTGTGCGAAGATGAAACACGCTTACCTAGAAGTAGTGATGCTCCGGATATCCGTATCCGTGTCTGTATCCGCGGATATCCGCGGAAAAAGAGCCGTATCCATTACTTTTTTCACGGATCTTTTACGTATCTTTTACCTTATTAATTTTTAATTGATAGCACGAAAAGCTATATATAGGTGATTAGGTTGACTTAAAAAGCAATTAAATTCATTTCAGAGTATTTTTTATTTCTTAAAATCAAATATTTGGCACCTTCATATTGCAAACATTTATCATATTACTACATGTTACTATACCAATCAATAGCATATAATTCAAAGATAATAACTAAATCAACTAGAAAATAAAGATCCGTATCCGCGGATGTACGTTTTTAACGATCCGGCACAACACTACCTTGAAGTAACCTATTCTCCCTTGACTTCAAACGGCAGGGAATTCCACTCCTTAGCCGTATGCACAATGAAAGTATTCCCAAAACATTTTGTGCGTATCATGGGTGGTTTTCAAAAAAAGTGACGCTATATTAATATTCATCATAATAACGTTTTTCTTTCTTAAGTAATGAAAGTTAATAAAACAGATGTCGCTCCGAAGCCCATTAGTGAAATTACTTCTTTTTTGCTAAAACATTTTGTATCTAATTTATATAATTACGGCTGACTGTAAAATGTTAAACGTAAGGAATTATTTATATGTTACTTTTCATTAGTGAAATGGTTCAGACTATTTGCTTAAATACATATTAAACTTGACGGTAATGATAAGGCCTCCCTTCATTTGGCACTGTGATGTCAATTAAGTCTAGCTTAGTCTGGTTTTTATTTTATTTAATACATACATAAAATGATACTAAAATAATGAAAGCCGCACGGGTCGATATTCAAGGGCTGAACAACATTTGTTTTTATGAACAACAAATGTTGCTCATTTGTCAAGGTTGGTCCATGGATCCTAACATACCGAGACTCCTCCGTGCCCCGAAAAGCAGGTTAATCCGTTGGTCCTGGCTGCCTTATGAATCTTTACAGTCATTACGGGTATTCAGAAACCAGTAAATCTGACCATGGCCTTGAAATGAAATATTTATTTTGTAAATCCTTACTAATATTATAAATGCGAAAGTAACCCTGTCTGTCTGTGTGTTACGCAATCACGCCTAAACTACTGAACCGATTTTAATGAAATTTGGCACGGACATAGTCTAGAGCTTGAGGAAGGACATAGGCTGCTTTTTAATGCGAAAAAAGGGCGGTAAGAGGTTGAGATGGGGGATGAAAGTTTGTATGGAAATTACGTCATTTTTAAAGCTAGAAGCTTGAAACTTATTTTTAAGAATTTTGATTAGATATTAATAAATACGACATTCAAATTATGTATGAGTTTTATTTTCAAAATAATTAGCCTAAAAAATAAAAAATGCTGCTGAAAGTCACCATTCCGCGCGGAAAAGTCGCGGGCTCAGCTAGTTGCTTATAAATAACACTTTTACACGTCATGTTTTTTTGCGTGTTTAGTTTAGCTAGATGAGGCCGGTATATCCAAACTGACTACTCTGAGAAGAAACACCGAAACAAACTCAGAGGTCAAAATCTCTTTTAAAGTCCAGACAATTTGTATTTGCATATGGGAAGCATGTAGGTTCATGTCTGTGGTATTATTTTGAGGAAATAACCACGCTTTGAGCGGACCTGTCCAGACAGTGCAAGCATTAGTCAGTTATCGTGTAGCTTGATAAGGGGTATTATATTGTGGAGGTCAGATAGGCAGTCGCTCCATGTAAAACACTAATACTCAGCTGCATTCGGTCACACTGGAAGCCGACGCTAACATTTTATTTTATTTTATTTTATTTTATTGGAACATAAAACAGTTACATGTTATAATTTTGGTTAATAAACATAGTTAGGAAAAACATACACACAAGCACGCTCTGTTCCTTCATAGTCCGATGAGGCAACAATTGCACTAGACTTACCTTTTTTTTTTTTTTTTTTTGTTATCGGGGGGAAACCTTCAAAAGGCGCCTGGACTTTGGGGAAATACCAGGGAGTGTGGGATTTCTACCTCACTAAAACCACCCCGGTGATCACCATCAGCATATAGAGAGGGTCCCGGTACCTCTTAAAAGACCAATCCGGAACCCCCACCGTGCATTGCCTATTAGGGCACATCCCTGGGGACCACTAGACTTACCTACAAAAATTAGGCACAGGACCAACAGCTGTACGTGCTTTTTGAAGCACAGGGTAGTAAATCACTAGATTCATAAAATTGATTATAAATAACACTTTTACAGGCCGTTTTTAGGGTTCCGTTTCGACATGCCTGTCCGTCTGTCTGTCTGTCTGTCTGTCTGACTGTCCGTCCGTCCGTATGTCACAGCCATTTTATTCCGAAACTATTAGGACTGTACCTGTAAAACTTGGTAGGTAGATGTATTCTGTGAACCGCTTTCCGATTTTAAGAGAAAATTTAAAAAATATTTAAAATAAAGGGGGCTCCCCATACATGGAACTGAAACTGAAAATATTTTTTTTCATGAAACCTATACGTGTGTGGTATCTATAGACAGGTCTTTAAAAATGACATTATGGTTTCTAAAATGACTTTTTCATAAAGTTAATCGTTTAAAAGATATACGCTTCCAAATTGGTAAAATGTGTGTCCCCCCCTCTAACTTCTATAATAATGAAGTGAAAAATTAAAAAAAACCATATGTTGTAGATCTTCGTGTAAACTTTCAACAAAAATTGGTTTGAACAAGATCGAGTCAGCAGTTTTTGAGATACAGTATATTTTCGAAAACCGCAAATATAACTTTGTAATTCATACAAATACTATGAAAAACAAAGTTATTTGGCGTAGTTGTAAAAATTGTAAATAAGCTAGTTTTAAGAAATTTGTAAGGTTTTTTGTTTTTTTTTTCAAATAAATATTTTTAGTATGTTATATTTATTATAGTTACTACGGAACCCTTCATGGGCGAGTCCGACTCGCACTTGGCCAATTTTTAGTTTTACTAGATGAGGCTGGTTGTTCCGTGCAACGTGAAACAGAACGCACCCTTTTGGTTGGCAACATTATTATCTATGGTCTTTAAAATGACTTGACATATAATTTTCCTGGCAAAAAGCAACCGCCGAGTTTGTTGAGATTGATTTATTGTTTGTAATTGAAAATCGAGTTGAATCTGCGCGGTTAAGGATAAATTGATTGTGATTAGTGGTTAATTGAAATCTAGAATCCCGAATTGACTAAAAACTTGGGATATTTTGAACAATAACGCCGTATTGAAGTCAGACTGACTGACGCGCGAACTTGTTGCAAGTAATTGTGAATTGGTGCTAAAATACGCCTGTGGGGCAACGTTAATGCTGTCTGGACACGCCATCTGAAGACCGGCGCCTTGGATCGTCCATCAACACTTGACACCATTACACGTTTCAATTACTCATTACACACTGATACATACCTCACGGACGTGACCTTTTGGAAGGTCGAAGCTTGGCGTCTCCAGCTCAGAGGGTAAGTCTAGGCTGTAAGTTTAACTATTAAAGTACTATTGTTTGAAAAGCAACGTTAAGCTCCACGTACCGTGGACCGTTCGGCCATCCAGTATCGTTGCGCTGATTGTAGGACTGAACACTGGTGTTTCCTGGCTGACTAACCTGAAGAGGCTGAACGAAACAAACTCGGAGGTCGGTATCTTGAAGTCCATTCATTCCGTAAATGTCAAATCATATGAGAGCCACCTAAAGGACAGAAACACACAAATTTGGTTGGATCAATGGGGTGCAAACGGGCATGCTACCGTCTTAACTTACAACGTTTAGGTTAGTCAGTAAAACCTTTCACTCAACCTGGGAATCACATTCGGCAGCTTAACGACTAATTTATAAAAATTAGTCATTAAGCTGCCGAATGTGACCAAAACCACATGACCAAAACTATATACAGAAACTATAGAATAACTAGCTACTTTTAAATTCTAAACATATTCCCTAATCTCAATTGGAAGAGCTTTAAACTCAATTTAGTTTTCGTTGAATATTAAACCGGAAAATATGAGAAATATGAACTCTAACTTGGTTGCTTACAGTGCAAGGAATCCTTGCCGGCTATCTGTAGAGATTATATCCTTAGTAGGTAGCTCTGTTTGTTATGGTTTCGCACATAAATCGTTAAAGTAATTTTCATGGTTTATGATTTAGATATATGTAAATTAATGCTTAAATTAGATGCAATTCGTGGAAGGTACCAAAGGTCATCTCACACTAAGGCAAGATCTTCATCAATCGGTGTCTTCACCTGAGGTCATCCATAATACAGAGCTGTTGGATAAATGCTATCCGTAGATAGATAGAATATACTTCATTGTACACCAAAATTTAAACACACCTATTTAACCGTACGTCAAAACTGGGGATGGATTTGACATGTCCCTATAAACAGATCAGGTAAAAATTTTCAACAATAATCCGAATTATTCTTCCGTGGAGGGATCTTGACTTCTACAATTAATTTAATTCCATAGCCAGGTGAACGCGTAACAGGTGAATTGTAGAACTCAAGATCATTTGCGATGAAAGGCTAATTTGGACCCCTTATGCCTCTGATTAAGTTTCATGACACGGTTGGCGCAATTCTTGAACGGTTCAGGGCAGAAGACATCCATGAGGATTTCAACCTCAAGAAGAAGAAAAATGTGTCATTAAAGAATGTAGATATAATATATATACATATTTTTATCGTGGAAGCGAGTCACGGTTCCATGGGATAATTTTCGACTTTCATTTGGATAAAATCATTGCCAGAACCTGCGAGTAATTTAATCGGTTATAGTGCTCGCACAAGTTGATGATGTCTCATCCATATTCGGGATTGTCACGGTCCATCAGTTTTATGAGAAGAAGGTGACACTGAATGACACGCTTGGTTTGAGTAGGACGTGAGGCAGTACTATCAGTAGCCGACGAGTCATTGCTATACTCTGTGGTCTAACTAAATGGCGCAACTCATCCGATTTGAAAGGCGCCGTGCAAAATGAAAGGATTTGAGAAAAGCTACTGAGTTGGTGTGTTATTGATGAATTGTTCTTTAAGAGTGCGGGAGATGCATTTTTGAGAGTAATGTTTTCTTAGTGATACTACACTACTTATTTTTGTAGTACTTCTTCTTTCCCGATTATGAATTATTCAGTATCATCGTCTGTTGATTTATATACTTAGGTACCCTTACCCATACACCATTGCTGTCTTGATCATTAACTGATATACCAACGCCAAGTATCTTTGGAAAAAAAATTGAGAATCGATTTCCTACGTTATACTTAAACAGACTAATGTAACATATTGTCTTTTTTATGGTTAACATACTGCAATTACAAAAATAATTTCAGAGATTGTGTATCTGGTAGACAACCATCCACGGACTGACCTTGGAACTTGGAAGATCTGCTTAACTTAACGTTTATAATTTTAACTTAACTTACATAATTGTACTAACCGGCTGTCTTTATATAGCCACGAGCTTATTTTATTACCTCATATACAACGTGTAACGGAAAGGGTATATACATACCAAGGGCACGGCTTCTTTGGGTGGTATCAAACGATATTGGAAGGGTTTTTTAATCCTATCTCTACATGTTCGGAAGTAATGAGAATTTTTAATACATTGATACCAGATCCAATACTAGGCGCACAGAATTACGGAAGAGATTTATCGTGATATTTGCAAGTAACGTGGAAAGTTATTGACCTACGTAGTGCGGTGACACGATTGTTATGATTTCAATTTAAGAAACTTACGAAACCGCAAATTTGGTATCAATTTTTAGAGTATTTTATTTTGAATTGAAACCCTTCCAATATCGTTTGATATCATCCAAAGAAGCCGTGCCATTGGTATGTATATACCCTTTCCGTTACACGTTGCATAAAACTCGCTAAACCCTATTACTGTATAACCAGTTATTATAACTACCCAGAAAAATAAGGAACGAAAAAATTGTCCAGATATATGTATATAGAAAAATGCTGGGTTTTATAATGGCTCGGCACAAGTTGATAGTAAGCAGACAGTGATAGTTAAGTGCTTAATGTATCCGTGGAGAGGCAGTCGCGCCGCTTCAAATTGAAATTGTTTAAGGTCTGATTTTGTTAATGAGATTTTTTGGAATTATAAGAATACTGGATAGTTATGGGTAACGATGGTAGGACGTAAATGGTGTGAAATTAGATTCGATTTAGATGCGGATAAAATGATTAAGAACGTCTTGAGATGTACTATTTTATAGATATGTTTTTTTTATTTCCTATGAGATCACTCCTGACCTCGGTCTCGCCTGATGGTAATCGATAGATGAGGTCTATGAGAGAACGGGATAGCCCCGAATATGCCTGTTCAATCTTGCTTTAAAGGCTGAAAGGTCACAAGCGGCAGGGAACATAGAAGCTTGCAGAGAGTTCCACAACTTGGCTGAGAGCACCATAAATGTGGAGGCGCAACACTTGGTGGACAAGACGGTATATCCAACCAAGTGTGGGTGGTACCCAGCCATGCGTCTGATAGACCGGTTAAAAGGGTGCTGTGTAGTAGTCTAAATACACAATTATGCAGATATTTTGCACCTACTACGGTAAAGCTTTTTGGGTTTACTGTTAGAAAATTATTTGTTGCATTACGTTCGTTTATTTAGCAGCGTACATAAAAATTTAGAAAGAATCACACACCCCAACATGTTTGAGATAAGGGCTGTAAATTGTACAATGATGAGAACCGCTATTGTTTGACTTTGTCTGTAGTCTAAATTTGATAAAAAAAAACTTATTTATTTGCATCATCTGATTGCTTCGTAAATAAGGAATTATTTTTGGCAAATCAACACCACCCACGAGGATATTTTGGAAAACGGGTGGTCAAACTCCATCATCTTAAGGAAAAAGCAAGTTTATACTTAAGTCATAATTTCAATGACTCAAAATCAACAATGTCAAACGATACGATACTTCTACGCTACCTGTAAAGTAACCAAATTCATTAGCATAAACTAAATCGGAACTTTATATTTACATTTCTTAAATTACTAAATCGACGCAGTGAAACCAACCTCTAAACAAAGTCTACTTTATGAGAGTTATTCAGTTTTAATATTTCGCTAGCGAAATAAGCTCTAATGGCGAACGTTTATGATAAAACCTTTCATTAGAATATTTAAACGATTCCGTCTTATTTTATTATAGTAACTTGTGTGTTTATTTTAGATGCATTTATAGAGAGCTAGAGGGATTATTCCGAGTACTTTCAGTGCATTTCAGGCTGTAGTATTGACTATACTACATGTGAAATGTTTTCGGTTTGTGCTAGATATATCTTTTCAATATTGTAAGGGAATGATGAGGGAAAGTATTGCAATTTACCTACAATATTCTTATATTTAATTATGACATATATAAATCTATAATACAGGTATTTATTTAAAATTTTCAGAGACTAGTGCTTCAATAATGTTTGCAGATACACACAGACGATTTCTATGCTATCATGCGTGAGGAAATCCTCTCTGTGAAGCACAGTATGAGGGAGCCGATACAGCATCCTGAACATGATATGGACAGAATGGACTCGGCAGTCATGTGTCGTTTAGGTGCGGATGAATGAATAGTTCACTTCATGTGATATTTTGTGTTCCTATTGGGATTTTTATTTCACTAACATACTTTGTAAGGTCTCTGTGGCTAACATTTTTCTATGTAGTGTAAATAAACAAAATTATTATTTATCTATTGTAAAGTGATGTTCTGTATCTACACTTAATCATAAAATTTTCTTTCACAGTTTTGAGAGTACTCGTGATCCTGAATTGGGTTAGAACCCACGACTTACAACTTGTAAATCGTGCCTACAACCACTGAGCAATCACTACTCCAAGAACTCCTTAACTTATATAATTACCTAGCTAGCATAACGCAAAACATACCTGCAAAACCCGTAAATTCTTGTCGTCAAGGAAAAAGAAAATCTAATTACTGTTATAAATATGTAAAGAATGCCCATTAAATTTGAGCGAGCCCTCGCTTAGTCACATTGAGAGTTTTCCTAACAAATTGCTTCAGAATTTAGTCTTGATATTATATTTAATGTAACGGCTGAATTTATTACTTTAAAAATTTATCGGGTTCCAATTTTCATGTCGTCATCGTCTTGAAGCGTTTATTTTAAGAGCGAGCTTAGCATGAAATTTTATCGCTTTTTTAATATTTTTCAGTCGACAACGACGGTTTTTTTAACCAGTACCTTCATTTACTACGACAGTTTTGGCGACGTGATTGCAACAATTATTCCTAATTATTGTTATTGCTATCAACTAGAATCTACCATCAGAAAATATGAACAATGCAGCTTGACGGGTATAAACTATTATGTATCAACTGTCTTGGAACCAGCTTTGAAACTAATTAATGAGAACACTATAACAGTGAGAAAGCCCACAGTTTAGTTTTATTACTTCCTTCTTTTCTTCCATTTACGAAACAGTGAAAGCTTTAGAAGCCAGAGTAAGCAGAAATCTTGCTCACTAGTACTATATTCGTAAATCTATCAAATATCATAATTCATATCGAAGTCCAGAGCCGACTAATGGCTGCATGGTTTATTCAATCAATGTACCCAGAGTCACCAAGTAATATGGTGATAGAACTCTACTCTGAAGAATCAAGGAAGGCCTATTTAAAAATAGGTAAAGAACATTTTACCTAAATAATCGGTTGAATGTAACTTCAGAGTTATATTGAATTAAATGAATGAATTGATTGAATGCAATTTCACAGTAATATCTAGGTGTGTTTAAAACGGCTCAACCGATTCCACAGTCAAACAGAAGACACGATTTTGTGGGACTTAATTATTTATGATGTAAAGCTATATGTACTTAAATAAATAAATAATTAACACAAATGACACCAATTATCATAACACGACAATCAAAACGATTATTCTATTATTGAGCATTTATGTCGTTTCACGTGTGTATCTACGATTAGGGCCTAATGTTAAATTCAAATCATGAACCTCAAAATACTTAAACTTCGGATAATTTCAACCGAAAATCCGCTTCAATTCCAAACACACAGCGCTGCATTCGCTAAGCAAACATTGCATACCGTGTCCCAGATCTACGTTCACCGCATGGCGTTTTACAAACATTGCCCATTGGCATACAATGTAGCGACTATCATTCTATTTGATTATCTTGTTAAATAGCCGGGAATTCGGACTTTCACTATTGAGGTACATTTCAATGGATTTGTTGCTGTAGAATTTAGTAGGTAGTGCGTTTGAAATTGGTATTTGTCAATACCTGATGCTGTACAAAGAGTTTTCAGGAGCGCATTTTGGGCGATTTCAAAATAATTGTGTTTTCTTAAGTGCTTATAATTATTCTTTTTTATCCCCCCGGGATCGGGAATTACGTGGAAAAAATATCCAAACGAAGTAGGTACAGATAGATACAAGACACCATACTTGAAATGATAATTATGATTATTTGTGATTAAACTTATATTTAAGTATCCATCAAGTGCAGAAGCAAGATCAGACTGTAAAATTAATCTTGCTTCTGCAGTTATATTTCAAAATAAGTGTTTTCTCAATTGCTATATTACCGGTAGGTAGATATTGCACGACCTTAAAACCTTAATAGTGTTATTAAAATATGTGTTAGTATATAGTTTATTGTGTAATAGAATGTATTTTATTTGTATTAATTAGAAAAATATGTATTAGTCTATTGTTACATATTATGTATGTATATTTCCTATGGGCCTTAGAAGCCTGAAATAAATAAATAAATTAAATAAAAATTTACATACATACTTTCCTTCTTTTTACTTATTTATATACAATTATAGTATTATAAACAGTAATACCTAGTAAAATAGTATAATACATATTTATTTTAAAAGCCATTAATACATTTATAAAATGACAAAAATTCATTATCAAAATTGCACTTTTTTGGTTAGTATGTAATGCACGGGTATAGATTGTTTAATAAATTTTAAAATTTGATTTATTCTTTCAATGTTTAGAATTCACTATACATATACACAGATATCTTCTTCTTCTTCCACGCCGGACTTGGGGTCGGCTCTCCTCGTTACATACACACAGACTGATATGATCATGGTAATTTCAAATCGCAGAGCTTTGCCCTGAAGAATAATAATTTAGTTTAAAATGGATGTCTGCGTTTGACCACTCATACGTTTATTTTAACAAATGAGATATCATAATTATGTTCGCGTAGAAACATAGAAAGAAAATCTTTTGAAATGAGCTAGCATATTTTTAGTTTAGATACAATTAACATTTAGTGAGAAAAATAATGATTAATAGACACATGTACGATTGTACGCTTAATCATAAAGAACAAAGAGAATATTTTACACTACGATAAAGAAAGCTAACCATAATATAAGTTACTGCTTAGCAGATTCCGTATTTGAATTCTGTATATGGACTTTCAACTACCTCGTAAGTAAAAAAACTTTTTACCAAAAAATTAAACCGACTTCCAAAAAACACTGCAAAGTGAAAAATAACTTTAATTTCGGTAGTCGGTGTCTTTAGTTTTGTATTTTCGTTTTTGTCACCGACTTCCGAAATTAAAGTTATTTTTCACTTTGCAGTGTTTTTTGGAAGTCGGTTTAATTTTTTGGTATAAAGTTTTTATTTCATTCTTTTTAGTTGGTCGATTTATAATTTACCTAGTTACAAAAGCCTAAATCTCAACTACTTATAAACTTTTACAAAATATTGCTTTTCGCAATGCTGGGCCGTTAATTGTTGAGGAGTTCTCCTGGTACTTCACCATCAGCTTCACCATATGCATTGTGACGAGCATATTGTGCTTAATAACCATATTCAAGTAATCGAAGCGGACGGAACCCATGAAATACTTATTATTCCTACTTATTTATTGAGTAGTTCCAGTGGCCATCTGTGGTCTTCATCATCAGGTCCACTTCACAAATGGTGCTTTTCGAATGCAACTACACAAGTTACTATAAAAAATACTCAAATCACTATAGGTGTGCCTATAATATTTGAAGAGTTCCCTCGATTTCTCTAGGATCCCATCATCAGATCCTCACTTGGTGGCAATGGGATCAATTTCAAAGTATATCCTTTCAAACAAAAAAAGAATTTTCCAAATCGGTTCAGCCGTCTTCGAGTAATCGGTGATCATACATTAAAAATATATATATATATATACGCGTCGAATTGATAACCTCCTCCTTTTTTTGTCATCGGTTGAAAAGTAAAAGCCGCTGACATAAACATGCCAGTATCTGTGCAAGAAAAGCTTACGCCTTAATGATAAATAAATGTTGTATACATTTTGTACGGATTTATGCATGTTTTACTTCTTAATACGTATATACTCGACTATGACTGTACTTTTATCAGTCTTCTTAAATACGTGACACATAACTGTTAACTAGCGGAAGCTTGTAATTGGCCTTTTTCTATTTATTGTCAAAGATCACTCAAACACTAAGAATTAGCCGTAAGATCGTTAAAATGAATAAAATAAAATAACAGAATCCGCGAGTTGACAGTATGTTTAAAAATTTAAAATAACTATTTAATTATGTAAATCTATTGATATGAAGCACAAAATAGTACAAATGAAGAAAAGATTATTAATTATTTATTTTATTTTCCCTTGAGAAAAATGAGACTTTTTATCTGTGAGTCACGTGATTAGAAACACCAATCAGAAAACGAGACGTCATCGTTCAATATTTTGACAGCTGACTGGTTATCTTTGATTGGTGCGTAAGACAAAATAAGAAATGAATAACTAACTAACTGCTTGCACTGTCTGGACAGGTCCGCTCAAATTTGCGTGGTTATTTCCTCAAAAGAATACCAAAGACATGAACCTACATGCTTCTCATATACAAACACAAATTGTCTGGACTTTAAAAGAAACGTTGACGACAAACTCAGAGGGAGTTTGATTCGGTGTTTCTTCTCAGAGTAGTCAGTTAGGAAATACCGGCCTCATCTAGCTAAACTAAACACGCAAAAAAACATGACGTGTAAAAGTATTATTTATAACCAATTTACAAATAAATATTTCATTTAATTTCATAACTAACTCTCTCTCTTCTGGTTCATTTGTCTTATCGTCCTGTGATAGTTGTTCGATGAGTTCCTTTTTTTTGTCTTTTCAAAAAAGCAGATAGATAGATATATTCTTTATTGTACACCATAACAGTAAACAAATATGGACTTAACAACTAAAAAGGGTGATACAATGGTCGGTCTTATCGCTAAAAGCGATCTTTTACAAACAACCTTTGGATGGATTTGACACAGAAGTTCTAACCACTTCTTGCAAATATCTCTTTTTAAAGGGACATGAATAAATAGTTTCGTTGGCGTTTTTATAGTAGTATTCCCACAACAAGGTACTGCACAGCACTGATAATAATTTTTCACCTTCATAATAGAGTAAAATATCATAAAATACCCGAAGTGCATTCATGTGCCAAATGCCAGAAAAATTGTTTTTGAACGATGACGTCATACGTAGTCACGTGACCACAATGCCACGATTTAGGCCCTAGATTTTTAATAAATTAAAAAATTACTTATATTTTAATTGGAAGATTAAGTTATGAATAAAATATTATTTTACGAGTACACGTGAAGCGCTTTGAAGCGTTTCAAACAATTTTTACAAAGTTGTCAACTCGCGGATTGTGCCGGTGGAGTTGCATAACATCTGGTAGTACATAGCCAACGTTTACATCGAGAAGGAGCTGAAAGCTTTTATTTTTATAGAACAACACATTCAAATTATTAAATTATGGTAATTTGGACCAGTGGGCGTTCTTTATTTCACATTCGGACAAATTTTCCTCTGGAATACGCTTTCTCTCGAAATCAAGGCAACGCTATGAAATTAAGAGGAAATTGTGGTTGTACTTGCCAAGCAAATTAGCTGATTTTTTTTTTCAGGTACTTCCGTTTGCGTTTTTTAATAACTTGCCGGCTGTCTTTTGTACATCTTTGTCAGTCGTTAGGGGTAGTCAGGCCAAGGGGTATCGTGTTAGCCAAATACTGGGTTGTGGCGGTCAGATAGGTAGTCGTTCATTGTGAAACACTAGTATTCAGCTGCATCCAGCTAAACTGGAAACGAAACCCAATGTAGTTCACACCACATCTATCACATCATCACCAACATCTATCGCTTAAGCTTTGTTTTCCTAGGAAAGCGGTGCCGTCATATAGCGGACGTAATATTACGGACGCAAAAAGGCGGCCGTCTTTACGGTGACGACATGTGGAAAATTCCACGGCCGTTTTAACACACTGTCTGCTTCATCGCTATCTAGTGTATTACATTTTCTTTGGAAACGTTCACGAAACCATCTGACACTGACAAGACGGCCGTCATGCAAATGGCGGCACCGCTTTTTGACGTTACGGTGTCAGTTACCGCTCTCTAGGAAACCGCGCCATTTTATTTACATAGACAACGTTCTAGTGACGTCATTCACCGCTGTATTACGGCCGCTATTTGACGGCACCGCTATCCTAGGAAACCAAAGCTTTACCATCAGGCGAGATCGAGGTCAAGAGTGAGCTCATTTTGAATAAAAAAAAAATTGTTGGAAAAAGACAAAGTAGATGATGATGATATATTTATTATAGTTATTTATTTTACTAGCTGCTGCCCGCAACTTCGTTCGCGTGGGAGGATATCCCGCGTAAATACCGATCCCGTGGGAATTCCGGGATGAAAAGTAGATAGTAGCCGATTCTCAGACCTACTGAATATGCATATAAAATTTGGTAAAAATCAGTAAAGCCGTTTCGGAAGAGTAAGGTAACTAACATTGTGACACCAGAATTTTATATATTAGAAGATATATATGTTTTAAATTACTAGTTTGTCCATTTTATATTGTTTTTTAATTATCACATTTCATATTTAATTAATATGCCTACCATGCTATCTCTTCTCCTTTCGTTGATTGGTAGAAAGTGTCTACGACATTAAGTCCGCCGTTCTACCTTTTTTTCTGGGTGGGAAAATCATCGAATGACTTCTCCCGCTCTGGGTTAAGCGGAAGGGAGTGTCAGACTTCAACTGACTAAAAACTCACCCTATTCCTTCAGCTGCCCTTAAGTTCTGGGGCCGCGGTATCTCGTTAGAATATTCCTGTAACCCCGGCAGGCAATGGCCCTATGGGACCCCGACACTGGTGCTGACAGATCTTTGAGGCGCGCCTGGTACACGACGCGCTGCCGACCCGGGCCTGGTCCTTACTGGTCGATGAGCTAACCCTGCTCGCCGTCCGCAAGCCCGCGCCTATGGTGGCCGGAGATCGGCTCACGATCCCCGACGCCCGGAGCGTCTCCCGCGGTGGCTGCGGCTCGAGGAAGAGAGTTGCCTCTCCCTCGCGCGTTCGGCCTCCTCCTTCGCTAGCATGAGTGCTTCGCAGAAGGAGGCGACCACATCCCATTCCCTCTTGCTCTGCACCATGGTCTGAACCAGGGACGGGCGCGAGAGGTCACCGCCGCCGATCGCCTCCACGAGGACACGGCGGCGCTCCGCCCAAGCAGGGCACACCTCGACCATGCTCTGGGTGGTCCACACAATGACGACACCCGGGCGTGTCCTACCGCTGAATCCGAAACAGGTACCTCCCGAAACACCGCCGTTGTACCTATGTGCATGAAGTGTAAATTAATAAATAAATGAATTAATAATTGGCCCACTGTTGGTATACCAAATAAAAAATATTTTATGTGCCTAATATAACGTCTATAAACTTATAAAACGTCAGAAGCTAGTGCAGAGTTTGAGTTGGTTGTTTCCGATGGAGAAGAAACGAAAATAAACTCCACGGTTACTCTTTAAAAAAGTAATTGATTAAACACAATCTTTCGATAATACAGTTTTTCTAGATGTGAGAGGATAGTATAGATCAATTAACATAATGCAATGTAATTACTAATCAGAAACGAATCTAAGATTCTATAATGTTCTCGGTATCACATTAAAAATTAGCTTTACAAAATGACAAAAAGCTAACGATGTACTCATAAAAAATATATAAGTAAATGAAAATAATACAAGAAACCGACACATTTGATAAACTAGAAATAAATATAAAAATAACAACAACAAACACACAAAAAAGTTGAGTTGTTCATAGATATTTCAGATCAAATACTCGAGGATACAATATTATGTAATACTATGTCGAATTAGCGAATTTGATACGGAGCTCCATATTCAACATCTAAGTGAATTCCGTTCTCCAAATTCGAAATCAAATTCTCAAACAATACGAGTATTGTGCCATGTAACCCAAATCCCTGATATGTTTCCGTTCGATTTCGACAGACGAGACGTTTAGACGAACATGCTGCAATCACAGAGCATGTTGTGTTTCCAAGTTGAATTTACAATTCACGTAAATGATGTTTTGTTTTTAGGAAGATGATTCTCACCGCACCGGGTTTCTTTCTAATTCCTACGCTATTTCTACCATTAAACTCTGGAACAGAAGTTGAAACAAAAAAAGTATAGGCGTAAAATGTGAAAACACTACTTAAAAGCCTGTCATTCTTAGTAATCAGAAAGATTATTATAAAGAACCGTATTGTTTTCAACCCAAAGGTTGACTGGTAGAGAATGCCTTGTTGCATTAACATTGCATAAATTTTAAATGAGTAATTCTAAAGACGCCTGTAAAAAAAATGTTATCTACTTATCTCTATTCATCTATGCATTACATTTCGGACAGAGTGCGATGGGATTGCAGAATCTTATTCTACCAAGCCCGACAATCATCGGACTGCAAGAAGCAAGACGAATGGCAATGGGCCATCGATGATGGCACTAGAAGACCTGGCCGATTGCGGGAATGTTCCTATGAGATACTGCTCGCTCAAGTGGAGAGTGACTGATGGTGGATGGAAAGAGTCATTTGATGGTTTTTCCCCGAAAAAAAAAGATAGTCATCCATTAACTATACCCAACTCATACATCTACAATATCCAAAAAACTTAGTAAATTCCAAGAACACCAAAAGTGTATGAAAAGTAAACTTACAGAATCAAAAGAAACAGCAAATTCCATGTGAAATCTGCCGTTAAGTGCTACCTACCATATATATTATTTTGTATACTAAATTAGGTGAATGTGTGTTCTGGCCGTGTATGTGGGTATTCTGTGAAACGGACCCGTACCACAGCTAACATGCTTCAATCAAAGTGCGCAGAACACTCCATGAAATGTGTGTGCGAGAACTTCGCTTTACAAATGGAAACTACTAGGGGTACAATGTTCCGAGCGATGATTAATTTGTATTAATCACGATAATTAATTGCAGGAACTCTCTTCAATGTACAGTTGGGCTTAGTACCTAGTTGGTAACACAATTTTATGACTTGAGATTGGGCTTTCAAATCCCGAAAAATGTTATACATGCAAAAGTAACTTTATATGTTTGTTTCTTACATTTTCACGTCTAAACTAATAACCGATTTTAACAAAATTTATTACAGAATGATTAAATTTTACATTTTAAAGTATCTTTTTTTGTAAGGCTTTAACTTCCTGCTCCACGGTAAAGCAATTTGATATTATAGTAGGCAAGGAGATAGTTGAAAACGCAAGGTGAATCAGAGGATATTACGAATGTGCAACGTTATAATACAACCTAAAATGATGAAATATGGGGTAAAAGTATGTATGAAACATATTTGAACGAAGTACCGGGAACAGCCATTAACAAATATTTTGTGCAAAAGTAAGTAACCCTTTGCAAGTGGTGCAAGCGGTACTAATAAAAATTTAATGAATTTTAAACTAAACAAATGGGGCTTTCATACAAGAAACGTGATTTTCCCGATTCATGCAACGAAGCTCGTTTTTTGGGGGGGAAAATCATCAAATGACCCGGTCTTCCCGTTTTGGGAGTTTAGCTCTTGTTCTGACTAAAAGCTTACACTGTCCTTTCCTTTTCTTATTTCTCTGGGACCGCGGTATCTCGTAAGAGTTCTCTCAACCTCGATAGATGCTATGAAACTTTGTGTGTGAGTCTAAATCGATCTTAACTAGTAAGACACGGCTTTTAAACTAGGTATACATATACTGCACTAGTACTCTCGCGGGGCTTCGCTCCCGTGGATTCTATCACGGTAAAAACATAACTCTCCTTTTTTGCAGTCGGGTAAAAAGTAGCCTATAACCTTCCTCAAGCTTCAAGCTACTTCCATACCAAATTTCATCCAAATCCACCCAGTACTTTCGAAGATTAGCGCGTTCAAGCAAACAAACAAACAAACAAACTAACAAACTTTTCCGCTTTATAATATTAGTATAGATTACTTAAACATTAGTAGAAGCAGAAACGTAGATTTTTTTATTGATAGACTCGCATTTGACCAGCATCTTTCCTGGTGTTAAGCGATTATGTGGTCGAAGGTGAATCACGCTTACCTAGAAGTAACCTATTCACTCTTGAACAAAAGACCCCTAAGTTATAGCTATCAGGAAATACAGACACCGACAGGGAATTTCACTCATTAGATGTTCGCAAAATAAACGTATTCCTAAAACATTTTGTCCGTATGGGTAGGGGGATGTCCACCGTGTAACGTAACATTATTATTAGAGTACCCTATTTCCCCGGACAAACTCTTTAACAGAGACCCTCAAATCCTCTTCTATATGTATAATTAGAAATCATAGACCGTTAGGCCGGCTGGGCTATGTAACCCAAATCCATGCATTTTGTGAAATGGACCCGAGCGGACATGTAACATGCTTCAATCACAGAGCACACTCCAGAGAGCTGTATTTACTCTGTATGTAGGGAGGGTGCGTGTCCACTGTTAGGGTCCGAGAAAGATTGGATTTAATTGATATTTATAAGTTTATTTGTAATAAATAATCCATACGTTATCTCCTTAGTTTCAATGACAAAATGCTGTTGGGTTTTTATATAGGTGAGAAATTTCTGCTGCGTGTGCTTTTTGGCTGTAAACACCTACCGAATATAGGACCGCCGACGACGCCGCTGAACGAGTATAACACCACAATCAAATAATGGAACTGAATTAATATTGTTATACATCGTTCTTCTCCTACCAACATCCCAATCTTCGAGATTCAAGGTAGCTTCGACTTTTATCTTCGTCATTTCAGAACGTACTCAACCCTTTTCTAGACATCAATATATCTACCACACATTCGATTCATAATTCGTGTTCCTGTACTACCATCCGCTATTACAAAATCTATAATGCATTATATATAGCTGCCAAATCAAACTCCTTCGCCCTAACTTCATGTTTATGGAAAATTTGAAAGATCATCATCAGTTCATCGTTTTCGAAACATAATTATATCTATACATAACCAGTATTATACCAGAGTGCAATAGATGGCAGATGAGGTTGAATGATTTATGAGTAGTGGCTCTTACTAGAAAACGCAGCGTAAATTAAAGCGCTGGCCTTGCAGTGTGAGTTCACTGATTGAAAGACAATTTAGGTCTTTCAGATACTTAAACATCACCAGTCACCAAAAAATTACTAAAACTGACAATAGCCTGGATAAATGGACATCTTTGTCGGACTCATGATTGAGAGGTCGCGGATTTGAACCCCACCCATTAAATTATAGCCGTGAACCCACTCCAGACACAAGCATATTTAGCTTAGTTGGAGGGGTTATCAAGATTGCTAGTAATGTAAATTCTACCCACATTACTAGTCCTCTTAAAAAAAACTTTTCTTCAGCTAAACGAAACAAAACTTCTTCATTTTCAAGGCTGTTTTATTGTTGTAGCAGTCATTCAATATTATACAGACCGTGATACCCACAAAATAGTCGAAAATCTCGTGCCGTACGACAATGAAACCGTACCACTTCCCGTGCAGCGCCGAGTCAACATAATGGATGAGCATTGCATTTGGCGAACGCCCAAATTTACTGCTAGATACAGTATGTACCAGTATATTATGTACCTGCCTAATATTCCGAACTGTTCCCATGTTTTGATATCAATATGTGCTAAATGCTGCAGACGAACTAGTGGCTAAATTATAAGAGCCGCAGCGGGAAATCTTATGGTTTAGCAACACTGATCGAGGTTGTTCCGTGGATGGGTGGGTGGCCCTCTCAACACACGAAAGCATGGATCTTGATATTATTTGTAGATCTTTGAACGTCGTTACAGATAGTAGTCAGGATATCTTATAACAGTTCAGTTATTAGGTTGTGGACTTCGATTACCATAAAATTATTGATCGAAGGTTGTGGAGGACAGATATATAGGCAGTAGTTTTAAAATAAAACACTGGTACTCAGCTGCATTTGGTTAGGCAAGAAGCTGACCCAAAAAATATGCAGATTGGTTGACGTAGCCAGGTACTGGTACTGTCTGCCGCGTTGAAGAATAGGTACTTATGATTGTGTTTCGGCAGCTGCCGGAGCATGTGTGCGACGAACACGGGGTGTTTTTAGTTAGTAAGAGTCTGACAGACCTCTTTGCCCATCCCAGGGCGGAGGACATTCATGAGGGCTTCCACCTCGAAAAAAAATGACAGGTACTGTCTCTTGCAATGTAGCCGAAAGCTTAAAATTAGTTTTAAGCTTTCGGGTCAGTAACTACATAATTCAACCTTTCTTTGTCTAAGACCATGTGTCTGCCTCCAAACGGGAACGCAAATAACTTATGAAAGTGTCCACTAGCACTAATCAAGTAGTCTGAATCAGTTGGCGATCTTATTGAAATTGTTATTTTCTATCGTTTATGACATACTAACTAGCACTTCGCGACTTCATCCAGGAGGATTTCGAAATAATTTATTTAGCCTATAGCACTCACAAATAATGCACCTTACTCCCAAGAAACAAAAATTAGTAGTTAATAGTTCCGGAGATTACCCTATTCTACATACAAACTTAAAAACAAATTCTCTTTAAATTATTAGTATAGAAGTATAGACAAAACATCGCTTTTACTACTTACTACTGAAAAATCCAATAGATACTCATTTATCAGTTTGGAATATCGTTAATATTGCAAAGAGTTAGGATTCCAGTTACGATATCACGCTGACCAGTACTTTAGTGCTGCTATAAACTCTGCATGGATTAGGGCTTTCAGTACCGGTATTCCGGGATCCCGTAATACCGTGATCACGGAGTTTATTTTGGCCTTTTACAATACCGGTATTGACGCCCCAATACCGTGATTACGGTATTACAAACATTAGATCTGAAAATGTATGTGATCTTATTCTCATACTAGTTTTCACCAGCGCAAGCGTCTCGTTGTAGTCTTAAGCCGAAATCGAGCTGTACTTATGTCGTTTTTGTTACTGTCAGTCAGCTTATGTCGTTTTTGTTACTGTCAGTCAGTTTCGCAAAGGCGACGGGATAACGCGTATATAGACTTTGTTATTGTGTTGTGTTAACTTGTGACTGTGAAATTGTGATATAATAGCGCGTATTTTTGCTAGTTTAATTAGATTGCCGTCGTTGCTGCCTCTTCGTGTCTTACCCAAAACGTTCTTGCGTTTGAAATTCAGAAATTTGAATTAAAACTTTTTGTATTATTGTGTTATTTGTATACTTTTATATTTTTTTACTATGTTTTTCAGAAATTGTAACGCTTGATTTATTTTGTTACTTTTTAGTTTTAGATTTTTTGGTTATTTTTTATTACATCATTAAGAATGTTACTAACATGATCACCAAATGATTGCTAGCTAACTACTTAAGCTATACTTTACTTACTTACATTTCAGAAAATAATGGTAGTACCTATGTTAATTTTTACATGAGCTTTTTTTATATTGTACTAGACAAAGCCTATGTGAAATGCCTTCCTGCAAAAATAATAGATTAAGTTTCAGTTTTCATTATGTTCCTAATTCCTAGTCCTAATTAAATAATCAACCATTACCAAATTGTTATATAAGAGAGCTATCGATAAAACGTATTAATTATTATGTATTCTTTATTTCCAATACATACTATAAAAAAAAACATTTAAAAATATAATAAATAGTAGCCCACCGGTATCAGGAACAGGGTTCTAAGCTACCGGCAGTCAGGGCTCCATAGAGAGGAACCTCCTGA
Organism: Tholera decimalis; assembly: GCA_943138885.2. Classification (NCBI taxonomy): domain Eukaryota; kingdom Metazoa; phylum Arthropoda; class Insecta; order Lepidoptera; family Noctuidae; genus Tholera; species Tholera decimalis. The sequence continues at coordinate 19,016,354 of OW964573.2, read as the reverse complement.
AAATACGCGCCGTGTCAAGGAGTACCGCTTTCTGAAGCAAGCCCTTGATCCAACCACCTAACGAGAGCCTCCTGAGGTGTTGGTCGAGGCTTTTGGCTACTAAGCCATTGGCTGAGATGACTATCGGTACAATGATTGCAGAGTTCACATCCCACATGTCGACAATCTCGTGTGCCAAGTCAAGATACTTGATTTGATTATCTTTCTCAGCTTTATTTATTTATTTATTTACACTTTATGCACATAGGTACAAAGGCGGACTTAATGCCGTAGGCATTCTCTACCAGTCAACCATGAGTGGTGAAGAGATAGTGTGGGAGGTGCAATATGTACGTAAAAAGTAAAATTAGAAAAAATATTTATATAATAAGTAATAGTAATAACACAAAAACCCTAGTATCTTAAAAAAAGAAATCTACATAAATAATATATATGAATAAATACATACAAATATATATATACTTAAGAAGCAAATGAAAACTAAATGCGGGATGGTTATGTCGACAATTATGGCACGCCTATCGATTCGGTCCACCACCACTATATCAAGTTTATTGGCTACAACAGTCCTGTCAGTGATGATGGTCTGATCCCAGTATAATGTGATATGGCACTTCCGATTCCACAAGAAAATATTTCAGAGCTAGTTGCTGACGAATTATCTTGGCTGCAAGGTTGTGCCTCGCCATTAGCAAGACGAGAACAACCAGAGATAATGTGGTGGATTGATTCACCCGGACGGTGACATGCCCGACATATGTCAACCATGCCATCCTTCACAATAAATTTCCGGTAGTTGTTCGTCATGATAACTTCGTCCATAATTGCACAGACAAAACCTTCGGTTTCCCCAAAGAGGTCACCGAAGCGCAACCAAGCTACGGACGCCACTTGGTCTACGTCGGACCCATGTAGGGCCCGGAAAAAACGTCCATGAAGCTCCTTACTCTGCCATATCCCCCTCCGATCGTTAGTGTCTAGTACTGCAGGTTTGCGCCAGTTCTCATTAGCCAAGGAGAGCGGGGTGAGTCCTTTGTCCACCGCTACTACATCTCGATGCATACCCACTTCGGAAGCAAGAAAATGTACCCTGAGACTGCATACCTCGCGGTTGTGGAGAGTTTTAGCATTCAAAAAGCCTCGACCTCCACATTTCCGCGGGATATACAGCCTCATCACCGACGAGCGTGGGTGATGCATTCGATATGCAGTCAGCAATGTACGAACTCTCCTATCCAGGGCGTCAAGTTCAGTTTGAGTCCATTTGAGTACGCCGAAAGAGTATATCAACACTGGCATGACCCAACCGTTGAAGGCACGCACCTTATTCCCACCCGATAGAAGGCTTTTAAATACCTTCTTTAGGCGACCAAAGAAGCGCTCCTTCAGCGATTGCTTCATGTCAACTACATTGATACCTAACGCTTCCGACATACCCAAATACTTATAGGTTGCGGTTGGAGAGAGGGATCTGAGGTTTATTGAATTCGAGAGTTGAGATCCCACGGATTCCACAATCTCCCCTAGCTTTACATGCATAATCGCACATTTGTCGACACCAAACTCCATCCTGATGGCACTACTGAAAGTTTCAGTTACCTTCAGTAGTTCCATGAGTTGTAGACTAGTGGCGCCAAAATGTTTTAAATCATCCATGTAAAAGAGGTGAAAAATAACCTGACCAACTCTTTTCAACCTATAGCCTAGGCCTGAATTCTCCAGCAGTGTGCTTAGAGGATTCAAGGCTAAGTAAAACCAAAGCGGACTGAATTATTATTAATAATAATGATAATTATTATTTTCAATAAATAAGAACAATAAAGATTGATTTGAAAATAAAAAACACGTATTTTATTGCTTTTATTAATATCCTAATTGAACTTGCGTTTAATACCGGATTACTGGTATTGATACCGGGATCACGGTATTGACTTTTCCAATACCGGTATTAATACCGGTATTGAAAAATTCCGGTATTTGAAAGCCCTAGCATGGATGTTGCCATTACGTCCATTATTCTGTCTGAGAGACAGACAGAATAATGGACGTAATGGCTTACGACACACGGGACTTTCCGTTACCCTTCCCACTTTTTCTTCCGTCCATCCGTATGTTGCTATTAGTTACTTATTTATGACTAGCTGTGTTCACGACTTCGTTTGCGTAGTTTTTCCGCGTAAATCTCGATATCGTGAGGTTCTGGGATAAAACATGTTCTAGGTATATGTATTTTCCTATAATCTGCTCTATCTTTTAATGAATGCCATATTAAAATCGGTTCAGAAAGACAGACAAAAATAGAATGAGTTTTAGTATCTTGTAAATAACTGATAATTTTAAATAGGTACTAATAATAATTACTAGAGACAAAGCTACTGGTTTGTGGATGTTAGATAAACAGGTAAAAAAAGTCAAGCAGATGATGGCACTTTCTAGATCATACTACAATCTAGAAAGTATTTAGATTCATAATAAGTGTCACTTTTAATGATAGTGTGTAATGATAGTGTGGCATCGAGTTGCCGCGGCTTGCATACCACAGATAAACCCTCGATGGTTTAGGTGGTATGTTTAAGTTTGTAACAAATGTATTCGCATGTTTTAAATAATAAACGATAATAATAAAATAAATAACGAGCAGAGCAGGATAAAGGGCCTGATACAAAAGGCAGTTCTCCTGGATACAGCTCGTATTGTGAGGAGGTTCCTTTCTCTGGAGACCTAACCACTGGTACCGTGGACCCCGTTGCCGATATTTTTAAATGTTTTTTTATTGTCACTTTTTTATAGAAAAATATTTATAAATGTAATTTTTGAGAGATATGTAAAATAAAGTAAATCTATCTATCTATCTATACTTATAATAAATCTGTAGAGAGGTCAATTCTGTACATGAAATATATTTCCAAAATAACTATCAGGGGGTGATTAAGGATCGATACTCATGCCAAAAACGCAATCAGTTAAATTTTTGTCTGTCTGTCTGTCTGTCTGTCTGTCTGTCTGTCTGTATAACCGTTATAGAAACAAAAACTACTGGACGGATTTTAACGAAACTTGGTACAATTATTTTTCATACTCCTGAGCGGGTTATAGTATACTTTTCATCACGCTACAATCAATAGGAGCAGAGCAGTGAAGGGAAATGTTGGGAAAACGGGAGAAGTTACTCCATTTTTGAAGCTTCCGTCGCGTGTGCAACCTTAATGGTTAAAGCTACACAAATCATTTCATGACGGAAATGTTCTCCTTAAAATTATATAAAAAATATCCCACGACAGCATATGTCTAACTTTTATGGTTGACTCACAATAACACGTGTAACTCCCGATAGCTTAGCAGTTCGAAGCTTTCTGATTATAATATTTGTCTACTCTTACGTTTATAACACTCTCAGTCACCCCTAATTGAAAAAGTTAACATTATTAACTATTCCATAAAAAAATTGGCCAAGTGCGAGTCAGACTCGCCCATGAAGGGTTCCGTAGTAACTATAATATAATATGCAAAATTTGACGAAAAAAAAAACCTAATAAATTTGTTTTGAAAAAAACCTTACAAATTTCTTAAAACTGGCTTTTTTACATTTTTTACAACTGCGCCGAATAAATTTGTTTTTCATAGTGTTTGTATGAATTACAAAGTTATATTTGCGGTTTAGAAAATATGCTGTATCTCAAAAACTGCTGAACTGATTTCGTTCAAACTAATTTTGGTTGAAAGTTTATATTAAGATCTACAGACATATATTTTATTTAGATTTTTCACTCCATTATTATAGAAGTTAGAGGTTGTGTCCGCCACACACACATTTTACCACTTTTGAAGCTTATATCTTTTAAACGATTGACTTTATGGAAAAGTGGTTTTAGAAACCCCGATGTCGTTTTTAAAGAACTGTCTATAGATACCACACATGCATCGATTTCATGAAAAAAAATATTTTCAGGTTTAGTTCCATGTATGGGGAGCCCCCCTTTATTTTAAATATTTTTTAATTTTTTTCTCAAAATCGGAAAGCGGTTCACAGAATACATCTACCTATCAAGTTTCACATGTATAGTCCTAATAGTTTCGGAATAAAATTGCTGTGACAGACGGACGGACGGACAGACAGACAGACAGACAGACGGACAGACATGTCGAAACTATAAAGATTCCGTTTTTTGCCATTCGGCTACGAAACCGTAAAAAGAATCATATAAATCGGTATAGAAACACCAAAGTTATACATGAAATACGCTTATAATAATAAGCCATTGCGCGTGAATACTCAATCATGCTATAAGGATTATTTTTGAGAATCGGTCGCCGCGCTCGACGCGTCTCGCGGTCGAAGCGTTCTCTAGGTACTTAAGCGTCATGTGAACGTGATCTAAACAATATTACCAATACATTAACTTACGCTGACGGAGTCGCGGGCACAGCTATATTGTATCATTACGCTAAGGCCAATAGAAGCGGAGCGCCAATGAAGAATGCTTCAAAATCGGGATTAAATTTAACGTTAGCCCAAAGTAACTATTCCACGCGGACGAAGTCGCGGGCAAAAGCTAGTAATAAATAAATAACTAATAATCACTAGAGAAAGCGTTACTTTGAAATCATAGACACACTTAATTTTATTTGACGACTAGCTCGTGTCGTTCGGGTCTTCGCTACCGTGAACTTTGTCACGATAAAACCTAAACCTCCTTCTTTTGCAGGTAAAAAGTTATACCCTCTAACCTTCCTCAAGCTTCAAGCTACTTCTGTACCAAATTTCTTCTAAATACACCCAGTACTTTCGAAGATTAGCGCGTTCAAACACATTTTTCCACTTTATAACTTCATCATCGAAATTTTCGGTCTCCTTAAGCTTTGTCATATCAACCAGTTCTCTGCTTGTCACATTCAGCAGGCGTTCGTGACTCTCATCTGGTCATAGTTTCACCTTAAAAAGAAACCTTTCAACGCTGCGTCTTCCACAACGCTAATACCAGTTTAAAACTGTTCAGAACACATTGGTATTCTCAAATTATGTGCAAATCCTCTCAGAGAGGATGATTGCTATTGTATCCATTACATTGACATTGTATTTTGGTCAAAAGCATACCTACAATAGACTATCAGCCAATTATCTGACAATTATTAAGCCAAAATAACGTTGAAACATCCCCAGCGATTAATTAGAACCGTACGTCCATATTTCATTTAATATACAGCGCAGTATTTACGCCAAACCGATAATGCTACATAAACTGCTTAATTATTGTATAGTCAAAATGTAGCGGTTGGCGTACTGAATGTTTTGTAGGCTGTAAAACAGATTTTGGGTGTACAAGTCTGTGAATTATGGTACGGGGAAGTTTCGGTATTAGGGGGTATTATGGACCCAATGATTTCTATGGATTCAAAGTAAATAATAGGTCAGGATTTGATGAGATAACATTTACTGAAATAAAGTTTCGTTTGACAATAATCCGGCTATGTCTGTTAACCCTTATTAAAACGCTGGGAGCAATACTTCCCACATCTCAGATTGAAGTAAATCTTGTTTTATTTTTATATGCTTAAACCTAATACAATGTAATATTTATCTACGCAATCTTAACATTTCAGAGAACCTTTTTTAATGGCAAAACTTTTCAGAGAATTATTACATGTCATGGTAAACACATGTCAAAGTCAGTTGACGTGATTTTGCGGCCCAAAACGACCGTTATATTTTAGTTTCTTGTGTAGTGCTGAAAAAAAATTAGGTAAGCAGATTTGAGTTTTAGCTATGTAAACTAGACTATATTACGGTTGCGTGAAACGTAAAATATGCCCAGAATCTTTCGTTTATACCTTGGTAGACTCGATTGAAATTGGGTCTCTAAGTGGGAAGATATCATCCCAGTGTTCGTCACTGCACACTACATTCGGAAATTCTATATATAAAATCCGTGTGTCTGAAAAAAACTTGGTATATGCAACTTATTAGTTATTATTCGTTATTTCATGATCATATAATTAGACAACTAGTTTCAATACATTAGAATATATTGTTTTTATTTTGTTTTAGAAAAATGCCACCTAAAAAACTAACAGAAAAGTTGGTAGAAAACATTTTAGAAGAGGACGATTGGTCCGATAATGATTCCGATGATGATTTAACATTTTAGAAGAGGACGATTGGTCCGATAATGATTCCGATGATGATTTAACATTTTAGAAGAGGACGATTGGTCCGATAATGATTCCGATGATAATAAATTCCGATAATGATTTACGGTGATTTTATAATAAGTCCTTCAAGGTCATTTTTGCAACAAAATGAGGAGGATAGAATCGAGATGCGATTGGAAGCGATGTTTGGGATGGATGGTTTGGGTGACAAAGAACATGAGGAAACTACTAAAACAAGCAAGAAAGGGGGCCCATTCGGAGTGGCGGAAGAGATTCGGTTATCGAATGTGTATACACATGCTCCAAAAAAGTAACACTTATAACAGATGACGGTTCTGTAGCACAAGAAAACGGGAGAAAAGGACAAAAATTGTATGCTCCACGTGCACCGTACCTCTATGCATCAAGAAATGTTTCATACCACTGAAACTGAATAGACTAGAATTACTTTGTATTTTATTTTTAATTGATAAATGAAAGACTGGCACGAAAAGGATAGTCTGATCAATGTGATTGAAACAGTCCCTATTACGTAATTTCAAACAATATGAATAAAAAACTTCTATTATAATAATTTATTTTATTGATTACCCGAGTGCCAAAAAGTACTCACCAATACAAGTAACTTGCTACTAAAAATTCATATCTAGCTAAAGCTACTCAACTAAAAATATATGGTGAAGTCATTCATTATTGAATTTCTGAGTTCTTCCCTTAATAAAAGAAACTTGCATTGATGAGTATGTTTACCTCCTTTATTAAAAAAACATGATCTATGTAATTTTTTACGTTAAAATTTAATTCAAAAGTGGAGTCAGGGCAACTAGCTAGTGTTTTAAAATTTTGATATCATACTGGACACTGGGAGCTATAGTTCCCACCTTTCCAACTTTTTTACAAGAGAGAACAGACGACGGGATATATACTTCCCACCAAAAAAAGGGTACTTCCCCCCACTAACCCCTCTTTTGTGATTATTTTTGAAATCAACGACCCAAACTTACCCAGGAACGTATCTTACTTTTTTGTAAACTCCTCCACAGGCTCGCGTTTGAATAAGGGTTAATGTCTATTAGTAACACAACCACATATGAGTGTTTTGTAGTTACCCATACCGCAATAGCAAGAGGCTACACTGTTAGCAAATAAATTTAAACGATTAACCACTTTATGTCACTGCCTGTGGTTGGTATATTATGTCAATTCTCGATAGCAAACAACTCATAATAATAGCACAAACAAACTATATTTCACAGCCAAAAATATTCCCCGAGCAAATTCATTCGGCACGTTTAACATGACTCAGACCACAGAGCACGTAAAACGTATCCATACAAACATTTATGTGCTTTAAGGGGGTAGGTATTCAGGTTGGCTAATGTGTCAGTTTTTATTCAAATTGACATCACATGACCAGTTTCACTAAGCCCTAGGGCAATGATAGAAAAGTCGCTAAGCCGTAACAAATGTGTCCAGTGAAATTACTCGGAAATTAGTAGTTTTTCTTAATCTTACTCATATAAATACGAAAGTTTGAGGCTAGATGTTTGTTACTTTTTCACGCAAAAACTACTGAACGGATCTGAATGAAATTTGGTAAGTAGATACTAGATAGCTGTAATTCTGGAATAACACATAAGCTACTTTTTATCCTCACGATTTTAAATTCTCACTGGATCGGGATTCACGTTAGGTTAAGTTAATAACTATAATGGCCACATGGGTCGATTTTCAAGTTTAAACAAGCTTACCGAAGTCGGAAACGGAAAAAGTCCCATAATATGACTTACATTATGGGACTTTTCCGTTTCCGACCTCGCCTATAAATGCTTTGGAAAGCATGACAAGTTGCATTGATCAAGGGGTTTTAACAGTAATTTGTAAATCACTGGCAACCATACAGCTGTTTCTTGAGATACCTCGTAGCTCAGATCATCCCCAGGGGTAATATGTGCCCAGTAGTCTCTGGGCAATGGAAGATACCTAGGCAGTTGCTTTATGTAAAATACTGGTATTCGTTTGACACTGAAAGCCAACCCCATCAGGAAACAGCACTATAAAAACAATTCAACCACTCTATGGCAGCTGATTGATTTTGCAAATTCAGTATTGCTCCCATAGGAAAGGTATTCATAGCGATGGGTAAAATTATCCTTTTTAAGTAAGGTAGATTGTATACTTTGTTGTACATCATAACAGAAAACAAATAAGGACTTAACAACTAAAAAAGGGTGACACAATGTCGGTCTTATAGTTAAAAGCGATCTTTTACAGACAACCTTTACAAAACAAGTCCTAAGTTATTTCTTTTACATTGTGCCGCCGCGCCCGTCGCGTCGCAATACATGTTGCCGGCGCACAACCTTCCAAGCTCTGTGACCCAGACGTTGTCAAACAAAAGCGAACCGTTTACTAATGAAAAGTGAATCCCCTTATCAACAAAGAAGACCTCATATGACCTTGTCACCGTCGTATCGCAGTTGTAATTAGCAAGTTCAATGTTTACAATTGGATTGTTGTGTGAGCAACTGATCAGCTGAGATGATAAACAGGGGTTTCTGTGCTATTTTTGTTTGTGATAACTGTATCAGCTGTAGATGATGCTTCTCTTTCCATGTGGTGAGATTTTAAATAAATGCGAGCCTACTAGCACTTCGCCCGTGATACCTATGTCGGCGTGGGTTTCGAAATAATTTACAGCCTATAGCACTCATCTAATATGCAGGCTACCATCAATTATACTATTTTTGGTAATGGATCATTAGTTCCGTAGATTACCTACACACAAACTTACAAACAAATTTTACCTCTTTATAATATAAGTATAGATAGATTAGTAGTTTCATGCAATTGGCGTTCCCCTTTCCCAAAAAACAAGCACTGAACCATTCGTAACACATAAGTCCTCATACATAGATTGAATTAAGGAAAATTCATTGAATTAATTATAATATACTTTTCAGGCTGATTTGCATCCTCACATTCGTCGTATGATTTGGTTGAAAACAGCGTCAATCGACTTTTTAGTTGTGACTGTTTTGAGACATTTTGCTCAACTGGAACTGATTAGCATGGCCGCGAAGCACACAATATAATTAGATAGATAGATAGATATACTCTTTATTGTACACCATAACAGAATTAAATAAGGACTTAAAAACTACAAAGGGTGTTACAATGGGCGGTCTTATCGCTAAAAGCGATCTTTTACAGACAACCTTTAGATGGATTAATTTAGAAATTAAGTCTACTTTTTACTAGTAATTTTGCGCTAAAAGTTTGAAATTTTATACTTATAATGTGTGTAAGCACTTGAAAATAATTATGCACTTGAATACGCGGATTTTACTATAGATTTACTTTCTATACCCTATAGATTTTATTGTCTGGGTGGTAAAAATATACAGCTCTGTTACTGTCCTAAAAATCTATACTCTATTATCAGTAATGACAACTCTGTTACTCATAAACAGAACTACATTCAACTATACATTCTTTTTTAATTTACCTGCGCATGGGGACAAGTTTACTTGCAGTTTTAAGATTGTAAGAGGCTACATTGTGTGCCAGTGTGTAGGTAGCAAATCACCATTTTTTCTTTCTTTATTCTTATTTTTTTCCATTATTACATAAAGAAATAAAGATAAAACAGTTACGAAAAACCGTAGCAAAACAAAGTGAGTCTATCAACGATTATTTACCTGTGAAAGTTTAATACAGATAGACACTTCAATGGCCGAGGGGAGTTCCTAGACACGGCTCGCAGACAGTTTAATGAACCTAGACCAAAAATAAATCTGTATAACTGAACGGTATCGCTCTTTTGATTAGCAAAAAAAAACAAAACAGCATTTTTACGAGTTCTTTAACGTTACGTCATCAGACCGACTTGATTCTTTTTTTAACCGACTATAAAAAGGAGGAGGTTCTCAGTTCGTCTTGAACTTGTTTTTTTTTTCAGGGGGATAATCATCAAATGACTCCTCACACTCTTTGTGGCACCCTGTTCCTTTAGTTGCCCTTGTTTTCCGGGGTCGCATATCTCGTAAAAACATTTCTGCAGCCCCAGCAGACCGACATGGCATGGGAACACATATTCTGATACAAGTACGTTTTGATACTAGGTTAAAGTCCCAGCTACATTAAACTAATAGACTGAACTTTTATGTATTCGGATTTCTGTCGCAATCGTATCTTTACTTTAGGTAAACCAGATACAGAACTTTCTTCCTTCAAATGATTTAAATATGACCACTCAAATCTGAACCACCCTGAATACTTCCAACAAAGAAAAGGTTACTCCATTTAATACCTATCAGTTCTGGAATTATATTTACCTGCAGTCAATAAGTCAGTCACAGTCAATATCTGGCTGGGGTTGCGGGAATATTATAACGAGACACCGCGGCCCCGTAACGTAAGGGCAGCTGAAATAAAAGGGTGAGTTTATAGTCAGTAGAAGTCTGACACTCCCTTCCGCTCCACCCAGAGCGGGAGAAATCATACGACGATTTTCCTACCTGAAAAACAAATCAAAAGGCCATTGACATGGCTTTAAAATTATAGTAATTATCTCTGATAGTTTGGTGCAGCTTTTTGTTTGCAGGTTGACTGGTTTATGCTTTGATTAACACTTAGGTTCCTGAAATAAAAAAGTATGTTATGTATGTATGTACTATGTTTGATCACGGGAGTGTTAGTTAAAATCGGTTTAACGGTTTAGTCATGAACACCACGAGAAAGAGATTAAGATAACTCTGTTTCATAAGAAATCCATACGAGTGTACATAATTGGTTGAATAATCCAAGAACAAAATTGACAGTTTATTATTTCAAACAACAATATATAAATTAAGACTACTTTTCACCATCCAAAATACTTACTTAACCGAACAACCTCCTGCGTTTGATGGTCTATCATTCTACACGTGATCTTGGCAAAATTGTCAAGAGTTGAAGTTGAAGTTGACTAAATTTGACAGTATGTATATATTCACAAACTTTTAAAACTCAAACAATTTATTCTCCTGCAAACCCCTTATTCGTATACAGGCGTGATAGTAAAAGTAAACGCTATTTACTTCTCTCAGTCTAATCTTCGTGCCAACAACGTCTATAATATAAATGTATACATACACATGCACACACACTATAATCACAATAATCCCGTTCCAACGAAGCGCTCAATTAAAAACATAAAGAAGTCGGTATGACTCAGTACGTTATCTCGAATGAGTCCCCTGCAAATTCGGTACAGGGAAATTACCTTAGATAAATGCTACAATTGAAACTAGTATAAATGTTTGCTCCGGGAAAGAGGAGGACACAGTTTACAACAGTTCCTTGACGAAACAAGAAGTAACAGTTTTAATTAGGTGAGTATATATTGCTATAGCATGGAGTATCATATATCTGGAGTTCGTGGCTAATTCAAGATTAACCAACGCTTGTCGAGGTTGTTCCATAGATGGGCGATTATCACTAATATATGAAGATTAATCCAAGCCCCTGATAGCATTTTAAGCCGTTTGTCCCACTATAATAATACTCGGTTGTGGAAACCAGATAGGCAGTCGATTCATATGAAATTCAGCTCTATCTGGTTAACAGTTAGCCGACAGCATAGTTTTCGGAAAAGGCTAAACAGAAGATTGCAATATTATGGAATCTCTATGGCATTTAAGCTCAATAATATCAGTCGTAATCGAGGTCAAACAGGCTCATTGTAAAATAGTTCAATACCTACCATGACATCAAGAAGAGTGCCCGAAATGTTCCAGGATCTATAGGTTAGAATCCTGTGTTGGTCAATGTTTAGGAAATTGATAGTAGTCTACCTTTTCACTTTCGAATAAGCTTCTTCGTATAACATCGGAATTACGACTATAAACCAAAATGAAGGTGTCTGAACACCTTTGACAGTTTTGAATAAATCGCAAAGTTTACTTCATGTCTTAGACTTTTTCTATCAGTCAATTTTAAAGTAGTATGGTGCAGAACCATTCGGCAGTTGCGACTTAAAAGAAAGAGAAACAGAGGTATATTATTATTTTTAAGAATTCTATTCTATTTCTATATTTATAAAAATGTCTCCTTCACGTTTCAGTTCACAATGCAGTCTTCAGTTCTCTTGTGCTTCGCCGCCCTTGTGGCTTGCTCATACGCTCAGGTCTACAGGCTACCGGGAATGGACGAGAACCAGTTTTTCAAGGACTTGCACTTCGAGCGTAACGCTGGTAGAGGCAAAATCTTTGGCACCTTGGGCGGCAATGATGCTGGACTATTTGTGAGTATTTAGTACATTACCTGTATTATTTATATCAATCTATATTTGTATATTACTCATTTTTTGGACGCTTTCTAACGCCTAGCGTATGTCAGTTCCACTCGAGACAAGTATGTATATACATCCACAATGTATCGGGGCCATAAAATAGAACAACTTTCTTGCATCATCTGAACTGGGCTAAGTTAATGTTTGGTGGAATGTTCTTATATTATACTTGTTCAACTTGAAAGCCCTGAACAACTAACTCCTATCAGCCTCATATCGGACACATCCCATCAACGAGTCATGAATATCCTCTACATCTCCACAAACTTCACAGTTGAGAGAGGTTACTTTTTTTCATCAAAAAAGTAAATTTGTTACATGAATAGTAAACAAATTTAATTAGGAATATGTCCAGATCTGATCTGTTATCTGAATGTGTGAATCAGGCCAAAATGGCAGAACGGATCTTCCGACGAGATAGATTATAGTCTGGAATGTGCTATTTTAGAGTTTTGGTACCCAGTAAACGTATTTTATTCTGTGATCTCTTCCAGGCAACCTCGAATATTTGTACTTATTTATTAGTCACAAGTAGGGTTTATTTAAAGTAGCCACTTCTGTGATCGGTCATTCTTATAGAAACCAGAGCATTCTAGATTCCTTTTACATTATCGTTTCAACTATTCCGTACCTCATGATTTGTTTTGTTTGTTTGTACTTGTCACTGCAGGCGTAGATGTTAGAGCTATATTGGCATGATCAAAACAGTCATTTGGTAACATCGTATATAATATTGGAATAATCAGGTGTTCATAGATCATATAATTTATCAGACTATCTGACTGTACAATGATGACAGTAATTATTTCTAGTTTCCTAATTAATTCATGTTTTCACAGGGTCGAGGCGGTTACAAAGCTGACATATTCAATGACCAGCGCGGTCGTTTCCAAGGACAAGCATACGGCGAAAGAGTGCTTGGACAGGCGGGTGATACCAGTTCGTTCGGTACCAAGTTAGACTGGCACAATGCTAACGACAATGCTAGAGCTTCTCTTGATGTTCACAAGGATGTTGGACGGGGTAGCGGCGTAAGTATTCACTTTTAACAAGATACTGTAGAGATAACAGTACGTTTAAGGTCGGTTTCGAAGGCTAAAATGGTTTTATTAACTAAACCACTACTAGATTTATACTTGTACTTTGATATGCTCCTGAGAGACACGTGTCATTACAATACTGTTCTATTTTAACCAACCTATTTGGTAACGTTCTCGCAGCTAGGATACTTTCTATGATGGTAATGGAACGGGTTGGTAGACGTCATAAATGTTAGAATTTTGATGCTAAGACGTTCTTCACGATGTTGTCCTTCGCCGTTTTGTGAGCAATGGTGATGATATAAATCACTCAAAATAATATGCCTGCTTGGGTTCGAACCCACGGCCTACAAGTCGTCAGTAGGTCCATAGTCTATCACTACTGCTTTCTGGGCCATCACATTTCTAATTGTCATTGTGTGTCTAAGCCTACAGCAGTATCTACTCAAGTCAGTTGAAGGCAACTATTTCTATCGAACTCTACATCATGTCAGGCCCGCTACAGATCAAATTGATACTTTTTCTGAACATAGATCTTATATATATTTATTGAATATATAATCAGGTCAAATGAAAAAGTAGAAATTGGGCTACTTAAGCCTAGATACCAGAAATGTCTTCGTTTTTATCGTTTACGACAAAAAGTTTAACACTAAGGCGTGTAGAAAGGCAAAAAAAAACAACGAAATCGAAACAAAAGACTAACTAAAAAATCTCTACCTTTCAGATGACCTTGACAGGTGATGGTGTATGGAAAGTTGACAAGAACACCAGATTTGTTGCTGGTGGTAACTTAGAGAAGAACTTTGGACACGACAAGCCTCAAATTGGACTGGAAGCTAAAATAGAACATGATTTTTAAGTAGTGCTAAGTAAAAATACTACTTCTAAGTCATCAATTCGATTGACAGACAAAATAACTCAGGTCGTTATTCTATTAGATCTTTCTAGATAATGCTTTTGATAGTCATTATTAGCAATTATGCCATTTCTGCATTTATGTTCATGTATTATTAAGTAATTTAATAGTGTTCATTGCTGTATTATTTCTATAAATCTACTAAGCATTTTCTAGGTAAAAAATTGACCTGTTGTTGTAAATATAACATGTTTATTTATTGTATTCAATTGTAAATATTTTGTGATAGTTTTTGTAAATAAATTCCGTTCTATCAAAAGCTGTATATTCTTTACATCTCTTTTGTAGTGTTAAACTTAGGAACTTTACCTATAATGCACATGATGCCTTTACCAAAACAAAAAAAAAAAATACTGAATAACATAGCAAAAATAATATTAATAACTCAGTAGGTACTACTTACTAGCTAGTAGCTTATTGCCGCTGCCTCTATGAGGCTATGAATTCACACTGTATGAGAACACTGATGTTCTAGATAAAATAAAAGCATTTTTTTATAACTCTTTTTTATTATGGATGAGGGCTCATCCGTAATAAAAAAGAGTTATCGACCTCGACCTCTTGACCTCGATCTCGCACGATGGTAAGCGATAGATGAGGTCTACGATAGGACGAGCGAGCCCAGAAGATGCCTATTTACTCTTGTTTTAAAGGCTGAAAGGTCATAAGTGGCAGGGAACACAGAAGCCGGCAGAGAATTCCACAACTTGGCTGTGCGCACAATGAATGTGGAGGAGAAGCATTTGGTACGACAAGACAGTATATCAACCAAGTTTGGATGGTACCCAGCCGTGCATCTGGTAGACCGGTAGTGAAAGGGAGATGGATGAATCAGGTCATGGAGCTCCTGCGCACACTCCCCGAATTACAATCTATAGAAAACCAACAGGCAAGCAACGGTTCGCCGATGAGCCAGCAAGTTGGTATTTTGCAGAGCAAGAACGGACCTCTTCTTTATACAGATTCAGGAGCTGGCTAGGCGTGAAGTACCACCTTGTGTAGGATTCCTAGCTTTTTTGCTGCAGTCTGAGCTCTGGACTCGATGGTTAAGCCGAAGTTGGAGTCTGATGTCAACTCCATACCCAAAAGCTCCAGGCGGTCTGGAACTGGCACAGATGTACTTCGGAAAGTAGGGGATAGTTGAAATGAGCTCCTTTTAGCGCTGAAAAGACAAGCCTGTGTTTTCATGACCACTCCGGTTTTGAGGGAAAGGCGATACAGTAGAGTAAGCGAGTCAATACAGGTGACATGACAAGTCATTTAAATTAGTAGAAAAACAAAGACAAGTTTAGTTTTTTTTTTGTAATTCGACTTTTTGATTGTTACTATTATGCTCGATTGTGATTTGTATTGAGACAGACATCCATAAATTAAAAAAACACTCTGTCCGTGTATTAGATACATAGTTACTTTTGCACATCTTATCTTAATGGTTTTTGATGAAACCGGTTAGTCCTAAATAGGAAATAGCATAATGTTAGTCTTAGAAGTATATCTCATGGAATAATTTTTGACTATCAACGGGCGCAGAAGCGTCACAATACTACTGATGGTACTGGTAGGTACTGAAAAAGTTATGTAATGGCTGTATCAGACTTAGGCTGCCATTTCTCTACATATACACGAGGTAGGTAGCTAACCGGTACAGCTTAGCTCCGATACTGCACCGTACCACTAGATCAGCACAGCACTAGAGCTGCCCAGGAACTCAAGTTTTTTTTTACGAACAAAATACAAATCTCAATCTCAACAATATGACAACTGACTTCGAAAACACCCAGTATATAGTCATCTTTTTGCAAAACATTTCACACAATCCATAGCAAATTTTGTCACTCTTTAAAACATCTTGGAACAGGGCAATTCGAATGACCACCAACCTGAGTTTCTTTGTCGCAACGACCCTACATCAACAATCCCAAGAGTCTCTCCATATCCACACTTATCAACATACATACATACTTACTTCTAAACTTATTTAATTATTCAACCATCGCTCGGGGATGCTCGTGGATACTCGGGCGCGCTCGGCAAACTGCAAAACTTTGATAATTACTAGCATTCCGAGTGGAGGAATTGTTTGTTTTTGTTGTAGCAATGTTTATAAGAGTGTGATTGAACTAGAGTAAAGTGAAATTGCACATTTTTCATCATAAAATAATCGCTATCATAAGTGTGTAAAACTGTAGCGTAGATATTGATTATTATTTACTACCTATCGACAATGCATTACCTCAGTAGGTTAGCAGATTCTAAATTCACATTCTATACAGAACATTATAATGAAAAGTATCAATATGTTAACCAAGTAAACGCTTAAAAAGTATTGTGAATAAGGCAGTTGAATCATCATTATGTCAAAGATTTCTTCTGCTGTTGTAAGTTGAGGCTTGGGGAACGCTTGTTTCCTCGATATTTTCCTCACCTTCCATAGCTACTCATCCAATATCGTCTTGTACGTTCGGCAAACTGCAAAACTTTCACATAAAATGAACTCCAAAAGTTCACTTTATGCGAGGAGGTTTCAAAGCATCGGTTCATCAATGTTTGCCTTCACCGTTTTGCAAGCAGTGGGGATGTTGATTACACAAGAAATGTGCCTGCCTGGATTTGAACTCACGTAAAGTCATGCGTGTAACCACTTAGCCACCACCACTCTGATTTGATCTTCTGCAATTGCCACTAAAATTATGCCTGTGTTTCTTACTATAGGTACACCTACTTTCTGCTCGGAGAAGAAGGCATCGTGGAGGCAACCGAGTCGACGCCTAACACGCCGAAATCTCCGCCTGCATACTTTGGGTCAGGTGGGTCCGAAGTCACGGGCGCAAGTGGAGAGTCTGTTCGCCCATCGAGTGATCCCAGGGAAGACGGTGGCACATTGATTACGTGCTATCGTGCACAGCAAGGCTCAGGGGAGACCCTTTACAGTCTACTCATGGATGAGCCCTAGTGGGCGTTGCACAGAGTGCAACTCGGAGTGACCTTTTAAGAGGTAATGGCACTTTCTATGTGTTGGTAGTGATCACCGGGGTGATTTTACTGAGGTAGAAATCCTACATTCCCTGTTTTTTCTCCAAAACTTCAGGCGCTTTTTGAAGGTTTCCATCCGATGCCAAAAAAGAGTACGTACCTACTTACTTGCTACCATCTAGGTACCTGATTTTAAACACGAGTCCTCATTCCTCATTGATTAGTCCTATGGATCACAAGCAAAGTGCACTTAGGGCATGTAGCCTTTGACCGTTTCTACGCAATTAAGACGCTTCTAAGCCGGGTCTATGATTTCGGAGCATGGTTGATGCCTATTCATGACCAGTGACCTATTTGCTTGAAGCCTCATTGTGTAGAAAAATATAACAATGAGTTTCACTTTTGGTATTGCAACCCTATTAATTGTGTGTTTTACGACGTCAAGCAGACGCTATTTTTTAGACATGGAGCAATGAATCTGAAATAATATACGTTTGTGAATGTAAACTGAAATTGAAAACTATTTATTTGGTGATAAACACACACAACAACATACAATAAAAGAATACAAACATAAATAAATAACACTAAGAATTTGAGCATGTCCACACCGTAAGGGTTACTAACTCAGCATTAGCTGGGCGAAAGACACCCAGCGCTGGTTTTCAGTTGGCACCCAGCAGTGACACACGGACGAGGGTAAATAAAATAATGGTAAAGAATGTGTAGTATATTAAATACATAAATAAAATAATATTGAAATGTGTAATATCGTGCTACGTGCTAAAAATAAAAATCTTTTAAATTGTAATTTGAACTCGCCACCAGAAAACGCGTTAGTTGCCCAGTAGTAGCAGTATTAAGCTGCCCGCCGGAGAAAAAATAAATAATATTAAAAATAAAAATAATTGAATTAAATGACGACACGGTTGACATTGTCAACCGTGTCGTCATTTATTGGTAACATTTAATTTTTATTTATATTTATTTTATTTATATATTCAACTGCTTAAAGCTGCGTGTCCCGGTGCGGGAATGTGCTATAAATATTTGTTCCCGGTCTTTGGTGTTTGTAAAACTGCACCTACGATACAGCAGAAATTCCTGATGTAAGGCAATGGATAAAAAAACCCTCATTGTACCTACACAAAAA
Source organism: Tholera decimalis (assembly GCA_943138885.2). NCBI lineage: Eukaryota > Metazoa > Arthropoda > Insecta > Lepidoptera > Noctuidae > Tholera > Tholera decimalis. Next base: position 18,997,785 of record OW964573.2, on the reverse strand, counting down.
TAATTTGAATTAGTAATTCATTGAGTTAATAAGAAATTAAAAGCTTTTTATATTATGAAAGTGTTGTTATCTCTTTAAATGTCACATTCACAAGGATCCTACGTTGTTATGTATTTATTATAATTTAAAAGTAGGTACTTAAGTAAGGCCATAAAAATATAGGATATTAATTTTAGCTATATGTAATAAAATATGAATGTTACAGTCAAGAATTCGTTGAAGTAACGATGAATAAATATTTAATGATAACTTCGATCAAAACGTTTTCATATTATTGTTTGAGATCATAAAACTAATGTTATGAAAATACAAAGTTGATAAAAGCGCTATCTCTGTACGTAGTTATGAACTGTAAACTCCAACAAACCAAGTCATTGCGATGTACAATAGTTATACAGTAAGGCACTAGATGGCGTTGTTAGTAAGCGGGATGTGTGGGTCTGATCATGTAGTACATACGTAAAACTAGTCACCCTTCGTACGCCAATACTGGATGAATTCTAAGTCTAATTTTACAATAAAAGGCCTCATAACTTAATCAATTGTATGTTTATTTTCAGTGAATAGGTATGGGGACATGTGCAACAGTGGATCACGGGGAACAGTGAATCATTAGTTAGGTATACGTATACCGTATAACTATTTATCCATTCTTTATCTATTGTAGTCACAAATATACGCGTCGACTTGGCTAACGTTATCTTCTATCCTGTGCCACCCACAGATGTATTATATTTGTGTGTAGGTGTAATAAAGATACTTTCATTTAAAAAAAGTATTATTTTAAACATGAGTACAACATAAAAGAAAGGTGAGTAAAGCGCCATCTCTACAAGCAGTTATGAACTATCAAAATACAATAGACTAAAATGTACTTAGGTGCTACTAAAATAACTAAAAGGTGGCACTAAAATGTAATGCAGATTTGTATATTTTTTACAGATGGCGCTAATGACAGTACCCATTATAACAAACTGGGGCCATACCATGATGTTAAAGCGAGAGTCGTTCGAGCGAAAAAGAGAGATGGAGCTATACATATAGCGTGCATAACTTCATCCCTCTTTCTCGCTGGAACGACTCTCGCTTTAACACGTCATGGTATGGCCCCTGATACTAATATTAATTTTGAATTTGAATTTTGATTTGAATAAAATTTGATACCTTTTTGGTAGTAGTTTGAGGAAGGTTATAGGCTATTTTTTACCCAACAGCAAAAAAAAAGGACGTTCGCATTGGAATTTCATCAAGATTAGTGGGTACCTAAGAGTAAAAAAAAAACTAAAATTAGTATAAGCCGACACCACTTACTTGCTAGAAGTGAAAATCCACGTACGCCACAGAGTCTATAGATTGCAATATAAAAAAACTCACGTACATGATCTGCTTTTTTATCTCCTACTGGAAATCATGCCTCTTCTCAAAAATAAGTAAAAAGGAAAATGAAAATTAGTTGATAGGTAAGTAGGTACTGTTGAACCTGATTAGTTTAAAAATCGATTAGCAATTTTTTTTAAATTGTGTATATTGTGTATAATGTACCTACGACATTTTGAGTCAAAAATCTGCTATATCTTTATAGTTTTAGGCTTTATACAACAAAAATACTTGAAACATAATAGTTATTAATAATGAAAAGTAGATTGTTTATTCACATTTAAGTATTTCAATTTAGAATCTACTAATCAGTATTCAAGATTTTTATTTAAATGTTATTTTTTAAAATAAATATAATCGGAGACAGTTATTTTAAATCTTACGCAAGCGAAGTTCTGGCAATACATAATTATAGCTGAATGAGTACGTCTTTTTGTGTCACCATATTTGTCTAAAACAGAAATTATTGGGATACTGCTATGTAGTAAAAATATGCAGAACTGCCTCCTGCAGTAACTTAAATATTAACTTTCTACCACTTGTATGCTGATGATCTTCAAATTTACACCCAAGCTCCACTTGTAGAGTTAGCTGATGCAATTGAAGCTACTAAATTGGACCTTGCTCGAATTGGTGACTGGAGCGCTGAGTTTGGGCTGAAAATCAATCCTGCTAAGACTCAGGTTATTGTTGTTGGTAGCTCTCGTACTATCTCCAGGATTGATTGGACGGCACTTCCCTAGGTTTCTTTCAATAACACCTTCATACCTTTTAGTCACACTGTGAAGAACCTGGGAGTACACATTGACAACACCCGTTCTTGGACTAAACAGTTACAGGAAGTTAGTCGTAAAGTATTTGTTTCTGCAGGCTCCTTGAGACGCCTTCGTAATTTTCTTCCCATCTCTACTAAAATTGCAATTGCACAAACTCTCCTTCTCCCTATTCTGGACTATGCTGATGCCAGCTATCTCGACTTGACCCAAGACCAATTAGACAAGCTAGAGCGACTTCTCAAATCTCTGTATCAGGTTTATATTTGGCTTGCGAATGACCACGTTTCTTATTTCCGTGCTCAGCTCAAATGGCTTCCTATTAGGTTTCGCCGGAATCTTCACTTACTTTCTCTGCTTTATAATGTGCTCTTTAATCCTTTTACTCCTTTTTATCTTAAGGAACGCTTTCAGTTCCTCTGTTACACACATTCTAGATCCCTGAGATCATTGTAATATTTAGAGTTAAGTATTCGTATGCATTCCACTTCTTTCTTTGATAAATCTTTCACTATTCAAGCAGCTCGTTTGTGGAATGCGTTACCCATAGAAGTGAGGCGTGCTCAAACGCTACCAGCGTTCAAAAGAATGGTGATGGAGCATTACCTCTCCCTATAAGTTTATCCCCTTCTTTCTCAATTATAGATACATGTAATACATATTTATTAGTATATGATTTTTGTATTGCATGTATGTATTTTATATTATTATGTTCAATTAATATTATTTATGTTGTTTGTACACTTTAATTTTTGTCCATCCAAAGGTTGTCTGTAAGAGATCGCCCTGTGCGATAAGACCACCCATTGTACACTAGTTTAAATTTTTGTATCCATAGAAATATTGTGAGGTGTACAATAAAGTATATAATAAGTAAATAAATAATAAATAAACTGTAATAGTGAGTTTCTTTCTTTCAAATGAAAAACAAAAGGCGTACCTAAATTTAAGTGATAAACATTGAAGAAATTAGTCAAAGCATAAAATTAACTCCTTCTAAAGTACTTTGATTTAAAAACATTATTTTAAGAATAATCAATATTACTATGGACAAAGAATGTTGAATAAAGTCCACTCTCCATACGCGATTATGAACTAGCAAAGCTCTAGAAAACCAACGTATTGCGAAGTACAATAGTTATGCAACTAAGTACTAGATGGCGCTGTTATTAAGCTTCTCGATAAATAAAATTCTGTTGCAGTTAGATTTTCGCTTCTAGCAAATTAAGTGTTTGCGTTCGTCTCATACTAAGGCTGCGTTTCCACCAGAGATGTGCGAGGATGCGTAGCGAGGGATGTGTTTGTAAAGAACCAATAGAATCACTTCATTTACCTCGCCTCGGTCAGCACAGCGGCTCAGCGGAGCTAGATTTTTGCGCATACAAAACAAGCGAGGGTTGTGTGCGAGGAATGCGCATTTTCACAGCTCTGCTACACATCTTCGTAGGCACATTTTCATCGCACAGCTTTGGTGGAAACGCCCACACATTTTCACAGCACAGCTAGACATCCTCGCACGACACATTTCCATCGCACATCTCTGGTGGAAACGCAGCCTTATCCTACTTGATATAGTTTTATTAAAAATATTTAATAAACATTAATCTTATTTTCTACAATTCCTTCACAGCCAATTACCTAACAAAAGATCGATCGGCTGGTCTATTTCATCTCCTTTTTTTTAAACTGTTGAAGATTGATTTTATCGGTGCGAGCATGACTTGGTTACACCAATAATTGATTAACCGTTATTAATCCAGTAGCAAAAGATTTCTGTTTACGCCTATAAATTGTTTAACTTATAATAAAAATACTACATTATCTGCCTACTTTTAAGGGAGGGCCTAAAATTTTTTAACAAAGCTAGGTAAGAAAGTATTTAGATATAGTACTCAATGTACCTATGGGTACAAGACAAGAGCACAAAGATAGATAGATAAGTAGGTCTTCTTCTTCGTTTCCTACTTAGGTACCTACTGCTTATTTCAAAAGAAATTTCTTGCTGCAGATCTGTGATAGGAAAGTACATACCTATAGAATGGTAAAAAGTAAATAAATTGTGTTGAGAAATAAATAATTTTTAGTTTTAGTTATTTAAATTTAATCTGGGTTATTTAGTTTATTAAAATCTTCGATGAATAATAGTTATTTAGGGTAAGGACCGAGTCGTTGCTGCGAGCTGCGTCGTGTTCTGCGCGCGCCTCAAAGAGCCGTCAGCACTCACGAGATCCCGTTGGGCCATTGCCAGCCGGGGTTGCGCAAATGTTCTGACTATATACAGAGGCCATAAAACAGAAAGGTAGCTGAAAGAACAGTGTGGGTTTTTAGTCAGTAGTAGTCTGACACTCCCTTTCGCTCCACCCAGGGCAAACCCAAAATAAGGGAAAAGGCCTCCCCTCCCTCCTTACTTATCGCTATCGGTAGCTGTTCGTGGCTAATCTTTAAGATAAGAGTCGATCTTCTTGCTCGTCTATATCTAATCGTCTCGCCATCTCAACCCGGGCCTGTCGTTTTGACGTTAACTGTTGTATAGTGATGGGATATTGGTAGAAAATGAGAACATGTAATACGATGAACACAGATTTAATCACTTTTTAGTACAGAGCTAAGACACATGAGTAGACAAGATTAGCAAGCGACAAGTAGTAGTTCTTTTTGACAGGTTGTCAGTGTTCGGTTTGACAGCTGACACAAAGTGACATTGACGTTTAGTTTACAACCTACAACACTTGCCCTTAAACTAAAGACAATGATTCTCTAAACTAATAAGTAGCCCTGTTACACATTACAAAATAAAAATACATCCAAAAGAAATGTTTCCTAATAACAAACATAAGTGTTAACATTTAACATTATTTAAACAAACCTAAACCCTTCAAGAACAAATCATGTTTTTCCTTTGTTAAGGGTTTCGTTAGGATATCAGCTATCATTACATCAGTTGACAAATACTCAATTTTAATTATATCTTTATTAACAATTTCTCTTATGAAATGATGCCTTACATCAATGTGTTTTGTCCTACTATGAAACATAGGATTTGAACTTAATCTTTGAGCAGATTGATTATCATTATAAATCAATATTTGGCTAAACACTCCAAGTAGTTCATGCAAAAAATTTCTTACAAATAAAGCCTCTTTACAGGCATCCGATAAGGCCATATATTCAGCCTCCGTGCTAGAGAGAGCCACAGTTTTTTGCTTTTTACTCTCCCATGATATTGTGCTTCTACCAAGTTTGAAAATAAAACCAGTGTAAGATTTACGATCATTTTCGTTACCTGCCCAATCTGCATCTACATATGCAGTGACATTCAGCTCACTCTTCTGAAAAGTTAAATAATGGTCTTTAGTACCTTTGAGATAGCGCAACACACGCTTAGCTGCTTTCCAATGAGTTTCTGAATGAGATTCGTTGAACTGGCTCAGCACGCTCACAGCATGAGAAATATCTGGTCTGCTACAAACTGCAATATACATAAGACAGCCTATTAAATTTCTATAATCATATTTATTACTATTTTCTTGACTTGCAGTTAACTTTGATCCTTTTTCCATCGGAGTTTTCGCAGGTTTGCAGTCTGTCATGTGAAATCTCTCCAAGACTTTCATTATGTAACCTGATTGATCAAGAGTGATCTTATCTCCTTGCTTACAAATCCTCATCCCCAATATCTGATGGGCTGGTCCCAAATCACGCATGTCAAACTCCTTCATCAAGTCATTCTTGACTGTGGACCGTAAAGATGAATTACATGATGAAAACACAAGGATGTCATCGACATACAAAGCAATTATTATGAACTCGCTTTGTAATCTTTTGAAATAAACACATGGTTCTGATGATGTTCTACTAAATCCAAATTTCTTCATTAAAACATCATTAATTTTATCATACCACATTCTGGATGCTTGTTTTAATCCATAAATGGCTTTATTTAATTTGTAAACAAATTGTTCTTTGCCATTTATTTTAAAACCCTCTGGTTGCTCCATAAAAACTTTTTCTTTTAAATCGCCATTAAGGAATGCAGTCTTTACATCTAAATGATCAATATTTAAATTATATTGAGCAGCAATGGCAATCAGAGTCCTAATTGTAGAATATGTAACAACTGGAGAAAATGTTTCTTCATAATCTACTCCATATTGTTGCGTGTAGCCCTTTGCCACAAGTCGGGCTTTATATTTTAACAATTCGCCATTGAGACCCCTTTTCTTCTTAAAAACCCACTTGCATTTAATTGGTTTCTGGTCATGTGAGTTTTCAGTTAGTGTCCAACAATGGTTTTTCATAAAAGACTCATACTCATCTGTCATTGCTTCTTTCCACTGAGCTGCATCTGGACCATTCAGTGCCTCCTGCACTGTCTCCGGGTCTTCATCATAACTTAATTTACGTACTAGCTGTGCAGACTCATTCAACATCATTGAATCTTCATAATCGGATGATGCCAGCGCATCTTCTACTGATGATTCTCCTGGAATGTAAGTTGAATCCAAAGTATCATTTGCATCAGAATTGTCCCCACTCTCAGAGCCACCTACTGTGACAACACTTGTTATTCTTGCTTGCCTCTTTGTTACAAAGTCATCAGATCGTGTAGGACTTATAGAAGATGTCTCATCAGGAGACTGTACATTAGCCTCTGCAGTTTTCCCAACACTTGAACTTGTGAGATTTAATGAGCTCATGCTTTTACCAATATCATCATGTGACCTATCTGATAAGTCTGCAATAAATCTATTTTCTATGAATTTGACATCTCTTGCCTTGATGCACTTTAATGAATCAGGCTCTATCAGCCTGTAACCTTTTGTATCTTCACAATAGCCTACAAATATATATTGTTTACATTTGGAATCTAATTTCTTTCTATTATGAGAAACAGCATACGCAATGCAGCCAAATATATGTAAATAATTTAGATTCACCTTTTTATTGGTCCACTTCTCCTCTGGAACTAATCCAGTGACTGCTTTGGTTGGTGTTCTGTTTTTCAGGTAGACTGCAGTGTTGACCGCTTCTGCCCAGAATCTGTTGTCAAGCTTAGCATCTCGCAGCATACATCTTGCCTTCTCCAGAATTGTCCTGTTTGCACGCTCAGCCACTCCATTTTGCTGTGGCGAGTGTGGGACCGTGGTGTGATGCTTGATGCCATTATTCTTCAGTAAAGTCTGTAATTTGACATTATGAAATTCACCACCATTATCACTACGGAGAACCTTTATTTTATGATTGGTTTCATTTTCAACCATAGCCTTAAAATGTTTGAAATGCTCAAACATTTCATTTTTTGACCGAAGAAAATACACAAATGTTTTCCTAGTGTAGTCATCAATGAAACAAAGAAAATACTTAGCACCACTAAAAGACGCAACAGGCAAGGGACCACACAGGTCTGTATGTACTAGACCTAAAACTTCAGAAGCTCTTGTGTATGACTTCTTGGGAAACGGTAATCTACTCTGCTTGCCCTCAATACACGCAATACATGGCTGAAAAACTGTGGAGTCATAATTAATACCTTTGACCATACTTTGTTTAAGAAGCGCCATACTTCTGGAGTTCAAGTGTCCGAGTCGACGATGCCAGGTTTCTTGTGATGCAACCGATACCTTTTCCTTTGATTGAGACGAACAAGCAGTCATAACTACTGCTTTATGAGCTGATGTCACTGGCGTTACTAATGATTTAATAGTACCCCTTTCTGAGCACGGAGTCTGATGTATGTCTAACTTGTACACCCCTGCATCTAAGCTTCCTGTAGCTAAAACATCCTTTCCATCATAAATATGACATTTCTGAGCATTAAAAACTACTTTGTACCCTTTACTGACTAAGGTACTGACAGACAATAGGTTGGCAGACAGTTTAGGTACATAATAAACATTACTAATTATCCTAAGACAGTCTTTAAGTTGAACCTTGATATTGCCACATCCTACAGTCTCTAGTTTCTCACCATTGGCTACTGTTACACGCATTGGCTTATCATACACAAAATCAAACATGACACTTTTATCATTGCACATGTGAGCCGTTGCTCCACTGTCTACATACCACTCACTTGACTTGATGCTGACAGACAGCGCTGTCAACAGCACTTTCGGACTTTCCTTGTTGACTTTCTTACTCTGTTTCGGGCAATCCCTAATAAAATGTCCTGCCTTCTTACATCTATAGCATTTTGGAGGTTTTCTTGATGTGTCTACCGTTTTCCGTGATGCTGATAGTGCTGTTGCACTCTCATCTGGCTTATCACGACGTTGAGATTCTTGTAACAACTTTGCCTTCACCACATCACTGGATAGCTTGACATTAGAGTTTTCCAGAGCCATTATCAGAGGATCATAGTCAGCTGTCAATCCGCTTAACATAATTACCGCCACAAAATCATCATCAAGGGGAGATTTTATATCCTGTAATTGTTGTGATGTTTCAACTATCTTACTGAGGTAACTGTCCATACCATCACCGCCGAGTTTTGTACTAAACAGCATTCGTAGTAATGATAATCTTCTACACAGCCCTTTATCCTCGAAAGCCTTTTCAAGGTTAGACCACGCTTCTTGCGCGTCCTTACAATAGCGAATTTGCGGAAATATATTCGAATTTACGGACAGACATATCCTAGCTAGTGCCTTTTGTGATTTCTTTTCGTCACATTTTGTATTGTTCTCGACACAATCCCACAAGTCTTCATGGATTAGAATCATTTTCATTAGGAATTTCCATGTTCCATAATTCTCTATTCCACGTAATTTTTCGTGAACATTTTGAATTAGTGAAGATGACGCACCTGTTGTACTCGTTGAAGACGACGCCATTGTGTGGGTCACAGCAGATCACACCACCGTGCACCGGCCAGCTTGGATTGCGCAGTTTCGGAAAAAATAATACTTTTTCTTTTCCTAATATTGTCCTGGGCTCAAAACCTGATGGGATATTGGTAGAAAATGAGAACATGTAATACGATGAACACAGATTTAATCACTTTTTAGTACAGAGCTAAGACACATGAGTAGACAAGATTAGCAAGCGACAAGTAGTAGTTCTTTTTGACAGGTTGTCAGTGTTCGGTTTGACAGCTGACACAAAGTGACATTGACGTTTAGTTTACAACCTACAACATATAGATCTCACTGTGTGGTTACTTTTTCCCAAAGCTCCAACAACTAGCATACAACAGGAAAGACGGTGTTATCAACTTAAAGCAGTTTAGAAACATGAAAGCTATCTGTTCACGAAACATCGGGAGAATCCTTCTTTTTCAATGAAGGTTTGCGTGACTTAGATAAATAGATAGATATATTGTACATCCGAACAGAAAACAAATAAGGACTTGAGAACCAAAACACGGTGATACAATGGGCGAAGTTATGGCACATCCTGTTCCGCATTAGGTACTTTAGGTACCTATGTTCATAAAACCTTGAAATCATCACCTACTTAGCCTTTTCCCATCTAGGTATATCACTGTCGGCTTTCTGTCTAATCAGATGCAAATAGTGTCTTATATGGAGCGACTGCCTCTGACTTACACCACAGATTACTAAATAGTTACTGCGTAACAGATACATCACTCTCATAGAAAAGCGAAAATACCTACACTATAATAGCCTACAAAATCTTAATAATAATACCAGCTGTTTACAGCGAGAAGAAATGTACCATAAGTACGCACACAGAGAGTTGAGATTGTTTTGCCCGCCGCGCGACCCACGTCATCCAGCGAATGTCCTAGGGTTGTATATGATGATATTGGTAATAAAACGAATATAGAAAAACAATTATTTTTTATTTGTTGATCAAATATGTTTAGGTTTAATAAAATGATAGATGCATTTTTTCCTTCCCTGAATTCCCGATGATTAAATTTTAGTATCGAAAATATCCGAAACCACGTAAATAATTTTAATTTTAATAAAATTCCGCGCAAATAAATAATCAAAAAAATAAACAGGAGCAAAGCGGAGGAAAATCAATTGTTTTTAGGTCGATCCATTATGACGTTGTCAAAATTATTTAAGAAGGCTCAGGCAGGCGTGCGGCAGCCCACTGTCGGATGTACCGACGGCGATACGCGAAGCGGTAGGCATATAACGCGTGGCCTTGAGCGAGTGACGGACGCCTGCTTACACATTGCAGTAGCTGGGGTAGCACGAAACCCTGCGGTAAGACTGGTTTCAGATTTTCTGGCTTCTCACTACCCGTAACGACTGTCAAACCTGTCTGATTGTTGACCAACTGACAGACACGAATGAATCACGATATTTTAAGATGGTTACCCATCCACGGACGAATCTTGGCAAGCGTTGCCTAACCTTGAAGAGCTACCCGTGCTATTGTCATTATTTAACAATACGGGACCAATAAAAATCAATCAACGTATAAAATGGTCGCAAATCACCTGTTCGAATTAATAATTAGCTTTCATTGTAGGTCTATTTGTGCCGAAATTGAATGAAATTACATTACCACATACCAGGATTACATAAGTGAATGTAATATCGGAGGGGCGGTACACCGCTCTCTTTAACTGATGTAAGGCAGCCGTAAATCTCGATAGACATAACGAGAGATTTACTGCAAGAAATAGATTTGATATCTGTTCGAATCCTAGATTATTCGTATCTCGGTTTTGCCTTCCATTTCTCTAACATAAATCTATTAAACTTGGTACCTCAAATGTCAATTGGTGTCTCTTCTAATCTGCATTTGTAAAAGTGAGTCGACCGACCTTGACACGAGATTGTTAAATAAATCGTGACGCTGATTATGTTCCCATATCTCGGTAAAACGCAAATTTGCATGCATAGAAACTGTATCATATATATTCTTCATAATTTCTTGACCTTTCTGCCCTAAGTCTTACATTCAAAGCGACATTTACAATACTTTACAGTATCGCCATCAGCACCTTAGACGAAGCAAAGTATTGGACCAAAAGGGTATACGAATAGATGGCAGTAATACAATTAAAGTAGGTAGCCACGCTAGTCGTTTATGGCGTTGTGTGTGTGGCGTTTATAAGGTCATTACAGGTGCACGTATATGAGCACTTTGGACACTGCAGCAGACTGGGCATGGTTTGGTCAGGAGCACCACAATCACACTAGGTGTCATTGTGTTCTACGATGCCCCACTTCACTAAATTGTGCTTGCAGTGGCCTACTTAGGTTCGCAGTCGATTGACTGCTTTCCAAACTGGCCACTGGCACTCCATTAATAATCCTAACTGATAACATTTTACTTATCTAATAAGTGAAATGACGTGACCTGCAGTGGCCAGTTTGGAAAGCAGTCAATCGACTGCGAACCTAAGTAGGCCACTGCAAGCACAATTTAGTGAAGTGGGGCATCGTAGAACACAATGACACCTAGTCTATACTAATATTATAAAGAGGAAACCTTTGTATTTTTGTATTTTTGTATGTTTGTATTGAATAGGCTCAAAAACTACTGGACCGATTTCAAAATTTCTTTTACCATTACTTAGAGGGATTCTTCCGAATCCGTATAGGCTATATTTTATCCCGGAAAATAGATAGGATTTTTCGTGGTAGTGAAAATTGTGAAGTAAGGCGTCGAAAAAACTGCCGTACGTTAACGATTCTCGCGAACGCTGCCTATATTTAATATAAACATTGCACCCGTGCGAAGCCGGGGCGGTTCGCTAGTATAAATTAAAGTGAATCGCATTACATCGGAACGACTGCACTAAATTGGTTAATTTTTTTTGAATTCGTTATTGTTAAAGTTAAGTAAAGGTTTGTAAAAAATTTAAAAAAAGAACAAACAAAATGGCTTTACAAAGTTCGCCGGGGTCAGCAAGTACTAAATAAAATACTTTCTCACAGCTGGAAGTCTCTAATCGTAGTGAAAAAAATAAAAAAAAAGAAAGATATAGAGAAACTTTATTAATATGTATACTAACGTTTTCTTATTTGAAGTGTTGAGTTTTCTATATATTATTGAATCATTAGTTTGCAAACGACTTATTACATTACGAAAATTACATTACGCTGATTATGTTCCCATATCTCGGTAAAACGCAAATTTGCATGCATAGAAACTGTATCATATATATTCTTCATAATTTCTTGACCTTTCTGCCCTAAGTCTTACATTCAAAGCGACATTTACAATACTTTACAGTATCGCCATCAGCACCTTAGACGAAGCAAAGTATTGGACCAAAAGGGTATACGAATAGATGGCAGTAATACAATTAAAGTAGGTAGCCACGCTAGTCGTTTATGGCGTTGTGTGTGTGGCGTTTATAAGGTCATTACAGGTGCACGTATATGAGCACTTTGGACACTGCAGCAGACTGGGCATGGTTTGGTCAGGAGCACCACAATCACACTAGGTGTCATTGTGTTCTACGATGCCCCACTTCACTAAATTGTGCTTGCAGTGGCCTACTTAGGTTCGCAGTCGATTGACTGCTTTCCAAACTGGCCACTGCAGGTCACGTCATTTCACTTATTAGATAAGTAAAATGTTATCAGTTAGGATTATTAATGGAGTGCCAGACGTAATGTAATTTTCGTAATGTAATAAGTCGTTTGCAAACTAATGATTCAATAATATATAGAAAACTCAACACTTCAAATAAGAAAACGTTAGTATACATATTAATAAAGTTTCTCTATATCTTTCTTTTTTTTTATTTTTTTCACTACGATTAGAGACTTCCAGCTGTGAGAAAGTATTTTATTTAGTACTTGCTGACCCCGGCGAACTTTGTAAAGCCATTTTGTTTGTTCTTTTTTTAAATTTTTTACAAACCTTTACTTAACTTTAACAATAACGAATTCAAAAAAAATTAACCAATTTAGTGCAGTCGTTCCGATGTAATGCGATTCACTTTAATTTATACTAGCGAACCGCCCCGGCTTCGCACGGGTGCAATGTTTATATTAAATATAGGCAGCGTTCGCGAGAATCGTTAACGTACGGCAGTTTTTTCGACGCCTTACTTCACAATTTTCACTACCACGAAAAATCCTATCTATTTTCCGGGATAAAATATAGCCTATACGGATTCGGAAGAATCCCTCTAAGTAATGGTAAAAGAAATTTTGAAATCGGTCCAGTAGTTTTTGAGCCTATTCAATACAAACATACAAAAATACAAAAATACAAAGGTTTCCTCTTTATAATATTAGTATAGATAGATATTTTTTTTTTTAAAGAGAACTATTAATCTGGGTACAATTTATATTACTAGCAATCTTAACCCCTCAAACTAAGCTAAGTATGCTGGTATATCTGGAGTAGGTTCACGGCAATAGTGTAATGTATGGGGATCGAACTCGTGACCTCTCGATCACAAATCTGCCAACTTAGCTATTAGGTGAAGAATTAATTTGAATATTAGTAGTTTTAGCATAAATTTTAAATCCTTTCCAATGACGTATATCTTTTTATAAATAGGGATAGTCTTTGAAGTATTATTATGCTATCATCCATACATTATGCAGTGCATCTTTCTGTAAAGTGGAAGACGACTTCACCGGTTTCACTCATTAATTAGTCATTCTAAAAAGTTATTTAAGTTGCTTCCGTAAATTAGTGTTGTGTAATATAAATAATGTGTTTAAGAAATTGTTAATATATATATAATAGTAAATAGATTATGATAAATTAAATCGATGCAAAAACAAATTTTATGTAAAACGCTGCATATTCACGATGGCGTGACTTTGGGTGACGTCAAGCGAATATTTTTTTCGTTTTATTTTTTTAGAACCTCTTTAAGAATTTCTATTGTATTTGGGTGCATTTTTGCAAACTCTCACACCCTGAACAACTATTTGGAGGCCATACAAACATTTGTACAGGTACGGGAATTGAATCCGCTACACGCAGTGCAGCAGCCATTCAATCAACCACTGTTCTACACACTTACATGGCGGGTTGCAAGAATACTAAGCATCCTACAAAGCGGCCCCCAAATGGGGGAATAGTCAAACAAGGGACTGAGGTGTTTGACTCGTACTGCAAGTTCTAAGAGAGCCGCGCCGAACAACTCTTTGGCAAGAGTTGTTCAGCGCAGCTCTCTACGTGTGGTGGCCCACACGTCGGGTTCCCAAGTCCGCCGTCCTTGAATCCATTAAGGGGGCCGCCAGAGAACATTGTCCGCCCTATGCTGTACGCCTGGAGCACCTTCTACAAGCCGGGAGAGAAATCGCTGCAACAAAACGAAACGAGCGAAACGCTGTGCTGCCGATCATGGAACAAATCACAGCCGGTAGTGAAATGTCGCTTCCCACTTCCGAAGTGAGGGCACGGCGCAGCTCCTCCTAAGCTGCACACTCTGCAAGCGTATGCCAAGCAGAATCGCTCAACCACTGTACCTACCTTGTGTTCAAACTACTTAGTGATGTCCTAAGGAAAATATAACCAAAAAATCATCTAAATTCAATTTTACTGCTATATTGCGTTGCACAAAAATAATGCAGCTAATCGGCCTTATATGCTTTCACATTCTTTTCACTCAGACAGTGCCACCGTTATTAATTGCGTGTTTTAATGTTATTTGGATCAATGGATCAGGAAAGACATTGCAATTTTATTAGTTATACAACTAGGGTGTCGATGCATGAAAAATATTCAGAGTACGGCGAGTATGCTTGTAATATGGCCATTGAATAAAAACCTTTTACTTAACACTTAAACTTACCTAACAACAGTTAACATAAAGTAATTGCCATTCACAAAAAGAGAAATAAGAGCTTTGACTTATTGTTGCAACTAAAATTAGAATATTCAAATTTGATAGAGGCTATTTTAAATTTAACTACTTTAATAGTTTCATAGTAAAATGGGTGCGTAAATGACTTCCGTGGGTGTTAATAAGTTGATCATGGGTTTATTTTGGGGTGAATTGATGGTGGTTTGATAACAAACAACCCTCTATCAAAATATCACACCCACATAAACTCCCTAAAAGTTTTATGCTGACAGGTTTTAGGTAGTTTTTAAGATTAAGCGGAAATAAAGATGGCGCAAACTGACTCCAAGTTAACTTGCTTCTTGCAGTCGCCTCCTTCTGCGAAGCAGTCATGCTAGCGACGGAGGAGGCTGAACGCGTGAGGCAGAGGCAACTATCTTCCTCGCGCCCCAGCCGCCGCGAGAGACGCCCCGGGCCAACCCACCGGGTGACCCAAAGATACCGTGTTGTACCGACAAACAGATGGACAAACATTAGCAACACGATTTCATCATTTGGATCCGGAAATCCTAAAAAGAAATGGCTGATGTAATATGAATAAAAAACAGAACTAGATCATGTAATTATTTTACATTTAGAATACTAAGTAACAAAAAGCAAGCAAGCGTTTAAGCAAGTCGTAAAACAGTTTGGCTACCTAAATTGCTGTTCGTGGGTTATCGTTCCATGGGTGACTAAGCATTACATACTACTTGACAATCTGGCACTAGTCTTACCGGGGGGTATTTTATTACCCAATTCGGTAACGGTATCTGACCTTCACCCATTCGTAGAGGTCAGACAGGCAGCCATATCATACAAAATACCTACTGATACTCGATTGCACTCGGTTAGGTTGGAAGTCGACCCCAGTTCCCAACATTTTTTGAAAATGGCTTGTTATATTAAACTCACTCAATTAATTGTTATGTCACCTTGCATAACCATTAAGTGGGTGAGTGATTATCGAGTTTGTTTCGGAAGGAATTAACATTTGTGTGGAAATACTACATAACTTCACACCTACATATTTCTAAGAAGTCTTTAAAATTATATTATTTTGGACCGTAGTATTCATAAAGTAAGCAAGATGTAAGCTATTAGGTATACCTCATAGCTTTTTTTCTAGATCTGTACTAGGGTTTGCAATCCCGGAATACCGAGATCTCGGTATTTCGGGATCCCACGTCATTTACCAATCCCGCGTGATGCGGGATCACGGGCACGGGTTCCGCGGGATTTGCGGGACTGAACAAAGCATGCATGCGACCTCTCGCGAGCGCGACGCGATCGCTCGGTGACTGGCGGCCGGCAGTGTCGCAAACAACGCGGGGGCCGATGTCGCCCGTTTATCACAGCTAAGTAGCAATACCGAGATCCCGTGGGATTGAAAATTCGTAGTCCCGCAAATACCGAGATTGAATTCAGGCTGCGGGATTGGAAGCCCTAGTCTGTACCCCGTGCAAATCTATAAGCTAGCATATTGCTCCGGACCGCTAGAGCTCTCCGCTCCTTCTCAATGTCTGCATCGTTTCTAAAGTCGTCAGCAAGAAAATGTCCTAATAATTAAAAGCTGAGTTGTGGTCAGCTCATATTCCGCTTCCATCAATTTTCTTTAATGAAATGAAATAATGCAGTATGAAATAATGATGATTAATAAATAACACTTTCACATGTCATTATTTTTTTCGTAAATGTAAACTAGATGAAGCCAGTGTTTCTTAACTGACTACTCTGAGAAGAAACTCTGAAACGAACTCAGAGGTCAACTTACATCTTTACACGTAAATAAAATTGAAGTGTATTTTGATTTTCACTAAAAGATAGATGAGGTCATAGGGCCACATACAGGCTATTTTTATCGTGTTTAATTTCCTCAGGATCAGGATTCACGCAGGAAATACCTTTCACATGAACGAAGTCGCGGGTACAACTAATTTGAAATAAAGAAAGAGCGTTTTGTCAGGATCTGAGACACCAAAATCGGTACTAGGCGGTACACATTTAATATACCTAGATAGATAGAATATACATTAATGTACAACAAAAATTGAAACAGACTTAATTAAATAAAAATATTGCCAAAACTTCCGCATCAGCGAAGACTAAAAATGTTTTAAATATTTGAAATAGACCATATGAGATTTCGATATCACATAGAATCAACAAATCAAGATTCGGAAGTGAATTGTACTAAAGATAAGAGTTAGCTAACAACGCGTTCGTTACGCTTGAGTCGATATTCAGTTCTCACGTTTTAGTTAAATTCAATAATTGTTTTAAACTATTTTATTTAACAGCTCAGATACCTTTGGGGTCAAAAATGTCTCTGGTGCAATTAGGCAACATCTGCTGAATGGCTGACATGATTTATTTATTTTGAAATTGCATAAACTAAGTTATTATTACTTACATCTTAACACGTTCGCTGACAGTACGTCGTTAGGCGGGAAATTAAAATAGTGCGTTATGTATGACAGTACGTCGAGGGACGGGCCACTTATTATTAAGATTACGTCGTGGAAAATTCTACTGTCGTAATGTGGTGTCAGGGTAAGTGCTCACTATCAGCGAACGTGTTACTTCCTGCCATTCCGTCCTATTTCACGACAAGTGTAGGATACTTCCTATTCCTTGCAGGAAAAAAGCCAGCGACAAAGAGCTAAAGATTCCCAGAAAGTGGTGGCGATACAACCTGAATCCAATTGGCTCTGAGAAGAATCTGGAGAATCTGGGGAAGGCCTAGACAAAGAGCGGAACGGAGTGTCAGACTTCTACTGACTAAAACTCCACCCTGTTTTCTTCAGTTGCCCTTCTGGTCCGGGGCCGCGGTATCTCGGTAGAACATTACCGCAACCCTAGCAGGCAATGGCCCTGTCGAGCCCCGTCAATGGTGATTCTTCTCAACCTTGTCGAAGCTACAGGTTCAATGAACTTATGTGGCTTAAAAACTAAACTGATAAAAACTTTTGAAATGTCAAGGTCGTTGAGTGAAAAATATGCAGCAAAATTAGCGCGACGACAGCCAGACAGCAAATCAGCTGTGTCGACGATTAACCTTGCGGAAGGTCAAAAACCGTCGCGCCACACTTTCCGATGCCTCTCGGCTAGTAACAGATTACTTATTTATAGATGAAGCGAATGTAGGTAGGTAAAAACGCATATTCCTGTTTTATACTAGAGAGAATTCAAAAACGAATACTAACGGCTTGAAAGTGATTGATCACAATCTATAATGAATATGAGTATGCCCTTCTAACGGGAATCCGCGGCCCAAAACTCAAGGGCATCTGAAAGGGTTGTTCTTCTAACTAGTAGAAGTCTCCCCTCTCTTGTCCTCCGAGAGCGGGAGGAGTTATTTCATGATTTTCCCCCGAAAAAAGAGACCTGCCGTATCGGTTAATGTAAGCATTTATTTTGACATTGCATCTAGGAATATGCATTGCGCCCAGATTTTTTTTTAACACGACGCTGCAGTGGAGCTTGGATACTATACTCAATTATTAATGACATTAATATTAGTTACATAATTAGGATGCTGGTCACTGGTTACATCCAAATTCGCCAGCTGTTAAGACGTAACCAAACAGGCAGACAGGAACTCAACATAAGTATAGATAGCAAGTTCCGCTCTTTAATCGTAGAGAATGTAATTCATCTTTTGTTCGGTACATTTGTGTCAAGTGACGGGCAAAACCGCAATAGAACTCGATAGTTGACTGTTGAGTGATTGACTTGACAACTGGTTTTTATGTATCTCTGTTTATTCTGTAGGTATTCTTTTAGCGTGAAGATTATGATGTTATGTAATGCTATGTCTGTCGTTATGTCTGCCAGCGAGCAATAGAGCGAATTATTCTCGGAGTCAAGATCAAAGACCTAATAAGGAACAGTAAACTTCGCTCCAAAACACAAATATCAGACGTAGGCATTACAGGTGTCAAGCTGAAGGGGAACTAGACTGGCCACACTGTCTCATGTCGTGACAGAACTGGGAAAAAAGTGGGTTCTGATTAGGCTTCGAGTAATAAGAACTTACGACACTGTAGGCCCCGGAGGAGATGGCGTGACGAGTTCAATTTCTAACCTTCAGTTATTATGTTATTATAAGATTGGCCGGACGGGGCAGTGGACAGAGTAAATGGAAGAAAGGGAGGCCTGCACTCTGCAGTGGGACACTACGGCCTTATAATAATCCATACTTGCATACTAATATTATAAATTCGAAAGTAACTCTGTCTGTCTGTCTGTTGCCTTTTCACGCCTAAACTGCTAAACCGATTTAGATAAAATTTAGTATGGAAATAGTTTAAGATCCTAGGAAGAACATAGGACAGTTTTTATCCCGAAATTCTCACGGGATCGGGATTTACGCGAGAAAAACCTCCGACGCGAACGAAGTCGCGGGTAAAAGCTATAATGTAATAAAGCTAAAATAGAGTTGAGCTGGATTTTTTAGGGATATTTAGTTGTATGATACAATGATAACTGGACGCAGAGGCAGATAGATAGAATATATACTTTATTGTACACCAATAAATGAATCACACTTAGATAACAGTATTGTAAAAAACTTGGTTACAATGGCGGTCTTACAGCTGAGAGCGATATCTTTCAGACAACCTTTGGAAGGACTTTACGACCTTTATTTAAAATGGGGAGGGCTATATTAGTGTATTACGTTACAAATACTCATCAAAACAGAAAAACTAACAAAATACAAATATAATTACATACATAAATACAAAACAAAGTACATAAAATATATAACGTGTTCTTTAACATCGTGTAGTTTTAACAAAGGAATAATCATAAGTTTGAAAGAAAATGATTGGCAACCGAGCTTTTAAAAACAGCGAGTGACTGGGCTTGTCTTACTGACACCGGCAATCCATTCCACAACCGAATAGCCTGTACCGTAAATCATCAAGTCTCAAATTCTCTGATGATTTCAAATCTCTAACATGTGTGTCATGAAGGAACTTAAAACGTTCTTTGAGTTAAAAGGGAGTCGTTGGATTGAAAAGAATACGGTAGAGTAATGATAAAATATGTGCATTCCGGCGATAGCGGATAGGCAGCCACTTCGTCGGCTTTTCCTTAATTTTTCAGGTTTTTCAGCAACTTTATTACTGAAAACTGTATAAAATCATTGTTTCTATCTAACCCAATGAGATTTTAATTAAAAAATAAAATTCGCTTGTTTCACTTAAAACAGCAATGTAAATAAAACTCGAAAGGCTACCTGATCAGCTGTTTTATTTACATTGCTGGTTTAAGTGAAACAAGTGAATTTACTGTTTATTTTTTTTTGCGTCGAATAATTCTTAATTTTATTAAATTAAGAAAAAGCCGACGAAAAATTTTAACGCAGGGTTTCCAGAATCATGTACTGAATCCATGGTAAGAGGTTGCCCATCGATGTTCCTGCCACCCTGTATAAAGCCTTTTTTTCTTGGTGGTAATGGTAATCTAATGACTCTTGCCTCTGTGGGTGGAGCGGAAGAGAGTGTCAGACTTCTACTGACTAAAAACAAAACCCACCCTTCCCTTGTGTTCTAGCCCCGCGGTATCTCGTTAGAATATTCCCACAACTCTGGCAGGAAACTATAAAGCGCTGTGAAGGTGAATAGCCGTAAAATGAGTAGGTATAATTTTCAATAACATTATTTTTTCTATCGTGGTATGCCAGCAAAGTTTTTATTTTTGCTTTGTCTTGTTGTTTTACTCAGTTTTTCATAGTAGCGTATTCCAATGTTACGCAAAGAACAAAAATAAAGTAAAAGGCAAGAAACTTTGGGTACGTTTAACATCCATAAATAAAGGGCAAACTCTTTGCCCGCAAAAAGCACAACCTTACTCCTTCTCCATATAAACTTAATTGTACACAAATATCATACTCCTCCGTCATTGTTAATTTCCTGAAAACTTGTAGCCATTTTAAGGTATGTACACACATATAAACATGTCCTGCGCAGTCGGTTTAAAAAGTACAAATCGAACACCAAAAATTACTGAAGTATTTATTATACTCGTAGGTACTTATTAGAATAGGTAGATATTAGAAATTGTATTATTAAAATGGAAAAACCTTCCATTTTTTTTTCTTATAGTACAATACTGAGTTATCTATGAGTTTCTTAGCAATACAAAATCTACCAAACAGGAAAAAATACCACTTTGCTCACTGACCCACTCAATTTTCATACTGCAAACTGCCAGAAAAAAATTCAATTGATGTTGTCAATTTTTATTTCATAATAAAAGTAAATAATCTTTGAGACGTGAGCAAAAACGTTTATTTGGATTAAACCTAATGATAATAAAAACGTAATTGGAAGATATTTAATTTTTATTGCGCTTAAACGTTTCTCGTATTGGGAGGTCGTTGTACGGTTTGATATAGAAATTGATATAAATCCTGGGTTACGTTATTTAACACTTAACGCACACAAATCTATAGAAGCGGAAATAATTTCAGATTAGTTCTCTACCAGTCAACCTTGGGTGATACAGGCAAATATTAGTACGTGCAATGTGTTGCCTAGAATTCTATTGATAAATAAAATATACAATACCTAAATATGACTATTATGAAATGTAAATTTAATGTGAAACAGGTAAGTTTTTGTTTTTGGTGTACATATGTATAACAATGAATATTATATCGATCTATTTATCTATAAAGAAGTAATGTTTCAAACTGAGTTTGTATGTTGGGGGTTATTGTAGAAATTACTCATACTATTTAAAAAAATCTTTCATCAGTACAATGCTACCTTATCACTGAGTGTCATATAGGCATGAATACATTAAAAAACCTTTTCACGCGAACGAAGTTGCAGGCAGACGTTAGTATTTAGTAAAAATGCTTAGACAGTAAGTTAACTAACTGAGGGCGTTCCCATTAAGCCGCAATAGTATAGCATCCATACATGCTAAAATAGTACATTGTTCACCGAGAGGAGAAAGTGACCGATTACCGTCGAGGGTGTCGATTGAAGCCCGAGCCGTAGGCGAGGGCTTTAAAACACCCGAGATCGGGAATCGCACTTTCTCTCGAGTGATACATAGTGCTTTATACTACACCTATGAGGAAAATAAATTCCACGAAAACTGAATCCTCAAACAACACACAAATTGAAAATGGCGCCAATGGCGTCTGTAATTTTCACATGTTCTTTTTTCAAATTGTTTATCCTGCCGCCGCAGGGTCGCACTGCCAGCCCGCGATTATTCCCGATGTCCACCACTTGTCTGGCCACCACTGGGGGACAGCGAGACAACTTTGAAACATTATTATCGTTGTCCACCACTGGGGCACAGCGTCACAACTTTGTAAATTATGACTCTGTGCAGCTTTTAAAGGTAGCAATGATGAATCTCACACATTACATTTTTGGCTTCTTCAATACAAAACACTAAAATTCGGTTGCAGTTATATGAATAGTCTGCTAAAAGAAAGCCCTTATAATATTTTGGAACATGGAATTCTTCCACATTTTTGCATTTAAGTCTTTTCATTCCAGCGATTGACTGAAACTTGACTTGATGCTTTGAAATGACGACGCTATGTTTTGAATCAAACTCGGTATGACTTTGAATTGACTCACCATAGGTGAGTGGCGGCCACCAGTGGTGGCGAATGGAAATAATTTAGGTACAAAGTTGTGACGCTGTCCCCCAGTGGTGGACAATGAGAATAATGTTTTAAAGTTGTATCGCTGTCCCCCAGTGGTGGCCAGACAAGTGGTGGACATCGGGAATAATCGCCAGCCCGACACCATCCGACACACAGCTAGTGGCCAGTGTCATTTTGCGAACTTGGAGATAAAAACTCACTGTAAAAACTTTTTGGCTTTTGATATTTAGGTTACCGGCGCATAGTCTTACCCAAAATTAAAAAAGAAAAACCACGTAAGAAATGGATTTTCATACACTTTTCTCTCCCGCTCAGATGCGTTTTCTCCCCGCATATTTGTTCGATATGCAATGACGTACTTTCTACCGTAAATTTGATAAAGTATCAAGGTACTTTCCAAGCAGGTGTAGTATAAAAAATATTACCATTCGAAAACAAAATGTTTTTATTTTTATTTAATATTAAAATATTTACTAAAATGTTAAAATGATACGTAAAAGAAACACTCTGTACACGCGTACTTGAAGGATGGCAACGTCGCAATTGCCGTCAATTTGACATTTTTAGTGAATATAATAATAATAAAAAAAAAACATTTTGTTTTCGAATGGTAATATTTTTTTAGCATGTATAGATGCTATACTGTTGCGGGTTAACGGGAACGCCGTCTGTTAGTTAACATACTGTATACTTCAGTCATTAGAACGGATAGATATTAAACATTAGCGCTGTGCTCATGCTACTGCATTCTTCATACAAATGTGTTTGCAAACATCAACTTCAAAGGTTCGTAACCATGCTGATTTTCAGGGGAAGTGAATATAACAGAGACATTGACTGAAAGTAGAAATAGCAGTCAATGAAGTCAGTACGGTGAGTCGGATGCGGTTTTGAGATATGCATTGTCAAATTGTTGAGCTCCTTAAGTTCTAAGTTGAGCTACACGATAACTGACAAATGCTTGCACTGTCTGGACAGGTCCGCTCAAATTTGCGTGGTTATTTCCTCAAAAGAATACCACAGACATGAACCTACATGCTTCTCATATAAAAATACAAATTGTCTGGACTTTAAAAGAGACTATGACCTGAGTTTGTTTCGGTGTTTCTTCTCAGAGTAGTCAGTTAGGAAATACCGGCCTCATCGAGCTAAACTTAACACGCAAAAAAACATGACGTGTAAAAGTGTTATTTATAACCAATTTACAAAAATAAATATTTCATTTCATTTCATAGATTTCGATCATGGTTGACGCAAGTATGGATTGTATAAGTAGGTATTGAAAGTGAGAGGCCTAGATAATTCTAGGAGTTGTGAGTGTCAAGAAAAAAAAAAACCAGTTAGTCGCTATGCTCTCTGCGCATGCGCAACTAATTTAGAAGCAAACGCTGCTCAGAGACATGATCGTATTTACGCAAATTGAAAAGTAGCAATAGCTCTTGTTAGATCTCGTTCATCAAACTATCTTAAGGCACGTTTGAAAAGTAGCAATAGCTCTTAATAGAACTTGTACATCAAACTATTGGCCGCAACTGGACACAGACTTTCAACACTTTTTTCAATCCGGAAATTGAACCTAGTATCTTATGCTTAACAGGTGGCGATTATAGCTGCAAAACCAACGAGGAAGTAGACATGCGGCGTTGAAAACCACATTTGGCAGGCGATTAATCTGCATAGCTTTTTTATGCCGGATAAGTCTTCAATTCAGATTGGATACAACTAAGTAGCATGATTTTACACAGCCCGACTGCCCATATTAACTGGGTAACATTTTACCCCTTGGTAACGACTGCCAAAATCTACAAACTACTTCTTAAACCAAAGGGTTTTAGAAGTAGTTAAGTTCTTTTCGATGGCTGGAAAAGTCTCATTATTACAAATATCAAATAAATTGAAATAATGCATTATGCTTTTAATTAGATATCTGAAGTAAAGCTCTTGGCAACCATGGCTCTTAGTAGCTTTAATTACAATTTTATGTGCCAATAACCAGCAAGCAATCAAGCGAAACCTTTCTAATTTTGATAGTATTAATTTCCTTTTGTTTTGTACAAACACATGATAAAGTTACTCGTAAAAGTTTTAAGTAGTATGTATTTTAGTACTTAGTTCTTTGAAACAATGTATCAGTGAATTATTGTTTTAGCTGTTCCTGTTTCCAATCGCTAAACAGTATGTTAACTAACAGAAGGGGTTCCCGTTAACCCACAATAGTATAGCATCCATACACGCTAAAAAATATTACAATTCGAAAACAAAATGTATTTTTTTTTAATATTAAAATATTCACTAAGACTGTTAAATTGATACGTAAAAGAAACACTGTACACGCGTACTTGAAAGACGGCAACGTCGCAATTTATTTATAAATGCGTACCTACGCGTGTACAGAGGGCGTCCTCTGTTAATTAACATACTGTATAACCGTGGCTAAATAATATAACAACTTTTTACCAAAAAATTAAACCGACTTCTAAAAAACACTGCAAAGTGAAAAATAACTTTAATTTCAGAAGTCGGTGTCTTTAGTTTTGTATTTTCGTTTTTGGTACCGACTTCTGAAATTAAAGTTTGTTACTCTTTCACGCAAAAACTGTAGAAACGGGTTTGAATGAAATTTTATAATTAGATAGTAGACATCCTCGAATAACCTATAGGCTAATTTTTATCCCGGAATTCCCAAGAGATCGGGATTTATGCGGGAAAACCCTCCCACGCGAACCAAGTCGCGGGCAGAAGCTAGTGTATTGTAAAACAAAGTTTCTCACCGAGTCAGTCTGTCTGTTCGATAAACTCATAAATTACTGATCAAATTTTCATACGGTTTTCACCAACGGAAAGAGTGATTCATGACGAAGTTTAAGTGAATAATTTTTGTGTGAATTTGCAGAATGAGACCGTACGAAGCCGTTTCGGGTCACTAGTTAATAATAAAGTCTTCTCCGTGTCTCGGTAAGCACGTTATGTCGATCTTGGCTAATATTTGTACATCTTTGTTCTTTGTCAGTTGTATTCAGAAGCTAGAAAGTTTGATACAATGCTTACTGAAGTGCATCGTGCAATCCAGTTACAGGGTTGGGGAGGCCAGAGATTAAATAAGAAAGATTTGTAGTTGTTCCATTTAAATATTTAGATACTGGTGTCCAAACTTTATGCAACACAAAAGAGGACCTCGTGTCTAAATATTAACAGCTACACGGGTTGACCTGCAAGGTTAAGCAACGCCAAAGTCGGTCTATGGGTGGTCGACTAGACTAACTGACAAAGGCTTGCACTAACAGGACGGGTCTACTAAATTTTTAACTTTTTTAATGTTAATAGGTCCGCGTTTAACCACCATCTCACCTAATGGTAAGTGATGATGTGGTCGAAGATGGAGCAGGCTTACCTAAAAGTAACCTATTCACTTTTAACTTAAAGACCCCTAGGTTATAGCTATCGGGAAACACAGACTCCGGCAGGGAATTCCACTCTTGTCATCTGACAAATGCTTGCACTGTATGGACAGGCCCGCTCAAATCTGTGAGCATCTTTCCTCAAAAGATCGCCACAGACGGTAACCTTCAAAGTTCCCATATATTTAAACAGTATATAGTAGATTGCATGGACTAATAAGAGACGGATCCCTGAGTTCGTTTTGGTGATTCTTCTCAGGATTGTCAGTTAGGAAACACCGGCCTCAACTAGTTTAAATTTACAAAAAATGACGTGTCAAAGTGTTATTTAATAACCAATTTGCAAAATAAAGATCATTCATGATAACATAATACTAGTCTTCCTAGCCGATTTCGACCACGGCGACCAATTTCATAATCGATTTAGCGAGGTATTCCTCGAAGCGCTACCATTTTGAAGCGCACCTAATGAAGCGCTCCTTTTTTATTCCTCGGAGCGCTCCTTTTCCGATAACATGGTTTCGGGAGCGCTACTAAAAGGAACGCTCCGAGGAATAAAAAAGGAGCGCTTCATTAGGTGCGCTTCAAAATGGTAGCGCTTCGAGGAATACCTCGATTTAGCTAGATGCACAAGAGATATTATAGTGCACAAGTATGTGCGCAAGCACAAGTGCACTATTTGATTCCTTTACGCTCATTATCCGATGGGTCAGCAATCCGACACGACAGGAGAGAGATCAGGCACAGGACCAACGGCTTAACGTACTTTCTGAGGCCCGGGGTTTATTACACCACCAACTTCCAAACTCCGGGCAACTTCTGAGTATCAGAAAATTCCAATAGCACTTACTGCCCGACCTGGTAATCGAAATCGAGACGTCTTGCTCAGCAGTTGCGCTTGCGACCACTAGGCCACCGAGGCAGTTATATCCTGCACATCTTAGCATATAAAGCACGTAAAGCCGCTGGTCTCGGCTGTCATTTGCCAGTCGTTACCCGTAACGACTACCCGTAGTCAGAAGCAAGAATATCCATAGTTTACACTTGTGTTTCTGAGGATTCCTCTTCCGCTTCCTCATAATGCAGAAGTTCCGCAATATTTTGGGTTCCTCAACCGTTACCGCATCCTCATAAATAAAAATAAAAAAATCCTCTTCCGCTATCGCTTGCTCAAAATTTAAGAAGAATTTATGAGGAATTTCACTGCGCATGCGCGTCGCGTATCCATGGCAACGCACACGCCGCAGCGCGATGCCGGCCGGGCCGAACGGGCGAGCGAGACCTCCCCTCCCGCCACCCGCGCTGTTCCTTGCTTATTTCAACTTGTTTGTTTTAATTTTCTTCTTCATCCGCTTCCTCTTCCGCTTCCTCATCCGCATCCTCTTCCTCAAAAAATATCCTCTTCCTCATCCGCATCCTCTAAATTTGCGCGTGACAATTCCTCTTCCGCCTCCTCTTCCTCATAATCACTTCCTCAACAACCCTAGTTTACACTGGTCTTGCCAAGGGATATCGTGTAAATCAACTACTGGGTTATTGAGGTCAGATAGGTAGTAGGAAGCTCGAATATGGAGACTCCCATGGTGCACTGCGATGTGGCAGGGTCATAGGAGTTGTGTGTCGTGAGTAACGTGGCGGCATCGTGCGGGCAACAGCGCAGGTGCCACACCTCGCCGATGTCATGTTTGAACATTTTAGTATGTAAGGCTCCCGTATCCTCCTCTAGTTCAACAACATGTATTTGGTTGGAGTAAGGTTTCAGGCTCTGAGCTCCATGTAAAACGCTAGTGCTTAGCTGCAACCAGTTAGACTGATAGAGGACAACATAGTTTGGGAAAGGCATAGCAGATGATGCAACACAATAAGTACGACGGCGGACTTAATGCCTTAGTAATTATCTACCAGGCAACCATTAGTAGTGAAGATATTAGTAGACGCATAAAAATAAACTAAGTAGAAAATAAACTTTAGGTAAATGGCTTATAACAGTTATATGAATAAACTTAAATACATATTTATCATTAGAAATACTAGTAAGTATATAAATAAATATACTTATAAAAAGTTATGGAAATAGGTTTATGGCACAACTCTGCTGATCTCTATTTATTCAGAAAATAGTTTCACAACTTTCGCTTAAATGAATACTAAACTGGTTGATAATAATTTAATCATAGTACTTATGATGTTTAATGTATATTTTGTAAGCTATAGGTACTTTCAAAATACAAATTTATAACGTGATGTTCAAAATAAAAATTTGAATTTTGGAAGTTCATTCTGGAGGATCATTGGCTCACTCATGGTTTTGGTCGTATAATTTTGTTTAAAATTGAGTAATTATGAAATTAATCTAAATAATGTACCTACAATAAATAAATAGATCACTGAAACAAGCAGAAATAGGATAGGTATCTACCTACCTATCCTATCGATTAAATATGTTTAATTATAATTGTTACAGTAAATGTACATTACTTTTCAACCGACGACCAAAAGAGGTTGATCACCGATTACTCGAAGACGGCTGAACCGATTTGAAAAATTCTTTTTTTGTTTGAAAGGGTATACTTTGAAATTGGTCCCATTGTCACCAGGTCAGTATCTGATGATGGGATCCTGGAGAAATCGAGGGAACTCTTCAAATATTATAGGCACAGCTATGGCGTTTTGGGTATTTCTTATAGTAACTTGAGCAGTTGCTCTCAAAAAATACCATTTGGGGAAGTGGAACTGATGATGAAGACCACAGATGGCCGCCGAACCTACTCAATAATAAGTATTTCGTGGATTGCGATTCGAATCCTTGAATATGGATGTTAAGCACTTTATGTTCGTCACAATGCATATGGTGATGTAGAGCTGATGGTGAAGTACCAGGAGAACTCTTCAAAAATTAACGGCCCAGCTTTGGGAAAAGCAATATTTTGTAAAAGGTTATAAGTAGTTGACATTTAGGCTGTTTTAATTAGGTAAATTAAAAATTGACCAACTAAAAAGAGTGAAATAAAAACTTTTTACCAAAAAATTAAACCGACTCCCAAAAACACTGCAAAGTGAAAAATAACTTTAATAAGAAAAAAACATCTAAATATATATAACTCAAAGGTGACTGACTGACTGACTGACTGACTGACATAGTGATCTATCAACGCACAGCCCAAACCACTGGACGGATCGGGCTGAAATTTGCCATGCAGGTAGATGTTATAACGTAGGCATCCGCTAAGAAAGGATTTTGCGAAATTCCCACGGAATCGGGATTTACACGGGAAAAACTTCCCACGCGGGCAAAGCCGCTGGCACAAGCTAGTTCTGTATAATAATTGACTTAAAATTTTATGCAATTATCTAATTTCAGAACGCCATATTTATCTTGGCAAAGTTCAAATTCTGATACAAGTCATACTTTGAATGGTAGCACCACAATTAAATGAAAACTAAAAGATTAATTGAAAATACACAATGCTCAATGCGGGTGATAAAATCAAGTAGGTACAGCATTTGCGCTTCTAATAACAACTGGCACTGTAGACGAGAATGGAATTGACTAGCTCCTCTACAATTTCTTTGATATAATAATTTTAGGCCTAATGTTAATCTTTATATGATGATGATGTGACTATGTCAAACATTAACACTTTGATGTTACCTTGACCTTTAGCTTACGAATCTAGCCAAAACTGTATTAAAATATTAATAAGTCCCTCACTAATTGGTATTAATATTGACGCTTTAATAATAAATATTTCTATGTTTTTGTTTCATTATAAACGTAATAGGGAATTATGATCTAAAAATACCAAAAATCCCCATAAATTGGGCAATAACTGGGAATTAATGGAATAACGCCCCTGCGCCCTCGTCCTCTTAATCTATTAAAACAGTAAGCGACAAAATGTACAAAGGCTGACATAATGCCTTCGGCATCCTCTACCAGTTAAACACGGGTGGTGAAGAGATAATAAATGGTGCAAAAAAAATAAACTAAGTAAGTAGATAATAATTATATTTAAAGTAAAAGTTTTATTACAAGTATTATACATATTTATATAACTAAAATAAACTAACATTCATATTTAATCATAATCACCACGCACTCATTCTGACCATAAAGCATTAAAACAAAAGAAGATAATTATTAAGCAATTGTTCATGGTCCGACATTCTTTATATCAAACAAAACACACATAAACACTTAATGATGTATTCTAGTAAATAAAAATATACGTCCACAGTAATTGTGTCAATATGCACTTGGTGGCAGTCAAAATCACTTTCTTTTATATAACGATTCTACTTTCAATAATCGACTTGCAGAAAGAGCAAATGGAGTATTGGGGAACTGGCTTCAATATGCAAATCGAGTATTTTTTGTGTAGATATTTTGCCAAAAAAAAACCTGTCGTGAATGAAATGACGATGCAAAATTAATCCTTTCAATTTGACATTATTGACTAAATAAAAAACTAAAGCAGAGCCATTGAAAAAACTTGCTAGTTTCAAGTCCACGTATTTTAAATCTAGTTCCTAGTGATTATGAGATTTATTTATGCTATGGCATGTTGTAGCGTAAGTATTTTTAGGGTTCTGTAGCAGAATCGTAATAAACGGAATCCTTATAGATTCGTCATATTGTCTGCCCATCCATAGGTATATCACAGACATTTATTCCGAAACTATGAAGACTACACAATTAAAACTTGGTAGGTATATGTATTCTGTGAACCACTTTACGATTTTTATACCAAATTAAAGAATTAAGGGGCATGGGCGAAAATATAATTATTTATTTATTTACACTTTATGCACATACAACAAAGGCAGACTTAATGCCGTAGGCATTCTCTACCAGTCAACCATGAGTGGTGATGAGATAGTGTGGTAGGTGCAATATGAACGTGAAAAGTGAAAAAATAATAACACAAAAACCTAGTATCATACAATAGAAATCTACATATTTTAAATAATTTATACATAAATAAATACTTAGGTATATAAATATATATATACTTTTTTTTTTTTTTTTTAGCGTGGTAAAATTATCAAACAAGTCCTCCCACTCCGGGCAGGGTGGGAGGGACTGTCAGACTTTTACTGACTAAAATCCACGGTGTTCCTTCAATAACCCTTTACATACCGGGGCCACGGTAACGGGATGAGTCCCACGACCCCGGCGGGCTTCGGCCCTCTGCAGAGGGGGCCTCGTCATGTTGCTGACGCTCTTTGAGGCGCGCGTGGAACACGACGCGCCGTCGACCCGGGCATGGTCCATGGTCGGACAGCGAGTTGCCCTTTACTCGCTGTCCGCATGCCCGCGCCTACGGTGGCCGGAGATCGTCGGCCGACGTCCGACGCCGTGGGCGTCTACCACTGCGGCTGGGCTGGAGGGAGGACGCCATCCTCTCCCTCACGCGGCCCGCCTCCTCCTTCGGAAGCATGACTGCTTCGCAGAAGGAGGCGACCGCTTCCCACTCCCTCTCGCCCCGCAGCATGGCCTCGACCAAGGCCGGGCGCGAGAGGTCTCCGCCTATTGTCGCCGTGAGGACACGTCGGTGCTCTGCCCAAGCTGGGCAGTCCTGCACCGTGTGCTCGACTGTGTCCTCAGGGCGACCCTCGCAGTGGTGACACCCAGGCGTCTCTTCCTTACCCATCAGACACAGGTACCTCCCGAAACTTACGTGTCCGGTGAGGACCTGCGTCATGCGGTAGGTCAGGACGCCGTGACGCCGATCTAGCCACTCCTCAAAGAGGGGTCTTACCGCCGCAATTGCGGCGTGCCCGAAATATATATATACTTAAGAAGCAAATGAAAACTACATGTGGAAATTCTGCTTATTTTGAAGAAAGTAGATCCGCAATATCTTTTTAAATGCATAGCGACTGTCAGACGTCCTGATCTCGAGAGGAAGCGCATCCCAGAGGAGAATGGACTGGATATGAAAATAAGAATGAACAAGGTCAGAGGTATGAGAAGGACAGAGTAAGATATATTATGGAGACATTGTAAAAATGATATTTTGATTTGAAAAGAGTAACTGTGGAGTTTCTTGCAGGTTCTTCTCCATAGAAAACGACCAATTTCGAACCGTGCCCTAACTTTTTTGTGAGTGCCCATGTAGGCCTATGTGAAATAAAATATTTTGAGTTTTGAGTTTTTTTTTTTTGAGTTTAAGAGATTATTGTTTGAATATTTTTATTCCATCAAACCTGTACAATGGTACATGTCTATAGTAATGTAGGTCTTTAAATGACATTGAGGTTGTTGAGTCAATCGTTTGAAAACAGACACTCTTAATATAATAAAGGGAGAAAAATATGCTGTGGATTTGAATGCACCCTGAGCTATTTTTGAGATGTAGCACATTTTAATGAACCGCAAATAAAACTATGTCATTTATACAAACACTAAACAATGTAATTTTGAGTAAATACTAAGTACAGAACTCTTTATGAGCGAGTCCGACTTGCACTTGGCAAATTTTTAATATGCATTAGCATTGGCATGTCGCAGTAAAAAAAAAACTGGTGCAAAGCGATTAAAAAAGTGTGTAAATGAAAAAAAAATATCATAAGCATTTTTTCTAAGGTAGGTAACGGTTTATGAATAAAAACTAGGACTTTTGTTATTGATAATCGGCTCGCGTTTGGCCACCATTTCACCTGATGGTAAGCGATCATGTGGCCGCAGATGATGCACGTTTACCTAGAGGTTACCATAGTTAGTAAAATTAATTGATAATTAAGACATTAAATTGAAATAGTTATAAATCTTTACCATTTTCACTTTTAATATATTTTGTCTCTCTGTCTCTCTTGACTACACTACTTTCAAAAACGTTCAAAATCAAAATTTAGGCCGTCTATTATAACATGAAATGAGGTTTTACTTTATAAAAATCTGTAATAAACCAATATTTTAGAAAATTATGCCAAAAATGTGTCTGAGCGGTTGACGAGTCAAAATCTCTTGAAGATGCTTTAAGGAGAGGAAGACACGTGTCGAGTATAGATTAAGGTTGCATGTTGCATCACCTCACATTCAGTGTGTGTATACATTTTTGGCAGTGTTGCATAATATTGCATTCAGACTAGACATTTATTTCCTACATCTATTAATTATTATTTATGCATATTACGTCAAAATTAAATCGTTTCATTCATTGCAAAGATAAATGATCTATGCTCTTTTAGTCGAAGCTGGATTTTAATTTGCCATAACCCAACGTAATGCATAAGACTGAAAGCTTCTATAAGTACTTCCATGTAACTCTTTCCACCTTCCTGCCACAATTATGGCTACTACATCGTAATCGTCCAGCATTTTGTAGGAAATGTTCACAGTTACGATACATTTGTTAATGATAGGGAGTAATAACATGGTTAGCTTCGAGATAGATTACCAGAGCCACACGCACGAATGAACTGAGATAGGTTGTTAAACAAATTATGCTGTAGCAAAACTGTTAATGACATGGCACGCGTCGCCTAAAGACTGACTTAGATTGAGATTTTTTCTTGGGTAGAAAAATAGAAATATTATCAGCAATTCTTCCGTGCCTCGGAATTCACGTTAAGTCTTTGGTCCCAATCCCAATCAATCAAATTTATTTATTTTCTCACCACAATATTTTAACGGTACATTATACAATAATTTTAGTTTATAAAATATTGTGGGAGACTGGTGTATAAACTAGACGGAAAGCCTTTATTTCAGGACACCAGGTCTCCACCCCAAAGAACATTACATTATAGAACAGTTACATTTATATAATTATATAGGTGCTCCAAAAAAATCTGCCAGTATGTTAAAAGTAGTAGGTATACACAATAAGAAAAAAAAATTACAGTGGAATATCATTTAACATAAATTATTCTAGTGTTAGTATAGTTGGAGTGGGAAGCGGTCGCCTCCTTCTGCGAAGCAGTCATGCTGCCGAAGGAGGAGGCGGGCTGTGTGAGGGAGAGGATGGCGTCCTCCCTCCAGCCCAGCTGCAGTGGTAGACGCCCATGGCGTCGGACGTCGGCCGACGATCTCCGGCCGCCGTAGGCGCGGGCATGCGGACAGCGAGTAAAGGGCAACTCGCTGTCCGACCATGGACCATGCCCGGGTCGACGGCGCGTTGTGTTCCACGCGCGCCTCAAAGAGTGTCAGCAACATGACGAGGCCCCCCCTGTAGAGGGCCGAAGCCTGCCGGGGTCATGGGACTCATCCCATTACCGTGACCCCGGACCGTAAAGGGCTATTGAAGGAACACCGTGGATTTTAGTCAGTACAAGTCTGATAGTCCCTCCGGCCCTGCCCGGGGTGGGAGGACTTATTTGATAATTTTACCACGATAAAAAAAAAGAAAAGAAAGAGTGTTAGTATAGTTAGTGTATAGTTCGTAATTTGGATATCTTTCCCGGTCATTACGGGTAGTCAGAAGCTAAAATCTGACTCTGGTCTGGCCAAAGGGTATCGTGTTACCCAGTTACTGGTATGTGGAGGTCAGATAGGCAGACACTCCGTGTAAAATACTTAACACTCAACTACATCTGGTCAGACTGGAAGCTGGCCTCAACATAATACGGAAAAGACCAAGCAGATGAGATGAACATAGTTATACTTAGTCGACATACGCGTGTCAAATATGATTTACAAGCATATGCCCGTGTCGAAGATACGGGAATGTTCTAACGAGATATCGCGCCCCGCCACGCAAGGGCAGTTAAGGAACAGGATGGGTTTAGTCAGTAGAAGTCTCTCTGACACACCCTTTCGCTCCACCCAAAGTAGGAGAAGTCATTCGATGATTTTCCATACCCAAAAAAAGAGCTTATGCCATGGCATATATCGCTTACCGCTGCAGAACTATTAAGGAAAACTATGTACTATGTGTGTATAAGCATATGTGTCTAATATCTGAATTTTTGAGTTGAAGTGAAAGCTAGTTAGTGCTTTAAAGAATAATCGTTATGTATTTAGTTTGAAATCAGTATCGACTTATGAGTTCTTCATTGTGTTTATTCAAACTACGCTGTCTAGTCGTTATACAAAGAAAGAAATGAACCGACACCTAACCTTGACACCCAGATGTCTAGGTCTATAAAATTGAGCTCCAGAGCGGTTTCCTATGAGGACTCAGGGTTTCATGTTCTGATGATGGTTTTAGTGATGTAAAAATCCCACATTTCTCGGTCTTATCCCCGAAGACTGAGCGTCTTTTGAAAGTTTCCTCCCGATAAGATCTTTAAAATGAAGTGAAACCTTTTTTGAAAAGTCACAGACAAAACTTGGAGCCATTATGTTTGAAATATGAAGAATAATAAACGGTTGTAGGAGATATCTCTAATAGTGGGTTTCTTTTTCCGACAAGCTGGTGTGCAAAGAGCAACAACAACAACCACTACATTTAAACCGGTCATTCTATGAAATCGTCAAATAGATAAGAAACGGCGTCAATTGATCCCAACTAGCACAAATGGGCTGCATAAGGGCTTTGGAGCGTATCCGATTATTACTTATGGTAATAGACGTAAGCGCTAGAGCATCTACTACAGACTTAAAGCAGCCGCTTTAGCGCTATTTGGGCGCCATTTTATGCATCCATTTAACCTGCACAACGGTTGCATAAAGGTTCCTTAATAGCTATAACGATTTATTAACGCTATACTAAAGCTCTCATAGCGCTACTTTTGAATGATTTTGAACTACTTTGAACGAATGAATTGATTATAGTTCATTATTGTATGTCTTCAGTTGACATTACTTGTAATATTTTGGTAAAGTGTTTTCGTCGCCATCATGAAAATAAAACAAAAAGAAGTGAAAGTTTATATTCTGTATTAGCAAGATATACATATAAAGATACTTAAAACGCTGTCCAGTTTACTGTAGATATATAAGATAATTTTCGAGTAATTTTAACGCGCTTTTATGATATTTCAAAAATTAACAAAAGATATGTGATATTTTTTATTTGTTATACAGAATAAATTTTATTTCCGTATTTTTACGTGTCGATAACTTCCTATTTGCAAGTGGCCGATTGTTTACCGGTACATTTAATGCACATTTAACTGAAAAACCAATGTATATCAACTCAATTTTGCAAGTGAATTATAAGTTTTCTTAAAAAATCATGGCGTCATTGTAATGTAGCCATAACCTGCAGTCTTAGCTCTAATAACTCCCTTTAGAGAATCATAGTGCTAATTTTCACCCTTCTAACGCTTCCAGTGATTTTTGTTCCCCTAATGCAACTCACAGCCACAAAAAGCTCCTATTTTCTTGTTTTTGAGGTTATAAGATGTAGTTACGTACTTATTCGTTTAGTATCCATTTTTATTGTTTAGTGTTTAGTGTTTTTAAATGTTTTATGATAGTTACAAAAGCGGCTGTAAAATGGCGAATGGATTGAGCCTGCAAGGAATGACTATTGCTACTAAAGGCCTTAGTTACACTGATGATTTTTTGTAACTATAGTATGCATAAGAGTTTCTATTATTTCTATAATGAAACTTATAGTAGTATAATAGTGGTTACTATAACTATAACCTAACCTAAGTTACAATGGAAACCACTGTACAGCTGTGATTGGCAGAATGACCTTCGTAACTCTCATATAAAGGTGTCAGTGGTAAATGAGTTCTACCGTGGACTACTGTGAAGGCTAGGGTAGTATTTGATTCAGCTTATAGCACCTTAAGTTACTTTTATAACTATAGACGTTTACGGATGCAGATATGCAACTTTGAACTGCTTTTTGAACCCTTAAAGCTCTATTTTACAGCCGAAA
Source organism: Tholera decimalis (assembly GCA_943138885.2). NCBI lineage: Eukaryota > Metazoa > Arthropoda > Insecta > Lepidoptera > Noctuidae > Tholera > Tholera decimalis. Next base: position 18,961,087 of record OW964573.2, on the reverse strand, counting down.
GTAACAAAATAGGCTGCAATTTCCACTAATGTGCTCGTTGAGATCTTAATCAAATCATATCAAGCGTACTTGCACACACATTCCCCCCACATATACAACATGTAACATAATTAGTGCACATCCTGAAATTAGTTTGCACAGAATCGTTTACTGAATCGATTTTATTATTATTTTTTTTAAATTTTGAAATTTTATCCCAATGAAATTAAATCTACGTAAATTACACTTTCGCTGTATAGTAAAAATAAATTAATAGCTTAAAAAACACTAGAAAGACACGCTTTTATAAATTCGCGTGAAAACAAATGTTGCTGTTTCTTTTTTTGTAGTTTTTGCCATATTATTCCCACGAGAAGTGAACAATTAAACGGTCGATCCCTCAGACGATTTGAAAGTGACATCTATAAAAAAATAGATTTATGGATTACGCGATAATTCAAAAAGGTTAAGAAAACCGGTAACGGATTTTCTTTAGGTTTGTTATAACCTTGAAACCTGATCGTGTTCAAAGTTCATTACGTGGCCTTTCTCACAAGTGCAAACACGACTATGATACGATATTCCATCAAGGAATGCCAGTACCTATCTTCCGGCTTCATCATCAGACCTTGAAACCTAATCGTGGTCAAAGTTCATTACAAGACTTTTCTAAGAAATCCAAAACAGCTATGATACGATTTTCCATCATGAAGTTCCAGTTCATATCTTCCGGCTCCATCATCAGATCAGTTTGATGGTACCATATTATTGTATTGTCATCAGAACTACATACAGCTGCCAATTTTCATTACGCTACGACCCTTGGAAGATGATTAAATTAGTTACCTTAGATTCCATTACATAGTTAGTTACATACAGGTCGACCTAATAAAAGCGTGTTAACAAACTAACTATGGACCGTAAATTAAAGTAGTAACTTTTTAAATGCAGATTTTTATAAATTCCGTCATTCAGTATACATTACAGAAAAATGAAACTCATTCATAGGAAGTTAAAGTCTTAAAAAAAAATCTGTTTAAACAAGTAAAACTAAAAATTCAGAGTATGTATAATAACATAATTTTCTAATTGGGGTGTGTGAGGGTGTGCGTTAATTACGATACATGTTGTATACACAAAATACAGTTAAATTCCACATTCATTCACTCAAATACAAAAAAAAAAAACTCATTATTTTATTCGTTAAACACATTATGCATAGTTTTATGTATCATTAAAGTTGGTACCTACAACAACAAACTGTCAGTGATAGAGCTTTGTAAGTATGTAATCCTTGGAATATAGAATTATGTTAAACAGCTCATTTCTTCATTGTTTATGATAATAATGATATAATACGACGTAATACATTGTCTTCATTATTAAATATATCATCTTACGTGCCACCAATCCAGTTTTGTCATGCGTCCCTTTCAAATCGAAAGCAAGATCTTTTAAAGAAGTCCGTACAAAGAACTAGTTCCAGAAAGGCGGCACATAACCCAAACTGCGCCAAAAATTAAAAAAAGTAAAGGTAATTGGTACCAAAGAAGGTAGCCGCGGTATGTGTATAGAGTGGCTGCTACCGCACTTTAAAGTAGTTTGTTGTAACTTTTGGTGTGTCTTATTGTACGCTAGCTTTTTCAGGTTTTGCTCAGTTAGACTTTCACACTAGGCAGAAACCCATATAATCAGGACTTTATACATACAGTCAAACAAACATCTTTAACATTAAAATATAAGGGATTTTATTTAACCTGTTTGTTACTTAGTCGAACTCGATTTTATCTTGCAACTTAATTTTAGAACAGCCAACTGATGAGGTCGATATTTTGTATACACGTTTGGCTTATAGCAAATAATTTGACCGAGATTATTCAGATAAGATTTTTTATTCCAAAATATACATTAGCAAAACATAGGTTTGAAGGTTGGTATTTTCTTCTATAACAATGCAGTAGTAAAAAACATGAAGGCGCAAGACATAGGAAAGTATAAACCTACCAAAAATATTATATGAAAATAAATATAATTTATTGTTGAGACATTGAAACAAACTTCTGTCCATTAAATAAGTTCTTGTTCCAAGCAAGAAATGATGCTATTATTACTTTGTGTAGCCAATGTTTTAAGGAAATATTTCGTTGCTTAGTAACAAGCGCGCAGGTTGTTCGTAATTATGGTTTACATCGGAACTATGTATCTACCTAAGTTTTATTTTCTATCGTTTATGAAGACATAAACAATAAAAATATGTTTTGAAACTTGGTGATAGTTTAATCTTCCATTGGTCAAATTATTTTATAATGGGCCCAGTGCTTAAACTACAAGCAAACAAAAATGTAATTATAAATATTTTCTATTTTGATTTGTTTTAACAGCCTTTGATGAACCTTTGTTTTGGTTGGGTATATTATCGAATGACTTCTCCCGCTAAACATTTTCTGGTACATTCTGCTCTTAGGATAAAGATTCTTACATTTTAAGTATATCATAACACTCCAGTCCAATCAACATTCAAGTGAAGTGACCGAATGGTGTATCCAAATTTCCGGGTAATCCAATAATTTGTCAAGAGACTAGGTTTGAAACTTGGAATTTATTCAAATGATGCGGAGCGCAAATTTATTTGACCGGGGCGAAATTATCAAGGCCTTGTATTTGACCGTCTTATTTATATTCATTAGTTTGTACAGATAATGAAACTTTGATTACCAAGACCCTAGGATATTTTGGTTTATGTATTTCTCTGGAAGTTAATTACTTAGCTGATATTTCCATTTTCTGCGAATTTATGGTTGAATTCATGATTGATTTTGTTTTAATATAAGTTTGTTAATTTTGATTGCCTATTTGTTTTTCATTTAGATAACGACTCCGTTTCAGTAAGCAATTCTTTTTGATGATAATGGTGAAATAGGGAAATTATATTTTTTTCTCATATTTTGATCGGCTTGTTTCAACGTATTACTATCGAACAAGAGACATAAATTACATAATAAAAACTTTTTTGCAAAAAATAAAACCGACTTCCATATCAAAACACTACAAAGCCAAAAATAATTTTAATTTCGGTAGTCGGTGTTATTGGTTTTGTATTTTCTTTTTTTTTTTCACACCGCCTTCCGAAATTAAAATTATTTTTGGCTTTGTAGTGTTTCGATATGGAAGTCGGTTTTATTTTTTGCAAAAAAGTTTTTATTTTCGTGCTTCTTAGTGGGTCTGAATTTTCCAAATCGGTTCGTAAATGACGGAGTTATGCGCGAACAAAAAACGCAATGCAGAGTAAACGAAAAGATCATCAACGTAAATATTTTTTTAGACTTTTGTTGATTTTTCAGAAACGGCTTGTCCGATTTTGATAAAATTTTCATGGGACCATTTGGAAAGTATACCCTTTCTAACAAGAGAAGAATTTTTCAAATCGGTTAGCAAGCGACGGAGTTATGCGCGGACAAACATAAAAAAAAATACAAACATCCGAATTGAGAACCTCCTCCTTTTTTAGAAGTCGGTTAAAAAAGTAGAATTTGCCCAAATGTATGTTCGAATTAGTGTTTAATTTAATACGAGTGACAAAATAGCATAAAATATAAAAACATCGACATATGATAAGAAGTGAAGGTACTTATTATGTTATGTCTATTACATGTTTGATAAAGAACAATTTATATTACGAGTAGGTATTACGAAGCAAAAAATGCTGTAAGATAAACGTAGACATGAAGGACTAATGAGGGCTTAGTGACGATATTTTTGGGAGTAATTGAGTAAATTGCTGTCTACCTTGTGAGATCAATGAATGATGTGGTTTGATTATATTTATTTTTGGGCTAGTTAGTAAAGTAACTTTTTGAGAGAAAGTGATGATATGATAACTGAAGCCAGCAAAGCAAAAAACATTACCAGAAAAAGTAGCACAGTTTTTGGAAATAATGTTATTCAATTAGACTGTAGCTTTATCATTTTGTTGGAAAACAAATCTCGTAGTTTGGTTTGCAGATATTTTTTTCATCGAACACAATTAATTTTAAGTACTTTCTTAATGATTGACGGTTGAAAGCTTTTTGCAGAAGCTAAATTTAAACATTAATATAATACCTAAAAAACGTGTCTCTAACTATATTTTTTACATTACTAATATAATAACTACCAAATTACACCAAAGTCGATCTACACATTCCATAAAAAAACAACGCGTCAACAAAAAGATCATAATTAAAACTACTAGGTAACAACAACTCTATAGAATTCCCTCCACCTTTCTACCACACTCCTCTCCAAGACAGTCACTTCCGCTCTCTATAAAAATGTTTGTGCATTTGTCTGAAGCTATCACTGCAAGCAACGCCGGCAGATACGCCATACCCAAGCTCTAGAAACATGAAGATTTTTGTAAGTGTTCGATATTTTATTATCTCTAAAGTGTTAGAAGTGCGTGGTGTGACCAATAGATGGCGGTAGTGGATTTTGGATATTTTTTGGTGATCCAGGATTTTCAGTGATTTTTCGGAAGTTATATTTATTTATTTACTAGCTTATTTTTAAACTATAGTTTTTGTGATTTCTCTAAAAGCTCAATGATAGGATTGTCTCAAAAAATATTCAATTACGTCACATCTTTGGAAATGCATTATTGCCATCAAATTGTTTCTTTAAAGTGTAAAAACTATTTCTTAAATACTAATCATACATTGAAAAGTGATACAAACCAAAATTAAAAATGAAGTGCAACCATATCATCTACAATATATCAACGATAAACTATAAATAGTTATAATATGCGCACAATTTAAACCGCTAAACCAATATCTACTAAGGATACCAAACAACAAACATTGCTAAACCGCAACACGGTTAGAACATCACATTCATTCCTTTGTATTATAAAATACTATCATACTAGGCTTTTGATTGTAATCGTAATTACAGTTTGTCACGATAAAGATAAAACCTTTTTGTTGCAAACTGTTTTGTTACGTATCAGGGTGGCAATCGTGACACCCATCTTGCCAATGATATAGACGCTGTTGTAATTAAAACTATTAAGGAGATTTTAGATATCATGGATAGTATGTTTATAATTAATCAAATGGGGAAAAAGAGAAGACATCTCTGCTTTAGCCTTATATTAAAGATAAAACACTATTGATACACTTGATCCTAGTTTTGATATTAGTAATAATTACGTATAAAAGTTTGTACTAAACCAAGTGTTAACACATGTTAACACTTGGTTTAGTACAAACATATATCAAGCGGTCTAACACTCCAAGTAATATATCCCGTCAAAAGTTAGCTTCCAATACTAAAATTGTAATATGGGAGCAAAAAATATTGAGCAGAAGTTAATAGATACAACGGTGAACAAGATAGACTACCAATTTATAATATTAAATTAGCATATTCACATCATCAATCAATTTTATAGCTTATGCCAGACTACTTCTAATGTAATTTCATTGACTAAAATGCTTACTCTTCCCAATCATCTTGGCTTATCTTGATTGATACTCATAAAGTTCAAAATCCAATGGTTTTCAGTTTTCTGCGGAATTTTCATTTGGATTGAATGTCTGTCTTAGATTTAGTTGCCCTTTAGAAATATAAAAAAATGGCCAAGGGCGAGTCAGACTCGCCCATGAAGGATTCCGTAGTTACTACGCCAAATAACTTTGTTTTTCATAGTATTTGTATGAATTACAAAGTAATATTTGCGGTTTTAGAAAATATGCTATATCTCAAAAACTGCAGACCCGATCTCGTTCAAATTAATTTTCGTTCAAAGTTCACATTAAGATCTATAGCATATATTTTTTTTTTAATTTTTCCCTTCATTATTATAGAAGTTACAAAAGTGGTTTTAGAAATCTCAATGTAATTTTTAAAGACCTTTCTATAAATACCACACACGTATAGATTTTAAGTATTTTTAATTTTTTTCTTAAAATCGGACAGCAGTTTACAGAATATATCTATTTATCAAGTTTCATGTGTATGAATATATTTTCGGAATAAAATGGCTGTGACTTATGGACGGACGGACAGACAGACACAGACAGACATGACGAAACTAAAAGGGTTCCGTTTTTTGCCTTTCGGAGACGGAACCCTAAAAAATGTAGTTACAAACTCAAAATTAATATCAAAGTTTTAATTATTATGTTAAAGGCTAGACCTATAGAAATCTTTCGAAGAAAAATATTTTCTTCGAAAGATTTCTATTAGGTATCTACTTAGTAGTTGTCTCTAGTTCTTGGCACTTTTAATTGCCTGTTTTTAGTTGTTTCCTTGTCTGAGTAATATAGTTTTTTATTGTATCATTAGTTTCAATAATAATCAATTAACAGGCCCAAGAGATTTTCAGAACTTTGCCATAGTTAAACTTTTAATGAATACGGTAGAATCACCTACGCTGATTGTAGAGGTAAACTTTTAAACGCATTTACAAATCAGTGCACCGAACTTGGACCGGTTTTACCAGGAACAAGTAAAAGGGGTAACACCTTTTCTATCTCTTAGACCAGTTCTTGAATCACATAAGCTACCTTTCTCTTTCATTATATGCGTATTACTTATTATTATGTTTTGTTCTTTGAGGGATACTTGATTGCAAGGTTGTCTTTTGAGAAATGCATACGAGTTTGAACTGTTCTTTTTTCTGTTCAAACTCATTGATAGTCGTTTTTCCGACAAAAATTGCACTGAAGTGTTTACTATTATGTAACACTCTCCTAAATTAAGAAAAATGTCTGCTTACGTAAATAATATAATCAGCCTCGGGCCTTATCTCATTAGCGAAATGTAAATGACTTCAAGCACTTCCTTTCTTTGGCCCAAAACTTCCTACACTTATGAGTCCAGATAGCAGGGATCTATTGCGTCGTAAGCCTGGAATTTCCTTAAGATAATTTGTGACAGCTATAACTCGGGCTATCCTGGCTCACATAGGCATACATATAACCTTGGTATTCTTCCCTTACATTTTCCGCCTAGTTACCGGAGCATTTCACGGTAATATATAGTCCATAAAGTTACCCATGTTTTTAGTGAATGAAGAAAATACACTGATTTATTATACTTACATACTACTAGATTTTTTGGAAGCCAAATAACCTTTCTTTGTTTGTTTCTTAGTTTTTCGGCTCTATTGATATGGTTAGTTCCAGCAAAAATTTACTATTTTTATATACAACGTGTCTATTTCATGCGGTTTTACTGTTTTCCGTTCTCATTTAACAAAAATATATATATACCTTATCTTAATTAGATTACTAAAAGCCAGTCACGATTATGCTTTTATACAGTCTTTTTTTATGGAAACGACATTGTAAAGGAGTTTTTCAGTGGCCAGTTTATCGTGTCTCGAAATATTTAGCCGCAGTCAAAAGACTTCTACATCCGCTGATGTATCCTTTACTTCATTTGTCACCCACGTTGGTGTTGTTCTAAAATTTTGTTACCCATTTGAACAATTTCAACACCTCATTTGGCTTACCTTATTTCTCTGATCATATCTGCTGGCAGAGTGCCCGAAACTATTTCGTGGGTTTATTTAGAAGATTCCTTATGAATTAAGTTTGTAGATATTATTATGCGGATTTCCGTTATACATATGAGCCGTGATAGTTTAGTGTTTCTTTATTAAAGTATTTATAATGTACCTGAATATCAGTAGTTAAATGAAGCTGTAAATTTTCGCGCGTTTGTGTACCAGAAAGTAAACAAAATATATTCATAGATTCATTTGAAACAGATTAAAACTAGTTACGCCCATACATTTTCTAAGTACAAAAAATACAGTAAAATTCCACATAGCGTGATAGTTCCGCAAAACATTTTTATTTTGAACGCTACTAGACATGAACGAGTTTCAGAATTATATTCACGAAATTCAAATTTCTCAAAAAAACATTATCCTTTACCGTTTTATTTACAACTAGAACAAGCACGGAAATCAAACCGATAAAGTAAAGCTCGCACTCAGCATACAAAAGTAATAGTGGGTACATTGAGAAATTCTACGCTAGAATAACTTCGATTCTATTTTTACATTTTTTGCTCTTCGCTAAGGAAATTGCAAAACCGATTCTGACACAATTTCCTTCCAACATAATTCATTATTTATTACGTCGTGTTACATAAATATGACATTGTGTTAAATCTGAAAGTTCAATGGCACAAAAGCGGAATCAACAACCCGTGAACGACAGGTTTTTTGTGTTTCCATTCCATCGGTTGCATAGTTAAGTGTATTTAAGTAAATGTTATGCAGAGTCTTCTATGTACATCATTTTTCTCGATGCTCTTACATAGTTTCGTACATTGATATTCTGGAGTTCATTGATATTACTCCGGTTTTCAGACTCAGTATCTAATTTTTTGTACCTACATGTGTCATATTGCTCTGAATAATTATTTAATCAAAAGTGGATGCGAATACAGTTTTCTTATTTATGGCAAAATTTGCAGATGATTCTGTTTTTTGAATAATACAGTCTACGTTTTGTACTTTCTGCTTAAAATATTTTCGTTTTAATATGTCAAATGTAAAACAAATGCTTCCGAGTTTTATTTTCTTTCTTACGATAAAAAAATAACATTGAGAATATATTTATTTCGCGCTTGAAAACTGCACGTGAAAAGTTTTCAATAAAACAATCTAATGAACACATAGACTTCCCATAACAATACAATAACCAGTAGTAGTGGAAGTAAGAAATTAGAGCCGCGAGAGAAAGATAAACGGACAACACAATAGGGAAATGGAAACACGTAATGTAATGTAACAAAACAGCGACGGTGACCATTAAAAGATCATTAAATCGTCTACTGTTACATCAATGTTTGCACACCCTGATTGCACAGAGGAATGCTCTACACGTAATGGTAAGATAAAGTTTGTATTGTACAGACTTAGTGTATAATTTTTGGCATTATGTAGCTGGATAATTTGGTAGATTGTGAGGCACTTATGAAACTCTAGTTAATAAGTGAAAGTAGAATTAATTAAGCTAATTTGCTAAAAGTATATTTTAGATAAATTGTTTACCGTTCTTTAGCCTATCTATGTAGATCAACGGTATACGTACTTACATATTTAATTGGGTTTCTTGCAGCTGTCATACATTTAATTAACATTTTGTGTAAGAGTATCTTTAAAAACGATACAAAAGTATATGTCTATTAAAACAGCATAATGCTACCACATTAAATAAAAAATCCGACCTTAATTTAGGTATTGATTGGAAAACTCGTATGATAAAAATCTTCCGTAATAATAATGATTATACAGCATCTACCAATGTTTTTTTCCTTATACAAAAAAAGTACAAATAAAATTACTTCAAGAAATAAGAGCTCTTCTTGTATAGAATCAATTAATTTGACAATGAATAAAAAAGTAGGTAGAAAGGCAGTGAACGTATAGTGAAAGGAGATTGTTTGACACTCAATACATCCTTTTTTTAAACATGTTATAAAAGGTTCTGAAAGTAAACTGCACTAACGAAGCAAGACTACATTCACATCTCGTCAACGTCATTATCATTACAGGTTGATAATTCATAGACTGACGACCTGACCGAAAACTAATTTGATGTTAAATTCGGCTCTAAAAGTTTCGTAAGTGTTCTGTAAGTTTGCTTAGTAACATGGTTGTAAAGAAAATCTTATATCATTCCTCAAGCTGTTCGTTGCAGTAAGATTCTGTTTCATACTTTTAAGTAAGCTTTTCCCTTCATTTTGATACCAACTTTTGTCGCGGAAAAATACCACTTTACTTCGAGTAGCAGCATATGTCAAATAGATAACAATTATTAATAGATATAAGTTTATATAAAGGAATTAGTAGAAGTAGGATACCTACCAAGAATTTTACATAAAAAGTGGCGAAACCGACTGAAATTTCTCTGACTTAATCAAACTACAACTACCTTTTATAATCATTTGATAACAGAGTAAATGATGTGATTCGATTACAATATTCGTTCCGGTTTCATAGATATAGTGACGTAAATGAAATAAATCCTATACTTTCTTTTAAGAATTCCCGACGTCGTTTTTAAAAATAATATACACTTATATGAATATAAATGGTCACATTACTGACTTCTAAGAGTAATTTCTTACGATGTTTTTATAATATAAAAATCATATCACCATAATAATTAGTTCGTGTTTTATGTTACTAATTAATATTAATTTTATTCTTGAATCACTCTCCTTTTTTAAAGTCTAATAAACATATAATAGAATACTCTTTATTATGTACACCATAAATAGTATGTATCTGTTAAAAATATTATCTGTTGATACAATGGGCCTTCTTATCACTCAAGGCAGTCACAGTAGTTCATATATATACATATATGGATGATATTTGCGCAACCTTCATAAATTAAAAATATGAAAAGCTATCAGATACCTACTTAACAGCTTTTGATGAACATTAAACAGCGTTACAAAACAAAAAGGTTTTCATTTTAAAATATTTCTCACTTTCATAAAGCTAGCCCAGTTACAAAAAATAAGCGGAAATTTAATACAAAAACATTTCACAATCGTTGTCAGAGTCAATTCGCGAAATAAACATTAAAAAGATTACTCCCAGAGTAATTGTGAAAGTTGTTTCCAGTATTTTTTTTAAATTCCCAACTTCATAATTAAGACGGTCATTCAGTTCAAATTGGCTATTAAGACACCGGTTGTTAAGCTGATTTGCTTCTTTTGTTTTTAATTATCCTTTTGTGTTATGAAATCTACTGGTTGATTGTGCTAAATGAGTTGAAGTGCCCATCTCGGTGTTTAAAGTCTGTTTTGAAACGATTCCGATTATTGTGTGCTACGAGTAAATGATTTCAGGAATTTTGTTGGGTGTCGTTTTTGACTTTGAGAGGAATTGGGGCTTTTAACAGACTAAGATATTTGGAAAAATTGGCATTTAATAATTCTATCAATAATTTACTCGAACGATTTGAATTCGAATAAGTATTTTATACACTCTTTATATTTGTCAATTTGGGCAGTAATAGTCCAAACTCAGGCTAAGAAATTATAATTGTGTGATTAATAAAAGTCCACAGATCCATTTTAAAAGTAAATCTTAATTTAATCACCCTTTTCTTCTTTCCAGGTGTGTTTGTTGCTGGCAGTGGCCTCTTGCAAGGCCGGAATCGGCTACTCCAACGACATAGCAGGAGATGGTGGGCACGGGGGTGGTAGCTCAGGATACGAATACTCAGCGCCAAGCGGCGGCGGCGACTTCTCAGGTGGCCAGGGCCACAACCTAGCTGAACTTGGCGGACAAAGCTTTGGATCCAGCGGAGGTCACGATTTCTCCGGTGGTCAAGCACATACTCTAGCCCTATCTCAAGGTCATGATGGCGGCCAAGGCTTTGCTGGTTTTGGGGGTCAATTCCACGGAGACTTCGGAGGTGGTAACGCCGGTGGTCACGCCCAGTTCTCACTTCAAGACGGTGGACATGGAGGTCAGGATTTTAGCGGAGATTCATATCTGCTAGCTGCTCAGGAGTCTGGTCATCAGGGACAGGACGATGGTGGTTCTCAGGGCGATGGAGGACATGATTTCGGTGGCCAAGGAAACGGTGGTCATGATTTCGGTGGCCAAGGACACGGCGGTCATGATTTCGGTGGCCAAGGAAACGGAGGCCACGACTTCGGCGGTCAGGGACAGGGTGGTCATGATTTTGGTGGTCAAGGAGAAGGTGGTCACGGATTCGGCGGCCAAAGCGAAGGTGTCCATGGATTCGGCCCCGGCTCATTCACCCTTCACGATGCTGGTGAGGAATATGGACACGGTGCCGGCCACGATTTCGGTGGTGCTGAAGCTATCCCTGTTGGTACCCATGTCGACGAAGAACACCCTGTCGAAGTACCGAACTACAAACACGTCACATTCAAAATTCCCAAGACCGTCCACATCAACGTACCCAAACCCATTCTCATCGGTGTACCTCATCCTTACCCTGTTAAGGTCCCTGTCAACAAGCCTGTCGCTGTACCCGTTGAGACTGAAATCTCCATCCCCATTGAAAAGGTGGTGCCTTACCCTGTAGTCAAGCACGTCCCCTACCCCGTTGAAAAGCACGTGCCAATTAAGGTCGAGAAGACTGTCACAGTGCACGTGCCCCAACCTTACCCTGTTAAGATCCCCGTGTACAAAACCATTCATCACCATAAGGATCATTAAAGAGTAGTAACGAATAACGTTCTTTGGAGAAATTAACAATTTTTTTTTCTGTATGAAGCTATAATAATGCTATTTTTATTTGTTTACTTATGATTTACACAACTATAAGTCTGATTTTATGTTAAAAGCTTTGGAGAAAGAAACATGAAAATGTTGACTCTGGTTTACCACATTCTAGAAAGGAATTGTTAAAGTTTTTGAAGAACGGTTTTAATTGAGTGCCTTGTAAATATTTTGTTGTTAATTTTAAGTCATTTTCAACTGTCTTCATGTTGTAGTTGATTTATTTATTGTATGTTGTTGTTGTTGTTGTTACTGTTGTTATTGTTGTTGTTATTGTTGAATGTTGTGGATTATACGTTAATGATCGTTAAAGATGTAAGTTGTCGTCTTTCTTTGTTTCACCCTTAATTTTCAAACACAATGTTTTCTATTGGAAAGAAGGATCGACACACCTATTCGTTTCAATAATTTACTAAGCTTGGCTTTAAGAGTTAAGGCCGCTGTCCCACCACCGACGATGAACGAGTAGCAAATAGAGATAGCATCTGAAAACGAGTTGGCGAGCAGCGAGCAGCATGTGTGTTGTTCCGATAGTTTAGTCGCTGAGCTGTCATCTGGTTGGTCTTTCCGCGTGAGTTCTGACCGCCAAGTGATCACTGAGCGCGTATTATCCTTGACAGCTCTTGTCACTCAGCGACAGAACTATAGATGCTGGCGGGAAACATTCCGAATCATTCCCGTCGAATACTTCGGAAGTATTCTGAAATATTCCGAAACTTTGGGAATATTTCAACTGTCAAAAAAAAAACAGGAAAATCGACCTTTGAAGTCTGTTAATATACCAAAACCTGCTCCTAAATAGGTAAGAACAAATACTTTTCTGAAAACCGCATCAAAACGTGTTTGCTTGCAAGGTTTGCCTTTATTTGCTTTTATTGACTGGGCTATTATACGCGTTAAGTAGGTAGGTAATGATCAGTGATCGGAGTAGGTAGATTGAAATGGGGTCATTGATCCGAAACTTATATATTAATATGGACATTCCTCCGGAATTGGTGGATTATTAAAAAAAAACCGGAACTTATGTAGGAATTTTATTCTGCCAGAGTGGAAGGAGTCATTTGATGATTTGCCATCCTCAAAAAAAAGGTAGGAATTGTAATAAAATGAGCAATATTATTCTTTATTATTCTTCATATTTTTTTTAACGGCACACAGTCACGATTTGACGTCATTTATTCTACCCTTAATGCAAATTACCATGACCACTATGAAAATATTTAAATTTAAGTGCAACAATTTATGTCTATCTATAAAAGTTCTAGCCATAAAAGGCTAAAAATAAAAAAAATAAAAATTAAAGCTTCGATCGGAATTATATTGTTTTTATTATTCAACAGATAAATAATGAATTAATTTAGTTTTTACACCTTCCTTTAAATTTTGAATTGAGTAGGAATAATATCACTACCAACATTAACAATGTTTAATTGAATCCGGAAATACCGGAATTACTTTCCGGGAAAATGGCTTATCCATGTTATTCTTTCTGTGTGCATTTATGATACAAGTACCAAAAATCAATCTACCTACTCCGATCACTGGTAATGATTAATACCTACCTATGCGACTCGCGAATACTCGCGATGCGTACAGAGCTACATACAAACTAACCAAAAACATAGGTAACCCTTTTTCAAATAGTAAATCAAATATGCTTGGCCTGGTTTTTTTATTTCACAACTGACATTTAAGGCTATAATCGCATAGCACGACTTAACTCGATCGCCTAATGCATGTATTTTGACCAATAGGATGCACGAAGCGTATTTTAGTAGTGTTCGTAATAGTAAGTATTAATATAATGTTACACGCCCTGTACTCACAAAATGCATATTATTTCTAATGGGGCGAAAACAGGAAGGGATGTTTGTCACTAGCTGCGCTTCCGCAGAAATATTTTCTTAAGTGAGTATGCGTATCTTTGGCCGATAGTACCTACCTAAAAACAAAAGAATAAAAATCCTGTTAATCGCAGGCTAATAAATCTACCTATAAAAATATCAACATATACTTAATCAATCCCATTTATAATAAAATAAACATATATATTTTACTCTCGTAGCGTACATACGTACTCTCGCAGTGAACAATAATTAACTCACCCACCACACAACAAGCAAACACATTTATTCCCATTGAATTATTCGGGCGAAATATTCGGAAACATTCGATTGCGGGGTACGAATCTTTCTCGCGCGGGTGAAAACTTCTCCGGGGAGCAGCATCCCCTCCCTCTTACCGCACCCCGCACCGCCATCGCCTGCACGCACGACTCGTGGCCGGTGGCAGTAGTGAGTCGGGTGCGCGCGTCGCGGTGCCAGCGCGGCGGCAGCGGCCGGCGCACAGAGATCGACGATCGATGCAAAATACGATTTTTCAGCAAAAAAAGTTGAAATCTTAATAAATAATTAAAAGTTTCTTTAAATCAGAATGATTCAAAATGAATTTATCATTTTGAATAATTCCCATTTAAAGAAACTTTCCCCGAAGTATTCCGGAATTATTCGGAATTATTCATAAGTTTTGCAACTATAGACAGAACTAATGAAGCGAGTCCAGTAGTGTGAACAGTCAGCGATCGACTATTAATATATGCATATCTTTTGTTTATACAGAAAGTATATTTATTGTACGTCCCTTGAGCGAGAAATTAGCCGACAGTTAATCGTTTCCTCGCTGGCGCAGGCGGACCAGTTGTCCCACCGCCCGCGCCAGCCTTAAGCAGTTATCCGACTGCCGAGTAAACGACTAACTATCGGCGATTTACTCGCTCAAGAAACTCACAGTGAAATATACATTCCATGTAAACGAAAGAGATGCATATATTAATAGTTATTCGCTCCACTAGGATTTTGCTGAGCGACAAGAGCTATTAAAGATAATATTTGCTCAGCCATGATCGTATAGCGGTCAGAAATCACGCCGCGAGCAAGAGATAATAGCTCAGTGATAGAACTATCGGAACTACACACTCGCTACTCGCTGCTCGTCAAGTCGTTTTCAGATGCTAGCTCTACTCGCTACTCGTTCATCGCCGGCAGTGGGACAACTGACTTAGACTGGTTTTATTTATTCTTTACAAAGATCAAATCCAGATCAAATGCTACCTGTGAAATTAATACGGCGTATAAGAAAGCTATTACAGAAAACTGCTATGTTTGAAGCACTTTCATAGTAAAAATGGCATTAAATTTTAGTAGTTCTTGTCAATGCTATACAGCGTGGCGATTAGGTTATCACATTAATTGAAACCACGTACTCTATATTAGGTATTTTATCATATAATACAATTAAAATAATTTAATAATAAATATATTGTATATAAAACGCTTCCGTTATTGACTGACTGACAGACAACGCATAGCCGAAACTACTGGGCACAAGAAGCTGAAATTTACATATATGTTCCTTTGGGTATGTAGGGGAGCACTAAGAAAGGATTTTAGGAATTTCTCACGAGATCGGGATTTACATGGGAAAAACCTCCCATGCGTACGGGCAATTGCTAGTAAACAATATTATAGCCTGACCTTTTTTTCCATTTTAATATTTCACAGCATCTTGTATTGCATAAACGTAATCAACAACCAATCACTTGCGCCGCAGCGTTGCCTCTTTTACAGGTCAGTAAACTAATATTAATTTATAAAGGATTATTTATTTTTTACCAATATCGCCATTTATTTTGTTTGAAAAATGCATTTTCTAATTTTAGTAAAATTATTTTTATTTTATTTTAACGGACTGATAACAACCTGACCTGCTGTACAAATTAATGTGATGATAAGAGTATTTGACAATCTTTATCGTGTCTACCCAACGAGCACATTAGTGGAAATAGCAGCCTATTTTGTTACTTTGGGTTGTAAAATAGCGGTTTAAGGGTTCAAAAAGCAGTTCAAAGTTGCATATCTGCATCCGTAAACGTCTATAGCTATAAAAGTTACTTAAGGTGCTATAAGCTGAATCAAATACTACCCTAGCCTTCACAGTAGTCCGCGGTAGAACTCATTTACCACTTACACCTTTATATGAGAGTTACGAAGGTCATTCTGCCACTCACAGCTGCACAGTGGTTTCCATTGTAACTTTTATAGGTTATAGTTATAGTAACCACTATTATACTACTATAAGTTTCATTATAGAAATAATAAAAACTCTTATGCATACTATAGTTACAAAAAATCATCAGTGTAACTAAGGCCTTTAGTAGCAATAGTCATTCCTTGCAGGCTCAATCCATTCGCCATTTTACAGCCGCTTTTGTAACTATTATAAAACATTTAATAAAAATGGATGCTAAACGAATAAGTATGTAATTAGAATATTATAACCTCAACTACTTATAACCTCAAAAACAGGAAAATAGGAGCTTTTTGTGGCTGTGAGTTGCACTAGGGGAACAAAAATTACTGGAAGCGTTAGAAGGGTGAAAATTAGCGCTATGATTCTCAAAAGGGAGTTATTAGAGCTAAAACTGCAGGTTATGACTACATTACAATGACGCCATGATTTTTTAAGAAAACTTATAATTCACTTGCAAAATTGAGTTGATATACATTGGTTTTTCAGTTAAATGTGCATTAAATGTACCGGTAAATAATCGGCCACTTGCGAATAGTAAGTTATCGACACGTAAAAATACGGAAATAAAATTTATTCTGTAAAACAAATAAAAAATATCACAAATCTTTTGTTAATTTTTTAAATATCATAAAAGCGCGTTAAAATTACTCGAAAATTATCTTATATATCTACAGTAAACTGGACAGCATTTTAAGTATCTTTATATATCTTGCTAATACAGAATACAAACTTTTACTTCTTTGTTTTATTTTCATGATGGCGACGAAAACACTTTACCAAAATATTACAAATAATGTCAACTGAAAATATACAATAAAGATCAATTCATTCGTTCAAAGTAGTTCAAAATCATTCAAAAGTAGCGCTACTAGAGCTTTAGTATAGCGTTAATAAATCGTTATAGCTATTAAGGAACCTTTATGCAACCGTTGTGCAGGTTAAATGGAACTTTAGGTTGCATAAAATGGCGCCCAAATAGCGCTAAAGCGGCTGCTTTAAGTCTGTAGTAGACGCTCTAGCGCTTACGTCTATTACCATAAGTAATAATCGGATACGCTCCAAAGCCCTAATGCAGCCCATTTGTGCTAGTTGGGTAGTCTTGTATGAACCTCTACGTTACACTGCTGTAAAAATGTGGAATGTCATTCTAACCAACGCCACAAGAAAAGTAGCTGCCTTCCACGTGATTGAAGAAAGAAAAGGTGGCTGGATAAACAAAATAACAAACTTAACAAAAGCAATTGTAATTCAGAGGCGAGAATAAAAACTTTATGTAACTAAGTTAGTGTTCGCTTCCTGCTATTTCAAAATAATGTGGCATTGCCTTTTGTACCTGATCAACATTGATGAAATAAAATTGTTTATTACGAAAACATGTTTGTGTTTTTGGGTGTAAGAAGCGGATAAAGTTTAGTAGAAGGTAATTGCTGTTAAAAGTAACATGAATTTACGTACGGGACGGACGGACACATTTTATCACTTTGGAAGTGTATAGCTTTTAAACGATTAACATTATGAAAAAGTAGTTTTAGGAACCTTAATGTCATTTTTAAAGACCTGTCTATAGATACTACAAACGCATAGGTTTCATGAAAAAAATATTTTCAGTTTTAGTTCCATGTACCTATGGGACCCCCCCTTTATTTTAAATATTTTTTCTTAAAATCGAAAAGTGGTTTACAGAATACCTACCAAGTTTCACATGTATAGTCCTAATAGTTTCGGAATAATATGGCTGTGACATACGGACGGACAGACGGACAGACAGACAGACAGACAGACAGACGGACAGACATGACGAAACTATAAGAGTTCCGTTTTTGCCATTCGGCTACGGAACCCTAAACACCGAAGTGATTTTGTAACTACACACATCAAAAGTGTCTAGGGATCAAGCATTTTTATGCGGATTTCTTGAGATTGAGATGTGGCTTTGTAATAAATTTATGATTTTATAAATTTATATGGATCCTTTTTGGTGCATTTCATAATTTGAAACAGGAACTGTTAATCAAATTCGAAAAGATGAAAATCAGCTGTCAATATTTTCCCTATAAAAACATACAACGCATTGAAGACATTATTAGTGCTACTGTTTCCCTACTACTGATTAAAACCAACGTTATTATGGAGCGGCGACGTCATTTAAGCAGGGAAGAAATGCTCAGAGCCGTGGGAATGATAGAAGCTGGTTCCCGGCAACGTACTGTGGCTTTAGCTCTGAATACAAGTCAGAGTGTTATCAGTCGACTTTGGACACGTTACCGAAGCACTGGTACCGTGGCTGAGCGCCATGGAGGACGGTATCGCTGCACCACACGGAGACAAGACCGATACATTCAAATCTTAACTCGAAGAGCTCCAACAATAACCGCCATGATGTTAGCCGTGAGGCTTCATCACTCTTCAGGGAACTTAATTAGCGACCAAACAGTCAGAAACCGCATGCATGAAGTGAACCTTCATTCCCGAAGACCGCTACGGGTACCACCTATAGCAATGCACAATCGTAGGATTCGATATCAATGGGCTCTTGAACACAGAAATTGGGCAGAAGAACAATGGCGTTTCGTGTGCTTTTCTGATGAGTCTCGTTTTGGTATGAGACCGGATACAAGACGTATACGATACTGGAGAACCCCTGGACGCCAACAGCGATTAAAATCCTGCCAGGAAGTCCATCCTTATAGTGGTGGAACCATCATGGTATGGGCGGGTATTTGGATCGGCGGAAGAACTGAGTTGATTTGGATCAGAGGCAACCTCAACGCTCAAATTTATGCTGAGACGATTGTATCTGACGTCATCGTTCCTCTACAAGTGCAAATCGGTCCCTTATTTCAGTTAATGCATGATAATGCACGACCGCACACCGCAAGAGTTGTAAGACAGACTCTCGCCGCAGCTAACATCAATGTCCTGCTCTGGCCTGCTCAGTCGCCAGACTTGAACCCGATTGAGCATGCATGGGATATGCTACAGAGAAGAGCTCTGCCGAATATGGAGGGTATCCAGTCGCAAGAAGACCTTTTTTTGTTGTTGCAACGAACATGGGCGGCCATTCCATAGCGTGATTTGGATGAACTCATTTTGAGTATGCCAAACCGATGTTCTTGTGTTGTTAGTGTTCGCGGTAGAAACACGGATTATTAATTTGTTTAAGTTACCCAATAAAATTTTAAAGAAAACTGTTATTTCAGTCTTTTTTTCGAACTTTAATGTTAGTGGTTCAAATGTCAAAAATCCCTTTATTAGGAAAATGGCAAATTTCTTTATTAATGCAAAGGTGACTTGGTTTATCGGTACTGTGACAAACGAAAACACTTTATTTGATGAATCCTTAAAGAAAATTTTAAATAATATCAATCAGGAGAAAAGTTATTGCAAAAATATATGTTGATCCCTAGACACTTTTGATGTGTGTATTTTAATAAAAAGAAAATAACTACATACAATTAAAATACGTATAATTAATTCATCCTTTAACCTATTTACTCTTGACTTAAAGACTCCTAGGTTATAGCTATCGGGAAACACAGACTTCGGCAGGGAATTCCACTCCTTAGCCGTACGCACAATGAAGGTATTCCCAAAACGTTTGGTGCGTATGGGTGGGATGTCCACCATGTAACGATGGCGCTTCGCCGTTTGTCTCGTAGTCCGATGATGGAACGGGCTTGGTGGAATTAGATTGTGTAATTCCATCGCACACTCCCCGAAATGTAACCGATAGACTTGCAACTCGTCGTCGATGTTCAAGGCTCTGGAGCTTTGATTCGACCAGTGCATCGTTGCCAATGAGTCTTTTGGCCCGCTTCTCGATAGACTCATGTAACAGTACCTAAAGTAATCACGTGGCAAAATACGGCCCGATCCTGTCAAAAAAAGGAAGCTCGTGTGTACACCCGCCCCCGCGGGAATCCCCCCGAGGACTTTTGGTATGGTTCTGTCTGTTATTTATCAGTGTTTTTTTTTTGTTTATATTTTTATTAGTATCATGTAAGCATACACTATTGTAGGTTTGAATATGTCCCTCGTTTAAACTAACATACTGTATAATTAAAAAAAAAAGGACTGCTGATCTGACCTCCACAACACAGGCGCTTAGCCGGGTAACACGACACCCCTTGGTTAGACCAGTGTCAGATTTTCTGGTTTCTGACTACCCGTCTACAACTGTCAAAGATGTACAAATAACAGCTGGGACCAATGGCTTATAGTGCTTTCTGGCACCGAGAAATCCATCCACCCATCCACGGACCGACCTCCGCGAGCCTTTGTTTTCGGCGGGAAAATCATTAATCGACTCTTCCTAGTTCCTACTCTGGGTGGACCGGAAGGGAGTATCAGACTTCTACTGAATAAAAACCCACCCAGTTCCTTCAGTTGTCTATGCGTTTCTTGGCTGCGGTATCTCGTTAGAATATGACAACTTCGACAGACAATGGTTCTATCGGGCTCTATCAATGGTGATGACTACTCTCTCAGGCGTTACACGAAAGCACTAAGTTGTAGGCGTTTTTCAAATTCTCCAAACTAGAATTCCCAATGTCGTGGGATCTGGCAACTGCATTATGTAATGTTAAAAAAATACATTTTTATTTCATTCACAAATTGTTGACAATCAATTTGTGATTGTCATGTAAGCCTTTAGTAAGTCCTATAGCTTATACGATTGCATGGATTTCAGCAAGTAATGTATCATATGAATTGTCTGTAGGTACTGAAATGAAATACAGGATGCCTTTGGTGTGGAAAATAAAGTCTTATTTTATTTCCAGCATAGTCTGATCGAATAGAAATATAAGCTTAAGAAGACAGTTCCAGAATTAGAACTCACTAAAATAAAGAATATTAAAAAAAATTACCTCACCAGTCCGGTTTCTAATTTGATAAATATCTTTTTCTGTGTAATGTGTTAATAGAAAAAGAAAACAACTGATATGATTCAAATTGCCTCAAACCAAAGAATTGTAACCAATTCCTTTCATGTATATACTATAAATATTAAGTACTGTGAACCACTATTCAATGAATATGGCATTGCTCTTTTAATGTTTATCTATATAATATAACAGATGCTTTTATTTCATGATTTAACTCCAACGTCAAGAAGTTAATTAATTATCACTTCCTAAACGGCGCGTCGTCTTCCACTTGAAGAGCAATCAGCACCATTGAAGGAGCCCAATCCGGCCAATACTTACCGGGATTGTGGGAATGTCTAATCTAACGAGGTACCACGGCCCCGCATCGTAATGGCAACTGAAGAAATAGGGTAACACTCTTCCTGGCAGTTCTGCCACTCCACCCAGAAGAACGAGTCATCAGTTGATTCTCTATTTTAAACATTTTAAACTATTTTAATATCAACAGCATCTCACTGTAATTATTATTCTACCCTAAAACCTCAATCCATCTAAATTGCCAAACTGCATTAATTTGCTAATATCAGAACACCCTTGAAGTGGGTGTTAATTGGAAAATTTGTGCAGTTAGTAAGTGCTAAAAGCTTAATGCCTACTAAAAGCTAGTTACATTGTATCAAGTTGCCAAGCCAAGCATGTCTTAGCCAAGTACAGTATACAGAGTGTTTCAGAAATACATGTACGGAAATGTAATCTAAGGATATTTTTCTCCTTCTGATATTTAAATAAAAATGAATTGTATTTTTAAGAGAGAACTAGCAATGTGGATAGATGTCACAATATTAGCAATTATTTTGTTAATTTCTCAAACTACGCTAAATATGGGCATACGGCAATAGTATAGCGGGAACACGCGAGCTCTCGATCACAAGTCCAACACTTTAGCCATTACACTATTGACGCTTGTTGATATTTATTGCAGTAACTAAAACTTAGCCGTTTCCACTGCTAGACCACAGGCCTCCTGCCTGAAGGGCTGGGCCGTATCACACATCTTCGGATTTTTCAGTCCAAAAACGGGCCGGTTTCCTTACGACGTTATTTCATCGTTTTGAGAGCACTCTGTTGGAGTCGTTGCTATCAAATCTTTGATCAAGATAAAATAAATATTGGAAGTGTTTTTCTTTTTCGCAATTCCTTACAATATTTTGTTTATATTATACAACGTTGATAAAAGCGAGAGGAATTAAATAAAACCATATTTACTATGTATAATTTTCAGGCTACACACCAAAAATCAAATCAATAGAAGCGATCGTTTAGCCACAAGACATTTTTGAAGCTTTTTCTTAGTAAAAACACGGTGTATTTTCCCGAGCAGCTGACTAAGTATTTACGCATAGTTATCTAGGATCGTACACCACGATGCCGCTCTCGCTTTTATCAACGTTATATAAGAACACTGAGTCAGTATATTCAAAATCAGCCTAATTTTACTGCGACTCTAGAGTAAAGTACAACTGAGCTTAGCTCAGTACAGTCAAGTACAGCTGAGTACATCCGAGAACAAGTTAAGAACGGGATGTGGGGAAGAAACAGGCTTACACTGCAAGGAAAATTAACTTCTCAGCGCGGCGTGGGTGCGATGTTTTATTATTGCCCTGTCAGTCACAAAGAGGTATGTGAATGGAAGTGGCTCTATCATATTATGGTGGATTTTTGAGCACTTTCCTATACTAAGACTAATCCATCAAGCCCGTTCCATCATAGGAACTGGCGTTTGGTATTCCGCAAGGAAGTATTTTGGGTCCCACACTCTTCCAAATATACATCAACGACCTATGCGAGCTACCAATCCCAAATTGCGAAATTTACTCTTATGCAGACGATACAGCACTTCTCGTGTACGACAAAAACTGGGAACTAGCAAGAAACAGGTCAGAAAACTCGATACGGTTGATCAAGGAATGGCTATCTGCTAACTTGCTAACCCTAAATCTCGAAAAAACTAAAGTACTTAGGTTCTGCCGACCACAATCACCCGTACCTCCTCAATCATCTACCAAAATTAAAGCCCACTCTTGTCCAAAACATCAGTCACTCCCTTGTAGATGTGTCACGCTTAGCGTCGTCCCCAATATTAAGTATTTGGGCGTGATAATAGACGAAAAACTCGACTGGTATATGGATATTGAAGCGCTCTGTTCTAGAGTTAGAAGATTGATACACATTTTCAAGGAACTCAGATATTCTGCCGATACCGAGACTTTGACCCTTGTATACCTCAGCCTATGTCAATCCATTATCATGTATTGCATACCAGTGTGGGGTGGAACTTACAAAACCGCAATGCTCTGTGCTGAACATGCACAAAGAGCAGTTCTTAAAGTGATGCTGTTTAAACCGAGAGACTTTTCAACTGACCAGCTATATTCTGAAGCACAAATTCTCACAGTCAGACAGCTATACATCCTCCGTTCTATCCAGCGAAGACACGCTACTCTTCCTCTAGACCAAAATCTGCTTCAAAGACTCAAAGGTTTTCCGATCTGTAAAGCAATTCCTTGTCGATTTGTATTTGCAAGTCGTCAATTTTTGGCACAAGGTTCACGCATTTATAATAAAATTAATAAAAGTATTTCTATATATAAACTCACAACCCACGAAATCAAAAATAAACTTAAAAATGGCTACTTCTCTTATCCTATGATGATACAGAGAAAATATTGTGTATCGAAACTTAAATTAATTAAAACTTCCATGAAATCGTACTATCTCTCACTCACACGCATGCGCACACTCACACACGCGCACAAACACAAACACTTCCACCCACACACACACGAACACACACGCAAATACACACTTTCTTTAGCTGATGACACATTAATTTTGTAACCAAAATGTCACGGTTGTATCATTTTTAACAATTTTGAAATATCTCCGAACCCTAAAATACAGGTCTGCGTACCTAGTTTAGGGAACGGAAGTCTGACGCCAATATTAGAATTGTTGTACAACCCATTATTTTCTTTTGTACCATGTATGTGTCTTTCTTATGTACAAAATAAATTTTATCTTATCTTATCTTAAAAAAAAATAGTACTACAAAACGAACGGCGATACGCCATCATAACATGGTGGACATTCCACCCCTACGCACAAAACGTTCTTGGATTATTTTATTGTGCGTACAGCTAAGGAGTGGATCTTTAAGTCAAGACTGAATAGGTTACTTCTAGGCAAGTTTGTTTCATTTTCGACCACATCATCGCTTACCATCAAGTGAGATTCCTATCTCACCTATCTCAAACGCGAGCCAATCACGACAAAAACAGACCTTTGAATTCAGAATGTCAAAAAATTATAAGAGGAGATATTATGTAATTTGAGCGAGCCAGTCACGACAAAAACAGACATTTGAATTCAGAATGTCAAAAAATCGATGAGACACAGGCTTCTTCTCAATGAATCATTCATTGAGAGGAAGCCTGTGTCTCATCGCAACTTGCTGTATCTTCTCTAATCACAATGAAGTCTTTTTTACACGCAGGTTAAGTGGAAAAGTATGCATCGCATCATTAAGTCCTACTATGTACGACATCTGCAGATAAAGCCAAAATAAATAAACAGTACTTGACATTCATCGTATCCCATATAATTTTTAGAAGCATCAATAGCCTAATGGCTATATACAGTATGTTAACTAACAGAGGGCGTTCCCGTTAACCCGCTATAGTATAGCATCCATACATCGAAAACAAAATGTTTTTATTTTTTTAATATTAAAATATTCACTAAAAATGTTAAATTGATACGTAAAAGAAACACTCTGTACACGCGTACGCATTCATAAATAAATTGCGACGTTACCGCCCTTCAAGTAAGCGTGAACAGTGTTTCTTTTACGTATCAATTTAACATTTTTAGTGAATATTTTAATATTAAAAAAAAATAAAAACCTTTTGTTTTCGAATGGTAATTTTTTTTAGCATGTATGGATGCTATACTATTGCGGGTTAAAAGGAACGTCCTCTGTTAGTTAACATACTGTATGTCGGATTTATGATCGAAAGGTCGCGGATTCGAACATTACAACATCGTAATCGTAAGTATTGCCGTAAACCGACTCCAGACTCAAGCATATTTAGCTTAGTTGGAGGGGTTAGGTAACAAAATTGCTAGTAATGTGAACACATTGCTAGTTACCCTCTTAAAAAAAAAAGAAATTGTACAAATAAAGATTGTTACCACGCATCTTATAAACAAAGGTCGTATCCAGTCGCCTACATTAATATCGTTGTTTGCATCATAATATTCCTGAGCCTGGAAATATCTGACAGCGTATAGGATATGCCAGTAATGATGTTGAATGTAACTCTTATTAAACTTGCTTTTGTATTTCTATTTGAATATCAAATTTATAAATATAAAGCTGAGATGCCAGCGCAGAATGACGTATGCTATAGAAAACTATGATGTATGCTAGAGGAAAATTTAAAACAAAGAGACAGTAAAAAAACTTTTTACAAAAAAATTAAACCGACTCCCAAAAACACTGCAAAGTGAAAAATAACTTTAATTTCGGTAGTCGGTGTCTTTAGTTTTGTATTTTAGTTTTTGGCACCGACTTCCGAGATTAAAGTTACTTTTCACTTTGCAGTGTTTTTGGAGTCGGTTTAATTTTTTGGTAAAACGTTTTAATTTCACTCTTTTTAGTTGGTCGATTTTTAATTTACTGCTTATTTGCTTTATTGCTTTTCCCAATGCTGGGCCGTTAATTGTTGAGGAGTTCTCCTGGTACTTCACCATCAGCTCTACATCACCATATGCATTGTGACGAACATAAAGTGCTACATCCATATTCAAGTAATCGAATCGCAATCAACGAAATACTTATTATTGAGTAGGTTCGGCGGCCATCTGTGGTCTTCATCATCAGTTCCACTTCCCCAAATGGTATTTTTTGAGAGCAAATGCACAAGTTACTATAAGAAATACCCAAAACGCCATAGGTGTGCCTATAATATTTGAAGAGTTCCCTCGATTTCTCCAGGATCCCACCATCAGATCCTGACCTGGTGACAATGGGACCAATTTCGAAGTATACCCTTTCAAACAAAAAAAGAATTATCTAAATCGGTTCAGCCGTCTTCGAGTTATCGGCAATCATGCATAAAAAAAAAATATACGCTTCGAATTAATAACCTCCTCTTTTTGTCGTCGGTTGAAAATGACTAATGTTTGTTGTTTTGAAGTTTTCCTCAAAGAAGTGGTTAAGAAAAAAATATTACTTGATTATTTGGTATCATCATTGATTAGAAATTTAATCAGGGCGCTGCGGATTTGATTGCCACACACACATATGGATCCCCAAAACCGATAAAAGCTAAGTAATTTAGGTAACAATTAGTTATTATTATTATTAGGCAAACACGTTTCTCCAATCACATTGAATCAATAATAAGTTCAGTAATCAACACAATAATGCGTTCACGGTGCTGTTGAGACTCCGTCGCTTCTGTAGCACCTCAGGGATGTTTGCAGAAGCAGGAGTGGATTGTTTTTACACTATTATATGCAAAAGGTCTGCTTCCCTGGTGGCTGGGTGAGGGCAAGCACCAACAGCATACTGACGACGTTAGCGGAGACATTTTGCGTATTTTAACTAGTTTTAATGTGTCGTTTTCTGTCCTTCCTAACATAGTCTATACGTATCTTTGTTACTAACTATTATGGATCTTATTTAATCTGAATGTCTAATATATTATAATAAGTAAATAATAACAAATAGTATCTGGGATAACATCATATTGTATATTTAAAAAATCTCGTTTCTTATAGGATCAGCTACGGTTGACAAGTTGACTTAAGATTAAGAGTGATATAGAAGTTTTTCGTGCTGATTAAGTAAAAAAAGCAGTTTGAATAAAAGTAGTAATTCTGAGATCTTGGTGGGAAACTTTATAAACATAGTACTTTAAAAAAGATAATAATTCATTCTCTCACCTTCTTTTACTTTGTTCGAAATAAAAACTAGCCCACGTGCAATTTAAGAGTTCCAATCTATCTCAGTACCAAAATACATTAAGATCCGTTCAGCCATTTAGGCGACATGTAAACCTTTGCATTTCCAATATTATGTAGCTTTTCAACCTCTTCTTGTTAATAACGGCCTTACATCCCTTCTTCTTCATTGCCCTTATGTTATAACATTCCCACAACCCTGGCAGGCAATGGCCATGTCGGGCTAAATAACATCCCCTAGGGAACAAAAATTATGACCATTTTTCTTTCAAAGTATTGTATGAACGCAGACATTTCACATTTGCATGTGTCGAGTTCATAGCACCTTGTTTTGTCTCCTGAGACGTGAACTTGGGGACATATGAAATGGGACACAAAATAAGAAATATTTTATTATAAAACAACATCACGTTTTTGTTTTTATAATTTATTTTTTATTTTTATCGAATCCATTTTCTCATTACAAATTTCGTTGAATTTTACCATGTTTTACAAACAAAATCTAATCTCATATAACACCAAGTTCTGAAAACCTATCTCTACGCCATACAAATATTTGGTGGAGCCGAAACCACTTGCACACAAGCCAATCCCAATCATCCAGCTCTATTCAATTCAATTTCAGTCAGTACAATTTTAAGTCCATTTTGAACCATTAATAGATCGGCAATTGTAGTGTAAACTTTCAAAGAAATTCTTTTAGACTCTGCTTAATGCTGCAGTAAATTTTATGCTTCTATGAGCGGCCTTATCGTAAAAACAAAATACAGTGTGATAATTGTTTAAAAGGGACCACAATGTTACAGAAGACACTTACACCACACTAAGGTGCTAAGTAGGTTTATATATTACGGACTAAATGGGTCATTAAATTGTCCTCCAGTGTTCGTCTGCTGCACTCAGTAGCTCAGAACAGCTGTAATGTGGAGTAAATAGTACACGTTTGTTCCATTTTATTTTCTATTTTATAGCTTATAATAAAATACGTGTTTGTTTTCTTCATAAATTAGAATACATTTATTTTTCATAGTTACAATGATGTTTCTTCAATTATTTCATTTCTAACTGTGTGACAATTTCTTTTTGATCGGTGGTACCCAAACTAGGTCATACCTGTGTGTTGTGAATACATTAACTATTACGTTATTTGACAGTTCGATTGAAGTAAAAGTTGTATGATAAGCGGAAAGTGGAGTTCTTATATAAACATTTTTTAAGACTAGTATGTAGTTATTTTAGTTCTAGAAGACATTGAATGCTCATTATTTGTATGAACATGATTCTAGAATACTATATGGAATCTATTTTAGGAATCTATTTTATAAATGCGAAAGTTTGTGAAGATGGATGTATAAATTTATGGATATTTGTTACTCTTTCACGCTTAAACTACTGAACGGATCTGAGTGAAATTTATTAAGTAAATAGTTGACATTCTGATACATAAGCTACGTTTTATCCCGGAATTCTCACGGGATCGGATTTTACGTGGGAAAACATTCCCACGCGAACGAAGTCGCGGGCAGAAGCTAGTAAATAAATGATAAAAAGTTTCTTTAGGATCAATAATATTGTGTAGTGAAAGTATAACAAATATAACGATTTCAGCTGCAAAAGTATAAACTGTACCGCAGCTTATTAGCACTACCCTTCTCTAGATACAGAAATGATATTCCATGTAAAAAGTACTAAGGTGATTAATTAATTCTACTATATTTTTTCTAGTATTCAGTCTTGCATGATGCTATTATATTTAACACACAACTCCAGAAACCTTTTTACTTTTATTCATATTTAAAAAATCTGTAATGGCTGCTATTAATTGTGTGCTAAATAATCTGTCCGCCAGTGTACCGTAATATTATACCCACACGTGTACACTAAGTAGTACCTAAGATCGTAGTAGCAGGGAGATGTGTTGAACGTGACTGCAAATTACTAATGAGCCATGAATGCAACATAATTTTACTGCCAATGTATGCAAGTTTTGCAACGAAGTGCATATGAAATAGCTACGTGCGGGTCTCGCCTCCGCCTCCGCGAATAATCGTCCAGTGAACCCTTTTCGTAATTTCTTAGCGGTAGTGTTTGAGAGGAGAAAACTGGCTTAAACTAACTAAATTGACCCCTGAAACTGGTAAACATTTAGCTTCATCTATACTTATATTATAAATGCGAACGTTTAAATGGATGTTATGTTTGGATGGATGTATGTACGTAAGTTTGTTACTCGATCACGCCACAACTACTGAACGGATCTGAATGACATTTGGTATGTAGATAGTTGACATCCTGGAATAACACATCGCCATGCTACTTTTTATACCCAAATTCCTATGGGATCGGGATTTTTTTTCAAGGCAGAAATTTAGTGTTTCATTTTTTTATTACTGTTTAGCTCACTCTTGACCTCGATATCGCCTGATGGTAAGCGATAGATGAGGTCTAAGATGGGACGAGCGAGCCCAGAAGATGCCTATTTACTCGTGCTTTAAAGGCTGTAAGGTCATAAGTGGCAGGGAACACAGAAGCCGGCAGAGAATTTCACAGCTCGGCTGTGCGCATAAATGTGGAGGAGAAGCGCTTGGTACGACAAGACGGTACGGATTTGAGTGCAGTGGTGATGATATAAATTACACAGAATAATTTGCCTGGCAGGGTTCGAACCCACGACCACGACAATTTGGGCCCGTTACCACTGGGCAAACACTGCTCTCTGAGGATTTATATCCAAGTATTATAAAACAAAGTCCCCTATCACGTATGTCTGTTTGTGATAAACTTAAAAGTACTGGACGGCTTACGGAGATCTTACAGTTTTTACCAACATTGCTGATTGACAAGATTGCTGAGGAAGTTTTCGGTGTATAATAAGCTAAGGTTATGTGTAAATTGGATAAAATACGACGTTATTACTTCAACATGTTGGAAAGAATTAAGCCTATCGGGAGCTTTAATCGAAAACGCTGCCAAAACCTTTTGAGTTATAAAAATACAATGTATGGCGGGATTGTTTCTCTTTTATTGATCTACAAAAAAGTCCGCGATGGCATATGTCTATCTCCCAAGAATAACCCACAATAACATTTTTTTTCTTTTACAAATTACATTAAAATGATGGGTTATTTACGAATCTTTTTTTAACAGTACAGTATTATTCCTTATCCAATTAAATACGTCAGATATGTTGAAGATTTAATGTAGATCAAAATTGCTTTTGCTCTATATCAATAAAATGAATATCTTATGAGTTATTGCCGATATATGAGTGTGGCACATTACCGGACGAGAAATTGATTAAGCAAAATCATATACAACGTGTAACGGAAACCCCATATCTATCCAAAAGGACTGAAGACAACATCTGGTATGGAGTCTCTATGCAAGTTTCAGCTCAAAATAAGTGACTCACAGAATTGGCACCAAATTTTCGGTTTCATATGTTTCTTGAATACCAATAATAACAAACGTGTCACAGCACTATGAGGGTCATCACTTTCCACGTCACTAGCCAATAACACGATAATTCTCTTTGTTCTTCTTAATTTGATAAATTCGGTATCTGGTATCAAGGTATTGAAATTTCTAATAAGCTCCACACATGTAGACATAGGATTACAAAACCCTTGCTATATCGTTTGTTATCATCCACAGAAGCCGTGCACTCGGTATGTATATACCCTTTAAATTACACGTTGTATAAGCAAATATAAACTTTATTACCTGAGCGAAGCCGGGTCGGGTTGCTAGTTTCTAATAAAGGTGGTTTTCCCCAGCTTTTCTAAGAACAATGCTAGGAAATAGGATACTTCAGTTCTATTAAACGAAAATGGAGCATTTTTACTCTTAACATCCTTATGTTAAGAGTAAAAATGCTCCATTTTCGTTGACCCCTTGGTTTTCTTAGTACCTACTACTGGGAAAATAGAATACTGTTTTACCTTTTTACGGGACATATTGTCATGTTGTCAGCTAAGAGTGATTTAATCAAATAGAATTATAAAATTAATTATTAGCAACTGTTTATCTCTTTATAAAAGGTCATCTCTGGAATTAATGATTCGATTATGAATATTCTTTAATTGATATAAGGATATTTACAATATTAGTAAGTGTCGTCGTTATTGTTAGGAGACAAAACTATTTTAAACAAAAAGTACTTGAGAAAATATATTTACATAATTGTAACTCACCCTGGACTTACTAAAAGATATAAAAACTTTTTTGCAAAAAATAAAACCGACTTCCATATCAAAACACTACAAAGCCAAAAATAATTTTAATTTCGGTAGTCGGTGTTATTGGTTTTGTATCTTCTTTTTTTTTCACACCGCCTTCCGAAATTAAAATTATTTTTGGCTTTGTAGTGTTTTGATATGGAAGTCGGTTTTATTTTTTGCAAAAAAGTTTTTATTTTCGCGTTTTTTAGTGGGTCAGTGAATTTTCCAAATCGATTCGTAAATTACGGAGTTATGCGCGAACAAAAAACGCAATGCAGAGTAAACGAAAACATCATCAACGTAAATTATTTTTTTCGACTTTTTTTGATTTTTCAGAAACGGCTCTTCCGATTTCGATAAAATTTTCATGGGACCATTTGGGAAGTATACCCTTTCCAACAAAAAAAGAATTTTTCAAATCGGTTGGCAAGCGACGGAGTTATGCGTGGACAAACATAAAAAAAAAAATAAAAAAAAAAAAAAAAAAATACAAACATCCGA
Source organism: Tholera decimalis (assembly GCA_943138885.2). Classification (NCBI taxonomy): domain Eukaryota; kingdom Metazoa; phylum Arthropoda; class Insecta; order Lepidoptera; family Noctuidae; genus Tholera; species Tholera decimalis. The sequence continues at coordinate 18,929,129 of OW964573.2, read as the reverse complement.
ATTGAGAACCTCCTCCTTTTTTAGAAGTCGGTTAAAAATGAAGTTATTAAAAGCTAAAAATATAAAGCAGCTGAGTAAAGCCAAAAAGGAATGTACCTACCATGAGTAGAGTTGTAAAAAATCGGTTTTATTCTGAGATGAAAAAAAAGGTTGAAAAAAGAAACATGAAAACAAATAGAAATAGTTTTTTTTTGATTAGGTTTTATTTTCAAATATACGAGAATAAAAATATAGGAAGATGGCTATCGCTAAAAATGAGCTGATATTAGATTTATTTTGGTGAATAAAGAAATACTGTTTATTGGTCGATAAATATTATATAAATGTCTCAAAATAATTGGTTATACTCATTGAAGTTTACATTTACGTATGAAGATATCCGCAATCTTTGTTTGGTTTATGTTTTGTTTGAATTGACTATAAATGCCGAGGGCTTGAGACAGTGAGAGTTAGTTTTTGTTGAGAGTAATAAGTGTTAAGTTCATAATAATATGTACCTATATGTACAATTTCTAATTTCTTTGATTTAAACATAATTTGACTTGAATCAAAAATAATAAAAAAACAAATTTAGAAAAAAAGGAACGACGGTAAGTACCAAGTTTTTTTCATGTGTTTTTTTTTTCAAGATGGTGCAAAAACATTTCGTTTTTTTTTTTTTCAATTTACATCTCTAACCATGAGCATATAAAAAAAAACGACACTTCAATTTTAATATTTATTTTTATAAACATGAGGTTTTTTCTAGGTAAAAGAGCTCCATCGTCGACCACATCATCCTTTTCCACCGTTTGAAATGACTGCTATGCGCAAGGTCGTGGGTTCGATTCCCACCTAGGACAAATGTTTGTGTGATGAGCACGGTCATTTGTTCTTTGTCTGGGTGTAATTTATCTATAATATGTATGTATTTAGAAATATATATGTATGTTTATCAGTTCTCTAGTACCCATACCACAAGCTCTGCTTAGTTTGGGACTAGATGGCGTTGTGTGGAAAGTTGTGGAATATTAATATTAGATAAGGTGGTCCTGTCGTACTTAATTTTATACACGTTATGTCAACACAAGTTCAACGATCTCCAAACATTTTACCGTCTCCGAAAACAAAAGGTTTTAGCACCACAACAATAATACATTTCACGTACAGGAAGACAAAAGAAATAATATTAAACATGTGTCCTTACCACGAGAATGGAGAGAAAATTCTCACCATTTTTCCTTTGTAGCTAGGTATGTGTACTTTAATTTACTGTTAGCTTATTATGAGGAAGAGGGCAAGATAAATGACGGGATTAAATAAATGGCGTTTTAACTACAATCTTCTGGGTTGTGTAGAGGTAAGAAAATTACGAAGTAAAATAAACACATACATATTATATACATAAAATTGAAATGTCTGTCTTTGAATTCAAAATAATTGTGTTTTCTCAAGTGCTTATAGTTATTTACAAATTTTCTAAAATACAAATAAAACTTATTATTATATTATATATTTAATAGGATTTTTAAGGATGATTAAAGATGTTATAGGTTCACATATAGTCTACTTTTTATCCAGGTATGTCTTTTTATCAGGATTCGGGATTTGTGCAGCGTTCACCTACTTAATATCAATTCCTTTATATTAGCGGAAAAAATGGATAATGTGCAGTCCGCGAGTTGACAACTTTGTAAAAATTGTTTGAAACGCTTCAAAGCGCTTCATGTGTACTCGTAAAATAATATTATATTCATCACTTAACCTTCCAATTAAAATATAAGTAATTTTTTAATTTATTAAAAAACTAGGGCCGTGATCGTGGCATTGTGGTCACGTGACTACGTATGACGTCATCGTTCAAAAAACAACTTTCCTGGCATTTGGCACATGAATGTACTTCGGGTATTTTATGATATTTTACTCTATTACGAACGTGAAAAATTATTATCAGTGCAGTACCTTACTGTGGGAATACTACTATAAAAACGCCAACGAAACTATTTATTCATGTCCCTTTAAAAAGAGATATTTGCAAGAAGTGGTTAGAACTTCTGTGTCAAATCCATCCAAAGGTTGTTTGTAAAAGATCGCTTTTAGCGATAATACCGCCCATTGTATCACCCTTTTTAGTTGTTAAGTCCATATTTGTTCACTGTTATGGTGTACAATAAAGAATATATCTATCTATCTGCTTTTTTGAAAAGACATAAAAAAGGAACTCATCGAACAACTATTACAGGCAACGAATTAGCCTAATTCGTTGATTACAGGACGATAAGACAAATAAACCAGAAGAGAGAGAGTTAGTTATGAAATGAAATGAAATATTTATTTGTAAATTGGTTATAAATAATACTTTTACACGTCATGTTTTTTTGCATGTTTAGTTTAGCTAGATGAGGCCGGTATTTCCTAACTGACTACTCTGAGAAGAAACACCGATACAAACTCCCTCTGAGTTTGTCGTCAACGTCTCTTCAGACAATTTGTGTTTGTATATGAGAAGCATGTAGGTTCATGTCTTTGGTATTCTTTTGAGGAAATAACCACGCAAATTTGAGCGGACCTGTCCAGACAGTGCAAGCAGTTAGTTATTCTTTTCTTATTTTGTCTTACGCACCAACTAAAGATAACCAGTCAGCTGTCAAAATATTGAACCATGACGTCTCGTTTTCTGATTGGTGTTTCTAATCACGTGACTCACAGATAAAAAGTCTCATTTTTCTCAAGGGAAAATAAAATAAATAATTAATAATCTTTTCTTCATTTGTACTATTTTGTGCTTCATATCAATAGATTTACATAATTAAATAGTTATTTTAAATTTTTAAACATACTGTCAACTCGCGGATTGTGCATGTCCAAATTGTAAAATAACAAATTGTACAATAACAAATCAAACTGTACAAACTATCTATACTTCTTAATAATAATAATAATAAAATAAAATCTGTGGCCCGGCTGTCAACCGGCTTGTCACAAAATTTTCTCGATTCTTTTTGAATAAATATTTAATAAAATAATAGTTCACCAAACCATGTTCCACCAAACCAAATACGTTAAAAAAAAACAGAGTAACATAGAAATGCAGAACATGCCATTTTGGTAAGAAAAACTCCTACACGAATCAATATGAAAATAAGATGTTGACAAGACGCCGGGCACAAATACTACAATCCACACGCCCAACACCTACGGAACCGTCGCTCAGCTCCGCCTCGCAGCCACCGGGACCTTCTCCAGCCGTGAGTCAAGAGATTCCGGCCGCTGCAGTTGCGTCGAGCTCGAGCGATGAGTACTTCTCGCCGCCGACGACACCACCACCTGCACGTCGGCAAGGAAGAGGCCGCCCTCCGGACAGCATGGGACTTCGAGGCCCGCCGGCCTCTGATGGGGTCCCCGCTGCCGGTGGAAGTGTGCAGCGCATGCGATGGACTCAATCCATTAATGAGAACGTCATGCGCTCATACTATGGGGCTACAGAGGGGGGAACTAACCTGACTGCGTACCGTGGTCGGATGCTCTCTCTGTTTCAGGTACTTGAACCAGCTGTCAACGTTTCGGCTCAACGACTGTCGGATCAGGTGCGGGTCATCCAGCGTAACCGTATGTTGGATGACGCCGTACTTGATAGACTACGCCTCGAATCACGGTGCAGCCGTGTCTCATCTGCTTCGCCACTGGCCGCGGTGCAACTACAACCCAGTATCTCACCGCGACCCGACCACGTCGGTGAAGATGATGATGACGAGGCTATAACCGTGAGTACCCAGTGCAGTGAACGATTGAGGAGTGCTTTGGAGTGTGCATTACGGGAATATCGCTCCACACCGCCTGAGCTTAGACCTCGTCTGCCTCGTTTACCCATGCATAAGAAAAATAGGGCGCTAGTGTGTGCTCTAGATTCACTGCTGTCAAATTATTTTGACAATAGTGAAGACCTCACCGATACTCATTCGATCCTATACTGTGCAGCTGTAGCGGCTTGTCGGGTAGCTCATGTCAAGTTTCCAAAGACTGACAGAGTTATTCGACCAGCTGTACCAGCTTGGCAGGGCAGGATCGAACGTCGTATTGCTGAGGCTAGAGCACTCATTGGTAAACTTATCTGCTTCAGGCAGGGCAACACTCGTCCTAGAGTAATGCGCTTTGTGAGGCGGGCGTTTGCGGGGACTGATATCAGTCCTCGGGATTATCTGACCCGCGTCACAGAGCGTATCGACTTCCTGAAGCAGAAAGTCTATGCATGGGCAAATCGAATTCGTCGATATAAGCGGCGGGTGGAGCGATACACTCAGAATCGCTCATTCCAAAGCAATGAAAGGTGGGTTTATAGGGCCTGGGAGCGACCTGACCAAGGTGTGACTGATACGTGCCTACCGAATGATGACGCCATGTGCTCGTTCTGGCGCAGCATCTGGTCGGCTCCTGTCAGTCACACTGAGGGTGACTGAATGAGTGAGATCAAGCGCACGTGCGATCTTATACCAGAAATGGGGGCAATTACGATCAGCCCCCAAGATGTAACCGGTGCAGTCCGTCCGTTATCCAACTGGAAATCTCCAGGGCCGGACGGGCTGCAAAATTTCTGGATAAAATGGTTTCTAAGCTCGCACGCTCGCTTGGCCGCTCAGTTCCAGTCTGCCCTAGAGCTAGGATCGCTACCTCAATTCCTAACTACAGGAATAACCCACCTGCTCCATAAATCAGGCAGTACTTCGGAACCTAAAAATTATAGACCGATCACGTGCTTACCGACGGTCTATAAAGTTCTTACATCCATTCTGAGAGCCAAAATTAATAATCACATAGATACAAATTCAATCATGTCTGCTTCTCAGAATGGATGTAGGAACGGGTCCCGCGGTACTAAGGAGCTTCTCCTAATCGATATTGCCATAAACCAACAGGTTCGTCGTTCCCGAAGGAATCTGTCGACATGTTGGATAGATTATAAGAAGGCCTATGACTCGGTTCCACATACATGGCTCATGAAGGTGTTGGAGTTGTACAAAATAAATCCAATACTCCGCACTTTTCTTGAGTCATGTATGGGGCAATGGAAGACGGTCCTCTGCTATCCAGGATGTCGACAGATCCAGGAAAACAGCGAACCGATTAGGATTGAGCGTGGTATTTTTCAGGGCGACATTCTGAGCCCACTGTGGTTTTGTCTGGCTCTCAACCCTCTCAGTACACTGCTGGAGGGTTCGGGGCAAGGCTACCAGTTGAGAAGAGGTGGTCAGGTCATATCACACTTGCTTTACATGGATGATTTGAAACTTTTTGCCCCCAGCAAATTGCAACTCATGGAGCTACTGAAGGTAACGGAAACCTTCAGTAGTGCCATCAAGATGGAATTTGGGGTGGACAAATGTGAGATCATGCATGTAAAGCGAGGGGAGATTATGGAATCCGTGGGAACTCAACTCTCGGATTCCATACACCTAAGATCCGTCGGCTCAACTGAAACCTACAAGTATTTGGGTATGTCAGAAGCACTAGGCATCAATGTTGCTTATGTTAAACAGTCATTGAAGGAACGCTTCTTTGGCCGCCTGAATAAAGTACTGAATAGTCTTCTATCAGGCGGAAACAAGGTGCGTGCCTTCAATGGTTGGGTCATGCCAATATTGATGTACTCTTTTGGCATACTCAAATGGACTCAGACTGAACTTGACGCCTTGGACAGGCGGGTCCGCACAACGCTGACTGCAAATCGAATGCATCACCCACGTTCATCGGTGATGAGGCTGTATATCCCGCGGAAGTGCGGGGGTCGTGGCTTTTTAAATGCAAAGACCCTGCACAACTGCGAGGTATGCAGCCTTAGGGAATATTTCCTAGAAGCCGACGTGGGTATACATCGAGATGTGGTAGCGATGGACAAAGGCCTCACTCCGCTCTCCTTAGGTACCGAGAATTGGCGCAAACCTGTAGTATTAGATACTAATGTCCGCAGAGAAGTATGGCAGAGCAAGGAGCTTCACGGACGCTATTACCGGGCCCTTCATGGGTCTGACGTAGATACGTTAGCGTCCGTAGCCTGGCTACGTTTTGGTGACCTCTTCGGGGAAACCGAAGGTTTTGTCTGTGTGATTATGGACGAAGTTATGATGACGAATAACTATCGGAAGTATATTGTGAAGGATGGTACGGTAGACATATGTCGGGCATGTCACAAACCGGGAGAATCCATTCGTCACATTATCTCCGGCTGTTCTCGTCTGGCTAACGGAGACTATTTGCATAGACACAACCTCGTAGCCAGGATTATTCACCAGCAACTTGCTCTTAAATACAATCTTGTGGAATCAGAAGTACCATACTATAGGTATGTGCCCGACCCAGTTCTCGAAAATGGCAATATTACACTGTATTGGGATCGGTCTATCATCACTGACAGGACTATTGTTGCCAATAAGCCTGACATAGTGGTGATAGACCGATTAGAGCGTCGCACAATGATTGTTGATATAGCAGTCCCCCATGACGAGAACCTCGTGAAAGCTGAGATAGATAAAAAAAATAAGTATCTTGACCTGGCGCGCGAGGTTGTCGACATGTGGGATGTGGAGACAGCAATCATTGTGCCGATAGTCGTCACAGCCAATGGTTTAATAGCCAAGAGCCTCGACCAACATCTAAGGAGGCTCTCGTTGGGCAGCTGGATCAAGGGCCTGATCCAAAAAGCAGTACTCCTGGAAACGGCGCGTGTTGTGAGGAGGTTCCTCTCTATGGAGCCCTGACCACCGGTAGCTTGGACCCTGTTCCCGATACCGGTGGGCTACTATTTTTTATATTTTTAAATGTTTTTATTTTTATATTAATATTTAAAAATGTAATCTATATGTATATATATTAAATAAATGGAATAATAATAACATAGTATAAAGCAAAGTCGCTTCCCTGTGTCTGTCCCTATGTATGCTTAAATCTTTAAAACTACGCAACGGATTTTGATGTAGTTTCTTTCAATAGAAAGAGTGGTTCAATAGAAAGGTTTTTAAGTATATAACATGCATAATATAGTAGAGGAACACTGATAATTTTTGAGGTTTCTAATGCGATGTCGCAAATAAACACATTTTTTTGCGCTTGCTTTGCAAACGCTGGCTGAACCCTACGAGATAGATCAAAATAATGTACTACAGTATTGTACACCTTAAAAAGGTTAACAAAAAGGTCATCGATGTCATCTATCTATCTCTTATAGATAACTCACAACAACCATTTTTTATCCTTTACTTTTTACGAGAAATACGAGCATATTTTACGAAGCGATTTTAAGCAATACAGCATTAATCCTTATCCAATTAAGTACCATAAATACATTGTGCATTTAATATAAATCAATATTGCCCTTTATAGAATGTAATTTAAATAAATAGTTTCGAAGATATTACAGATTTAAAATGCAAGGACATAGCGGTTGCGGTGCGATGCCGGCGGAGGCACGGCGCACGTGCCTATGTTGCTTAGATTTGAGCGTTGAATGTTTTCCCATGGTAAATTATGTATCGCACTTTCAAGAGTAATTACTAAAGAGAACATGTATGTCGAATGACAAAAAGGCTGTCAACGATGTATATAAAGACATTCTATAGTATATTTAATATAAACATTGCACCCGTGCGAAGCCGGGGCGGGTCGCTTGTAGTAATATTATAAAGCGGAAAAGTTTGTTTGTTTGTTTGTTTACTTGAACGCGCTAATCTTCGAAAGTACTGGGTGGATTTGGATGCAATTTGATATGGAAGTAGTTTGAAGCTTGAGGAAGGTTATAGGCTACTTTTTACGCGACTGCAAAAAAGGAGAGTTATGTTTTTACCGTGATAGAATCCACGGGAGCGAAGCCCCGCGTGAGTACTTTCTTTTTTTTTTTTATCGTGGTATAATTATCAAATAAGTCCTCCCACTCCGGGCAGGGTGGGAGGGACTGTCAGACTTTTACTGACTAAAATCCACGGTGTTCCTTCAATAACCCTTTACGTACCGGGGTCACGGTAACGGGATGAGTCCCACGACCCCGGCAGGCTTCGGCCCTCTATGGGGGGGCCTCGTCATATTGCTGACGCTCTTTGAGGCGCGCGTGGAACACGACGCGCCGTCGACCCGGGCATGGTCCATGGTCGGACAGCGAGTTGCCCTTTACTCGCTGTCCGCATGCCCGCGCCTACGGTGGCCGGAGATCGCCGGCCGACGTCCGACGCCGTGGGCGTCTACCACTGCGGCTGGGCTGGAGGGAGGACGCCATCCTCTCCCTCACGCGGCCCGCCTCCTCCTTCGGAAGCATGACTGCTTTGCAGAAGGAGGCGACCGCTTCCCACTCCCTCTCGCCCCGCAGCATGGCCTCGACCAATGCCGGGCGCGAGAGGTCTCCGCCTATCGCCGCCGTGAGGACACGTCGGTGCTCTGCCCAGGCGGGGCAGTCTTGCACCGTGTGCTCTACGGTGTCCTCAGGGCGACCCTCGCAGTGGTGACACCCAGGCGTTTCCTCCTTTCCCATCAGACACAGGTACCTCCCGAAACTTCCGTGTCCGGTGAGGACCTGCGTCATGCGGTAGGTCAGGACGCCGTGACGCCATTCTAGCCACTCCTCAAAGAGGGGTCTTACCGCCGCAATTGCGGCGTGCCCGAATACTAGTATGAAATATATATAATATATTTATAATGCTCATCGACCGTGTGTCTCATTTGCTTGCGGTCTGCCTTTCTTATTATTTATTTATTTATTATAAAACTTTATTGTACACCTTACAATATTTCTATGGATATAAAAATTTAAACTAGTGTACAATGGGCGGTCTTATCGCACAGGGCGATCTCTTGCAGACAGGATACAGATTTCTTGTTCTTCTCTTCCACTGAGTACGACTTTATGCTAAGTTAGAGTCCAATTGTTCTTCCTTCAGGTATTTTTCAACAGTTATCAGCAAAGTAGGAGGCGCGCATTGGCATCCGCGTTTCTTCACTGGTAGGTACGCTTAATGCTAAATGACTTGTCCTTTGAGGTTGTTTGAGGTTCAATACAAGACCAGTGTTAGATAGTTATTACCTAGCAAACTGCATTAATAATAAAATGTATTAATAGCCAATTTTGTAATATTGTTGAGTACGCACGCTTGTAAACTATGTCTTAGACATGCTTACAGATAAATAAAACAGTCAAAACAGTTTAATCACCTCTTAAAACTTCAAAATACACTGACAGTTAAATTCAACCTAAATGTCAGCCCTGCTTGGGCAGAGCACCGACGTGTCCTCACAGCGCGGCGGCAATAGGCCGAGACCTCTCGCGCCCGGCATCGGTCGAGGCCATGCTGCGGAGCGAGAGGGAGTGGGAAGCGGTCGCCTCCTTCTGCGAAGCAGTCATGCTTCCGAAGGAGGAGGCGGGCCGCGTGAAGGAGAGACGCCCACGGCGTCGGACGTCGGCCGACGATCTCCGGCCACCGTAGGCGCGGGCATGCGGACAGCGAGTAAAGGGCAACTCGCTGTCCGACCATGGACCATGCCCGGGTCGACGGCACGTTGTGTTCCACGCGCGCCTCAAAGAGCGTCAGCAATATGACGAGGCCCCCCCGTAGAGGGCCGAAGCCTGCCGGTGTCGTGGGACTCATCCCATTACCGTGACCCCGGTACGTAAAGAGTTATTGAAGGAACACCGTGGATTTTGTCAGTAAAAGTCTGACAGTGCCTCCCACCCTGCCCGGGGTGGGAGGACTTATTTGATAATTTTACCACGCTAAAAAAAAATGTCAGCTGAGCTTCCCTATCAAACTACTACAAGATGCTTTTTGTTTTCCCATCATAATTTTGTTGCAAGAGAGAGATGAAAATATACAGGATAAATAAAATAATCCATTTTTCACATGAGTCAGCGTCATTAGACGCTCACTTAAAAGTCAGTCCAAGTGTGTTTTTCCACCAATTCAACCATTATTTTAGATGACGACTTCGTTTTAAATAATTTAATCTTTTTCGAGTGAATTTTATTGTTCACAGGCACGTTTGAATTTTCAATGAACCAGATAGATGAAGCTTGTTGCAGTATCCAATCTATCTCAAACATATTAAAAATACCTTCCTATATTCCGAACCACTCAGAAATATTCGATTAAAATTATCCTTTAAAAAATAAAGACAGTAGGAAATTCGAAAACGCGGTAATCTAATAAGAAAAAAATCGGTTCAATTGCAAACGATGTCGTTATTAGATTTTTGTCGAATTACAAAATTGCAATCGTACCCAAATCGATTTCAATTCGAATAAATTTGGAATGCTTTACTTGGAATGCAATTATTGAATACAAATGTCATTTTTCTACCACGTTTTATTTCGATAAAACGCCAGTCAGAGCCAGGCTTTTATTAAAATTTCTTTGTCTTATCATCCACTTTTATTATTAGCTCAGCCAAAGGATAAAATCTTCGCCAGCATCTATGTTCTGTACATATCACCTGTGAGCCTTTATAATAAAGGTGAACAGGCATCCTTCGGACTGCCATTAGGTAAAATAGTTGATAGCTTTTGTTTATGCGTTGTACCAATTAGGTGATTTAACTCACCTTAGCATATAATACAATCCATTGATTCTATGAGAGGAAATATATCGTTCTTATTTCTTCTAAATGTGCATTGTTCTGGCATATAAGAGGAGCAAGAATAATGGCTAACTTGGAAGTTTTTAAATAAACACCGGACCCAGGTTGTTCGAAGCAAAAAAAACCTGCTCTAGTGTAGATTAATTGATGACTCTGCCTTGGAGTGTAAATGTGGTGCAGCTCCGTAAACCATGATTCACCCATCAGAATCAAAGAGTCATAGGAATAGGAAGTGCCACTGTCTTTGTACATACGCTTGTGCATTAAATTATGTCTCACGTACTTTGCGTACATCTATTTATTACATGTAGGCCACAATGGCCACCTTGATCACAACTCGGTCGGAAAAAATAACATTTTGCTGCCTATTATTGGGATGATATCACAAATAGTATAATAGGTTACTTTCCTGTATTATCTATTTGGTCCGTCAGTTAGATTTCCACGTATGTTTTGACTTTTCAGATTAATGGAAATTAAAATTACCATTCAACATTGCTGCCTTCACTTTTTGCTAACAAAATATACAAAAGCATGACGTCTACTTCGTCATCTACTCATTGTATCGTCTTCATTTTTTAATTAGGTGGCAAAAGAGAAGAAACCAGACCAATATTTTTTTATGATTAAGTGGTGAACTGAATAGGTATATTATTTGAAGAAGATACCCTATTCTTAAATTTGTGTTTTAAACCAGATCAACCATAACGATTGCTTAAAAAGAAACTCGGAAGCGTAAACAAATATAACAAAAGCTTCACACTTTAAAATAGATTTGGCAATACATTCTCTTTACCCAGTTAACTCAAATGACATACTCAACTCAATTACGCAACCGAGTAAAAAAGTATATCGAATAACTCGAATAAAGTATCGTTACATCACTAGAGACGTGATTGTGTGGTTAAGTTAAAACGTAATACTTTGCTAAGATAATTAGACCAGAATTATTAAGTATACCACATCTAGTTGTCACTGTCGTCTTGTTCGAATAATTTAGTCGAAACAACGAAATCCAAGTGACGTGTTTTGTGAAGGAACTGTCGTTTTTTGCGACTGAAATTATTTCGTTGGAAATGTTTCCTTTGTTTTGTTTACGATGACTTTAGGGCTTAAATGTTGCTGTGCGAAAACGAGAAGTCGCTAAAATATTTTTATGTTACTTCCTGTTTCTTAAATATATTAAAATGTAGGTAATTCTTGTGCCTGCCGGGGTTGCGGGAATGTTCTAACAAGATACCACCGCCCCGGAATGTAAAGGCAGCTGAAAGAACAGGGTGGGTTCTTAGTCAGTAGTCGCCTGACACAACCTTCTGCTCCAACTAGAGCAGGAAGAATCCTTCAATCGAGCACAGAGAGCACAGGACCGGTTAATACCTTGTTTTCTAGGCTACTCTCATCTCCATCAGTTAGCCTCCTCACTTACAATCGAAATATACGCTTAACACATAACGGCCTTCTTCAATATCCCACTCACTGTACTACTGATTACATTTACTGTTCTTACTTCGTTTAGTATATTTCTGTGTGCTCCCCCAAATAATCAAAATGGTAACCCACCAATTAACATTCAAAGTCAACGTTCGCGAATATAGGTATTCAGAAGAAATAGGCGGCAATATCATCTTAGCAGAAATGGTTTCAAAGTACCTATTTCTACTAATTATTAAATTATCTGTATATTTTTTGCATATTATTATACTATTTTGTAGTTTAGTAAAGATATTATATTGATCAAAAGTTTGTACAGAAATTGCAAGTCATCATCTGTTTAGCCATTTCTCAAGCCAGTATTGGGGTCGGTTTCTAGTCTAACTGAATATAGCTGAGTACTAGTTTTTTTATGTTCAGGTTAGACAGCCTCAACAGGTAGAGCTTCGACTCAACCATCGAGTCCAGAGCTCAGACTGCAGCAAAAAAGCTGGGAATCCTACACAAGGTGAAGCGGTACTTCACGCCTGGACAGCTTCTAAATCTATACAACGTATAACGTAAACCCCATATCTATCCAAAGGGGCTGAAGAAAACATCTGGTATGGAGTCTCTTTGCACAGTTTCAGCTAAAAATAAGTGACTCAAAGAATTGATACCAAATTATCGGTTTCATATATTTGAATAACAAACGTGTCACAGCACTACGAGGGTCAATAACTTTCCACGTCACTTGCCAATAACACGATAATTCTTTTCGTTCTTCTTAATTTGAAAAATTCGGTCTCTGGTATTGTGTATTGGAATTTGTAATAAGTTCTACACACGTAGACTTAGGATTACAAAACCCTTGCCATATCGTTTGTTATCATCCAAAGAAACCGTGCACTTGGTATGTATACACCCTTTAAATTACACGTTGTATAAAGCACAGGTCCGTTCCTGCGTGGAGTATTGCAGCCACTTGTGGTATGGCTCTGCAAAATACCAACTTGCTACATTGGACTCGATCGAGCGCAGAGCTAAAAGGCTTATAGGTGACGAGGCGCTAGTGGACAAGCTTCATAGCCTGGCTCATCGGCGAACCGTTGCTTGCCTGTCGGTTTTCTATAGATTGTACTTCGGAGAGTGTCGCAGAAGCTCCATGACCTGATTCCTCCATCTCCCTTTCATTACCGGTCTACCAGACGCACGGCTGGGTACCATCCACACTTGGTTGATATACCGTCTTGTCGTACCAAGCGCTTCTCCTCCACATTTAATGTGCGCACGGCCAAGTTGTGGAATTCTCTGCCTGCTTCTGTGTTTCAGCCTTTAAAGCAATAGTAAATAGGCATCTTCTGGACTCGCTCGTCACATCGTAGACCTCATCTATCGCTTACCATCAGGCGAGATCGAGGTTAAGAGCGGACTCATCTGTAATAAAAAAATAGATAGGCAATACCTCCAGATTGACTACCTGACCTGACTGACGATAGTTACGTTGCACGGTAAAAAAAGTATCCAAGAGACAAAAGGATAGACTCAGACGCCTATAAGTGCTTCCGATAAACTTGCGTACATGTAGACATATCCCGTCTTTTGTTTTGGTCTAAATAGTCCAATGAAACTCCCAGAAACAGCTCAATGCTTTATCACTTGATCGCTCAAATACTCATAAGATATATTATACTTCAACATTTCAACGAACATAATCAATTAAGCTTATGTCCCTCCTCCCCTTCTGTACCGGACCACAATCCTTAAATGTCCAGTACGTTACATAATTGCACACACAAACAGACTAACGATAATAAAGGGAAATCTCTGTCACGTTTCCGACGTGTTTACCGTGTTATCTGCCTTGATTTCTGTGAGCCGGTCACTGTAATTTCACAAAGGCTTCAGTAGCGTAGCTACTAAGGTGCAGGGGCGCTAAGTGCCTCAAGTTTAAGGGGCCTCTCAGTGTTTGCATACATACTCAGGCATGACAAATTCAGACATGTAGAAGTCCCTTACAGCTTTAAGCAGTCGAATTAAAACATAATATCCTTCTTTTAAAAGGATGTCCGTTTACGATCTTACTAAACTTGGAAAGTGGTGTAGGACATTAGTATTAAACTATTATTGGTAAAAAATAGCTTATTTTTTCGAGGCACGATGCTTTTTTATCTCTTCGTTTTTAGGCCCGTTGAAGATTTATGCAAAAAATTGAAATTTATAGGACCTATTATAATATATTCGGCCTTTATTGAATTCGACAAAAATACTTTTTACAAAAAAGATCTTATTACATTGTATATTTTGTAAGAGTATGGATGACAAATAAGAAACCAGGGGCCCCATTACCTTTAGGTACCAGGGTTACGCCACTGCTAGATTTCGCTCGAAATATTTACTATAATAGGTAGGTACACCGCTTATGGTTCCTTTGACATTGGAAATAAATAAATAAAAAGATAGGGGGTGTAAAATTTATAACATCAGGTTAAATTGGTTCCTTAGAATTAGCAACAGCAGCTTACACAGATAGTGACCATTCCTAGATATTGACGAGCATTTTCCAAGATAGAAACATTTTTCTGACACTCCGCGCTCGGTAAGGTTTGTAGAGATTATACCACGATTTCTTAATTAAGAATTATAGGGTTTTGTAAAACATTATTTTATCTTAAAAATCGGTCAAGAAGTTTGGGCATTAAATTGACGTTTTTAATTCTAAATATTCCATTAAGTAACTGCACTTAAGGAAGAAGGTGTTGATCTGATTACGAAATACTCACACTCAACATAAAATCAAAATGGAAGCATTGGACAAATTCTAAATATTAATGAATGGTATTGTTTGTATTTACAAGTATTAACTATCTCAACATTTTATCGAGTGGACCTAAACAAAAGCTTCATAAAACAGCGGTAGAACTTTACCCAATCAAAACAATAAAAAACAAAAGATAGATTCGCTGAACTTTACAAACACTGAACTGTTGAACTATGTTCTAGTCCCAAGAGATGTAACACACATTTGAGGACCTGATACTGAATGACATTGAATAGTTGGGTACAGAATGCCGGCTTTATACAACGAGCGAAAACGTACGCACACATATGTACGTGTCTGAAAGGCTATCTCACACAAATACCGGTACCTACAGATGCATGCTAGACAAAGCATCATCTACAACATGATACTTACCCCTACTAGCACAGCTACTAGCATGAGGCGCCTGAGCGTAAAACTGGCGACTAAGCTGAACCAACCGGTCAATACCAACTTGGCCAATTAAATTGTTTAGGGTCGTGAGTACAAGTTAAATTCAAGAAAACGAATTTAATGTTTTAATAATGAATATAAAATGAGAAAAAATTGTTTTTTTGATTTGAAAATTTATGAAACGAAAAAGCGACAGTAAAAAGAGACAGACACATAAATTCATAAGAAAAAAAGCCGAAATTTTTGAAGGTTTCACTTCTATCACGTGTGAATTGCACACATGTTTTTTATTTAATTACTTAATGTTGTGGATATTTTGATCTCGAAAAATATGTTTAATTATGACAAGTAAGTCACTAGAAACGTGAGAAAGATTTTTCCATTATATATGTTATTTGAATTTACCATTCAATCAGAAGACAAAACCTGATACAGAAATTATTGGAAAACAGTAATTCTAAAATAGAATATTAAAAGTCATGTATACTTTAATCATTCATTACAAAAAGCTAATTATCGTTAAATTATTTATTTCATTTTATCTTCCTGGATCTAACCAACTAAAATAGGAATACATTTGGTATGGAGGAATACATGTGTGGAGAGTGTGCTTCACGTAAGTACGTGAAGCGTATCATTGCTTTTGCGCTCGTTATATTAACCTTCTGTACAAATTTATTCTGTGACACCGACCTAGCTCTTGGTCTATTTATCTGACGAATCGAAAAAATCCTTTCCACCATTTTGTGTACAAATTATCTGGATGCCTTTGAGCTTCGATTTTATCTGACCGCTAATCGTTTGTGCTAATAGATTTTCTTTTTGTTTTTCTTTGTTAAAATTTTGTTGTTTATTTCAGGCATTTGGTTTGTGTTGAAAGGTTAGTACCGGACTGTTTATTTGTATCGTTGCGCGTCTATTTTTGAAAAAGATTTCACATTTTATATTTGTGTCAAGAACGGGTTCATATTACTGTGTCGTGTGGAGGCC
Organism: Tholera decimalis; assembly: GCA_943138885.2. NCBI lineage: Eukaryota > Metazoa > Arthropoda > Insecta > Lepidoptera > Noctuidae > Tholera > Tholera decimalis. The sequence goes on along the minus strand of OW964573.2, from coordinate 18,912,928 downwards.
ATGTGCAGTTTTTCGCAATTGATTTGCTACAAAACTTGTTGCGCGTGCCCCGATTGTAGGTATAATTTATATCAAATGTACCGTGTTACGCATGATTATAGCAGCTTTTGCGCCGGTCACATAATACATATTGCGTAGATCTGTAGGGTCTAATGAGCAATAATATAATATATAAATAACTAGCTTTTGCCCGCGACTACGTACGCGTGAGAAGGTTTTCCCGCGCAAATCTCGATCCCGTGAGAATTTCGGGATAAAAAGTAGCCTATGTGTTATTCCAGAATGTCGACTATCTATTTACCAAATTTCATCCAGATCCGTTCAGTAATTTTTGCGTTAAAGAGTAACAAACATCCATCCATCCTCACAAACTTTCGCATTTATAATATAACTAGTATTTGCGTGCTGCGCGAGGTGCAAGCACCTCGCGTGCTTGTGAAAAAAACTAAAGCGTTGCCCCTCTAAATCAAGTATTTGCGTGTTGCGCGAGGTGCAAGCACCTCGCGAGCTTGTGAAAAAAAAAAAAAAAAAGAGGGGGGGGGGATGGGGGGGGGGGGGTTGCACAAGTATTTCGACTAAAGCATTGCCCCTCTAAATGAATCTGAAAAAAAAAATGTTCCAAGTCTCTTAGATTCCGAGATCCGCCTAAAGGGAGGGGAGAAGGGGGGCGGGGGGGGGGACTTTGAAAAATGGTTTTTACTTTACCGAGCCTCCTCTATACGAATCCGTAAAAAAAAAAAATACGGGTCTCGTAGTTTCCGAGATACGATAGGGAGGGGGGAGAAGGGGGGGGAAAAGGGGAGGTTTGGCACTTTTCCCGTAGGTTTCAGAGTTACTTGTTTACGAATCTGTCAAAATATACCCACCTCCCCATCCACCATCTGGGAGAACAATTATGTCAGTGAGTCAGTGAGTGGTAATTTAGCTTTATATAGTATAATAATAATAATAATAAAAATAAGCTGGCAACACTAGCCGTCAAATCAAGTTTTGTTTTCAGTTCCTACAAAATAAATTCGCAAAATATAGTGATAAGTTTTCCCATCCAAATTTCTCAATATTTACGAAAAGAGGACAGATTGAACCAAGATAAATAACATAAATCTAAAAAACAACCGATATTAAAACGAAAATGAAGATAATGTATAATCCATCGACAACTGTCAAGTGGTCTGTCATTGACACCAATCACTAAACAATGCAAGAAATAACTATGTTAACAAACAAAACTTGATGATGCTTACTAGAGCAGCTTCGCAACGTGCACGCCCACCACCCCCGGACCCGTCGCTCAGCTCCGCCTCGCCACCGGATTTAGGATTACCTACGTCACCGGCGGCTGCATCCGCGTCGAGCTCGAGCGACGAGTATTTCTCTCCGCCGACGTCGCCAACACCTGTGCGCCGGCAGGGGAGAGGCCGGCCACCGAACAGCTTGGGACTTAGGAGCCAACTGGCTGCGAGTCGGGTCCCCGCTACCGGTGGTGTGCAGCGCATGAGATGGACTCAGTCCATAAACGAAAACGTCATGCGCGCATATTATGGGTCTACAGAGGGGGGAACTAACCTCACTGCGTATCGTGTCAGGATGCTGTCTCTGTTCCAGGACCTAGAACCAGCTGTCAACGTCTCGGCCCAACGACTGTCGGATCAGGTGCGGGTCATCCAGCGTAGCCACAGGTTGGATGACGCAACACTTGATAGGCTGCGCTCAGAGGTACTGAGCAACCATATCATCTCGTCCCCGACACAAGCCGTGGTACAAGCGCCCACTAGTAGCGCAATGACATCGCGGCTCTATAGTCATAATAATGAGCTAGATGATAGGGTTGTCACGGTAAGTAGCCAATGCAACGATCGACTGAGGAGCGCACTGGAGGATGCGCTTCGCGAGTATAGATCGGCTCCGCCTGAACTTAGACCCCGGTTACCACGGTTACCTATGCACAAAAAAAATAGGGCGTTGGTGTGTGCTTTGGACTCGCTGCTTGAGAATATTTTTGAGAGCAGCGAAAACCTCGTTGATACGCACTCAATCCTGTATTGCGGGGCTGTTGCGGCATGTCGCTTAGCTAACGTTAAATTCCCTAATAACGACGAAGCTATTCGACCAAAACCTGCTGTACCAGCCTGGCAGTATAGGATCGAGAGGCGTATCGATGAGGCCAGAACACTCATCGGCAAACTATACTGCTTCAAGGAAGGCAATGCACGCCCACGTGTAATGCGTTTTGTACGGCGGGCTTTCTCGGGGACTGGAATCAGCCCTCGAGAATACACACCCCACATTACGGAGCGCATTGACTTCCTGAAGCAGAAAATTTGTGCATGGGCAAGCCGTATCCGACGGTTTAAGCGGCGGGTTGACCGGTACTCGCAGAATCGCATGTTCCAGAGCGATGAAAGGTGGGTATACAGAGCTTGGGAGCGACCCAATCAAAATGTGACTGACGTGTGCCGCCCGGATGATACCGCCACGAATTTATTCTGGCGCAACATCTGGTCGGTACCCGTCTGTCATGTTGAGGGTGACTGGATGCGTGAAGTTGAACGCGTGTGTGAAGCTATACCACAAATGGATAAAATAATCATTAACGCTTCTGATGTAGCCAAAGCAGTTCATCCGTTACCAAACTGGAAGTCTCCAGGACCGGATGGACTACACAACTTCTGGCTCAAGTGGTATAGCAGCTCGCACGCGCTTTTGGCTTCTCAATTCCAGGCATCCTTAGAGACTGGGTCTCTACCAGAGTTTTTAACAACAGGCTGTACCCACCTGCTTCATAAGAGTGGTAGTCCCACGGAACCCAAAAATTATAGACCGATTACCTGTCTGTCTACGGTCTATAAGGTTCTTACGTCCATCCTGAGAGTGAAAATAAATATGCACATTGAGTGCAACTCAATTATGTCCGCTTCTCAGAATGGATGTAGGAAAGGGTCCCGTGGCACTAAGGAGCTACTCCTCATTGACATGGCCATCAGCCAACAGGCTCGTCGATCCCGAAAAGATCTATCGACATGCTGGATAGACTATAAAAAAGCCTTTGATTCTGTTCCTCATACCTGGCTTATCAAGGTGCTAGAGCTTTATAAAATAGACCCAACTCTACGCACCTTCCTTGAGTCATGTATGAGGCAATGGAAGACGGTACTTCGCTATCCAGGATGTCGACCAATCGGAGGGAATGATGAGCCTATATGGATCAGACGGGGAATATTTCAGGGTGACAGTTTGAGTCCACTTTGGTTTTGCTTGGCCCTGAATCCTCTAAGTACAATGCTAGAGGAGTCAGGCCTGGGCTATCGGTTGAGAAGAGGAGGTCAAAGTATATCCCATCTCCTATACATGGATGATTTGAAACTCTTTGCCCCCAACAACTTGCAACTGATGGAACTACTGAAGGTAACTGAAACTTTCAGTAGCGCCATCAAGATGGAATTTGGTGTGGACAAATGTGCAATCATGCATGTAAAACGAGGAGAGATTATGGAATCTGAAGGAATTCAACTTTCAGATTCCATACAACTTAGATCTCTCTGCTTAACCGAAACTTACAAGTATTTGGGTATGTCGGAAGCTTTGGGCATTAATGTTACTGACATGAAGCAATCGCTGAGGGAGCGCTTCTTTGGCCGCCTGACAAAGGTATTAAACAGCCTTTTGTCGGGAGGAAATAAGGTGCGCGCTTTCAACGGTTGGGTCATGCCGGTGTTGATGTATTCTTTCGGCATACTCAAATGGACTCAAACCGAACTGGACGCCCTGGATAGGAGGGTCCGTACACTGCTAACCGCAAATCGGATGCATCACCCACGATCATCGGTGATGAGACTGTATATCCCGCGGAAATGTGGAGGTCGAGGCTTTTTAAATGCCAAAACTCTCCACAACCGCGAGATTTGCAGTCTCAGGGAATATTTCCTTAAAGCCGATGTGGGTATGCACCGAGAAGTGATTGCAGTGGACAAGGGACTCACCCCGCTGACTATGGCTAAAGAGAACTGGCACAAACCTGTTATACTTACCCCAGATGACCGCAAGGAGGTATGGAAAAGCAAGGAACTTCATGGTCGCTACTATCGGGCTCTTTATGGGTCCGATGTAGATTTGACAGCCTCCGTTGCCTGGCTACGCTTCGGGGATCTCTTCGGAGAAACTGAAGGTTTTGTCTGTGCAATTATGGACGAAGTTATCTTGACGAATAATTACCGGAGACATATTATGAGGGACGGGACGATTGACGTGTGTCGGGCATGCCATCGTCCTGGTGAGTCCATCAGACATATTGTCTCCGGTTGTTCTCGTCTAGCTAACGGCGAGTACTTGCATAGACACAACCAAGTAGCCAGAATTATCCACCAGCAACTTGCTTTGAAATACAAACTTGTCGATTCTGAGGTACCGTATTACAAGTATGTGCCCGACCCAGTTCTCGAAAATGACCATGTCACGTTGTACTGGGATCGGTCTATCATCACTGATAGGACTATTGTTGCCAATAAGCCTGATATAGTGGTGATAGACCGATTAGTGCGCCGCGCAATGATAATCGATGTTACCATCCCACATGACGAGAATCTCGTGAAAGCTGAGAAAGAGAAACACATTAAGTATCTCGACTTAGCTCATGAGGTTGTTGACATGTGGGATGTGGACTCGGCTGTCATTGTGCCGATTGTCATATCAGTCAATGGGCTGATAGCTAAAAGCTTCGACGACCATCTGTCGAAGCTGGCTTTGCACAGCTGGATAAAGGGCCTGATACAGAAGGCAGTTCTCCTCGATACAGCTCGTATTGTGAGGAGGTTCCTTTCTCTGGAGACCTAACCACCGGTAGCTTGGACCCCGTTCCCGATACCAGTGGACCGCCATTTTTTATATTTTTAAATGTTTTTTTATTGTCACTTTTTTATAGAAAAATATTTAAAAATGTAATTTTTGAGAGGTATATAAAATAAAGGAGATAATAATAATAAAGTATAAAGTAAGTAGGAAGTAGGATAGTAGGAAGTAGGATAGTAGGATAGGATATTAGTAGGATAGTAGGATATAAATCTTTATTGACATAAAATGAGGATACAAGACACCGTGAAGCCTCTGAATCCCGAACTAGGTTAGAACCTGTATATCAGGAATCAACGCCTTCTTCCATTTTTCTGTTTTGAATGTCAAAAACTATGTTTACAGGTATGAGAGCATGCAAAAAATAACATGACTGACTTTGAATTTTTAATTAGTTTTAAATAAATTACATTGAATTGGATTTTATTTGTTTTTAACACGCTTTTATTGGTCGACCTGTATGTAACTAACTATGTAATGGAATTTAAGGTAACTAATTTAACCATCTTCCAAGTTTCATAGCGTACTGAAAATTGGCAGCTGTATGTAGTTCTGATGACAATACAGTAATATGGTACTGTCGAACTGATCTGATGATGGAGCCGAAGATATGAACTGGAAATTCATGATGGAAAATCGTATCTGTACCGTCGGTTTAGGTTATATCGGGTAATATCTGTATGGTGGTGGGAAGTTCGGTATACTTATTGAATAAACCAGTTTTCTGCTAACTCTCGCCTTTCATTGACGCTGCATTGGCGACGAGTACGGGATCTCTTTTAAATCTTCAATTCGCGTGCAGTTTCGTTTGTATTTGGATTAAGATGCCAATCGGGAAGTTGGAACCGTTCAATTTAAGTTCTAAACAGTGGCCTGCATATATACGCCGGGTTAATCAGTACATTTTACTTAATGACGTCAAAGATAATCTTAAAGTGCCTATGCTAATAACTATCGTGGGTGAGTCCACGTATTCTTTGATGTGTGACCTGTGTTCGCCTGACTGTCCCGAGAACAAATCTTATGAAGATTTAGTAAAACTAGTGGCCGATCACTTGGAACCGCAGCGATCCGAGATCGCCGAACGGCACGTGTTCCGGCTGTGGCGACAGCGTGCCGGCGAGCCTTTGACGGAGTATTTGCAGGCTCTCAAACATATGGCAACAACTTGCAACTTTGGTAAATGTAAGAAGTGTTCTACTCTAGAGGAAAATTTGAGAGACCAGTTTGTTTCGGGTCTGGCAAATGACGCAATGCGTTCTAGAATATTCGCCGAAAGGAAGATAGAATACAAGGAGGCGGTGGAGTTAGCACTAGCTCTGGAGGCTGCAGAGAAGCACGCGGAGGTGAGCGGCAGCACGGGCGTGCCGACTACGACCTCGGGTGCCGGCGGCGACGCAGGGAACGACCTGCACTACACGCGCAGTGGGCGCGGGCGCGGGCGCGCTCACGGGCCGCGGGGAGCAGGCGGCGCGGGCGACGCGCCGGAGCCGCCGGGCGCGGATGGTTCGGCTCGGGGCTCGGCGGCGCAAGCATGCTGGCGGTGCGGTATTTCACCAATTGTATCACTCGGTTATATTGAAGTTCAAGTTAGATTACGAGATATTGAAGTAAAATCCTTGCCTCTTTATATTATGTATTAGAAACGGATCGTGTCCCTTATTAGGAAGAGATTGGTTACGTGCTCTTAAAGTAACACAAATTAATCTTTATAAGATAACCGATCATGGATTTGTGAATCGTTTGTGCGCAGAATTTCCGGAGGTATTTACAGATAGGTTAGGGACTTGTAAGCGAGCCATTCGACTACAGCTGACTAATGATGAGCCCGTGTACGTGCGCGCGCGGCCCGTGCCGCTGGCTCTGCACGCGCGCGTCGAGCGTGAGCTGGCGCGCCTGGAGGCCGACGGCTCCATATACCGCGTCGACTATTCCGACTACGGCACACCGATTGTGCCTGTCGTTAAAAAAAATGGAGATATACGAATATGTGGGGATTATAAGATTACAATAAATCCTAAGTTCAAACGTGATTATTATCCCTTGCCCCGCATTGATGAATTATTTACAAACTTAAGCGAAGGAGAAAAATTTACTAAAATTGATCTTACCCACGCTTACGAACAGTGTCTATTAACAAAAGAGTCACAAGCTTATACAGCCATCACAACTCACCTCGGAACATATGCCTATCGTCGTACGCCATACGGTCTTGCATGTATTCCGGAGAAATACCAAAAATTAATGGAAGAAACCTTACTTGGCATCCCTGGTTGTGTGGTTTTTCTTGATGACATATGCATAACGGGTGCTAATGATAAAGAGCACATTAGTAAATTACGAGCGGTACTCGAAAGGTTGCGCGACACTGGTTTAACAGTTAAACTAAGTAAATGCAGTTTTTTACAAGAAAGTGTTAAGTATTTAGGTTTTATTATTGATAAAAAGGGATAACGGCCTGACCCTACTAAGCTGTATGCTATTTCCAGCGCACCTAGGCCAGAAAATATAACTCAACTTAAAAGTTTCTTGGGAATGTTAAATTATTATGGCAAGTTTATTAGCAATTTAAGCACGTTACTATATCCGTTACACAATCTATTGAAAAAAGATATTCGCTGGAAGTGGGATCACAGTTGTGAGCAGTCGTTTACAGAAGCCAAGCGAGCTCTCCTGGGCGAGCGAGTGCTAGCACACTACGAAGAGGGGCGACCGCTCGTGCTCGCGGTCGACAGTAGTGCGTATGGGCTAGGCGCAGTGCTAGCGCATCGCTATTCCGATGGAAGCGAGCGCCCAGTTAGCTGTGTGTCCCGCACTCTAAACGCGGCCGAGCAGAATTATTATAGTCAACTAGATAAAGAGGCGCTTGCCATTTTGTTTGGTGTAACAAAGCACCATCAATACTTGTTTGGTAGAAGTTTTATATTACGCACGGACCATCAGCCGTTGACGCACATATTTGGTGCTAAGGGTGGCATTCCACAGACCGCTGCCAGTCGGTTACAGCGGTGGGCGGCGCGCTTGGCCGTATACGACTACGACTTCACGATAGAATTCGTTCGCTCGGCGGACAATGGGCCGGCCGATGCGTTATCAAGGTTACCATTGCCTCAGGAGGGTCGCTTGGTGAAGGCAGTAAACTATATTAACTTGATAGAGGAATCTTTTCCTATTACTTTTAAGGATGTTGCTAGGGAGACTGAAAAAGATTCGTTGTTATGCAAAATAAAGGGTTTTGTTAATTTTGGTTGGCCGTTGACAGTGAACGATACCGAAAAACCGTATTTTGTAAGGAAACAGGATTTATCTGAAGAATTAGGATGTCTTATCTATAAATATAGAATCATAATACCGAGTTCATTACAAAAAAAACTTTTAGATGAAATTCATGAAGGTCATTTGGGCATGAATAAAATGAAGAATTTTTCACGAAATTATGTGTATTGGCCCAATTTAGATAAGGACATAGAGGACGTGTGTCGTGCATGCGGCGCGTGCCGCTCAGTGCGCGACGCGCCGCCGCACGCGCCGCTGCACCCGTGGGAGTTCCCGCTGCATCCCTGGCAGCGCGTGCATGCGGACTTCGCGGATTGTGGGGGAACACGATATTTAATCATGGGAGACGCTAACTCGAAATGGATAGAAGCCATTGCTATGCGAAAAACGGACGCGCAGGCGACTATCGCGGTAATGCGAAGTATTTTTGCTCGGTTCGGGTAACCGTCACTACTCGTCACTGACAACGGTCCTCCATTCTTCTCGCAGGAATTTAAAACATTTTGTCTTAAAAATTGTATGAAACATGTAACCTCAACTCCTTACAGACCGCAGGGAAACGGGGCTGCAGAAAATTCGGTAAAAACCATTAAGAAAGCGATAAAACGTGCTTTGTACGAGGGCGAGGACGTCGCCACGGCTTTAAATAAATTCTTATTTCAATATCGAAATTGCCAACATGCTACTACGGGAGTGTCTCCTGCGATAGCGTTGCAAGGGCGTAGGCTCCGCGGGCGGCTCGACGCGCTGCGGCCAGACGTGTCGTGTGTAGTGCGCGCCGCACAGGAGCGGCAAGTGGCCGCTGCGGGCGGTACGCCGCGCGTGCTAGCGCCTGCTGATGCAGTGCTGGCCCGCGACTACAGCGCGAGGGGGGGATAAATGGGTATCAGGTACCATAGTCGAAAAAACTGGACCGGTCTCGTACAAGGTGGACGTTGGACGCGGAGACGGTTGGCGAAGACATGTTGACCAAATCATGCCCTTACACAACAAAAATCGACATTCATTATCCCGTACTAGCATAGTTTCTGGGGGTAAAGATATATCATCAGAGCAGGAGGTCCCTTCGGTCCCTGAGGAGACTGAGGACACATTTGAGGACGCGTTTGATGGTATTGGTGAGAGGTCACAATCCACTGGGTCTGAATCGGCTTCAGAGCCGGGAGCATCACCGCCACCACCAGGTGCGTCTGCCCGCGCTCTGCGAGCATATAATCGGGCTCGACAGGGACTCTCAAATTAATAATCTTTATTGTAATTGTTAGATATAAGAAAAGCTAATGCTTTAGCTTAAGGGGGAGAAATGTACCGTCGGTTTAGGTTATATCGGGTAATATCTGTATGGTGGGGGGTAGTTCGTTATACTTATTGAATAAACCAGTTTGCTGCTAACTCTCGCCTTTCATTTACGCTGCAGTATCATAGTCGTTTAATTGTTCGATACTCGTGAGAATAATATGGCAAAAACTACAAAAAAAGAAACAGCAACACAAAGAAAACGGAGACTACAAAAAGAAGAAAAAGCGCGAAAAAAAACCTTAAAACTCAGTGATTTTTTTTCGGTTTTATGTGCATTTATAAAAGCGTGTTTTTCTAGTGTTTTTTAAACAATTAATTAATTTTATAAGTTAGCACATTTTACTTTCGATTGTTATTAATTTATAAGATTACACTAGTAGTATATAACCTTACTGTGTGTTACTGTAGCTGTATAGCTCTGTTTATAAATATTTGCACGCCAATTGTAAATGGCAGAATAAGAAGAGATATAAGAGCTAGAGCTGTTACAAGAAATTCAGTGCATGACACATTTGTCATGCATTGAATTTCTTGTAACATCCCTAGCTCTACCTACCACATTTTATTCAAATAAATGATTTATGATTATGAATAAATTAATAAGTTAAATTTAATATTTTATACATTATTGTGAATTATGTACGAGTATAGTGAGTAGGTACTTGTGTGTGTGCGTGATTGTGTGTGTATGTCTTATCTGACATTGGTAGTGATTATATGTTAAGTGTGGGAATGATATACATAAAATATATATATATCCACAAGTGATTGCAGTGATTTTTCAGTTTCTTCATAGTCCTGCATAAGAAGCCAGTCTCTAAAGCCTAGATTGGCATTCGCGCAAAGAGTAAGTTCCTGCGTCAAACGGAAGCTGAGGACGCCGTGGCGTCTATCCAGCCCACCCTGGGACAAAGCAGCCTCTGTCAAGAGAGCCCTCGCACGTATGATAGCATCCACCGTCGAGCGCCCCTTGCGGAAACCAAAATGGCAATGTGCAAGATCCGACCCCACCCTCTCCGGGTGCCCGACGAGGCGACGAGGTGGTTTGCAATAAATCTTTCGAAGATTTTGCCCACCTCGTCGAGCAACACAATAGGTAGGTATGCGGACGGAGTGTCCGCAGGGTGCCCCGGTCTCGGCTTCCAACGAAGCGGGAGCTGGCCCCTCTAGCCGTTGGGTCCCGAGGCGGCATTTTTGGCATTCAGCCTGCGTAACGCCACTTTCAGGTTTACCTCGGTCACCTCTGGAACATTGTCGTCGTCGTCACTCTGGCCCACGTCGGGTACCGCAGGTGGCGGAGCCATGGGCGAGGGAGTGTGCCCACCTCCCGAGGGGAACAGAGCGCTAACCACGTCCTCTACTAGCTGGGGCCGGAGACTTTGTGTCAGCGGGGGAGCCACCATTCTATTTGGACGTCCCTACGGGTCCCGATTAAGAGTCCCCAGCATCTCCTTGCGGGCCAGATCTTTGGCCCGCCGGATTTCTACTTTGAGCGGATGCGGAGCCTGCGGTGTCTGGTATACCGGTGCGACGTCGAGCCACAAAGCAAGCTTCGCTAAGTGAAGCTAGCTCCTGCAACCACCAGTACACCTGATGCATTTCATACCTAAGAGGTTGTCGAGTCAATATCTTCATTTTTTTTCGGTGGGAAAATCATCAAACTCCTCGTGCTCTGGATGGCGTGGAAGGGAGTTTCAGACTATTTCCTACTTACTAAAAACCTACCCTATTCCTTGCGAGTTGCCCATGCGTTTCGAGCCCTTGGTATACCTATCGTTAGAACATTATCGCAAAGAGTCAAAATCTCCTGAAGAATACCCTTACTGTGGAATGTCGTATAGAAGACATAGCCTGATCCCATTTAATTCAATTTTAGCATCCAAAAAAATATAATGTCCCTTTTATTTTATGTTCCCCAGTAAGAACAATGTAACATCGCTGTTATCTCCAAAAAAAAAAATATACGTACAGCGAAAGGGAACAAATTAGTTGAAAAGCCTTTCACGAAAAAATATTCTCGCAAACCTTTTGTTTTGTCCACATTAGCATATTTCGTTCATTTGTCAAAGGGTAATCGTGGCAATGAAAAATGTTATATTAAATGGGGGTGTGAAGTAATTCATTTCGTTTTTTCTGACCCTCAGTTTTTGGTGTCACTTTGTTCCTTCCTTGTTTGTGTCTTGGTACATTTTATTGTCGTCGTTTCCTGGGAATTTCCGTGTTGGTTGCTCCTTTTGACTCTGTAGTACTAATGATGTGACGTAGGTATACCGTTGCGGCTAGGGATTCATGTTTTTTTTTTTGTGAAAAAAGGCTTTGAAAGATAGGGTTTTAGCATGCCGCCGTACACTATGCCCTTTCTTCAAAGAATAATTTTGAATACGATCACGAAAGCCATTTCTGGGTAATTTTTTAAGTGGCAGGAATGACTTGTGTGTAAGAAAAAATTGGATATTATTAACTTACTACCTATGAGTTAACACGAAAAGAAGACCGTAACTTTGCGTGGAAGCAGACCAAAAAGTTATACTTAACATTTTGTGGTTAAATTAGTATAATATGATCGAGTAGGTACATCAAAGTAAGAAACGTGACACTAATGACACTCGTTCAATGTATTATAAAATTTCTTTTCTAATCAAATGTAGTTAAATTACGCCTACTATATTTCTTTTAGCAATTGTTTGCTCAAACGTATCTTATTGCAGAACCTATTTCTTTTGTGTTTATAAGCCACGCAATGTATTATTTAACCCTACTCCAATATCGTGAAACAGCATTTACTTCGTCGGCACATTTTATTTTCAGATTTTTCCTTATAATCCTTACTTTCCTTAACACAGTATTCTCAAGACAACAAGAAAAAACTGTTCAAAGATTTATTTTTTAACCTGTTTCTTTATCAGGCGTATTTGTATCAACAGTTTTGTAAAATATTTTGTTCACACATTTTCTCAGGCGTTGGCAGTATGCGTATGTTTAATTATAGTACTTCGTCTTCTTTATCTACTCGAATCCATACAAACATGTTTTTATTCAGAAAATAAAAAGCTTTGGGGATCTCTCTCTAATAGAATCAATCCCCCAACTAACATTCTATTGACGTAACCAATAGGTATAAGCGAATTACATACAAGCCGAAATTCAGCCATTATCTCTCTTAATAACAAAATAAACAGTAATAAACCACAGCTTTTCACTAACAGCGCTCAAACAGGAACCAACTCAAAAATACTACTGAAACTTTCGTCTCCAGCTTTTGAAAACAGTTTAATATTTTCCGGACATTTTTGTATCCATTGGACTATAAGTCTCGTAAAAACTTCACTGGTTAGTTGCGAACTCGATAATAATTTCCTGGAATTTTCTGTACGCACCCACGCGATGTTTGAAGTTAGCGGACCTTGTATATAGCATGATTGGGTAAAATAAGAACTTAGCGTAAATCCAATTACTAGTAATCCTTACAAATATAATATAATTAATCCACAGAGAAGACAAAATTGTGGCTGTGATTAAAAAAACTTTTTACCAAAAAAATTAAACCGACTCCCAAAAAACACTGCAAAGTGAAAAATAATTTTAATTTCGGTAGTCGGTGTCTTTAGTTTTGTATTTTCGTTTTTGGCACCGACTTCCGAAATTAAAATTATTTTTCACTTTGCAGTGTTTTTTGGGAGTCGGTTTAATTTTTTTGGTAAAAAGATTTTATTTCACTCTTTTTAGTTGGTCTATTTTTAATTTACCTAGTTACAAGAGCCTAATTATCAACTACTTATAACCTTTTACAAAATATTGCTTTTCCCAATGCTGGGCCGTTAATTGTTGAGGAGTTCTCCTGGTACTTCACCATCAGCTCTACATCACCATATGCATTGTGACGAGCATAAAGTGCGTAACATCCATATTCAAGTAATCGAATCACAATCCACTCAATACTTATTATTGAGTAGTTTCGGCGGCCATCTGTGGTCTTCATCATCAGTTCCACTTCCTCAAATGGTACTTTTTGAGAGCAACTGCACAAGTTACTATAATAAATACCCAAAACGACATAGGTGTGCCTATAATATTTGAAGAGTTCCCTCGATTTCTCCAAGATCCCATCATCAGATCCTGACGTTTATGGAAATGGGACCAATATCGAAGTATACCCTTTTAATCAAAAAAAGAATTTTCCAAATCGGTTCAGCCGTCTTCGAGTAATCGATGACCATACATTAAAAAAAAAAAAAAAATATACGCGTCGAATTGATAACCTCCTCTTTTTGTCGTCGGTTGAAAAATCCACTAAAACTCACATTCGCGCAATGTGCGCGGAGTGTACGATTCTTTCCCAAGTCGATAGCGCTGCGTCGTGTTCCACGCGCGCCTCAAGGACAATGTCCTTTAAAGCCGGCTCTACACGTTGGCCAACACAGCGGCGAATGTAGTGGCCAATGCGTATTGGCCAACGTGTAGACGGCGTGTTTGTGCATGTTGGGTGCACAAACACCCCCTCTACACGTTGGCGAATAGTTATTGGCCACTACATTCGCCACTGTGTTGGCCAACGTGTAGAGCCGGCTTAAGGACAACTGAAGGAGTCGGTTAGGTTAGTCAAAAGAATTTTAAGTTTCTCCCACTCCACCCAGAGCGGGATGAGTCATTTGATGATTTTCTCCCCGGAAAAAAACTGCAGTCGATTCTGTTTCTTATGACCATTCACAGAAATCAAAAATACATTTATCTATGTGACCATTGGTATGAATGGCACGGGCCTTCGAATACTATGAGTAAACAGTACTGTACAGGACCACTGACGTATAAATCATATGGACTTGGCATACCTACAAGAAAAACGTGTATACCTACACTTTACTGAGAGGATAAAATGGCGGTTAATAGGGCAGCCCCTATCGATATTTCTATATAGGTAATAACATCGATAAAAGATCGTGAAATGTTTTCAAGTTTTCACAGTACAATATCTACGAGTAAAAATACCCCAAAGTTTTCTAGCTTAGGCCTTTGAAATGTAATAAAAAATAATTACATTCTTAAAATTTTAATAATAATTAAATTTTTGTCGCATAGCGCATACCTATCACATTTTGATCAACATACGACCTAATACATCTATAAGCTGCAATTTGCAAAAAACGTATAAAAATTTTAATTTCACGGGCTACGGTAACGGTCGTTAAAATTATCTTTCAAAGCAGTACCAAAAATTCTGGGTTTTTCACTCGATTTTAAGAATTCTATAGGTAATAATACTTATTTTTCACGTTATTATGACATATTACTTATACGATCATCTAAGAACTTTATGATATAACAGTTTTATGAAAATTTAAGTGAGCATGGTTGCTGACCAATTTTAAATCGTTATAGATTCTAAATGTGTTGTAATATTGGTTTTATATATCCTCAACAAAATGGTCATTTAAAATGAAAAACGATTTTAGAAATCTCAAGATGATTTTCAAAAACCTATTCAACGATTCCCCACTTGACATAGTTAGTCGACTTAAGTTTTTTATTTATCACAATATGGCGTCTGGTTGCCATTGACACTCACAAGATAAAGCCGAATCAATTGACGTAAGAATCATCAAAATCGGCCCACGCGTTTGGGCTCTAAAGCGCCACATAGGAACAAACATACATACATAAATAGGCTGATAAATACATTACCCTCCTATGCGTCGCACAGTCGGTTAAAAAGGAACCCTTAAAGGATCTCTATAAGGGTAACTAGTTGCTGTCTGTCCGTCCGTCTGTCACAGCCAATTTGCTCCGAATCTAACGGATCGATTTAGTTGAATTTTAGTACCTACATAATATGAATTTCTGTGACCCAAACATGGACGTGTAACGTATATAAATTAATTTTGAATATGGGGGTCACTTTTGGGGGAACATAAACCTGAAAATTTAAAAAATGTTTTGCAAACTGTTTTTAATGTTAAGTTTTCAACATCTACCTTTTCTAAAATGCAGATGATTGTGGGTTAATTAAAAGTCAACAATAATTATAATAAAGTATATTAAGCAAATCAATTTCTGAACGATAGAATTTTGTTCAGGTAATTAAAAATTTCTATGAGATATTCTTTCCATAGATTTCTTCCCATAATATTTGAATGTCAAATTCATGTAAGTATACCTCAATTACACGCACGCAATGTTACTTTATTCAGTGTCCGGTAGAAACTTGATTCTTCAAAGTGAAGAGAACAAATATGGATTATTTTTGTTGACATCTTTTTGTTTCCAACCAAATTTTCTTTTTTCCTTTTTTAGTAGGCAGCCTTGAAAGTAAAACAAAAAACCAATAAAGAACTATAAAATAGCATTATCGATAAATATAAGTGTCTAGCACTACTCTATTCCTTCAATAATTAAATAATGATTTCATGAATTACAACTGTTGAAAATAAAGATAAAATGGAAATTATGAATGCTTTACTGTTGAAACTCTTTAACAAATGCAGAATCTTTTGTTTATTATCTAAATCTAAAGATATTTCAGCTGAAATTTAGTACGTAAGTACTGGTGCAAAGTTATGTTCGGGTGATTTCCGCTTCTTTTATTGCCACATCCGATTATATTGCAATTGGGCATCTTGCTATTGACGATTTCCACTATAGAACCGAGTTCAAACGCAATAACACAGCAAATTACTCCAAATTTCACAAATTAAAAGCATAGCTCAAGAGCTTTTGACAGCTGACGTACCCAACTTTGGTACCAAACAGCGAGAGGACAAAATGGCGACTCGGCCGCAAATAGGTATTTCAATGACGCTGGAATGAAGGGTTGCCATTATAGTAACTGTCAAAAATACCACTATCCTTTTTCATTTACGCAAAATTACGAGAGTTAAAAAGAGATGCCAGTATTTTTATGATTTTGGCGTCGATATACCTCATAATTGTATAACTGTTTTTTCTATAGTCAAACATTTCAAGTCCATATGATTTATACGTCAGTGTACAGGACTCCCTATATTCGACTGTCTTTCACTCATTATAAACATTAGTTTCATCTGCTTGGTATTTTCCCAATACCAGTAAACCGTATTATCCTTCACGGAGCGTCTACTTACCTACAAACCAGATAGCTATTTTTTATCTTAGTTGAAGGCGATTTCGGTCCTCAAATGGTACCTACCTAATTGTTCTGTTCCATCCTTATTTATTTTATCTATGGTTCCGTCCCATTTTGAAAGTATGAACCAAAAAGATTTTGATTCAATTGTCAATTTAATTTCAATCGTGTTCTTAAGAGGGTGTCGAGCCTACGAGACGCGCGGAAAATAGGTATTTACTGCAGCGGGCTAGTCGTGTGCGTTGTCACACACACAATGACAAGTTCGCTCGAGGCCCGCTTGCCGTTGCACGACAAAGTTTGCTAACTTTGCATTTTTTAATTTTTTGTCGTTATGTTGAATAAACTTGAAAAACGAATATTAATTATTTAGATGGTTTTATTTATCACACTAATATTATAAAGGCGAAAGTTTGTGAATGAATGTGTCTGTTTGCATGTTTGTTACTTCTTCACGCTCAAACGGCTGGATGGATCTAAATGAAGCAAGTAGGTACGTAAATAAATCACAAAAATAAATTTAATAAATTATACCTATTATATAAAAATTAACGTTTGTTTTTACTGTAGTAATACATTATCCGTTCCCTCACTATTCATCCTATTGCAATAAAACTTTGATTTTATATATTAAACTCCTCAGATTTTTTACACACATTACTAGCATCTTGTTAACCCCTCCAACTAAGCTAAATATGGTTGTGTCTGGAGTAGTTTCACGTCAATAGTGTAATGGGTGGGGTTCGAACCTGCGACCTCTCGATCACAAGTCCGACACCTTATCCATTAGGCTATTGGCGCTTCGAAACTGGGTAAGTAACAAGTTAGGGTAGATGGGTATGCAGTACTTATTTGAATAATAAAACCAGTATGAAATAAAAAAAAAATATAATTATGTAATGTCATAATAAAACCAGACTGAAATAAGTTTTGTTTCTTAAAATTTCATTTAGTGCTCGTTAAAATTCTGATGTACTGTCATATTTTTAATAACATTCGGTACTTTATTATATATACGTGGGGCCATACCAAAAAAACATTTTTTCATTAATGCTGTCTAGCAAACTTACTTCACAGAAAATATAAGCGTAATTTATTTCATAACAATATATGTATCAAGTGTAACTTAACTTAAAAGAAAAAAATAAATAAAAGAAATCTATAAATCTAATGTTATATTGCTTATTATAACATTTTACAAAAATTGGCCAAGTGCGAGTCAGACTCGCCCATGAAGGGTTCCGTAGTAACTATAATAATATAATATAATATGTATATTTACTTGACAAAAAACTAAAACTTAGAAATTTCTTAAAACTAGCTTATTTACATTTTTTTGCAACTACGCCAAATAACTTTGTTTTTGCGGTTTTAGAAAATATGCCGTATCTCAAAAACTGTTAACTCGATATCATTCAAAACAATTTTGGTTGAAAGTTTACATTAAGATCTACAGATACATATTTTTTTAGATTTTTCACTCCACTATTATAGAAGTTAGAGGGAGGGATACACATTTGACCACTTTGGAAGCTTATATCTTTTAAACGATTGACTTTATGAAAAAGTGGTTTCGGAAACCCCCATGTCATTTTTAAAGAGCTGTCTATAAATACCACACACGCATAGGTTTCATGAAAAAAAAAAAAATCAGTTTTGGTTCCATGTATGGGGTAGTAGTATGTTCCTTTATTTTAAATGATTTTAAATTTTTTTCTCAATATCGGAAAGCGTTTCATAGAATACATCTACTTACCAAGTTTCACATGTATAGTCTTAATAGTTTTGGAATAAAATAGCTGTGACATACGGACTGACGGACAGACAGACAGACAGACACACGGACAGACATGACGAAACTATAAGGGTTCCGTTTTTTGCCATTCAGCAACTGAACTCTAAAAAACGAGTAATCTCTTAAAATATATATTTTTAATTTTGGTACACTACACATATCACAGTATAGTAAGAAAAGAAAAAATGACAATAAGATACTATACTTTGTAAGAAATAAAAAGACAATAAAACTTATTTCGAATTTTGAAAATACAATCGTAGAAATATCAATGCATCCAAGGTTTAACTTCCAAGCCTGCTTCGTTTATTACCAACATAAGCAGCAGCTGAAAACGCTCGTTTAGGTTTTACACTGGTTGGAGGAATAGACAATAGATACTTATATGCTGTTTCTAAGTGATATCCACTAATTCCTCCATTTTCAAACAGGCTTATTTCACGTCTAATACTATATTTTGCCAACCCCGATTAATTTTGTATTTGTACTTTCCGATCTGGGGATTTCATACTCTTATCAATTTCCAGCTATAACTTTTCCTTTAGTGTCAATTGAGGTTGGGATTGGGAGGTTTGTGGCCTTAACTCATCATCTGTTTGTGATCCTGATCTTCCTTCTTCTTCTTCCGTGTCATCTCGACTTTTAAGTTTTTTAACAATACACTTTATTTGCTTCCAAACTAAAGCCTGTGTAGAAACTGGAAATAAGTCATGCCATTCCAAATCCGATAATAACTGATTTTCATCATCTTTTCATGGATTTTGTAATTAATTCAACACACCAGTCAAATCATCACTTCGTCGTTGCTTCATACGTTCCACTAAGGATGTTTTCATTTTTTGGCAAGTGCTGAGTTTATGCTAGATAGCTGTTTTATAAGAAATTTCAAAGCGGAATCAGCTGTGCATAAATTAGCATCTCGCCGACAGATTGCTTCTACTGTCAATTTAATTGGGGTCAGCACATCAACAATTTTATTTACCAATTCAAAATCAACTTCTTCCAAACGAATTGGATGATTGAGATCTATAAGAGCTTTTTGAATGAAGGTTTTTAAAAGATAAAATCGCTCCAGCATTGTTAAAAGACTATTCCACCTGGTTTTACAGTCCAAAAGAAGTGACAGCTCTTTTCCATGTTCAATTTTCATTTATTTTTGAAGTACTGTTTCATTTTTCAATGGTGATCTTTTGAAATACACTCTACAACTTTGCGGATTTTCTTTATCAGCTCATTAATGTTTTCATCTTGTGTTAACTCTGGTATGTGTTATAGCGCAAGGTCATTTTGTGACATTAAGATTAAGTCTGATTCTGGACTGTCTAAGTCTTCTAAATGTTCATCATCATGGATGTCGTCCATATGTTCAACAGCCACAGGTGGTTCATTTATAGTATCATCTGAGGTAGAGCTGTCTTGCAAATAATTATGTTTTTCATAAAGCCAGTATCCAGGGAAATATCAAATATACTTAGACGCTCTTTCAATATACGAAGACAATTTTCAGCCATACTTTCATACTTCCATAAATAGGAACAAGTCCTTAATTCCATTTTTTTTATATGAATGCACGTTGACAGCCATGTATGGTTTATTGGATGTTGAAGTCCACTTGTCGAAAGAAAGACTAAACCTTTCACCTGCACTTTTCAAATGTTTCAATTCTGCAGTTACTTGCTTTCTGATTTTTTCACTGTAATTCATGACACGTTTTTGAATGATGACGGCTGACTTTGGTAAATCCGCGTATTTTGCAAAGACAAATTTTCTCGAATCATCTGAAGTTATGAATATACTGAATGGAAATCCATCCACATTCTTGCCAAAACATCATCGAGGCTATCGTCGGCACTTTTAGTAAAATAATCATTTAATTTTCGCTTGGCTGGCGGCGGTGCTGTGTTCAGATTATCAGAATCTAGACTTGTTGAAGCTGATATAAGCTTGATGTTATGTTTTGATGACAAATGTGTATGTAATCCCTTAGTCGATCCATCCAAAGTCTTGAGAATGGCTGAGCATCGGTTACATTTGGCACTATTCCTATCCTTCGCAACTAAAAAATAGCTCCACATTGACGTCGTATCACTGTGTTTTTTATGTTTAACAAAGTCTCCCGCCATTTGAAATACTTAATTTCAGATAATTGACTTTTAAATTTAAATGATGTAGGTCGTGGGTTTAAATTTAGAAAATATCTTGTAATGACCAAAGTTTTCAATATAATTAAGCATATCTTAAAACTGGAAACATATCTTACAACTATACAATAATATAGGTTATCCATCAGAATTCAGACAGGCTTTAATGTCCTCTCATACCTAATTTACCTGTATTATAGATACATTGTAAGAATGATATTTTAAAAGAGTAACTGTGGAGTTTCTTGCCTTCATGTTTCTCCATAGAAAACGACCAATTTCGAACCGTGCCCTGCGCCAAACTGCTGACGTTTTATAAGTGCCCATGTAGGCCTATGTGAAATAAAACATTTTGAGTTTGAATTAATTTTTTTCTTAAAATTCAAACGCGAGCCAAAAATAAAAAAAAAATCACAAGAAACAGTAGTAGGTATCTCTACTACTATTTTTTAAGAGATAACATAGAGCAATCATGCCAGTAGCGTGCAACCAGCGCACCACGCACCATGAGACCATAAGTCTAGTTTAAGCATATACTAACGGGAACCCGTGTGAAATTAGTACTTCCCACAATATGATTATAAATTAAAGCCTGTCTGAATTCTGATGGATAACCTATATTATTATATAGTTGTAAGATATGTTTCCAGTTCTAAGATATGCTTAATTATATTTATAACTTTGGTCTATACTGTCGTATAGACCAATTAATACAGCACAATGGAATTACAAATAAAAAATATCCGATAAGTTGGTCATCATGTATGTCATTGATATACACTATAAAAAGGAAAGGGCCGAGAATTGAACCTTGCGGAGCACTCATCTTGGCTAGGGATCCTGCAGATGTCGCTCCATTAACAATAACTTTTTGTTGCCTGTTTGATAAATATGAAAGCACAAGGTCAGCAGAACACGAATCCACGAACTCCGTAATGGTGTAATTTACAGATCAGTGTTTTGTGGTCAACGCAATCAAAAGCTTTGGAGAGGTCACAAAATATGCCAATTGCGTCCTGAGATTTCTCCCAAGATTCCAGAATGTGACGGATGAGCGCTACTCCTGCGTCTGTTGTTGACCTACCTTTCGTGAAACCAAACTGCCGACTATGCAGAATTCCATTTGAGTTAAAATATGATAGCATCTGGTCCAGCATGATTTTTTCGTATATTTTGCTTAATGCTGGAAGCACATATATCGGTCTATAGTTAGAGGGATCACTCTTACAACCCGACTTAAAAATTGGTACTACTTTACTATGTTTCATTAAATCGGGAAAATTACCGCTGTCTATACATTAATTAAATGTGCCTGTTAGGATAGCAGCAATTGAGTCAATAATATTACTAAGAACCCTAACAGATGCACTCCATAAGTCATCAGTGTTTGTTATGTTAAGACTTTGGAATGCTTTAATTACATCAATAGAAATGGGCTTAAATGAAAATGTTGGTATAACCTTATTGAAGTTTTCCTTTAAAAAAGATTCTGCTAATAATGGCGAAGAAACTACATTCTTCGCCATTATTAGCAGAATCTTTTTTAAAGGAAAACTTCAATACCACCACAACAACTAAATCTCAACAGATTTAGTAACCTCTACTGGAATATTGGTAAAGTAATTGTTCAGACCTGCAAGAAGCCCAGTGCAACGATAACTGGGGTGTCCGGAACTGTCCACGATACGTGGAGCCTACCGTTGCTTTTTAAACAAAGTTCTTACAAAGGCCTACTTCTACTAGGCTTCGGCCTACAACCATATACATAAATAGTTACAAATAACACTCACCTAAGCTGTGGACGGCAACCCGGATCTGTTTGATCACGTCCAAAGTGTGGTATGTATGTAATATGAGGTGAGTAATTGAAACGTGTGATGTAAGTTACGTGTTCTAGGACGTTCACAAGGCGTCAATCTCCAGATGGCGCGGGTCCAACAGCATCATAGCCTAACTCGTTTCCAGATTGAAGTTAGTTTTCACTACCTTTTTTCAACAAGTGCGCGTGCCTTGATATGGCGTCAATATGGCGTAATTGTTCCGACAAATATCCCTGGATTCTCGTCAATCCGGGATTACAAAGTTCAATTAAACACTGTTCACAATCAATCTGCTCATATCTCGTGAGATCCAATTCGATTTCCAACAAATTCCGCGTGTCAGCCCGACTGACGACAATACGGCGTAAATCCCAAAATATCCCGGGGTTTTCGTCAAATGGGGATTACACTTCAACCAATAGATAATTCGCGACCCAATTATCGGTTTCAACAGGCGAATCCAACGATATTTTACCAATTATAATTAACTCAACAGGTCCCAATCGGACGGCATTTTTTCCAAGCAAGCAAAGTCTATCTGTCAAAGTCAAGTAATGTCAAGATCAAATTCTTTATGTCAAAAGGGTGCGTTCTGTTTCACGTCGGACCGAACATCTACCCCCCCCGGACGGGCCTACCCGTCCGCTAATCAATTGGAAGTCTTGACAAGGTTACGAATTCAACACGGCTTCAATGCGGCCAAATACCGTAGCTAGTTCATTAAAGGTGAGAACGGTGTCTCCCAACAATCTCCGCCAGCGTCCTCTTGCCGCTTTCACCGCGGCCCCAAAAATACCCCCCCCCAATGGGGGGCAGGCTGGCGGGTCAAACAACCAAGTGACCCCTCGGCGGGCCAAACTATTACCAATATCAACCTGGCTCTCATTAAGGAACGCGTATACCTCCTTCAAATAGTTACTTGTACCCTTGTAATTCGTACCGCAATCAGACCTAATCAACGAAGGGAACCCACGGCGAGACACAAATCTTTCCAAAGTCGCCTCAAAGGCCTCTGTCGAGAGGGAGGTTACCAGCTCCAAATGTACTGCCTTGGTTGACAGGCAGACAAACACACAAATAAGCCTTAACAATCTTACTATTACGAAGGGTGGACGTCTTCAACAAAGGGGGACCAACAAAATCCGTTACGACGCCAGCAAAGGGCCTCGCCTCATTGACGCGATCAGCCGACAAATCCAAAATTTCTCGCTGCAGAATGGCCAACAGCGCATTGCAACCGGCATGCGAGTTCTTAGTGTGACGATCAGTCACCAACAATTGAACCAAGTGGCCCTCCTTGGGCAACAAAGGGGGGTGACGGGCCCCATAAGGAAGGCTAGAGTGCCTCAACCGTCCTCCAACAGGGTTTCCCGAAGTGGCTCGTCCCAACCAAGTTCAGTTATAACAAGGGCAGGAGCACCAATTTTAGGGTACGGACAACTCACAAGGGTGATTTCAAACCAGGTCCTTCCCTCAACAGTGGTGTCAGCCGGTTCGCCAATTCCCCAAATCTTGCCTAAAAGGTCGTTCACCTTCAGGCCAACCTGTCCCGCTAACCAAGACGACAAAAGGCAACCCCGGACTCCCGTGCCCAAAATGGCACGGACCACAATTGAGTCACCCAAGGGTCCCCAGACCTTGACCGAGGCCGTTGGCAACAAAACCGTCTTGATCGGGGGGGTCCTTTAGCGGGCAGGCGTCAATCTCTTAGTGATGCCTGGGCGGCGACCGATCGCCGCTTCCAGGCTGCCTTCGTTCACGACGAGGCCAACAATCCAAATATTCGTCTGCGCGGTGTCCCGAGCCGCTCGCCATCACTGGAGGGGCATTTCATATCCCACCGGATGCCCGAATGGCGGAGGGCGCGACTCCAGCCGGGGACGTTCCGCCAACGGAGGGGAAAGGCAGCGGCGCCGACCCGGCCACTGCTGCCTAGCAGCCAATGCGCGTTCTCCCTGACGAGGGAAGACCAAATGGCGCTCGTGGGGCTCCCGTTCAACTTGCGCGGGGGGTGGAGTGCGGCGTACAGAATCGCGGGTCTCAGCCCGGTGCTCGTCTCCGGGGTACCCCCCCCTGCGCGAACCCCCCTCAGAGGCTGGTCTGCTGGAGCGGTTCGCGTTGGCGCACAAAATCTCAAGGTGGGACCCTTCACAAATTCTACACGGGCGGGGGTCGGGGCAGTCCCGATGAAAGTGGGCCCCCAAGCATGAGAAGCACAAACGGCGTGCGTTGACAATGCGGCGGCGGGAACTTACGTGCAAATTCAAAAAGTCCCGGCAACGCGCCATGACATGCCCCGTTGCCTTACAAAAGTCACAATGATGAAGACTCCGGGCACCAGCAAAACGGGGGGCGGGGCGACCATCAACAGGCCCCCTAGCCCGAGGACTCCGGGCGCCAGCCAAACGGGGGGCGGGGCGATCATCAACAGGCTCCCTGGCCCGAGGACTCCGGGCGCCAGCCAAACGGGGGGCGGGGCGATCATCAACAGGCCCCCTAGCCCGAGGACTCCGGGCGCCAGCAAAACGAGGGGCGGGGGGAACATCAACAGGCCCCCGAGCCCTAGTCCGTCCCTGGTCTCTGGGCTGAGAAGGTAGTGGGGGTGACCCCGTGGCGCCACGAGTGTTATCCGAAAACCGACACTCGTCTTCCAAAAATTTGAGGAGGTCGTCAAAGGGGGGAAGATGGGTGGCACTATCCCCACCATACTTCTGCTCAAAACGTGACCTCAGCTCCGCGGGGAGCAACTGCAGCACTATGTGCACCAACAAGTAGGACCAATGTTCTACCGGTAACTCCAAGCGTCTCAAAGCGTTGGTCGCTGAAACCAACGGGTTCAGCAAGTCAGTGCGCAACGTCGACGTGCTGACAATGGCCGGTAGCCCCAAAATCTGGTCGATGTGCACATCAGCCAGGCAGCGCTTGTTCTGATACCGTCGGGAGAGAAGCTCCAGAGCGGTCGGGTAGGAGGAATCCATCACCGGCAAGTGCTGCACCAAGGCTCTGGCTTCGCCCTCCAGGACAGACAATAAATAGGCCAGCTTCTGGGCAGGTCCGAGGTCCGAGCGTGCATCCACAAGACTTTTAAAAAGATTTAGGAAGCCCAGCCAGTGGTCCAAGCGACCGTCAAAATGTGGCAGCTCCAGGGTGGGCAGCCTACTCAATAGTCCAGGGCCTGCCTGCAACAACAGGGGTCTGCAGCTTGGCCGCATCAGGCACCCGACTCTTCAAAATTTCCCGCGCTCGTAGACATATGACATCCCCCAGGTGGACAATCTGGTCATAGTCACCCAAAATCTTATCGCGGGCTGTCTGATCCATCACCCTCAAATCCACGTCCATGATGTACTCGTTGAAGCGCGTGAGCGCAGCATCAGCTGACTTGATCCTCTCAATCACTTGCCCATACCGAGCAAGGGTGAGCTCTTCCAATTCCACACGCTCAACCGTTGCAGCTGCCGATTTGAACCATCTCAACTGTGAGGTCAATCCGGCAGCAGCCTCCCTGACTGCCCTTAATGAGGCCATTGCAACAATCAAATATTAATACAAAACACCAATCAACAACCAACAATCAAATATTAAACAAACAGCAATGACTTGTTAGCCGACCAAATAATTTCAACAAAATAAAAATTCAAATTCAATTATTTCAAGTCCAAATCCGACCCTGTACTTATTCCAAGTATGAATCTAGCTTGGTACAGATGGCTAGTTACAAAACAAATAACAACTCAATGCATATATTGTGCAGGATCACACCAACAATTAAATACAACAATTGAAGTATAATATTGCTCCGGACAATCTCTAACAACAATCCAATAATTACTATAAATGCAATAACCAATGCACACAATTCAAGTCCTATTATGTTAGACTATGTGTAATTATTATTTAGATAACCTTTCTAATTCAGATCAATGACATTCAATTATTAATTGCAACAAATATACCAAATTATGTACCAAATTATACCAATAATTCCTAATTTCACAAATAAATCCTACTTGTCAATTCAATTCCAAGGGGCTAGCACTACAAATTACAGTACAAACTACAAGTACTATTTGAGCCCGGCTGACAAAGCAATATATTCAAACTTATCAAGTTATAAGTTGTGTTAAGTAATTAAACTCAAGTTTTAAGTTTTAAGTTTTCAACAATATTCAAAACTTCCAATTAAACCAGTGGATCTTATATTATAAGAACCACGCTCTGCTACCACTTGTTCAGACCTGCAAGAAGCCCAGTGCAACGATAACTGGGGTGTCCGGAACTGTCCACGATACGTGGAGCCTACCGTTGCTTTTCAAACAAAGTTCTTACAAAGGCCTACTTCTACTAGGCTTCGGCCTACAACCATATACATAAATAGTTACAAATAACACTCACCTGAGCTGTGGACGGCAACCCGGATCTGTTTGATCACGTCCAAAGTGTGGTATGTATGTAATATGAGGTGAGTAATTGAAACGTGTGATGTAAGTTACGTGTTCTAGGACGTTCACAAGGCGTCAATCTCCAGATGGCGCGGGTCCAACAGCATCACAGCCTAACTCGTTTCCAGATTGAAGTTAGTTTTCACTACCTTTTTTCAACAAGTGCGCGTGCCTTGGTATGGCGTCAATATGGCGTAATTGTTCCGAGAAATATCCCTGAATTCTCGTCAATCCGGGATTACAAAGTTCAATTAAACACTGTTCACAATCAATCTGCTCATATCTCGTGAGATCCAATTCGATTTCCAACAAATTCCGCGTGTCAGCCCGACTGACGACAATACGGCGTAAATCCCAAAATATCCCGGGGTTTTCGTCAAATGGGGATTACACTTCAACCAATAGATAATTCGCGACCCAATTATCGGTTTCAACAGGCGAATCCAATGATATTTTACCAATTATAATTAACTCAACAGGTCCCAATCGGACGGCATTTTTTCCAAGCAAGCAAAGTCTATCTGTCAAAGTCAAGTAATGTCAAGATCAAATTCTTTATGTCAAAAGGGTGCGTTCTGTTTCACGTCGGACCGAACAGTAATTTTCTAACTTCTCAGCCACTTTTGACTTATCTGAGATGACTTGATCATCGATGTTCAAAGTCAAATCATTCTAACCCTGTTGGTTTGTGTTTCCAGTTTCTTTGTTTATGACCTTCAACACAGTTTTTATTTTATTGTTAGAAATGCTAATTTTATTACTTCCTGATTTAGCTTAGGGCGCATACTCTTTTAAATATCTTTGAGTAGTTTCTTACATAATTATGGAAGGCTTCATCGGAAGTCAATGATTTTTCATGGTATAAGTTGTATAAATTGTCTCAGCTTATTCTTATTCCAGCAGTGGCCCATTCATTAAATTTAGATTTATTACTCATTTGAAATTTTTTATCTGGACATGCCTTACTAAATTCGTGGCATAGTGAAGAAAATAATATCCTGTAATTTTCATTGGGGTCATGGGAGTCCAAATTGGCCATTGAAAGATTACTTAACATGTTATCATTAAAAACATTAATTTTTTTTTAGTTAGTGGCCTAAACTTAATAGTCTTATTTAATTGCCGCTTTTTAACCAACTCAAAGAATACTAGTTGACCTGTATGGACAGACCTAACTCCACTAATTTGAGACGAGTATTTTATGGCACAATTAGTATAAATATTATCTATGCATTGAGCTGATGTTGCTGTTATTCTTGTTGCTTCCTTGTATGTGCATTTTAAGTTAAATGAACCAAACAATGAAGTAAGCTTGCAGTGTTCAGGTGAATTTACTAACAAATCAATATTTAGGTGACCACAAACGAAAACTAATTTATTATCTCTTATAAGCTTAGGTACTTATAATTTCTCCCATTATCATTAAGAATGATGACAAGTTTGATGCTGGTGGTCTATAAAAACTTAAGAAAGTTTGGCCTTCAACTTCTGTACATGCTACCTCACACAAGCAATCAACAGAGCAAGCGGTGATATATTTTTGTTCCTTATATCTAAGAGAATTACTACGTAATATTAAAGTACCACCTCCTACTGAGGACCTGTTGTATGCACTAGTAACAGAAAAATATTCATTTTAAACAACATTCTATCTGGTTTTAGCCAGGTTTCACAAAAACATAAGATATCTATATCATATTTATCTATTAACATTTCCTCATCTAATATTTTGCCGGAGAAACGATTTATATTCTGATGATATAGTAAAATTGTGTTATTATAACTCTCCTTTGTCACATCTAAGGGTTTAAACAATTAATTTCAGTATTATTAGATACCCTAGATAATACTGAATAGTCACTTAACCTATGATCAGTTAAATTGTCAATAACCCAGTGTAAATTGTAAGCTAACAAAGTAGCCAATGAACTTTCGTCGTAAATTCTAAAATGAATGTCAGGATTGCAATCGGTATGCCCAAAAACCTATTACACGATGTTTGATGCAATATTTTGCAATCGACCACGTTTGCTGAGCAAGCGATATAATGCGGTCGCACTAAGTTCGCCGCGAGCTTAGTGTATTTCAAACAGCAACCGGGTGCACTCATTTTCATCATTTAGCGATAATTTTAGCCCTTACGTTACTTTGTTAATTATACTTAGCAATAAACCCTTGAAGGTTATCAGTGTATTTAACTTAGTAGGCACACACGATATCGACCACATCCTTGGTGGATGCAACTTTTTCTCCAACATTCAATATGGATATCGTATGTGTTTTAAATTGGATTTCAAAATGAAAGCCAGATTTGCAATCACCACCCCCAAAAACCCATTACACGATACCCATATCAAATGTGTGAGAAAAAGTTGCATCCGCCATCTTGGATTTTAAAATGAATGCCAGATTTGCAATCACCACCCCCAAAAACCCATTACACAGTACCCATATCAAATGTTTGAGAAAAAGTTGCATCCGCCATCTTGGATTTTAAAATGAATGCCAGATTTGCAATCACCACCCCCAAAAACCCATTACACAATACCCATATCGAATGTTTGAGAAAAAGTTGCATCCGCCATCTTGGATTTTAAAATGAATGCCAGATTTGCAATCACCACCCCCAAAAACCCATTACACGATACCTATATCGAATGTTTGAGAAAAAGTTGCATCCGCCATCTTGGATTTTAAAATGAATGCCAGATTTGCAATCACCACCCCCAAAAACCCATTACACGATACCCATATCGAATGTGTGAGAAAAAGTTGCATCCGCCATCTTGGATTTTAAAATGAATGCCAGATTCGCAATCACCACCCCCAAAAACCCATTACACAGTACCCATATCAAATGGTTGAGAAAAAGTTGCATCCGCCATCTTGGATTTTAAAATGAATGCCAGATTTGCAATCACCACCCCCAAAAACCCATTACACGATACCCATATCGAATGTTTGAGAAAAAGTTGCATCCGCCATCTTGGATTTTAAAATGAATGCCAGATTTGCAATCACCACCCCCAAAAACCCATTACACGATACCTATATCGAATGTTTGAGAAAAAGTTGCATCCGCCATCTTGGATTTTAAAATGAATGCCAGATTTGCAATCACCACCCCCAAAAACCCATTACACGATACCCATATCGAATGTTTGAGAAAAAGTTGCATCCGCCATTTGGATTTTAAAATGAATGTCAGATTTGCAATCACCACCCCCAAAAACCCATTACACGGTACCCATATCGAATTTGTGAGAAAAAGTTGCATACGCCATCTTGAATTTAAAAATAAATTCCAGATTTGCAATCACCACCCCCAAAAACCCATTACACGATACCCATATCGAATGTTTGAAAAAAGTCTTCATCATCACTTTCACTTCCTCAAATGGTGCTTTTCGGGAGCAACTGCACAAGGTACTATTAGAAATACCCAAAACGCTATAGGTGTGCCTATAATATTTAAAGAGTTCCCTCGCTTTCTCCAGGATCCCATCATCAGATCCTGATTTCATAACAATGGAACCAACTAGAAAGTATACCCTTTCAAACGAAAAAAAAAATTCCAAATCGGTCCAGCCGTCTTCGAGTTTGAGGTTACATACATAAAAAAAAGTTTAAGACGAACTGAGAACCTTCTCCTTTTTTTTGAAGTCGGTTAAAAAGCAATAATAACATCACAAAATAGAAATACGTAGGTACTTTTTATGAGAATGGCTTTTTTTTCGAAAATTTGCGCCAACTTTCTTCTAATAATATATTTTTTTTTACATTTTCCCATAATAAAACAAATATTGAAAAAAAAATGTTAAAGACATATATATTGAACAATAAAAAGTAATTGTTGGGTATGCATAATAAATCGTACTCAAAAAAACATAAAATATGACTTATGTTATTCAACGGACTGCTGCAATACATACGTACACAATAGATCGCGAATTATCGTTACCGGCGAAATGCTCCACGATGAGACGTGACCCCTCTCTGAGCTCCCGTGGATGACTGAATTTTCGACCGGTGTACGTTGCGTATGGTTCAAAATAGCGCGCAAATTAGAAGAAAAAATTAAAATTAAAACAACCAAGCGACATTTTTGAAATGTTAAAGCTGTAAATGATAGTATGATAATTAGAGAATAATATTAATTGAAGTTTATGAAAAAATTCAACAGTTTACTATCAAAATTCAGCGACGCACGAGCATGTTTTGTAAGGATTTTTGTCCAACTTTATGTATTTTTGTTTAATAAACTATAAAATATTTTTAAATTTTGCCAACTATGTTTGCTAACACATTTATTCTAGTGTTCATTACATATTTTTGTATGGTAATTAAAGTACTATTATAGGTTATATTCCTTTAGTTGTGAAGACCGTTTTGAGTTATTTTACTCGGCGCAGGCTTAACTTTTGGTGGTTTCAGAAAGCAGTATGAGACATTACCTTCAAGAGACAGAAATTAAAATATCTAGGGGTATATACATGTCCCTAGTTTACCCACTCATCCTACATAACTGGTAATAAAATTCGTATTTGCGATAGATTGTTGGCGGTTGTTGTTTTTTTTTACACTATCTTGTCCTTAATTTGTTTTGGATGAGGGTGTGCGAAAGGGCGAGCCCTTCCCTTTATCCTCTAGTTATGTAATAGACGCTTGTTTTTCTGAGAAAATCTTGTTAAAATCCCTTTGCTTAAAGAACGTTGTTGAGGGTATGTTGCAAGTGGGTCTTACCATAATGTTACGTTAACATCACGCCTATGTTTCTCTGAAGGGAAAACAGGAGTGTACGATTACATTTTGCGGGTTATATGGGTGTGCCTATTTACAGCTAATATTTTTATTTAAATAGTGATTTACACACACAATGATAGAGAGAAATCCTATTTATTGGAAGAGCAGTTTGATGTTCTACTAAATCATGCAGGACAACTGTAGGAACAGGATGCGTGTTTAGTCAGTAGAGGTCTTTTCTTTATTTCTTTTCTTAAGTCTGACACTACCTTCCCCAACACCCAGAACGAGATTTTAGATGATTTATAAAAACTTAAAGCATTGACGCCCATCCCAGATTATGCCTGAGCCACTTTCGATATTTTTTGTCTGTGGAGATTTGATACCACTCGTATAGCTTACAAATAAAACAAACCGTTTTTCTTCACACGACATCTACCTACCCTTTACTAATTATGGTGGTCAATTTAACTGGATACAGCTGAGTACTAGTGTTTTATATAGAGTGGCTGGCTATATGTGAAGATCACCACAATCATGTACCATGGTAGCACGATACCTTTTGCCAATACTATTGTCACTTTATTCTATTTTCTGTATACCCGTAACGAAAGACAAAGATGAACAAATGACAGCCGAGAGCAACGGCCTAAAGAGTTTTCGTAGGCACGGCTGAATCTTAATACGTGAGTCATTCACGAGTCGATCTCGGGAAGATTTACTGATGGCTGTTATTATTTTAGCTAAAAGCTCCTCTTAATTTTATTCGGAAAATTTACAGCTAGACAGACGCAATAGTTTTGTTGATAACTACTTAGAATATGGCCAATTAAGACGCAATATAATCCCGTTGACCTTGCTCAAACGGGCGCTATCACAGAGAATGCCCCGCGCACCCCCTCATTAAAATTACGCGTAGTGTTATATCGTGCGCGGCGCGACACACACATAAAAGTAGTCAGCGAGAGTGGATCATCGAGCAGTGTTTCAGAATATTGTTACGTACCTACCAACCTACTTATTTGTTTTAAATTATTGATCCACTTTTTGTTGTAGTATTACTAAAACAGAAAATATTATAATTATCAATGTAACCGGGCGGCGAAATGTATACAGTTATTATTAGATTTTTCTCACAACTTCGCTTACAAATAAAAGTAAATAAATAAGAACTTACCTACTTACATAAAACATAAAAAAAAATAGAGCTAGTGGAAAACCTACGCGTAAATAGCTATGCCTAAAATTTTTGATAATAATCCTCTTGACAAGCAAAAACATACCTTCTGTACATATAATTATGGAGAACTGAGGACGTTTTGTACATCGCGCAATCTTCATATGGCATGGCTACGGCCAGCATTTGCCGAACGTGTTAGGGTTGTACAAAGATGATAAAAAATAATAAAAGATTAGATAAAAAATAATTATTTATTTGATGATCACAAATGTAGGAACATTATGTGTGAGTGTTAGTTATGTATGTGTTCCTTTGTTGTACTCTAGAAAAACTAAAATAAAGAATCATCAAAATCATTTTCTTTTTGATAATCCTTTCGTAAATTGATTTTTAGTTCAATAATCTAGACTTACTATACAGGATGGTTAATTTGCATTTTTTTGTATAGGTACTTAGTGAATCTAGAGTGTGAGAGTGAGAGAGAAAGTGTTTGCTTATAAATTCTTCTTTCAACACAGGAAAACTGTTGAGCATCTGGCATAAGTCTATTGTAGGTAGAAGTCCAATAGGACAAATACGTTAATTTGAATTGAATAGAATAAAGACGCTGAAGAGGTCTTAGAAATATACCAAGAAGAAAAAAAGAACATTGGAGAATCAATCTTAAAGTAAATACTTTAAGTTATTAATAAGACAAAACAAACAAACATCAATATATTTATAATATTACTATTTTTTTTACTAATATGATCCTTTGCCGAGATTCCTTTATTTTCTGTTCTAGCGCAAATGTAGTAGAATTTATTTTAACACCCATGTATTTTATTCGTTCGTTTACCAAATATAGCTGCTGCTCCTACAATGAGGATTATTTTTTTCTTGTATGATATATATCTCCAGCATCCGTCAGCTATGACGTCAATTATCAGTATTCCCTTTTCATTTACTTTACCTTATGAAGGAACGAATATTATGAACGAAGTTGCTGAGGAGGAAAGATGTGCTGCCTCAACGGCAGCACATCTTTCCTCCTCAGCAGCTTCGTTCATGGATCTTAATGCTTCAGATTCTCATTTATGGTTTACTATATTCATATGAAAGGTGAATAGCTTTTGTGAGACCTCCTGAGACGCTTTTGGGAAGTCCTAGGGTTAATGTAATTTCCAGAAATTGTGTATGTCCACATCCTGCGAC
The DNA here is from genome assembly GCA_943138885.2 of Tholera decimalis. Taxonomy (NCBI): domain Eukaryota; kingdom Metazoa; phylum Arthropoda; class Insecta; order Lepidoptera; family Noctuidae; genus Tholera; species Tholera decimalis. The sequence continues at coordinate 18,879,097 of OW964573.2, read as the reverse complement.
TATTGCACCAGCTACGGCACACGTATTTAAATTCATTTCTTCTGGGGTGTTGTCTCCCTCTATTATAAAAATCATATTGCATAAACGACATTTCAGTTTATTTAGTCATTAAACCTGTCAATCGTTCAGATACGATTTTAATTGATTTTAAACCGCAGTCCAGAGGTCCGTGGCTTACCAATCGATATTTCCACGCCTACCAATCGATATTTCTTCGGTTTCCCTAAAACAAAGCAAAATAAAATTCTGTTGTAGTACTGACGGGCTGAAGAAATATTTTTATGTTCAAACAGACAAGTTTTGATCAATGAAAATATACAATGTTGAAATTACCTCTCTGCTTCATAATGTTTTGTTTGATTTAGTTCCTGATGTAAATTTACATCGACTTCAATGAGTGATGATGGATTTTCAGTAGGTACTAGGTCTGTAAAAAACATAATAATTTTAATATGTAGAAAATAATACATTGATTTTTTTAATAAGTATGTTTATAGGAATTTATTTAATTTAGTGATTCATTATTTCAGAATACATTGATATTTATTTATTTATTTACTTATGTAATAATTTAATAATTATATCATTTGCTGTCTGATGTTGTTCTTTTGTTAAGTTTCTGTTCAATAGATTGATTACTATTTTATTGAAATTGATTGGGTTTCCCCCACCATTGTCGTTTTCTATATGAATGGTTGTTTATGTGTTATGTTTTGTTTATGTGTGTCTGTTGATTTGCAATAGTTTTAACTATTTAGTTGAATGACTAGTTTTATTTTCTTTTGTCCTCTTTGTACAACCCTAGCATGTACGCTTGATAATGTGTTTTTATTTTGTTTTAGTCAATGTTCACCTAATTATCTAAACAAAAGTAATCTCGACTTCAATCAAAAATGGTTTTGATTATTAAACTAAAAACTTACGTAAGTATCATCAAAATTGGCCCACGTGCTTGAACTCTAGAGCACCACAAAGGAAAAAATTGGCCAAGTGCGAGTCAGGGGATCTACTCCGAAATGACACATCCGAATGTTCGGGACCGACCGAAAGACGACCGAACATTAATTTGTTGTCCTACTACGAACAAAGTTCGGACTGGTAAAGTTCGGTCGGCACCATAGTCCAATGTTCGGTGAGTGTATGACCGAATGAAATGTACTGCTAGAGTTGAACGTTTTATAGTTGTGGTTTTTTTAGTCATTAATGTTCATTTCGATATAATTTAACTGTTGAATTACAGAATAAAACTATTTTTTATAATAAGGAAATTGGACTTTACTTTTAATCCAGTATTTATAACTACGAAAATTGTAATATTTCTCAAAAAACAATATATTTACCATTATACTAGTTACTTATACTCTTTGATATTTACAGCAGACATAGAGTTTGCCTATGCCGATTGTCAAAATAAAAAAGTCAAAGAATGACAAGTAGGACAAAAACAAGCGGTGCTTGAGTTTTTAAAACCGCAGGAATAAATATATTTAAACTTAAACCAAATCTCGTCTGTTGCTATCGTTATATTATAGCGATAACCGTATTTCGGTCGTTTAGCATCAAGTGACTGACTGAAGTGTTAAGTGTTGAAGTTAAGTTACGACATCATATCAACAAAAAAATAACGATACTTGGATTTATCGTTTTCTCATGTTCGTGTTTTGGATGTTTGAAAATGAAGTTATGAACAAACATTCTTCAAGAACAAGTCACCATGTCCGGACCGACATCGGCACAAATTGATGCTCTCCTCAATTTCCTTGAGGAGCATCGAGAACTGGCTAAAGGCAACTTGAGGAGTATCGACGGTCGTACTTTGAATCATCGACTGTGGGATGAAAACCGGACCACGCTAAATGCTATGGGCGGCTGTACCAAAACCACAAAACAGCATAGTTTAAAAATTAAGAGCATTGAAAGCTTATTTTATTTTAAATGGCGTTTTTTTTTCAAACTATAATTTTTAATTTTGTTTACTTATAGAAAATTAAAGTAGTTAGTTCTAGTTGCAATTTTTGGCATAGTATTTAATTCAGTTAGGTTAATTAGAGTAAGGAAAGAGTTAAGTGTTCCTAGTGATTAATAAAAATATATTTTGTTTATTATAAATAAAATGAAGCTTTTTATTTCTTGTAGATTGTACAGTTTCTAATATTATCTCTACCATTGTAACACCCTTTGTAGTTTTTAGGTCCTTATTTAATTCTGTTATGGTGTACAATAGTATATCTATCTATCTATCTCTACTTCTATCTACAATAGCAAAGAAGAAATTATAATAATTCTAATGGTTACTTAAATATTATATTGAATGTGTACAACTAACAAAGCTAGAAAAGAATGTTAATACATACTAGAAATAAGAAACTGTTTTTAATATAGTTTACCTATCCATTTCGAGTAACTTAGACAAAGACAGAAAGAAAGACTCATACAATTATTAGAAAACGAACGAAATTTATAATAATAATAGTTTAATAAACTACTACTATTAAACATTTCGTTCATTTTCTAATAATTGTATAAGTCTTTGCCATTTCACTACAATTTTAAATATGACACATTCACTTAACACTTTAAACAAACGTAAAACTCAAGATAATTGTAATTATTCATTAAATTCGATACTTACGATACTCAAAAGAGACCTATTTTGCTGTCGTGAATTTTGACATTAATTTCACGATGTAACTCTTGTCAAACTCAAATTATCGGTCGGCCTTTTCTCGTTCAGAGTAAGGTTTACGATACAACAAACGTCAAAACGAAGTTCGGTCGGCTCCGAACCGACCGAACGAAACAGAATGAAGTTCGTAATATGAAACGCCCGAACATTCGGCCGATACTTCGTTTTTGTGGTTTCGGAGTAGAACCCCAGACTCGCCCATAAAGGGCTCCGAAGTAACTATAATAATATAATATAATATGTATATTTCTTAAAAAAAAAAACCTTATAAATTTCTTAAAACTAGCTTTTTTACATTTTTTACTACTACGCCCAATAACTTTGTTTTTCATAGTGTTTGTATGAATTACATAGTTATATTTGCGGTTTTAGAAAATATGCTGTATCTCAAAAATTGCTGACCCGATCTCGTTCAAACTAATTTTGCTTGAAAGTTTACATTAAGATCTAAAGTATATATTTTTTTTGAAATTTTTAACTTCATTATTATAGAAGTTAGAGGAGGGGGACACACACATTTTACCACTTTGAATGCGTATATCTTTTAAACGATTAACTTTATGAAAAAGTGGTTTTAGAAACCTTGATATTATTTTTAAATACCTGTCTATAGCTAGCTAAATACTGTATATACCACACAGGCGTAGGTTTCAAAAAATATTTTCAGTTTCAGTTCCATATATGGGGAGCCCCCCTTTATTTTAAATATTTTTTAATTTTTTTCATAAAATCGGAAAGCGGTTTACAGAATACATCCACCTACCAAGTTTCACATGTATAGTCCTAATAGTTTCGGAATAAAATGGCTGTGATATACGGACGGACGGACAGACAGACAGTCAGACAGACAGACAGACAGACAGACGGACAGACATGACGAAACTATAAGGGTTCCGTTTTTTGCCATTTGGCTACGGAACCCTAAAAAACATAGATATTGATGATCACATTACCCTCTTTTGTGTCTCACAGTCGGGTAAAAAGTTCCGGGCTCACTAACAGGGCTCCTTTATCGATCAAAGCCGCGTGCAATGTTCAGTCCTAGTGTACTCCCGAGTGATTGTCAAATAAATAATTATTTTATCTCGTCTCTTGTTTATTTTATCATTATTTGTACAACCCTAACACCAAGAGAAGTCCAGACAGTTTTCTAAATTCTTGGTACGCGTACAGAAAGTAGGTATGTTTCTGCTTGTACTTCTACTAGGAGGCTATTGCGTAGGTATTTTCGTGTTTGTATAGGAGTGATGTATCTGTTTGGTGATTACTATTTTCTAATCTGTGCCATGGAGGCAGTCGATATTGATGAGTAAGTAGGTACTTACTCGACATCGAATCAAGAAGCAGTATCATCCGGTTGTTGAGTAGCAAATTACTTGTTCGCCAATCTAAAATAAAAAAAAAAATGATATAATATGTAGAATTGGCAGCATAGCTGGCCCTTTTTTTTCTGGGTGGGAAAATCATCAAATGACCCCTCCTGCTGTGGGTAGAGCGGAAGGGAGTGCCAGACTTCTACTGACTAAAAACCCACCCTGCTTCTTCAGTTGCCTTTGCGGTTCGAGGCCGCGGTATCTCGTTAGAACATTCCCGCAACCCCGTAAGGCAGTCAGTAGCAGCTCTTTGAAGCGCGGGCGGAACATAGCACGCTGCCAATTCAGGCCTGATCCTTAACGGACAGTAAGCTACTCCTGCTCGGCGTCCGCAGGCCTACGTCTACGGTGGCCGGAGGTCGGCTCGCGATCCCCAACGCCCGGAGCGTCTCCCGCGGCGGCTGGGGCGTGAGGAAGAAAGTTGTCTCACCCTCACGCGTTCAGCCTCCTCCTTCGCTAGCATGACCAATCAATTATCGATACTGGAAATATGAAATAACGTAAGGGACAAAACTAAGGTTTTCAGGAGAGCAAAAATAAGATATTTTTCTTACAAAACTGGCTATAATTTTTTAACTATATGTTTTATGTAAAAAGTGTCTAGGACAAAGTTTCTTAGATTTCTTCATTCTTTGAAGCTAAAATAGTAAAAAATCAAAAAGGCCTACAGTTTCAAAGATAGCATGTCCCTTACGTTAAATAATAATGAATACGAGAGATATACGTTTACAAAATTTTAGATATAAATGAACGGCATTGATGTATGGGATATTTAAGGAAAGAAACATTTAGAGTTTTTCAAAGTAAAGGTCTCCTAATGGTACACTCTATATTGTTAATGCTGTTAACAAATATAATAAAAACTTTTTTGCAAAAAAATAAAACCGACTTCCATATCAAAACACTACAAAGCCAAAAATAATTTTAATTTCGGTAGTCGGTGTTATTGGTTTTGTATTTTCTTTTTTTCACACCGCCTTCCGAAATTAAAATTATTTTTGGCTTTGTAGTGTTTTGATATGGAAGTCGGTTTTATTTTTTTGCAAAAAAGTTTTTATTTTCGCGCTTTTTAGTGGGTCAATTTGTAATTAATCTAGTTATAAAAGCCAAAATGTCAACTACAAAAAACTAAAAACGCGCGAACAAAAAACACAATGCAGAGTAAACGAAAAGATCATCAATGTAAATATCTTTTTTAGACTTTTGTTAATTTTTCAGAAACGGCTTGTTCGATTTCGATAAAATTTTCATGGGACCATTTGGGAAGTATACCCTTTCCAACAAAAAAAGAATTTTTCTAATCGGTTAGCAAGCGACGGAGTTATGCCCGAACAAACATAAAAAAAAAAAAAAAAACAAACAAACATCCTAATTGAGAACCTCCTCCTTTTTCAGAAGTCGGTTAAAAATAGAATTTTATACTACTATAGAATTAATAGAATTTTTAATAGAATTAATAGAATTTTTTACTATGCGTATGCCATACAGTTTAAAACTACTTGCTGACTCATAGGGATAAAAAATAAACGAATAAAATAGATCAATACTTTTATTTGTGTTCACTAATCCTCTTTTATAAACGCGATTTAGGCACTCTCGTAAATTATGTTAAGTATAACATTATTAAATTCTGTTTTAAATCATAATAAAACTAGCTATTTTGGCTTACTAAAATTAGACTCACTGACCCAAAAGAAAAATAAAATTCACTTAAAATAAACAAAATCAACAAATCAATCTTTTCTTTTATAAACGCATACGCATGCGAAATGCGTTTATGAGTTTTGCGTTTGACCGCCATCTCACCTGATGGTAAGTGATATGTGGTCGAAGATGGAGCATGCTTGCCAAGAAGTAACCTATTCACTCTTGACTTAAAGACTCCCAGGTCATAGCGATCAGGAAACACAGACTCCGGCAAGGAGTTCCACTCCTTAGCAGTACGCACAATGAAAGTATTCCCAAAACGTTTCGTGCGTATGGGTGGGATATCCACCATGTAACGATGGCAAGTCGGCGTCTGTCTTGTAGTCCGATGATAGAACGGGCTTGGCGGAATTAGATTGTGTAATTCCATCGCTCACTCCCCGAAATGTAACCGATAGAAAACCGATAGACTTGCAACTCGTCGTCGGTGTTCAAGGCTCTGGAGCTTTGATTCGACCAGTGAATCGTTGCCAATGAGTCTCCTGGCCCGTTTCTCGATAGACTCATGCGCGTCCAGTTGGTATTTCGCAGATCCATCCCAAAGATGAGAGCAATACTCTATACACGACCGAACCTGGGCTTGATAGAGATTGAGCATCTGTTCCGGTGTGAAGTACCGTCTCACCTTTGCCAGGATTCCCAACTTTTTTGCTGCTAGCTGAGCCTTAGCCTCGATAAATGGACCAAAATTGAGGGTGGAAGTTAGTGTTACCCCAAGAAGTAATCATTAAACATAAAAAAACAAACTAACTTCTTCCTACAGTTAAATTGAAAATGTCTCAAAAATTAGTCATTATCTTTATCAGCCTCATCATCGTCGGTGTCATTGATCCTACCTTAAATATTATACTCTTATTAGGAAGATTTAAATATTCATTGTGAAACCTATTTGGAATTATAACACAGTCTCATAATTTTTTGAGATCTTTAAACTTTGGAGTTGAAATTGGCAGTCTTTCCTTATACAGAAATGGTAAGCTGTCTATGCTACTGGGCACAGCTAGATTTCTGGTACTTTCTAATTCGGATTGATCATTCGAAATGCAGGTCTTTGGTTTTAAGAGTAGCAGGAGTAAAAACTGATTCAGCAAAATCATTGAAATCAAAGAAATCCTGATGTCCTAACACATTCACTCGATAAGCATGAGGTCTTTTTCTGGCTGATTCCATAAATGATGGCCACTGGGAACTTGGGAAGGTCCCCAAACAATCAGTTTGTTAACCTCCCTTTCAATGATAGCATGCATGCTATCTACTGGCATGTATGTATGTCCAACTGATAAGTAATTTATTTGAATCGTTTGTATATTCGCAGAACGTTCCAAAAACTATTTTAACATTGATAAAATCACTTTGTTTTTATTGTGCCCCGTACAGTTATCACAATAGAATGACACAGTTGTAACCCTCCTGGAATCAAGTTCCTTAAGGTAGTGAAACAGACATGTTGCAATTTCACGGCTTCCACGTTTGCCATCTACTTCTTCCCATGTGTAGCAATAACCGTTCTGTGTTCTGTTTTTGTATACAGTAAAATTATAAACAGCATACTTTCTCGAGTAGTACAACATCATACTTTCACCGTAAGGTGTTCCGAAAACTTTTTGAAGATCAAAGCTGGCTACGACTAATGTATTATCAGGTTTTAAATTCTGGTGGATATGAAAACGTTTATATGTTGCCTCTTTTTCTTCCTTATGTGTTTGTAATTCTTCAACAGTCGCCTGATGTCTAATGTTTTCATTAACACATAAACGTTTAAACGTTTTCATATCCACCAGAGAAACTCCATTTCTGTATCGCTATTCGCTATTATACTTTCCTATGAATTTATTGCAGGTTTTTCATGGTTTGCAGAAGAATTACACCTGTTAACAATTAATAATTAAATGATTGAATACCTTCGTATAAAAACGTAATTTTAAACGTAAAGGACAGCTGTGAAATGAACTAGGGTTAACATTTTAATTTTTAGTTTTGCGTGTGTGACAGAGACGCATAATAGTATTCATTCAGTAAAATTTTGAGAAATTGTACGGATCACGCTGTCCTGTGTCAATTATTAAGGACAGATCAATTTATTTTCGATGCTGACAAATTAACGTAAGGGTCAATATAATTATGATAATTTGAATCACAATTTAATGTAAGGGACATGGTATTTTTACCTTCTCAGGGAACACTAATGTATAAGACAATAATAAAAAAAATCTCAAATTATGGAATAACTTATGTGACCTGTTGTAAAATGTACTCGATTTTGATTTAATGTAAATACCAAATACTGTAAAGTAAAGAGACTTACATTAGTTTTTATAAAAATATTAATTTAAATGTCATATACAGCCAGTTTCTAGAAAAAAAAATGGTCTAGGCCTACGGAAAATATGTGATGTAAAGGACATTTTTTTTTAGATATCGAGATTTTAAATATACAAATCGATAGAGCAAAAAATTCCGAATCCAACGATATATATAACTCATTTTCGACAAAATGTTCCTTACGTTATTTCATATTTCCAGTATCGTTATGTTGAACTAGTGCGCCTCACCATCAACTATCACTGCTTACCATCAGATGGGATCGCAGTCAAAACATGCTTACGTATTTAAAAAAAAAAATCAATTCAATTTACTAGAAATATGTTTTTATCAACTATATTTTTAATATTATTTATTTAGGAAGTTATTTACTTATAATAATAAAGTTTCTTACCGTATTTTTGCTATACTCTGAAGTAAGTGTTTTTGGCGAGCAGCTTTCCATCTCTTCCCACTGTTAGTTTTATTTTCCATCCTTAATCTTTATTTTGTTGCGAGCTGCGGAAAGAATCGACACACATCCATCCTCGATAACGTTCCGCAGAACACTGGCGCGGTGCCGACAGTGAAGAAATGAGCAAACGTATGTCGTAAAACGCAAATAAATTTTTATAAAATTAAATATTAACTTTATAATAAAAAACAATCCATCATTGGACGCAGTTTAGCATTTAAAAATTTATGGAATATTTTTGATTTTAGTTACAGTTGTTAATGAAGCTATAAACTGCTTTAAAACTGAATTTAGAGGTGTGTTTGAAGATTTTTTTTACGCATTAAAGTATGTTTAATTACGTTTTAAATTCCATCACTATATGCAAAAAAGACTTAAAAATTATATATTTTTTTTTGTTCATAAAATTATGTAAGGTTTAAGAGATACACTGATTTAAAAAAACAGCATTTTTGACCGTTCTCAAGAAATCTTCACCTTAAAAGTTTTCCATACACAATCTGCATTACTCAAATATAGGTAGTTAGTAGGCTCAGTTTAAAGCCTGCAATACATGTTGGCCGAGCGTTGTCGAGTGAAGGCCAATACCAACAAGTAGACGATATATGTGCCTTGTCTTGCTATCGCTCGGTGTCACTTGCCTAGTTGGCCTAGTGGAGGCCAGCGCCAACCTGTATAGAGCTCATTTGGTGCAACTTGTCTTCGCTCGCCATTGCTCGTGATCACTTGCCTCACTTCGGATCGCTGTCGGTTTTTGGTCACAAATCAAAGGCGCTCGCCTGCACTCGGCTAACGTGTGGGCAGCTCTACAGATCCTCTTCTAAATTGGTCGTCTACATTGGCGTTCGACGAACTTGTCAAACGTGTGGACATTATTTCTTGACTTGTACCTATTTGCCAACGCTCACGTTGGCCTACGGTCGGCCAACATGTATTGCAGGCTTAAGGTGAAGCAACGCTTACCAAGGTTGGTCCGATAGGTGACCATCTTAACATATCGTAATTTCTTCGTGCCTCGGAAAGCACCGTAAGCCGTAAAAGCCATAAAATCTGACCATAAAACTGATCTGGTTGTGTTACCCAGCTACTGGGCTGTGGAGGTCTGACAGGCACTAATTTTAACATAGATGCATTGTGAGATTGGGGATGGGAAACAATAAGATGGGTTAAGATTGAATATGATTTCAATTTAATTTGGACGAAAAATCTTTAAAAGCAATTAAAAGTTATCAAGGGTCTGAATTTTCTTCACTTGCGGGATAAGATATAAAACTTGAGAAATACTTTTCAGAATTTGGATGGCGACCCGAACGATCCTTCAAGTACCCACTGTTTGGAAATTTAGGTCGTAACTCGTAACTAAGGGTCAGCGCAGACAGAGAGGAATAATCCTCGCGCGGTCTCGGGCATTTTCTTTACGGATCGCGTATGCTCGAGCTTGCGCGCGACCTCGCGAGCCTGCGCGAGTAAACCGTTCTGGGCTAACACTCTACAGTAAACATGCCACTTTATCGTGAAAGTTCGTCAACGATGGTGGACTGGGATATGATTATAATTGTGCTTTTGGTGGAAGAAGAAGAAATGGAAGAACATGTTAATAAAATAAGGCGTCAGAAAGTCAAAGAACCGAGGAATGTTGGCAAGAGAGGTGTAGTTTTGGTGAAACACTGTGTACGACTTTACCATCGAAATGAGTTTTGTTTTACGTATTTGACTCGCGTAAAATAGCGCGGCTTAATTTGATCAGTAGCTCTCAATTGAGTCAATTGAGCTCAAGAGTTAAGAGTTATTCGGTGAGCTAAAGAGCTAAAAGAGTGATGTAGCTCTTTTGATCAAAAGAGCTATATCTCTCTTTTCTTTTCAGTGAGCTACATTTCGCATGTCTAGTGACAACACTGAAAGTACGCGTACGACGCGGGGACCGACTCGACGCCGCGCGGGGATTCCCGCGTATCTTCGAGGACGCGCGAGCATTTTTTGTCAGGTTCAAGCATTTATGCACTTTCTTGTACTAATTTTAAAGTTTATTTTCAAGTGCGTTAGTAAAATCCTCTCCGCTGCGCTCCGTTCTGTTTGCGCTGAGCCTAAGCCTCGCTTTTTGGTAACTGAGCAGGTCAATGTGATGGATTATACAGATTGGTCCAATTTTGTCTTGAGATGTAATGTTTATGTATTTATAAGTACCTCGGTGGCCTAGTGGTCGCAAGCGCGAGCTGAGCCTGAGGTCTCGGATTCGATTCCCGGGTCCGGCAAAAAGTGCTATTTGGTTTTTCTTTTATCTTTTATATCTCCAGCGTAGATGCTAATCAATTAATATTGGCCGCCAATTGGTTAGGAGGACTATTATTAATGTTTATGGATAATCTCTTTCAGTTCTCTTTTTTTTTTCAATATATTATGTGGTCGCTGCAAACTAGGAATATCTCCTAAATCGTGATATTTAAATTCACAAACTCAAACACCCAAGCCCTGGACAGCTGTCCGTAGGCCATAAAAATATTTTTTCCAGCAGGAATTACAGGGATACGACAGAGGTGCATTAAATTACACTACGTATTATACTATACGTGTTTAGAGTTAATTCGATACAGTTAAAAAATAAAAAGCGCCAAAAAACTTTTTTTTGTTCAAACAAACTAAATAGCGTACCAGTCAGAGTAAAACCACAGATTACTAAAAATAAAACGCATCCACCCTTTGTAAATAAATGTGACTGACCTATACCTAGGTAACAAAGTGGCAACGTCGCGCGGCGTGTGTTATCTCTTGTCTTGGACAGATTTATCGCTTTAAGGTGCATCTCATCAAAATCATTTGCGACTAAACTACTTCTCCTGTTTAATTGATTTTTGGTACAAAGCTTGAAAATAGTACCTAGTATACGCAGTTTAAAGGAAAGCCCCTCGGCCGTATCAACTCGGTGTACTGCTCACATAGCAGTAGTAACAAACTAAGTCTTATTGTTGAGGTGATGATTAACTATTTATACTATTTCAAACCCATAGCTGGCTATTACCATCGGTTAGGTTCTCCAAACTTTAGATGTACGGGCACGTAGAACTCCAACATATGGCTTGTCAGCAAACACACACGTACTGTCACACCACATAACTTTACAAGTAACTAACGAACGTTTAACGTTTTGCTTTTATTTTTTACTAGCTTGCGCTCGCGGCTTCCTTCGCATGAAAAGTCTTTTCTCCAGTGAAAAAGTGCCCTTTATACTTCTCCAAGATCTAACTCTGTACCCAATTTTATCAAAATCTGTTAAGTGGAGAGGTCGTGACAGTATAACAGACAGACAGAGTTACTTGACATGCACATTTTTAATATAGTTCACATTTATAATAGTAGTGGGGATTTATTTAATTTTACATTATTTTTATCTACCCCAGGAATAGGCGCAGGCTTACGGACAATGAACAGGGGTAGCTCACCGTCCGGTAAGGAACAGGCCCGGGTCGGCGGCGCGTCGTGTTCCAAGTAGCTGTCAGGGCCTCATAAGGCCATTGCCCGCCGGGGTTGCGGAAAAAAAAGAGAGCATAGTAACTTCTGTAACATAGGTTTATCACTTTTAATTATTTTTGGTTGGGAAAATCATAAAATGACTCTCGCTTTGCGGAAGGGAGTGTCAGATTTCTACTGACTAAAACCCACGCTGTTCAACTGCCCTTATGTCCGGGCCCGCGGTGTATCGCTAGAACATTCCCGCAACCCCGATAGGTTCAATACCTAGCAAGGTCAGCAGGGAATTAAGTAGCTTTGTAAACAAAAGATTATAATGTACTGAATAGTCTATATTCGCTGTGCCCACGTTTCCAACGGGTACGGTGTACAAAACCCCATATTGCTAAGTTATGTTTGAAGTGGTCCAACTAGTTGCATTAATGATTGAGTGCTTTCCATAGAGGCAGCTAACTAGGTACCTAATATAAATTGGTATGAGCTATTTGTGCTACTAAAAGTATGTAATATATGCTTTCAACTAAGGTGACCGATATTTTATTTTATACAAACAAACAGTTGAATATTTCATGTTAGATAGACTAAATAGAATCGGTTTATGTATGCCACGGTGTTTCCGCAGATTCACAGAATATACAAAGATACTCCGAGAACACAATATATAACAGTTTTCTATGCAATTACTAAAGAGACTAATAATAATAAAAAATATTGCAATTTTAAATTGGCCACTGAAACAGTACTTCGACTAAATAATTACAGATTTAGTGAGTATGGCGATGGAGATGTTGAAAAAAGCGCATATCGTCGTTGCACTTGCAAAAGGCGCTATGTGATAAAAATCATTTTCGTTCTATTGCGTTTATCAGATAGCTGTTTTTACAGCATGTGTGTATTAAAATAACGATTGAAACTTCATAAAAGAACGAAAATGACTATTTACCACATAGCGACTTTTGCAAGCGCAACGACGATATATGTATGGCTCCCATTATAAAGAATTCCAGACATTACAGTATGCATAATTCACATTTTGCATACTGGTCTATGCGAAGCAAAAGAAAACGATTTATACTATCACTTTCTTTTGCTTCGAATAGACTTCGTAACATTTAGGGCGTTCAATTTAAATATTTTTATTTTTGTATGAAAATCTGATGAGCTAAAATACGACGAATTTTTAAAAGTCATAGAACAAAAGTTGTCAATTATGATGTTAGTAACATAGTCCTGAGAGGTTTTCGGTGTTTTACAAATAACCCTGTATAGATAATTAAGATAAGCTAAGCAGTATTACCTGAAAGGTCAAAGTCTTGGTTGTTGTAAGTATACTTCTCCACTTCATTCGATTCCAGGAAGCAGTAAACATCAGTACAGTACCCTGTTGATCGTTTTATAAATTGTTTACATTGAAGAACGGTAAAGCGCTTCTCAATGTAAACAATTTGTAAAACAATCCAGGAGCCCACCTTGTGCCCGCTTCTAAGTAAAATGAGGAAGATTTATACTTTACGTTTGTTACTGGGCTTTGAGACGCGCGGTTTAATTTTGATTTCTTGAAATTGAAGCTATGAAAATTATTGAAGTTTTAATACAAATGCTGGAGTGCTATGTAAATAGATGAAGAGCACTATGATAAAATAAAGTATACGAAATGTAGTGTCACTTCGCTTTTGCAGGAGTAGCTGTAGCAGTGGTCGGAAATATTGTAGGCACCACCACTACGAGAAAAAGGACGGAAAACATGGCCAATAAAGATAAAATGGTATATCTGAATTTGGCCAATCAAACTTTGCGGAGAGAGACACTACTACTATTACTAAAAACTATTATTAGGTTGATTTTTTTTTGTAATTGTTTTGGTTTTTGGTAATGATGTGAAATGCGCCTGCTCACCTTTAGTTCATTTGATACGCAATAACTCGTACCTAATTAAGCTTAAAAAGTTTGATGATAAAATCCGAAAACTCGTGGTTTTTTTTCTCTTTCCTATTGACTGCTAAAGAAAATCTATATAGCAATAACACACCTTTGAACACCTTCTACTGTATCGTAATGATTACATTTTAATGTATATGTAAATGTGGAGTATTTATTACGCAAATATTTTTGCCCAAGTTTTCCGTGCGTTTTCCCATAGTGTACTGGCCTAAAACATCGAGAGGCTAATTTATTAAATACAAGACGATACGAAGACGAGATTGCCGAGATCAATTTTCGCAGGTACGGATGAATATTAATGTGGTACTTCTCAGCGTACCGATCTCGGCAAAGACTATACTTGAAGATCGACTGGTACGGCAGCATTATTTTAGCTAAGAGCTCCTCTTTGATACACATGTATCATACTTATAATTGTTAAAAGGAATAGGATGGGTTATGATTGAATATGTGTTCCATTTTACTTAGAAGGAAGAACTCTAAAAGCAATTAAAAGTTATCAGTGGTCTGGAAAAACTGATTATTTTTATATAAACTATTATGAATCAACTTATTCATAATACATATATAGTTCCTATATATATAAGTTATTCAAGAAAGCTGATGCTTCATATTAAAGGGTGTTGGTCATCATAATTTATGATGTAGGTATACCTACCGCAAGGAAAAACTAATAATTATAAAATATTTTCCAAAAAACGTAATCGTAAAAACTGACTAAGAAGTTCCAAATAAATCAATTTTCAATCAGAATACTCCAGAATTGCTGCTAAATATAAATTTTACGAAGCATATATAATATAAAATCTGAAAATCAAATTTTTATTGCTGTGATAATTTAATCTGGGTATAAAAGTCTCTAATGAAATCAGTTTAAACATAAATCTATTTTAATTGCCAACACAACCACGCAATCGCCGCTTTCAAGCCCCCGCACAATGTTTAACATTCCTGGCTAGCGTTGACAGAAATTGGCCCCTACAAAATGAGAGTGATAATTTCAGGAAACCGTGACTTGCGTGACAACATAGCAGATTTAATATCAGGGAAGCTCGCTTCCACATTCTCTGAATTAGCTTTGGTGGAAATGAAAGGCTCGTGAAAGGATCGTTTGTTTTTATTTTGATTGCTTGATAATAGATGTAATTTTATATTATATTATCTATTAAAAAAAATGGAAATCCATTATTTCATACTATACTATCCATACCTACTACAGGATGGTAATAAAGAGGAAAGATTTGATTTATGTTTGTTTTATTTTTTTATTTATTAACAAATAAATAATAAAACAAATATCATAGCTTGATACACCTATTGGTAAATGAAGAAAAAATCCGATCTTACAAACATGTATGATAAGATGATAACCCAACATGTTTAGGAATTCATCCTATATGGAAGAAGTATGTCAAGCGGAAGGACAACGGGAGTCCTTTTCTGTTTTTTTTTTTTTGTTAATAGTCTCTCGTTTGACCACCATCTAATATGTTAGTAAGAAATGATTTAGTCACTTACCTCGTTTACCTACAAGTAACCTTTTTACTCTTGAACCAAAGACCCCCAGGTTATACTTAGCTATCAGGAAACAAAAACTCCAGAAGGGAATTTCACTTGCTTATCTCAACAGACAATGAAAGTAAATATATGCAAAACGTTTTATGAGTATGGTTGAGATGTCTACCATGTAAAGATGACGCGTCTCCGTTCGTCTTGAAGTCCTAAGTACAGGATTAGTGGAATTAGATTATGCAATTCCATAGCATTCTCCCAGAAATGAAACCCATGAATTTTATAGATCTGGGTATTGTGGCTTAAACGTGGATTCAGTATACACAATGCAATCCGATCATCCGATTTAAATAGAGATATATGCCATGTAGGTACTGTGTACCGAAAGCGTACAATTGAGTCTGAATCTAAGTGAATGAAAGTGAATTGCAGCTTATACGAAGAAATCCAATTCTAAGTCGTGAAATGCTAATTTAACCATTAACCATCGTCATACTTATTTTGTTATAACCGTCTTCAACGTATGCTCAGACAGAGATCGCTGTATTATTTTATCATAAACCTTTCAAAGAGATATCCAGTTAGATAGTTGATTTTCACCCCATTTTAAATCATTAAAATTACTTACGTATTGGGTATGTATATAGCCAAGACCTTTATGTTACCAATGCAATGCTTCATGAATAAATATTCTGATTCTGATTCTGAGGGTCAGATACAAAGTCGGTCCAAAATAGCGCTTGCGGGACTATTTTCAATAAGATTCATCTTTAAAACTCCGCTATATTGTATTTTTTTTTGTCCATTCAAACAAATTCCTTTATAGACTCATTCAGAAAACCTTAAGTAATAGTGTGTATCTATATGGTGTAGAGCTAGACTAAGATCTAATAATTGACACTTATTATAAATAGTTCGTATGTCGTTTCATATGAAATACTGATATTCAGTTATATTGAGTAAGAACAATTAATTAAGATATTTATTTTAATTAATTATGTTAAGATCCATAGTTGAAACGACGGGTTGAAACCAACTTTTGTAATTATATAGGCATAGGCTGACCATACGTAAACTCCGTAGACAAGCGCTTTGAAGGGACGACTCGGAAAATCCCCTTACCTTATTTGTGATGTCCTTCAAACAGATCAGATACATAGTATAGGTAACGCCAAATAACTTGGCAAGAGTCGTTCAATGTGCAGAAGTCGATTTTTAGGTGTCAGCGGTTGTCAGCGGGACGCGGGGTATGACGTAGCGCCGCTCCGAGCGCGCGTATGGTGCGTCAGTAGTTCTCGTTCAATTTGCTCCCAAATACACTTGCGTACACGAAAGTTGTACCCTTTGTTTTTGTTACGAGTTGTTGTTTTAATTTTTTTTGTTACCTAGATTATAATTCCAGGACCAAATACCATTTTAAGCAGACTATTAAAACGTCAGAATGAACAGTTAGACACTATAGTTAAGGAAGGTTGAAATTCCGAATTCGTCACTGTCTTTAGGACACCGGGAAAAAAGAAGAATAAAAGGGGTAGCAGTTTTATTAACTAATTGTGACAACGAGAACATATTATTTTTAATGTTTGTTTTAAATACATCTTTTTCACTTTTAAATGTATTTATGTATTATACTTATTTTATTTATAATACTGAATTAACGAATGAATTCCTTTTCTTGCTTTAACATTCTTCTGAACAGATTTGATTAAAAATAAATGATGGCAATAACCAGAGAATAATGGCAAGCAGTAAAAGTGACCACTTTTTTCTTCCACTAAGTGCACGATGCGCGAACTTACCCCCACTACGCCAAAACCTTGCCAAGTTATTTAGCGTCATCTATAACGAGTACGCCTAATATACGTAAAGGTTGTCATATCTTTATCTAGTTATATATTACCAGATCTGACGACTGTCTCAAAAAATAATAATATCTGCATCTTGGTAAAAGTGATAACGATATAATACAACAAAAATATCGGAGCTGAAACAACGTTAACTTTTCAAAAGTATGACATGTCCAAATAAAATGAAAAGGATGGTTTGGCATTCATTACTCCATTTTAAAATCCTTTGAGTTATTACGTGCAGGCTCAAACCCAAATCGTCGTCCGCATGGGATTAGAACTTCCTACCGTAATACATTATAGAAGTATTATAGCGTCCGCGAAAGACCAGCAAAGGGTCATTCATTCATTCGTCCTCATAAAATGTCCATCCATATGTATACAAATGCGTTCAGCCGTTGCGCTGCAATCATCTAACCATACAGACTTACATCCATAATTATTTGAAATTATTTCTAGTATCACACACTCCGGGTGGAGCGGAAGGGAGTGTCAGATTTCTGCTGGCGAAAACCCACTTTATTCTTTCAGTTGCTCTTGCGATCCGCGCGATCCGACGCGGTCTCTGACGTCATAAGTCACCAGTAAGGCTGCGTTTCCACCAGAGATGTGCGAGGATGCGTAGCGAGGGATGTGTTTGTAAAGAACCAATAGAATCGCTTCATTTACCTCGCCTCGGTCAGCACAGCTCTGGTGGAAACGGCTCAGCGGAGCTAGATTTTTGCGCATACAAAACAAGCGAGGGATGTGTGCGAGGGATGTGTGCGAGAGATGTGTTGCGAGGGATGTGTGTTGAGAAAGATGTGTTGCGAGGTTTGTGCATCCTCGCACCACACATTAATGCGCATTTTCACAGCTCCGCTACACATCCTCGTAGGCACATTTTCATCGCACAGCTTTGGTGGAAACGCCCACACATTTTCACATCACAGCTAGACATCCTCGCACGACACATTTCCATCGCACATATCTGGTGGAAACGCAGCCTAAAGCTGTCATAGAAAATGACATTTTTGCGGCAAGAGAAATAATATATTATATTTTTAGACATATTTATATGCAAACGTCCAATTGATATTTGTTTTATCCGCTGTCATGGCTACTATCTCTAGTGGAGAGAATTAAGTTTCATTCAAAAGGATTTAGAATATAGTTAATTAGATATCTGATATTATGTAGAAAGCGTAGGATAAGTATATATGCATAACGTGGGCGTATCATTGTTTTGTTGTTATCCTAACGGCAAATTGTATCTTATGTTTTGTTACGTAATCCCATTTGACCTTTTTCGTTGATGTCCCTATATGTTATGGGCGGGAAGACAGATTCTCAAATTATACTAGCATTATTGTGGTTTAGATTATATAGAATGCTCCATTGTCTTGTTGGGGAAGTGGTTAAAAACGACACTGTACAACTATAGTTTCAATGTCATTGGTTGTATTTAGATCTGAAAACGCCTGATAGTAATATTCGGGTTTTTCGTTGTTTCGGACCACGCATGCAACAACACAGAGTTACATCGTACTTCGTATCGTACTTACTTATATACTTATATAATTATATAATATTATAAATGCGAAAGTTTGTGAGGATGGATGGATGTTTGTTACTCTTTCACGCAAAAACTACTGATCGGATCTGAATGAAATTTGGTAAGTAGATAGTTGATATTCTGGAATAACATATAGGCTACTTTTTATCCCGAAATTCCCACGGGATCGGGATTTGCGCGGGAAAACCTTCCTACGCGTACGAAGTCGCGGGTAGAAGCTAGTAAGACATAAAGGAGAATTTGCGGCGAGAACTGAAGTCAATTCAGCACAAAGCGTTTGAAAAAATTTTGCTGAGATTGGATAATTCGTTGGCGTCAGTGTATCGTTTCTGAAGGTCATACTTTGAAGGCGAAAAAATAAATTTGGATGAATAACAAAGATTTTGTGTATTTTTGATCGTTTTCTTTTCCGGTGCTTCATGGACAGAGTAGTATGTCATCCTCTGCTAAGAAGGTTTTTAGATATGTTAGTGTCGGCGTCCAGTTTAATCGGATACAGCTGAGTACTAGTGTTTTACATGTATCTGACCCCTACAACCCAGTAGCTTGGTAGCACTTCTGCCTACCTATAACGACTATCAAAGATGTACAAATGACAACCGGGGCCAATAACTTAACATACTTTCTGAGGCATGACAACCGGGGCCATTAATTTAACCATACTTTCTGAGGCATGACAACCGGGGCCAATAACTTAACATACTTTCTGAGGCATGACAACCGGGGCCATTAATTTAACATACTTTCTGAGGCATGACAACCGGGGCCAATAGCTTAACATACTTTCTGAGGCATGACAACCGGGGCCAATAACTTAACATTATTTCTGAGGCATGACAACCGGGGCCAATAACTTAACATACTTTCTGAGGCATGACAACCGGGGCCAATAACTTAACATACTTTCTGAGGCATGACAACCGGGGCCAATAACTTAACATACTTTCTGAGGCATGACAACCGGGGCCAATAACTTAACATACTTTCTGAGGCATGGAAGAATCTGGATACGTTGTTAGGGTCACCTGTCCACGGACCGCTTGCTGAGGAGCAGGCGCTGCTTCACCTTGAAGATTGATCGCTGACTGTTCACACTGCCGGCGAGTACTCGCTTCACTAGTTCCGTCGCTGAAGCCCGATTTACACTTCAATAAGTACAGTAGCAAGTTAACTTGCGTCATCGGCGAGTTAAGTTGTTATTGTAGTTTGAACGGCAAAAGCGAGTTAAATAGTAAGTTGTTGATTAAGTTGAGCTAAATAAGTAAATAAGTAATAAGTTTATTATCAGAAAGGTGGGTACAAAATCATCTATCTTATTCAAAAACAGTATAAAAATGTTAGTTCCCTAAAAGATAGAGTAAACGATGATGTCCGTGCTAGTATAAACTGTGTGACGGACATCAGCGCCTTCCTCTTACAGATTAAAACAACAAAAATTAACATAATTATTTGCAATATAAATAACTACAAGATTCTGATGCGTGTTGATTAAAAATTAGTAGAATATAAATTTAACATAATAAAAATTGCACAATACTTATACTTTAATATAACGTTATTTGATTTATTGAAATTGATAGTAATAATATTTTTAAATATAATTTGATTTAATGAAATTGATAATAATAATTGTTT
Source organism: Tholera decimalis (assembly GCA_943138885.2). Taxonomy (NCBI): domain Eukaryota; kingdom Metazoa; phylum Arthropoda; class Insecta; order Lepidoptera; family Noctuidae; genus Tholera; species Tholera decimalis. The sequence goes on along the minus strand of OW964573.2, from coordinate 18,858,600 downwards.
AAAATAGAATTTGATTTAAATAGATCGCGATCCTATTTTTCGGCGAGTCCAGTGCGAAGTAGCCCCCTCTCTCGCGTCTCCCGCACCCCTCCAAATTAACTGGCTGGCATGTAGACGGGCGAGTTTAGTACAGTCCATAAATTTGTAGGTTGCGGCCTCGAACACGTGTTATTTTCTTTTCTTCTTCTAGGACAACTTATGACTACTCACTCGCCTACGTTTGGACGCTACTTACAACTTACTACTTAACTGTCTGAGTTCTTAACTGGCTACTGTACTTATTGAAGTGTAAATCGGGCTTGAGCGACTTGCTCTTGAGCTGTCAAAGATAATACTCGTTCAGCGGTTACTTGGCGGTCAAAACTCACTGTGAGAGATCAACCAGATGATAACTCAGCGACTAAACTATTGGAACTACATACCTACTCGCTGCTCGCTGCTCGCCAACTCGTTTTCAGATGTTAGCTCTACTCGCTACTCGTTCATCGTCGGCGGTGGGACAACTATCTTACTGAGTTTTGCACTATCATCGACGATTAGCTCGGTATAACATGATCCTACATACGTTGTGTGTGTTGTGTAAGTGTTGAGCGTCGAATTAAATTGTGCAATTCCATTGCACACTTGGAACAGGCAGAGCTTTATTGATGTTTTAGGTATAAGACTAAAAAGGAATCTGCCTAATCGTTCTATGTACAACGTGTAACGGAAACCCCATATCTATCCAAACGGGCTGAAGACAACATCTGGTATGGAGTCTCTATGCACAGTTTCAGCACAAAATAACTGACTCAAAGAATTGATACCAAATTATTGGTTTCAAATATTTCTTGAATACCAATCATAACAAACGTGTCACAGCACTACGAGGGTCAATAACTTTCCACGTCACTTGCCAATAACACGATCATTCTTTTCGTTCTTCTTAATTTGAAAAATTCGGTCTCTGGTATTGTGTATTGGAATTTGTAATAAGTTCTACACACGTAGACATAGGATTACAAAACCCTTGCCATATCGTTTGTTATCATCCAAAGAAGCCATGCACTTGGTATGTATATACCCTTTAAATTACACGTTGTATACTGGTCTTATCTTATGTTATAGTACAGGTAGATATGTACGGCTTTACTGTTACCATTAAGTAAGTATATTTACCAACGATCGCCGTCGATTAGGCTCGACCCGAAAGATTTAATTATTTCGTTAAACCTTCGCTTTAAGAAATATTGTTTCTTGGCAAACGGCCCTTGCCAACAGCCTCCTTGATGAAAAGTGGTTAATAAAACATTAATTAATAATATCTTTCCTGCTTGAACCATCTTGACCCATATTTTTGCAATTTGAACTCGGATGCTGTTTGATACTAGAAGTGGAGGCTATAAGATAATATCACTAACGCGGATTAAAACTTATACATTTTTGGAATTTAAGTAAACTATTCCTTTGGAGGTTGTAACTGTCTCTCACCTGACCGATGGACACTGTAATGACTGACAAGAATCGAAGAGATCACTGACTCTGAAGATAAATCTCTATAAATATATACTATACATTTATCAAACAAATGTGCCGAATACCCGTAGATAGTACATATTGCCAGACCCACATTTTCCGTGACGACAAACAACAAACAGAATCCTGTCTTTGGACAAAAATAAACAATACTTTTTAATCGAAATAACAAGATAAGAAAATAATTCCATTATTATTTTCCCGTATCCTCAGTCAATCTTGTTCGACATCTCACATGGTATGAGATTTATTTGGTCTTTTTCATTTGTTACACCGAACTTTATCACACCCGAGCAAAAACCGTATAGGTTCTGCCGGTGACTACACCCGCGTAAATGTGAAATGAAAATTCAGCCCAAGAGGGCGTACTTACTTGTTGCAGAATTTTCCGAAAGAGTTACGACCTCAGATGGGTTTTCAGTAAAAGTCTGACACACCCTCCCGCTTCACCCAGATCGGGAGGCTGCAGTCATTGGGTGATTTCCAAGCCTTAACAAAAAAAATGGCCAAGTGCGAGTCAAACTCGCCCATGAAGGGTTCCGTAGTAACTACGCAGAATAACTTTGTTTGTATGAAATGCAAAGTTATATTTGCGATTTTAGTAAATGTGGTATATCTCAAAAACTGCTGACCCAATATCATTCAAACCAATTTCGTTAGAAGTTTTTATTAAGACCTACAGGCTGTATTTTTTTTAGATTTTTCACTCTCTTATTATAAAAGTTAGAGGGGAGAGAAGGAGATACACATTTTACCAATTTGGAAGCATATATCTTTAAAACGATTGACTTTAAGAAAAAGTGGTTTTAAGAAATCTCAATGTCATTTTCAAAGACCTGTGTATAGATACCACATACGTATAGGTTTGATTAATTTTTTTTTGTTGCAGTTACACCCCTTTATTTTATGTATTTTTTATTTCAAATTTAAAATCGGAAAGCGGTTCATAGAACATCTACCTACTAAGTTTCACAAGTGTAGTCTTAATATTATCGGAAAAAAATGGTTGACAGACAGACATGACGAAACTATGAGGATTTCGTTTTTTGCCATTCGACTACGGAACCCTAAAAAGGGGGGCATAGTGTAAGTGTAGATATAGTTAATGCAGTTTATCTATATACATTATATTATAAAGAAGTAAAACTTGTTTGTAAGTTTGTATGTAGGAGGTAACCTCCGAAAATATTAGTAAGTAATTTATTTCTAAATATACGCAGATGAAGTTGCGAGATGTATAACGATGTAATTTGGTGTGCTAAGATGCATCCATATTTATTCATTAGTTTTTTCCAACTTAAAAACTATTTTGCTCTTGTGAGATATATCTTTGGTGCTTTTAACATCAGTGTTCATAGAGTAGGAAGAGTAGTGTGATAAGATTCGAAACGACTTAGCAAGCACTGAAAGCGCGTCATGTAGCTGTTATTATTTAGCCAGTAGTTACTTAGCTTCAGTGGCGGTACCTTCATATAAGCCCAAAAGCCCGGCATGCCTTACTAAAAAATGCTCGATAGAGAATCAATGTCAAACCCGAACTATTTAAAAGTTCGCGCGCTTAATTCTTATCAAAATAACACAATGAATCTACTAAACTACTACGCATCGCGATTGTTCGCGCGCAGAGTTTCGCATTTGTAGCATCTAATGATCTAAATATTGCTATCTCGCTTACACGCACCGGCTTTTACCGGGCTTTCAAATACTATATCTGTCACTTTCGCACTTATAGCGATGTGCCGTATAACGAGTTAGGCCTTAGGCATAGAACAAATCAGTCACTATGGCAGATATAAGCAGGGCATTCGTATGAAGTTGCATGCGTATGCGTGACCTTGTCAGCTTGCCAACTCTGCAGTGTTGCCGTTTTAGCCACACGTTGAAAGATCTTGGAGATTTTTAACGTGTTTGGAAACTTTTTTAACATTTATCAACAATAAAAACTAGCGACTTTTAAAATAACGAAATTAAATACAGTCAAAACCGTTTACAACAACATCATTTAGAACAACATACCGGTTATATAGACCAAAATCATAGGTACAAAATACTTTGTACCTTGAAAACATCACCGGTTATTACGACTATCGGTTTTTACAACCAAATATGAGTGGTCCCTTGGATGTTGTTATAACAGATTTTGACTGTATTCAAGCAATATCTTAAAAATAAAAAAAAATTAGGTAGATTTTTCATATACCTGGCGACTTTTTTTGCCTAAATGACAACACTTGAGTAGTTCCGACATCCCAGAGTGCAACTAACTTCACTTCAGTTTCATTTGTTTGTTTTCTAAGATTTTCTCAGTGATACAATTGTTTTGGTGATTTACTATTATTTAACAATGGAGGTAATTGTACCTTGTGAGGATTTAAAATGCGTTCAAGTTTTGATTGGCGAAGATAAGGTAAAATCTTTAAACTTTGCTCAGAAAAAACAGTTAATTTCTTCATTAAAACCGACGCCTAATCTGTGTATTTCTCAGACTAGTAAATCGCATAAACGAAAATTTAATAGATCAGTGTATAAAACTAGTTGGATTGTTGGCTGTTCGCACACTAATAAGTTGTATTGCTGGAGCTGCATATTTTTTTCGAATGAAGATTCCGTTTGGAATACATCTGGTTATATTCATGAGAATAACCTCGAAGATGCCTTTCCCGAGCTGTTAAAGTTAGCGTATCTTGTTGTAACTATTCCGGCTACAAGTTCTTCCGCGGAACGTGCTTTTTCGTCTCTTAAACGTATCCATACCTATCTGAGAAATACACAAGGTCAAGAGCGTCTTTCCGAATTATCAATGATAGCTATTGAAAAACAGTTGTTGGTAGAATTAAAACGATCACCAACATTTTACTCTGATGTAATTAAATCATTTCTTAAGAAAGATAGACGATTCCAATTAGAATATAAATAATTTATTTAAATTCCTTATTACATTCTATCTAGCTATTTTTTAACTTTCGTTTTGTAACATTTTGTTTTTTTTTTTTTTTTTGTCTGTAACCTGGGTTCTGTTACGAAGGAAGCAACTACTTACCATAACTTTGTTCCCTCAAGCAATGAAGCAAACCAAACCAAACGGCTTTTTTCAAAGCCACCGGAGGTATGCAATTGCTGATATGTTTATTATATTCAATCTAGCACTAGCATGCCTTCAGTGTGCTTTGGTTACCTCATTCACCGCGCACGACAAGCAAGAGTGAAATTGAAGAAAGAAGAGGAAAGAAGAAGATGGATGAATTAACTTTTAATTTATTGTACCTAACCAGTAGTTTATGAGAAAATTGCGATGATACATACGGTAGGTACCTACATACTCAGTCGAAAACTGAACTTTCTTTTTTTGAAATCGGTTAAAATTTTATTGGGCTTGCGTTATTTTGAAACCCTAGGCACGCCACTGCTTAGCTTACTATATAAAGAATATTTTCGTTTATTGAGACATCGTGTATAACATTGCATACACAGAACCAGACAGTTACATTCCAGATGCTAGGACGTAGGCCGTTACTCTTTGAGAGGGAGCGGTCAGTAATCTGCAGGCCAAGTGCCAGCAGTGGGTGGACGTCTCAATGCCTAACGTTTCTGATTTTTTTTTCTAAAACATTATCGAACTAGGTTTCCTCACATACCTCTGCTATGAGAGCAGTTGTGGTTTATTACCAGCTCGTACCTCATAGTTACGTTCCAAGTTACATAGCAACTAATATAATATATTGTCGTGTAAATATCTATTGTCAGTCGAACCCGTCAGGGAATATAGGCATGACACAGAGAGGTGACAAGAGAAGATTATAAAAAATATAGATATATAGATAGAATATACTTTATTGTACACCACAATTTAAACACACCTATTTAACATTATTTCTTAATTCTATGGTTACAATGGCGGTCTTATCGCTACAAGCGATATGTTCCAGGCAACCTTTGGAAGGAATTTCAAAACTTTAAGTAAAGTAAAATGGGGAGAGCTAAATTTAAAACAGAAAATAATATATATATATATATATATATATATATATACATACAAATATATAAAAACAATACAATACATAAGTAATTATCTATAAATATAATGTGTTCTTTAACATCATGTGGAGAGGAAACAAAAGAATAATCATAAATTTGCCAACATAATACAGCTACAAGCGTGGTATGGTACGGTGTAACAAAATCCTTCAACTGAACACAAACACGGTACAATCCAGAGGGAATCATTTAATTTGAACAAAAAATAAGCGGGGAATTGGAGTGACGTCACCGTCGGCTAGTCGTCGCTTGTTACTACGACAAATTCATAAAATGGATATTACGTATTGTTATTGCAAGTCTTCATTGTGTTATTTAATTTCCCGGGACGGGTGATTGAATTTTTATCTGTAGGTAAGGCTCGTTTAATATTTTTAATGCGATTTTACATGTAGGCACTACCTACATAAAATGAAAAAGTGGCCAAGTGCAAGTTGGACTTGCCCGTGAAGGGTTCCGCAGTAAGTAGCAAGCATAGTTTCAGGAAAAATAACTTTTTCATACTGTTTCAGAACGGCATTGGCGGTTTCAGAATATGTGATATATCAACAAACTGCTGAGTACTGAATCTCGTCAGGCGTCCATCACTCGCTCAAGGCCACGCGTTATATGCCTACCGCTTTGCGTATCGTCGTCGGTACATCCGACAGCGGGCTGTCGCACGCCTGCCTGAGCGTTTTTAAATAATTTTGACCACGTCATAATGGATCGACCTAAAAACAATTGAATTTCCTCCGCTTTGCTCCTGTTTCCCTTTTGATTATTTATTTGCGCGGAATTGTATTAAGATTAAAATTATTTACGCGGTTTCGGATATTTTCGACACACAAATTTAATAATTGGGAATCCAGGGAAGGAAAAAAATGCATCTATCATTTTATTAAACTGAAACATATTTGACCAACAAAAAAAAAATTGTTTTTCTATATTCGTTTTATTACCAATATTATCATATACAACCTTAGGACATTCGCTCGGTGACGTGGGTCGCGTGGCGGGCAAAACAATCTCAACTCTCTGTGTGCGTACTTATGGTACATTTCTTCTCGCTGCAAACATCTGGTATTATTATTAAGATTTTGTAGGCTATTATAGCGTAGTTATTTTCGCTTTTGTATGAGAGTGATGTATCTGTTACGAAGTAACTATTTAGTAATCTGTGATCTCGTTCAAAACAATTTTCGTTGAAAAAGTAGTTATATTCAGATCTGCAGCCATTCTTCAGCATATTATTTTTACGTTTTTCGCTCTCTTATTTTTTACACATTTACAGGTTAGGGACAGGTTACAGGGAGGTTACACATTTTACCACTTTGGAAGTGTATACCTTTCAAACGATTTATGTACTCTGAAAAAAAAAAACTGGTTTTAAAAACCTCGATATTATTTTTAAAGACCTATCTATAGACACCCTGTTTATGTAGGTTTGATGAAAATTATTTTTAGGGTTGCATAGTCAACAAGGAACTCTTATAGTTTCGCCATTTCCGTCTGTTCATCCGTCTGTCCGCTCAGAAACTATTATTACTAGAACGCTGAAAATTGGGATGGATATACATATTAATGACGTCAATAATGTGGTAAAATAAAATCATGAAAAAAAAATTTAAGGAATTCCCACTGCACGTAAAGAGATCCCCTCTTTTTATTTCGTCTAACCCATTTTTTCATTTCCGTATTCCGATTCCGATATCGTAGTAGGATAGATTGGACAGACAGATGAGACAAACGGACATGGCGAAACTATAAGGGTTCCTTGTAGACTACGGAACCCTAAAAATAATTTTCATTAAACCTGTGTAGGTTAAACACGTGTGTGTGGGGTGTCTATAGATATATCTTTAAAATTAATATCGAGGATTTTAAAATCAGTTTTTCTCATAGTAGGTAAATCGTACGTTAATCGATCCTTGTCGACTACGGAATCCTAAAAAAAAAACTACCTCGGCCCGAGTGATATATTATGGCCCATTCCTTCTCAAAGAGAGGACCCTATGACCTAGCATTTGGAACAGTGTAGCTAATCTTACAATCTTTATGGATGTACTGTAGTTTCTGTCGTGTGTCATTTTTTTCACCATCCCATGCTAGAGCTTGATAGACAAGGGGGAAACCGTTGCCCAACAGTGAAGGCTTCCACCATATTTTTCAAGCTCTCAATTTCCAGAAAAACTGTTTGGTATTTCTAATTATCTATTTGCCAAGAATTCAAAAAAAGAACACCTACCAATACCAACAAGAAAAAGAATACCCACGCAAAACATCTACGTTTAAATGAAGCTATACAACGTTGATAAAAGCGAGAGGCATCAAATTAAACCACATAATTATACTATACGTGCTTACGGTAAATCCAAAACTATTACATAAAAAAAAGTTTACGAGAAAAACACGAAAAACTTTATTCACAGACTTAATTAGCTAAATAATCAAAGTACAACATGTACACCTTTATGATGCACATCGGCATCATAGCGTGAATTTTACCGTTTTAAGGTGTACGACCATAAGAGAACCATACGAGATAACTCTGTTCCTAGATAATGCGTAAGTACCTACTCGATTCAGCTTCTCGGGAAGATACATCTAACTACGAAAAAAATAACCGTGACTAAACTATTGCTTCTTCTATTGATCAGATTTTTGGTGTGTAGCCTGAGAATGATACTTAGTAAATGTGGTTTCATGCTTCTCACTTTTATCGACGTTGTAGGTATAATTTTAACCTTAACGAAGCAAGCGTTCAGTGGGATTTGCGTTTGGTCCTGAATTGCGAACAATGCCCATTCCAAAAGCCATGGTTTTACCGAGAGAAAATTATCTTGAATGGGACCAAACCTGAATTGGGTCAAAGGAAAGTACAGTCAGCGGTTAATTTGGAAATTCAGGGAAAATTAATACCATTGAAAATTGTCGTTTACCCGTTAAAATATATTATTGAGCGACTGATAACACGAACAAAATAATAAGCGACAACAGGCTAATAGTTAAGGCGTTGGCCTTGTAATCGAGTAGTCGCGGGTTCGAACTCTACTCACTACACTATTGCCGTGAACCTACTCCAGACACAACCATAAGCTAAATGCTTAGTTGGAGGAGTTAACAAGATTGCTAATAATGTGAATTCTACAATGTGTAACGGAAACCCGATATCTATCTAAAAGGACTGAAGACAACATCTGGTATGGAGTCTCTATGCAAAGTTTCAGCTCAAAATAAGTGACTCACAGAATTGACCACAAATTGTTGGTCACAGTACTATGAGGGTCATCACTTTCTACGTCACTTGCCAATAAAACGATAATTCTCTTCGTTCTTCTTAATTTGAAAAATTCAGTCTCTGGTATCAATGTATTGAAATTTCTAATAAGCTCCACACATGTAGACATAGGATTAGAAAACCCTGGCCATATCGTTTGTTATCATCCAAAGAAGCCATGCACTTGGTATGTATATACCCTTTAAATTACACGTTGTATACACATTTCTCTCTTTTAAAGAAAAAAAAAAACGCCTGTATTTTCTGTAGAGCTACGGAGTGTAGATATACTTCTAGTCTACCATTTATGGGAATTCTTTTGCAAGCATCACCATAATCCACTGACCAACTTCGTACTGCAGAGTATAGGTAGTTCTTGTGAATATCCTCAGCCAGCCACATTATATTATGTTCTATCCACAATGACAACAGTGTCGCATCTCGCAATCGAAGGACCGTTTATTTTATGGTAACTACTGAAAAACAGCGCTGTGCTGTGGGTAGGCCAATAGAAAAATGCTGAGTGGAAGCCTTGTTCCCACGGCTAAGACGTGTATTTGCCATGATTTTTGTGGTTTCCTTATTCTTTGGTTAATTGACTCATGTCTGTCTAATCTTTAAATCTTTGTCTTTACCTATTAACATTTTACATAAAGGGTGTCTCAGTAAGAGTGCACTTTATAAAATTGGAATATTTTTTTTCATGCAAGTGGCAACTCTAAAATTTGACAGCTGTCACCTCTGTTTATTCCGATTATTAAAAATGGAGAGCTTTTCGAAAGAATAACGCGTTATAATTGTGAAAACTCATTACAAAAAATGGGGAAAGTTACGCTGAAACCGCTCGCAAACTTCGCCAAATTTTTCAGCCGAGAAAGTGCACCTAATGTGTCAACCATTCGAAGAGTGGTCAAAAAAAACCTCTAAGGGACACCCGGATGGAACGAAGTTCCTTTCGATTAATTAGTGAAGGAATTGTAAAAAAAAACATGTGTGCAATTCACACGTGGTAGAAGTGAAACCTTCAAAAATTTACGAAATTTCAAAGGTATACCGTTGCCCTCTCTCTCTCTCTCTTTACCTCAACTCCCCACGAGACGCCCCTCAACTCATGCCTCAACTCATCCCGCAACTTGACCCGCAACTCGACCCGCAACTCGACCCGCAACTCGACCCGCAACTCGACCCGCAACTCGACCCGCAACTCGACCCGCAACTCGACCCGCAATTCGACCCGCAACTCTACCCGCTACTGGACCCGCAACTCAACCCGCAACTCGACCCGCAACTCGACCCGCAACTCGACCCACAACTCGACCCGCAACTCGACCCACAACTCGACCCGCAACTCGACCCGCAACTCGACCCGCAACTCGACCCGCAACTCGACCCGCACCTCCCCCCTCAACTCCTCCCTCAACTCCCCCCTCAACTCCCACCTCAAAGAAGTTTTCACCTCAAAAGTTCAAGACGAATTGAGAACCTCCTTTGTTTTGAAGTCGGTAAAAAAGTGTCGATACAACTTTTCGTATGAATTTTGTCCGTTTAGCCCCCTTTCGTAACGCGCGATAAGGAACTTCGTTCCAACAATGAATATATATATAAATAAAATAATGAATTTACAAACGAAACTTTATAATAACAACAAACAATTCTGAGACGAAATAAATCGGCGAGAAGAGCGACACGTCCATATAGCAACAGGCGTTGGCCGGCACTGTCGGCGGTACACAGGCGTTTACGCACACATAGGTACGTATTATATTGCGAAATAAGTATACGCGATTTACTGAAAATATATTGATTGAATTTAAAAAATAAAACAGTATTACGTTAGTATATTTCTTGTTGAATAATTTGTCAAAAAATCAGAAAGATCGTATGTATTTTAATATAGTTTTTATTCGTTAAAAGATTTTTTTAGAGGTTACTTTGTGATTTTTTCTATCAATTAAAATTTGTTGTATTATGTTTTCAACACACTACTTAACTAGATTATATCCTGAAGAAAATCATATATTTTTCTGATTGTATTAACTGCAGTGAATCATATACTTTAAAGCATTATAAAACTCGCGTTTAGCTCTTGTAGTCCCCTTAAAAAGTGTCGTTACAACTTTTCTTATGATTTTTTTCCGGCTAGCCCCCTTTCGTAACGCGCGATAAGGAACTTCGTTCCAAAAATTTGAAGAAACTGGGTCAATTATGGATAATAAGAATCCTTTGCGTCAACGTACCGGTCAGTCTCTTGAAAACATTGCTGCTGTAAACGAGTGTCGCCGAAAACCCGAAAACATCAATTCGACATCGTTCTCAACAACGCGTCATCGGTGAGATACAGCCACATCTCTGTGAAAAAGTCATGGAAAATTTCATGAAAAGAGTAATGGCCTGTCATCGGAGCCGTGGGGGTCATTTTCCGGATATTTTATTCCGTACTTAATCGGAACATGTCTTCTTTACAATACAATAAAAATATCACAACTCTGTCATAAAATACTTCTTTTTATTTTAATATAAAAAAGTGCACTCTTATTGAGACACCCCTTATAAGTACCAATAACTAATACTATTCTTAAGGAATTATACTATATAAAGCTAGATTACCACTCACTGACTCACTCACTCACTCATTGACATAATTGTTCTCCCAGATGGTGGATGGGGAGGTGGGTACACCTCGCGCAACTCGCAAATACTAGTTATTATAATTATTATATTATATAAAGCTAAATTACCACTCACTGACTGACTGACTGACTCACTCATTGACATAATTGTTCTCCCAGATGGTGGATGGGGAGGTGGGTATATTTTGACAGATTCGTAAACAAGTAACTCTCAAACCTACGGGAAAAGTGCCAAACCTCCCCTTTTCCCCCCCCTTCTCCCCCCCCCCCCCCTATCGTATCTCGGAAACTACGAGACCCGTATTTTTTTCTTTTTACGGATTCGTATAGAGGAGGCTCGGTAAAGTAAAAACCATTTTTCAAAGTCCCCCCCCCCGCCCCCCTTCTCCCCCCTTTAGGCGGATCTCGGAATCTAAGAGACTTGGAACATTTTTTTTTTCAGATTCATTTAGAAGGGCAATGCTTTAGTCAAAATACTTCTGCACCCCCCCCCCATCACCCCCCCCCCTCTTTTTTTTTTTTTTTTCACAAGCTCGCGAGGTGCTTGCACCTCGCGCAACACCCAAATACTAAACCCCCCCCATCACCCCCCCCATTTTTTTTTTTTATAAAAAGCACGCGAGGTGCTTGCACCTCGCGCAACACGCAAATACTAAACCCCCCCATCACCCCCCCCCTTTTTTCTTTTTTTTTTTTCACAAGCACGCGAGGTGCTTGCACCTCGCGCAACACGCAAATACTTGATTTAGAGGGGCAATGCTTTAGTTTTTTTCACAAGCACGCGAGGTACTTGCACCTCGCGCAACACGCAAATACTAGTTATACTATATAAAGCTAAATTACCACTGACTGACTGACTCACTCACTCATTGACATAATTGTTCTCCCAGATGGTGGATGGGGAGGTGGGTATATTTTGACAGATTCTTAAACAAGTAACTCTCAAACCTACGGGAAAAGTGCCAAACCTCCCCTTTTCCCCCCCCCTTCTCCCCCCCCCCCCCTATCGTATCTCGGAAACTACGAGACTCGTATTTTTTTCTTTTTACGGATTCGTATAGAGGAGGCTCGGTAAAGTAAAAACAATTTTTCAAAGTCCCCCCCCCGCCCCCCTTTTCACCCCCTTTAGGCGGATCTCGGAAATTAAGAGACTTGGAACATTTTTTTTTTTCAGATTAATTTAGAGGGGCAATGCTTTAGTCGAAATACTTGTGCAACCCCCCCCCATCTCCCCCCATCACCCCCCCCTTTTTTTTTTTTTTTTTTCACAAGCACGCGAGGTGCTTGCACCTCGCGCATCACGCAAATACTAACCCCCCATCACCCCCCCCCACTTTTTTTTTTCACAAGCACGCGAGGTGCTTGCACCTCGCGCAACACGCAAATACTAAACTCCCCCATCACCCCGCCCCAATTTTTTTTTCACAAGCACGCGAGGTGCTTGCACCTCGCGCAACACGCAAATACTAACCCCCCATCACCCCCCCCCCACTTTTTTTTTTCACAAGCACGCGAGGTGCTTGCACCTCGCGCAACACGCAAATACTAAACCCCCCCATCACCCCGCCCCAATTTTTTTTTCACAAGCACGCGAGGTGCTTGCACCTCGCGCAACACGCAAATACTAGTCTATACTAATATTATAAAGAGGAAACCTTTGTATTTTTGTATGTTTGTATTGAATAGGCTCAAAAACTACTGGACCGATTTCAAAATTTCTTTTACCATTACTTAGAGGAATTCTTCCGAATCCGTATAGGCTATATTTTATCCAGGAAAATAGATAGGATTTTTCGTGGTAGTGAAAATTGTGGAGTAAGGCGTCGAAAAACCTGCCGTACGTTAACGATTCTCGCGAACGCTGCCTAAATGGTTAGAGATGTATGGTTGACTTCTATAGAAAAGTTGTAGAACTCAATAATGCCTACAAAAAAGAAAGCTTAAAAAATAAATGTCCACCCGTGCGAAGCCGGGGCGTGTCGCTAGTATAAAATATAAAGCTAGATTACCACTCACTCACTCACTCATTGACATAATTGTTCTCCCAGATGGTGGATGGGGAGGTGGGTATATTTTGACAGATTCGTAAACAAGTAACTCTCAAACCTACGGGAAAAGTGCCAAACCTCCCCTTTTCCCCCCCTTCTCCCCCCTCCCTATCGTATCTCGGAAACTACGAGACCCGTATTTTTTTTTTACGGATTCGTGTAGACGAGGCTCGGTAAAGTAAAAACCATTTTTCAAAGTCCCCCCCCCCCCCCGCCCCCCTTTTCACCCCCTTTAGGCGGATCTCGGAAATTAAGAGACTTGGAACATTTTTTTTTTCAGATTCATTAAGAGGGGCAATGCTTTAGTTAAAATACTTCTGCACCCCCCCCCCCACCACCCCCCTTTTTTTTTTTTTCACAAGGGTGCTTGCACCTCGCGCAACACGCAAACACTAGTTATATTAAATAAAGCTAAATTACCACTCACTGACTGACTGACTGACGCATTGACATAATTGTTCTCCCAGATGGTGGATGGGGAGGTGGGTATATTTTGACAGATTCGTAAACAAGTAACTCTCAAACCTACGGGAAAAGTGCCAAACCTCCCCCTTTCCCCCCCTTCTCCCCCCCCCCCCCTATCGTATCTCGGAAACTACGAGACCCGTATTTTTTTCTTTTTACGGATTCGTATAGAGGAGGCTCGGTAAAGTAAAAACCATTTTTCAAAGTCCCCCCCCGCCCCCCTTCTCCCCCCCTTTAGGCGGATCTCGGAATCTAAGAGACTTGGAACATTTTTTTTTTTCAGATTCATTTAGAGGGACAATGCTTTAGTCGAAATACTTGTGCAACCCCCCCCTTCTCCCCCCCATCACCCCCCCCCTTTTTTTTTTCACAAGCACGCGAGGTGCGTGCACCTCGCGCCACACGCAAATACTAAACCCCCCCATCTACCCTCCTTTTTTTTTTTCATAAGCACGCGAGGTGCTTGCACCTCGCGCAACACGCAAATACTAAACCCCCCCATCTCCCTCACCCCTTTTTTTTTTTTTTTTCACAAGCACGCGAGGTGCTTGCTCCTCGCGCAACACGCAAATACTAAAGCCCCCCCATCTCCCCCCATCACCCCCCCCATTTTTTTTTTTCACAAGCACGCGAGGTGCTTGCACCTCGCGCAACACGCAAATACTAGTTATAATATATTTTTAATATTGTTTGCACGTCCTTTTGTCTATGGCAATAAATAATTTTTCTCTCTCTTCCTTCTTTCTAAATTTCGCCATCATCGCACCTCGCCAGATGTCGCACCCAGCTCCATTTCCGAGTGGTTGAGTTCCGTAATACGTATTTTTATGGCAATTGCCTGAAACCAAACATAAATCTTTACCGTAAAACAGTGCCGACAGGAATGCAGATGTGAATAGAAACAAAACTTTGAAGGCAATTAAAATATTGTTTGTAGTTTGAAAGAACTGATTTTTTTAAGTCTAATTTTAAACCATAAATCCTAGACCTCCATAAACACTACTGACAGGGCCATTGATTGCCGGGGTTGCGGGAATGTTCTAACGATAAACCGCGGCCCCGGAACTTAAGGGCAGCTGAAGGAACAGGGTGGGCTTTTAGTCAGTAGAAGTCTGACACTCCTTTACACTCCATCCAGAGTGGGAGAAGTCATTCGATGATTTTGCCACCCAGAAAAACAAAAAGAAAAAAGTAAAATTTACTGATACTCTTTTTTGATACGTACCTATACGAAAGCTGGCATGCGTTAAATATACCTATTTATAAATAAACTTAAGCATAATATGCTTAATTTAAATACATATTAATAGATTTCTTATTCATTGAACATTTTCTTGGTCATAACATATTATTCTACAAATAAGTAATTGAAATATCCTCATGATTTATTTCAGCATGAAAACGAACACATGAATATCAATTAGTAACTAATGTTTGAGGGCTTTGGGATCTTAACTTATTACAAACCGCTGGAGTACCTTCTGAGAATCGAACTCAGAGATTAAAGTCTGTTTTAAGCTCCATACCATTGATGTTATACTATACTTATAGTTATGTTAATTCTCAATTTATAAACCTAGGATTAATAAAATCTGTGATTTGATTCTGTTCCTTTAATTGATTCTAACAAGTTTCTGATGTTATTTTCTGTCAAACACAGTAAATTTAATACATCCACTCTCTGAGAGTATCGCTCGGGGGTCTTACAAGAGTTTTATCAAACGGCCCGGCAGGATATTAATTCAAGTGTAAAGATTACACAATTATTCCACTACGATCGTTTCACTTGATTTCGGAGTTCCGGTCCATGAAAGATATTTAATTAACTCAGTGTTCTTGTTAATTATCATTTTTGCTAACTGTGTTAGGCAAATGGGAATATTTGTACCTTCCACTCTTCTCTCACCTCTTATAATAATTTTCATACATACCTGAAATAACCGTAATACGGTATCCTGTTTAATACAAATCTGGGAACTAGTTCTGCTATCTTATTATAATTCCTCCCAGTCCGAAAATACACGCCTGTCACCACTACTCAGTGGGTTACTGAGAAAAGGTTATGTGAGGGCGTTTTAGGGAACTCTCAGAGAACGTAAAAGTTTTAAATTCAGAAGATGCAGGATGTTAGCCTCATTTGAATAAATAGGATTTAATTTTAAACTCTAAACTGGCTTATAATTATGTTTCTTACCTGTGATTATTATTCTCGAACTTAAATCTAGAACAACGGCTTAAAATTTCGTCTGACCTCAAGATAAGATAGCCAACTTAACCGATAAAAAATTACTTTAACAGACCGCCAAGTTCTCCAATACTTCTATCAAGATCTTCGCATATAAAACTAGTACAAAGGATTTTCTAAGTTTTTTCTTTTCTGCAGTAGATATCAGATAGTTCCAAGTTTGAAGCCTGTATACATAACGAGAACGTTTGTGCAGTCGGCAGGACGTGATAAAACTACTTATGTGGCTGAGAAAGGTGGGATTTGTGAAGTAGAAGTATCGGATTTAATGGTGTGGTCAGATTGTGAGTCTGTTTAACGTTTTTACCGCTTTTCAGTATACTCCAGATTTAAAATAAAATAATGAATTTATTGAAATATGTGACTAATAGAAAATTAAAATGTAGGTATGTTATTTTAAAATTTATGTTTCGTCACTATAATAGACGTACTTAACGTTTAAAATGGTTTAGGATTTTTGCATGAAACACTAAGTTGGGGTCACTTGAAAATATTTTTTATGTGACAGGATCCCCGACTTAAATTCTTTGTGATTTTACTTTAAGTTTTTGTTTCTAGATTATTTCTATACCTAACATTTAAGTTAAAAATCATCACTAAGTTATAATCTCAGTCAGTTCGTACAGCGTCTTGGGGTGTCTGGTGACTCGTAACATAGGTATTTCGGGCACCAGCCTGTCACAAATTTTTATTTTGTTAACTAGGTTAAATACTTGCTGTTCACTCATTTGTTCACAATACATTTTTGTTTAGACATAAATAAACAAATGCTTGATTTATGAATAGTTAGCAGTGGTGGCCAAATATAAACAGGCCCAACTAGCGAGTTGCAGGTTATAGGTTCGAATCCATACACGCAAATTACTTTTTTGTAATTTATTTTATATCATCACCAATGCTCTCTAATCGGTACTGTAAACATTTTGTGACGAAACCGGCAGTTTCTAGGACTAAAAATATTCAAGTATTCAAGTATTTATTTGCAATCCATAATGTATACATATATATGTATATATATATGTACACATACAGGTGGAATAAAATTATAAGAAATAATTATGGACCCTGTCGGGCACAGCAAAATTTAAAATAGGTAGGAGAGAGGAAGAGCGCTTTGTTTGATTTTCCACAACAGTTCGCTCATCCAGTTTATTATTTTATTAAGAATATTATTAAGTTTTTCATTTAGATTTGAATTTAATTGACATGAGGTAAGGATTGAAATATCATCCGCAAATAGAACACATGGCCCTTCTATGATTTTAGCAAGATCGTTTATATAAATGAGAAATAGGAGGCATCCTATTACACTTCCCTGGGGTATCGAAGCTTGTACAGGTCTAACATTGGATCTTATGAGCTGTGTTTCTTTTGTGTTTGAGTTATAGTATTGAACTTCAACCAATTGCTGTCTATTCTTCAAAAATGATGCGAACCAATCGTGGGCTTTTCCGCATATTCCTATTCCGTATAGTTTATTTAATAGTATTTTGAATTGCACTTTATCGTAGGCTTTAGTCATATCGAGTAATATTCCTATTGCGTATTGTTTATTATTAATAATATTTAAAGCTTCCTGGATATACTTATATACTGCTAACGTTGTGGATCTATTTTTGCGAAATCCGTTTTGGCTGTCATCAAAAGGTTATACTTTTCACAAAAGGAATAAACGCGGTCACACATTGCTTTTTCAAACAATTTGGATGCAGTGGGCAGAAGGGCGATTGGTCTGTAATTATTTGGGTCGGTTTTAGCATTTTTTTATGGATAGGTTTTATTAAAGCAATTTTCAATTGATCTGGGAAGCTACCTTCCTCGAAGGATTGATTAATCACCTTATAAAAAGGCAAGGTAAGTTCATCAGCGCACTGTCTGAAAAGAGTCGGGGGAGTCTATGCCGTGACTATTTTTATTTTTTAAGATCTTATTTACTTCATGTGCATCAACGGGGCTAAGAAACATCGTGTTTTGAGTGGGGTTAACTACTGTCGTTTTCGTTAGTTCTAAGCCGGGTGTTTGTGGGGTGTTTTGTTTTTATATAAAGACTGCAACTGCAAATTATATACAATACATTGATTTACTTTTTTAGTATATCAATGATACAATATGCTCGTATATTAATAGTTAAGAATTCTTTTATGTGCATTTTTATGGTACTAAAGTACCCAACGGTTAAAAATTAACTAGCGAAATTTCTCAGATCAACGATAAAGCAAAAAAATATATTCTGATTTACTAAGCAACAGCTGACTAATCGGCCGCCCAGGTTTTTGATTTTTCGTCATTCAATATACCAGTCACGCCTGCGCAGTTGCAGTGTTTTTTGGAAGTCTTGGAAGTGTTGATTTTTTTGGTAAAATGTTTTTATATCTAATCTTACTTATTCCACTCAGTTCAAAACGACGAATGACACAATTTGCCTGCGAGTGGATAATTAGACAATGGTTAAAACATTTCTGCGGTGGATTGTATATATTCAATCGTCGTCATTTTGAACTGGGTGAAATAGGTTAGGTTAAAGAATTTGGTTTCCCGCGGCCCTGCGCGCACGTGCGAGGAGACACCGGGGTGGTTTTAGCCGGTAAGAGTCTGGCACGCCCCTCCGCCATTCCCCAGGCGGAGGAAGTCCATGAAGACTTCCCCTCGTTATAAAAAAAAAGTCAGAACCGTGACCAAACGCGCGCGAGCAGCGGCCGGCGAACGCTACTTCCAAGTTTCTCGCAGAAATGTTTTCACCATTGTACCTACACACCACTTTAAAAATCAATCCAGCGCCCAGTATTAATAAACTGTAGACGAGTCGTCGTCGTCGAAATATTAAATATCTTAAAAAATCATTAGATTAATCGTTCGTTAGTGCGATTAATTTTAGTTTAATCAACAATTAGTTAAACAGAAGTTGAGTCAACCTATATGCGTTATGAACATATGTGAATCAGTCGTAGTTTTCTTGAAAATAGTGAGTTAATTAATTAAATTAAAATTTATTCAACCAATATAAATACAATGTTAACATTAAATTAAAAAGGAAACAATTTTATAGCCTATTATAGTTAACAAAGCTAGTAGGTAGGAGTTGCAACCAGCGCCCTTACTAAGTTATAGAATAACTTGTATGAAGGGCAATGGTACAAGCCCCTTAAATAAAAATATAATTATTCAATAATTGCAGGTAGAGCAGGTGTTTATATATAGTAAAATTATCAAAATTAAATTAATTAACAAATAGGGTTTATAATTCAGTCAATATCAGTTATGTGTGCAGTGGTGATTATGTGTGCGGTGTGATGGGTGGTGTGTTATGTTTTCTGTAGGGTTTACTGGGGATTATTTTCGGAAATGAGTAGGCGTTCAGTATCACAATAGTTATTTGCAAGCAGAAAGCTTGTCAAAGACTTTTTCAGAGTTGCAGTTGAAAGAGTATAGAAACTTAATTTTGTGTTGAGTTTATTATATAATTGAGGACCCTGATAGCAAATAAATCGTTTGGTAAATGTGTAATTACATTTGTATTGCTGACATACTATATCCTTGCGTCTTTTGGTGATTGTAACGTAGGGGGTGTCTTTATGTTGTAAAAGGACTGTACTAAGGATAAAAATTTGTCTGACTGATAGAACCCCACAACGTTTATACAATTCCTCCGTTGAGAAAAGTAACGGTCGAAATGTACTTAGGTACCTTCAGAACGGCTCGTTGGGCTCTCTCCAATTTCAACATTAAAGTCTTAGGGGCACCACCCCAGACCGAAACACAATATGATAGGAGTGATTGACAAAGGGCAAAGTAGGTTCTTTTGACAATCTGTGCTTCCGCCACATACCGAAGAGTCTTGAAGACGAATATCAGCTTTCTGATTCTCACTGTAAGTGCATCTATGTGGGACAAGAAGCAAAGATTGTAATCAAGAGTCACTCCAAGATATTTGAGTGTGGAGGTACGTGCAATTTTAGGGCAGGAACAAGCGATGGGACTCAGGCAATTGGTTGAGTGAGCAATCAGGGAAAATGAGTTCGAAGGCTGTGAAACCTTCCGTAGGGTGAAGCAAATAATTTTTGTTTTGTCCGTATTAAGTGTAAGCTGATTACCGTTAAGCCAATTTATAACTACATTTAGTCCCTTCTGCGCCGCATTAAAAGCATCGTGCCATGTTTCCCCAATAAAGGTTAGTGCCGTGTCGTCAGCGAATGCCGTGATTTTGCCATGTTGGAGTAGGAGGTTGCGCAGCTGATTAACATATATTAAAAAAAGCGTAGGACCAACCACACTTCCCTGGGGCACGCCAAAGGCTACAGGCAGCTCTCCACTCATGTATTGATTGATCTTTACGGACTGGGTCCTATTTAGTTAGGTAGTCCGTAAGTATCTTTAGTGGGATGCATCGTATTCCTAATTCTTCCAGTTACCTTAGGTATACGTAACCTTAGAATGCTAAGTTACCACTAAATGATATGGCTACATGTTTTGTTGAAAAAAGAAACTACACATGAACGAAGCCGCGGGCAGAGGATAGTTTAATATATAATATAAATTAAATCCAGACACAGATAGAATCAATATCACCCGAAAATCTGAGCCACAAATGATTTTCAAATCGATTGAGCTCTAACACCACTTTAGACAAATAGCCTTGAAACTCGATCACAGACAATTCAGTCAGAGCTCCCACAATTCTTATCCCATCTAGTATTGAACTCTGCAACGATTTGACAAATGAAAGCTACGCAGTACTAGAAATATGCCAAGTGTTTTTCGGGTAACGCTAAGGGTTCTGCAGTCCACTCGTTATAAAATAATTCAAAAAACACTTTAAAAACAATTACATACGTTTTCTTTACCGGAAATGCAGTGGCTTTATCTGGGATTCGAGTATTTGATCATCGTTTTGCTTTTCTTGCTGTTTTGCTTGTTTTGCTTTGATCATAGTTTATGTGACACATATTTGCTAAAGCTTGGGAATATTATAAGCTTTTTTGCTATGCGTTGTATCTGGCGCTAATAATCTCATTTTATTTCTAACAAACAGCAAACATCTATATACACTAAAAGCCGCGGATTGTTTAACATTCGCCTTTGTTATAAATTACTTTGAATGTAATTGTTGTATACAAATACAAATATTAGCTTTCTGTACTCCTTCCCCATAATATAATCTTGACATGTTTCATAGGTACTCCAACCGGACAAGTTTCGTATAAAAGTATACTAAGTTTATGTTTAATGTTTTATTAATATTAGCGATAAGACTGCCATTGTAATCATAGTTTAAGCAATATTGTAAATTTGGTGTTTACATTTTTGGTGTCTTGGTGTCCAATAAAGTATATTCTATCTGTCTAATATATAGATATTAACGTATAGCTTAAAGAAAAAGAAATCATGGAAACATTTCACGTGAAACAGACCGGCAGTCATAATTAAATTAAGCCAAGCGTTTTTGTTATTTGACCACGGAACTCTAAAATTGTCGGCGTGAAAAATACATTTTCGCCAATCAGGATTCTGGCCACGTCGCTTGAGAATGTCAACTGAAGCGGGTGACGGAGGAATTTCATTTCTACCCGCGATCGAACATCTGTGACTCGTCGAAACAAAAGGATACGCTATTGTTGCCACAGACTAGCTAAATTAGAATACAAAAAAAGAAAAAACTAAAACATTATGAAATAAAAGAATATACCTTCATGATCAAAATCATTGACTGAAGCAGTCCCTTTGCGAAGCTACTTAGACCTAGGCAAGGTTACTTTTTTGCGTGTAGTTCTACATTCCCGTGGTATAATTTCTGTTCCACACTGGCAAAGCTGCTGACAAAATCTTGCAATCAACTAGCACTTTGCCTACGATTTCGTTCGTTTTGATTTCGAAATAAATTATAGTCTATAGCACTCACAAATAATGCACCTTACTGCTTACGAAAACATTTTTAGAATTGGATCGTTAGGTAATTCCGGAGGATAAATACAAACCTAGTAACAAATTTTACCTCTAAATAATATTTGTAAATATATCCACCAAATAATAATCATAGCAACATGCGACTGCAGGCAATACTAGACACAGCAGAAATGTTTGTGTTGATTTGAATTCAGTAATTTGTATCCCAGATGCTTTGCCTTTGTGATGTAACCCCAACTGCCAACCGCATTCAAAATCAGAATGCGTGAATGTCACATTCTGAGACTCTGTGGACTTAGGTACAAGTTCCTTGCTGTGGACATAGACACCACAGATAACAAGGTCTGCACGGTTGGTAAAATGGGTCAGTTGGCTAACTGCAACGTTTTGTTACACTGTGGTTCGCATGTAGTAGTGAAAAATAAAACTCGGCATACATTTTTAATAAGTTCAATGTCAATAACCCAATGATTCCCATGGAAAAAAGGCGTGAATATGTATGTAATTTCTGTAGACATTATTCAGTTCGCCTGTTGAAAAATAATCATGTAACCAAATAAAATAGCTACCAAATTGTGAAAACAAACACATTGAAATGACACAAACGAAGCGCAAATGGCATTCATTTGGGCATAATTAGTTCATCTGTGTTTGTATAAATAAATTGGCGGCAAAATAAATGAAAATGTACTCTGATGTCCTTCGAACAAGAAACTATTTAGCATTGTCCTTTTGACGCGCTGCTTTGGTCACTTGCAAATAATATGTTTTAATTTGCAAGCGACAAACGTGTATTGTAATGATTCACTTACCAATAAAATATAAGTACGATTGTTTGAATGATTATTTATATTTTGTAAATAAGTTTTTTCAATTTCAAGTAGTCGAACGGTATCAATGAGACGACTGGCCTTATAACAAACACCGGAACATTCTGAAGTAAAAGCCTCTTTTAAAGTCCATGTAATTTGTACTGGTGAAATCACATGCGGATCATTTAGATTCATGTCGCTCTTGATCCTGATCACACTTGATGGTAAGCGTTAGATGAGGTCTACGATGGAACAAGCGAGCCCAGAAGATACTAGTCCGGTCTTGCTTTAATGGCTTCATACCTATGTGGTAGAGAATACAGAAGCCGTCAGAGATTATCATACCTTGGCTGTGCACACAATAAATGTAGAACAGAAACGCTTAGTACGATAAGACATACCGTCTCATCAACCAAGTGTAGATGGTACCCTGCAGTAAGTCTGGTAGACCCGTAGCAAAAGAGAGATGGAGGGATTAGTTCGTGGAGCGCCTGCGCACATTCTCCGAAGTACAATCTGTAGAAGACTGCCAAGCAAGCAACGTTTAGTCAGAGAGCCAGGCTGTGAAGCTTTTCTGCCAGAACCTCGACGCTCATGATTTTTAAAATTTCTACTTGGATCGTGGATCAGACTCAGCTTACTAACTTGATAATATAATAGATATAAGGTTGTCGGGTTTGAAACCGCTAGGCCGATGTAAACTTGAGAGATCAAATCAAACGCATAAAATCAAATCTTCTTCCCAGCCTTTTTCCAACTGGGTCATTGTCAAATTTTGCGCAGGTATAATTGTTCCCGAAGGTAGGAAGAATGATTGTTACAGCAAATTATATTATTGGACTTGTGATTGAGAGGGCGCGGGTTCGAACTCTACCCGCACTATTGCCGTAAACCCACTAACCATTCGGGATATACGTCGACGCTCTTTGGGATTTCATCCATCGCTACTTATTTCGTCCATTCGAGATTTCGTCCATTCGGTGTTTCATCCTTTCGGGCATTTGGACATCGGTATTTTATGTTTCGATATACGGCGATAGGCATCTAAAACTTTCGGCATTTTGAATTTCGTTGTTTTGGACGTCGGTAGTTCAGTCATAGTCATTATGAAATTTCTAGATGGTTGGGTCAGTAACACAGTTGTATATTTTTTCCACCTGGCCAAAAAAATGTAGGAATAGAACGAAAATCTGCTACTAAAGTGCATGGTTATTTTAACGTAGGTACTAGAGATGGGCCGAATGTGGTTTGAACCGAATCCGAACTTCGGCCGAACATTGGTTTAAAATGAAAAGTTCGGCCGAATTTCGGTTCAATTTCGCGTGCTTTCTCGAGAGCGACACGTCGTGACTTGTTTACGCATTTACTTCAATCTCGAATATATTTATCGTCTCCTGGAAGCTCTGTATGTTCTGAGCAACTTTTATCGGAGGCAGGAAACGTATACGAAAAAAAAACGTAACACACTTCTGCCAGATAAGGCAGAGTTTCTGAGAGCCTCTGGTAAATTTTAAATATGAGTGAGTCGATAGATGAGAAAAGTTTGTTAATTTGAAAATTAAATACCCTTTAGTTAATGAATGTTTAGTTTGTGAATCAAAAACGTGATTTTTTTAATTCAATTTACGAATTGTAATCCAGATGTTTGTTAGAAGAATAATAGGTTTATTTAATTTTTGTAATAGTATGTCTAATTATTATGTCAAATTAATTAGGCAGAGATTATCAAGACTAATAAGAAGAACCGATTTAATTTAAGATTAACATTTACCATGTTCGTAACTAAAATAAATGACCATGAGTGAGTAAAAGACATAATTTTATAACAGTAATGCTATTCTAATTCTATAAAATGTTAGTCAAAATAGTGGAAGTAAGTATTATTTTTCTTGTGCCGAATGTACGGCATCTGAACCGAACTTCGGCCGAATGCCGAAGTTCGGTTCAAGCTGCCGAAATTCGGTTGAACCGAATGTGAACCAAATTTCGGCCCATTCCTGGTAGGTACCTATTTAAAACATGCTTAAACATATTATAAGTGTCAAAATATCATACTTTTATGAAGCCACAAAAACCTACTAAGTATGATGTTGAAGTCGACCAGACTAACCGGATGCAGCTGAGTAGGTAAGTACTAGCACATGAATAGGTATACTCATGTGGTAATAGTAGTGTTAAACACATAGTTACTGCCTAGTGCCTACCTCAACTCAGTAACAGGGTCACAGGATACTCCTTGACAATATTGCAGTCAGATATCTTAGCTGTCTTGGCTGACAAAGACCCTCCGGATTCAGAAAGTGCAAGAGAAAAGTCTATATCTTTTTAAAATTTCTTTTGTTTTATTTTTATAAGTATTTCGGTAATGATAATCATGATATACCTTTTTGAAATTCTTGTGTTGAGCCCAATAATTTGATACTCATATCGTATCGTAATCGAAAAAAATCTTTTTTTTCTCTAAGTGCAATGGCGTCGCACAGACGCCATGTTTGATTTTTTTAATGTATCTAAGAACGCTTGGGCTGATAAGACGAATCTAACGATACCTCGTTCTCAATTATGTAAATCCGTTCAGCGGTTCTGGAGATATGAGGTAATAAAGAATATTATATACATACATACATTTATACGCGAATAAAGCCGTGGGCAGAAGCTAGTAAATAATTTAATTTCTCAATAAAATACCCTGTCCTGTAACAATATTTAGATTTCTAAGAAACTAACTGAAACGGTATATAGGTACGTTCCACTTCCACGGTACTTTTACCAAAAAAATATAAAGATATTTCTCAGCCTGTCTTTCTGTATATTAATTTCGATTTAATGTCAGTCAGAATCCATAATGAATTTATCAACTTATAAAGACAAGCATTGTTATTATTGAAACAAAAGCCTAAGGGCTTTATTAGACACAAAACAAACATTTTCAATACGTTGAATAAACATAAATACATCGTGTAAATCGACATTGTTTATTATCGTTATAAAAATATACTGTTCGTGTTTATTGAGACTCCATTACATTTGTACATTTCACTGTCGACTGATACAATATTGTTTTACTACAAATTGAAAAGTCCTATCATATTATTTACTTACATGTATTTAATTAAGGTAACGTTTCAGAACAATCTCGCTTTTCTATTTAAATCTATCTGGGGTCTTGTTTTCCGTACAAAGTCGGTGCGTGTGTTATGCGTGGGCCACATCAGTCATAATTCCAACCAACCAACATTCTTCAAAAACCAAATCAGGTATCTCGGTCTTCTGCCAGGGTTGCGGAAATGTTCTAATGAGACACCGCGACCCTGGAACGGAAGGGAGCTGAAGGAACAGGGTGGGTTTTTAGTCAGTAGAACTCTGACACTCCCTTTGGCCCCACCCAGAGCGTGAAAATTCATTAAATGATTTTCCCACCAGAAAAAGGTATCTCGATCTATCGAAGATAGAGAGAAGAGAATTCAGTGATCCTAATGTTTGTTACCGTATTTCAGTGATTCCTGTGCTCCATACATTTTCTGCATTGAGTTTGTTATACCTATTATGTGGGAGATAGTTTTTTTTGGTGAGGAGTGCCCGGTGATAGTCCCTATCATCATTTTACAGACACATTGTGTCTAGTTCCAGGAGGTGCCTTGTGAATCTCT
Source organism: Tholera decimalis (assembly GCA_943138885.2). Lineage (NCBI taxonomy): Eukaryota > Metazoa > Arthropoda > Insecta > Lepidoptera > Noctuidae > Tholera > Tholera decimalis. Next base: position 18,832,040 of record OW964573.2, on the reverse strand, counting down.
TGATGTATCTAGCCTTTAAGCAACTATCTAAGGATCAGCTTTTTGTTCTGTAGTTAGATCGTCTGACCTCCATAATCCAGCAGCTGGGTAACTCTGGGTAACATAATACTCCTTAGTTCAGAGTGTTATCTGATTATCTCGCTTCTGAAATCTCATAACAACTGGACGTCCGGGATTCTTTCCGTGAGTTGAAGGAGACTCCGTTTGCCGTGTATGGACCATGGACGAGTTTGTAATAAATGTGTTCGAACGTCGATAATGAATGACATGGCTTAAATAATATACGACTATTGTAATTTATATTCTAGACACAATTCAAATTATATTCTAGACTTTATATTTTAAACAAAGTTTATTGGAGCCCGCTACGTAAACCGCCATTGTATAGCTAAATAAAAGCTTATTATGAAAACCACAGCAGCACTCAAGTGTATTTACACAGCACCTGCCATTTCTTTAAGTCGGTACGATGGGATGGGATGGATGGATGCGCTAATGGGATTCTCATGTCAGCTTTAAGTGATGATACCACAATTCTCATTTGTTGTGAAACTATAATGTAATTGCCTTGTATACTATGTTAAATACATAGGTAATGGAACCAGACATAACTTTGCGGAAAGCCATAACCAATGAATATTTCAGGCCAATATATTGTGTTAATTCTGTAAAAAACTAGTATTTCATACTTGATTGCGGTAGGTATACAGCAACGCCTTTTCACCCGCAAATCTTATCCATACTAATATTATAAATGTGAAAGTAACTCTGTCTGTCTGTGTGTTACTTTTTAACGCCTAAACCGCTGAACCGATTTAGATGAAATTTGACATGGGAATAGTTTAGGACCCTGGGAAGGACATAGGATAGTTTTGTCCCGAAATTCTTAAGGGTTCGGGACTTACACGGGAACCCCCTCCCACGCGAATAAAGTCACGGGCAGAAGCTTGTTAATATTATAAAAGCGATAGTTTGTGAGGATGGATGTATAGATGAATGTATAGATAGATAAAAAAAGCTTTTTGTGCCTAAAACCCTGTTCTTAATTTAAACAATGTCTAGAGTAAATTAGTTGCGTTTTTTTATACAAATTGTTCTACATAATTATGTTGAAATAATTATTATCTCACGCGGCTGGATATAAATCATCAGTCATGTTTTGACACAAGCAGGCGGGACTTAATTGAACATAATTATGTATAATAAAAAAAAATGGGATGGAAACCGCCTGCTAGACACTGTTGTAAATAAAAATGAGTAAGTTTAGATATTTTTTTTTTTTCAATTAATAATTTATTTTTATTACAGCGACTTACAATTACACACATTTTCCTCGTATCCTTGCAAAACTATTGTTTGGCATTGGCACGTTAAACGACATTTTCTCCTTTATCGCTATTACAATGCACGGCGAGTTAACTACTAATGAAATATTAATGAACCCAGTAACAGACAGAGCGCTGACAATTTCGCGGTAACAGGTATTGTATAAGCTTATGTGTGACATTATGACATATGATTTGCAACTACAGTAATATCGTAATTATGTAAATGGTTTCGGGAATATTACATTTCAGTATGCGGTTTCAAGAGGTAAAGTCTAAATAAGGATCGTTGAGTATTAATCAATTCAATACAATCTTTATTGTAATCATGTGTTTATAAGATCGGTAATATCTCACCCGTCAGACATAGCAATTTAATATAATATAATGATTAAATTGGAGTGCTACCATAGTGCTACACAATATTAATGTTGCTTAACTCGGAATGGAATAATTTATCAGTTAAATTAATAAAACCGTGGACTGTTTGTTCTGAAAACTATTTAGACATTCATCAAAAACATTGAATTTATTCTATGAGATAGATACATATATTATTTACTGTACACCATAATATTAATGTGTTTTATTGACACACCTAACTGTAACTGCTGATGCTGCGTGCATATGTACTGTATGGTGCTCCATGCCGATTGCCGACATAGGAACCACCGAAATGTGGAAACTAATCTTGGACTCACTGAAATGTCTTTCAAACATACCTGACTCCAGACTCTCTAAGAAATGAAAACAAATCCATATATTTACACACAAATTAAAAAAAATCTGATGAAATGTTACTACATATAGCGTAAAATTGGTGAATTGTAAGATTAAACTGTATTTGCTGTGCCCGAGAGGGTTCAAAATTGTACCTATTTAAATATTTACCATCTAAGCAAACATGGTGGAATGCAATAAACATATTCAATATTGAAAAATCGTGAATACAACATACGTTGCTTCTGGAGGGAGGTTGGGTGGTTGGAATTATGGCTGCCATGGGCTACGCACAAAGTTTCCACGCAAGAACCAAATGTGAAAACTGATACCCCAGATAGATAGATAGTAATACTTTATTTTAATAAAGAAATCACAAAAAATACAATAAAAATAGCTATGCAATCAACATCTGCTTAACCTTTTGCCCACTGTTTGTACGTATATTCATTATAATGAATGACCTTATGTCTGACTTTCACAACTCAGTTACTTAATAAAACAATCCGACAAACAAAGTTAGTAAATCCTTTAATGTATCTTGTTATAAGATTTAAACCCATAGACAGGTAGAATGAACTGAGCGTTCTTTATCCCGGCTTATGAATAGTGTCAGAAAAGTATGACGGATATAATAGTGTATAAAATATGGTAGAGTGGAGTGTTTTAGTAGTTGACTTTTTAACACGATTTTATGTGTATTATTTCTGCATTTAACATTGAGAAATGCTCGATGGTTTGTGTGGTATATTTTTGTATTCCAAAATGTATTAGCATGTTTTGATAAATAAACAATAAAAAAGCTGAATAAAGTTCTACAGATTGCCTTTTAGTTACTTCTTTGATCGATGTCACACGAAACAGTCTGTATTTCCTGATGGCTTTTTTTTTATTACCTATGGGCCCACTCTTGACCTCGATCTCGCCTGATGGTAAGCGATAGATAAGGTCTAAGATGGGACGAGCAAGCCCAGAAGATGCCTATTTACTCGTGCTTTAAGCCTGCGCCGAGTAAAATAACTCAAAACGGTCTTCACAACTAAAGGAATATAACCTATAATAGTACTTTAATTACCATACAAAAATATGTAATGAACACTAGAATAAATGTGTTAGCAAACATAGTTGGCAAAATTTAAAAATATTTTATAGTTTATTAAACAAAAATACATAAAGTTGGACAAAAATCCTTACAAAACTTGCTCGTGCGTCGCTGAATTTTGATAGTAAACTGTTGAATTTTTTCATAAACTTCAATTCATATTATTCTCTAATTATCATACTATCATTTACAGCTTTAACATTTCAAAAATGTCGCTTGGTTGTTTTAATTTTAATTTTTTCTTCTAATTTGCGCGCTATTTTGAACCATACGCAACGTACACCGGTCGAAAATTCAGTCGTCCACGGGAGCTCAGAGAGGGGTCACGTCTCATCGTGGAGCGTTTCGCCGGTAACGATAATTCGCGATCTATTGTGTACGTATGTATTGCAGCAATCCGTTGAATAACATAAGTCATATTTTTTGTTTTTTGAGTACGATTTATTATGCATACCCAACAATTACTTTTTATTGTTCAATATATATTTCTTTAACATTTTTTTTTTTAATATTTGTTTTATTATGGGAAAATGTAAAAAAAAAATATTATTAGAAGAAAGTTGGCGCAAATTTTCGAAAAAAAAGCCATTCTCATAAAAAGTACGTATTTCTATTTTGTGATGGTATTATTGCTTTTTAACCGACTTCAAAAAAAAAGGAGAAGGTTCTCAGTTCGTCTTAAACTTTTTTTTATGTATGTAACCTCAAACTCGAAGACAGCTGGACCAATTTGGAATTTTTTTTCGTTTGAAAGGGTATACTTTCTAGTTGGTTCCATTGTTATGAAATCAGGATCTGATGATGGGATCCTGGAGAAAGCGAGGGAACTCTTTAAATATTATAGGCACACCTATAGCGTTTTGGGTATTTCTAATAGTACCTTGTGCAGTTGCTCCCGAAAAGCACCATTTGAGGAAGTGAAAGTGATGATGAAGACTTTTTTCAAATATTCGATATGGGTATCGTGTAATGGGTTTTTGGGGGTGGTGATTGCAAATCTGGAATTTATTTTTAAATTCAAGATGGCGTATGCAACTTTTTCTCACAAATTCGATATGGGTACCGTGTAATGGGTTTTTGGGGGTGGTGATTGCAAATCTGACATTCATTTTAAAATCCAAGATGGCGGATGCAACTTTTTCTCAAACATTCGATATGGGTATCGTGTAATGGGTTTTTGGGGGTGGTGATTGCAAATCTGGCATTCATTTTAAAATCCAAGATGGCGGATGCAACTTTTTCTCAAACATTCGATATAGGTATCGTGTAATGGGTTTTTGGGGGTGGTGATTGCAAATCTGGCATTCATTTTAAAATCCAAGATGGCGGATGCAACTTTTTCTCAAACATTCGATATGGGTATCGTGTAATGGGTTTTTGGGGGTGGTGATTGCAAATCTGACATTCATCTTAAAATCCAAGATGGCGGATGCAACTTTTTCTCAAACATTCGATATGGGTATCGTGTAATGGGTTTTTGGGGGTGGTGATTGCAAATCTGGCATTCATTTTAAAATCCAAGATGGCGGATGCAACTTTTTCTCAAATATTCGATATAAGTATCGTGTAATGGGTTTTTGGGGGTGGTGATTGCAAATCTGGCATTCATTTTAAAATCCAAGATGGCGGATGCAACTTTTTCTCAAACATTCGATATGGGTATCGTGTAATGGGTTTTTGGGGGTGGTGATTGCAAATCTGGCATTCATTTTAAAATCCAAGATGGTGGATGCAACTTTTTCTCAAACATTCGATATGGGTATCGTGTAATGGGTTTTTGGGGGTGGTGATTGCAAATCTGGCATTCATTTTAAAATCCAAGATGGCGGATGCAACTTTTTCTCAAACATTTGATATGGGTACCGTGTAATGGGTTTTTGGGGGTGGTGATTGCAAATCTGGCATTCATTTTAAAATCCAAGATGGCGGATGCAACTTTTTCTCACACATTCGATATGGGTATCGTGTAATGGGTTTTTGGGGGTGGTGATTGCAAATCTGGCTTTCATTTAAAAATCCAATTTAAAACACATTGTTTAAACCCTTAGATGTGACAAAGGAGAGGTATAATAACACAATTTTACTATATCATCAGAATATAAATCGTTTCTCCGGCAAAATATTAGATGAGGAAATGTTAATAGATAAATATGATATAGATATCTTATGTTTTTGTGAAACCTGGCTAAAACGAGATAGAATGTTGTTTAAAATTAATATTTTTCTGTTACTAGTGCATACAACAGGTCCTCAGTAGGAGGTGGTACTTTAATATTACGTAGATATAAGGAACAAATCTCTTAGATATAAGGAACAAAAATATATCACCGCTTGCTCTGTTGATTGCTTGTGTGAGGTAGCATGTACAGAAGTTGAAGGCCAAACTTTCTTAAGTGTTTATAGACCACCAGCATCAAACTTGTCATCATTCTTAATGATAATGGGAGAAATTTTAAGTACCTAAGCTTATAAGAGATAATAAATTAGTTTTCGTTTGTGGTCACCTAAATATTGATTTGTTAGTAAATTCACCTGAACACTGCAAGCTTACTTCATTGTTTGGTTCATTTAACTTAAAATGCACATACAAGGAAGCAACAAGAATAACAGCAACATCAGCTCAATGCATAGATAATATTTATACTAATTGTGCCATAAAATACTCGTCTCAAATTAGTGGAGTTAGGTCTGACCATACAGGTTAACTAGTATCCTTTGAGTTGGTTAAAAAGCGGCAATTAAATAAGACTATTAAATTTAGGCCGCTAACTAAAAAGAAATTAATGTTTTTAATGATAACATGTTAAGTAATCTTTCAATGGCCAATTTTGACTCCCATGACCCCAATGAAAATTACAGGATATTATTTTCTTCACTATGCCACGAATTTAGTAAGATATGTCCAGTTAAAAAATTTCAAATGAGTAATAAATCTAAATTTAATGAATGGGCCACTGCTGGAATAAGAATAAGCTGAGACAATGTATACAACTTATACCATGAAAAATCATTGACTTCCGATGAAGCCTTCCATAATTATGTAAGAAACTACTCAAATATATTTAAAAGAGTATGCGCCCTAAGCTAAATCTAAATCAGAAAGTAATAAAATTAGCATTTCTAACAATAAAATAAAAACTGTGTTGAAGGTGATAAACAAAGAAACTGGAAACACAAACCAAAATAGGGTTAGAATGATTTGACTTTGAACATCGATGATCAGGTCATCTCAGATAAGTCAAAAGTGGCTGAGAAGTTGGAAAATTACTTTACCAATATTCCAGTAGAGGTTACTAAATCTCTAAATTCTTCGCCATTGTTAGCAGAATCTTTTTTAAAGGAAAACTTCAATAAGGATATACCAACATTTTCATTTAAGCCCATTTCTATTGATGTAATTAAAAAGCATTCCAAAGTCTTAACATAACAAACACTGATGACTTATGGAGTGCATCTGTTAGGATTCTTGGTAATATTATTGACTCAATTGCTGCTATCCTAACAGGCACATTTAATTAATGTATAGACAGCGGTAATTTTCCCGATTTAATGAAACATAGTAAAGTAGTACTAATTTTTAAGTTGGGTTGTAAGAGTGATCCCTCTAACTATAGACCGATATATGTGCTTCCAGCATTAAGCAAAATATACGAAAAAATCATGCTGGACCAGATGCTATCATATTTTAACTCAAATGGAATTCTGCATAGTCGGCAGTTTGGTTTCACGAAAGGTAGGTCAACAACAGACGCAGGAGTAGCGCTCATCCGTCACATTCTGGAATCTTGGGAGAAATCTCAGGATGCAATTGGCATATTTTGTGACCTCTCCAAAGCTTTTGATTGCGTTGACCACAAAACACTGATCTGTAAATTACACCATTACGGAGTTCGTGGATTCGTGTTCTGCTGACCTTGTTCTTTCATATTTATCAAACAGGCATCAAAAAGTTATTGTTAATGGAGCGACATCTGCAGGATCCCTAGCCAAGATGAGTGCTCCGCAAGGTTCAATTCTTGTTTCCTTTTTATAGTGTATATCAATGACATACATGATGACCAACTTATCGGATATTTTTTATTTGTAACTCCATTGTGCTGTATTAATTGGTCTATACGACAGTATAGACCAAAGTTTTAAATATAATTAAGCATATCTTAGAACTGGAAACATATCTTACAACTATATAATAATATAGGTTAACCATCAGAATTGAAGAAAAGCTGAAAAAAAAGAGCTGTCACTTCTTTTGGACTGTAAAACCAGGTGGAATAGTCTTTTAACAATGCTGGAGCGATTTTATCTTTTAAAAACCTTCATTCAAAAAGCTCTTATAGATCTCAATCATCCAATTCGTTTGGAAGAAGTTGATTTTGAATTGGTAAATAAAATTGTTGATGTGCTGACCCCAATTAAATTGACAGTAGAAGCAATCTGTCGGCGAGATGCTAATTTATGCACAGCTGATTCCGCTTTGAAATTTCTTATAAAACATCCTTAGTGGAACGTATGAAGCAACGACGAAGTGATGATTTGACTGGTGTGTTGAATTAATTACAAAATCCATGAAAAGATGATGAAAATCAGTTATTATCGGATTTGGAATGGCATGACTTATTTCCAGTTTCTATACAGGCTTTAGTTTGGAAGCAAATAAAGTGTATTGTTAAAAAACTTAAAAGTCGAGATGACACGGAAGAAGAAGAAGGAAGATCAGGATCACAAACAGATGATGAGTTAAGGCCACAAACCTCCCAATCCCAACCCCAATTGACACTAAAGGAAAAGTTATAGCTGGAAATTGATAAGAGTATGAAATCCCCAGATCGTGAAGTACAAATACAAAATTAATCGGGGTTGGCAAAATATAGTATTAGACGTGAAATAAGCCTGTTTGAAAATGGAGGAATTAGTGGATATCACTTAGAAACAGCATATAAGTATCTATTGTCTATTCCTCCAACCAGTGTAAAACCTAAACGAGCGTTTTCAGCTGCTGCTTATGTTGGTAATAAACGAAGCAGGCTTGGAAGTCAAACCTTGGATGCATTGATATTTCTACGATTGTATTTTCAAAATTCGAAATAAGTTTTATTGTCTTTTTATTTCTTACAAAGTATAGTATCTTTTTGTCATTTTTTCTTTTCTTACTATACTGTGGTATGTGAAGTGTACCAAAATTAAAAATATATATATTTTAAGAAATTACTCGTTTTTTAGAGTTCAGTTGCCGAATGGCAAAAAACGGAACCCTTATAGTTTCGTCATGTCTGTCCGTCTGTCTGTCCGTCCGTCCGTATGTCACAGCTATTTTATTCCAAAACTATTAAGACTATACATGTGAAACTTGGTAAGTAGATGTATTCTATGAAACGCTTTCCGATATTGAGAAAAAAATTAAAAATCATTTAAAATAAAGGAACATACTACTACCCCATACATGGAACTAAAACTGATAATATATATATTTTTTTCTTGAAACCTATGCGTGTGTGGTATTTATAGACAGGTCTTTAAAAATGACATAGGGGTTTCTGAAACCACTTTTTCATAAAGTCAATCGTTTAAAAGATATAAGCTTCCAAAGTGGTCAAATGTGTATCCCTCCCTCTAACTTCTATAATAGTGGAGTGAAAAATCTAAAAAAATATGTATCTGTAGATCGTAATGTAAACTTTCAACCAAAATTAGTTTGAATGATATCGAGTTAACCATTTTTGAGATACGGCATATTTTCTAAAACCGCAAATATAACTTTGTAATTCATACAAACACTATGAAAAACAAAGTTATCTAGCGTAGTTGTAAAAAATGTAAATAAACTAGTTTTAAGAAATTTGTAAGGTTTTTTTCGTCAAATAAATATAAATATTATATTATATTATTATAGTTACACACGGAACCCTTCATGCGCGTGTCTGACTCGCACTTGGCCAATTTTTTACATTTGAGACCAATTAGAAACCACATAGTCTAATCCGGGGATAGCCCCAGGGTCCCAGGATTCAGCATCAAGAATCACGTAATCCCGGGATTGAAAAACATGCTCGGGATTGTATTCTCTAGTTGCAACTAAGAAAGGATTTCTATCGAAATTCTATTTTAGTTGCCAAATGTGTCGAAAAAAAATAGAATTATAAATTGTAAAGAATCAGATAGATAGCCCTACAGACCTCAATCTGAACGATAATTCTGTAAGCAGTTTTATGTCGATAGGAGCCGGGTTTTCTGGTTTAGAACAAGTTTCAGCTTCCTTTGACATTCCCTCTATGTCCGACAAATTATACGCCAAGTGCCATAACAAGGTCTGTCTACTACGGGAATTAGCCAAAGAAAAATTGGCTAAGTGCGAGTCAGACTTGCCCATGAAGGGTTCCGTAGTAACTATAATAATATAATATGTATAACTACTACAACTACTAGTCTGTCTGTCTGTCCATCCGTCCGTCCGTATGTTACAGCCATTTTATTCCGAAACTATCAGGACTATACATATAAAACTTGGTAGATTGATGTATTCTGTGAACCGCTTTCCGATTTTAAGAAAAAATTAAAATATATTTAAATTAAATTAAAAAATATTTTCAGTTTTAGTTCCATGTATGGGGAGCCCCCCCATACATGGAACTAAAACTGAAAATATTTTTTTTTCATGAAACCTATGCATGTGTGGTATCTATATACAGGTCTTTAAAATGAGATTGAGGTTTCTAAAACCACTTTTTCATAAAATTAATCGTTTAAAAGATATACGCTTCCAAAGTGGTAAAATGTGTGCCCCCCTCTAATTTCTATAATAATGGAGTGAAAAATATGAATATATATATATATATACAACGTGTAACGGAAACCCCATATCTAACCAAAAGGGCTGAAGACAACATTTGGTATGGAGTCTCTATGCACAGTTTCAGCACAAAATAACTGACTTAAAGAATTGATACCAAATTATTGGTTTCACATATTTTTTGAATACCAATCATAACAAACGTGTCACAGCACTACGAGGGTCAATAACTTTCCACGTCACTTGCCAATAACACGATAATTCTTTTCGTTCTTCTTAATTTGAAAAATTCGGTCTCTGGTATCAGTGTACTGGAATTTGTAATAAGTTCTACACATGTAGACTTAGGATTACAAAACCCTTGCCATATCGTTTGTTATCATCCAAAGAAGCCATGCACTTGGTATGTATATACCCTTTAAATTACACGTTGTATATATATATATATATATATATATATATATATATAGATCTTAATGTAAACTTTCAATCAAAATTGGTTTTAAAGAGATTGAGTCAGCAGTTTTTGAGATACAGCATATTTTCTAAAACCGCAAATATAACTTTGTAATTCATACAAATACTATGAAAAACAAAGTTATTTGGCGTAGTTGCAAAAAATGTAAATAAGCTAGTTTTAAGAAATTTGTAAGTTTTAGTTTTTTGTCAAGTAAATATACATATTATATTATATTATTATAGTTACTACGGAACCCTTCATGGGCGAGTCTGACTCGCACTTGGCCAATTTTTGTAAAATGTTATAATAAGCAATATAACATTAGATTTATAGATTTCTTTTATTATTTTTTTCTTTTAAATTAAGTTACACTTGTTACATATATTGTTATGAAATAAATTACGCTTATATTTTCTGCGAAGTAAGTTCGCTAGACAGCATTAATGAAAAAATGTTTTTTTTGGTATGGCCCCACGTATATATAATAAAGTACCGAATGTTATTAAAAATATGACAGTACATCAGAATTTAAACGAGCACTAAATGAAATATTAATAAACAAAACTTATTTTAGTCTGGTTTTATTATGACATTACATAATTATATATTTTTTTTATTTCATACTGGTTTTATTATTCAAATAAGTACTGCATACCCATCTACCCTAACTTGCTACTTACCCAGTTTCGAAGCGTCAATAGCCTAATGGATAAGGTGTCGGACTTGTGATCGAGAGGTCGCAGGTCCGAACCCCACCCATTACACTATTGACGTGAACCCACTCCAGACACAAGCATATTTAGCTTAGTTGGAGGGGTTAACAAGATTGCTAGTAATGTGAAATGTACCCACATTGCTAGTATTCTTTAAAAAAAAATCTGAGGAGTTTAATATATAAAATCAAAGTTTTATTGCAATAGGATGAATAGTGAGGGAACGGATAATGTATTACTACAGTAAAAACAAACGTTAATTTTTATATAATAGGTATAATTTATTAAATTTATTTTTGTGATTTATTTACGTACCTACTTGCTTCATTTAGATCCATCCAGCCGTTTGAGCGTGAAGAAGTAACAAACATGCAAACAGACACATTCATTCACAAACTTTCGCCTTTATAATATTAGTGTGATAAATAAAACCATCTAAATAATTAATATTCGTTTTTCAAGTTTATTCAACATAACGACAAAAAATTAAAAAATGCAAAGTTAGCAAACTTCGTCGTGCAACGGCAAGCGGGCCTCGAGCGAACTTGTCATTGTGTGTGTGACAACGCACACGACTAGCCCGCTGCAGTAAATACCTATTTACCGCGCGTCTCGTAGGCTCGACACCCTCTTAAAGGCCGAAAGGTCATAAGTGGCAGGGAACACAGAAGCCGGCAGAGAATTCCACAGCTTGACTTCTTTCTTCTTCTTCTTTCTTGGATTCTATAGCTATTACAGTCTAGGGATCTTTAATTCAAGAGTGAATAGTTTACTTCTAGGTAAGCGAGCTTCATCTTCTAGCATATCATCGCTTACCATCAAGTGGGGTAGTGGTCAAACACCAGCCTATCATCAATAAAAAAAAGGAAACAGTGATTGAACGAACAAAATTGCATAATAAATAATATGAAATCCTGAAAATAAAAAAAGCTGTTTCAAACTTCCGAAATCCATCGTCACATTAGCCCATTTAGTTTCTCAACTTTATACAATTCTGTCAGTCTTGTGACTATGATATCACTCATTCCATTCTCCATGACTATTTCACAACTTCATCCAAAATCTCAGATTACACTTAATTGCTTCAAATCCTTGTTATCAGATATCCTTATCTTATCTATCCTTTGATACAACAGTTCTGGAGCCATCCAATAATTAATTAGCATCAATTATGCTGCTCTCTCTCTAATGTGTAGGTACCTAATAATATTACAATTATTTGCTTTTCAACCGACGACAAAAAGAGGAGGTTATCAACTCGACGCGTATATATATCGACGCTTGAAAGGCAATCCTAACTAAGCGACATAAATCCGTAAAATGAGTTATATATACCATTCGAACCGGCAGATTTTTCTGCGTCGTTTGGTCTAGGTCTCATAGTTCTACGACGAGTTTTATTGTCGCTTAGATATTGCGTGATTTCGGTAAAATCTACATTTTGTGCTTACTAAACGACCAAAAAATTGTGATTTTTTGAATATCTAGCAGTTATGACGTTCTAACAATTAGGAATATGAACTTAGTCGGTTTTTCATGTATGGACCTTTTCATTTATTTGTATTGACGTATTTTTACTTGTTAAGAATTTTTCCTTTGAAATTACTTAGTAGATTTTACCTACATAAAGCAATTGTAATTTATGTGGTTATATATTTTAACTCGAGAATATATTTTGTGACAGTATCATTTGTATAAGTTAGCCTGAAATAAAGTGGAAGAATATTAGAGCTTAGATATTTTTACTTGTATATCATAATATTTATTTTTTATTCTTAGATATTTTTATTTGACAACGCTTAATACTAATGATGTCGGTTAGATAGTCTTACTTGATTTGCTAAATGGCTAACAATGGCGCGTAGATAAATTTACCCGTACGCAAAATTATATTTTCTCGTCGCTAAAGAACCGCACGAGTTTAAAAAACGTCGTGTAGGTATGCGCGACACGCGTCGTGACACGTCTATACAGGTTCTAATTCAAGCACCCGCCGTCGCTTAGGGAGGACGTACTTCACATTTTGGCCCATATTCTATGAAGACATGGTAAGTATTCAATCAAATTATGCAAAGGTAGTACCTATTTCAAAACTGCATTTTGTTTCGGATTATTTTTAAACCCTATTATGTTTTAGATGGAACAAAGTACTCATTTTAAATCAATTTTATTATCTTTGCAGTTAAAAATGAGTTGATTTTTTATAATTTGTTTGAGTACCTACAAGACAAATAAACAGTAGTTATTTATCTTGTAGTTTCACTTAGTAAAAATACACGGTATAAATCTGACATCATCGAATTGATTTTTTTTTTGCAGTCTGCGGCTTCGTCAATTAATAGCAACACAAACAGTTTAACAAAACATTAGAGTCAGCTTCTATCAGTATTGACACTTCGAAAGATTTAGCTTTTCCGGTTCTTGCCGATAGTTTATGCACCACAACAGATCACACTGAAACGACTGCATCGATTACTGCTCCACGTATATCGGTTGATCTCGCATTTAATACGACTTTAACTGCTGAACCAGACATTGAAAAACCGACTTTGAATGATCACCAGGTTGAGGAAAACACACAATATACATCACTTACGTCCGATCATGATGTACCGTCTACATCGGCATGAAAGTAAAGAATCTACCGTATCAAATCCAATTAAAAGTAAAGTTGGTAAAAGGAAATCCAAGAAAGATATTAAATATATTGATTTTATGTGCAGATACAGTGCATGCTATTATTGAAAATAGATTGAAGAATATAACTGTTTACGCACCATCACAATAGTTTACAGTTTTTCCAGATCCACAGATCCAGTCTCTCCTTGAGGACATGGTTGGGCGCTTGAACTTGTCCTTGAAGGCTGTCTCCGAATGGGGCGATGCCAACTTGGTCAAGTTTAATGCAGCTAAGACCCAGGCGTGTCTCTTCTCTGCAAAAAGGAGTCAATTCAAACCGGCTCCTACTTTCCGAGATGTAACCGTGCCAATAACCGATCGTATCGAGCTTCTGGGGGTAACACTAACTTCTACCCTCAATTTTGGCCCGTATATCGAGGCTAAGGCTCAATTAGCATAAAAAAAAGTTGGGAATCCTAGCAAAGGTGAGACGGTACTTCACACCCGAACAGCTGCTCAATCTCTATCAAGCCCAGGTTCGGTCGTGTATGGAGTACTGCTCTCATCGTTGGGATGGATCTGCCAAGTACCAGCTGGATGCGCTTGAGTCTATTGAGAAACGGGCCAAAAGACTCATTGGCACCGATATACTGGTCGAATCAAAGCTCCAGAGCCTTGAACATCGACGACGAGTTGCTAGTCTATCGGTTTTCTATCGGTTACATTTCGGAGAGTGTAAGATGGAATTACACAATCTAATTCCGCCAAGCCCGTTCCATCATCGGACTACAAGACAAACGACGATGCGCCTTCGTTACATGGTGGATATCCCACCTATACGCACTAAACGTTTTGGGAATACCTTCATTGTGTGTACGGCTAAGGAGTGGAATTCCCTGACGGATTCTGTGTTTCCCGATAGCTATAACCTCGAAGAAGTCAAGAGTGAATAGGTTACTGTTAGGTAAGCGTGCTCCATCTTCGACCACATCATCACTTACCATCAGGTGAGATGGTGGTCAAACGCGAGCCTATTATCAAAAAAAAAGTTGAAATTCAGTCTAAAACCAAGGTATCTTTTTTACGTTGTTATCGATCGCAGCTTCCCATATCAAAAGCAATTGTGAGATATAATTTTTTTTAGAAACTTAATGATGAAGATGCTAGGTAATTTATAATTGCGACAGCAATAATAATTGTTCAATTAAAAATATATTAATCTCAGACTGAATGTTATGTCATAATTAGTTTCCTGGTCGGCACTACATAGCGTATTTGTTTAATTTTCAATAAAGACTTTTATTCAATAATAATTGATTTCATTTATTTTTGTGCATGACAATAATTACCTATACAGTTCTTGGTTAAATGTCGGTTATGAAGGGAGGTTTGGGGTAATTTTAATAACTAAGATACAATTTCCAAAATCACAAAAACCATTAAAGAATGCTCAGGTAAATTTACTTATTTTATTTTAAACTATCAGATCTTTTTAGATCAATCTTTATGTTTCAAAATTCTAAACTAAGTAAGTTTACCTATTTTTACATGTTACTGCACACACTACAATGATGATTTAGATAATTTTACCTGTTTATCAAATCAGGTAAATTTTATCTAACCGACACAAACCGGTGTTTTTAAAAGTGTCAGGTGTCTTATTTTGACAATTTGGATAGCTATAAAAAAATGATTTCTAGGAATATTAACATCATTTTAATCGAACAATTAGGAAAATTTTTATGATTTTTTTTGTAAATATTTGAACTTTAAATCGCTCTCCTGTAAAGTTTACTCAATGTCGCTTAGTTATGATTGCCTTTCAAGCATTATATTTTTTTTTTATGTATGATCATCGAGTACTCGAAGACGGCTGAACCGATTTGGAAAATTCTTTTTTTGTTCAAATGGGTATACGTCGAAATTGGTACCATTATCACGAAAGTTAGGATCTGATGATGGGATCCTGGAGAAATCGAGGGAACTCTTCAAATATTATAGGCACACCTATGGCGTTTTGGGTATTTCTTATAGTAACTTGTGCAGTTGCTCTCAAAAAGTACCATTTGGGGAAGTGGAACTGATGATGAAGACCACAGATGGCCGCCGAAACTACTCAATAATAAGTATTGAGTGGATTGCGATTCGATTACCTTAATATGGATGTTAAGCACTTTATGCTCGTCACAATGCATATGGTGACGTAGAACTGATGGTGAAGTACCAGGAGAACTCCTCAGCAATTAACGGCCCAGCATTGGGAAAAGCAATATTTTGTAAAAGGTTATAAGTAGTTGACATTTAGGCTCTTGTAACTAGGTAAATTAAAAATTATCCAACTAGAAAGAGTGAAATAAAAACTTTTTACCAAAAAATTAAACCGACTCCCAAAAAACACTGCAAACTGAAAAATAACTTTAATTTCGGAAGTCGGTGCCAAAAACGAAGTAACAAAACTAAAGACACCGACTACCGAAATTAAAGTTATTTTTCAGTTTGCAGTGTTTTTTGGGAGTCGGTTTAATTTTTTGGTAAAAAGTTTTTATTAGATTATGGTAGCGGCATCAGTAGGTACTCTACATAAAAACAACAAAAAAGTGCGAGTGAAACTCGCTACGCAAAATAACTTTGGTTTTCATAGTGTTTGTATAAATGATAATGTTATGTTTGCGTTGTTTTTAATGTGCTGTATCTCAAAATTACTAAGCAATTTATGACGATATTTACGATGAAAGTATTCAAAGAGATATATGAAAAAACTTTTTACCAAAAAGTTAAACCGACTCCCAAAAAACACTGCAAAGTGAAAAATAACTTTAATTTCGGTAGTCGGTGTCTTTATTTTTGTATTTTCGTTTTTGGCACCGACTTCCGAAATTAAAGTTATTTTTCACTTTGCAGTGTTTTTTGGGAGTCGGTTTAACTTTTTGGTAAAAAGTTTTTATTTCACTCATTTTTAGTTGGTCTATTTTTAATTTACCTAGTTACAAGAGCCTAAATGTCAACTACTTATAACCTTTTACAATATATTGCTTTTCCCAATACTGGGCCGTTAATTGTTGAGGAGTTCTCCTGGTCCTTCACCATCAGCTCTACATCACCATATGCATTGTGACGAGCATAAAGTGCTTAACATCCATATTCAAGTAATCGAATCGCAATCCATTCAATACTTATTATTGAGTAGTTTCGGCGGCCATCTGTGGTCTTCATCATCAGTTCCACTTCCTCAAATGGTACTTTTTGAGAGCAACTGCTCAAGTTACTATAATAAATACCCAAAACGTCATAGGTGTGCCTATAATATTTGAAGAGTTCCCTCGATTTCTCTAGGATCCCATCATCAGATCCTGACGTTTATGAAAATGGGACCAATTTCGAAGTATACCATTTCAATAAAAAAAAAAAAAATTCCTAATCGGTTCAGCCGTCTTCGAGTAATCGGTGACCATAAATTAAAAAATATATATATATATATATACGCGTCGAATTGATAACCTCCTCTTTTTGTCGACGGTTGAAAAATATACGCAACATAGTGCGCATAATTATCTTTCATCATTGGCTATCTGTAGGTACCGATGTTTGACAAAATAAATGGTTGATTGACGGAGTATATTTTTTACCTCTGCGTGACGTAACGGGCGCAAGCGCGACTGCTGAGCGGTCTCGGGTTGATTCTCTGGTCGGGCAAGAAGTACTATTGGGTTTTTCTGTTAGAAATTTCTCAGTAGTAGCCCGGAGTTTGGTAGTTGGTGGTGTGATAGCCCCGGTGCCTCGGTGCGCACGTTAAGCCGTTGGTCCTGCGCCTGATCTCTCTCCGGTCGTGTCGGATTGCCGTCCCATCCGACAATGAGAGTAAAGGAACAGAGAGTGCACTTGTACCTGCGGACATACTTGTGCACTATAATCTCCTGCGCATCTAGCTAAATTATATGATTGGTCACCGTAACCGAAATCGGCTAGGAGGACTATAATTATTTTATATTTTTTTTTAGATAATGAGTTAGTTACACATTTTACCACTTTGGAAGAGTCTATTTTTGAAATGTCTGACTTGGTTTTAAGGCCCTCCATTTCATTTTTTCAATCTATCTATACAACGTGTAACGGAAACCCCATATCAATCCAAAAGGGCTAAAGACAACATCTGGTATGGAGTCTCTATGCCCAGTTTCAGCACAAAATAAGTGACTCAAAGAATTGATACGAAATTATCGGTTTCATATGTTTCTTGAATATCAATCATAACAAACGTGTCACAGCACTACAAGGGTCAATAACTTTCCACGTCACTTGCCTATAATACGATAATTCTCTTCAATCTTCTTAATTTGAAAAATTCAGTCACTGGTATCAATGTATTGAAATTTCTAATTAGTTCCACACATGAAGACATAGGATTACCAAACCCTTGTCATATCGTTTGTTATCATCCAAAGAAGCCGTGCACTTGGTATGTATATACCCTTTAAATTACACGTTATAGACACCTCGCACGTATAGGTTTTATGAGAAACTAGCTTCCGCCCGCGACTTCGTCCGCGGGGAAAAATATCCCCCGATTTTGAAACATTCTTCATTAGTGCTCCGCTCCTATTGGTCTTAGCGTGATGATATGTAGCCTATAGCCTTCCTCGATAAAGAGGCTATCTAACACTGAAAGAATTTTTCAAATCAGAACCGTAGTTCCTGAGATTAGCGCGTTCAAGCAAACAAACAAACAAACTCTTCAGCTTTATAATATTAGTATAGATAGAGAGCCCTTGATATTTTTTTGTATAAAAATCGTAAAACGGTTCACTGAGTTTTTTTTCTCCCATACGAAAAAAAAAACCAATTATGTAGGTGTAGACTATTGGATGCAAACATTTACTTTAAAAGATATCTTATTTTACCTACTATAATTTATGAAGTAGTTTTACATCAAAATTACACAAAGGCAAATCTATATCGACCTAATACGCAGTGGTAGCCGCAGGCTGCAGTTAGAAATATTCAAGGTAGAATATAAAAGATTCTCTTAGTGTATACACTTCACTACTCACATTACTGAATTCACTCAAGTATTTAGAGTATTATCTAATAATAATCCCTAGAGACGAATAGGTACATTTTACGTTTTATCTTTTCAACAGAAAAGTAATATAGATGAGCTCGTTGGCGAATCTACGAGTAGGTACCTATGTCAAAATTCGCTGCTAATAGAAATTATTTACACAATAATTATTCCTAAAATCCTTCTTTATTTAAAATTTAACTGTGCCAAATTTCATAATCCTCCGTCCATAATTTTTGTATAAAGGCGTACAAGAACTTGTATTCACATAATGTATAGAAAGCCATTAAGTTAAGGTGTTTCTCCCTAAATCTCTACATCTCTACACGATCTCTACAAAGGGAAATGTCCATTTGATAAAGAAGTTTTGCCCAAGTGACGCCCACGAAAGAAACAAATTGCAGGCATAAGGGTTGGCATCATAGATAAAGAAACAAACACTATTTTTACATAGAACTCGGCTGGACTTTTATAAATCATAATATAAAAATTCAATTTTAACAAAAAACATTTTTATAGACTTTAGTAGCTACTGTAACGTTACAGTTTCCCTGGGTAGAGGGAAATGTAATGATCAGGCTCCGTCAATACTGTAGTCGGATGGTGATGGTGGAGAATTCGGAGGATGTCAGCATGTCTGGAGAGCCGGGCCACGGATCGTATAAATCCAGGCTACGGATCGTATATTAGAAGATGACCATCTCATTTCGATGGCTGTTAACAGTATTCTTGCTGACTTCTTCTCTGTTTGAGCTCCAGGCGTACCTACAGTACAGATCCCAGTCATCTCTCTAGTTAAATCGACTTTTACGCATTTGAATGAGGTTCTAGAATGAAAAGAGAAATAAAAGTAATTTATCACGAGGTGCAATATTAGTTACATATGCGATCTAACCTAGCTCCAGCAATGAATTAAGAAGAAAAACTAGTTTTGTCACTAATGACTTTACAGAAACGTAAACAAACAAAGTATTGCATAAAAAATAGCTTAATATCAGCATATCATGAAATTCTAAACTAATAATGATATTATAACGTAAGTATCAAAGCCCCATAAAAAGTAAACTATACACTACGCAATATAAGTTGTTGAGTATGTAACTTGTATGTTTTTATAATTAACTTACTTGCTGTGGTGCAATCCATTGCTGAAATATAGACCGAACCTCCACATTGCTCAAGGTAAATCTCTTAAGTCTTGTCGTATATCCACGCCACAATTGACACATAGATGACTCCGTGGTAAACTGGTAAGTATGTGTAAATCAGTTTCCATAATCAAAAAACCAAAGCCAAACAACTACATAATAAAAACAGATTTTTCACAAATCGATTTTTGGAAACCGGTATTAGTGTATCGATTTTTTTCAGTAAAAGTTTCCATCCCTACTTTGACAGGATTGACCAGCGACCGGAAGCGTAAAAAAGGCAATAAACGATTGAGTTTCTTGAATAAATCGGCTTTTAATTCCGGAGTTTTCATTACCAATAAATAATAGCAATATTTTAGTTACTAAATGGATATTTTTTTTTGTTTTTATCACATTGATGGGCAAAACATGGCCAAGAATAGACATTTCCCTTTGAAAAACCAGAAAAACTATACGTTTCACAAAAGTTGTCAAACTGAATATTTATCTATGGTTTTGTTTTAAAATCTTTTTTGGAGGAGTGACACGCATTTAAAATACGATACTCTTTGTCTCTTTGTCAAATATTCTACTAAAAGTCAATTCAAAGAGAATATAATACACTTGGTAATAGACAAAGAGTCAAGTAATATGCAATTATTTAAAGTTATCTGTGTAATACACTACGTTTTAAGTCAATCTGTCATGTGTATTTTGACGAAAGCGTTATCATTAATACTCACCAAAACTATGTAAAATTCAAAGAAAAGATAATAAAACTGTGTTTTAAATGAGAAATGCTAATTATTTACGTGGCAACAATCCTTTTCAAATGTTTTCATACCGCCTGTGAGTACAATTTACTTGTAGTTTTCACTCGGCTACCCAAACATAAAGTAATGAGTTTTCGTTTGGTTCTTGCGAGATTTTTGAAGAAAGTTCTTTGCTGTTACTTCTGAATAAAGTATATACAAGCGGCAATTGCTTTCATTGACCATTAGCTCTCTGTAACTAATTTTTTGTTGTATAAATATTTGAATGACTAACCAACAAACCATAAATAGCAACTCCCCCCTTAAGACGACCCACTGACCGACTACCTTCCTTCAACAACCCAGTAACTGAGACCACTATGGTAATAAGAGCCAGATAATTACACTCATCCACGGACCGATCATAGCGGGCGTCGCTTATCCTCAAAGACTATTGCTAATTAATCTATGAGCACCTATTTAAATCGACCCGTACCGAGAATGTTTTGTTACAGAATAAGGCCAGTCTAACTTTCTTTTTCCATGTTTTCGGATGGCAGACGGCGTACCAGATGGTAAGTCTTAACTGATGCCTATAGATCTCTTCAATTACAAAGACTCATTGGATTCGATACCACTCCGTAAACCTACTGGTAGTGTACCACGTACTTGTTATCATACCGACAATATATATAGCAACGATGTTTTGTGGCAAAATAGATAAAAATTGGTGTATAAGAAATGCCTATGTCCACGGTAAAGTTTAGTGCAAAAGTAACATTATCCACCTTGAAAGGAAAACGGAACTTTGCTGAAGAAATATTAAGTAACAGGCTGCCACTTTTCCTAGTGTATAACACACTTTGCATAGAGTATAACCGTAGTTGGTAAACTCTAACAAGCTATTAGACTAATACACAACTGACCAAGTAGGCGTGTAGGGAGTACCATTCTTTCAGTAAGGATGTTATGTTCTATATTTCATTAAAGATTTGTACGACGAAGATGGCCCAGTGTCTCGTTTGCCTGGAGGAGAAGACATGGAATTTGAACCGGTAATGACCCTTACGAAGGATAAAGAGAAAATGGTTATCTTGAAGAACATAAACTGTGATGATTTTCCGAAGTATGCCACGAACTGTACCTTCGAAGCTGCAATGATGTATAACTCTAGTAAAAAGTCTCCACCGATGCCAGCTAAGGTCACTGATTGGTGCAGGTAAGTGTTCTAACAATTCTTGTACCTTTACAAAGGTAGAACTTGCCACCAATATACTGCCGCCATAAGGTAAAAGGACGCATCTACATGAAGCACGAAACGGTGAAAAAAAATAAAACGTGTTTTAAAAATTAAAAAATTCGCTGTGCGAAAGGAAATAAAATTTATTACAATTTTGTTTTGCAAAAGTGTGATTATTGTTTGATCTTTCAGAAATTATATGAGAATTTTAATTAATTTAATTTTATGTATTAATTAAATAACTTTTTCCTTTTCTTTTTAGCAAAAAACTATAAGACAGAAACGGCTAGAAATGTCCTTTTAACGTAGTATTTTTTTTAAACGCCTTGCCTACTTAGTGATGATGTGTTACCAGGTTCTAGTTAACTAAATAAAAAAGACGGTAATAGCCATTTGCTGCTTTTCAACTTAGTAATACTAATACTCATTTAACTTAAAAAATACCTGCCCCTTGTGGGATCCCTAACAAAACATCTTATGTTATAAACTGAAGTACATTTTAACACGATAATTATCTTGTGTTAAATAAAAGACAAAGTATGAGAAACTGACTTATATTTTTTTATAAAAAATAGCAATTACACACCTTTCCCAACATTAAGTTTTAAACTGTTAAAAAATTAATGATTAAGTATAAATAAAACTACCTAAATTTGTACTAATTATAGTAAACATTAGTAATAATTATCACAGCTTTGTAAGGAATCTCTTAAAATGAATAAATTTTCGACATAAACTTGAGTGAGATCAAACTAACACTACGACTTATAATATTTCATGATTTTTTTTTCATGAAATATTACGCTTAAAACTATCCAAAAACAAAAATAATCAATATTATCTAAGTATAAGTTAATAAGTTTGAACGTTAACACAGTAATCAGAGCTTTGTATGTATATTTGTATTATAAAGAGGAAAGAAAACCAAAAGGAAAAATTTGATTGTTTGCATTGAATTGGCTCTGAAACTACTGGACCGATTTCAAAAATTCTTTTCCATTACAATTTTTCATTATCCCTGATGAACATATGCGATAGAATATTTTAAAAAATGTTAGGGATCCGTATGATATTATATATTATAAAGAGGTACAATTTGTTTGTGTGAAGAGGAAGACATTTAAATCAAAACTAAGATGGTGCCAGAATAACCAAAATAAAATGAAAATGGACATCTTAGCCGAGCATCACAAATCTAAAGATTTAATACAGATAAATTGAATCCAGGACCGGGCATCCCTGTGAGTGTAGCCGGGCAACATGAATCTGCTCCCGTAGCTAACTTGTTTGTAAAACATTTTAAAATTGATTCTACTTATAATCCAACATCGCAGATATTGGATACTGAGGATTTTGTGATGGAATTAAATGTGAGATTCTCAGCGAAAAGTGTCGCCACTGTCATAAAAAGCATGGTAAGGGGCAAATCTCCAGGGTATGACTACCTCTGCCAAGAGTGCTGGCGATGTTTTACTCACTCTCTTTAAGGCGAGGTTATTCGAAAAAACGTCGTTTTCCATTGTGTCTTATTCGTAGATAACACGGATTTAAATTTTGAAAAAAACATATTACATAATTCATACTTTGATCTTTCTATTTCGGTCATCCGATACACGATTACTTGCATTTCACTGCATCTAATTAAATCGCAAAGACAAGTCTAAATTACGGTCTTATTCTTATTTTATTTGAGTTTTATTAAGCTTTGAATAATAAAACTTATACCATAATAAAGGTCGTAAAAAATGTCATATATGTCTGTCGTCATAATGTGAAATTTGAAAATATTTATACCACTAATTTCAAAAATAAGTGTTTTCCTATTATTTTGATGCGCGCGGCCACGCGCCCCGCGTCCTTTAGTCCCGAGCGGAACGTGTTGGAGGTCGGACGTATGCCAATTTTTAGCGAACCTGCCACCCCCGCTAAGTTTGGTTCCGGTCGAGCCAAAAAATCATTATAAAATAATAATTCCTATCGTTTAGTTTTATATAGTTGTAATATAAATTGTTTTTATTAGGTACTTTAGTTATAATTTTGGTCAGTAAAACTAATGGACAAAATTAACAAAAAGAAGTGGTCATCGCTGGCTCTACGAAGGCTGAATAAACAAAAAAAGTAAGAAGGCTTTGACAATATATAAATATTTAGACCTATATAAATATTTTTCTTTACTAACTAGGTTCTTTCTGTATTCTGAGGTACCTACTTAGCTACGCGGAATAGATTTCGAAACCACAAAATAATATAATTATGTGACTATGTGTAAATAAACACGCCACGCGCGCAAAAGCTATAATAGTTTATTTTTCTCGCGGAATAGATTTGCCAACCGCAAAAAGTGTGTGAAACAATTGAATTTGAACCCTATGTCAAAGCACATAAAGCCGCCACGTGCGCAAATGTTATAATGCTCTTTTCAAATGTCAGATTCAAAGGAAACTTGGACAATATTATTATAGGTACCTATAATTATACAAATTAATATTTTACTTTACTAGGTAGATAAGTACCTACGCAGAATAGATTTACAAACCGCAAACATGTGTGTAAAACAAAAACATTGTTGACTTTCTTTCTCCTATAAAAAAAATGAAAATGTTTCTTATTTTATTCATAAAAATATTTACAAAAATATCTAAATATAATATAAAAGTACTTTCAATAAAAAAGAAATCACAAAAAGATGGAATTAGAGCCTGGGTTTGATCCAAAAAACTGATGGTTATCAATCCGATTCTTTACTAAACGCGCTAATAGAACGTTAGTAACCACGGTTGTAATAACTGACCGTATTCGACTGTATTAGGTTTTATTTTCGTAAATGTAATAATGGATAAATGGTACAGTCGATCATTCGTCGCTATGACCACAGTATAAAGATCATACAGTAGGTCGACGCCTTTGATCTTGTGGAAAATGCCGACAACGTCTAGCTCTAGACAGTATCGCAACGGCCAGGGTTGTCACAAGTCAACAATATTTATTACACGCAGCACACTCGTGCCATAGTGTAGAAATATGACCATGACCATTTCCTACGAAAATATCATTTATTATTTTCGGTAAACTTCGGTAAACTTTATAACTCTCTGTCTTCGGTGTTCGTATCAACTTTATGCTGATGATCTGCAGTTGTATGCATCTACGCGGGTGGAAAGTTTGTCAGACGCTATAGGAGATGTAAACCGAGATTTAGATGCTACAAAACTGGTCTGATTGATTTGGGGTGACTGTAAGCCCCTCAAAGTGTCAGGCCATTGTGATCAGAAGCTCACGTATGATCATTAGAGTGGCAACTAGTTCACTCTTTCCTATCATTTTCAATTAAAGATCTCGGTTTGCATCTTAACTCTGCTTGGCTGGCAAAGTTAGGTTTGCAGTGTACTGTGTAAGCCAAAGAGTCAACGGGACTATGCGATGCCTGTATCGTCTGTACGGCACGGCTACTTTTGTGAATACTGGTTGCACATTACCTGGCTTCCAGGACACTGGCACCACTCCGGTTTTAATAGAACGCGATACAGGCGAGTACGCGATACAGGAGACAAATCCGGGGTACAACTCTTTAAGACTCGAGCAGGTATTCCTTCCGGTTCACTGGCTTTGTTCACATCTTGACTGGAAAGGGCTTTGCGGACTTCCTTAACATGAAATGCATTTTCCAGCATTAGGGAGCCAAAGTGAGGTATTTTAGGTGGTAAGTTAGACGCCGTGTCGAGACGTAAACTTACCGCAAAGACGGAGGCATTTAAATTTGCTTTTTCTTGTGCGGTGTGAGCCAGTGTTCCATTCAGTTTTATCATAACTAGGAGGCAGCGAAGGACGGTAAAAGTTCGAGTTTCACTTCGCAGTTTCGGAGTCTGCAAACCCATACTTCCATACTCGCCATATGACCCTGGGGCATGTATCTGGAGGAGAAAAGGTAGATACTGTTTTCACCACTAGGTCCAAGTCATTGGGCGTGTGGCCGTCGACTTCTGGAATGCAGGTTGCTTGGTGAACCATCTGGTCGAGATCTAGCGATAAAAAACCTGCGGGCCTCTACCAGCGTGCTCTGTTTGTTGGTACGGGAACAACCATTCTTTATGGTGGGCATTAAAATCTCTTAGAAAAACAAGCTTTGCCATCGGATATTTGTGCTGGGCCATTTCAGCTCCTGCAGCTGCCTCCGTAAGGTGGTCGAAGAGCCTAGTCGTCTCCTGTTCACCGTTATGCAACCAGTAAACAAGACCAACAACGAGCATAGATGGTCTTGAGAAAAGTGCTTACATTTCTTTTTCATGAAAATGATTAATCAGAAAAAGTTTCACATCTTTGTGTATGTCTACTTTTTTAAGAGTTTTCCAATAAAGTATTCATGTACCAAAGGGAAACAGATAATATGTTGTAAAATGTCAAAAATGTGACATATCGTGTCAGGATGTCATCTATGGCTTTTTACTGCATTTCGAATCACGCGCACCCCCTAATGTTCCCCGTTTGGACGGGAAACATTAGTTTGGGGGGGGGGGCAAACAAATCGAGTAAATACAAGAGGGATAAGGCATTTAATGGAGGTTGGTCTCCATTAAATGCCTTATCCCTCTTGTATTTACTCGATTTGTTTATGATCTATGTAGGTTCATTGAGATAAATAAAATAAAGCTGTAGCGTACTGTATTATCGTTTTAACATTTCTATGCCATATTTCTAATTTTCTCTTGCCACTGGTAAACTGGTAACACATTGAGTGATAACACATTTGACATTGCAAAAGCTGTCATGTCATGTTTGCGTACAAAATAATTTTGTTTTTTTTTTGTTTTTACTTCAATTTTAATACTTTTCATCATCCAAAATACTTTAGCAAACAACCTCCAGCGTTTATGAAATTGTGTTGGGTCCTCCACAAAAGCCGCAAGAGTTGAAGTTGAAGTCGAATCACGGCATTAGCCAGTTGTGCATAAATGATTGTAGTTTTTAGAGAAGAAAAAGTGTGCGGTTGACCCTCGTCGTCTCTCTCGTCAGAAGACAGTCGTAAGTATTAACACTTTTGCGTTACAATTTCTGCCAGTTTAGAAGCCGCGTAAAATAAATACGTTCCAAAAAGTGTTTGTGTGTTGCTTTTATTGGTATAACTATTTAATTGAAAAATATTTATATTTATTATTTTTTAAACATAATATTTCACACAGAATACGTCTAAGCCCTCTTTCAATATAACAATTGAATTGTAATACAATTCTCCTAATGTACATAAGTGTGCCTACTTAATACTTGATTTTTATACTGTGCCATGAAGATTTCGCACCCTTTGGGAAAGTCGAATAGCGCGCGGCGTGTAATTTTGAATCATACCCGTATTCATGATCTACGTGTCAGTCAGATTTTTTATACACCTTATTCACAAAAATAAATAAATATTACCAATTTTTAATTATTACCAATTAGGTTCAAGTTTATACAATACGTACCTATTCTATCTATAAACTTGAAAATACTTACTATTAAAACAAAACAAAATAAACATAAACTAATCAATTCAAGTTGATCTACTGAATTGCTCTATTCTGTGACGCATCTTCGTACCTACTTGAGTTCGTGAACTCATGAGCGGTGCGCTTGGCGCGCGCGTCTCCCGCGCGTCGTAATTTGTTACGTTTTGCTATTCGTTGCGGGGGCTGGGGTAAGCGTCGAATACCTACGGTGCTCGGGACAAGCCGGCCTTAAGTCACTCTCATCTGCCCACCAACTTAATGAAAACGATAGTTGTACCCGTTGTGAAAGATAAGACCGGGGAAGCATCAGATCAGTCTTAGCCAAGGTACTAGATAATTTTCTTGATAGATTTATATGGTGATTCGTATCGAATTGCATGATGCACAGTTTGGGTAAAAACCTGGTCTATCTACAGAAACTGCCATACTGTCGCTTAAGCACACTGTCCAGTACTACACGTCTAGAAAAACGCCTGTTAACGCGTGTTTTCTAGAACTTTCCAAGGCGTTTGATCTGGTGTCGTATGATTTGCTGTGGCAGAAGCTTATGAATGATACGTCCGTGGATAAGGAAGTCATATCAATACTTCGGTTCTGGTAAAACAATCAATGGTAATCAAAAAATGGTAAAAATTGTGTCAGATGGGCAGGATCGTTGTCGGATGAATATAGGCTGAATTGCGGAGTGAGCCAAGGTGGCTTGTCATGAACCGATTGATCGTTGAGCTCTGTAGCACTTATCAGGGTTGTCACGTGGATGGAACCAGCGTTAAAAATATTAGTTATGCTGATGATACGGTGCTGCTGAGCCTTTCGATCAATGCGATGAGAAGTGTGCTTTCGATGTGTGAAAGGTACCTGGAGATCCATGGGCTTCGATACAACTCGAAAAAGAGTGAGTGAGTCTTGTAAGGCAGGCACAAGTTCTATCCGATTGTGCCTCAGTTAAAACTTTGCGGTATTGCATCAAAGCAAGTCACTGCTTTCATGTATCCGGGCCACTGGGTTTCTGAAGACCTAAAAGTCGGTCTGGACATTGAGCGTGAGCGTAGGGCGTTGTCTGTTCGTTAGGACTACGCTGTTTACAGTATATTGCCATTCTTTCTACAGATGCAGTCTGTGAGTTATCTACACTCAGGAGGCATACAACTTCCTGCGGGTACAGTATAATAGTACGTTCAAGGTGTTGATGGGGTTGCCGCGCTACTGCAGTGCTTCGGGCATGTTCTCCAACGCGGGAATAGACGATTTTTATGCTATAATGCCTCAACGATGCACCTCTATCATGCGCAGGGTACGTGTCAGCCCCAATAGCATTCTAAATTCGATAGCAGACAGATAAGCCAGCCCTTGTTTGGGATATTGGGTACACCTACATGCCAATGTGGTGTAGTTGTTAAGTATTTTATTTTATGTTTCTGGTAGCTTCTAAGATTTGTTTGTATACTAACCCAAATGGATCTAACGTCTGAAATAAAAGATTATTTATTTATTAAAGCACGAAGGGCCGCGCGAGTTTCTCTGACTGCCTGGACGCAACTGAAGGGCGGTATTCTAACCGCGAGCCCCACTTCACCCCATATAACTAGCAATACTAAGTAGAAAGGGCACAATTGCCACTTGCGCCTGCTTATTTTTCGTAATACTAAGTTAAAAAGGCACATCTACGCAGAACAGTCTTTTCTTCTTATGACTATGCAGAAGTGTCTTTTAATTGTATGAAGAATTAAATATTTTGTAAACAAATAAAACGTTTCTACTGAAATGCGTCTTTTCAACTTAGTGTACGTCAGAAATGTCTTTTCTATTTAGTAATATTTAATTAATATGGCAGATACGTCTTATTTAACAGTGAGATTCATAGGGTTCGGTTTAATTTATGCGAAATATAAAAATACTGGCAGATGCCATTTTTTTTTCTGATTAAAAATATATAGATAACTCAATTTCGAAAAAAAATGTTAGATGCGTCTTTTTTCCTTATGGCGGCAGTATAATATAACGAACTTCGTACGTTGACAGTAGGTAAATCACTAAATTGTTGGGTTTTATTATTAGCATTTTTTATCAGTGTATACCAAAACATTAATATTTAATAAGCAAGTCAACAAGCGAAATACTTTCTATCACGTCACAGGAGCGACGGTTCGAGGTGTTATCTGGTGTGAAGATAGTTGAAGGGTTTGGATAGTGATATAGGCTACGTTATCATTAGAACTTAAAATGGGATATTTACAATGTGGAAAACGCCACTATATATCTAGACTGGTAATGCAAGCGATTGAGATTACCAAATACAAGAACTTCAACCGGGAGGATGGGTTACGACTGTCGAGGGCCTGGAATCCAGTGGTCCAATTGTGTAAAAACCATAAAAAAAAAACAAAAATGTTCGCGAGCATACTTGGTGAGTTTGTGTGTCGGGAACAGAATCGAGTTTTGAGTGATACATGTGACAGTAGTACCGGTGTCAATTACAAAAAAACGAACGAGAAAGAGGGTAGACCGATACGTCTGCTTATAAACGCCACCCGCAATGTCTTCGGATCATCCGTGACCGTGGCCGAATGCTTGTAATAGTGCCGAAATATTGAAAACGGGAAACAATAAATACACATGATAAATATCCCGTTTATATCCTAATGATACTGTTAGTGACCATGTTAGCTTAAAAATATATAGGCTACGTTAATTTCTATGAAAAAAAAACCTTTTCACTCAAACGAAACCGCGGGCAGAAGCTAATATATAATAAGCTGATAACAATTTTACACGGAAAAATCCTACAGAATTTTTGTTCAACAAGCCTAAAGATATCAGTAGACAGGCACACACAACCATAGACGCATTATGGCGATCGCAAAATAAATGCCACTCGAAGGTTCGCTTGCACTCGCTGTACGTGAAACTCGTATGTGTGAGTGAGTGGACCTGACTTTTTATGCCATAAGTTATGGTACAAAAAGACAACTACATTACAGTCATTGTCTTACGGTCCATAACACAATTACCTATTATTATTTCAGGGCAATACGCCACCTCACAAATTGTGCGATAGATTGGAACTCAGATTGTAAAGAGGTTACAGAAAGTCATTTCAATGAAGAGAGTATCAGAGGGCATATGCATGTAGTTAACAATATATGCGACGATGAATGGTTTCTGTCGAGTAAGTATTTGAGGAAGTACCTACCTACAAATCTACATAATATACGGTTTGTATGCGATAACGTTTCTGTGCTCAGGCGCATCATGACAATATGACTGTCATTTGGTTACTTATATCCACAGTAAGTTAGTATTTATAAATAATTCATGATAATTATATTTAGCTAAAGTATGTAGTTTATTGCCCAGTGGTCGAATTTAGATTAACTGACTCAAAATTTCATACGCCGTAATTACAAACAAACTTCAGTTTTCACACCATTAATATCCCCTCTTCTGAAGAGATCGCGAAAAGGAATAAGGTAGCCCATTGTTACGTGTTTTAGTTTCTTATAATGGTTCAAATGTTAGTAATAAAAAGCTGGCGAGTCTTTTGCTGCCAAGCCAATTTTTCTAGGTCTCAGCCAATCAGAGAGAATATTTTTATTATATAATTTATTGTTCCACTCATAATAAGTAGGTAAGTATAGTAAAAACAGGTATACCGACTTATGTAATTGTTTATTTATTAATTTGAACATAATAATAAATAAAGTAAATAATAATACATAAATTAACCTCGGCTCCCCCCCTCTTATTTTTTTCTTCAGGTGGGAAAATCATCGAATGACTTCTCCCGCTCTGGGTTAAGCGGAAGGTTGTGTCAGATTTCTACTGACTAGAGGTCCATTGTTTTGTAATTCTGACAATACTTAGTTCGTCTTTAGAGAGTGTCGGCCGTTCTATGGCGCGCAATCCTTACCTAACTTTATTTTTAAAAGAGATGTCTTTGACCGGACAAACAGAAAGATAGACTGATGACCGACAGATATACAAAAATTTAATATAAGTCTGTTTGTGTATTAGTATCGTGGAAATAACTATTATAGCACTTGAGAAAACACAGTTTATTTTAAATCAGAGACAGTTAATTCAATTTGGTTTATACATATGTGTGAATCTTTATGTATGCAGAGGATATATTTTATAGAAGTTTTCGTTTAACTTAAGGGGAATTCGTTGGTGGCAAGTGGTTCCAGTAACCTGATGTATGTCATCCATCGTATATACATGTATTTTTTGTTTCAGGATACGACGTTCTACCAGTATGTATAGAGGGAGCTGGTAACGCATGGGAATATTGTTACACAGCTTTCAAAAAGCTGGTAGACGAACAAAAGAACACTACTCATGAATGGACTCACTTTGATACGCATTTTTATATGTGCTGGTAAGTAGGATATGTTTTATTTGATGCATATATTTTGTTCATAGATAAAATAAATAAGTAGATTTGGTCAACAGACGAAATTATATCGGAACCGTGTGTCTCCAGTTAGGCGCTGGGCGGGGCAACAACTACACATGCAGTTTAATAAAATCAATAGATACGCACTCGCGCACACACCCGCATTTCTTAAATCAGAACGTACTATACAATCAATAA
This sequence comes from Tholera decimalis, assembly GCA_943138885.2. Taxonomy (NCBI): domain Eukaryota; kingdom Metazoa; phylum Arthropoda; class Insecta; order Lepidoptera; family Noctuidae; genus Tholera; species Tholera decimalis. The sequence continues at coordinate 18,800,059 of OW964573.2, read as the reverse complement.
TAAACCTTATTCAGTCAGACACAGCGTGTATTTACCATGCACCGTAGAATTTACCCACACAAAAACATCGGTCGCTATCGTTGTGCTGTGCAAAAGCAATTTATTTTACATATACGCTAGTGATTGACTAAATCGGAAAGTTATCGATTCTTCCATTTATTATTGTACAACTTTTTTTGGGCACCTGAAAATGAACCAAATAAAAAATGGCATGTCCAGCAAATATTACAATAACAATAAACATATTATTAAGAACATAACATTACATAATTATTATTAAGTACTACCTACTAAGTATTAAGGGCTACCCTGGCGCTTTCGACCTAAATCTTAATATTTAATTATCATAGTGATAGGTCAAATAGAAGTCGATGTTAACTTACATTACGCTCTTGATCGGAACATACCAGCCGTATAGGTTGTATAGAATCCTGAAAAGTTGAATGACTGATTTTATGAATACCCTATATCATGAGAATAGCTTTCAGTAATAAAATAAAATTTAACACACTTCTGCAAATATCAGTTGTACTCTTAATTTTGGAATTGTCCATTCAAAAAGCCTGCGACTTTTCTTTAGAGACTAGAACATTTCTGCGTTGAAGTGAACCGAGCATATGGTGCTATTTTTTGTAGGGTACCAGTTAGGTGGCATGCCTGTGGCATCAATCCATTCCTTTTTTATGTTACCATCTTTTGGGAAGCTGAAAAGTACGAAAAACACTTATTTATCATTTACATACATCCTAAGCTACTTCTAAACGTCACCATATAATAAGCATCGCAATAATTACGTAACACACTATAAATCAAGATCTGAATGATTTTGACGTATATTGCTAATCCATTGCTTCATATGTTCGAAATATTGGTCTGCTCAACAACGTAAATACCGCAGTGAGTGTTGTTGATTTAGCATAATGAAACCGATTCCTACTGTTAGTGTGTTACGCAACTATTACCTGCGGGGTAACCGCAGGTAATAGTTTAGTAGGTTATAATAGGTTTTTGTTATAAGAAAAATCCTAGTTAGTAGAGAAATTGTTAAATATATGAAAACAAACACACATCCATGCATAACAAATAAATAGCATGAATATATTGACTTATTTTAAGCTCAATTCACAAATATATTATCTGAACCATGCCGATTATTATAACGCATTCGAAGCTTCAATGGAAGCAAAATACAAAAACCATAAAAAATAAAGAAACAGCATGAGGATAAGGCATAACATACGATAATTCTAAACCGAAAAGCACCACCGATTATTAACCTAAAATTAAAGTAACTTACTTTACGAATATTGGTTACGCATTTCTCTACTACTCTGTAAAAAAATCAAAATAAGTAAAAAAACATTATTTACATCGATCTTCCAACCTGGCTAAAATGGTTGACAGATTGAAAAATAAACTATTGTAGCGACGGCGACGTCGGAACTCCTTACGCATGCTGCGGGCGTAAAATAAATTGTTTATTTTTTTTTTTACTTTTTTGTACACTTGACTTTTCAACGTATTTTTATTTCTGTCATCTCATGTAAAATAAAAGTTAAACATATTTTCTTAGTGGTTTCCGTATGTTATAAATAACTTTTTACCAAAAAATTACACCAAGTCAGGATCTGATGATGGGACATCATCAGATCCTGACTTGGTGACAATGGGACCAATTTCAAAGTATACCCTTTCAAACAAAAAAAGCATTTTTCAAATCGGTTCAGCCGTCTCCGAGTAATCGGTGATCATACATAAAAAATAATAATAATATACGCGTCGAATTGATAACCTCCTCTTTTTTATGTCATCGGTTGGAAAACCCCTAAACTATAATAGCAATATTTCATTCGTCAATCGACATTGCTGTCGATAGCCTACGTTAGTGGATCTGCACAAGCACATCACTAATTTGTCGCAAGAAGTGGCGGCCTCACTACGCGATGAATCCGCGTAATAAAGTTTCGTATGTTATGTTTACATTGCTTGTCCAGTTACTTAGTGACGAACTCAGGTAGTGGTTAAGGAGCAATGTATTTATAGCAAAAGGAGTACAGTCGCTCTGATATTTGAAAACAAAAATAACATAGTAAAACCAAGAAATATTTTACGATTTATTGTTTTTCATGATTTTAAAGACAAATATTGTAAAATACTTGTACTTACATATGGTAAGTGATTCCATGATTCACATAGATTTGATTTTGGCTTCGGTTTTTACAAGATACCACAGAACAACTCGGCATTCATATATGTTATCACGATCGCCGTCGAAAGCGCACTAGTTCGCGGAGACGGCCACTTGCCTGTGACATGAGCCCTGTGGCCATGTCGCGCGGACACCGATACGCCCCCTTACCACTTCTCTGTATTTTTGATTTCTGTGATTTTGTTACTTTACTTCGAAAATATAATACAATTATATAAATATCACATACTGTAGCTTGTGGAGCACGCACAATTTCAAGGTTAAGTAATGCTTGGAAAGATCTGTTCCTGAATGGGTGACCATTTTACCACCAACATTCCTCCGTGCCTCGTAATATATGAGAAGCCGTTGTTTCCGGCTGTTACTTGTATATCTTTAGCAGTCGTATAATCAGTCAGAAAATGTGATACTAATGTTGGCAAGGTGTTCCAAATTTTATTGGGTTTGCGGAAGTCGGGTATGCGGTCGTTCAGTATAAAATACTGCTAATCAACTGAATTCGGTTAGACTGTAAGTCATACTCAACATAGTTGAGAAAAGGCTAAGCTGATGATTCTGCATGATGATGAACCTACGAATGCTGATAGAAACCACCACATAATGGACAGTCTTCGATAGAGAGCCTTCATGTAGGTGGAGCAAAGGTTATCGCACAAGTGCGGAAAAACACCGTAGGATCACGTAATTCTCTTACAGCCTAACTCACTTTGTTAAAAAATAAATAAATACTATATAAAGCACAGATGTATAGAATTTTGTAACACATAATGATTTAATTTAAAATTAAGTTTTGGATTATGGAAAATCTATCTCAACGCTCTTCCTCTCTCCTACTCATTTTATTTTTGCTGTTTCCGACAGGGTCCATAATTGTTTCTATTTTCTGTACTACCACCTGTCTGTACATTATGGATTGGAATAAATACTTGAATACTAGCCATTCTGAATAGACCAGGAGACCTAATCTACTTCTGGAAGAAAGTAGGCTCTATTATCTTATATTATATCTTACGCGGGGGCTAAGTGCGGAAATCGAAACCCATACAAAAATGGCTTCAAGGATCAGTACCCGAATAGTGTTGGATCCGTATTTCTTAGTCAACATTGTCTGTTAAGAAATAGGTCCATTTTAAAGCTACGGTAAACTGTCAGGTGGCTAGGTGATTTTGATGTTCAAAATACTCAAGAGAAATTGTGGCAGGACATACCGGATTCTAGCAGATCCTGCACGTAGTACAATTGCAGTCCAAATCACGAATACATCAGACACTTTACGCGCTTAATGCTCTCCCGGAATAGAACACAGAGTTTAGTTTGTTTGTTACAATATATGAAACTGTATGACTTGAATATAATATTATGATTGTATCATATTTATGTCTACACGGTATACGTCTATTTTATTCCACTTCATTTTCTTTCAAAAAGTTTTGCACCGTACTAGGAATTTCTCTTGAATTGTGGGTGCACTTTATCTATTTTAAGTCACTTGCACCAATATCCAGATCCGGGAAAAATATCTGTACTCCATTCCGACATATATGGTACGGGAATCGAAACCGCGATATGCAGAGTAATAGCTGATCGCCAAACGTGTCATAAATTTTTAAGTTTATTATCTTCAACAACCTAACTTCTCCTAGTCTTCTCTTTGCTTGTGCCAAGCTCCACGTTTTTGTGTCAATGCCATCCAGGATAATAATACCGCGATAGCTACAATTTCGTCTACTTATTTCCCTGCCGGACGATCAACATTCCTCTTTCCTTTGCATCAGCATCTGCTTTGCCTCTTTCCAATTATGTTGTAGTCGCCTTTCATTCTAACCGGGTGTAGCTGCAAAATCAGTCTTGGTCTTGTTCTTGAATTTTTTCAAGACCAAGACTTACCCTGCAAGATTTAAGCAAGAATAAGACTAAGCCTGCGAGACTCTTGCGTCTTGCGGTTAGTTCAGACTGTAGTTTCTTTGTGTTATTATTATTAAAATGAGAAAACTTACATTGCAAAAACACAGGGGAAGGGTGGATGATGCGGGGGAAATAATTAAACTTAGGCAGCTCTTAAAAGAACTATTTATGTGTTCTCCGAGTTTCGATCGTTGTCTAGAGTCGGGTTATTCGATGAGAACGTTAATGTGCTGGCTCTGACGTAGGTGCTGCTTAAAATTGCTACCACCAACAGTGATACAAGTCCGGCAACATCGCACAAGATTAGCACACACATAATATTCGATCCATGGTTTTTTAAAATATGAAATCAGCTGATAGTATTAAGTTGTTTTAGTTAAGTTGACTTAATAGTTTTCAACTTAATTTAAAATTTTAAAGTGATTTCTAGTACCTTATATTCAATGAAGGTCAGGATAGCCGCCGTGCCGGTGGCGGGCGGTGCCTTTGCCTAGGGACAGGATTTTTTGTATCGATTCATTTATGTAGTTTTAAAGCGTAGATATCAGTGCATCAAAATGTTAAAATGTAATCATACACATAAAACTATCTCGTATTTTTTTTTCGTTAATATGAGTACTTAAGTAACTAATGACAATTGATTTTCTCAATAATTAAACTAAATACAGATAGTTTAGCTTAGCTTAGTTTTGACCATCGCGGCACTTTGATAGTGCGCGGCCTTGTTTTCGGCAACATTTGATGTTGCCGTCAACAAAGTCGGGTCGGATACTATAACCTGTCAAAGAAAGATAGCATGTATTCGGAAGGTCAAGATACGAGTACACGAGTAGGCGGCTTCTATTTATATCGCATACAATCGTCGCCGCCGCGCCGCCCCGCCGCGCTCTCATATGAGAAATATTGTAAATACTTGTGTGTAAAAATTGTCTACAATACTAATTAAATGAGTGATGTCACGTCGCGCATTTTAAGTTTTAAAATCACACACATCAAAAAATTGAGTTTAGCATTGTCAGTTTATCAACTTTTATCGTACTTTAGTAGTTATTAAGTACCTACATAAATACAGTAGATAGCGTACCAAGGCAAATTTTATTTAATTAATGTAGATTAATTCCATCAAAAGAAGAACATAATACACAGAATATTATTTACATAATATCTACATTTTATTGCTACGTAGGCACACTATACCTACCTGGTAACGCATGATCTGTTTTACTAACCTTTCACAGAATCATTATTTTTATCAAAGAATGCCGTCCTATAGCGGTATTTCGGCTTGTGCTCATAAATAGGAGTATTTATTTCAATTTTAGTACTTAATTCCAAATTGAGCTTCGCTTCGAGTCTAATGTAATAATTTTTTTTTTTCACTCTAATCCTTGTTGTTCTCGGACTGATAAGTTTACAATTTGACATGAGTGACAAATATTCAAATACAGTCAAGTTAATGTAATTAATTGGTTTTAACCATGTTTTAGCACATGTAAGCTTATTAAATGTAAACTTTAATTAAGAAACTAACGGACTTTCGTTGGACACGGTAGGTAGCTCAGTTGGTTAGAGCATCGGCACGGATCACGGAGGTCTTGGGTTCAGACTATGTCTGAACACACTGAGATGATGTGACAGTTGATATTTCGAATTTATTATTATATTTATTAATTTGGTTGGCCTTTACTGTGCCTATATCAATTCAAACTCAAAATGTACCTACTCTGTTACATTGTTCTAAGATCTAAAGTACCACTTAATACATAGTAATATAATAATCATTAATTGCAAGACTCTTACGAGACTCTTGCGCAAGACAAAGACCAAGACCAGGTGTATTGACGCAAGACCAAGACCAAGACTGGCTAAGTCTCATCTTGGTCTTACATTTGGGCAACACTAGTTTTACATGGAGCGACTGCCTCTCTGACCTCCACAACCCAGTAGCTGGCTAACACAATACCTCTTAGCCAGCCCAGTAGGTACCAGATTTTCTGGCTTCTGACTGTAACGACTGTCAAAGATGTCCAAATGTCCAACGGGTTAACGTGCTTTCCGAGAAGCGGGTCTTTCACATCACTAGCTTCCAAACAACGGGCTTCTACTGAGAAATTTCGCAAACAAAAACCCAATAACACTTTTTGCCCGACCTGGGAATTGAACCCTCACAGACCACATGCTTAGCAATCGCGCTTGCTAACAGTTGAACAACGAGGCAGTTCCTCTTCCCATTTATAAAGTTATTTATTTTTTCTTTTTGTGTATTAAAGATTTTGTTTGACATAAATTAACCAAAACCAGTTCAAAATTAGTCATCATGCAAAAAGTCTTCGTTCTCTACTAATCTGCAAAATATTAGTGTTAGAACCACAAGAGGCTTTTAGTAAAAATCTCGTAGAACGCATACAAGATTCAACACAGTTGGATTGAAATACATATTTGCCTGCCCCTCAAAGCTTCAAATATTCGAACTCCCTATATGTACTCACAATGTTTGCCTTTCCATCACGTTTGTGGATTATTTTGGCTCGGAATATTACAGATTCCTGCTAAACCCAGTGCTGTTAAAGCATTCGAGTGCATCTTATCGTGTGTAGTTTCATGAACTCTTGTCAGCGTGTATTCAATGGAGGGACTGTTGATGTGCGTCGCGAATATTTCTCTCTTCTCGTGTTGATTACAAAGGGCCTAGAAAAGCATAGATTTTTAGTGTGTTGAGTTGTCCCATCGGACTTTTTTGTGAAACCGCACATAGCCGTAGTAAATTTAAAAATAAGTAACATATTTTCGTCTTATGAAATTATTGTAAACTATTTTCAAATATTACTTTGCTTTATTATCTACTAATCTTTAGTTATATTTATAACTGAAGCAGCAGTGATTGGAAATTTCATGTGACGTCACGCTTTTGTACCTATACATTTTAGCAAAAAGTGACGTCAGCAACACCTACTCCTGAACATTTTTTAAAAACACTTTTTTTATAAAAAAGTACCACGTAGGTACATTATTGCAGCATTATACGCATATATTCGTATTAATATCCTTTTCAACCGACGCCAAAAAGAGGAGGTTATCAATTCGACGCGTATATATTTTTTTTTTATGTATGATCATCGATTACTCGAAGACGGCTGGACCGATTTAGAAAATTCTTTTTTTCATTAAAAGTATATACTTCGAAATTGGTCCCATTTTCATAAACGTCAGGATCTGATGATGGGATCCTGGAGAAATCAAGGGAGCTCTTCAAATATTATAGGCACACGTATGACGTTTTGGGTATTTATTATAGTAACTTGTGCAGTTGCTCTCAAAAAGTACCATTTGAGGAAGTGGAACTGATGATGAAGACCACAGATGGCTGCCGAAACTACTCAATAATAAGTATTGAGTGGATTGCGATTCTATTACTTGAATATGGATGTTAAGCACTTTATACTCGTCACAATGCATATGGTGATGTAGAGCTGATGGTGAACTACCAGGAGAACTCCTCAACAATTAACGGCCCAGCATTGGGAAAAGCAATATTTTGTAAAAGGTTATAAGTAGTTGACATTTAGTCTCTTGTAACTAGGTAAATTAAAAATAGACCAACTAAGAAGAGTAAAATAAAAACTAAACTAAAAAGTTTTTTTCCGTATAAAGAAATAGCATATATGTATTTACGCCCAACTGAAAGGTTAGATCAGTTAGGTATATTTGGCAAGTGAGATAGTTGATACTACTCGTATAATTGATTCTTAAATTACATTTCATTGAGAGCAAGCTTGATTATTTCTGTAAATTAATAATTACTCGAATACAATTAAATTCGCTTGGTCTTCGTCAAAATGGTTATATTTTGAGTTTTAAGAGAACTCTAACACTAAAGTAGAACATAATTATATTTTATTAGTATCTTTAAGTGGCACATGCCCCTATTCATTTATTTTCATAAGTGTTAAAAATTAATGTTGCATCCCATCCACGATACAGTGAAATCCCTAGTGTGAGATTTCCCTGTATCGTGGATGGTTTAACAAATATTAAAAATCACTTGCCTAAACATATCTATACACAAACATTTGTTTCGTGCGGGAATCGAACTCACGACTCACAACGCGACAGCCTGCTTCTGCGAGTGTGTATCACATTCGTTACGGCCTACAATTAGTTGTTCCGGGTCTGGGTGTTTGTAAAAATGCACTTTATAAAGGAAATACCTAGTGTGGGGAAATATTTTTTTTAATGTGCCAATTGGACCGATTTAAACAAAAATGTTCCAACCCACAACCTCGACAATTTCGAGTTTTGTGACCTATGTACTCCAAAATAAGGTATATTTTAACATAATAGGTTTGCGTGGTTTGAAACATTTTTGCTTAAATCGGTCCAATTTAAGTGGCGTGAGAATCCTTTATTAGCTATAGGAACCTCATTAACTGACACAATGAAAAAAAAACGACGGAGTCTAAGATGAATTAATTAACAAAAGCTTGTTGTTGAAAATTATATACATGTTAATTAATTGCTCGTATTAATAGCCTAAAATTATGCTCAATGTAATTACCTAGGTACTTGGTTATTTTGCCAATGGCGTATCTAGCGTATCTGGCTGCCAGCGCGCCATTGCGTGTCAAATGAAAAATCCTTTTAACAATCCAATGTAACTAAAAAAGATAGATACTACCATTTATCTATCTAATCCTTTGAACAAAAGCCATTCCACCGTTCAACGTAACCGCTGTACCAATGAAGCAGGAATACGAATTGACAGCGCTACAGATATTTCAACAAAAAATCGTAAAGCGGGTGACAAATGCATTTTTTTTTTGTTCGCAGTGCCCGAGCTCAATTTAGGCGGTGTACGTTGAATACACTTTTTGATATGCCCGAAGTGTGTCCCTACGAGCAGGCTGTGACGTTGCAGAAATTTTCAGTAATTGTTTCCGAAGGAGATGTGTTCCAGGTATGAAACGTTCTTAATGACGTTCGAGATTGTTTAGTGTAACATACTTTTTAGCTATGGGGTTGTAGAAGACAGGTAGGCAGTAGCTCCATGTAGAATACTAATACTCAGCTGCTTCCGGAAAAGGCTAAGCAGAATATTTTCAAGTTTTTTAAGTGGACATGCTTGCGTCACGCTCGTATATAGCATAAATACAATTAAGTATTAAACATAATATGAACTAATTTTCCAGTCAGTTCTAAGTACATGCGACACAACTACAACTAAGTATGTCCTGTCAACGTAATAAATTCTAATGACATTGCAATAAAAATAGATTAATATAATAAATAAATTCTTGATTCAAAAACTTTAGAATAACACACAAACGTCACATTATCTAAATGCATAATAGGACCGTGATCTTAGTATATAGTGCTAAGATCTTAGACCGTCAACTAGGCAACACAAACCTTTATTTTAGGAGTCGATACATACAGAAGGTAGGTAGGTACATGGAATGTTCTAATGAGATACCGCAGCCCCGGAACGAAAGGGCAACTGAGGGAACAGCGTGGTTTTTAGTCAGTAGAAATCTGACACTGGAGTCATTTGAAGATTTTCTCACTCAGGAAACAGGTAGGTACATATACTATTAAATTACTCGTGTTATCATTGAAGAACATCTTTACAGTTATGTATGACAATAATCGAATCCTTTTCCATTGTCAGGCTGTCAGGCAGTTTCTGTTTTCTTTTTTATTATTAATTTTATGAAGGTTAACTTTTTTTCGGTGGGAAAATCATCATACGATTCCTCCCGCTGCTGTGGGTGGAGCGGAAGGTAGTATCAGACTTCTATTGCCTAAAACTGTTACTTTATTCTTTGGTTTCCTATTAATTATTATAGTATTGTTAGGAGGAAGCCGAACGCGCGAGGGAGAGGCAACTCTCTCCCTCGCGCCCCAGCCGCCGCGGGAGACGCCCCGGGTGTCGGGGATCACGAGCCGATTTCCGGCCACCGTAGGCGCGGGCCTGCGGACGGCGAGCAGGGGTCGCTCACCGTCCGGTAAGGACCAGGCCCGGGTCGGCGGCGTGTCGTGTTCCACGCGCGCCTCAAAGAGCTGTCAACACCAGCGACGGGGCCTCATAAGGCCATTGCCTGCCGGGGTTTGCGGGAAAGTTCTGCTGAGTTACCGCGGCCCCGGAAATTTAGGGCAGCCGAAGGAACAGGGTGGGTTTTTAGTCAGTAGAAATCTGACACACCCTTCCGCTTGACCCAGAGCGGAAGAAGTCATTCGATGATTTTCCCACCACAAAAAAAAAGTTAAATAAGTGGTCTAGTTCTAAACAACATTCTTTTTACCGTGTAATTTTAGTTAAAAGTAATAGTAGGTTTTAGTCATTTTAAAAGTATTTTCATACCAGAACAGCTGCTCAACCCTTAGCAAGCTCGGTCGTGTATGGAGTGCTGCTCCCATCTCTAGGATGGATGTTCATTAGGATGAGGTTCATTGGTAACGAGAAACTGGTCGAGACAAAGCTTCAGAGCCTTGAACATCGGCGACGTGTTGTAAGCCTATCGGTTACATTACGGGGAGTGTGCGATGGAATTGCACAATCTAATTTCACCAAGCCCGTTCCATCATCGGACTACAAGACCAACGGAAATGCGCAATCGTTACTTGATGGATATGCCACACCTACGCACAAAACTTTTGGAAATACTTTCATTGTGCGTACGCCTAAGGAGTGGAATTTCCTGCCGGAGTCTGTGTTTCCTGATAGCTATAACCTGGGGTCTTTAAGTCAAGAGTGAATAGGTTACTTCTAGGCTAGCGTGGTAAAATGGTGGTCAAACGCAAGCCTATAGCTAATAAAATAAATATAAATATTAGTCATCTTAGCTTTGACTACTACGCAAGCGCACTTTTTGCATCTAATATTAACTTTAGCATGTGGCAATTGGGATAATCATAATCATACACTTTATTTTACAAAGCCTAATTTACCGGTATGAGTATACTTACAAATACACTACAACGGCCTGGCCCAACGCTGAAGGTAGGCAGGGTACCCCATGTAAACGGCGCGTCATAAGTCAGCTTTGTAATATTTATGTAATCCTTACTAATATTATAAATGCGAAAGTAACTCTGTCTGTCTGTCTGTATGTTACGTAATCACGCCTAAGCCGCTTAACCGATTTAGATGAAATTTGGCATGGGAATAGTTTAGGACCCTGGGAAGGACATAAAATAGTTTTTATCCCGAAATTCCCACGGGATCAGGAATTATGCGGGAAAACCCTCCTGAAGTCGCGGGCAAAAGCTAGTAGGTACATATATTCTGTTTGTGCTTTGTTATTTTTCAACGTTTCCAACATAGATTCACTAAAGCGTGATAGTTTATTAGTCAACTTTTTTTTTCTACAATTTATCGTTATCGATACAATCAAGTTTCGAACATCAATATTTTTCGACGGATCAGTAATTTCATGCTGTTGTCATCATTCTATTTTTGTTTCAAAATGAATGCCTATGTTTTATCAAAATTACTTCGTTGAAAAAACATGTTTTAACTTTAGGATATACAAAATAATGTATTTATATATTTATATGCACATGTATAGACATTTTCTTCTTAACTTTTATTCCTAATATTATAGTAAATGCGAAAGTGTGTGAGGATGAATGGATAGATGCTTGTCAGGTACTTTTTCACGGAAAATTACTGAACTGATTTATATGCTTTACAGTAATAATGCTACATAGGCTTCTTTCTACTTATAAGTAAGTTTAAAGATAAATAGCATTGTGTATACTCACGACTGTGTCATATCTTTTTTCTTTATAATATAAGTATACATGTATTCTATACATGTATTCCGTAAAATATCATAACTCGGTCCTAGTGCTGTATTTAACAATTTAGACTCATTTGCATTTACTATTACAGTGTTCTTAGTTTTAGTTTGTCAAAAACTAAATTCCTATACATTACATTCTTGTTTGACTTGTTTCAAATGAAGTTATGAATAAAGTTTAGCTTGTTCTCCATTTATTTTGTACCATTGGTACGTTGTGCATTGAGTTAGCGGTGCCACCCACTGGCATAATTTAAGTAAGATTTTCGATTCCTGCATGTACAAATTAAAATGCACGGTCTCAAGCGATGCAGGCCATATATCAGCTATAATAAGATTTACCTATTATTTGTCTCGCTCAAATAAGATTAATTAAATATATGTAGAATTATTTACTTGGCGTTAAAATGCGGTTTGCCAGTTAAAAACAAAACAATGTAAAAAATACAAGAATAAAAATATCGTAGACTAAAGCGCCCCTGCTTTAATCGAGCCGACTATAGTTGCAAAACTTCTGAATAATTCCGAATAATTCCGGAATACTTCGGGGAAAGTTTATTTAAATTGGAATTATTCAAAATGATAAATTCATTTTGAATCATTCTGATTTAAAAAAAACTTTTAATTATTTATTAATATTTCAACGTTTTTTGCTGAAAAATCGTATTTTGCATCGATCGTCGATCGTCGCCGCCGTTGCCCCTCTGTGCGCCAGCCGCTGCCGCCGCGCTGGGACCGCGACGCGCGCACCCGACTGCCACCGGGCACAAGTCGTGCGTGCAGGCGATGGCGGTGCGGGGTGCGGTAAGAGGGAGGGGATGCTCCCCAGAGAAGTTTTCACCCGCGCGAGAAAGATTCGTACCCCGCAATCGAATGTTTCCGAATATTTCGCCCGAATAATTCAATGGGAATAAATGTGTTTGCTTGTTGTGTGGTGGGTGAGTTAATTATTGTTCACTGCGAGAGTACGTACGCTACGAGAGTAAAATATAAATGTTTATTTTATTATAAATGGGATTGATTAAGTATATGTTGATATTTTTATAGGTAGATTTATTAGCCTGCGATTAACAAGATTTTTATTCTTTTGTTTTTAGGTAGGTACTATCGGCCAAAGATACGCATACTATAGTATCTGTTATTACAAATACCAAATAACTTACATTTTCTTTGTAATCATAATCCATAATTCATCCATCAAAACAAATATTTTCTTGTCATGACATTTTTTACGTCAAGGCTGACAAACTGTAATTTCTTCTTCTTTGTAGTCACTGAATGGCTAATAGACTAAAAAGGTTGTTCATACTTTTATTATATAATTGTTATTCACTTTTATCGATAGGACTAGCTTAATATTGTATATTATATTGTGGTTGTTTACTGATTAACGGCATTTTAAATTATAATTATAAATTTCTAAAACACACTCTCAGATTTTATCGAAGAGGTTTAATAAATTATGCTCGAATATAACTGGCTGATCAAATAACTGGCAAGATGGACTATTTTGGACTCTACAATTTGAATTCTGGTACAGAATGAGAATGGAATGGATTTTGAACGCTGAGCTGGGTATAAAAGGCGCTGGGGGCCATCTCCGGGAGTTCAGTCTTTGACCAGTTTTTGAAGAGTTTAGTTCTCGACGAGTTTTGACGAAGAGTGATGGAAGAGGAAGTGCAGTACCCGCTGCCCTGACTCCTTGTTGGGAGCCTGCTGCCCTGACGCCTTGTTGGGAGCCTACTGCCAGACCGCCTTGCTCGAGCTGCTGTACGACGAAGACATCGTGGAGTAGAAGGCGATCCTGGAGTGGTCTGCCAAGCCGTCCCGCAAGTACTATACTCTAAACCTCCTCCTCTTCTCTCCTGAGAGTGTGTCAGATAGGTAGGTAGGCCGGTTTCTAGGATAGGTAGATAGGTAGGCAGGTTTTTTATAAAATACTGTATATTATTAATATATTAAATTTAATGGTACATCTATTTTACCCTCTTTTATTGGAGAAGCAGAAGGTATCGTTACAGTTTGGCGCCCAACGTAAAATCATAGCTAGTCGGTTTAATTTTTTTTCAAAATTCTAAAAGAAACTATTACTAGTAACTTTTTTCTTTGGACTCACTTTTTGGCTTAGACTCTTTTTTAATATTAAGTTCTAGGATAGGAGACTCACTCTTTACACTAACACTATACTAGACTTCCTCTTCACACGAACACTAGTTTATCACCTCTTTTACCACTAGTTTATTCCCTCTTTAACCTCTTATAACACTTTTTTTTATTTTTTTGTGATCTTACTCTTACTCAACCTCTTTCTTATATTTAATTTATCCTCTTGAGTTTTTTTAGCACTCTTTAACCCTCTCATTTACCTGCCCTCTCCCTCTTTACCTTCTTTTGCTATCTATAATATTAATTTTCAGTCATGGATAGAATTATACTCCACTCATCGTCAAAAACTAAACAACGATTTAAGTATATAATTATGTAAATATATTCATCTTTCGTACTATATTCATGACTCATCTCTATCTTCTTCTCTTCTTTTAACTATCGAGTTCTTTTCGGCTTATTGAAACTCAATAGTTTATTTTATTTCTTTCTTTAACTTTGTTCTTAAACTTTAAGAGGCTTCTCCTAATTTTTATTTTTTCTCTTCTATCTGAACTAATCAGATATCACTTAGAAGTGCGTTTAGGTACATATTACCAAACCTTCTCCCTTTCTAACTCTCCAAGTTAGTTTATTACTATTTATCGACTCTAAAGTTGATCGAAGCGGCTAGCAACTTCGTAAAAATAAGCCTTTGCTAAACCTTGTTTTTTATGTTATCGACTCTAAAGTTGATCGAAGCGGCTAGCAACTTCGTAAAAATAAGCCTTTGCTAAACCTTGTTTTTTATGTTATCGACTCTAAAGTTGATCGAAGCGGCTAGCAACTTCGTAAAAATAAGCCTTTGCTAAACCTTGTTTTTTATGTTATCGACTCTAAAGTTGATCGAAGCGGCTAGCAACTTCGTAAAAATAAGCCTTTGCTAAATCTTGTTTTTTATTTGATGGGTTTTCGACGCGAGCGGACTGACAGACTCCGAAAACAAGCCTACTGTCATGTACTAATCAGGTCGAGTAGTGATCATTGAATGTGAATCCTACCTGACCTAACTTCGTGAGATGTTGGTGTGATTGAATGAGGCATGTAAGTTATATGAATGTGGATAAACTTTAACCTTACAAAATTTTTGTTCTAGACCAAAAATTTTCTCGGGGTCGATGGGGAAATATAGTATCTGTTATTACAAATACCAAATAACTTACATTTTCTTTGTAATCATAATCCATAATTCATCCATCAAAACAAATATTTTCTTGTCATGACATTTTTTACGTCAAGGCTGACAAACTGTAATTTCTTCTTCTTTGTAGTCACTGAATGGCTAATAGACTAAAAAGGTTGTTCATACTTTTATTATATAATTGTTATTCACTTTTATCGATAGGACTAGCTTAATATTGTATATTATATTGTGGTTGTCTACTGATTAACGGCATTTTAAATTATAATTATAAATTTCTAAAACACACTCTCAGATTTTATCGAAGAGGTTTAATAAATTATGCTCGAATATAACTGGCTGATCAAATAACTGGCAAGATGGACTATTTTGGACTCTACAATTTGAATTCTGGTACAGAATGAGAATGGAATGGATTTTGAACGCTGAGCTGGGTATAAAAGGCGCTGGGGGCCATCTCCGGGAGTTCAGTCTTTGACCAGTTTTTGAAGAGTTTAGTTCTCGACGAGTTTTGACGAAGAGTGATGGAAGAGGAAGTGCAGTACCCGCTGCCCTGACTCCTTGTTGGGAGCCTGCTGCCTTGACGCCTTGTTGGGAGCCTGCTGCCCTGACGCCTTACTGGGAGCCTACTGCCCTGACGCCTTGCTGAGAGCCTGCTGCCCTGACGCCTTGCTGCGATCCTGCTGCCCTGACGCCTTGCTGGGAGCCTGCTGGCCTGACGCCTTGCTGAGAGCCTGCTGCCCAGACGCCTTGTTGGGAGCCTACTGCCAGACCGCCTTGCTCGAGCTGCTGTACGACGAAGACATCGTGGAGTAGAAGGCGATCCTGGAGTGGTCTGCCAAGCCGTCCCGCAAGTACTATACTCTAAACCTCCTCCTCTACTCTCCTGAGAGTGTGTCAGATAGGTAGGTAGGCCGGTTTCTAGGATAGGTAGATAGGTAGGCAGGTTTTTTATAAAATACTGTATATTATTAATATATTAAATTTAATGGTACATCTATTTTACCCTCTTTTATTGGAGAAGCAGAAGGTATCGTTACAATACTCACTTAAGAAAATATTTCTGCGGAAGCGCAGCTAGTGACAAACCACATCCCTTCCTGTTTTCGCCCAATTAGAAATAATATGCATTTTGTGAGTACAGGGCGTGTAACATTATATTAATACTTACTATTACGAACACTACTAAAATACGCTTCGTGCATCCTATTGATCAAAATACATGCATTAGGTGATCGAGTTGTAAGTCGTGCTATGCGATTATAGCCTTAAATGTCAGTTGTGAAATAAAAAAACCAGGCCAAGCATATTAGATTTGCTATTTGAAAAAGGGCTACCTATGTTTTTGGTTAGTTTGTATGTAGCTCTGTACGCATCGCGAGTATTCGCGAGTCGCATAGGTAGGTATTAATCATTACCTACCTACTTAACGCGTATAATAGCCCAGTCAATAAAAACAAATAAAGGCAAACCTTGCAAGCAAACACGTTTTGATACGGGTTTCAGAAAAGTATTTGTTCTTATTCTTACCTACTTAGGAGCAGGATTTGGTATATTAACAGACTTCAAAGGTCGATTTTCCTGTTTTTTTTTTACAGTTGAAATATTCCCAAAGTTTCGGAATATTTCAGAATACTTCCGAAGTATTCGACGGGAATGATTCGAAATGTTTCCCGCCAGCATCTATAGAGCCGACCCCTTGTGTTCTCATGCTGTTTATTTATAAAAAAATGCACAAACCATACTAAATTATACACTTAAACTTCCTTATGAATCTATGAATATGACTCTATTCATGGTAAGAATCGCATGAAAATCCATTCAGTAGTTTTTGAGTTTATCCAAAACGGACAGACGCGGTGGGAGACTTTGTTTTATCATAGGTACGTAATGTTAATATAAAGTCAAATACATTTTTATATATTGACAACAATTATTTAAAAAATAAAAACATGCCTTCCAAGTTGCATATTTTATAATAGGTATGATTTTGTGAATAAAAAGCACTAATAAGCAAGTTATATTTTTCACAAATCTGTTTTTACACCTTATTTAGGTGCCTGATATGTAGGTGGCATATTAAATTTATTAAGACAACGCCAATCGCTTTTAATAACGTCGTGGATATTATTAAATTACCTTCCTGCTATTTTTTTGAGTCAATTCACATTTGTGATTTCATAGTCTAGTTAGATAGATACTAGGTTTGAAATTACATGAAAAACCAAACGTCGGGAACATAACAACGTTTGCAAGCTCCTCGACGATTTTAGCATCGCAGTGGTCATGCCAGACTCACGCACAATCTCATTTGTTCCGCAGTCCGTCCTCGGCTCGTCAGCATTCCTAGCGTTTTCCAAATACGCGACAGTTTTATTGTGAAAGAGACTACAATTTTAACAATTTGGGGTACTTTTTGCTTTGAAAATTTCATGTTAGGACTGTATTTTGGAATGTAAAAGTTGGTTGCAATGTGAAGCTGTTGCTGTATTGTTTATGCCATGCTTTCGTTTATTATGTTACTAGCTTCTGCCCGCGACCTCGTTTGTGTGGGATGGTTTTCCCACGTAAATCCCGAGCCCGTGGGAATTCCGGGATAAAAAGTAGTCTATGTGTTATTCCAGGATCAGGATGTCAACTATCTTCATACCAATTTCATATAGATTCAGTTTTTGCTTGATGGAGTAACAAACTTCGATACATCCATCCATACATCCTCACAAACTTTCGCAATTTCAATATTAGTAAGATTATTTATGTTGCTCTCAACTTTGTTAACGTGGACTTTGAATTTTTCACACCTACTTTATCCTCTTAGGATTTTTGAATAACAGTAGCCCGGGGCTTCAAGTGCTTCTCGACCAAATCATCATGATTGGTTCAGCGGTTTAGCTGAGAAAGCGTAACAGACAAACAGACACAACAAACAGACAAACACTTCATATTTACAATATTTTAGTATGGATAATGCTTTTATCCAGAGCTTTTTTATACAATTCCCCTTTAGCTCATTTCCTCCGGCCTCTTGCACCGGCTATCTTTATCTTTAGCAATGTCTATGTGTAACGATTGAGGTATTCCATGAAGCACACCCAGACGAAGCACGCCTAAATTGTTCCAATTGAAATAAAATAAAATAAATATTTTTATATTCCACCAAGCACACCTGCGAATATCAATCGCATAGTGCGGGGAGACTAACCAATAATAACGAGCTGACGGACCACGCCAATAAAACAAAGCTTGTAAAAAAATATATCAAAATTTGTGCTCTATTCTCTAACACACCTGTATTCTCTTCCCCAGGATTGCGACACCAATATGATGTATACTAACTGCCCAGGGGGTGATCCACGACCTTCAGGCAAGTCCCTTGCCAAGCTGATGAACGCGGACTCTTTTCATGACAGAAATCATTCAGAAGCTCTTCAAATTCAAGTGTCTGTTTTGTGTGTTTCTCTTATCGTTTTAGTTTGTGGTTTGGTAAAGTAAAAATGTTGGATGTCATGATTGCTTTCTTTCAACTCATTATTTTTTAAATAGCTGTTGCCTTCAACTTCATTCCACGTGTTTATTTTGAAAAATATGTCCTGCGGGTAACAGTAGCCTATGTTATATTACAGAATTTAGTATATTTCAGTGCTAAGTTACAGCCACAGTCATTCAGCCATTCTGGCGTGCAACAAACAGTACATACATAAGTACATAATATTGGTTGTTCGAATGGCCATACTTTACAAACTTTACGATGTACAATACTTTTGCATTTACGTTATATCACCTCCTATTTTACTTTATACTATATAGATTAGGTACTAAGTTATAAGAAAAGAAAAATACTTAATCAACCCTCCACATAGAAAGGTGCAAAACACCTCACCTCAACCACTTCTGTGCTCGTCACATCTAAGACTGTATTTTCAGGCTTTGCAGCTTCAGTGTTTTCTGCAAAATTAAGCTTGAGTAAACTGTCACCGTATGGAATGATTGCTCATTGTAAGCTTACCTACTTTACCTGCACTCCATGAGTATCTTCAATTATCCATTCTTGAGCGAGGTCTGGCCCTTTAGTTGACGACGCGTCATATTCTACGCACGCCTCAAAGAGCAGGCTGTATCAATGACGGTCCCGATACGGCCATTAAAGCCTACCGGGGTTGCGAGAATGTTCTAACGAGATACCGCGGCCGTGGAACAACAGGAAAGGAAGGAACTGGATTGGGTTTAAGTCAGTAGGAGGAAAAAACTTTTTAAGAGTAAACGGTACGTATAGGTTCTAAGTAAGAACCAGACTCAATAGTCTCACCACAATAAATTATAGAAGTTCTACTATCCCCACGCTAAAATGCTTTCCTCATTTCCACCCTTAATAAATTTCACTCAATTCATACTTCATGAGTCATGACGGTTAAAAATTCAAAGGAAAAAGAACCCGACGCAATTACTTGAATGGGATCTGTAACATTTCTTTGACTGTCAAAATGGACGGGGCTACCATGGGCGCCATAAAGAAATTAGAGAGGGTAACTCTGGGCTCGCTTTATAAAAGTTGTTCAATTTCCTTTCAGTTATCATAAGCCCCTGTTGAATTAGCTTTAAATTATTTGATTGCTGACTGTTTCCTCTGTGAAATGTTTTAACGCTGTATGGCTTTCTACTGTATTCGAAAACGGAAAAAGAGTGGTTGGACCGGTTGAAGAATAATAAGCGTAATCATCAACTAGGTACTATCAGGTGAGATGGTGGTCAAAGGCGAATCTATTATCAATTATCGGGGTCGTATCGATAATTTTTATGATTATAATTCCGTAACTACATAGGTAAGTACGTGTTACTGGCGCGACTCAGTTTTCATCAACATACAACCTGACACTGACCCAGGGGGGCACACTTAACACTGTCATCAATTTCAATATTTCAATAGACGACAGCGACATCTGAAGTTTGGTGAGGTAAAAAGACTTGGCAACCATCTTGTCTTGTTTATAAACTTGTCAAACAAATATCATTGTCGGCCATTGTCAACTTTGGCTTTCCCAACGTTGATGCGCTTCCCATTAAGATAATATGTACTACGTACTAGAGAAGTCACCACATATCACTACTGCGTTCCGTTCACGTGCGGTCTATTGACTGCACTTCACTTAGACGCTTGTCAGATCTTGAGCGCATAAGTCATTATTTGTTTTAATGGAAAAAAACGTTCAAACGCATTAAATATGCCATCGTATGTTTTACGATATTGCACTAAAATTTTTCATCGGCGAGTAAGGGGCTGTCCATTAATCACGTGAGGCTCGAACAGGGGGGGAGGGGGTCAATAAGAAATCACGAAATATCACAAGGGGGGAGGGGGGGTAAAGTAATATATCACGTGTATTTATTTTTTCGGCAAGCGCGCGATACTCAACCGAGAAGTGGCGTTAAATGTATTTATTTTTTCGTCAAAAACGTACAAAATCGAAAACGACTTGTAGTGTGACCATGATTCGCCGCCGCGCCGTTGCCAGGCATCGAACGAAGTAAAGTTCCCGCGAGCCGCAACAACCATCCGCCGGACTCTGCTTGTCAGTGTCAGTTATTCTGTTGTTTTAACACTGAATACACATGCTTAAATTGTTTAACCTCATACGTTTTGAATTAAAACGTGTCTAAACTAGGTGATCTGTATAAAGACGTATTTGCTGAACCACCTAGTGTTGCTCAAAAATAATTTAATGAATTATGGGCTAATGCGAAACAAAAATATACTTACTACAAAAAATAAAACCGACTTCCATATTTTGACATGGAGTCGGTGTTATTGGTTTTGTATTTTAATTTTTTTTGGCACCATCTTCCGAAATTAAAGTTATTTTTGGCTTAGTAGTGTTTTGAATATGGAAGTCGGTTTTATTTTTTGCTAAAAAGATTTTTTTCACGCTTTTCAGTGGTTCGGTTTGTAATTTATCTAGTTATAAAGTGCTTAACATGCAAGTAATCGAATCGCAATCCACGAAATACTTATGATTGAGTAGTTTCGGTGGCCATCTGTGGTCTTCATCATCTGTTTCACTGCCCCAAATGGTGCTTTTCGGGAGCAACTGCACAAGGTACTATTACAAATACCCAAAATGCTATAGGTGTGCCTATAATATTTGAAGAGTTCCCTCGATTACTCCAGGATTCCATCATCATATCCTGATTTCATAACAATGGGACTAACTAAAAAGTATACCCCTGTCAAACGAAAAACAAAATTTCCAAATCGGTCCAGCCGTCTTTGAGTTATGAGGTAACATACATTAAAAAAAAATTCAAGACGAACTGAGAACCTCCTCCTTTTTTGAAGTAGGTTAAAAAGAAGAATTTATGAAATGGGTGAAATGATGACGCCAAGTGGCTTGATGAAACCGATGTTGGTCTTCAAGAAAGCACTGTGCCAACAAGTGACTTGCAAGATGCTTATCCAGTTATTGGTGTTGAAGAGTCTTGCTAATCCATGGTCCGAAAATACTATACATTAAATAATGTTCATGTATTAGTGCAAAAAAGTTCGCATTTCTTTCATTAATTTGATGTCAGTCAAAAACAAACTGCAACCTTTCTGTCTACCTCTGAACGTTATTATAGTAGTCTTTCATTTTCAACCGACGACAAAAAGAGGAGGTTTTCAATTCGACGCGTATATTTTTTTTTTTTTTTTTAATGTATGATCATCGATTACTCGAAGACGGCTGAACCGATTTGGAAAATTCTTTTTTTGATTGAAAGGGTATACTTTGATATTGGTCCCATTTTCATAAACGTCAGGATCTAATGATGGGATCCTGGAGAAATCGAGGGAACTCTTCAAATATTATAGGCACACCTATGTCGTTTTGGGTATTTATTATAGTAACTTGTGCAGTTGCTCTCAAAAAGTACCATTTGAGGAAGTGGAACTGATGATGAAGATCACAGATGGCCGCTGAAACTACTCAATAATAAGTATTGAGTGGATTGCGATTCGATTACTTGAATATGGATGTTACGCACTTCATGCTCGTCACAATGCATATGGTGATGTAGAGCTGATGGTGAAGAACCAGGAGAACTCCTCAACAATTAACGGCCCAGCATTGGGAAAAGCAATATTTTGTAAAAGGTTATAAGTAGTTGATAATTAGGCTCTTTTAACTAGGTAAATTAAAAATAGACCAACTAAAAAGAGTGAAATAAAAACTTTTTACCAAAAAATTAAACCGACTCCCAAAAAACACTGCAAAGTGAAAAATAACTTTAATTTCGGAAGTCGGTGCCAAAAACGAAAATACAAAACTAAAGACACCGACTACCGAAATTAAAGTTATTTTTCACTTTGCAGTGTTTTTTGGGAGTCGGTTTAATTTTTTGGTAAAAAGTTTTTATCTATAATAAAATCAGATGATACTTATACCAGTATTTTATAAATATTAAAAAAAAATTTGATTCTTTGCAGGTACGAAAAAATACACGTGATATAGGGGGAGGGGGGGGGGGTAGCCTTAAACCTCACCATGTATCACCAAGGGGGAGGGGGGGATTAAAAAATGCAAAATAAAACATCACGTGATTAATGGACGGCCCCTAACTAGATATTCATTTTAAAATATAATTTGCAACAAAATATTTGGCAGACGCCATGTGTCATAGACTAAAAATTAAGATGTGAAAATTTTTGTAATGAGCGTAGGTATTCTTTTTTAACCGAAGAAAAAAAGCAGAGGAGGTTGGTTCTCAAGTCAAGGCGTATATTTTTTTTTTATGTATGATCACCGATTACTCGAAGACGGCTGAACTGATTTTGAAAATTCTTTTTTTGTTTGAAAGGGTATACTTAAAAGTTGGTCCCATTGTCACCAAGTCAGGATCTATAATGGGAAAGTGTGTGTGAGTGATCCTGGAGAAATCGAGGGAACTCTTCAAAAATTATAGGCACACCTATAGAGATTTGAGTATTTTTTATAGTAACCTGTGTAGTTGCATTCAAAAAGCACCATTTGTGAACTGGACCTGATGATGAAGACCACAGATGGCCACTGGAACTACTTAATATGTAAGTAGGAATAATAAGTGTTTCATGGGTTCCGCTTCGATTACTCGAACATGGTTATTAAGCACAATATGGTCGTGAAAATGCATGAAGTGAAGCTGATGGTGAAGTAACTGGAGAACTTCTCAACAATTGTCGGCCCAGCATTGGGAAAAGCAATATTTTGTAAAAGGTTATAAGTAGTTGACATTTAGGCTATTGTAACTAGGTAAATTATAAACCGATCAACTAAAAAGAGAGGCCTAAAACGAAAATACAAAACTACAGACACCGAGTACCGAAATTAAAGTTATTTTTCAATTTGCAGTGCTTTTTGGAAGTCTGTTTAATTTTTTGGTAAAAAGTCTTTATATAGCGGAAAATAATAATCAAACAAATATTTAGAAAAAAACTGGCTGTGAGTGTTTCAGTTTTTATATTTTGCATATTGTAAGACATAACTTGTTACATTTTGTTGAGTTAAGGTTTCCACGTTTGGGCCGTAAAGATAGAGAAAATTGGATAAAATTTGTCCAAAACAACCGTAGTGAAGAGATGCATTTTCAGCATTTTCGCGTGTTACATTATATAAATACCTATACAAAAACAAAAGTTTGTTTTCAATTAATAATAAAGTATGAAAAAAGAGTGCGAATGAAGATTGCTAGGTATAATCACGGCGCTTCCGACCTTTTGGTCGCGAGAAAACTACACCTTAGAAGCGCTTTAGCGCTGCGTGTTTATATTGTTCTGTTATACGACTAATTATTATTTCAGCGCTGCAGTGAGCTTAAGTTTAAGCTCTTGCCATAATGGAACATATCCTTTGCTTAGGATAGTAGTCTTGTGTAGTACGTGAACGATGAACGAATAGGAGCCGAATCTTTGCACTGTACTAAAAGAACCGTTTCCGAACGCTGGCTTATAATCGGTCTAAAGCTCTAATAGCTCTTTTCGTACTCGTACATTGTCGTACATTCTAAACCGTGCGATCGTAATGTGCGAACGAGAAATGAAATACAGTCACTGATTGGTTGACAGAAACGTCATACGAATTAATTCTGTGTCTGTGGGTCAATCAACTATTCTTTGTTCCTATCCATGTCCTCGTTACAAAAAAATAGATATCTTCAAAATATGCAAAACGTGTTAAAATTTTATTACTGTTCAGTGAAGCTAGAATAAATAGCTGTATTATCTAATGTAAATTCGATCTAATCGATAACAAATTATTTTATTTTATTGGTAACTTAGGGGATCTCATCACTTTCTCCATATAAAATCTCAGTGTCCCTACTGGCTGTGTTGTAAATTGTTATCGCATTCTTTCAGATATTTTATATAGGAGCATGTCATTAACGACTAATATTATAATTATACAATAGTTTTCCCTTTAATATTCAATAAATCGTAATAGAATTAAGCGGAATAATATATTTTTATTAATTTTACAAATCTTGTCCCCAACTTGATACTAAAATCAATGTCCCTTCAGTGACTCTTCTTATATGACATACATCAAGTCATAGATGGCTCTAGTTGTGATTAATCGAAGCATTGACTTACTGGCATAACATGTCACATGATTCCGCCATTTTGATTTTTAACCAATCACCGCTAG
Source organism: Tholera decimalis (assembly GCA_943138885.2). Taxonomy (NCBI): domain Eukaryota; kingdom Metazoa; phylum Arthropoda; class Insecta; order Lepidoptera; family Noctuidae; genus Tholera; species Tholera decimalis. The sequence goes on along the minus strand of OW964573.2, from coordinate 18,775,207 downwards.
TTGCTTGTATGGCGTGTGATGACGTGTATGTGTTTATTCGGTGTCCCCAAAGTTTTAAAGTAAAAATTGGTAAGTACTCTTTAATACAGTGCAATAATTGTCATGAGTTACATTAAATACGTCTGTTTTTCATTTGTAATAATCAATTCTGTATTATTCTTGAGAAGAGGACAGATATACTAAAGACGGAAAACACATGAAATCTGTTTAAAATGTTAAAGATACCAAAGAACTAGAAATAGCAGATTTAATAAAAGATTTCGAAATAGAGCTGATTCTACTGTAAAAGCATGTATATAATATGAAAACTCAATACAAAAACTTTAGACGCTGCATAGACGAAATGCAATTACATGAAGCCACCATTCTAGTAGATTTTAGCGAAAACTACAACTGCAAATATAATGAGGAATTGCAGGCACATCACTTTGGTGGATCCAGGCAGCAACTTTCCCTCCACACAGTTATGGTGTACATGGTCGATTTGGACAAAAAAATTATTGCTGAATCTTTTTGTACCGTATAACCTCATACTCTGCATCAGCCTGCTGCAATTTGGGCGCATTTGCATCCTATCTTGCGAAATATCAAATTGAGGTTCCCTGAAGTAAAAACTCTTCATTTTTTAGCGATGGTCCTTTCACGCAATATAGGCAAAAACAGAACTTTTATTTAGCTTGTACAAAACCCTTTGAGTACTTTAGACTTTGAAGCGGTAAACTGGTCATTTTTTGAAGCCAGCCACGGCAAAGGACCCGCTGACGGCATTGGTGGTTTTTTAAAACGAACAGCAGACGGTATTGTTGCCAAAGGGAAGGACATTTCAAACATTGAATAATTCGTTAATGCTTTACAAGAAACGAGCAAGATTGTACTATATGTAATAACTAAAGAAGATATCGAAAATATTTCAAAAGAACTTCCAACAAACATTACAAGATTGCAAGGTACTTTGCATGTGCACCAAGTGTTCACTTCCAAATACGGTGAATTAATGCATCGTACGTTGAGTTTTTTTTGCGAACGGGGATTTAGCAAGTGTTTAGAACCTAAAATTTACCATCCTGTTCCTCTGGCATCAACAACAACTACTGACGCATCAGTCGACAATAATAGTGCGATGGTGATTCCTTCATCTCCTACGGATTCAGCAGATGCTAGTGGTGCATGTGGTGATAATAATATCGCTAACACTCTTTCATCTTCTATGTCTTCTGATGATGATGTACCTCTTAACAGAATCAAATCAAGGTGTTCCGGAGCTACAGTAACTACTGCTATCAAACCACTAGCAGAAATAAACTACACAGACTTAGCCAAGGACGCGGATAAACGAGGAACTGTTTACGATATGGTTTACGGCTCCATAGACGCATCTGATGAAGAAAATCGATACTACGACTTCTGGGAATAGTAAAATGCTGCCAAGTAACGGAGATTTCCTTCTAGTAAAAGTTCACGCTAGTAAGAATAAAACTTATACTTACGCAAGCCTTGCACAAAGTGATCTCGAAGATGATGGCGAGATTAAAGTGATATTTCTCCGGGCATACAAGGGTGCGACTAAGTTTAAATTAGACGAAAACGATATAGCGTTTGTTGAATTTAATGATATTATAAAAATTCTCCCTAAACCTAAAACAGATAATTAAAAACGGAAAAGTCTATTATAATTTTCAAAAACAATTAGACATATATGAAAAATAATATTTTATTACTCATTATTAAAATGATAATATAAAATTACGACTTATGGTACATAATATACTGATTAGAAGACTGATATTAAAGAAACTATTGGTTAAGATTATAATGAGCCTACTTATGTTATTTTGTTATGTTAATAGTAAACCTTTATATTGATCTCGTTACTAAAGAAAATAAGTGAGATGTATAAATAATACAAAGATTAAGTAACACTTAAAAATGAATTGATATTGTTACTGGTTCAAATTAATTATATTTATAATATTAGAGGGCATTTCGTTTTCTTAATTTTTTTTAAATTCTTGTTTTAACGTTCATTACATTACGTTATGTATCCATAATAATGTTGGTGGTAAATAAACCAAATTTGAGGATATAATAATATGTCTATTAAGTTACCGAAATGTCTCTTAAGTTACTGATTTGTCCCCAAAATTTGAAAAGATTCATTGCAACTGAATCATATGAAAAAGTATTTTCTTACATCAAAATTATATTTAAGAGAATTGGCAAAGTAATGACTTTACACATCCTGAAAAGCTAGTTTTGTACATTAGTGACTTTGAACTTAAATATTAAAAATGAGTTCTCAAAACATTGAAAAGTAACTTAAGAGACACAATAACATTGCATAAATTTGTTATTATCATAAGTCTTCTTCTGATATTTAATTTGTTGGGTATATATTTCTTAACACTACATAATAAACCGATTTTCTAACAATATGTAATTGTTTTATTCGAATGAAAACCATATATCAGTAAGTAACACAGGGGATGAAAAACGTGGACAACAACATTTTAAATTCTGAAAAATATGATTTATTATTAAAAACTTGCGCTGCTGATAGCTTAGTTTTAATTTTGAATATCCTTACTTTTGATTGCTAAGGTAAAATTTACGATTAATTTACACTTTTATTTTGAAATTTATTTTTCGAATCGAATTGTTTGCGTACAAGGAATAGTTGATTGACCCCTGTATGAATGAGAACTGTTTCAGATTCACATTTCAATGGTAAAAAATATTTCTGTTTAAATTATACATAATCCTAATATTATGTCAGCTGTTTACGCTGTGGTAATACAGAGATAAATAAATACGATGTTTTTGATAGTACCTACTTAATGAGCGTATTTGCTCTGTGGTTCGCGCTGTGCTCAGAGTTAAGGAATGCCGAGTGCGAAGAACGAATAGAGCTATTAGAACTAATAGAGTGAACTAGTTCACTGGCCGAAATGAACTAGTACGGAGCGATCTCCAAAGTGACCGAGCAGGCACAAGACCATAGGATAGCTCCTCTAGTACGTAGTACATATTACCTCAATGGCGCTTCCCAAAATTCCGAGTTTAGCTCAGATAATTCTGTTAGAATTGTTACTTGTTACTGTTATTTGTTTTGTTAGCATTATTCTGAACTTTATACGTGTTCTTTTTTATTTAGGTCAAAACCCTGATTGTGACCTTAATAAAGTATAGAAAGACTACATACATACTCATAGTAAGTATGCATATACAGTATGTTAACTAACAGAGGGCGTTCCCGTTAACCCGCATTAGTATAGCATCCATACATGCTAAAAAATATTACCATTCGAAAACAAAATGTTTTAAATATTTTAAATATTAAAATATTCACTAAAAATGTAAAATTGATACGTAAAAGAATAAGAAACATTCTGTACAAGCATACACATTCATAAATAAATTGCGACGTTGCCGTCCTTCAAGTAAGCGTGTACAGAGTGTTTCTTTTACGTATCAGTTTAACATTTTTAGTGAATATTTTAATATAAAAAAATTGTTTTATGGTTATTGGTAATATTTTTTTTAGCATGTTATACTATTGCGGGTTAACGGGAACGCCCTCTGTTAGTTAACATACTGTATATGTAGGTGTATATTAATTATTGGAGCCTTAGTTCACTCACCAAACTTAAGGTGGCAGCACTTTCCGTACATGCAAATTTTACCACAGAGTTGTCACTCTTTCTCTCTGTAGTTACTTTACTCTTTGCACTGACCTGCAAATTGCAAAAAACGTAAGAAAAAAGCTCTGTTTATGAAAGTCGATTTAAACGCATAATTTATATAAAATAGATTAAGTATAAGAAAATAATAATTGTTTTAAATAAAAATCGATTACTTTTAACATCCGTAGTTGCTATATTTATGAGTGCTTCAAGCAGCCTAAACAAATGGCGTTGCGGGAATGTTCTAACGAGATACCGCGGCCCCGGAACTTAAGGGCATCTGAAGAAACAGGGTGGGTTTTTAGTCAGTAGAAGTCTGACACTACCTTCCGCTTAACCCCGAGCGGGAGAAGTCAATTGATGATTTTCCCACCAGAATAATAAAATCCAGACAAATGGCAAATGCTTCTTATTATCTATTTCATTTTGACCAAAGTTAACGACTTAGCAATATTGTTCACCAGTTTCAGACGAACTCGAATGCTACGAAAAAGAACAAATATTGTCTATGGTCAGGGTTGGATTTTGTACTATAATTATAGTATTTATACTATAATTTCGCTCTTTGTACTATATACTATCTACATCTAAGGATAGTATGCTAAAATACTATAATTTAAACTTTGCTCCCGCATGCTTAGTTTTACGTCATATTATGAATATTCCGACCGAATTCCGATCTTTCGATGTTTTCTGTGTTGATGACCGGGCATTCCCCAATTATCCTCCGAAGTACGTATCTTTCTTTCCCAGGGTTGGTTTTTGTACTTTAATAATTTGTATTGAAAATGCCATTTTATTGTCTTGTGACGCTATCAAATGCGGCAGCAAAAGTCAGAATTTTACTGATATTATTCCTACTGAGGATATGTTGATGAGATTAAATGCCAAATATGAAAATAGAACTAATAGTAATATTCAAGAACTGATAAACTTAGAAAAGGAGTAAATTTTGCCTTAACAGATTTTAATGACTATTATATGTTAAATTAAAAATAATGAAAGTGTACTATATTTTTTTTTATAAATACTATCTTTTTCACTTTTTTGTACTATCTTTTTCAACATACATAAATCCAACCCTGTCTATGGTTTCGTTTGTAAAATGTAAACGTCAGTTTGACATTCAGTGAGCGCTAAAATAAGTTTCAAGTTTAGTTTCAACTGTTTCAAGTGGTAAAAACGTAAAAAGTGTATAGATAGATAGAAGATAGATAGAATACTCTTTATTGTACACCAATAATTTAAACAAGCACTTGATTTACAATAATGCAAAAAAAAATGGTTACAATGGCGGTCTTATCGCTGATAGCGATATCTTCCAGACAACCTTTGGATGGACTTTAAGAACATAAAACAAAGAGGGGAGGAGAAAGTCAGTGTACTTACTTCAAATATATAACTACACAAAAAGTAACTCAAGTAGTTAATATAACTATATATATAGGTATATATAATACAATACAATACATAAATAAGTATAAATAAATATATGTGTTTCATATATATAAATATGTCATAAGGAAAGAAATACAAGGTAAAATCATAGGAGCGTATAAAAATGTTTGACAACAGAGCTTTTAAAAGCAGCAAGTGACTGCGCTTGTCTAACTGACAATGGCAATGCGTTCCACAGACGAGTAGCCTGCACCGTATACGATGAATCATAAAATTTTGTGGAATGCGCAGGCATTGAAAGTGTCAAATTTACCGATGATCTCAAATCTCTAGTATGTGTGTCATGAAGGAACTTAAAACGTTCTTTGAGGTAAAAGGGAATTCTTGGATTGAACAGAATATTGTAAAGTAATGATAAAATATGCGCATTCCGGCGAAGACGGATAGGCAGCCACTTGAGCTTAATACGAAACTCAGAAACATGATCGTATTTGCGCAAACCAAATATGAATCTGATACAGAAATTTTGGAGTCGCTCAAGCTTATCTAGCTGCACTTCAGTGAGGTCTGGAAAACTTGCATCAGCATAGTCAAGAATAGGAAGAAGGAGAGATTGGGCGAGCGCAGTTTTAGTGGCAGTTGGCAGGAAATTGCGCAGTCTACGCAAAGACCCCGCAGATGCAAACAGTTTGCGACTCACTTCTTGTAACTGGGGACCCCAAGACAAGTCCTTATCTATGCAAATACCCAAGTCTTTCACTACATCACTATAAGGTATTACTGCACCATCAAAAACAATTTGGGGAAGGTTCATCCAGTCAATTTTGGATCGCATTCTAGAGCTGCCAACCACAATGACTTGGGTCTTCGCAGGATTAACCTTCAAACCATGATCCAAGCTCCATTGAGAAATACGTGCTAAGTCATTATTCACAATGATCACTGCCTCAGACAGTTCATCTACGGGAGCTTGCGAATAAATTTGCAAATCGTCAGCATAAAGGTGGTAGGATGAGAGAAGTTCATTAGAAATAGAATTTATAAATACAGCGAAAAGAAGAGGAGAGATAACGCCCCCCTGTGGAACGCCGGCAGTGGTATTGCACCAAGAAGATGATGAATCTTCAATGCGAATACGTTGTCGGCGGCCACACAGGTAACTTCGAAACCAATCAATTGCTGTTGGAGATATGTTAAGAGAGCGGAGTATACTGAGCAGGACATCGAAATCGACAGTATTAAAAGCGTTGCTGAAGTCCAGTAACGAAAGGACCGTCAACTTCCCATTATCCATACCTGATCTGATATCATCAGTAATTTTAACAAGAGCTGTGGTAGTGCTATGTCCTGAACGAAACCCGGATTGGTACAAATTTAGGAGTTGGTTTTTACAAAGGAAGGCACTAAGCTGACTGTGGATAAGGCGCTCGAGGACTTTGGATAGGAATGGTAAAATGGAAATAGGACGAAATTCAGAGAAAGAAACAGGATTACACTTTTTAGGGAGAGGAGTTGTCTGAGCTTCTTTCCACAAAGATGGGAAAACACCTGAGGATATGGAATAATTGAGGATATGGGAAATGATAGGAAGAATTTCATCCAGGATAGGGAGAATCATCTTACGACTAATACAGTCACTACCAACAGCATTTGAGGTTATAGATAGCAAACTCTTCTTAACATCACAACTAGTAAATTGATTAAAAATAAAAGGAGAATAATTGGGAGTAGGAAGTGATGAAAGATTATGTAGAGTTTTAGCTTTAACAGCCCCGCTGAAGTTAAAAGAGCTAGCAAAATATTGATTGAGTGATTCAAGGTCTACATCTTTAGGAATAGACTCTTGGCGTGATTTTCCAACTCCCATTGTTCTAAGAAATTTCCAGACTTTAGCCGGATCACCATTTTCAACAGACTTATGAATGTGGCGGCGCTGAGCATCCCTACAAGCCAAGTTGCTGCGATTGCGGATAGCAACGTATTTTTCACGAGTCAAGGTGCTAGGTCTGCTCTTGTATCTTGATTTTGCTGCTGCCTTTTTCTCCAAAATAATTTTCAAGTCATCCGATAGCCAAGGAGCAGGCAGATGCTTGATTTTAACCAGCCGAACAGGCGCATGAATATCGTACAACTTGTTTAGGTACGAATTCAAAATGTTGATTTTGTCATCAATTGACTCCGCATCAACAAGAGCAGACCAGTCAATATTATTAGCATCCTCACGAAGACTTTCCAAGTTCATTCCACCAAAACTGCGCTGTAGAATCTTTTTTGGTTTAGACTTTGGAGGGCGAATTTTGTAAGAAAGGAAAATTAAATCATGGTAAGAGAAAGCGTCTGCTGAGCATTGTCCATGCTTAGCGACATGTTGAGTGGAAGAAACAAAAATAAGATCAAGGAGCGAAGGAGAACATTTAGGGAAATGATGAGTTGCACCTAATGGAAGAAGAGACAAATTGCAAGAAAGAGAAATAGACTGGAGCGAGGAAGAGCGGGAATCGTTTTTGAGTAGGCAAGTGTTGAAGTCCCCCATCACAATCGTGTGCCTGTAAGAGGGCATAAGATTTACCAAGAGACTCTCAAAAGAGGAGAAGTAATCGATTCGCAGAGATGGACAGGACACCCAGCAAAACCTTCGAATGATGTAAATCAAGCTCTAAAAAGAGATGCTCGCCAGCATTTGACGGTGATGGCTGCGGTGAAGCATCAATAATGGTAAAAGAAATATTTGCACGCAAATAAATGGCAACACCACCACCGCCGCGGGCTGTGCGATCATTCCTAATTAGTTGGAATCCGGGCAAGGAATATGATGTAGATGGGAGACATGGTTTCAGCCAGGATTCGGAAACGAGGATTGCATGGATGTCCTTACAGTCCAAACTCGCAAGCATATCATGGTAATGAGCCGGAATACTTTGAGCGTTAATATGGACTACATTTAGATTTTTGGGAACATCAGAAAATTGAGACTGAAGTGTATCAGCAAGATTTGAAATACTATTCAAGCTGTTGTTGTCACTGCTAGCAGATATGAAGCTGTCATCATCATTGTTACTAACAATCATTAAAAAAACACAAAATATAATATAATATGGTAAGTAAATTAGTAAACGTATATAAGATAAAGATAAAAGGTTTTTACTAACTAGACTTAAAAGTCCACCCGCCAGTTATGTGTTTACAAAAAACATAAAAAATAAACATAACATACAAATTAATTAAGTGCGTCTTTCGGACACAGGCAAAGCTCATACTTACAACAATACAAAAAAAAAAAAAAGCAAAACATTATTTTAATGTAAGAAGTATGCACAATGCATAATTATTGCAGTATGAACTACACAAGGATCTTCTACCTACTATACAAGTTCCTTGGAACTACATTTTTCCAAAGTTATTTAATGCTCAATTTATCAGAAATTATTCAAAGTGAAACGGAACGCGACTACTTGACATGAGAGCTGACATATGTCAATTGTCAAAATACCGATAATGAAAACAATTTTAGTGAGAAATCAGAAAATTAATATGCAGAAAAGGAGAGGTAGTAGATAAATAGTAAAAAAAAAGTGAACTGAAGGTAAACGAGCATTAAATAAAATAAAAGAGACGTGAGACATTTACCCGAGCGACACAGCGAAAGGGACGATTCACTTTTTCACCGCAGGCTTTCTGATCCTTTTTAAAGGCGTTGAAGCTTGCTTCTCAGCCTGTGCCTTATGGTCATGTTGGCGATCCGGCTTATCAGCGTCGAGTCCAGGCACACCAATAGCATTTAGCTCACAGCAGCTTAAAACCCGATGCTTGCTCCCATCAGCTCCCAGAACGTATACGAATCCCTGCCTGGTCCAGCAATTCGTGATGCCAAACTTCTCACGAGCCTTCATGAAAACCTGATGCCGCGACCTAGTTAGGAATTCGGACATGGTTATACCAGAACCTTTTAATGTGGTTTTGGCAAACCAAACTTTGTCACGGACATCCAGATCCTGAAACTTGACCAGTATAGGTCGAGGCTTTCCGGCACTGCTCTGACCACCCATTCTGTGGCATCGACGAATAGCAGCAACGGTAAAGGTGTCAATTTTCAACTTTTCACGGAACACTTCAGCAACCACTAACGATGTCTCCTCTTTGCTGACCTCTGCAACACCATGGATAAGGAGCATCTTCCGACGACCCCTCATCTCCAGTGAATCAACATCTCTGGCAAGGGCAGCCATTTGACGCTGGAGACAGCCAAGAGACTCCATAACAAACTTCTTGAATGCCGTGTACTCCTCTGCAAGACTGTCCGAGCTGCTGCTGGATGAAGTGTTGGGTGTTGATTTGGTCAACTCAGCTTCAAATTTCGACATTCTGTCATTAAATTGTGCCATCAATTCAGTGATTGACCCCTTGAGTGAATCCATTTTTGTGTAAGTTAATTTTTATAATAATAAGAGTGCAATGAAGGAAATACACACAACTAGCAGGTAGTAGTATTAGTAGGCTCTATTATTCATATAAAATTGTGCAGAATAACAAAATATTATAATAAAAATCGATTTTTGTAACAGAGCAAAGTTATTTGTGTGTCACTCTACCAACTACCTCCCAAAGAAAAAAAGAAGAAAAGTGATTTAAACAGGTTCAGTCTTCTGAGGTTTTTTAAAGTAAGTTAGCAGAACTCGTTATATTTTATTGATTGATACGATAATTACTTAATGTTTAATAAAATACATTTTAGTAGAAGGTTGAATTTTACGAACATCTAGGTCTAGGATATACTTAATATCCCTATAGAAAGGTATGTTTTAGTCATAGAATCAATGGTTCCAGCTACCTCAGCCCTGGAACGCAAGGGCAGCTGAAGAAACAAAAAACCCACCCTGGTTTTTTGTTAGTAGAAGACTTACACTTGAACACTCATTTTCCCACCCAGAAAAATATATTCGGATCTATTCCATAACAATTCTCGATTCTTTTTAACCGACTTCTGAAAAAGGAGGAGGTTCTCAATTCGGATGTTTATTTGTTTTTTTTTTTTTTTTTTTTTTTTTATGTTTGTTCGGGCATAGCTCCGTCGCTCGCCAACCGATTTGAAAAATTATTTTTTTGTTGGAAAGGGTATACTTCCCAAATGGTCCCATGAAAATTTTATCGACATCGAACAAGCCGTTTCTGAAAAATCAACAAAAGTCTAAAAAAAATATTTACATTGATGATCTTTTCGGTTACTCTATATTGTGTTTTTTGTTCGCGCGTTTTTAGTTTTTTTGTAGTTGACATTTTGGCTTTTATAACTAGATTAATTACAAATTGACCCACTAAAAAGCGCAAAAATAAAAACTTTTTTGCAAAAAAATAAAACCGACTTCCATATCAAAACACTACAAAGCCAAAAATAATTTTAATTTCGGAAGGCGGTGTGAAAAAAAAGAAAATACAAAACCAATAACACCGACTACCGAAATTAAAATTATTTTTGGCTTTGTAGTGTTTTGATATGGAAGTCGGTTTTATTTTTTTGCAAAAAAGTTTTTTAGATTTTTTATTTTTATTTATTAAGGAAAACCAATAATTACCTACGCAGTGTACATGGTTAGTAATAGTAGTAGTTAACATTAAATTATAATCTAGGTATAACAGTGCGTAACTAACAACTTTACTCACCTGTTATATACTCTAATTGAAAATGTGAGCATGAGTATGACATTACTTATTAATCATACAAATTAGTAAGTCTAAAATTTATACATTTCTGAAAACAGGTTCTCTGCTTTTTCAATCAGTTTAAGTAATTCAATATTCTTATTATATTTTATGGAAAGTTATTATAAATAATTACATTTAATTTGAAAACAACCATAAAATAAACAATAGCATCACCCATTTTTACAACACTTCATGGTACATTGTTATTTACATTACGGGCATGGAGATCTCTCGACCACAGCTAGGTCCTTGTGGAGACAATCGGCAGCGGCAGCCTGAATTAATGGATGCAGTGGCCATCTTCTGCGAAGTAGTCATGCTAGTGAAGTTCGGCCCCGGACCACAAGGGCAATTGAAGGAACAGGGTAGGTTTTTAGTGAGTGGAAGTCTGACACGCCCTTCTGCTTAGGGTTGCCATACGACCGGAATTTTCTGAAAATGTCCGGTAATATAGGTCTTTGTCCGGAATGCGGAGGGAATCCTAAACCGTCCGGAATTTCTACAATTGAATGAAAGAGTGAAACAAAAAAATATAATGTTTTTATTTCAAATTAAGGAAAGTCAGGAATTTTCATCAAATGTCTGGAATTTATTCTGGATTTTCGATTTTTTGATCTGGCAACCCTATTTCTGCTTCACCCAGAATATGATGACGGTTTTAGAAGAAAGTGTAGTGGTAGTTATTGGAGTATTTGCGGTGGTGGGTCAGGGCAATGTTTCAATGTTATTTCCTAGTAAATCATTATTTACAGTACTTACATCACATTAACTGCCAATGATAGATACTTAACTGAGAAAAAAACTTAAATGCGGCCTGACATGGCAGTTATTCTGTAATTCTACATTGATTAAGTATATTATAAAATAATAATAATAGTGTCATATATGGAGTAACGTAGGTACCTTCAATACTTGTGAAATATTCTTTTATTAAAAATATTCGCTAAGTCGAGGGTAGGTTGTTTTTTTGACATATTCATTTGTACAGTGCTATGCTACTCAGCGCAATAAACTGATTTACCAAAATCTCGTGTTTTAATGGACATAATAGTGGCGACGAGTGTAAATTGTGAACTATGGAGCGTAAATTAGTGAAATTTCATGAGTTCAATGTGAAAAAAGACAATTGGGACAGTTACGTAACTCGACTCAATTATTGCTTTGAAGCTAGTGGAATCGTCCTCGATTCGGTCAAAAAAGCTAACTTTTTTACGATTTGTGGTGCTCAGACTTTCGATACTGTTCTTGCATTAATCACCCCAAAAAATTCAAGTGAAGTGACTTATCCGGAAGTTATAGATGTGTTGACCAAACATTATAGTCCAAAACCAAATGAAATATCTAAGTCATACAAATTTTACCAGCGTGATCAAACAAAGGAAGAATATCAAAGAAAGCGACAGAATATATCGCTCAGTTAAGAAAAATCAGTACCAACTGTAATTTTCCAAATCTGGAACGCATGTTGCGGGACAGATTAGTATGTGGCATGAGCGATCGCAAACTGCAGTACGAGCTGTTGAAGAAAGACAATCTCGGGTACAAGGACGTCGTTGACGCCATGGTGTCTGCAGAGTCCGCGGGGAGGGACGCGCGCATGATGCAGCAGGCCGAGCGCACGGCCACGCTGGCACACGCCGATACCGCCGCCACGCCGCCCCCGCCTGAGCCGATGGATGTCAACGCGTTAAAAACAAAAACAGGCATTCGTTTTTGCTACAGCTGTGGTGATCGTCACGGTGGTGAATGCCGTTTTATCAATGCTGTGTGTCATTTTTGCAAGAAAAAAGGTCATATCGAGAAAATGTGCACAGCTAAAAAGAAAAGTACCTCAGGAAAAGTAAACCACTCTGAAGAGGTGCAGTCTGACGCGCAGCTGAACGGGATTTACAAAGTGGAGGGCGCGAACACGCGCGTTCCTGCCTACAAGCTACGCGTGTTGCTGAACGACGTGCCTGTGGACATGGAAGTGGACTCAGGCGCCGCTTTCTCACTGGTCAACGAGCGCACGTGGGCGCGCCTACAATCGCGCGCCGCCGCCGCGCCGCGTCCCATGCACACTCGGCTGTGCACTTGGAACAACTCACAGGTTTCGGTCATTGGACAAGCAACGGTCTCGTTCATGTATAAGGACATTAAAACTAAGTTATGCGAAATAGTGGCTAGAGGTTCAGGGCCAAACTTATTGGGACGTGATTGGTTTGAGCCCCTCGAAATTTCTATAAAATTGAATAATATTTTAGATATTGATTTGTCAGCAACGAATGCATTATTTATCAAGTATGGGGAGGTTTTCAAGGACGAACTCGGTACTTACCGGGGAGACCCCGTCGCGATTCATTTGAAACCGAATGCAACGCCTAAGTTTTTGAAAGCTAGACCGGTACCGGTCGCTAGAGTTTGTCGTCTGGTTTCAGTTTGAGATTTTTACAGTTGTTTAGTATTTCGTATGTTGGTGCATAGGGTTTTGTTTCCGGTTTAAAGAAATTTATTTCTCAAAAAGAACATACAAAGTTCACTTAAATATGAGAAACTTAACATTAAAAAAGATCTTAAATATAAACATTGTCGTTCGATCTATCGAGTACATTTTGTAAGTAGTCTATTACTGCTGGTTGGCCAAATACAACTTTAACCTGTTTTTAAATATATTTATTGATGTGGAGTCCCTTATTTCTTTTGGTAACTTATTATAAAGCTGCGCTCCCTCAAACTGAATTGTTTTTCTTCCATACAGTGTTCTAATCGACGGTAGTTCTATACTATCCCTATTCCTAGCATAGTAGTGGTATGTTTTGCGTTTGAATGTGATTTGTGAGTGTATTTTGTTAGTTTTAATTTTCTTTATTAATATGCATGTGTGATATGTGTATAGTTTTTGTAGGTTAAATAGTTTAGTTTTAGCGTAGAGTTCTTTCGTAGGTGTTAAGTAATTGTAATTGAACAGAGTTTTAATTGCTTTATTTTGTGTTACTTGTAGGTCATGTAGATGTGTAATAGCAGCTTGTCCCCATACTTGTATTAAATAGTCTAGGTGGGGTTTGATTAGTGTGTTATATATAGTGTAGCGTAGTCGATATGGCACACATTTAGCAATATTACGTAAAGCTCCAGTCAACGGAATCAATCTGTTTCTTACGTAATCGATGTGTGGTCTGAATGTTAGTCTACTGTCTAGGATCAGACCCAGGTATTTCTCGTGGTTTGATCTCAACAGTTGTTGGCCATCTACCGTAAGAGGAGGGAAAACAGGAATCTTTTTATTCTTAGGCGAAAATATTATGTATGCAGTTTTGTTAACATTAATAGTCAGTAAGTTCTGCTTAAGCCATGTATTTAAGATATGGAGGTCTTTTTGTGCTTCAGAAATAACGTTAAGTATGGAGTGTCCAAAATAAAAAAGACATGTGTCATCTGCGTATAGTGAGATATGTCCCGCCAACCCTACATTACTTATATTATTTATATAGATTAAGAAAAGTAATGGTCCCAAAACCGATCCCTGCGGCACCCCGCAAACCACTTCAGCAGCTGTACTTTCAAAATGGTCCATTTTTACTATCTGATATCGGTCTGAAAGATAAGATTCGAATATTTTGTAGGCTAAGGCAGTTATTCCAATGCTTTTTAGCTTTTCTAGTAGTATAGAATGACTTATTGTATCAAAAGCTTTTTTAAGATCAATGAAAATGCCTTGTTTCGGCGACAATTCCGTATTTCTCATACTTAGTGTTGAGTCTCGAAGATGTGATAGCCGCAGCAAGGCCTACGCATTGCTGGGAACCAAATATAAATATTGATTTTGCTATTTTTATACCTGGAGTCTGCTGGTGATCTGAATATGGTTGTGACTGAGAGATGTTTTTGAGTTTTGTATTCATATACGTTTCGTTACTATTGGTATTATAATGCAAACGTTGAGTTAAGAATGTTATTTCTTGAGTGAGGTTTTTGATTTCTTGTTCAGCGTCTTTTAGCTGCTGCTGTAAAATAACAACTTCTTGTTCTAGGCGTAATATATGGACAGGATCTACGATTTTCCTCGATGAAATGGGGGTAGATACTGCATTTTGATGTATAGGAGTTAGCGGATATTTTTTTTGTTTTGTGCTAGGCGAGTTCTCTATTATAGAGGAAGAATTGCACAACGATTTTAGTATATTATTTTCCGCTGTCAATTTATCGATTTGCTTATGAAGATTGTTATTTTCCAATATCACATTGTCCAACTCCTGTTCCGTACTATTAAGTTTTAGAGTGCGATGTGTTAGTAATTCTTTGATTTCCGTTAAGGAGATTAAGTCTGACATTGTACCATCTACACTCCTCGACAGTTTATTGGGTGAGATATGAGAATCTTCTGATGTTTCATGATCCGAGAGTGTTTGGGAATCCATCAGAGATGCTCTATTTATTATTGTGATGTTTTCGTAGCATTTGTTGGTTTGTTTCGGTGAAAGAAAGGGTAAGGATGAAAGATTTTGTTTTTTCCTTGTTGTAATATTAGATGAATCATTATTAATGTTAGTTTTATCATTTTTTCCTCCGGTTTTAAGACACATTTTACAGCGCCATTTCTTTTTGGATTCCTTATCTAATAGTTTATATGTTTGTTCCGGATATCCATCACAATCCGGTTCAATTCTATTATTGCACACCGAACATAACGCAGTTGATTTTATACTAAGATTTTTTTTACATCTAAAACACGTCACCATCAGTGGCACCTTGCGGCCACTGCTATTAGCGTTCATATGTGTTTTAGTTGACATTCTTTTTTAATTGGAACGTCTCTATTTTATAAGTAATCTTTGCAAATTAATTTAGTAATAATTATAATATTCATTGAAAACACAAAAAGTATTCGTGTAGTTACACTGCTCTGGTTGGTTAGAACTTGTGTCTTCCTTGTTTATCGACCAGATGCTTTCTCCGCTCGACCACAGGTTCAGTTGAACACTTAGACAAAATTACTGACCTGTTACTTCCATATTGAATTGTTCACACTGCTACTAATAGATGTCGTTGAAATCAACAAAATAATACTGACTTGCTTATATTGTTTCCAGTAGATGACGTTAAATTCAACAGATTAATGGTGAGGTGAAAGGATTTTATTTTGCAGTATGGCAACTCTCACTAATATTTGGCAACACACAGATCGGTACAAGTTTAAATTTTGCAAATCATCCATTTGTAATGTAAACAGATTGTTTTTGTTCACTTTAATGCTATTTATTTGTTTGTTTTTCACCTCAGTATTATGTTGGAGTCCGTTTTATTGCGAATTATTTTATTCAGTACACGAGTTTCACATATAAATTATATTTAAGAAGTGTTATTTGCACTTTTTGTTATCTTAAATCACTCTTCAGTTATATTGGAGTTATTTAATGATCCGCTGATCACAGTCTATCACCAACAATTGTCCATACGAATCACTTTGTTCACAGCGTTTTTAGTTCGATATGTTACTCTTTAAGACACTGTTTATATTTTTAAAACATTTTATCGCGGAGAAGCATTTGCAAGCCAAGTTGTCGTTCCGTCTACTATCTTCTGATCTCACAATTGTACACTATGACTTGAACAAGCCACTGGTCACACCTGCGACAGTTCAGAGTACGGAGCGGGAGCTGTCTTGTCATCATGGAGGACGGACATGAGCGTCCTATTGCCATGGGCTCTAGGACATTGCATTCGCACGAGCGTCGTTACTCGCAACTGGATAAAGAAGCGACTGCTATAATGTTTGGAATAAATAAATTCCAGAATTACTTAATGGGTAGGTCTTTTACGATAATTACGGACCATAAACCATTGTTAGGAATTTTTGATCCCAAGAGGCCCATACCTCATGTTTTATCACCACGTTTGACACGAATTGCTTTAATATTAACTTCCTATAGTTACGACATAATACATAAACCAGGAACACAGATAGGTCATGCTGATGGACTGAGTCGCTGGCCGCAGCCTGTTCCTGAACAAGCTGAACCACAGCTTTGTGACATACTGTTAATGGCAGAGGCCCCTGATGACTTTCCGATTGATGTGGACAAAATAGCACACGCTACAAAACAGGACAACGTTCTCAATCGAGTAAGTCATCACATTCTATATGGTTGGCCAGCCAAAATATCAGATGATCAGCTACGTCCATACTGGCTGCATCGGACTGAGTTGTCGTTGCACGAGGACTGCGTCCTCCTAGGCTGCCGTGTAGTAGTACCTCCGCCGCTTCATGAAGCAGTGCTGCATGCTCTTCACAAAACACACAGTGGCATTGTTCAAACTAAATCACTTGCCAGAAGTTATGTTTGATGGCCACAGTTAAATGACGACATTGAAACTTTGGTATAGACCTGCAATAAATGTTCTGAAAACCGGTTCTGAAAATATGCCACCAAAAATTAGTTATGAGTGGGTGATGCCAGGGAAACCTTGGTCTAGGTTAAATATGGATTTTGTTGGACCTTTCCAAAACAAAACTTTTTTGATTATAGTTGACGCATATACGAAATGGCCAGAGGTGTTCATTGTCAAGAATATGACTTCAGCCACCGTCATTAAGCACTTGAGAATGATTTTTTCTATCCATGGATTATGTGAGACATTAGTATCGGATAACGGTACTCCTTTTGTTTCTTCTGAGATGAAGACATTCCTAGAAGCTAACAAGATTAAACACATTACTTCTGCACCTTTTCATCCATCCACCAACGGTTTGGCAGAACGTATGGTACAGACAGTTAAAGATAAACTTCGTAAAATGGACGGTATGTCCTGGGATGTTAAAATTCCAAACATGCTCTTAGGACTAAGGGCATGTGCAGCTACTAACAAAAGTCCAGCAGAGCTTTTGTTTAACAGACGGATCCGCACATTGCTAGATACTATTAATCCACATGATCAGAAACGTAAAAGGAGGGAAAATCAAATCGTAAGAAATAGTCAAAAGAAGAACAGACAGACAGATGTACCGTGTAAATCCAAAACACTGTATCTTAAGTTACAGTGTTTTGAGTTTACAACGCTCATTCGACTTCTTTTAGCCTGTTCTATCGTACCACATTCACACATTTTTTACTTTGTATGGAAAGTTCTGAGATATGACTATGCTAAACACACTGTATTTATTTAAAAGTACAGTTCTACTATAACAAAACACGGCAACTTAAGATACCGTGTTCTACCATAATAATTTTCGCGCGTTACAAGATACAGTGTTTTGTCAAAACAAACAAGTGACACGCATGCGCGTAGCGGCCTGCGGGCGCGCCAACCAGGAGCGAGAACCGGCGGCGATCTTAATGGTTATTGGATGATTGGCAGAGAACAAATGTGCAACTGCCGGGAGCAGGAATCAGGTGTTCATATCATTGTTTGCGCGCCGTGCCGTGATTGACAATATTCGTTTATTTACGTAGTAATTAATACGATTATAAGTGATAATAATGAGTGGTTATCGTAATAAGTTGTTGATAAAGTTATCCCAAAACAATGTACTACATTATAATAACTCTAATTGTGCTACAATGGTGTCTCAGCTAAACAGTGATATGCAAAAGGTAAAGGATACAATCATGGAGACCCCAAGTCTATGTGTACCTTATGATGACCATATGGATACAAGTATTGACTGTCGTGTTATCAGTCCTTTAATCCCGTTAAGTGAGCCGGAGTTTAACTGTACCAGCTTGTGTGAAGAAATAGGTGAAGGGAACTACACAGAACTATTAGATGTTGTTACGTCTTCAATGTCGCAGGATGAATGCTTGCAAGCCTCAGCGTCGGATCCCAATAACTTGGACAGCCATTCAGTACTGCACGTAAGCCATGATAATGTCCCGGTCACCAACATACAGTATACATCGCCACCCAGGGAACCACTTACATCTTTAAATGACAACAACT
This sequence comes from Tholera decimalis, assembly GCA_943138885.2. NCBI lineage: Eukaryota > Metazoa > Arthropoda > Insecta > Lepidoptera > Noctuidae > Tholera > Tholera decimalis. The sequence goes on along the minus strand of OW964573.2, from coordinate 18,756,512 downwards.
ATCTAGACGAAACAGACGCTTCACACCCAAAAAAAAAAGCAAAGAGATCGAGGAACCCTACAGACATTCTAACATTTCAGAAAAGGAAACACCCAAAAAAACCACCTTGCAGTAAATGTATAAAATCATGTACTGAACACATAGATGAATTAAAAAGAGAATCCATATATGAACAGTTTTGGAGTATGGACAGACAACGACGTCGCGATTTCTTATCTAGACAGGTAGAAAAGTTGCCAACTGCTTTCAAAACTGCTGGTCCTAACTCGAGAAGACAATACACTTTAGTCTGGAGGCTCGATGAAAAAATTGTGTGCAAAAAATTTTTCCTCAGTACATTGGGTTATACAAATGACGAAGCAGTTCAATCGGTTTTGAAATCAAATATCACATCTCAAAATTTGGATCCAAAAATGGGAGCTGCACCAGATACTCGAGGGCGTCACCCACCATCAACAGCATTTTCCACGTGTTATCAACAAAAACTGAAGAACTTCATCTTGAAATACAAGCCTATTGCTTCACACTATAATATCCAACATGCCCCTAATCGCCGTTATTTGCCAATAGGTATTACTTTTTCTTCTATTTTCCAAGATTTTAAAAAATACTGTGTTGAAGAATCTATGGAACAATGTAGTTGGTGTCATTTCCATAAAATGATAAAAGAAATGAACATTTCTACTGCAGAGTCAGTACATGATATATGTACGAAATGTAAAAATTATGAATTGGCGCATAAGTCGATGCCACTTCCGTGTAATTGCGATGACTGTCTTGACTGGGCTCAGCATTCAGAGAACAAAAGAAAATCTAGAAGGGACCTAAATTTAGTAGAAGAACGGTGTGAAAAAAGCGGGAATAAGGAGTCAGTCTACACAGTAGACATGCAAAAAGCTATACAAATGCCATTGTTAACCACAAAAGAATATTATTTTTCCCGCAAACTCGTTCTTTTTAACGAATCTTTTGTCCCACCAGGAAAAAACAAGACTGCAATTTGTATTCTTTGGCACGAAGGTGAAAGTGGCAGAAAAGCATATAATGTGGCTACAACCTATGTTTATTTTCTCAGAAACTACTGTCGTGATCAAAAACATGTGTACTTTTTTCTTGACAACTGTAACGCACAGAATAAGAACAAAGTCCTTATCTCTGCGTTAGTAAGATTAATAAATGACAAGATGACAGATATCGATTCCGTGACGTTGGAGTATTTTGAGAGTGGTCACACATTCATGGCTGCAGACACTGTGCATGCAGCTATCACCAAAAAAATTAAAAAGGCTGGAGAAATTTACGACTTCGATGATTTCGTACATAATATAAAGACCTCACGAAAAAACATGGAAGTGGCTGTGCTTAATCATAAAGATATGATCGTATTTTCAAATGATTCGAAGCCAGCATTCCCCAAAGGTTTTAATATACAAAACCTAAAAGTAATAGAATTTAGAAGAGGGCATGTTTCCATGTTCGCTAAAAACGACTATGATGGAGAATTTAAAGAGATACAATTCCTGAAAAGAAAGGATGCACAAAACCTTTTGAATGAAATTGCAAATGGCAAAACCGATCTGTTCCATTCATTACCAAGAGAAACTGAAGCCAGGGGCATAAGCGAAATAAAGAAAAGGGAATTATTACAGTTGTGCAAGTCTATGCCTTCTACAAGATCAGTATTTTATGAAAATCTCATGGTATCATTAGAGCCTGATCTCGACGAACACAACAATGAACCAAACTACTAATATTAAATAAAATAATAAATTCCTTACTTGTGTGATTTTCTAATTTTGGTGATCTTGTCGCTATATTAATACTGATTTTTAATTATGGAAGTCCATAATGCTAAATTGTTCCATTATTTTTTTGTGATTTTCAAGTTCTTATATGAAACTGTAAGACTGATTTAGTTGCCATAACATTTAAAAATTGTTAATTTTGTTTATTTCATTTATTTTTAATTTTAGTGTTAAGTATTTTTACGTATTTTCAAGTTCCTACATGTTACATGACACTGTAAGACCGTATAACTCAAAAACTATACTTAAAAAGTTATTAAACAAAATTGTTTATTAAATAATGTAAGGTTAATTTTAAAAGTTCTTAATATGTTTAACTTTTTGAAAAATATATAATTGTGTACATACTAAAAAACTCGATATTTTATTTTTCAATACACTCCACCTAATAATAATTCCGACTGTAACTTTCTATGGTACATTTCTATACCCTGTAATATCAAGTCAATATACTGTAACTCTAAGATACAGTGTATTGACGTAACAATTTCTTCATTCCTTTTTGACAAATATTATGACATAACAAGTTATTCACGATTACTTTTTGTGTATACTCTACTTGTATATGAAACCTAACGGGCTTGATAACTTATAAAATTACCTTTAATTTGATACCAAACACTATATACTTTCCAAAGTGAATTTTGGAGTAATCATCGAAAAACAGAAAAAAACGTTTTTGCTCAATTTCTCAAAAAATGTTTTTTGTAGTTACAGTGTTTTGGATTTACACGGTACAGATGTAGGACAGAAGGTTATGTACAGGAATTTAAGCAGTGGACCTCGTTGGTTACCAGATACTTTAGTAAACAAAGACGGTCATCGAGTTGAAACTGGAGATGGAACGGTAGTCAGTAGACATATAGACCAATTAGTCAGACAACAGAATGTACTAAATTCCGAAAGACAGGTTGCTAATGAGGAATTAGGTCAGACTCAAGAAAGGGACACAGTAGAACAAAGTTATGGGGAAAGACAATATCAGGAAATGGATCAGGATCAATCAGATATACAGGAAAGTGAGCAAATTATAGAAATACCCAGTGGTTGCGCTGATATACGATTCTTTTCGTTTATATTTTTAATTATTGGCAACACGCATAATCGCTAATTGGTTAGACATTCCCCTTCCGCATATTATCCTTTCTCCCTTGCACTAGACCTTCGTCTATTCGAGAGTGAGGGAGAGAGACTATACCGCTCTAGAAAAATCGATCGCGTCTGGATCTTCCGATGGACAGGATCGGACCTTCAATGGCTGTCGAGTCGCGTTAGAGCACACACGCATCGAATCGCATTTGAACGGTCGCGTCGTTTTGTGCGACCAATTCGTAGCAGAAGAACGGTTATACTGTGGTGGTGAACTGTGATCAGAGTGCTGGCAGTCCTGAATATCCTGGATTATCAAGGTTAGTGCTGCCTTTCCTATACGACGCTGGACTCTTATCTTTTGTTCCAACCAGCGCCGATTCCCGTCAATTGTGTAACCGAAAACTTCTAAGTCGCATACGTTGCATTACCGCCCACCCATTTAATGGTCCTTCCCGAGTCGGATAATAATCAGCACAGCCATTCCCTAGAATTCGCTAGGTATATCGTAGTTTCGTATTCGTATTTCGTAGTCAACCCCGCATAGATACTTATTTGCCAACGCGTGGCAAGTAAGTACATCGTAATTCATTACGTCGTTTTCGTGTCTTCCTAGCTAATAATCGATTAGTAAGGAATTTCGCAACCCCGCTTAGTAGTTAATTATCGTTACTTGTAAAGTAAATACCAATCGGTCGAGTCAAGGTTACTCGAGACCGCGTCGCGCACCCGGCCGTTATTTCGCAAAACGGTGGGTAGTTACTAAATATTTCTTATAATAATTAGTTTGATATTCATAGCTCATAAATATGGCACCGACCGATATTACTCTTAAAAGACTGATAGCAAAGAGAGATCGTATCTTTGCTCGCATGCAGAGTATTGCAGATAAAATAAAACACATTCATTCGGATGAAAGCGTTAAGGAATCATTTTTGTGCGACATCTCGTTAGTACAATCACTACGTGTGGATTTTGAAAGTGCTTTGGATGAAATTGTTATTCATGAGCTAAAATTAAACCCTGAATATGTTGTAGATTATCAATCGCTTTCTGCGTTCGAAGACCTTTTAGGGCGCATTTTACGGGCTGAGAAGAACCTGACGGCTCACTCTCATAGTGAGGTCCAAAGGTCACCTCGATTGCCGCCAATTGAAATACCCGAATTCAACGGAGATATTAAGAATTGGCCATTATTCGTCGCTAGTTATCGTAATGTCGTGCATAATAATGTTTCTCTAACAGACTGTGAGAAATTATATTATTTATTAGGTAAATTAACACATAAAGCTCGTACAATTTTCGCTGGTATTACCCCGTCTGCGGATAATTACCCACTCATTTTCGATTTGCTTTGTAAAAAATATGAAGATAGTCGACAATCGGCAACTTCATACTTAACTCAAATATTTGAATTTAAATCTATTACATCAGGTACCCCTAGTAGTTTAGAATTATTTATTGATAAGTTCGCTTCGTCGGTAGTTGCTTTAAAACATACAAAAGTCAGTGACCTGGCTGATTTTATATTATTGCATGTCGCGCTTAAAAAACTGGACCCAGACACCGTTCGTACGTTCGAATCCAATTATCAATTAAAGTCGAATGGATCCGAAATCCCATTGTTTTCCGATTTAGTTAATTTCGTTAGTGATCATATAAAGGTTTTAGAACGAACTTCGATACCTGTTGCTCGAGTCAATACTAATAAAAGGCCTTTAGATCGTAAATCAAGTAACGCATATGTGTCCAGTTCTCAACCAGTCGCTTGTAGTTTGTGTAAGGAAAACCATGACTACATTTATAAGTGTACGGTTTTTAAGAGTTATAACCCCGATCAACGTTTTAAATTCGTTAAGTCAAACAACTTGTGTATAAATTGCTTAAGTAGTGGTCATCGCGTGTCTGCGTGTGAGTCGACGTCTACATGTAAAAAATGTAGGTACAAACATCATACATTGCTATGTTTTGGAAATAGGCCTGCGTCAAATATGTCGCCGTCACGCTCAGTCGAAGAGCCGAGCGCGGGTTCGATTCCCGCGAACTCGGATGTAGCATTATGCTCAAGTGCAGTCGGCCCTTATAAAGGCTCTAGAACTGTGTTGTTGGGTACCGCACGTATCGTTATTCTAGATTCTCGTGGTCACGAACATTGCGTTCGTGCATTGTTGGACAGCGCGTCTCAGAGTAGCTTTATTACTCGCGATTGCTGTCAACGTTTAGGATTAAACATAAATAATAGACCTACTTGTTCCACTGTTAGGGGTATAGGAGGTTCGAGTAAACCCATTCAAGGTTCCGTACAATTTAAAATTCATTCTCGTTTCGATCATAATATAACTTATGATATTGAGTCGTTGGTAATAGATAGGATTACCGAACGTCTGCCAACCGCGACAGTCGACACTTCGCGACTGTCTAACTTCGAAGACTTACCGTTGGCAGACGATACATATTATTCATCAGGCCCGATTCACGTATTGATCGGCGCTTCGATTTTTCCGCACCTGCTTTTGTCGAACAGAGTTCAAGGATCGACTTCGAATTTATCGCCGCTCGCCTTAGAAACGGTCCTTGGCTATGTGATCGTAGGTGACGCACCAGCATGTACTGACGGTAATTCGACCGTATCGCATTGCTGTATCGCGGACACATTAGACTCTGCTGTCCGGAAATTCTGGGAATTAGAGGAAGTGAGTGTTCCCCCGGTATTCAGCCCGGACGACCAATTGTGTGAGGAATTTTACACCCGCACTACCACTCGGGATAGTGAGGGACGTTACGTAGTAGCTTTGCCTTTCAAGGCTGATGTCGAATCCCTTGGCAATTCGCGCCAAGCAAGTGAACGGCGGTTTTACTGCTTGGAAAGGAAGATGCAAGCTTCTCCACAATTAAGGGTCGCGTATGACAGTGTCATCCGGGAATATTTAGAAAAGGGCTACATTTCATCTACGAATCCTGATTCGGCGGGAAGTTCGTATTTTATTCCGCATCATGGTGTGATCCGAGATGATAAGGTCACAACCAAACTTCGTGTCGTTCTCGATGGTAGTTGTAAAACTACTACCCGCATCTCGCTTAATGATCTCTTGTATGGTGGACAGAACCTACAAGGGAACTTGTTCAATATTATTATTGGTTTTCGTTTGTTTTCGATAGCGCTTTCCCCAGACATTCGTCAGATGTTTCTCAGCATTGGAGTCCGAGAATCTGATCGGCGTTTCCAACGCATTTTGTATCGCTTTTCCCCGCAAGAACCTTTACAGGTTTATGAATTTAATCGTGTCGTTTTTGGGCTTAAGTCTAGCCCCTTTCATGCACTTCGAACTATTAAGCAGTTGGCTGAGGATGAGGGTGACTCCTACCCTCAGGCCAAAGATATTGTCGCTGCGGGGTTGTATATGGACGACTACGTCCATTCCGTTCGCACGGAAGACGAGGGCATTTCCACCGCTTCGGAAATGATAGGTCTCATGAAGGCTGGTCAATTTGAGCTAGTTAAGTGGACCAGTAATTCCCAAGTCGTATTAGATTCGATCCCACCCTCGCACCGCCTGCCAGTTGTCAAGGAATTCGATGAGTCCGACCAACATAAAGTACTGGGCTTGTGTTGGTCACCTACGTCGGACAACTTCGGCATGAAAATTAATACTCCCGCTCAGATTTGTACTAAGCGTACAATATTGTCGTGTGTCGCTAAAATATGGGACGTCATGGGATTTGTCGCACCTGTTGTCCTGTACGCTAAACTTCTAATCAAGCAGCTTTGGCTGTCTGATTGTGACTGGGATGATACTCCACCTGAAGATATAGTCAGGCTGTGGATTCGCTTCAAAGAAGAGCTTCCCTTGCTCTGTAATATAAGGATCCCACGTCACGTTGGTATCGTCGGCGATAGTGTGGTTACTATATTGGCTTTCGCGGACGCCAGTGAGAAAGCATACGGGGGGGTTATTTACTTCCACGTTCAAAATAGTGATGGCAATATCGTTAGGTTGTTGACCGCTAAGTCGAAGGTCTCCCCTAAAAAGGTCGTTTCTCTTGCTCGTCTGGAGCTGTGCGCTATTCTTGTGCTAGCTCAACTCATAAAAAATGTCGTAGTCGCTTGTCAAAACCGCATTATATTTCGCAACATATTCGCATTTTCGGATTCAACAGTCGCTCTCTGTTGGGTACATTCGTCGCCCCATCGGTGGAACACCTTCGTGGCCAACAGAGTCTCGAAAATACAGGACGACTTATCGCCACAAAACCTGTATCACGTGTCCGGTACGGACAATCCCGCAGATTGTCTGTCACGTGGGCTCACACCTTCCCAAATCATTGATCATCCGCTTTGGTTCAGTGGTCCTCCGTGGGCCAGCTTAGACGTTTCAAAGTGGCCTGTCGTCCCCTTCAATCCCTCTTCGGTATGCGAAGTGCCTGAAGAGAAGAAACATTCGTTGCTCTCCGCTGCACCAACCGAAAGATCTACTATTCTTTCTTTGGTCGATCGTATCTCGTCTTGGAGTAAATTACTTCGAGTAGTAATTTACATTTGTCGTTTCGCTAAACTATTGCCTATTGGTTACCGCATGGCGGCAGCGGATTACAACTTCGCTGAATTGCTCATACTTCGCGAGCTTCAACGCTTTTATTTCTCCACTGAGTTGGTTAAACTCAGGAAAGGCAAACATTGTAGTCCTGCTTTTCGACACTTAAAACCGTTTCTCGAAGACGGACTCATTAGAGTCGGAGGCCGTTTAAGAAACTCGGATTTAAGTTATGATGGGAAACATCCCATTCTGCTTCCAAGCAAGGACCTCGTTTTGAATTTGTTAGTCGATTATCATCATAAATTGAACTGTCACGCAGGTCCCGACCTGCTAATGTCGCTCTTGCGTCAGAAGTATTGGATCCTTTCTGCACGCAATTTAATTAGGAATAGGATCCATAAGTGCCTTCCCTGCTTTCGGCTGCGCCCTAAGCAGAGCTTTCCTGAGATGGCCGATCATCGCTCTTGTCGTATCGTTCAAACCGCTAAGCCATTCGTCCACACGGGCACGGACTACGCCGGTCCGTTTAAGGTTACGATGTCTCGCGGTCGAGGTGTTCGCTCCACCAAGGCCTACGTGTGTCTGTTCGTCTGCATGACTACACGCGCGGTGCACATAGAGCTCGCTGGGGATCTTAGCACAGCTAGTTTTATGGGCGCCTTTAAACGGTTCCTGTCAAGGCGTGGCCCGGTTAGTAGAATTTATTCCGATAACGGGACTAATTACATAGGCGCTAAACGGAAACTCTCGGAACTTCACGCATTTCTTTGTTCGAAGTACCATAATTCGGAATATGGTCATACATTAGCTATAAATCGAATAGATTGGTCACTCAATGTCCCGACGGCTAGTCACTTTGGCGGCAATTGGGAAGCTAATATTAAAAGTTTAAAGTCACACCTATATCGGGTCATAGGCGATACTATTCTGTCGTTTGAAGAATTAAGTACCGTTCTTATTCAAATAGAATCGGTAATGAACACTAGACCTCTTTGTAGGACACTCTCTAGTGATCCTTCAGAGCCGCTCGCATTGACTCCAGCGCACTTTTTGAATCTCACGCCTCTGAAATACTTGCCTGCCGAGGAAATAGACGAGAGAACTCTTACTGCTAGACACGAGCTACTAGATAAGTTAGTACAGTCGTTTTGGAAGCGCTGGAGAACTGGATATCTCCATACTTTGCAATCTCGCCGCAAATGGAACACGCCGGTCGATCCGGTCTCTGTCGGCACGGTCGTGATTCTTATATCCGACAACTCGCCCCCACTACACTGGCCTTTGGGTGTCGTGGAGGAAATTTTCCCTGACTCAACCGGAGTCACTCGTATCGTTCGGGTTAAGACAACCACTGGATCCTACTTGCGTCCCGTGGTGCGTCTTTGCCCATTGCCTAACCAGTAGTTTATTTAATTCGTCTTTAAGGTTAGGTTAATATTACTTATTAGGTATTTAGTTTCGTAGTTATAGGATAGTAATTATCGAATAGATTAGTTTTCTTGTGGTTTGCCTCACTCTTGAAGGCATCCCTTCAAGCCCGGGGGAATGGTTGCGCTGATATACGATTCTTTTCGTTTATATTTTTAATTATTGGCAACACGCATAATCGCTAATTGGTTAGACATTCCCCTTCCGCATATTATCCTTTCTCCCTTGCACTAGACCTTCGTCTATTCGAGAGTGAGGGAGAGAGACTATACCGCTCTAGAAAAATCGATCGCGTCTGGATCTTCCGATGGACAGGATCGGACCTTCAATGGCTGTCGAGTCGCGTTAGAGCACACACGCATCGAATCGCATTTGAACGGTCGCGTCGTTTTGTGCGACCAATTCGTAGCAGAAGAACGGTTATACTGTGGTGGTGAACTGTGATCAGAGTGCTGGCAGTCCTGAATATCCTGGATTATCAAGGTTAGTGCTGCCTTTCCTATACGACGCTGGACTCTTATCTTTTGTTCCAACCAGCGCCGATTCCCGTCAATTGTGTAACCGAAAACTTCTAAGTCGCATACGTTGCATTACCGCCCATCCACCCAGTTCAGACAAATGGGCTGAAATGTTAGGTATTCCACTGGAGTCAGAACCTAGTTTTTCAGGCGGTAAAGTTAGGAATAAACTTGCTATCCCTGGAAAAGCTCCCTATACTAGACCAGCTGCAAATATAAATATATATACTTTATGTTGTAATTAATAAAAACATATGTTTTGAAACCTAATACTTTTTCATATTGTCAAAGGCATAGTTATAAAAATTAGGGTTAATTGATATCTTTAAGTTTAGTAATATGTGGTGAAAGGTTAAAATAAGTAACTTCAATTTTGTAGTATGTTATTAAGTTTATATTTGTTTTTATATTATTATTATGTTTTACATACTTGGGGGGAAGGTATGTCATATATGGAGTAACGTAGGTAACTTCAATACTTGTGAAATATTCTTTTATTAAAAATATTCGCTAAGTCGAGGGTAGGTTGTTTTTTGACACATTCATTTGTACAGTGCTATGCTGCTCAGCGCAATAAACTGATTTACCAAAATCTCGTGTTTTAATGGACATAATAAATAGATACACATGGCATAGTGTAGTGTAGACAAATATTTAAATTTTAGCTGTGCCCTACGGTTAGCAAGTTTGTATACATATTTATTTATACAAAGTTGCTAACCAACTTGCTGAAACATAACATACATATACATGTATGATATTTTTCAATAATTAATTTTAAATATCTGTCTACAGAGAACATCAAATGAACCAGCTTTGGAGATTGGAAGTGGTTTTGGACTTCCTTTGGGAGAGAGCAGTACATTGAATGATCGCAGCCAAGTCTGCTTAAAATTTCAAATTGTAAGTATTTGGTGTAGTGTAAATTGGCCTAGTGCAAGTTGGGACTCACCCATGAAGGGTAACTTTGTTTTTCATAGTGTTTGTATAAATGACCGTTATATTTACGGGTTTTATTAAAATGTGCTAGGTATATCTTAAAACCTATAATATCTAGTTCAAACCAACTGTCACTGAAAGTTTACATTGGGAGTTACAGTATATATAATTTTTAAGACTTTTTACTCTATTATTTTATAGTAAAAGTACAGGTAAAAGGTCACTTTTTACCAATTTGGAAGTGTCTATCTTCCAAATGATTGACTTTAAGTAAAATGGTTAGAGAAACCTCAATGTCATTTTAAAAGACCTATCTGTAGACACTGTATGTGTTGGGACGGGAGCACCCCTTATTTATTTTTATAAAATAATCGTAAAGCGGTTAACAGAATACATCTCATTCATCGAATAGTTTCGGAATAAAATACATAGCTGTGACATACGAACGGACAGACAGACAGAGATGACGAATCTATATAAGGCTATAACGAAACAGTGAGAAAACTACTGAAAGAAATATTACTTTTCTGTTGCAGATGGCACGCCAGGGTTACATCGGCTTCTGGCTTCAAACTTACTTCGTACAGACACCAGTACAAGTACACTATTCCGCCAAGCCCGTTCCATCATCGGGTTACAAGACAAACGGCGATGCGCCATCGTTATATGGTGGACATACCAAAGATACGCACAAAACGTTTTGGGAATACTTTTATTGTGCGTACGGCTAAGGAGTGGAATTCCCTGCCGGAATCCGTGTGTCCTAATCGCTATAACCCGGGAATATTAAGTCAAAAGTGCTTAGGTTATTTCTAGGCAAGCATGCTCCATTTTCGACCACATCACTCCCCTAACACTACCACAACCATTTACACATCCGTTGCCCCCACGAACACAGCGACTTCCACGTGAACCAAGGAAACACAGCGACTTCCACGTGAACCAAGGACTCCAAATACTTCAACGTGAACCAAGGTCCCCAAAACATCTTCTCGACGTCACAATTGGTAGCAGGCGGTAGAGTGCAGACACTCCACGGTCGACAGCTACAACAGGCTTTATTCAGAGCGTGAACAAAGACATTTTAGATTTTATATAACAACAGCAACAATTAGGAAGTTTTCTCTCAGCAGACCGTATTTAGTAAAAGATTTTTTACATCAGAACTTATATTATAGTTAAAAAGTTTTAAGCAATTTAGGTGATTTACAATAAATACCTTTTATTTTTATTAAGTTACTAGCTGCTGCCTGCAACTTCGTTCGCGTGGGAGGATTTCCCGCGTAAATCCCGATCCAGCAGATGTCAGCTATATACATACCAAATTTCATTAAAATCCACCCAGTAGTAGGTCCGGAGATTAGCGTGTACAAACAGACAAACAGACAGACTTTTTTACCCGACTGCGGCGAAGCAAGGAGGAGGGTTATGTTTTTACCGCGTATATATGTATGTCCGTTCCTTTGTTCCCTCGTAACTATTAAACCAGTGAACGGATTTTGATAAATGAACGTCGTTGGATTTGCCTTGATGGCGCGAGTGTTAGATAGATTAAAATAAAATATAAACAACGACAACCAGGCGCCATATAGTCAAAAAAAAAAATCGACAAACTATGACAAGTGGGGTGTCATTAAATAGATCTTTAAAAACTATTTTGAGGTTTCTTGAATCATTTTACATTTTTAGCACCTGTTTAGGAAATATAACGTTTTAAAACGGAATTAAATACTAAAAAGCTAAAAATAAACAAACAGCAAACTGAGCAGTCGCGATTTTTTAGATTTTTTAAATAAGTTTATTTTTAAATTTCTTTACCGGGTTACCGTTTCTTAACCCACCTCAATTATTATTTTTGTATAAAAGTTAAATGTAAAAACACACTTTTTTACTGTTTTATTATATGTATAGACTAGCGACCCACCCCGGCTTCGCACGGGTGCAATTTTTATATTAAATATAGGCAGCGTTCGCGAGAATCGTTAACGTACTGCAGTTTTTTCGACGCCTTACTCCACAATTTTCACTACCACGAAAAATCCTATCTATTTTCCAGGATAAAATATAGCCTATACGGATTTGGAAGAATCCCTTTAAGTAATGGTAAAAGAAATTTTGAAATCGGTCCAGTAGTTTTTGAGCCTATTCAATACAAACATACAAAAATACAAAAATACAAAGGTTTCCTCTTTATAATATTAGTATAGATAGATGTATTACTTAAGTAACCATAGATTCAGCAATATTGTAAACTTTTTATTGTTTAAATTTTGTTGTAGTATTTATTTTATTTATTTATTTATTATATACTTTATTGTACACCTTACAATATTTCTTTTGATACAAAAAAATAAAACTTGTGTACAATGGGCGGTCTTATCTTAATAAATTATAAGTCTATCTAAGTCTAAGTACTTTTAAAATATAAGTATTTATTTAAAACAGATTTATTAGTAAACAACATAACTAAATTTGTTTATTTTGTTTATAATACAATACCTAACAATAAATTTTATTAAAAAACTTATTTTTACTGTAGATAAACAATTTTGGTTAGCAAGAATATTAGTAGATTTAGTATTTTGGTTCTGCACTGTTACCGTGAGTCATTGATTTGCATCCCCTTGAGAGCTCCTTGGCTATCAGTTTGGGACTGCTTACATTATAATGTAACTTACATTAGGTACTTAATAAATAAAGTAATAGGGTAACTAAAAGTGTACTTAGTAAGACACCATAATATGTAAGTATATACAATTTATTAAACAATCCCAGTGCCCTGCCTTTCATCAAGTCTCGGCTTCTGGGAAATGCACGGCTAGCTTGCCATACACCTTTGTCATCAGCATCATGTTGATCCTCTACGTCTATAGGTGATAAATACAAGCTTTTAATGCAACGTTATTCGAAGATACAACAGTCAACAATCTTGCTGGTAATGTGAGGATGATATTGAAGAGTTTAATGATTGAGCAAACACCTCCAACGGGCTTTCAGTACATCAAAACAATTTAATGCTTGAACATGATGTTATTTAGTATGAACTTCTGCTTGAGAATCAGGTGCAGCATTTAACACTGGCGTCATTAGCCACCCTAATTGAGGGTGAGTTGAGATCTCAGAACAATGTAACAGACTCTGTTACATTGTTCTGAGATCTCAACTACCGTTTAATAAATAGCAATAGGATAATCGCTAATTGCAAGACTCTTGCGAGACTCTCGTTTGGCCAACACTAGTGAGTATCCAGTAGGCATCACCTAAAAAAATTGTTTAACTTTAGAAGTCAATCTTGTTTAGCCAGGTTTAGCCCAAATAAATGAAAATATAAATCTCATTTATTTAATAGCCATATCTGTTCACCATTTTGATGAAGATAATTAGACCACAAATCTTTCAACTTAACTGGATACCCAATTAAAGGAGTTGTGTGTTTCTCCATCAAATTTGGAATTTACATGCAAAATTTGCAAATTATAGTCACACTAAAGAACAATGGCGGATCCTCAAACAAATTTTTGTTGGCATAATTTACACAATTTTTTTTTTCACATCTTTCTCACAACGCCATCTAGTCCCAAACTAAGCAGAGCTTGTGGTATGAGTACTAGACTACTGATAAAAATACATATATATTTCTAAATACATACATAATATAGATAAATTACACCCAGACCACGAACAAATGATCGTACTCACCACACAAACATTTGTCCAAATTTTATCCACTTTTATTAATTTATCCCTGTTGCAAATTAAGTAGGTAGGTAGGGTACATAGACTTGATGATTTAGCATCCAGTAAGAAGCCTAGAAATTATTATTTGTATGCTGTAAAACTTACCATTGAAACAATTGTAGAATGATATCTTTTCCTATTAAATAAACAGTTATTCATAATTACCTGGTCTGGCAATGGCTATATGTGTACCTACAGTCAATAGGTAGGCACAGCCAGTTACACCAGACAAATTAAGTTTTCCTTGAAACCTCGAAGCAGTAGACAGAAAAATATTAAAACTAGTTATGATAAAATAAGAAAGGTTTATTATAACAGTCATCTTAAATGTTACTTATTCTTATTTTATCCTAGACCTTTATTATTGTGTTTGGCGTCCTCATTTGTTGTTTCGGGAGTTACTTGTGTCGGATTCGGCGGGAGGAAACGCCCGGGTGTCACCACTGCGAGGATCGTCCTAAGGACACGGTGGAACACACAGTAGAGATTTTCCCCGCTTGGGCAGAGCTCCGCCGTGTCCTCATAGGGGCGATAGGCGTCGACTTCTCACTCCCAGGCCCAGCCCTGGTTCAATCCATGGTACGGAGTGAGGAGGTATGGGAAGCAGTCACCTCTTTCTGCGAAGCAGTTACGCAAGCGAAGGAGGTTGCGGGACGCGAGAGGGAGAGGCGGGTAGTAGTAGTGATTTGCCGGTTCTGGCGCACCAATCCCGTGGCTCACCGGTTCTGGCGCACCACCGCTTCTGGCGCAATCGCGGTCCAGGGCGTTTCAAACGTAAAAAAAAAAAAAAAAAAAAAAAAAAAAAAAAGGTTTTGGGGTCCGCTGATCACGTTTCTGCAATCCGTTTTCGCGTAAGATGCATGGTTCCGGAGATACAGAAATCAATTAACAACAATCTGTTTCATTTCCGGTGACCCGAAACCCTCATTATCGACTTTCATTGTTCGCCTTTTCTTATCTATTGTCCGTGCGTCCGGCCGCTCACCCTCATTAGGATTGCATTGACGTATGCATGTATTACTCATTGTTACTGCTACTGCTATTGTATACTTTTATTGTTCATAAACCATTGCTTACTTTGCTATTCGGGATCATCAAAACGGAATCAATAAAACACATGCGTCATTAACAAATTTTATTTTTATCTACAAAATATGAGCGGAACATCTCATCCACTAAAATATCGTTGTACAGTGTGTTCCCTGTAAATATGTTTGTAAAACTATGCATTGAACATCCCTGAAACTTATATAGCAAATACATTAAGCAATATTCACCACAAACTGAAGTCCAATCATTCTGAATCCTATCAATACTCCAGCCCCATCTTTTACAATTCCTTTTCAAAAACTCGAGATGATATCGCGCAGGTGTTCGCCCATAAGAATCAAAATATTGACCGATGCCATTCGTATCGATATGTACAGCTACCCAGTGTGAACCTGGCTTATCATCCGCATCCAAATTGCATATTATATACGTTGGTGCATGGGTATACGTAGGGAGTCTATTAGCAGCATAAACATTATTTTCTAGACTGGGATGAATCTTTTTCAGATGTTTTTGTACTTCTAGTGTATCCATGATATAGCATATTATTACACTACCAATCTATTCAATGGTTGTCATAGGAATGTTCAATTATAGTGATTTGTAAATATTAAATCGCATTATTTTGTAGCACTCACAAAACAGGTTGATGCCAGCAATGTGAGATAAGTTTGTTGACTCATAGAGTTACTATCAGTTTCCGGAGGAACGTGAGATAATTTTGGTGATTCATAGAGTTACAATCAGTTTCGTTGTATTTAGGAATTTGTTTTAGATAAGAATGGTGCTATATAAGATCCTACCATTGCAGTCATGCAGTCAGTCTATGGTCGTTTGACCGCAGTGGATTGTATACGTCTACCAATACTACGTTTGTGTTACTTCAACGCATCAATGGCCATGGAGGTAAGTGTTTATTCTATTGACAAACTTACTTGTATTCTTGTTGTTGTTTCCTAACGTGTGTGATTAAGTGTAAACAAATTGATATTAACATGATAACTGTCTTGTTGCAGAAATCATTCAACTTCGATGAAAATACCTATAAACAGTATTACTACTCACCGCTCTCCCCTCAACATGAAGAAGAGAACGATGATATCGTTATTAATAACACATGCGATGGTGGAAAAAGGAAATCACAACCGATTGATCATTTTTTTGAAGTGGCACCAAAAATAAAAAAGAAGAAACTGTTATCGTCAACCGTGGCACGAGCCGCTAGAGATGGTGTATCATACATTTCTAGTAATTCTGACGACGGAGACCAAGCGACGCATCTCATAAAAATTGAAATGTACGATATGAAGAAGCTATGTAAGATTCCAACTACTGATCATTGGAAACACGCTACCACGAGGATTAAATATTATGTAAAGAATAATAAGGATAGCATCTACGACAGCACAAACGGGCTCGTATACAACATTACAAAGACAATAGCAGAAAGTGAAAAAGTTAAAAAATACTTTTTTAACAATGACACCCATTAGTTGATTAGTGAATGTGATTCTGTTTACTTAAATTACTTCTGTGTACTCATTAGATTCTACCTGACTCGTCATTAATAACACATGCGATGGTGGAAAAAGGAAATCACAACCGATTGATAATTTTTTTTTTGAAGTGGCACCAAAAAATAAATAAGAAGAAACTGTTATCGTCAACCTTGGCACAAGCCGCTAGAGATGGTGTATCATACATTTCTACTAATTCTGACTACGGAGACCAAGCGTCGCATCTCATAAAAATTGAAATGTACGATATGAAGAAGCTATGTAAGATTCCAACTACTGATCATTGGAAACACGCTACCACGAGGATTAAATATTATGTAAAGAATAATAAGGATAGCATCTATGACAGCACAAACAGCCTCGTATACAATATTACAAAGACAATAGCAAAAAGTGAATAAGTTAAAAAATACTTTTTTAACAATGACACTCATTAATCGATTAGTGAATGTGATTCTGTTTACTTAAATTACTTCTGTGTATTCATTAGATCCAAGGAGGTGTCGTCTTGTGGTGCTGAGAGAAAAACAAGATTAGAAGGAAGAGATGAGTGTGGCATACGTGAACAGATCACTTCATTGAAAAGCAAAACTACAAAACTGATTGGAGAAGAAAAAGTGAAGAATATGCAGTACCCAAGAGCTGAATATCCATTTTTCAGTTCAAAATCTAGACGGTTGTTCAGTTTCGGAGACTGGCCACTCGTTATGAAACAGAAGCCTGAAGATCTTGCAGAAGCCGGTTTCTTTTATACTGGTCATGAAGACAGGACCAAGTGTTTCCATTGTGGTGGCGGTTTAAAAGATTGGGAAGATGATGATGATCCTTGGCAGCAGCATGTTCAGTGGTTTAGTCAGTGTGCTTATGTAAAGTTTAAACTCGATCAGTGTTCTGTATAAGATTGAATAGGGTGTTTATAATGAAATAAAAAAATAGTATATTGCATATAATTTGTTTTATTTAATTTTATAATGTTTCCTTTAGTTACATACACATAACCTTAACTACTATAGTCTACAGTAACATTTCTATTTTTATCTATTTCAATAATATTATCAAACTCAGCATAAACAATACAGTTAATTGTTTGTATTAGTGAGGATTCAAATCGTACTTCTAATCTTACACTACCATGCTTTATGAGATTCCAATGAGCTGATGAGTTAGCTGATAAATCAGGAGTTAAATCAAATGCTAAAAGACAGTAACCTTTAGCATACTGTTCACGAGAGATTGCATTTCCTTCATTTAGAAAGTGAATACCAGTCCCCGAGAATAGAGTATGATATGCTGATGTAAATATATTATTATTAAAAGATGGTTGCAAAGCTTTTGAAGGTATTTGTTGACCATCAATATATAAGCTGAAAGAGTTAATACCATAGTTTTCAAAGTTAAATGGATTTTTAGTAAGCGAACCATTAAATGCAGAATTGTTTACAAATCCAATAATACATCTTTTGGGTACCTGTCCTAAGAATATATTATCAAGAGTTTTTCCTTGAACACCTGATGGAATTGTTAAAACTTTAACTTCAGCACGAGTAATAGGATATTTAGCAGTGGTAGAAGCTAAAACTTTCTGATGTGCGAGTAATACACTTGGATTAATTCGTGCTCTTCGAACAATAAGAGTTGCGTCTGTAATGCAAACTTTAAACTTTACATCATTTGACCCAGCAATTAAATTAAAACTCTCTCTTGATCGAACTAATTTTACACTCATTTCAACGCCATTCATTAAAAATTTATCTTGATTGAAAATGTCACCATGAAGATGACCAATCATTTCTATTTCCCTACTTTCATTAACTAATTCCTGTCTTTTAACAAATCCTATGTTTTTACCATCTGTGGAATCCATTTTTCCTGCTGTATCCTCATACCAAAGGCTACAAGTAAGATGAGATTGTTTAGCAGCAGGAGCATAGTTTAAAAGAGTTTCCATGTATGCTCGATAGGCATAGGTATTATTAGGTGGTGATACAAGTTTTTGGTTTAAATAAACATCAAGTTGACTAAAAAGTGAATGCAGCCAATTATTTACAGGTGCTACTGCGGTAGCTGATATCAAGTTTGATGAATCTTGATTTAATACTTTTGCCTTTATCTGGAGTAATGTATGAGACAAATCTATGTAGTCATCGCCTGTTCCAGGAACTTGAAACTCGATAGGTCCATCATCAGCAAGAGACGAAATTGGTTTATAGTGAATCCACAATCCATTTTCAATGCTTGTTTGTGTAGACGGTAATGCAAATAAATCTAATTCTGACTTAACGCACTCACAAGAATGATTATGAAGGAAAGACATATTTAATTTGAAAATATATCTTCGATGTTTTTTGGTTTTAGACCAAGTTTTTTCGTAGCTTTCACTTTAGCAGTTAGTGGTGGAATGAACGATGCCAATCGTTTTCTTTTAGTTATATATCCAGATCCTGTCATGTTAAATCGATCAATTTTGTTATCAGCCTTTCGTTTTAAGTTCGTACTAACTTGTTTAAGACGATCTTTTATTGAGGCTTCCATAGGACGCGCTTGAACCATATCCGATAAAAGTCCTACTCCAGCGTTTAATGCCTCCTTACCAACCACTCGAACACCACTTGAAAGTAAAGGTAAAACTGATCTAAATAACCCTCCTAAGAAGCTCCCAATACCATGACCGCGTTGGTATGGTGAACCCTTATAAATTACACCAACTCCTGATCCAGCTTGATGTGAATAATAATTTTCATATGGACATTTATGATGATCATGAGGAGAATACATTATTATAATTTGTGGAAATGTAGTTTAATACACACGGTTCCAAACTGGAATGGTATTTTTTGTCCTGTGCTCGATCTTATATCTATTTCCAGCGTATCGAACTCTCTTCGCATTACAGGTAAGTAGTGAGGTGGAGAGAAAACGTGCATTTTATTCGCACCATAAATGTATTTTGAAGGATCTAATGAAATGACTCTTAATAGCGGAGTCATAACATCACCCACAATCTGAGGATCGATAATGTCACAATATAGAAATAGTTGAGATGGTAACCCTAAGTGTAAATTAGCAGGACACTTCCCAAAATTTCTGTCTAGAAGATTTGTATTTGGTTCATAACCCAGTTGTAAACTTAATTTGGGTGATAATGTTACGGATGTTATATTTTTATCCAAAACAGAAATAGACACAAATTTTGTTATTTCATCATAACGAAATTTCAAGTTCTCTCTGATACCATTTAACGCTCTTAAAATATGTTCAACGTTATCATAGTTGGTAGCCGGAATATGTTTTTTGTAGTACACTGTTGATGGTTTATCTTCATTAGGCATTAACATGGTTTTTGTAATGTACACAACATTTTCATGATCTTGAACAGTAAACATGGTGCATGGATATTGAAACTCGACAACTCCAACCGACCATTCACCTTCTAATTTCATAGCTTTTGGTAATTTTGTTGAAAAATTTGTGGTCTTGTTATCAGGAAAGTATTCCATTGAACTATTGCTGAGCAAAGTTAAATAAAAACTTTCTTTATTCATATTTCTTTTAAACTAGAAGCTAAAATCCAACTGTTAAATTTATCTGGATAACCTTTCCACTTCACTAATACTTCTTTTCTGTTACCCGAATAACGAGTACCAATTATTTTATCTATTTTATATTGTGAGGTGGGGTTGTAAGTGACCTTCTGTAATTCTCTTTCATAAAAAGTACCAACTATTGCTTCATCTTGTAAATCTGTTATTGTATAAACAACCCATGGAGATCTATCAATTATTGAAGATATAATAAATATTTCATCACTCCAATTTGATTCATATCCTTTTTGGAAAACATGTTTATATTTAGTTATTCGAACATAATCACCCACATTGAAATTTGGTTTTGGATTTTCTAAAGAAAGTTTGTTTGATCCTCTATTATAAAGATTAGTCCAAACTGTCATAATATTGGCGGAACTTACATCACATGGGCACATCTTAATACTAGAGTGAATGCTGTGATTATAAGAGTATATTAAATCCTGTAAAACATCTATGTATCTATAAGTATTGTTATGAGTGAAATAACGCCACATTTTCATTTTTAGAGTTCTTTGAAATCGTTCAACAATACTAGCCTTAATATCAGGATTGTTAGTGGTATAGTAATTTATCTTTTTGGATTTAAAGTATTTTTGTACATCTTTTGAAACAAATTCTGTACCTTTATCAGATTGTATGTGAGTAGGTGTGGAATTACTTTCAGTAAATATACTTTCAAAACATTCTTTAGTAGTTTCTGAGTTTTTCTTTTTCATTGGTCTTGCAAAAGCATATTTACTAAATACATCAATAACACAAAGTATATAGTTGAAACCATCATTATATTGAGAATAAGTTCGCATATCACTTAAATCAGCTTGCCACAGTTCATTAATATTTGATAGAATGTACCTATTACGTGGAAATTTTTTCCGACTGGGTTTATGTAATGTATATGTTTCTTGTGATTGTAACCATTCCTTTACTTGCTTTTTATCCATTTTACCCTTCATGGCTTTTGATAGTTTATCAATACTACCAAAACCAGCGGGGTTAGATGGATCATAATAAATCCTGTTAATTTCTTCTAGTACGGGGTCCATTTTTCCCAATCGAGCTTTTTACGTATTTTAGTTATAGATCTTTTATCTCCACTGCTCGGTGTAGAAAACTCTTGAACTTCAATCTCAGAGGTTTTGTTCAGATCTTTTGCTTGAAGTTGGTTAATAAACTCACATCTCTTTGGATTTCCAATATAAGTAAGTGGTACTTTAATATCTTTTAATGCTTTAGCAAATCTATCCCACCCTATCGGATCACTTCTTTTTAAGGGTCTTAGTGAATCATTTATTAAATCAACAATATTACTTCCAGGAATTTTTTCATTATCAATTATGACTGTGCCTTCATTATCCCAATGTATTTTACTTTTACTTGTTCCAATTAAGTTTAATAATGACTCACCTTTTTTATTATATGTTTTTGGTATTAAACTGAGTATTTGAGTTGGTGTGTAAAGTGGATTTGTGTCATTTTCTTTACTTTTAATGGATCCTTTCTCATCCAACAAAGATTCAGCATCAACTGAACTTTTTAGATCTCTATCTTTATTTTTAAAACCAATTTTAGATTCATTTGAATCTTCATTAGATGTATCAGAATAAATTGGTAATCTGAGTGGTTGACGATCCTCTTCGGTAAAGTGAAGGTATCTTTGTAGTGTTTGTAAATATAACATCCACTTCTTGCGGTCTTCCGTCTTACTATTCATAATATTTTGCATTTCAATATCTAATCGAGACAAATTACTATTAACCTTATTTTCTTGTTTTAATTTTTCAATCAATCCAGGTTCAATAAGTATCATTTTCTTTGCATTTTCCATGTTAACTGGCTAGTCCACTTACTAATCCACTCAATATTGCACCTAATATTATTGGTAAGAAAGCCCCTCCTTTTTGTATGATTATATTTTTTCTTAGTTTATGTTTACACTTATGCACCAGTTTACGAAGTATATTTTTGTGTTTATTCAATTTTTGTTTATCTTGATCTTTAAGAGGTACCTTTCCTTGTAAAACGTTATGAATACATTCACAAATACAGTTTATTTCTTCTTCATCACATGTTTTAAGTAACGCTCTTTGATATTTTGGTTTAAGCGTATGCAAAGCGCTTAGCAAATGTTTATGCGTTGTGAGTCGACGATGCATCATTTAGAAATGATTTGAATTGTTTGATTCTTGGTGTATTTAAACTCTTTTGTGGGGACGTAGACTGTACAGTGTCCATTAAATGGGAAGACATTTGTCTTGATACGACAAAAATCATTGGTATTCTGTTTTAAATCAACCATTAAATATCCATGCGCTTCTAAAGTTGCATCCCTATAGGCATCTTCAATGAATTTTGGGTTGTCTGGTGACACTTGTCGTGCTAAATATCTTATTTGAGTTTTATCTCGAGGGTTTTTAAAATATATTATATAACTTGAGTTTAAAGAAATGTCTCTTTGACCTTTACCCTGATGAAATAAATTTTGTGTTAAATAAAATACACTCAGATTCCTGTGATGACTACCTTTTGTAAATATATCCACAATTCTTCCATCAGACTCTCTCATTAGATCATCAATAATAACAAGATGTGGGTTTTCACCATCAAACATATTAAGATTTGGAATTCCTTGATGATAGTTAACATTTGGTAAATTATATAAAGGTTGCATTTCATCAAAGCACCATGTGATCTGATTAAAATCACAATTACATATTTCTTTAACTGATTTTATGAAATTTGTTACAAAATTTGACTTCCCACATCCACTTGGTCCTGCCACAATAGCAGTAAACGGATGGATAAAGTGAAACATTTCACACGTCTAGAGTTCAAAGGGAGGAAATAAAAAATGAAAATTATGTTGTAAAAATTAAATATATATATTGCTAAAATTATTACTTATCAGAACTTTACAATCTTCTCAAATGTATGTTCACCGTTTTATTATTACTTAGATATCATTATTTACAATCGAATAATTAAAACTAACACAATTAGTACATCAGAATTTTACAATCTCAAATTTAAACCTACAAATAAAAACCACAATTTTCTTACATGATTTACAATCAAACAATACATTTTAAATATGTAATAAACTATTATATAACATTATAGTAATATCATAATTTTACAATCAATATAAATTTTGTATAGGTACAGAAGTAAAAGTAAAAAGTATCAACACTTAACGTAATTTATAATGTCCCCAAGCCAATGTATCAATGTTGTTGTCCATAATACATCGTTTGCTATCATTATATGATAAAGATGCTTTATTTATTTTTTGTGTAAAAATAGTGTGTTTGATTGACTTAAACCGAAGCATACTACAATATTGCACATTTTTATTAAACAAACACGATTTGTAATTTTCCATATTCATTTTTTTGGTAACACTTTTGTTAACCCCTTTTGCCTTTGCTATAAATTTATCTTCTACTTCCAAGGCATACATTTTTGATCGCAACCCTACAAATTCCTTCAACACTTTACCATTATTCTCGTCTTTAAAAAAACCTAACTTCTTTTTATTTAATTTTGGATAATCATAAATATTATTTTCTGGATAGTCTGATGTATCAAAATAGTGAAGTAGGTCAGGTTTTATATCCTCATACAAATTATCTGTAAAAATTTGATATATCAAACTATCGGTATCGGTGTACAATAACTTAATTTTGTTATTAAACTTTTTAACCATGTAGTTATAATGAAATTCGTACATAAGGGTCTTAGATATATCTAAAATACAAAATCCTAAATAAATTGGCTTATCATAAATCAATTTTGTTTTTCGTAATTGTATTGCGACTAAATGTTCTGAAAATATTGATAAACTATGGAATTCTGGTTTTGCAATCAATTCCTGAGCACCTAAAACTTTACCACGATTATCCCAGTGAGTTAGTAGTTTAACGTTTACTCTTTTTTCAATATTTTCCATTGTCTTACCGAAGACAGAATTGTTCATTAATTTAAAAAAGTCTTTTTCAAAGTTTGATTTAGCTAACGTTCTCAAACTAGTATTTAAGTCTATGTATTTCTTTAGCCAAGAACTCTGTTTAAATTTTAAAATTCTATGTACTTTAATTAATTTAATTCCCATTTCAATGCATTGTTTTAAATTCCTGTAGTGAATGATGTATTTATTTTTATTATTTAAATTAGGAACTAATTTAGTTTCTTTAGTATTACCCACACATATGTTTTCAGGACATAATGGAAAGTCAGAATGCAAATTATGAAGTTCATCAGGATATTCCAAATCAACTTCTAAAACATAACCAAAATCAGACGTATCCAACACATTATAATCTGTATTACAATTTATCCATTCGAAACCACCAACAGGAAGGGATTGGGACATTGCCCAACCATATAAATTATTCGCATCAAAATATGTTAGATATGAATTAGGTTTTTCACCATCATAATCCTCCATGAATTTATTATTTGCTCTAGCAAAACGATTGCTACACTGAGATACACCCCCTCTAATACCAGCTTTAAAAAAAGCAATTTTGTCATAGTCCGTTAACAATTCTAATTCTATTTTCGTAAATTTTAACATTGCATCCCAACTTAAACCTGGAGCAGTATAGTAATGGGCAGGATCTAATCCATAAGTTTTAATACAAAGCTTTCTGAAGTTTTCGAATATATCGGTCAAAAGTAAAACATCAGTTTTTAAATACAAATCGGAATAATCAGACATACTACTACACTTAAAATGTTGCCAAATATCTTTTGCATGATTATAATCATCGTTTGAAATATTTGAATCTGTGAGTGAACTATAAAACTGGTGTTGATCAGGAAGTGACGGATGTTTCAAGCAATCACTATTACGCATAAATTCATAAGGATAAATACCTTTCCGTCTTAAACGTAAAAAATCTTCATTAATAGGATAGTTTCTTTTTAGTTCTTTAAACTGATCGTCATTAAGATTTTTAGCTAGCTGATCTAAACTACATGATAAAAATTTCAATGAATCTACGAATCTTAAACTTACAGGTTGATTATTTATTGTTAACTGTTTTGAAAATGATATGTATCGTTCTTTATTTTGTGGAATAACTTCAACTTTGCCATCATCGAGGTTTAATGCATGGACAATAAAATGAGCATCGTAGTGACCGAGGTTATGTAAAAATATTGGAACATAACGAGGGGTTCTGTACTTAGAACTACACACTTGATGCGCAACACCCCTAAAACTGCCAGTGTACCAATCAAAATCGTAAAAAGGATCTTCATTTAACTGAGTTTCACAAATATGACAAATGTTTGAATTTGAAATTTTAATTTTATCTTCATCTGATAATGGAACGGGACATTTTTGGAAACAATTTTTTTTAACTATTGTTTTCACATCTTCACAAAGGCGATTCATAAACACTTGTGCACAGTTTGGCCCACTATACGTCTCATATTTTGATAATCTGTCATCATATGAACATTTAATGTAATATCCGAAACTATACACTTCATGTTTTTGAATATTAATTGTACTAGGCTTGGATGGATCGTTACTACATGATTCTATTGGGTTCAAAAATGCTTCAAAGTCTGCATAAACCACAAAAGGCATTTCCAACTTTTTCACGAATTTATCAAATTTTATTTTATTATTTGATGTTGCTTTACCGAACCAATCCTTTTTGGAATCCTTACCGTTTGGTAATTCCGTACAAATGTGAGCGCAATCATATTGTTGATGGTTATTAAGTCTTTCCTCTGATGGGAAATGAAGTAAACATGAATCGCATATATAAACTGCGTGATGATTACTTGAGATTTGTGAGCTAACTAACCGCGATAACTTTTTAATATAACAGTAATGATTGTTAGTACCATTCGATAAATATAGTAGGTTGATATGATTAGGTGTACGACATTTTGTTAAATATAAAGGACCTACAACTGAATTACACTTTTTTTCTTTATTATACTCTAAACCAAAAACATTTATACTAATATTGTTTAATTTCTCTACTTTTGATATATCTACAATTTTAACCGGAAAAGAAATACCAGTAAATTTTAGTTTATTTTCATGAATTGCGTATGATGTTACGCGATCTACACTTTTACATACAGGATATAAACCGGAGAGTAATGCCCATTTGAAACACATATTATCATTATTTTTAACATTGATTACAGCTTTTTTTAATTTAATATCCTGAGGAAGATCGATATATGAACTACCACGTAAGGGGTTGAATTTGTTAACATTCATATCTATGTATTTAATTTGATTAAGACTCCAACCACTATCTTTTTTTTCAAATTGACAAATTTTACCAACAACAGTGTCTATTAATGATGATAAAAATATATTTAAGTCATCACCCTGACAAATTATGTAATTAAACGTTTGAAAATCAAATGTATTTTTAATATCTTTAGTTTGTTGTATGAAATCAGCATGCAATATGAAGTTTATTTTAAAAATTGTATGTTGTTGAATACATTCATTGATTAAAAATAAGATATCAATTTTTAATGAATTTAAAAACGATTCCGGTGTTTCAAAATATTGCCCCGATTGAATTGTTTTACTATTAATTCTATATGTTAAAATTCGGTTGCCAAAAGCGGTTTCAACAACTGTAACATTTGCTAGTGAATTATGTGATTTTAAAAGATTATTTTTGTGAACATTGCTTTTTAAATGGTTATTTAGATACCTTTTATTAATAAAAACATGACATGTGTCACATTCCACCTTAATTGTAAAAGATGGGGCTGGAGTATTGATAGGATTCAGAATGATTGGACTTCAGTTTGTGGTGAATATTGCTTAATGTATTTGCTATATAAGTTTCAGGGATGTTCAATGCATAGTTTTACAAACATATTTACAGGGAACACACTGTACAACGATATTTTAGTGGATGAGATGTTCCGCTCATATTTTGTAGATAAAAATAAAATTTGTTAATGACGCATGTGTTTTATTGATTCCGTTTTGATGACCCCGAATAGCAAAGTAAGCAATGGTTTATGAACAATAAAAGTATACAATAGCAGTAGCAGTAACAATGAGTAATACATGCATACGTCAATGCAATCCTAATGAGGGTGAGCGGCCGGACGCACGGACAATAGATAAGAAAAGGCGAACAATGAAAGTCGATAATGAGGGTTTCGGGTCACCGGAAATGAAACAGATTGTTGTTAATTGATTTCTGTATCTCCGGAACCATGCATCTTACGCGAAAACGGATTGCAGAAACGTGATCAGCGGACCCCAAAACCTTTTTTTTTTTTTTTTTTTTTTTTTTTTTTTAGGTTTGAAACGCCCTGGACCGCGATTGCGCCAGAAGCGGTGGTGCGCCAGAACCGGTGAGCCACGGGATTGGTGCGCCAGAACCGGCAAATCAGTACTACTGCGGGTCTCAGGGCCCTCGCAGCCCTCGCGCCCCAGCCGCCGCAGGAGACGCTCCGGCGTCAGGAGTCCCAGGGTAATTTCCAGCCACCGTAGGCGCAGGCCTGCGGGCTGCGAGCAATGGGTAGCTCGCCGCCCGACTGAAACTAGGCCCGTGGAGACGGCACGTCGTGTCCCACGCGCGCCTAAAAGAGTGTCAGCAAATTGTCGGGGTCCATAAGGGGGCCGTTGCCTGCCAGGGTTGCGGAATTGTTCGAAAGGGTTACCGTGACCTCGGAACAAGAAGGGCATATGATGGAATACGGATGGGTTTTAGTCAGTAGAAGTCTGACACACCCTTCCCCTTCGCCCAGATCAGGAGCCAGTCACTGGATGATTTCCCATCCTTAAAAAAAAAGACACTCTATTCCTTCAGTTGCCTTTGCGATCCGGAGCTGCGGTATCTTGTTAGAATATGCCCGCAACCCCAGCAGGATTGGTTATTTCGGTTTTATGCAGGTCCACTCATATCTATTTTTTCCCTGAAGAAACACTCTTTTATTAAAAATAATTATAAAGAAATTTAAAAAAATACCCTCATTGTAATTGTTTACAATAAAGAGAGTTTCTATGGATCACAAAACATTCAAAGAAGTCATCCTCTTCATCTTTATCATTTATTTCAACATAACCCTATTCCTTCTTAAGTAAATATCTGGTATACCCGACCCCGTTTCCACATAACAACTAACCAACCTTTTCCCTACGAAAACAAGTAACCCATCAAAATGTAATTCTGTACCCTTTTTAAGAAAGTACGAGGACCGCGAAGAAATTTCATGTGTATCAATTCGACCGCGTCTAACCAAAGTTTTACACCCGCGAGGATAGAAATTCAAAGGATTTTTTCCACATCGACCCGTCTTAAGAACCCTTAATAAGTAGGAAGGTACGTGAGAATTGTCCTAACGACGGGCAAGGGACGAATTTGGGACAAATAAGGGACACTATTGGCGTAGTCGAGGACATCTGTTTTTGGTTGGTCGCTATTTTTATTGCTTTTAGGTCTTAGGTAATGAGGACAAAGAAACAGGCTAATGTTAGAGGTTTGTTGGTGATAACTTGAGTACACTGTGTTCTAGTTTAGCAAATGTTTATCACATAGGCGTGTATCAAAATTTTTAAATAAAAAGAAAACTAATAAAAGGAAGCAAAGCAAAATTTCAAACGGAATAAGGGAAATACTTTTCTTGCCTAATATCTCATTTTATTCGGGTGTCTAAAAAGCTTAAAATATTTTTTTTTCTCTTTAATTTTTTTTGAGCCCTTGAATCTTATGATCATGCCAGGCTCATCGTAGCCTAAGAGGAGAGAGATACTACTGCTATATTCTTTTTAAATTATTCACAAATTTATATATTTTAATTGCATCATCGCAGTGTGGTTTCGATAAAATTGTGTGATAGGCACCTATGTCTATCTTATTAATATTTAACTCGGACAGTAGTACGTCTCTTTCTGTTCTATACCGGGTGCATTCCACCAACAAGTGGTGAACATCTTCAACAAGTCCACATACTTCACAATTAGGGCTATCAGTTGTTTTCATTAAAAAGCCAAACTTGTTGAGTGGAATGTGCCCAGACCTTAATCTATGAGCTAGTAAAATGTATTTTCTACTAATTCTAATGTTGGCAAACCAGGGAACTCGAGGAGGTTTGCACTGCATTGTCCTGTACCAAATACCTTTTACTAATGAATTTAAGTCGAAATACTCTCTCCACATTTTTAAGCAATAAAATAAATTTTAAATAAATAAATTTTGGTAAGATTTCAAAGAAACAAGATTTTATATTAAGAATTGATCCAGTAACAGCTGCAGTTTTTGCTAATGTGTCGACCTCCTCATTTCCCTTGTGGCGTAGTGGTTTAGATGGAGTAAATAATAAAAGAAGACCACAGGTTACAGCATTTATTTTAAAAGGGGGGTGGGTTCGGTTCACACAGGGTTCCCTCACTGGTCGAAGGTATAGAATGGTACTGCCCTGGGCTCAGGCCGCGACGCACGCAGACCGGCGGGCAGATCCCGTAGCAAGCAGCTCGCGCGCAGACGGGCGCAGAGGTTATGCGGGCAGGCCACACAATAGCGCGCAGACGGGCGCAGAGGTTATTCGGGCAGGCCACGCAATAGCACGCAGACAGTCACAGAGGCTGCGTGACACCCGTCGAGCGGCGGACGTAGAGGTGGTTGATAGTAGAAATCCAAGGCAGTAGAAACGAAGGAGAAGGAAGAAAAAAACCCTGGAATCCAAAAAGGGTGCTTCCGTAAGCGTGGTGCAGGAATCGTGACCGCCGCGATGGTGAGTTTCCCATCCATTTTCCCGGGTACTGTTCCGTGGGGCTTACGGCTGGGAGACGCACGCATCGCTGGCGCTCACGATTCCTGCACCACGCTTACGGAAGCACCCTTTTTGGATTCCAGGGTTTTTTTCTTCCTTCTCCTTCGTTTCTACTGCCTTGGATTTCTACTATCAACCACCTCTACGTCCGCCGCTCGACGGGTGTCACGCAGCCTCTGTGACTGTCTGCGTGCTATTGCGTGGCCTGCCCGAATAACCTCTGCGCCCGTCTGCGCGCTATTGTGTGGCCTGCCCGCATAACCTCTGCGCCCGTCTGCGCGCGAGCTGCTTGCTACGGGATCTGCCCGCCGGTCTGCGTGCGTCGCGGCCTGAGCCCAGGGCAGTACCATTCTATACCTTCGACCAGTGAGGGAACCCTGTGTGAACCGAACCCACCCCCCTTTTAAAATAAATGCTGTAACCTGTGGTCTCTGTTTTTATTATTTCACCACCTAAACCAATACGCCACACCCTGTAAGCCAATATGCGAAGGAATCCACTGCAATTTTAGGGTAATATTGTTGCATTGGTATTCGTACATAATATTTAAAATGTCATAGGCTATTGATGCACCTCTGTATCCAGAAGCGCATCGAGCCAAATGCTGCAAAGCACTTTTCCTATCTGTTATTATGACTACCCTAGAATTTAGGTTTTCTTTTTTAATATAACGTAAAGCTTCTAATATTGCAGTGAGTTCCGCCGTCATTATACAAATATTCATATTATTAATCTTAAAGCTACCACTATTACTATTATACGGGTCAAAAAATGCTGCACCTATGCCATTAGCGCTCTTTGACCCATCAGTAAATATTTTGTGCCACCCAATATATTTATTTGATAATTCTTCGATGACATTATTTTTAAGTGAATCAATGTGATAGGTAGTTATTTTTGTTATATTTTATACAGTCTAAATTATAATTTATTGTCTCTAACGTTTGAATGTTTGTTACCCAAGTGTCTAAAGTAAACATTTTAAGAGGGCAGTTGTTATCTATATGGTCATCTTTCGTATCGGTATATAATGTTACCAAAAGGGGTTTCTTTTTATTTCGCCAATATCTGTTGGTACAAAGAGCGCTAAGTTCATTTAATACATGAATGGTTGCATTATTCGTCCATGATTTTGCTTTTAATATATATTTTGCTGCTAGATAATATCTACGTACACATAGTGGCGGTACACTCAATTCGCATTCCATGACATGTACTGGCGTACTTCTAAGAAAGCCGCCAATAATCCTTAAACCTTGGTTTTCCGCAAGGGGCGCTCGACGGTGGATGCCGTCATACGCGTGAGAGCCCTCACGACGGGGGACGCGGTATCCCGGGGCAGGGTCGTCTTGGCGGTGTCTTTGGACATCACCAACGCCTTCAACACCCTGCCCTGGAGTTGCATCAGGGAGGCACTCCGGTATCACCGGGTGCCGACCTACCTCCGTCGCATAGTCGAGGACTACTTGACGGACAGAGCCGTCATCTACCCCGGTCACCGGGGAGAGTGGAACCGGCGAGAGATGTCGTGCAGTGTCCCACAGGGATCGGTCTTGGGGCCGCCCCTGTGGAGCATCGGATACGACTGGGTGCTGCGCGGTGACCTCCCTGACGGCGTCAGCGTAGTATGTTACGCTGACGACACGCTCGTCCTGGCGCAGGGAGAGTCGCACCAGGCGGCTGCCGACCTGGCGACGCAAGCGGTTGCGACAGTCGTTCATAGGATCCGGCAGTTGGGACTCGACGTGGCGCTGCACAAGACCGAGGCCATGTGCTTTCATGGCGGTCGGAACGCGCCACGGTCCGAGTCCCACATAACGGTGGAGGGGGTTCGCATCGGCGTCGGGAGGACGATGAAGTACCTGGGACTCGTCCTCGACAGCCGGTGGAACTTCAGGGAGCACTTCCTGAGTTTGGCCCCAAAGCTGAACCGGGCAGCAGCCGCCTTCAGGCGACTCCTGCCTAATCTCAGCGGGCCAAACGCCTCCTGCCGAAGGCTGTACGCCGGCGTCGTGCGGTCCATGGCCCTTTACGGGTCCCCAGTGTGGGCCCTGTGCATCCGGACGCGACCACTAAAGTTGGTCGCATGCCAGAGGGTCATGGCTATCCGAATGATCCGGGGATACCGCACGATTGCCGGCGAATCGGCCAACCTCCTTGCCGGATTGCTGCCCTGGGATCTGGAGGCGACTGCCCTCCAGCGCGTCTATGAATGGCGCGTGGAGGCGCAGCGCCGGGGTGTATCCCCGCTGCCTCGAGAAGTCGAGACGCGGCGGGAAGAGCTCCGGCGCGATCTCAGGGCAGTATGGAGGGAACGACTGTCGCAACCGACGGCCGAGCACGCCGCAATTGCGGCGGTAAGACCCCTCTTTGAGGAGTGGCTAGATCGGCGTCACGGCGTCCTGACCTACCGCATGACGCAGGTCCTCACCGGACACGGAAGTTTCGGGAGGTACCTGTGTCTGATGGGAAAGGAGGAAACGTCTGGGTGTCACCACTGCGAGGGTCGCCCTGAGGACACCGTAGAGCACACGGTGCAAGACTGCCCCGCCTGGGCAGAGCACCGACGTGTCCTCACGGCGGCGATAGGCGGAGACCTCTCGCGCCCGGCATTGGTCGAGGCCATGCTGCGGGGCGAGAGGGAGTGGGAAGCGGTCGCCTCCTTCTGCGAAGCAGTCATGCTTCCGAAGGAGGAGGCGGGCCGCGAGAGGGAGAGGATGGCGTCCTCCCTCCAGCCCAGCCGCAGTGGTAGACGCCCACGGCGTCGGACGTCGGCCGACGATCTCCGGCCACCGCAGGCGCGGGCATGCGGACAGCGAGTAAAGGGCAACTCGCTGTCCGACCATGGACCATGCCCGGGTCGACGGATACGGTTACGGTACGGTATACGGACGCGTCGTGTTCCACGCGCGCCTCAAAGAGCGTCAGCAACATGACGAGGCCCCCTCTGCAGAGGGCCGAAGCCTGCCGGGGTCGTGGGACTCATCCCGTTACCGTGGCCCCGGTATGTAAAGGGTTATTGAAGGAACACCGTGGATTTTAGTCAGTAAAAGTCTGACATTCCCTCCCACCCTGCCCGGAGTGGGAGGACTTATTTGATAATTTTACCACGTTAAAAAAAAAAAAAAAACCTTGGTTTTGTACAATGTACAATTTATTTACATGCATTTTAGCGCTGTTGATGCTGTTGTCATATAGGAAACTACAATGATCGACCCTGCTTCTAATTAGTGCTATGTACAATCTACGTAAATGGTTTGGATGAATGCCCCACGATAGACCAGATAGAAGTTTGAGCAAATTTATAATTTTTTGAGTTTTCGTTTTTTTTGAGGGTTTTTTTTGTTTTCATTGACATGTTTTCTCCAACGCAAACCTCTGTCAAGTCAAATATTTTATATTTTCCGTTGAACTCAATAGTGTATTATTAATCTGAAGCTAAATTTCCTGTTGCCTGTAACCTCTACTGAAAATAAAATATTTTGACTTGTTACCAGATAATTGGAGCCCTATATCTATTGAGTTCAACGCATTTTGCATAATTACTGCGCTTTGACTAAGCTTATTACTACTGATATACAGAACGAAACCATCTGCATATTGGGATATAATGACATCTGTTATATTCTGACAAATTGTATATGTAACGATATTAAATAATAATGGTGACAAAGGATCTCCTTGGCCAATGCACTTACTTGTCAATCTACATAAACTCCCACGGTTACTGCCATCATTAATATCAATTGATAATTGTTTCTCACTTAAGTAGTTCCATATATATCTTGAAAATTTCGCCCCAACATTTAATTCTTCCAATGTGGTCGCAACTTTATTGATTGAAATGTTATTGTAAGCATTATCTATATCTAGGAAGCATGTAAGTGTAGACAAATTTTTGGAAAAACCTATTTGAATGTAGGATATTAACCGCACCAAACTATCTGCAGTTGACTGAGCACGTCTAAATCCCGTTGTTTTATGTGATAATATTTTATTTTTTTCAATATATGTACCATTCAAGACGTTTAGTGATCATTGCATGAAAGATTTTACATACACAAGACATAAGGGCAATAGGTCTCAATTTAGGTGTAGGGCTCGCAGTGCTATGCGTATTGTTAGCTTTAGGAATAAGATATATTTTAACATCCCGCCATTGTAAAGGAACAGAACCTTGTCTCAAAATATTATTATAAATATCTAACAAGTAGACTTTGGCAATGGTTGGTAGATTGTACAACATTGAATATGTTATCAGGTCACTGCCTGAAGCTGTATCTTTTTTTTTAGACATTTATTCATTTCGTTCATATTAAAATCAGTTTCCAAAGATGTATTCACCGAGTTAAAGGACGGCATTGGTGGAAATGCCGTGGTGGAAAAACGGAATCAGGTGCTAAGCTACATAACAGCTGTACTTTTTGTTCATCAGACGCCTGAAACTGTTCT
Source organism: Tholera decimalis (assembly GCA_943138885.2). Lineage (NCBI taxonomy): Eukaryota > Metazoa > Arthropoda > Insecta > Lepidoptera > Noctuidae > Tholera > Tholera decimalis. The sequence continues at coordinate 18,722,077 of OW964573.2, read as the reverse complement.
TTTTTGTAGCCTTTCATCCATCTCATCCGACGCCACATCTCGGAGAGAGATATAGACTCATCAATACTATTACAGAAATTATTCCAACCCTGAGACTTAAATTTACGTATTAACCGTTTGAATTCACAAAATTGTTCTAAAAGAATAAGGTTTTCATGTGTCGGATTTTGCCTGAAATTTTTTAAAGCCAGCCTTCGCTGAGCAACAGACTGCGAAAGTTCAGGATTCCAATAATGTTTTGGCTTAAATTTTGATGTAGGATCTGTAGATAATTTTATCATTGGAATACTATGATCTGCAGCAAAATTAATTGTATCAATAAAAAAAATTATATCTTTCTTGAGTATTATTTGTAGAAACAGGATTAATAAGGGCTGTATTAATCGTTTCTCCATATAACTTCCAGTCAGCTAATTTAAAATTTCGCTTTTTGATATAACAACCGTATCGATGATAGTCTAACACTATTTTTATAATTAAATGGTCACTGCCTAAATTTTCATTGATTACAGCCCATTTAAAGTTAGCAGCACTATCAGTAGAACAAAATGTAAAATCTGGCGACGACTCCTGCAGCACGCCATTAACAAGCTTTACTCGCGTTGGGCTTCCATCGTTTAGAGGAATGTACCCATTATTAATTGCTGAATTCGTTATCTGTGTGCCCCGCGTATCGTTTCTGTTCGACCAATTTGTATGGTGGGCATTGAAATCACCTGCTACTAAAGATTTCTTCGAAAAAATACCGAATAGTCCCTCCCAGTCCAGCTGGGAGGTACGTACACTTGATGGACAGTATACAGAAATAATATTCTCTAGGCTAGAACAATTAAGTAATCTAATATGTATAATTTCTATACCTGCGTTACCTAACCTATGAGATGACGTTTGTACCAACTCAAACAATTTTGGGCAAATCATCATCAAATTACTATTCATGCTCAGGGTGGAGCGGTAGACTTACTGACGAAAAATCAAACGTATTACCCTTGCGACCGGGGACGTGATATTTCGTTAGAACATTCTCGGAACCCGGCAAGACTACGTACATACAATATATGTATGTACGTAGTCTTGCCGGGTTCCGAGAATGGTATAGCGCCGAAAATAGTAACTTGAGGCATATGCCTCAAGTTACTATTTTCGGCGCTATACCACAGTATTACGATATTTTCTATTGTAATGTGGCTATATTATGATTTTATATTTAGATTTTGTTTGGTCTTAAAGCTTTCCAAAGACGCAATTGCATCCTAAGTAATACATTGTATGATACTTAAGATACAAAAAAGGTGTGTTTAATATAACTTTACAAAGCAAAACCCTAGAAATTGTCTCTAAAACGTTTGTTCATTATCTATGTTACACAGCTTCTTAAATATCTATATTATTTGAATTCATCACAACAATAAGTACATAACGCACTATCATTTAAAATATAGCTTAGCCAGGTCACCGAACTCAAAAGCCATTAAACCGAGCGTAGTACATTTAATTACGTACAAATCATATCGTGCGTGGTCATGCATAACACTCGTAAATCAAATCCCATTTTGTAGGCTCTGTCATGCTTTTATTTTAAGCCAAATATTAATATTTCAGCACTCTATTGTTTTAAATGTGAATAATGTATTATGTTGAAGCAATGTTATCAAGCTAAAGTCGAATCAAGCCAGCCGACTGTCCTAAGCGGCACGGGAGACGTTCCGGGTGCCGAGTATTCGCGACACCACGGCCTTGCAACGAAAGGGCTACTGAAGGAACGGGGGGTTATTAGTCAGTGGAAAACCCTGACGCTCCCTTACTTTCCACCCAAAGCGTTAGGGCTTGTCCACATCGCTACGTCACGAGGTCGTTAATGATGATTTAAAAAAATACGCTTGCTGTTGTAGCAACCATAGATAGAGGCATGCAAGTGAGCGCAGATTGAATGATGACATGAAAAAATCTTGGGCAGTCTATATATATTGGCTGTATTAGAGTAGGTAGTTCATTGCACGAAACGTATGTATGACTACAGATAAGAGGAAGAAAGTGGTCTCTCCCTCACGCGTTCAGCCTAGGGACTCCTTTGCTAGCATGACAGCTTCGCAGGAGGCGAAAGCATCCTATTTCCCCCACCTCGCACAATAGCCTGAGCACGAGACATCCCGCCGCTGATATCTGCCACGAAGACACGGCGGTCCACTGACCAAGCAGGGCACATCCTTCAGATGTTCTTCACAATGGCGACATTCAGGCTAAGTTCTCCCACTGAATCCGAAAAAGGTACCTCTCAAAACACCTACATCTGGTAAGTACCTGCGTCATGCAGATGGTGAGGAAAGGGTCCTCTCTTTGGGCAGTGGCTGGAGAGACGACATATTCGCCGCGATGCGGTATGCCTTTGCTATTTATTTGTTGACGCCAAGATAGATTTTGATCCAGAACCGTTATCTTTAATTGTGTCCCCAAAATATGGAATAATAAAAAATATTGCGTCTTCAAATATAAAATCTCTTAATAATTTACGTCAAATTGCGGCGGTTTAAAGTTTAAATTCATATTTGCAGCTCATAAACTTTAACATTTCCCAAAATGCAGTACTTAATACTGTTTGAAAGACAAAAAAAAATACGTGTTTCATTTCATTTCATTTTGAAATATAGGATCATCCTACTTAAGTACCTTGCAACCCGGTCTTTGAGTAGGTAATCTCTACAAACCAATTTGATGAATCGTTTTTGCCCAATTTTGAGGTTAGATATGTAGACTCACGAAATACTTTTTCAAAAAAAAAAAAAATGTTGCCATCATTGTCATTATATTACTGCGTAAGGACTGAGCGGACCGCAAAAAATAATTCGTGAGTCTACATAACCTCAAAATCGGGCAAAAACGGTACTTTTTGCACTTTTAGTTTAGGATATCTCAGAAACCTGACGTGATAGAGCAGTTCTGAGGCCAGATTTGGATTCAGCGCATCGAAAACCTTCGGAAATATATAGTCTGGTGAAAAATTTTTGTCGGCTTGTGTTATTTTTTCTAAAAAAAATTAATGAAAATGAGAAAAATGAGACTCATTTACAGAAAATGAGTAATCAACCGTATCACGTCTATGATCTCAATTGATTTTCAGGTATAGGTACGAAAATTCACAAACATGAAACTTCAGAATGCGATATTTCAGCGAAAAATAAAAATATTTGAGCAAAATCAACGGCATTTGAAAGAAGAAGACTTGTTCTTTAATTGGTAAACCTTTATTTTTTTTAGAAAAAATAATTCGTGAGTCTACATAACCTCAAAATCGGGCAAAAACGGTACTTTTTGCACTTTTAGGTTAGGATCTCTCAGAAACCTGACGTGATAGAGCGATTCTGAGGCCAGATTCGAATTCAGCGCATCGAAAACTTTAATTTCGGTAGTCGGTGTCTTTAGTTTTGGATTTTCATTTTTGGCACCGACTTCCGAAATTAAAGTTATTTTTCACTTTGCAATGTTTTTTGGGAGTCGGTTTAATTTTTTGGTAAAAAGTTTCTATTTCACTCTTTTTAGTTCGTCGATTTATAATTTACCTAGTTACAAAAGGCTAAATATAACTTACACAACTTAACTTATATAATATTGAGTGGTTCCAGTGGCCATCTGTGGTCTTCATCATCAGCTCCACTTCACAAATGGTGCTTTTCGAATGCAACTACACAAGTTACTATAAAAAATACTCAAATCACTAAAGGTGTGCCTATAATATTTGAAGAGTTCCCTCGATTTCTCCAGGATCCCATCATCAGATCCTGACTTGGTGGCAATGGGATCAATTTCAAAATATACTCTTTCAAATAAAAAAACAATTTTCCAAATTGGTTCAGCCGTCTTCGAGTAATCGGTGATCATACATAAAAAAAAAAACAAAAAAAAAAATATACGCCTCGAATTGATAACCTCCTCCTTTTTTGTCGTCGGTTGAAAAGTAGCTTTTGTGTTATTCCAGGATGTCAACTATCTACTTACCCAATTTCATCCAAATGTGTACAGTTGTTTTGTTCGCGACAAAATAGCATACATCGATCCTCACAAACTATCGCATATTTATAGGACTAATAATAGTAATAAGTAAGTTAAACGTGTCAAGTAGATCTTAATTAATTAATTGGTTACGCAATTTTAAAATTGTCGGAATACAGTTCTATTTGGGAACGCTTCTAGTAATTGTTCCTATTATTAAAATTATTTGTTGCAATAATATACCAAAAAGGTTGTATAACCCTATGTTAAACCGAATATCGATTTCTTTTTTTTTGTTGATTGTCGAAAAATGCATTCCACCTAGGAATGCATTTTTTCATAAAAGTCATTCAAGGACAACTACCTACCCAACTAAAATAGTTGATACCTACCTAAAATAAATAATCTGCATAGAATTATCGATAAAAACAATTTAAATATATTTATATTACATACTTGTTTTATAAGTAATTAAAGTTGACTGTATAAATTTGTTGTCATTGCCTGTTTGGATCTGCGCGGGCTTCATCGCGACGTCATGGTTATTTGCTGTCAAAGACAACACACGGTGCGTGAACGTAAACGAAGGTACGAATATTTAATTAAATACGGTAATCAGTCAATGTAATCAGTGCATAATATTGTAGATAAGGATTAAATGTAAGTGTATTTTTTAATATTTGTTTAGGTAAATATGATAAATTCATTCGTTTACTATGAAAAATAGATTACGAATTGTAAGGAAAAAGAAAATCCATCTCGCCTGCCTTGCCTAAAGTAGCCTTCTTTTTTAGACAGTCGTGTAAATATCTAGTTTCGCTTCATTATAATAAAATAAAACTTTGCTTTTTTATATTTTCATACCAATAACGTAACAATAAGAATCAATTCAAGCATGCATGCAAAAATGTTGGAAATAAAAAGATGCTAACTGGCGGGAAAATAGAAGTCCCGATCCAAAATGGCCGCCATATTTTCATGTTTATTCATTTTATGTACTTCACGTTCAACAGATTAAAAAAGTACCATCTGAAATGAATAACGCTTATTTATATTAATTACATTCAACGTATTTGAAAGTGGAACATTCATACAATGCAAAAATACTAAATTCATAATCAAGAATAGATTCGAAAATAGAATGTTTGGGGTAGATTGCTGCCTGTTTCCACAGTATAAATACATCTTGCTATTTCTCCTGGTAGGTGACGTGACAATTTTTATGTATGATCCTACTACGTATCAATGTGATTATAATATGTAGGTAAATCTTTTGGTTTTTACATAATTAAGAAAATATTGATTTAAATAATATTAATTTACGTGTATGGAAGCCACTTGTTTTTAAGAGATTTTTTTATGCTTATGCCACAGTTCCCTTTTAGCTCGTAACACAGTCTCTTAATCAATCTTTTTTACCCACATTATTAGATTTCACATCTCTTATTTTATGATTAGGTAGGTATATTACGGTTGCTTGGGCGGAGCACCGCCGCGCCGTGTCCTCGTGGAGGCAATCTGCGCACGGCGGTGACCTTTTGCGCCCCGCCCTGGTTCAGACCATGGTGCGGAACGAGAGGGAATGGGATGCAGTCGCCTCCTTCTGCGAAGCAGTCATGCTAGCAAAGGAGGAGGCCGAACACGCGAGGGAGAGGCAACTCTCTTCCTCACGCCCCAGCCGCCGCGGGAGACGCCCCGGGCGTCGGGGATCGCGAGCCGATCTCCGGCCACCGTAGGCGCGGGCTTGTGGACGGCGAGTGGGATAGCTCACCGTCCGGTTAGGACCACGCGCGCCTCAAAGAGCTGTCAGCAATAGTGACGGGGCGCCATAGGGCCATTGCCTGCCAGGGTTGCGGGAATGTTCTAACGAGATACCGCAGCCCCGGAACTTAAGGGCAGCTGAAGGAACAGGAAGGGTTTTTAGTCAGTAGAAGTCTGACATTCTCTTCCGCTCCACCCAGAGCGGGAGAAGTTATTCGATGATTTTCCCACCCAGAAAAAAAGGTATATTACGGTAATTAGTTTTACATATAAGTTTTTGGTGAGAATGGAAATGAATGTTTTCTTTATTTATCCTGGCAACTTCTGAGCTTTAATAGGTGACGCTAAAAAGAGTATCTTTGGCTGCTGGAAAGTTTTTGGGTTGAAACCTCCTCAAACTGCTGTGCACTATTTTTAACCATATGGGCTGTGCTGAGAAGTATAATAGCCACATGGCATGTATTCCAGATCTTACAGCTCGCTCTTCAGTAATTATTGAAGCTTACTTCAAACCTTCCTATAATTTCTGCATTTTCCCCTCGTGCACCTATTATTAACCGACTTCAAAAAAAAGGAGGTTTACAATTCGTCTTGAAAGTTTTTTTTCTTTTTTTTTATGTAAGTATATTACCTCATAACTCGGAGATGGCTGGACTGATTTGGAAAATTCTTTTTTTGTTTGAAAGGGTATACTTTCTAGTTGGTCCCATTGTCGTCACGTTTGGATCTGATGATGGGATCCTGGAGAAATCGAGGGAACTCTTCAAATATTATAGGCACACCTATAGCGTTTTGGGTATTTCTTATAGTACCTTGTGCAGTTGCTCTCGAAAAGCACCATTTGAGGAAGTGTAACTGATGATGAAGACCCCAGATGGCCACCGAAACTACTCAATAATAAGTATTTCGTTGATTGCGATTAGATTACTTGAATATGGATGTTAAACACTTTATGCTCGTCACAATTAGGGTTGCCACCCGTACTTTATAATAAAGTATTGTACGTTATTTCAGGTAATTGTACTCTATACTTTATGAGAACAATAAAGTAAAGGAAAATACTTTATTTCGCATGATTTGATTTCTTTGGGATTTTGAAAAGTTTAGTCGTAATAAACAAAGCGTCTCTGAATCTGAAAAAAAATAATTACTTACTTTAAATATATACTTACTTTGATTTAAATATAGACTGTTAAGATGCTATGCAATTATTAGTAGAGATACTAATTTGATACAAAATGGAAAAAGTAATAAAAAATATGTTTTTAAACATAATGTAAGCCTAATTAGTTTAATGTATTTACAATTACAAGGAATTATTATACCTTTAATAGATGTTGTATTGACTTCATTAAGTAGCAACAGGTCATATGTTAAATTGTAGTGAAATATATTAAATTGTTAATTTAAATGATAATAATTAAATGTATTATTTATTTATCAAATAATTGTAGAAGAATAATCGTTTGGTAATAGCCATTTTATTAATTTAAGATAGTGTATTGATAGTCGTAGTTAATGTCTTAACCGATAGTCGTTGCAATCGGCAGTTGTCGTGTAACCGTTGTACAAGCTAAAGTGAATTTTGTAATTAAAGTGCTGTGGAGATATTACTGGATTTTTATTCTGCAATAATTCTGAGGTTATCCCAATAACTTCAGAAGTGGGATCAACGAAAAGTATTACTCTTTTCGACTTACGCCTACGAGAAGAATAAAAATGTAAGTACATTTTTTTGTACCAACAACTTAATTGTTCGATTAAAATCTTATAACGTGAAAAATGTATGACTGTTGTCTTTAAAAAAAGTATGCGAATCTAAGCATAATTACGGCAAAATTGAATTGAGGTTATTTATCTTCAGTTTAAAGTGATCATTATAACGAGTCGCTAAAATGAGAAGAGTTTTTAATAAATAAATATACCGTTTCACAATAAGATAAATGGAATTACCGTTGAACTATTTACTAGCTTAGCACTGAACTGACCCACGCTTGTCTAAAGTAACGCGTGTTGTATTTTTTAAAATAGAATTTTGGTATATGCTGTACAATGTAAGTAACACTAATGTTTTGAAAATATTGTACATCGTTGCCCGCGATTGGTGAGGGTACTGCGGTCGATTCTTGCAATCGCATAGAGTAAAAGTTTTTTCCCTATTTCTGTAATGTTTGTGTATTACGAGTTACGATTGGGGTGCTACCTTCGATCAACAATACTTACGGTGGTAGTAGCAGTACTACGAGATAATGATTGGGCTTAATCAGGAGTGATTAAGTTACGATTATCGAAAAAATTACGGTAAAAGATGTTTATTTCTCATAAGAATTACAATGGTATTCACTTACATGAGAAACTTAAATCTGAACTAACAGTGAGGTTGCTGATGATTATAGAACTGAATCTAAACTTAATTAATTCAATTTAATTCAACAATCAAAAGACTATTTGCAAAACAACATTCAAATATAAAACAAGAAAAAGAAAACAATTTGTGGCTATTCGCTAATAATAAATACACGAAATTAGTGGACACTTGACAAGAAGCGCTATGTTCATCATCACACTGGGCGCACTTGATAATTATCTTTTGGTTTATTGTTTTTGTTGCGTGATGTGTTCTTTGAGTAGTTTTTTTTAAAGAATTGTAATGATTTACATTATGTTATATGTTTTAGTAAATTATTGAATATTTAGTAAACATTTGTGAAAAACTTAATTCGATATTGAATAACTATACATATAGCTGCATAAATTTAATCTATCTTAGTCATGTTAATATAATGGTTTACTAAGCTGTCGCCTGTCAGTTTCAGTGCTCGACATGGAGAGAGAGAGAAGAGTCAAAACCGAGATTATAGGACTTTAGTCCGGACCCAGGGATACCCAGGTTTGAGGGTCAGGGTCGGAAAGCAGTAGACTTGAGGCGTGAGTCTGGCCACGCAACTAGGCTAAGAATACCCATGTATGAGGTTCAGGCTCGGAGGGTACATTTGAAACAACCAGGGGTATCACGGGTGCGTGATACTGAGGTTGATAATAGTTGAGAATATTGGTGACTTGGCCGAGAGTACCCAAGTATGAGGGTCAGGCTGGGAAGTCACATTCGGAACGACCAGGGGTATCACGGGTGCGTGATACTGAGGTTGAATTATGATAATATTGACAGCGAGAGAGCGTCAAGGACGAAGGGTGTTTCGTCCACAAAGGTTTAAAGAAAGATTTCTTCACACGCCTTCGAATTCAAGGCGTAGCCGTTCATTGAGCGCTGGATCCTATGGCCGTGAGGGTACCGAGGTAGGAGACCAGAGGACAATAAGGTTTCAAGGTCGAGTTCCAGACGTAACCGGAAGAGGAGCCATTATCTTGAGCGAGGAGATGAGGGTGAGCAACAAATGTCATCTACTTTTATGAAATCTTGGAGTGTAGATTCCACTAAGAGCATTTTTAGATACATTTTTGTAAATTTGCAAACAGTCAAGAGTTCAGATAAGTCGAAGTTGCTTTTTAATACTAAAATTATTCCCGAGTTTAATCCCAGGTCAAGGGAGCAAACTATTTTGACTTGGTTGACAAAGGTAGAAGAGTGTTCAGATGTATAGCTGGGAAGATAGAGAAGTATTGAAGTTGACAGGGGTAGCAAATACTTGGTATCAAAGTTAAGACTATGATGTATACGTGAGTGAAAAAAATAAGTTGGTTGAATATTTTCCCTGTTCGCAAAGACTATGCTGAGCTCTTGACTGAAATACTTTGCAAAAGGATTAAATATGGGGAGTCACTTGAACATTACTATTATGCCAAAATTTATTTGTGAGATCTATGGGCGTCATGCTGTCGATTGCTTGCTACACGGTGTTGAAAATAGGGCTGTTAAAATAGGTGCACAGGCTGTACAATTCTCTGAGCCAGAGCAAGTGCTGAAATATTTCAGAACTGTGAAGATAGGGAATGGTCATGATAATCTGGATTCTTGTTTTAAATTCCGAAACGAATGTAAGGGTACAACTGTTTTAACAAAACCAGCGGGTTTGAAAATGACGTGCTACAATCAGTCAATAAATCTATGTATTTATTATTTCATGAGGTTGTTACAGGCTGTAACATAATATAATTTACAAATATATGAGGAACAATTATAAATAAGTAACAATTAAAGCGGCTTAGTCACTAATTCCCACAATGAACAATATTATAGAGACTGCATTTTACTTTTAAAGACTTGTGATGTCTACATTTCCATTTTTATATTACCTAATCTAAATTATAATTAAATGTAAAGTGTGATATTTTATGTGTGTATGTTTACCGTATGAAGTGTGATGTATGTTCTGTGCGTGAGTGTGATGTATGTAGTAGTGAATGTGAAGTATGATTGGGATTTAGCTGAACTATTTTATGTTAACAGAGCGTAAAGAGAACTGTGAGAGAAGTGTTGCTAAGGAAGTGATACAAGGAGAGATCCGGTGTCGTCATAATTTTTATTGTAAAAAAAAATGTTATCGCCATTTTGCATATTTGGTAAGAAGATTGATGCAAAGGGATAGATATACTAATTCTGTTAAACAAAAAGGGGCCTAAATAGTAAAAAAAAGCGTTTTGTGAAGGTAAAGCGTGGAAATGGAACATGGCATAAATGTTGTTCTTAGGTTTAGATAAAGGTCGCTTATGTGTGAGAGGTGTTCTTGTGTTGGTGTAATATGGTGTTCATTATAAATAATTGACGGACCGTAAGGACTTGACATTTTCGGTATAAGTCAAATGTTGGGTAAAGTCTAGTTTAAAATGTGGTACTTTAAGTATGGCTCTCTAAGCCACCTCCAGTTGTTTTTTTTGCGATCAAATTGGTCATGTAAGTTTTCGGTGTGATAAACCTCCACCTAAGTGGATCAGTTGCGATAGATCAGGTATCTTGGTCTATTCAGGATGTCTGTAATGGAATTCAATGATCCGAAGGTTTGTTTCCGTATGTCGGTGATTCCCGAACACTCTAGGAGCAGGTGTCCCACCGTTGACTCCGTTTTCATGCGTGTCCTGCACAAAGGATGGTCCGTTACGCCTATTGTGTGGTAGTGTTTATTTAGTGAGCAGTGCCTTGTGATGATCCCCGCCACCATTCGCAGGCTCCTTCTGTCCAGGTGTAGGAGGCGCCTAGTTAGTTTTTGTCCAGAGTTGGAATAGCCTCCTTGGACTGCCTGCAGCCTGGTACCGAGGTCCACCACTTTTGGGCTTGGGCGTGTATTCTTTTAGCCATATGCGTAGCTGGGTGAAGAGGAGCGGAACGATGGACTCAGGTCCGAAAACCATCGTGCCAGACCCACTCCTGGACAGCTCGTCAGCCACAACATTGCCTAGTGATCTGCTGTGCCCTTTGGTCCATTACAGTGTCACAGTGTTGCTGTTATTGGCCGTAGAACTTTGTAGCGCGTTGTGACATTCTAGTACAAGCTTAGACGTGATATAACTTTTCCCTAGGGATTGAAGAAACTGAGGCACTGTCGGAAAATATACCAAAGTGACTACCCATAATTTTTCTGTTCTCTATGGCATGGATCGCTTGGATGATGCCCACCATACCGCCTGATAGACAGTGTTGAGCTTTCCCTGCGATCTGGATATATTGATGTTGAGATTGTTGGAGAAAACTCCTCCAGTTCCGATGTTTGTCTTTGACCCCTCAGTATAGATCCTTAGCTCCTTGGGCCCTGAGTTATCCTCTGGCTCCGACGTGAGCTGTATTTGGTAGTTTTTTTTTGGGAAGTGGTGCGTCTTTGTAGCCTTATTGTAAGGTGTGGTCATCACGAGTTGTCGTTTAATGGATTCCTCCATAATGTGTGTTTTATCCTGGAGTCAATCAAGAATATCCCGGACATTGTAAGTCTAAAGGCTGCCAGGGCAATCTCCTTCCGCACTATGAGGTGTAATGACGGTAGGCCCATCATGGCTTGTAGTGGGGCAGTGTGTGCAGTTCTCATGCCACACATGTAAGTCGTTGCAGCTTCTCGAGGCCTTTTTGTGCCGTGCTTAAGTCCGTCCTGGTCCACCAGACGAGGAAGCCGTACATGATGATTGGTCTTATAACTGTCGTGTATAGACAATGGGTGGTTTTGGGACTGATATCCTGGTTCCTGCCAAGCGTGCGTTTATCTGCCACATGCAGATACTGGCTTTCTTAGTGATTTGCTCAGTGTGTTTTGTAAAAGATACCCAGGTATTTAGTCACAGCTGAATGTCTTAGGGTGGTGCCAAAGAAACTTGGCAGTTCTATCTTTGCTACCTTCGTCTTTTGGGTGAACTCTTCTCAGTTTTTGTGGGATTCACTTAGAATTGATACTCTCTGCACCAGTCCTCTATTATCTATAGGGCTGTACGTATGAGATTGCACATGGTGTTTTCATGGTTTCCGTTTATTATTATGATTATATCATCGTCATAGTCAACGTTAAAGTAGCAGCTAACGTATTTTCATATCCTAATCATTAAAAATTGCGAGCAAGACTAGATTTCTACTGTACGTCGGCTGACGAAGAGATCGGGAAGATAAAGTAAACGTTATAGAATCCTGGTTCAGAATAAGTGATGGATATTCAAAAGCACTATAAATTAAAAAAAAAAACAATAGGGTTCACAGAATAGTCGGGGATGAAATAAAAAAGCTGTATGAAAAAAAAAAAGACATTCTGGATATACAAAAGATAGCGAAATACTCGATCAGAGTTACTTTTCGAATTAAACATTAAGTGTAGGGGTGAAACCATATTAAGTGAGGTTTTACACGATACCGTGACCAAAACATTAGGGACTGATATTAGCAGAAGTAAGAGATATGGCTTGAAGGAAAATAAGGGAGACTCAGACGAAAGATAGCGAAAGGTTTAACCGCCGTAGGAAACCAGCGAATAGCTTATTCTGTAGGAGATGTGTTAGGTGTAGAGCGATAGGTTTCTAACAGTAGACAACTACAAGAACTAGTCGTCAAATATCAGGGTCCGTTCCATAGTAAAAGTACTTCCCAACGATAAATATCTCGTCGAAGACACTCCCCTGTCTCGCAAATAATCGTTGTTACAAAGCCGTAGTAGCAATTGACAAAATGCAGCCCTGGTTAAATTTTAGCAGTAACTTTGAAAGTAGTTGAGAAGAAAGTGGTTCAGTACGTCGATTCTGTAAAATTCGAACAACAACTCGCATCTCACATAGCTATTCACTGTCACTTCGCTTATGGTTCAAAGTGACCTTGATTTTGCATTCTGTAAACAGCGTCGAAGTGACGGAGGAATTACCTTACCGAATGCCACTATATGTATCATCTATGGCCACTTCTCACGTCATCTCATACTTTATCTGTCAAAATCTTTAGTTCAACTCGCTGACACGCTCGCAAGGGTAGCGCTAGTGTAAATTCGAATTAACAACCGAGTTTTTAGAATGCCAATCAATAAACTCACAGCGGTTTCAGATTCGAAGTTTAGAATGAGATCTTACAGAATAGCATAGCAGATACTTAATGAGTATAAAAAAACATAAAAGTCATGTTCTTGTTCTTATTACACTATTATATAATATTTACATATAATTACATTATTTAGATTCGTGTTTGTAACTATAAGCTTCGATTAACATTTTTTGTTTTTTCATGTCTAGATGTGATATACGTGTAGATGGTTATGTCAAAAGCATAATACATTTAATATTTTAGTATCAGTCTGTGGCACTTACAAGTTACAGGTTCGGTTTGGTTTGAGTTCTATGACCATGAAAATAATTATTTCATTGCAAATTGTACTGTGGTATAGTAGCGATGGCAATGTTTCCTTTCTTAATTAAATACCTCTACTTATACAAAGTTAAAAATAAATAAATATGTAAACAAATGTTCTCCTTTAAACTAGCTTGGTGAGTTAACGATTAGTTAAAATATAGATAGAAAAATGTACATGTAGCAAACGTATTAGAAAAATACTCTGTTTATACCGATAATAGTAACGTAATTCTTATTTCGCGAAGGGACTCGCTTTCACAGGAAGGCCGAGCTGTAAGCCTAATTAGTTTAATGTATTTACAATTACAAGGAATTATTATACCTTTAATAGATGTTGTATTGACTTCATTAAGTAGCAACAGGTCATATGTTAAATTGTAGTGAAATATATTAAATTGTTAATTTAAATGATAATAATTAAATGTATTATTTATTTATCAAATAATTGTAGAAGAATAATCGTTTGGTAATAGCCATTTTATTAATTTAAGATAGTGTATTGATAGTCGTAGTTAATGTCTTAACCGATAGTCGTTGCAATCGGCAGTTGTCGTGTAACCGTTGTACAAGCTAAAGTGAATTTTGTAATTAAAGTGCTGTGGAGATATTACTGGATTTTTATTCTGCAATAATTCTGAGGTTATCCCAATAATAACTAGCTGCCCACCCCGGCTTCGCCCGGGTGCAATTTTTCTTTCGGTATCACACACAGTTTTCTTTCCAAACCCTATCTAGGCAATTACGAAAACAACAAAAAAATAATTAGTCAAATAATTGCAGCTGTTCTGAACTAATGCGCTTACGTACATATAGACTCGGCAATTAAATTTTAGCAAGTAACCTACCCTGGCTTTGCACACGTTCTTTACAGAAAATATAAAATAGCCTATGTTACTCCGAGGAGATGTAGCTTTCGGTAAAATTGGTTGAGTAGTTTTTGAGTTAAATCGTAACAAACAATAAATCAATCATCTTTCTTCGTTGTACATAATATTAATTTAGATGATTAGGATTGTTTTTGTAAATACCTTATTAACCGACAAGCCGTTTCTGAAAAATCAACAAAAGTATAAACAAAATATTTACATTTACGATCTTTTCATTTACTCTGCATTGCGTTTTTTGCGAACATTTACGAACCGATTTGAAAAATTATTTTTTTAACAGACTTCAAAAAAATGAAGAGGTTCTCAGTTCGTCTTGAACTCTTTTTTCCTTTTTTTTTATATATATGTTACCTCATATCTCGAAGACGGCTGGACTGATTTGTAAAATTATTTTTTAGTTTGAAAGGGTACACTTTCTAGTTGGTCCCATTGTCATCACGTTAGAATGTGATGATGGAATCATGGAGAAATCGAGGAAAATTTTTAAATGTTATAGACACACCTATAGCGTTTTGAGTATTTCTTATAGTAACTTGTGCAGTTGCTCTCGAGAAGCACCATTTGGGGAAGTGGAACTGAGTGGAAGACCACAGATAGCCACCGAAACTACTCAATAATATGTATTTCGTGGATTGCGATTCGATTACTTGAATATGGATGTTAAGCACTTTATGCTCGTCACAATGCATATGGTGAAGTAGAGCTGATGGTGATGTACCAGGAGAACTCCTCAAAAATTAACGGCTCTGCACCAGGAAAAGCAATATTTTGTAAAAGGTGATAAGTAGTTGACATTTCGGATTTTGTAACTAGATAAATTACAAACCGACCCACTAAAAAGCGTGAAAAAAAATTTTTTAGCAAAAAATAGAACCGACTTCCATATCAAAACACTACAAAGCCAAAAATATTTAATTTCGGAAAATGGTGTGAAAAAAATAAGAAAATACAAAACCAATAACACCGACTAACAGAATTATAGAGGTAGGATGTTTATTTTTAACCTTTAGACATATGCCATCGCGGACTTCGCTATAGGCATATATAAGATACACAATTCCACCATACATTGATATACTACATAAACTTTCGGATTCCCCCGGCACGGAAGCGAGGCGCCCGGTCAAATCACGGCGACACAAAATTAATTTCGTTGAGCATTATTTTGATTTTGCAATATTTCCTAAGATATTCATTTAATTTGCATGGTGTAAAGGGAAAAATTAATCTTCATGAAATGCCCAAGCCAACTAACGTATTTAAAATGATAAGGATTAATACAGTATTTGTGTAAATAGTTTTCCAATTACGGCTTTATAATTGTCGATTTTAGACTTTTTAAGGTGTACAGTACCGTAGTACATTTATTTTGATCTATCTCGTACGGTTCAGCCAGCCTTTGCAATGTAAGCGCAAAAACATTTTTTTTTTATTAAGACCACTTTAGAAAAAAATAAAATTATAAAATCACTCTATTTATTAAAATAAAACGTTACTTTTAAAGATCTAAGCATACGTAGGGACAGACAACGGAAAGCGACTTTGAAAATAAATTGTACTTTATATTGATGCTATGTACTTTTTTTTTCTTACCTATTTTAACCAATGTACTTTAACTGCACAAAAAAAAGGTGGCAACCCTAGTCACAATGCATATGGTGAAGTAGAGCTGATGGTGATGTACCAGGAGAACTCCTCAAAAATTAACGGCTCTGCACCGGGAAAAGCAATATTTTGTAAAAGGTGATAAGTAGTTGATATTTTGGCTTTTGTAACTAGATAAATTACAAACCGACCCACCAAACAGCGTGAAAAAAAACTTTTTAGAAAAAAATAGAACCGACTTCCATATAAAAACACTACAAAGGCAAAAATAACTTTTATTTCGGAGGCGGTGTTTTTAGTTTTGTATATATTTTCGTTTTTGACACCGCCTTCCGAAATTAAAGTTATTTTTGCCTTTGTAGTGTTTTTATATGGAAGTCGGTTCTATTTTTTGCTATAAAGTTTTTTTTTTCAACTGTAAGATTTAGTTTTGAAACATTTTAGGTTTGTAGTTTTGCAATGCGGGTCAGGCCGTGGATGGGTGATCTTACAACATTGAGATTCCTCTGTACCCCGGACAGCACGTTCATCCATTGTTCTCAGGTGTCATATGTACAGACACCAACATCAAGCTACAACAATCTGTCAAATTTCTTTAATAGATTTTCAACTTTATTGTTAAAGAAATTAGGTTCAAGGTTGATTGGGAAAATTTGACAGTTTCGGGTAGCTTCATGTGCTGGCGTCTGTACATCTGTGACAGTCGTTAGGGTGGTCGGATACCAGAAAATCCGAACACCATTCTTGCCTAAGGGTATCTTATTACCCTGCTAATGGGTTGTAGAGGTCAGATAGCCAGTCGCTCCATGTAGAACACTAGTACTCAGTTGCACACGCTTTAGACTGGATACCGACCCCGAACTACAACGTGTAACGGAAACCCCATATCTATCCAAAAGGACTGAAGACAACATCTGGTATGGAGTTTCTATGCAAAATTTCAGCTCAAAATAAGTGACTCACAGAATTAACCCCAAATTATTGGTTTCATATATTTCTTGAATACCAATCATAACAAACGTGTCACAGCACTACGAGGGTCAATAACTTTCCACGTCACTTGCCAATAACACGATAATTCTTTTCGTTCTTCTTAATTTGAAAAATTCGGTCTCTGGTATCAGTGTATTGGAATTTGTAATAAGTTCTACACCCGTAGACTTAGGATTACAAAACCCTGGCCATATCGTTTGTTATCATCCAAAGAAGCCATGCACTTGGTATGTATATACCCTTTAAATTACACGTTGTATAGTTAGAAAAAGTACATGCGTCACAATGATAAAAGGAAATGTTTCTTTTTTCTGAAGAAACATTTCCTTTTACAATTGTAAATGTGGGTACCATGTTGTCATCTATGATTAGAAGTTTACTTATCTGAAAAGAATACGCTCTGCGGTGGTCGAGTCTGTCCTGCTCACTTAATTATTTTCTTACTGTTGGTGGCGCGTGTGTTGGATTATTTCGCTCCCTTCATAATGGTTTCTTGAATGGTGCTGATACAGGTATTATGTTCGTGAATAGGCGATCTGTTCAGATTGGTAAATTCTAAATCAATATTATTTTTATATACCGTTATTATCCAAAAAGATTTACCTACGCATCAGAAAGTAAAATATGCGACAATTCAAACGTCCCTGTGATTGGTTTATTTGAATCGAAAGCCATGAGAGTTAAAATGCAATCTAATTGTTGGGAGGCATAAGTTTGGACTGAATTGTGCTAAATTTAGGAGATTATTATCGATTTTCTTGATTTTGGGAGGCCCTAGTACTTATGGTTTTGGAAGCTAGCATAGGTTAGTTTATTTTTTTATTTTTTTTTTATTTATTTATTTTATTTTACAGAAAGCTTACAGACTAATAACAAAGATAAAATAACATTCGTTGATAGGGAAATTTGCTAATTACAAGCTTCCACATATATGATATCAAGTTACATCTAATTTTTGTTGACATTTAACCAAAAATAATATACTTATCACTAAGGTTCAACTAAGGTACAAACTAAGACTTAAAGCTAAAAATGTAACTACTAAGAAGATGATAAAATCATGCAACATAAAAATAATAAATTATAAACAAATTACGTCTAATCACGAGTGTCACCAAAATATTCATTGTTTAGAATTTTTCTAATTTTCTGAGCACTTGTGCAAAATAAGTCGATTTCCAGGTGCAAGGGTAAATTATTAAATGCAATAACACTGCGTATGGAGAAGGCGTTGCGCCTGTACTTAGTAGATGCATAAGGTGCCTGAAGCAAGGGTCGTCTGCGTAGGTTATTTATATTGGTGCGGAGGTTTATTTTATTAAGGAGTTCTGGACAATCAATCGAACCGTTTGCATTGTTTGCCAAAAAACATATGTCACCAATATTACGTCTTACGTCCAAGGGTAAAAAGTGGTATCGCTTACAACGTTGTTCGTAGTTATCTGAGAACTGTTTTGCCTTAAAGTCTAAGTACCTCAAAAATCACCTCTGAACGGATTCAATACGAGATTTGTAAATCTCGTATGAGGGTTCCAGACTTGGGAAGCGTACTCGAGGTGGCTGCGCACAAGAGAACAGTACAAGACTTTTACTGGTTTTAAAGATCGGAAGTTAGCACAAGCTCTAATAATAAAACCAAGAGCTCTGAAAGCTTTCTTGACTATTGCTTCTATGTGGTCATCGAAAAGTAACTTACTGTCGTGTACTACACCAAGATCTCGAATAGTGCTTGTCTTCCTAATATACGTACCATCTAGTGTATACCCTGAACCGATAGTAGTTTTCTGGCGAGTGAATACCACGTGAAAACATTTGCATACGTTAAGTTGTAACTTGTTAGTTTTACAGTACGCTACAAATCTGTCAAGGTCTGACTGCAGCAGTTCAGTATCAGACGCCGTACGTACAGTCTTAAGGACCTTCATATCATCCGCGTAAAGTAAAATATCCGAATTCAAGAAGCAGTTTTTTATGTCCGAGATAAAAATTGTGAATAATAAAGGTCCCAAGATTGATCCTTGGGGCACACCTGATGGGATAGTTTTCCATCCAGACGAGTATCCACGTAGAACTACAGCCTGTGTTCGGTTATCTATGTATGACGAAAACCAACGGAACAGGTCACCGTGTATTCCTGCAGATAATAGCTTCTGAAGAAGCACACGGTGATCAATACGGTCAAAACACTTGCTGTAGTCCGTGTAGATAACATCGACCTGACAACGCGTATCCATCCCCGTGGTTATTAATTCATTGGACAATATCAGGTTGGAGGCAGTCAACCGGTTTCTGAGGAAGCCATGCTGTTCGTTGCCAAGGTGACGTTGCAATGCCGAGTAAACTGCCGTATGCACCACTCGTTCCAGAACTTTAGAGAAGAGACATAGTTTAGAAATGGGGCGGTAATTTTCTATATTCGACTTATTCCCTTTTTTAAACACGGGTGTTATGAATGCCGATTTCCACATCTTCGGAACGATACCCTCTCTTAGCGACCGTTCGAACAGTAGACAAATTGGTGCCACAAGGCTTTTTGCACAATTAATTATAAAAATGGGCGGTATTAAGTCTGGCCCACCAGATTTAACGGGGTCAAGACCTTTAAGTAGTCTGAATACAATATTAGGACACACACTGACAGTGCTCAGGTTCACCGCGCTGGAACATTGAGTATCTGCCATAATATCCAAATCAAATCTTGAGTCAGAGTTGGATTCCTGAAAAGTTGATTGTTGATCACCTGTTTCAGCAGAGAGGTCCATATAATGCAGTACATTAGGTAATGAGTTACCACTTCTTTTACTTTTAATATAAGACCAGAAACACTTAGGGTTTTTAGAGATTGATGATTCTATTTTTTCCATATAAGTATCAAAACAATCCGCCTCTAACTGCTTAGCTCGGTTTCGCAGCAGAGAAAATGAGTGGTAATCAGATATATTACCGTAATTTTTATATTTATTGTGGTATTTATGCTTTTCTTTTAATATTTTAATTAAAGCATTGGTATACCAATGCGGATGTGTTGATTTGCGTACCGGTTTAACGGGAATGTGCAATTCCCTTAGCTCATATAATTTGCTATAGAAGAGGCATACGGCTTGTTCTAAGGATCCTGCAGACAACAGTAAGTTCCAGTCCACAGTGTCAAGTGCAGATATAATTGCGGGGTAGTCTCCTTGATAAAACATATATTTGACACCTGGTTTATCAACACACTTATGAACTTCAACGAAATCAGCGTTAATAATCAAAGGTTTGTGGTGTGTATCCACAGGCACTGCCATTGGGTCACCGCACTCATGCACTTTTACTGCACTATTTGAAAAAACAAGGTCTAATAACCTACCATTGACGTTACGTTCACCATTAAATTGAGATAAGTTACACGCATTTAATGAGTCAATGAAATCTAAAATTGATCGAACAGTTACTTTCTCAGGATTTAATTCCGGGCTGTCGTCCGAGTGACGCCATTCCACATCGCCACCAAAGTTGAAATCACCAGTTATGATAAAAGTATCTAAAGGGTGGGCGGTTACTAAATGGTTAATATTTTGATGAAAGTTCTGTAATTGATCTGTGTACGAATATTTCTTTTCTCGATTCTGAGCCGTCAAGGAGTTCTCCTGATGCTTCACCATCAGCTCTATTTCATCCAATGCATTGTAACGAACATAAAGTGCTTAACAACCATATTCAAGTAATCGAATCGCAACCAATAAAATACTTAATGAGTAGTTTCGGTAGCCTTCTGTGGTCTTCACCAACAGTTACACTTCACCAAATACCCAAATCGGTATAGGTGTGCCTATAATATTTGAAGATTTTCCTCGATTTGTCGAGGATGCCATCATCAGATCTTGACTTCATGACAATTGCAATGGGACCAATTAGAAAGTATACCCTCTCATCAAAAAAGAAAGCCTAATATGATGAAATGATAAAAACAAAATCATAGATGTCAAAGACAAAAAATCCGTGTATATGTTGTGGGGCAAAGTTAATTAATCTTCTTTTTGCAAAAAGCAATTTTTACTGAATACAGCGTTTTGTTTTGTTTATTTATTTTTTACTAGCTGCTGCCCGCAACTTCGTTCGCGTGGGAGGGTATCTCGCATAAATCCCGATCCCGTGGGAATTCCGGAATAAAAGGTAGCCTATGTGCTACTCCAGAATGTCAACTATCGACTAACCAAATTTCATTAAAATCCATCTAGTAGGTCCGGAGATTAGCGTGTACAAACAGACTTTTTTAGGGTTCCGTAGCCGAATGGCAAAAAACGGAACCCTTATAGTTTCAATATGTCTGTCCATCTGTCTGTCTGTCTGTCTGTCTGTCTGTCTGTCTGTCCATCCGTCCGTATGTCACAGCCATTTTATTCCGAAACTATTAAGACTATACATGTGAAACTTAGTAGGTAGATGTATTCTGTGAAGCGTTTTCCGATTTTAGGAAAAAAATTAAAAAATATTTAAAATAAAGGGGAGTCCCCATACATGGAACTATTTTAATTTTTATATATTAATTTTTTTTCATGAAACCTATGCGTGTGTGGTATCTTTAGACAGGTCTTTAAACATAATATAAGGGTTTCTAAAACCACTTTTTCATAAAGTCAATCGTTTAAAAGATATAAGCTTCCAAAGTGGTAAAATGTGTGTCCCCCCCTCTAACTTCTATAATAATGCAATGAAAAAACTAAAAAAAATATATGTCTGTAGATCTTAATATAAACTTTCAAGCAAAATTGGTTTGAACCAAATCGGGTCAGCAGTTTTTGAGATACAGCATATTTCATAAAACCGCAAATATAACTTTGTAATTCATACAAACACTATGAAAAACAAAGTTATTTAGCGTAGTTGTAAAAATGTGAATAAGCTAGTTTTAAGAAATTTTAAGGTTTTTTTTTATTCGTCAAATAAATATACATAATTATTATATAATATTATTATAGTTACTACGGAACCCTTCATGGGCGAGTCTGACTCGCACTTGGCCAATTTTTTTTTTGCCGTGTTGCCGTTTCTTAACCCACCTCAATTATTATTTTCGTATAAAATTTAAATGTACAAACACACTTTTTTACTGTTTTATTATATATATAGATTATTCTGTGTACTAAGCTAAATATAAATCAAATAATTCATTTACTAGTGCAAATTTAATTTAATTTTGGCCTTAAACATACGTTTAACACTGTTATAATTGAGAACCAGTAACCGAATGGAAAAAACGAAGCCTTATACATTGGTCATGTCTATCTCTCTTTCCGTATGTCACAGCCATTTTATTTGGAACCTATTAGAATTACAGACTGATTTCAAACTTGGTAGGGGGATGTATTCTGTGAACCACTTTACGATTTCTATACAATAAATAATAAGGGGGCAATAATACATGGAACTGAAACTAAAAGAAAAAATATCAAACCTATACATGTAGGATATCTATAGATAGGTCTTTAAAATTTAATTGAGATTCCTGAAACTATTTTTTGTTCAAAAGTGAATTGTTCGAAACATAGAGACTTTCAAAATGGTCTCAAAAACTAATCTCAAAAAATGCTGACTGTAAGTTTTTCATATATGTTTATGTAGAAATAATAGTAATAAAACTGTGCTGTAGATCTGAATCTAAACTTTCAATGAAAATTGGTTTGAACGAGATATAGCCAGCAGTTTTGAGATATATTAAAATAAAAAAGTATCGGGAATGGGTGATATTTATGGTTCGAAATAATAAAAAAATGTTTTTTTTTTTCGTTGATTTTTTGAGATTGGCACAACTGTTGTCCATTTTGGCGCGGAGTTAAGAGTTGCATCTGTCATTTAGATTTAATACAGTGCTGTTTTAAGTTAGATCATATTTTTAGTGTGTATTACGAATTTCATGATGGACAAAAACACATCACAGACAGACGCCTGTGATTTCAAAATAACTGTATTTTCTCAAGTTTAGACGATACTAAAATGTTTCTTTTTGTCCCATTGTCTTTCGGTTTAACCTCTGAACCGGCTAGACCGATTAAAGTGCGACTTTCATTCGAAGATAAAAGGGATTATAGTGCAACATATAAGCTAATTTTTATCACCGAATTTCCATAGAATAGTGATTTACCCACACGAATGAAGTTGCGGGCACAGCTGCTAGTGTTAAGTAATAATGTACGATCCTATCAATGAGCAGCTCAGTTAGTATCTGATACATTTCAGATGGAATTTAAAACTATCGTTGAATAACTGAATGCCACGCTACTGCAATACTACAAGTGAACAGCTCATACGGGAAGCAACCCACGACGAGCGGAGAACATTACTTCATCCAGTCAAAGATAAGTATTTTATACATTTACAAATACTTTTTTCATAAATTTCTTTTATTCTTGTGTACGTGAGCACCGACTTGGATGAAGTTTTTGTGTATATTTTAATGGGTCCGTGAATGGTTTCAAACCAATTGGACCCGGGAGGATGCGCTACAGACGGTTTGACACCAATTTTCCATAATTGCTAAATAATTATCTGGGATGAATATACAATATGGTGATTTTGATAGGATGATGGAAGATCTTAATGGAAATGATGACTAAACCGTAAAATGATAAATGATAAATGATAAATGATCTTTATTTTGCAAATTGGTTATTAAATAACTCTTTTACACGTCATTTTTTCCTTAAATATTAACTAGATGAGGCCGGTGTTTCCTAACTGACTACCCTGAGAAGAAACACCGAAACAAACTCAGGGGTCCGTCTCTTTTAAAGTCCATACAATCTACACTGAATTAATTATATGGGAACCTTGTAGGTTTCAGTCTGAGGCGGTCTTTTGAAGAAAGATGCTCACAGATATGAGTGGGCCTGTCCATACAGTGCAAGCATTTGTCAATTGACGTATAGCTCAACTTAGAACAAGGAGCTTAACGATTTGACGAACAATACCAAGGTAAGGACCTT
Source organism: Tholera decimalis (assembly GCA_943138885.2). NCBI lineage: Eukaryota > Metazoa > Arthropoda > Insecta > Lepidoptera > Noctuidae > Tholera > Tholera decimalis. Next base: position 18,698,117 of record OW964573.2, on the reverse strand, counting down.
TAGGTAGGCCGCAAAAAGCACTCAAACTGCCAGACAATTTATTATGTTTAACTCGAATAAATAAATAAAAAAAAAAACCTACATAGTGCACATATTCACAATCGTTTATGAGGATTATGTAGATTAGTCCGAAATGGCCTTTTGAGGAAAGACCAAACAGATTTGAGTAGACCCGTCCCGTCAGTGCAAGCCTTTGTCAGTTAGTCTGTAAATTAGTTAGAAGTAATTTGGAAACAATATGTAAATATTGTATGGCATGTTGCATTTGTTTTCCGAGCAGAACAACGTTTGCCGGGTTCCCTTGTGTTTATATATATTTTTACTTTATCATACAACAGTAATAGCATTTTGAACAAATATTGGCACTTCGAGATGGACAGAAGATTGTTCGCTTATGAAAATTTAAGTAAAATGTTATTGTAGTTTGGGGTTGTCTACCTGATTACGTTTGCCCTATTTTGAGATTCGATTAAAGATATAGCCTCGTGGTCATAAGACAAAAATAAAATTCTGGTTTCAAGAGCACATTACAACTTTCATATGAATGATTGCTGTCAGTACTTTGCGAGGTCGGTTAGTTTGAGTTTATTTGAACAAAGGGGACATCAATATGTTATGGTACACATTTTTTTTGTTATAATACCAGAAACGAGCTATGTTTCAATTTACTTTGATATTTGAAGAAAATCGAAAGTAAATTGGTAGAATAATAATAAGAATTATATTTCTTTAAGAGATTTCTTTGCACTGGGCTAAATTTCAAATATTATTTTGATTATATATAATATAATTGACTTTACTTAATTAAATTATTGAAACTCAACTTTGTGTTCAATTAACAAATGCAGTTATTTATTGCAAAAGCCGGTCAGTTTGTAGTGCCTGGCGTATTGCAATTACATGAGATATCATCGTATCCATATTTAGAAAGGGGATTGAGTGAAGGTAACTTGAAATATAATGTTGTAAGTAGGTACAGTCATTTATAAATGTTATGGCCTTTCTTATACTATATCAACATAGGATTTAGGATAGCATCATATTGAAGGACATCAATTATTATACATTACAAAAAGCTTGGCACTTGTATTAGTTTAGTACATCAATACTAAACTAATAAAAATATGTCTATGATACGGCAGACAATGAATGTACCTTTATTTTTTTAAATGATAATCGTCTTCTTGAGACTTATAAACTATGTTTAATCAAAGAAAAGACACATACACACACACGTACATATGTACTGGTCTTTTCTTAGATTAATTTGACACATCAAGATCAATAAATAATTGGCATAACTACAAGCAACTTCCAGAAAAGAAACCAATGAACACCTCATTGGTTCTTTCGATTATAAAAAAATATATTCATCCTGAAAAAGAAGAAGCATCTACTACCTGAACATAAGTTAAAACTCTGAAAAAACGTTTAATTAATAAATATTGCATACAGAATTAAATTGTTGAGGTCAAAACATGTCTAGGTATATTATGTTTTGTTATGTGAATTCTTATGATAATTTCATTGTAAATTCTGGGAACATGTGGGTTATTATTTAATAGTTCAGTATTATTTAATAATTGTCTGGCAGTTTGATTACTTTGTGCGGCCTACCCAAATGTCCTTTCTTTGGTATTGTTCGTCAGATTGTTGAGTTTTGTCAGGTCTTGCTTAAACTCAACGATTTCTAACAAATGCTTGCACTGACTGGACAGGTTCAATCAAACTGCATGGTTTTTCCTCAAAAAACCATCTCAGACACGGATCTGCATGTTTCTGACATGATCCTAAATCATTATATAAACTTCAAAAAAGGTAGATGAAAAGTAAAGCGAAAAAAGAAAACAAACAATAAAAAAGAACGTTAAGTATGAAAAATCCTTTAACCAGGAAAAGCTAAATACTAAAAAAATACTAACAAGGAAAATAAAAGAAACTAAAACAAGGTATAAAAAAATACGAACACAGTAATTATTTAGCAAATAAATTACTTATTGTATTTTCTGTTCTCTTGATTATTCCTACTTATAGTTTTGACAAACAAAATCGATCCAAACCTACACACTAGATTTTGTTTGTCAAAAAAGTGTTTGTGGTTTTATTTAATACCCCATGAATTTTTTTAAACTTATTTCCGATGATTTATTGCGTATGTGAGGAATGTGTGAATTCACGATATTTAAGTAACATTTTATTGACTGTCTGGCAATTTGATTACTTAAGGAGGCCTGTACAAATGTCCATTCTTTGGTATTGTTCGTCAGATGGTTGAGTTTCAAAAGGTCTTAATTTAAACTCAACGATTTCTGACAAATGCTTGCACTGATTGGACAGGTCCACTCAAAGTGTGTGGTTGTTTCCTCAAAACACCACTTCAGACTACATATTCCTGACACGCTGCTACGGAAAAGTAAAAAAAAATAAAGATATAAACATTAAAGAGAATGAATAGAAAATGATGTAATAAAATAAATAAATATTTAAAAAGTTATTATTCATAATCTGAGATCTAAATGTTGTTGAACTTGATATCAATTTCTGTTACCTGTTACCCTAAGGTTGAAAGTCATTAGCACAATCAGGTAAATATGAAATAGGAGTTACTATTTAAATATTAAACCACAAATGTGAGAAGTGACTTCAACCTGAAATGATTTTCTGTTGAGGTATAAGACCTTTTAATCTAAAGTGTAAGCTATTTTAGGTTCTAGGAACCGGATCACTCCTCGAGTCTGAGTGTGTAATGTGTATAATGTACTTTGCCAGTAACATTCATTAGTTTCTGACATTTGACTTAACCGATGAAAGCTTACTATGTCTAGGCTCTCAGAGGATTTTATTATAAAAGTAATTAAGTGTACATTACGTACTATTAGTACCTAATGTATAATGCCAATTTGTAGTTTCTGACCTCACGATAATATAAAAAAGACTAGAAATCTGGATACACATTTTTGATAAACATTATCAATTATTGATTTTCGCATGTTGGCCCAATGACATTAAGCTTTGGTTGTCAAAAATGTACCTTTGGATATTAATACTTTTCTTATTTTTACTACATTATTGAGATGTTTAAGATTAATAAAATTACGATGAAATTGTTAGCAATTAGTTGTATACATTACAAATAATTGCGAACAATTTGTTTAATGAGTTATTGTGAATGTGGGAAATATTATGAATTAGGCTTAAATAGTTCTCATACTAAAAAATGATAAGTCTTGTCTGGTAGTTGGAGTTCATAAGAAGCCCCTGAATATTGCCATTAATTGGTATTATTTAATCAGATCGTTGATTTGACAAAGATTTAGTTGACCTTTACCTTTTCCGATACACACTTGCAATGAACCACGACGCTTGAGAGGGCCTGTCCAGACAAAGCCACTCAAGCTTCATGGTTTTTTCATCAAATTACCATTACCGACACTTAGCCGAACGGTCCTCATATCACCGATCTGCCAATATAATGCCTGGACTTGCAAGAACCTGTGAACTATTTCTTTTTCCTATTCAGAAAGAGCCCAATCTTGACCTCGATTTCGCCTGATGGTAAGCGATAAATGAGGTCTACGATGGAACAAGCGAGCCCAGAAGATGCCTATTTATTCTTGCTTTAAAGATTGAAAGGTCATAAGTGGCAGGGAACACAGAAGCCGGCAGAGAATTCCAAAGCTTGGAAGTGCGCACAATAAATGTGGACATTATTGTTACTATAGAGATACTAGTAGATTTCATAATTTTTTTAAATTGTATTGAGAAGAAAGTGTTACTGATGTGTTTCTATCATTATATCACTATCTTAAAAATTACGTATCTAGTAAGTATCAATCGCAATAAAAAAATACAAGTTGACGAAACGCGCGAATTTTTTACACGATCTCACTAAAATACTGGCAGCAGTTAACTGAATTCTCTTTAAATATCACTGGTCGATATTATACCGTAAATATTTATCCATTATCATAAAAATGGCGCACTTTAAAACTTTTAACAACCCTATCTACGTGTTTGTGTTTTAATACTTTTCAAAGTAATAAACCTGTTTAGTTATTAAAAATTTGAACCATTTATGCAAGCAATTAATATTAATCGGTTGAGACATTGTTCAGTTTTAGAAAACAATAGTTACATAATTGTAAATATGGCCATTAAAAACGGCAATATATTAAAATCATTTTTGAAACTTCGACTCTTAGTTCAGAGCCGTTACTACTAGTCCATCAGTGCTTTCAAAAATAAACTATCATGGTTTTATTAAAGCATGCTTGTTGGAGCAGTTGTTTTTCGAAATCAGATTTACTAAAATAGGTGTTTAATGATATTTGCATTCGATGCATTCCAGATGGAAATTGAAACAACAACTGTGCGCTACTTTCCTTGAGCTAGTGGTGGCACTACGAACTGATCATCTGGAGCGTCCTACACAACAGTGCCTCGGCCAATCACAGATGTGAGTACCTATAATCTATTTCGTAATCCGATCTTAATCACTTAGTGATAGTACCACGTATTTACTTAAAAAATTGTTTAAGTATTTATAGTATATGTATAATTTATATCAGACCACTAAAGACTACCCGCAGTACTGTCTGTTCATGTTTCTTTGAATTCCATCCAAAGATTGTCTTTAATAGATCGCTTTCAGTAAGGAAAAGTCGCCCGGTACACAATGAAGAGTATTCGTTACTACGCATTGTAACAATCATTGTTGCTTTTCGAAAGTTTAAAAACAATAGTATACAGGAAAAGATGTTCTAGCAAACTTTACTAATATCAATTCAACCCGCTGTCAATGATGCGTGCTCATACCGACCTAATAGAAATTTAAAAGTTGATTGTATTGTATGTTTTAAAAATTGATATTTTATTTAGATAGCTATAGAAATATGATTGATCGAATCGAAGGTTTAAAGGCGAATAAATGGGTTTAAGCGACATTTTTTTAACTTTACAGGAGAGCCATTTAAAAGTTATAACACCGACTACAGCATAAATGTCAACTTCTTATTACCTTATGCAAAATATTTCTTATCCCCGTGCAGGGCCGTTAATTTTGGATGAGTTCTCCAGTTACTACACCATCAGCTCCACTTCACCATATGCATTGTGTCGACCATAAAGTGTTTAACAACTTTATTCAAGTAATTGAATCGTAACCCATGAAATACTTATTATTGAGTATATCCGGTGGCTATCTGTGGACTTCATCATCAGTTCCACTTCACCAAATAGTGCTTTTCGAGAGCAAGCACAAGTTACTATCGCTATAGGTGGGCCTTTAATATTTGAAGGGTCCCCTCGATTTCTCCCACCGACAACAGCATAAATGTCAACTTCTTATTACCTTATGCAAAATATTTCTTTTCCCCGTGCAGGGCCGTTAATTTTGGAGGAGTTCTCCTGTTACTACACCATCAGCTCCACTTCACCATATGCATTGTGTCGACCATAAAGTGTTTAACAACTTTATTCAAGTAATTGAATCGTAACCCATGAAATACTTATTATTGAGTATATCCGGTGGCTATCTGTGGTCTTCATCATCAGTTCCACTTCACCAAATAGTGCTTTTCGAGAGCAAGCACAAGTTACTATCGCTATAGGTGGGCCTTTAATATTTGAAGGGTCCCCTCGATTTCTCCATGATGCCATCATCAGATACAAACTTGATGATAATGCAACCAACTACCCTTGAAACAAAAAAATAATTTATCAAATCGGCCCAGCCATCTTCGAGTAATCGGAGAACACACTATGACTGTAAATCAATTAAACCTATGAGAGTTATCAATAGTAAAAATAAATTAAAAAAGTACATAAGAATAAATAAATACATAATTAAAACAAGAAAAATGGTCAAAAAACAAAAATTCTTTATTAAAAATGTTAAATTAAACAGGGAAAGGTTACACATTTTCCAACAAGCCCGTTCCATCATCGGACTACGAGACAAACGGCGAAGCGCCATCGTTACATGGTGGACATCCCACCCATACGCACCAAACGTTTTGGGAATACCTTCATTGTGCGTACGGCTAAGGAGTGGAATTCCCTGCCGGAGTCTGTGTTTCCCGATAGCTATAACCTAGGAGTCTTTAAGTCAAGAGTGAATAGGTTACTTTTAGGTAAGCGTGCTCCATCTTCGACCACATCATCACTTACCATCAGGTGAGATGGTGGTCAAACGCGAACCTATTCAAAAAAAAAAAAAAAAAAAAAAAAAAAAAAAAAAAAAAAAAAAAAAAACATTTATTAAAACTGTTAGATATGTATTCTTCGAACTTAGAAAAATGTACTAAACAATACCAAACTGACACCAAAGACTTACAGAGTGAATTAAATCGGTTACAGCAAAAACTTAACTCCGTGTCAATCAAATATTCTGCCTCTGAAAACCAAGTGAGGGAATATATGTTGGCAATAAATGATCTGATAAGCTCCCAAAACAGCAACTGTGAGCATTGTCAATCTGTTATATCTACACCAGACCATTTATTGTCAATGCATGATAGCAATTTACTGCAGTCCTGTGTCAGTTTGCCGGTAGAAAATTCAAATAATTCTGATGGTTTGTCACAAAAGAGTGTAAATAATGATATTGTTATTTTTTGTGATGAGATTGGGAAAAGTTTAGGCCAACTTTTAACCAATGAATATCCAGGGCATTCAATAATAAACAATTGCATGCCTGGCTGTTCATTATCTGATATAATGAAAAAAATAATAAATTGTAAAGTTTGTCAAGAAACTACACTTGTCATTTTTGTTGGTAGTAGGGGGACGCTGAACAAGGGAGAGCTGCTCCAATACTATAGAATTCTGAGTAACTTACAAGTAAAAAAAATTGTTATGTTCACATATCCATATAGTCAAAGTTTGCCACAGGAAGAAAACCTTTTTAGATTTAATATTAACATGTCTTTGCACAATGTGACAATAAATAATAATTTATTTCATTTAATTGATACCAACACTTATGTTGGACATACTTTTTGTTTGAAAAAAGATAGATATCTTGTTGATAGGTACTATCTTTCTATGTATTGTAAAAGACAGATAGCTGTGTCGCTATCATATTACTTTAATATTACAGCCAAGAACTTGGCTAAACAAGTTGCTCCTGTTGAGCAATGCCATGACATGTTGGAATATTCTGCCAATCACTTGGCATCAAATATTGACATTATGAATTGTGATTTAAATTAAAAATTAAGACAACAGATACAAACTCTAGCATTATTGTAAATAATCAGAATAAAACAAATGTAGTTTTAAAATCAACAACTACTATTAACCTGGTACATCAAAATATTCAAGGATTCTTAAGTAAGGATTTAGAAGTAGAATTATTTCTTAATATTAATAGTATTGATATTCTATGTGTAACAGAACATTGGTTAAAAAACCATCAATTTAGTTTCAATTTTAAAAATCACCAGGTTGGTAGTTCGTTCAGCAGAGTATCAGCCATACATGGTGGCTCTTTGATATTAATAAGTAATCAACTAAAATTCAGGGATCGTACGGATATTGTGGGTCTCTCTGTTGAGCGGATAATTGAAATAGCCTGTATTGAATTGGAGCAGTTTGTTATATTAAGTGTGTACAGACCACCTTCAGGATTGTATGACTGTTTTGAGTCAGTAATGGATGAAGTTTTGAATAAAATTTGTAATTTGAACAAGTCTATCATTATTTGTGGTGACTTTAATGTTAATTTATTAGAAAATTCTGGCTTGAGTACTAAAATTTTGAGTTTGTTCCAGTCATACAATCTCGTTAACCTGTTTATGGAGCCTACTAGAATAACCCCCACTAGTGCCACTTGCCTAGACAATATTTATACAGATGTTTTACCTACCCACAAAAAAATAATAAACTTATTAGATTCTGATCACTGTGGGCAACTAATTACTCTATCAAATGTGGGTAAGATGAAGACAAAAAAAGATATCACTGTAAACCCTAAATCAAAATATCGCATGGAAACATTTAAAACTAAACTTTTAAACAAAATGCCATATTTGTCAACTAATGGTGACCCGAACAAACATTATAATGATTTTTTTTAACATGTACTGTAAACAATTTGATACCACATTTATTCCCAGGTCTTTATCAGTACATAATAACACTTCCTTTAGCGACTGGGCCACCGTTGGTATCCATAAAAGTAGAAAACGGCTTTATGAACTGTATGAGGAACGGACTTATATCAACACAGTAGAATTTAATTTATATGTTAAGAATTATTCAAAATTATTTAAAAAAGTGTGCTATATTGCCAAATCACGTTACTTGAGTTCAAAAATTAAAAATAGTAATAATGTAATAAAAATGACTTGGAATATTATTAATAGTGAAACGGGCAGGTCTTGCAAACGAAATAACGATTACAGCCTTGCTATTGATGATAAAATAATTAAATTAGATTCGCAAGTTGCCGTGGCTTTTGAATCGTTCTTTGCTGAGATTCCCATATTGACAACCAGATCTCTGAATGCGTCACCCATTGCTGCAGAAACTTTACTCAAAGAAAATGTGCCAGTTTGTGGCTCTGAATTTCAATTTCAATATGTAACTTATAATGATGTAATAAAAACTTTTAAATCTCTGAATGTTAAAAAGACTGCAGACCTATGGGGTAATTCAGTTGATGTTACCAAGTCTATTATAAACATTGTAGCACCTACATTAGCTGTTATTTTTAATAAATGTATTGATCATGGTGAGTTTCCCGATCTAATGAAATATAGTAAAATACTACCATTATTTAAATCAGGTAGCACTTCAGACCCCACAAATTATAGACCTATATCAGTGCTACCTACTTTTAGTAAAATTTTTGAAAAAATTATCTTAAATCAAATGCAGAGGTATTTTAATAAGCACAAGTTACTGCATCACAATCAATTTGGTTTTACTAGGGGTCGTTCAACAACTGATGCCGGTGTTGAACTTTTAAGTCATATTTATAGTGCATGGGAAGATAAGTGCGATGCTTTGGGCATTTTTTGTGATTTGTCGAAGGCGTTCGATTGTGTTCTCCATGAAACATTGATCAGGAAACTACACTACTACGGAATCCGGGATACCTCTCTGGATCTTCTTACTTCATATTTAAGTGATAGGATTCAAAGAGTTGATGTGAACGGTAAAACATCTCCCGGATCTATAGTCAAAATGGGGGTCCCCCAGGGCTCAATTTTAGGTCCTTTTCTATTTCTTATTTATATTAATGACTTGCCATTCCTCATAAAGGATAATCATGATATAGTGTTGTTTGCTGATGATACTTCACTTTTATTTAAATTCAAACGTCAGCAGATGGTTACTGACGATGTTAATAGTGCCCTCGCAACGGTAGTGAATTGGTTTAATGTCAATAATCTTATGCTTAACGAGAAAAAAACTAAGTGCATAAAGTTTACATTACCGCATGTGAAACAAGTAAACACAAGTGTGTCAATAAAGGGCGAAAGCTTAAAACCCGAAGACACCACAGTGTTCTTAGGCATTACTTTAGATGCGAAGCTTCAGTGGGGCCCCCATATAGATAAATTGTCCAAAAAACTTAGCTCTGCAGCATTTGCCGTCCGAAAAATTCGTGGCCTAACTGATTTAGAGACGGCCCGTTTAGTGTATTTTAGTTATTTTCATAGTGTAATGTCATACGGCATTTTACTATGGGGGAATGCCGCCGATATAAATACAATATTTGTGTTACAAAAAAGAGCCATTCGTGCTATTTATAAATTAAGTCCACGGCACTCCCTCAGAGATAAATTTAAAGAGATTAATATAATGACTGTGCCTTCTCAGTATATTTATGAGAATCTCTTGTATGCACATAAAAATATTAATCTCTTTAAAAAACACAGTGATATCCATAACGTAAATACTAGAAATAAACACAACTTTGTCATTCCAAAAACAAGGCTCAAGAAAATAGGTGGTTCTTTTAAATGCCAGTGCATACGTTTTTATAATAAACTACCTTGCCATTTGCAAGAACTGAGCCTCAACAAATTTAAATTAGTCATAAGACGCAAGCTTTGCCAGAAGGCTTTTTACACAGTTAAAGACTATGTTGAGGATAAAAAGGCTTGGGATTGAGCTGCTCCAATGATATACAGGGAGCACTAGTGTTGTTTACAATCACAATTTCTTGTATTTTATTTTTTTATACAAATTGTCATTTTTTTTTTTGTTTTTTAATATTTATTTTGACATGGATATTTACTTTTTAAAGTATAATATTTTATTTTAATTTGACATGAATATTTACTTACTTTGTAAAGTATAATATATGTATTTTTTTGAATATTTACTTAATTATGTACTTAAATGCGAGGATTATGTGGTATTCTTTTTTTTTTTAAATATCCATTTACATTTTCTTTTCTCTCTCTTTATTACGACGTTGTCTGACAGTTTGAGTATTTTAGTGACCTACTCAAATGTACCGTCTTTGGCATTGTTCGTCAGGTCGTTGAGCTCCTTAGTAGTCCAAAGTTGAGCTTACAGACTAACTGACAAAGGCTTGCACTGACGGGACGGGTCTACTCAAATCTGTTTGGTCTTTCCTCAAAAGGCCATTTCAGACTAATCTACATAATCCTCATAAACGATTGTGAATATGTGCACTATGTAGGTTTTTTTTTTCTTATTTATTTATTCGAGTTAAACATAATAAATTGTCTGGCAGTTTGAGTGCTTTTTGCGGCCTACCTAAAGGTCCTTACCTTGGTATTGTTCGTCAAATCGTTAAGCTCCTTGTTCTAAGTTGAGCTATACGTCATTTGACAAATGCTTGCACTGTATGGACAGGCCCACTCAAATCTGTGAGCATCTTTCTTCAAAAGACCGCCTCAGACTGAAACCTACAAGGTTCCCATATAATTAATTCAGTGTAGATTGTATGGACTTTAAAAGAGACGGACCCCTGAGTTTGTTTCGGTGTTTCTTCTCAGGGTAGTCAGTTAGGAAACACCGGCCTCATCTAGTTAATATTTAAGGAAAAAAAAATGACGTGTAAAAGAGTTATTTAATAACCAATTTGCAAAATAAAGATCATTTATCATTTATCATTTATCATCACACATAAAGAAAAGATTCTGATGAACTGAGAACCTCCTCCTTTTTTGAAGTCGGTTAAAAATAGTATTTGATTAATTTAAAGTCTTTAAAGTACTAAAATAATTTATATTAATTACACCTACAATTCTGTAATAATTTTGTTTGAATAACGGATAATCCTTGGATTTTATTGATTTCACTTAATTTTTGTCTTAATGGTGGAGCATGTGTTGGTTCATTTCGCTCCCTTCAAAATGGTTTGCTGAATGGTCTTGATACGTGCATTATGTTCGTAAACGGGTGCTATCCGTTGGGATTGGTCATTTCTAAACCAAAATCTTTTTTTATATATATAATCCAGAGATCCACGCATCAGGACGTATAATAAGTGACTTTTCTTTGACCAGCCAATATTTAAAATTCAAAGTGTTTGTGATTGGTTTATTTGAAAAAAAAAAAATCAGCAAAAATTGTTAGCAGTTTTGAGATGCATTCAGTCAAAATAGTATTGGGAATGAATATGTTGTTAGATTGGCACAATTATTTCCATTTTTGCGCGGAGTTTGAGTTGCATCTGTTATTTAGATTTAATACAGTGCTGTTAGTTAGTTCGATTATATCTAGTATATAGATAGTATATCTAGTATCGATGATATGTCCATTATGATATTCGCAATATATCATAATGGACATAATCATCGAACTAAGTGTCTGCCTGTGACTTCAAAATATCTGTGTCAAACTCAATCATTGGAAGATAGAAGGGGTTATACTGTAACATATAAGCTACTTTTTCTCACCAAATTTGATTATAGAATTGTGATTTACGCAAGAAAATCCATCCACGCGAACGAAAATGCGGGCACAGCTGCTAGTGTTAAATAATAATGTACGATCCTATCAATGATCAGCTCAGTTAGTATCTGATACATTTCAGATGGAATTTAAAACTATCGTTGAATAACTGAATGCCACGATGCTGCGACGCTACGAGTGAACAGCTCAATACGGGAGGAGGAGTGGCGACATTACCTCATCCAGTCAAAGATCAGTATTTATACATTTACAAATATTGTTTTATCTTCTTTCATAAATCTCTATTATTCTTGTGTACGTAAGTACCGATTCGGATGAAGTTTTTGTGTATATTTTAATGGGTCCGTGAATGGTTTCAAACCAATTGGACCCGGTAGGATGCGCTACAGACGGTTTGTCACCAATTTTCCATAATTGCTGAATAATTATATGAGACGAATATACAATATAATGATTTCGATAGGATGATGAAAGATCTTAATGGAAATGATGACTAAACCTTAGATTAGCTAGAAGTAATTTTGGAAACAAAATTAAATATTGTATGGCATGTAACATTTGTTTTCCGAGCAGGACAACGTTTGACGGGTTCCCTTGTGTCTATATATATTTTTACTTCATCATACAACACTAGTAGCATTTTGAACAAATATTTGCACTTCAAGATGGACAGAAGATTGTTCTTTTATGAAAATTGAAGTAAAATTGTAGTTTGGGGTTGTCTACCTGATTAGATTTGCCCTATTTTAAGATTCGATTAAAGATAAAGCTTCGTGATCACAAGCCAAAATTAAATTCTGGTTTCACGAGCACATTGCAACTTTCCTTTCCTTTCATTTTCCTTTTTGAATGATTGCTGTCAGTACTTTGTGAGGTCGAGTAGTTTGTGTTTATTTGAACAAAGGGGATATCAATGTGTTATGGCACACATTTTTTCTGTTATAATACCAGAGACGAGCTATGTTTCAATTTAGTTTGATTTTTGGAGAAAATCGAAAGTAAATTAGTAGAATAATAATAAGAATTATATTTCTTTAACAGATTTCTTTTTACTGGACTAAATTTCAAATATTATTTTTATATTATATAATTGACTTTACTTTATTAAATTATTGTAACTCAACTTTGTATTCAATTAACAAATGCAGTTGTTTATTGCAAAATGCCAGTCAGTTTGTAGAGCCTGGCGTATTGAAATTACATGATATATCATCGTATCCTTTTTTAGAAAGGGAATTAAATGAAGTGTTTTAAGTAGGTACAGTCATTCATAAATTGTATGGCCTTATTATTCTGTACTATAACAACATATGATTTAGGATAGCGTTATGACGCAAGCAATTTGTAATTAATTTATGTCCTTCAATATGTGAAGGACATAAATTAATTACAAATTGCTTGGCACTTGTATTAGTTTAGTACATCAATACTAAACTAATAAAAACATATCTATTATACGGTGGATAATGAATGTACCTACCTATATTTTTTAAATGAAAATCGTCTTATTGAGACTTATTAACTATCTTTTATCTAAAAAAACCAGTACTTATGACTAAATTTGACACATCAAGCTCAATAAATAATTTGCATAACTACAAGCAACTTCGATCATAGAAAAATATATTCATTCTGAAAAAGAAGAAGCATCTACCACCTTAACATAAGTTAAAACTCTGGTAAAACGTTTAATTAATAAATATTGTACACAGAATTAAATCGTTGAGGTCAAAACTATATGTTTTGCTATGTGAATTCTTACCATAATGTCATTGTACATTTTAGGAATATGCGGGTCATATTTCAGTGTTATTTAATAATTGTCTGGCAGTTTGATTATTTTGTACGGCCTACCCAAATGTCCTTTCTTTGGTATTGTTCGTCAGATTGTTGAGCTTTGACAGGTCTTACTTAAACTCAACGATTTCTGACAAATGCTTGCACTGACTGGTTTTTGCCATTTAGGCTATTCATGAAAAGAATCGGCGACGAAAAATGATGAAAGGCAACCGGTCGCCTTTTAGGCTAATTTCAGTTCAGGGACAACTAGGTATTTATATTAATTGAATCGTAAACAAGTTTAAAAAACAAAAATTAAAAAAAGAATGGATGGCCCTCACTTTATTTATTAGAAAGCATGTTATATGTATTATGTACGCAAAGCTTAGGACTTTAAGATTCGAAGCAATCTTCACACAAAGCGTGAAATTGTCATACCCAAATGCAGATTAGCCAAGACTAGCAAGTCATTCCTCATAAACAGCATACGCTTTTATAACAAGTTGCTAAAGTCTGTTGAGAGAACGTAGCGAGGGAAATTTTAAAACCCTTGTCGAAAAGGCATAGTTTTAGATTGAGGACTACGTTGAAGTCATGATTGCTTGGCGATGATTCCTGCCTTCTGCTCATGTGGCTTCTCGGGCTTATTGTGATTGCTTTACCACTTTTGTGAGTGTCTTTTTATTTTGTTTGTTTTTATTTTTCCCTACGATAATCCATCCGTTCGACGGATTTTCTTTTTTGTTTAATTTTTATAGCATATTTGTTTTATAGTTTAATATACAGGGTGCTTCAAAAAAATGTATACACACTTTGAACGTCCATAGAAAATTTATTTACCGTTCTACAAAGTTTAATTTCAGGAAATTAGAAAGCTGAAAGTCCAATGTAAATGAAACATAAAAAGAGAGAAAGAAAGAAGAGCGTTGAAACAGTTCCAAGACTGCCGTTGATGACTCATCACTTGTAGCTGTTCGAGGTCGACCTGAACGACCTTTATGCACATCACACACTGTTCCATAAACTTCGAATTTGTCTCGTATGCGTGTAATTGTTAATCTTGAAGGTGGTTCTGTATCATACTCCCTTCTCCACTGTCTTTGAACTTCATTTACATTCTCAAACTTCCAGTACCACTTAATAACCTGCTTACGTTCTTCAAAACTCAAACGTACGTCCGCCATGTTAATATTACAACTTCCAACTGACAATATAACATAGAGGGACGATTATGCTGCCACCTGGCGAAGAAATATAACATTAGCCTTGTAGAGCGGGAAAACTACGATAGTTTAAATTGTGTATACATTTTTTTGAAGCACCCGGTATTTTACAATTTTTTATTGTACTTCCATTGTGCTGTGTGAATTGGTATCTCTCATACCTTTTAAACGAGTATTATGGATATCTACATTATAAAAATGAATGATATTTTGAAATGAGTTACTGTGGAGTTCTTCTCCGTAGGAATTGACCAATTATTTTATGAGAAGGTGGTCTAGAAACCTCAATGTCATTTTTAAAGACCTGTCTATAAATACTACACACACATAAGTTTCATAAAAAAAAATATTTTCCGTTCTAGTTCCATGTATGGGGAGCCCCCTTTTATTTTAAATATTTTTTAATTTTTTTCTTAAAATCGGAAAGCGGTTCACAGAATACATCTACCAACCAAGTTTCACATGTATGATCCTAATAGTTTCGGAATAAAATGGCTGTGACATACGGACGGACGGACAGACAGACAGACAGACAGACAGACGGACAGACATGTCGAAACTATAAGGGTTCCGTTTTTTGCCATTCGGCTACGGAACCCTAAAAAGCGACCGTGTGTATGCTATTTTCTAAAATGTTTGAATAATTCTCACGTATCAATCCGTCTTAATCATGCGAGTATCACTAGAGATATTATGACAGTTAATTATAAAAAATCGGCAAACTATATCAAGTGGGGTATCGTTCAAAAGGCCTTTTTTTATAAAGAGAACTAGCAATGTGGGTATAGTTCACATTACTAACAATCTTGTTGACCCCTCCAACTAAGCTAAATATGCTTGTGTCTGGAGTGGGTTCACGGCACTATTGCCGTGAACTCAATGTAATTGTAATGGGAGGGTTTCGAACCCGCGACCCCTCAATCACAAGTCCGATACTACGGTATCGGACGCCGCTTGTAGGTTTTTTTCACTATTTCACATTTAAAGCTATCGCTTAGGATATATAAGTTTTAAAACGGATTTAGTTCAGGTTGCGGGTTTTTTTCTTTCAAACCCACTGAGTGGGGTATAAAATAAAGGACTTCACGAGAGGATAGCAAACAAATATGTGATTTATTTGTATAAAACTAAATAGAAATTGAAAATAACATGGAGGACTGAAAAATCATAAAACTGAAGAAAGGATAAAGTTGGAATTATTACTTCTTCCTTGACATATACTTGACATATATTTGATAACTTTATAGGCCAGCTAAATTTGGGATACCTTCAATCGGTGAAGGTGGTGATGATTTAATGGCTTAACCCTCTGATGATGCTGCCGCT
The DNA here is from genome assembly GCA_943138885.2 of Tholera decimalis. Classification (NCBI taxonomy): domain Eukaryota; kingdom Metazoa; phylum Arthropoda; class Insecta; order Lepidoptera; family Noctuidae; genus Tholera; species Tholera decimalis. The sequence continues at coordinate 18,681,888 of OW964573.2, read as the reverse complement.
TATATTGTGCTGGGCGTCTGGGCAGTAACAATACATTGGGCGTTTCGTGATTGGCCGGCCCGGCCTGGCATTGATACCGACAACGACATCGGTGGATGCTTAATTCAATGAAATTGTAGGGAATAGTGTCTCATTGGCCTGGCCCGACACCGACATTAACTGCAAGGGATGACCTTAGCTGTGATATTTTACTTCAGATTTATTTACAAAACGTCTATATTGTATTGAGCAGAGTAAGAGGGCACTAGAAGGCTCTATTTGTGCAGTTGATCCGAATAAACTTCTAAATACCACAATTCCTAACAAGAATTAAATAATCTGTAAAATCTTTACCATTTTTACCTAAACTAAAACGCTAAAAATATAAAATAAAACAAAAAATCCTGACTACTCAACTGAAAAGAAAGAAAAAGGACATTTTTATTTTAAAAAGTGACAAACATGCGGGACTCAGCCTAGTTTTTATTATAAATATATATGTTCGAATGGGTCCCGTCTGCCTGTACACAATAAATACCGAGTAATTGTGTGTTTTTATGAGTGCTATAGTATACAGTAGTAGTGCTATTAAGTAAAGTGCAAGCATGCACCGACCTCGATAGAGCATGTAGCAACAGCCTTACACGAGTAACGGAAACCGCTGACAACGCTGGCGCCGCCGCGCTCGTCACCCGATGCCCCTGTTTACTGGATGTGTCTTTTACGAAATAATCATAAAATATTAATTGTTCATTCTGTATCTAATATCGATCGGAATAGGATTCTTTTATTGTAATATTTTTACCTTGTAACTTTACTTTAATTAAAGTTAGTTTAAAATCATTTTGGTTTTTTTTGGGTCCTCCGACAGCGACGTACATATTTGGCGCAGTCGGTAGGATACTCGAGGCGTCTCGAGCTAGCTAGATAGGCTATTCTAATATCGAAACCGTCTCGCTAAATTCGCTACCGCCGTCGCGAGCGAACGCGTTCGCCGAGTATCCTGTAAGAAGAACCTGTCGTCCTGCGCGGAGGAGAAATCCAGACATCGATCCCAGAGGTACCAAAATGCAGTTGATCTAAGTACACTGAAAATCGTTTCTGTGAGTTGCTTTCAATCCCCTTTTCCTTATAGTTAGTTTATTAAGTCGTAATCATTTTTCACCCTAAACAATCCACCCCTAAAGGGCCAGAGCCCTCAAGACAAGCACGTAGGCTAAATATTGATTTAAATAGAGATATTACGAGTAGTTTAGATTTAGATACAACGGCTGATACCTTGGAGGATTCATTGCGGTCAGAGACTCCTGAACCCGCCACAATGAGTAGTGCCGATTTGATTTATAAAACTCTACGTTTAGTGCCAGATTTCGATGGCAATTCGCATATTTTACCAAGGTTTATACACCTTTGTGACCAAATTGTTACGGAGTATATCGAAGCAAACCCTAACGATGTTTTAGCTAGACTTTGCTTAATAAACGGTATTTTGAACAAAATAACTGGACCAGCCGCTCGTATTATTAACTCGAACGGCGTACCTGAGGATTGGGATAGTATAAAAAAATCGCTAATTAACAACTTTGCAGACCAGAGAGATGAGACCACTCTTTACAATGACCTTATGCTAGCAACTCAGGGGAACAATTCACCGCAAGAATTTTATGACCATTGCGTTAATTTATTTAGCACTATCATGACATATGTCACCCTGCATGAGAACGTTAAGACAACCGTAGAAGCCAAGCGTACCCTTTACAGGAAGTTAACTATGCAAGCTTTTGTTCGCGGTTTAAAAGAGCCCTTAGGCTCTCGCATACGTTGCATGCGTCCTGATAGTGTTGAAAAAGCGCTCGAATTTGTGCAGGAAGAATTGAACGTTATATATTTGCAAAATCGCCATGATCCGTTAACTGATAAGAAGTTGAACAGTAATTCCCATAAGCCTTTGCCATTAGCATCTTCAGCTCATGTCACTAATCCTATGCTTACGCCTAAACAGTTCAATTTGTCCGCACGAAGCGACCCTGCTACCAATTTTCAGCCTCAGCAGATGAATTTGATGAGGATGCCTTCGCATACTCAACAAATGTTCCGCGCGCCGATGTTTAACACTCAACCGATGTTCCGAGCGCCAATGTCGCATACGCAGCAAATGTTCCGCGCGGCACCGCCCAACTATAATAGACCTAACTATAATTTCCAGTTGCCACCAAGACAAGTGCCACAAAATACTGGCCCCAAGCCTATGAGCGGCGTTAGCCCATATGTAGTTAGGGAAAAGCCTTCTTTCGGTCAACCATCAGGTCACGATTGACGTAGAAGTGGCAACCCGCCTCCATCAAATTACTTTAAGACTAAGGAGATGAACATGAATGTGTGCGCTGACTACGCTGATCAGTTTTATTATCCGGTTTATTATTGCGAACCCAATTATAACTACTATGCGGATAATACCGAGTACTATAACATAGAAACCGATTATTACGTGGGTAACGGCCCCTACTACGATAACTTAGCTTTAGATTACTCGCCACCAGTAGCAGACGATCCTCAGCCCAGCACTAGTTCTACTAGTGCCAGTAGTAGTCACGCTGGTGCCAGTACGACTTCCGTTAGCGAACAGGATTTTCAGAAGAACGGGAGATCAGACAAATTAAAATAGAAATTAACCTTCAGACGCAAAGACAGCTTCCATTTATTCAAATTTCGCAACCACCCTTAAAATTTCTAATTGACACGGGCGCAAACCAGTCATTCATTAGCCCAGAAGCTGTGGATACATTTTACAATAACTTTCCCTTAAATATTGATCCCTTCGAGGTTACAAACGTACATGCTACGACCAAAAATAATTATTCCATAACGATTCCTACATTTAATGAATTCCAGGAGTCTGAAGATATTAAATTATTCATTTATAAGTTCCACAATTATTTTGATGGGCTTATAGGACTTGATTTATTAGAAAAATGGGAGGCAAAAATTGACCTTAAGGATAGACAACTTATTACTCGAAATTCTGTCAATAAAATTAATATGTACAATTCACGAAATGTTAATTTGTATGAAAGTGTTATACCAGCTAATTCAACGAAGTTACTTAGGGTACCAATTAACTTACAGGATGGAGATGCAATAATTCCTGAACAGACCATATCTAATTGTGTCATTAGGGACTGTCTAACTACAGTGATAAACAATCGCGGATTTTTGGAAGTTGCTAACCCTACTCCGCATGATTTAATATTTTCAATGGATCATACAGTTCAGGCAGAGACCTATAATATTCAGTGCACGAGTACCGAGAATTTGCTTCACGATTCTCAGTTTCCTGTAATCGAACCAGCCCGCGTGAAAGAAGTTATTTTGCGTTTGCGTACGGACCACCTTAATAAAGAAGAACGCATTAACTTAGAGACTTTATGTGGCAAATATGCCGATATCTTTTACATAGAAGGAGAAGCGTTAACATTCACAAATAATATCAAACACCGAATTCGAACAACGGATGAAGTCCCGGTTTATTCAAAGAGTTACCGCTACCCTTATATACATAGAAACGAAGTCAAAGACCAGATAGGAAAAATGCTAAGTCAGGGAATCATTCGCCCGTCAGAGTCCGCCTGGAGCTCACCTATTTGGGTTGTCCCAAAGAAAGCTGATGCTTCTGGAAAAACTAAGTGGCGTTTAGTTGTCGACTTCAGGAGACTAAATGAAAAAACACATGACGACAAATACCCCATTCCCAACATCAATGATGTTTTAGACAAGTTGGGGAACTGTCAGTATTTCACCACTTTAGATCTGGCAAGCGGGTTCTACCAAGTGGAAATGGACCCTGCTGACATCCCTAAAACAGCCTTTAACGTAGAAATTACGAGAACATTACGAGTTTCTGCGCATGCCTATGGGATTAAAAAATTCCCCTTCTACCTTTCAGCGTGTTATGGACAATGTCCTCAAAGACCTCCAGAACACCATCTGCTTGGTATATTTAGATGATATCGTTGTATTTAGCACGTCGCTCCAAGAGCACATGACCAACCTCGAGAAGGTATTCCAAAAATTACGAGACTCCAATTTTAAAATACAATTAGATAAGTCCGAATTTCTCAAACTGGAAACTTCGTACTTAGGGCACGTTATAACAAAGGATGGGATAAAACCCAATCCAGACAAAATTATTGCAATTCAAAATTACCCGATTCCAACTACCCCTAAAGAAATCAAACAATTCCTTGGGTTGGTTGGTTATTACCGTAAATTCATACCGGACTTCGCACGAGTAACAAAACCACTCACACAATGCTTAAAAAAGGGAAGAAAGGTTGTAATAAATTCTGATTATACCGAAAGTTTCGAAAAATGTAAAGCTCTTATAATTAACGATCCAATTCTACAATACCCCGATTTTAGCAAAGATTTTATTTTGACAACCGATGCCTCTAACTTCGCGCTAGGTGCTATTTTATCACAAGGGTCAATAGGCGCAGATAAACCCGTATGTTACGCATCTCGTACACTAAACGAGAGCGAGATAAATTACAGTACTATCGAGAAAGAACTCCTTGCCATAGTTTGGGCAACAAAATATTTTCGGCCGTACTTGTTCGGTAGAAAGTATAAGATCATCACAGATCATAAGCCACTCCAGTGGGTTATGAGCTTAAAAGAGCCTAACTCTAGATTAACCAGATGGAAGCTCAAATTATCGGAATACGATTTTACGGTAATTTATAAAAAGGGCTCCAGTAACACAAACGCTGATGCCCTTTCCCGCATTCAAATTAATAACGAAGAAACGAGTTCTATGGTAGCTAACGCATCTGAGCGTCCACCTTCTAGAAGTAATTCAAACACGGTTTCTGCTCACACCAGCCAGGAAAATCCAATCCTTGAAATCCCGATAGTCGATGAACCATTAAATAAATTCCATAGACAAATTCATATTACTATGTTTGGTGATATAAAAAAACGCCCCACAGCATCTAAACCTTTTGAAACCCATACAAGAACAAGCGTGCAAGTTTCCAGCTCAAATCTGGAAACCGATATTATAAATGTTATAAAGGAATACGTTAACCCTAAAGTCAAAACAGCATTATTAATAAATCCCCCGCTGGCTATGTACGATATAATACCCATTATCCAGGATAAGTTTAAAAGCTCTTCAATGAATCTAGTTTTAGCTAAAAGAGAAGACGAAAATGTTAAGGAGTACTTGAGGCAACAAGAAGTAATAAAACACTACCACGATGGAAAAACCAACCATCGTGGAATAAATGAATGCTACCTAGCTCTCTCTCAGCGTTATTATTGGCCAAAAATGAGAGACGAGATCACGAAATACGTTAACAATTGCACTGTATGTGGCCAGGCGAAGTATGATCGTCATCCAATAAACCAACAATTTAAAATAGTACCCCCAGCCAGCAGGCCATTTGAAATTGTCCATATAGACTTGCTAACAATCCAGACAGAGAAATACTTAACTATCGTGGATGTGTTCTCCAAGTACGCACAAGCCTATCATATACGAGATGGTACAGCCATTAGTATTGTACAGGCATTGTTAAAATTCTGCACGCACCATGGTTTACCCCTTACCATCGTATCAGATAATGGAACAGAATTCACCAACCAGCTGTTCAGTGAATTTATTAATATGCATAAAATAACACACCATAAAACACTGCCCCATGCTCCAAACGACAATGGAATTGTGGAACGCTTCCATTCAACCTTGTTGGAACACCTACGTATTTTAAAGTTAACCCATAAAGGGGAAGACATAGTAAATCTTGTCCCCTATGGCATTTTGGCGTACAATAGTGCAATCCATAGTTTCACGAAATGTCGACCGATCGACATCGTAACTGGGCACTTTGATCCGAGAGACCCATTTGAAGTAGATTTAAGTAACCATCTTATGCAGCAATACACACAAAATCATAGGGATATAATGAAATTAGTTTATGACGCAATAAACGAGTCTTCTTTGGCAGATCGTACTAATATTATAGAAAACCGTAATAAGTCTCGCGAGCCTGAAGTTGAATACCAACCTGAGCAACGCGTTTTTGTTAAAAATCCTTTAGCTAGTCGCCAGAAGACGGCTCCCAGATACACCCAAGACACCGTGTTAGCAGACTTACCCATCCATATTTACACCTCAAAAAAACGTGGTCCTGTAGCTAAAAGTCGATTAAAAAGAGTACCTAAAAGTGCTCAATTGTTACAGGGCGCTACTGGTCCTGACTTCTCATTTGATAGCGGCCCAGGATGTAAACCAGGAGATAACACTTGAGAGCCTCGGCGATGGCCCAGGAGTACTCCCTTTTCGGCTTGGCGCAACAAAACTCATAACCCATCATCATACTTTCTTACAATATATCCAGATAAAAGATATCGAAAAAAAGATTAGAGTACTGCAAGACCAACTAGATAATTATAGGCAAAACCTAAATAACGATACATACATGTTATACGAAGTACAATTAAATTATCTTACTGACAAAATGCTTAGTGTCATACACCATTTAGATACTCTTAAACCCGGCCGTGTAAAGCGAGGTCTCATTGATGGTTTAGGATCTGTAATTAAAAGCGTCACAGGGAATTTAGATTATTCAGATGCAGTTAAATATGATAATACTATCAAAATTATACAAGATAATAACCTTGAAATTACCGAAGAGTTAAATAATCATATTAGTATAAGTAAAGAGTGGATGGTCCAGCATTCTGAAATAATCACGAAATTGGTCTCAAATCAAGCTAAGATAAATGAAACATTACAATTAATATTAGACAAAGATTTCTATAAGGACACTCACATCGTTAGATATGCACAATTTGGTCAGCAATTAACTATACTAACCGAAAATCTAGATGAGATCTTAAATGAACTAATAAGAATTGAGAACATCTTAGCTTTTATCCATAGTTCTAGTTCGCATCATTCTATGATTAGCATCGAAGTTCTACGCCATATGATCGAGAAGTTAGTTAAACTCTATGGTAGGGATAAGATATTAGACTTAGAGCTTAGGCAATATTACGATATAATAAAACCAGGTTATTATTATTCTGGCAATCAGATAGTAATTATATTTAAGGTACCAATATTTGCCATAGAAAATTACGATCTTTACAAGTTGTCAGTAGCCCCCAATAAGTTTAGACAGGCCCTTATCCCTCCTTATCCATTGATTGCAACGAGCAGGAAAGGTTATGTGTACATAGAGGCTGAATGCCCGAAGTACAACACCTGGTACATCTGCGGAGATAAGATGAATCATCAGCTGCGGCAACATCCCGATTGTATCCAGAATCTAATCATGAATCAAACTCTCGACAAGACCTGCGAAATCACGACAATATCTTTAACAAGAGTAGCTATGGAGGAATTGGACGAGAAGCATTACGTTATATCATTTCCTAACGTAACAAGAATACACACCTCATGTGGTCGAGAAGATTACAACATACTAAACGGCAGTTATCTTGCAACTATTCCTGTGAACTGCTACCTGGACACTCCTGAATTCACAATCACCAATCTCAACGATCATGTGGAGGGTCAGCCAGTGAAGATAACGCACCTGGATAACTACCACACCAACATCCAGCCGGGAGCAACACAAGTCAAACTGAATTCGATTGATCTTACAAGACTGCATGATGCCCAATATAAAGTCATGGCGCAGCACCCGCTACAACTACAATCTGTACAACCAGGATACCTTTACCATACAACGATCCCGTTTTACATCATGCTATTCACTATACTGGCACTTGCTACATTCATGGTCTTGAAACGATACAAGATGTTCAAGCGAGAAGACAAAAGGAAATCTACAGAAGATAACACATATGCGGAGCCTGGACAATCTGGAGCAACGAAGACACAGCCAGCAATATTTCATCAGTTCAAACTTCAGAAATAGTTGCTGATCTGGCGGTGGAGGTGTTATAGTATACACTATTAAGTAAAGTGCAAGCATGCACCGACCTCGATAGAGCATGTAGCAACAGCCTTACACGAGTAACGGAAACCGCTGACAACGCTGGCGCCGCCGCGCTCGTCACCCCTGTTTACTGGATGTGTCTTTTACGAAATAATCATAAAATATTAATTGTTCATTCTGTATCTAATATCGATCGGAATAGGATTCTTTTATTGTAATATTTTTACCTTGTAACTTTACTTTAATTAAAGTTACTTTAAAATCATTTTGGTTTTTTTTTGGGTCCTCCGACAGCGACGTACATATTTTGTGTCATCGGCACAGAAATCTTAATAATAAGGCAAAAGATTTCTGTGGTCATCGGCCATATTATGATCGCCGACATTACTGATAGGTGTATCATAGAAATAGATGGTGATTCTGATGATTCAGAATATTTGTAAGATATGGAGTAGTATATATCTGAATCTAATTAACGAATACCTGTAATTAATTATGTTATTAAAAATATATATGTCTTAAATTATTCATTTTGTATTTCTGCGTTTTAAATTAGCATCTGCACATTATTTCAGGATAACGTATTATAAAAAACCGATACTTGATTTTATTAACGTTAAGTTTCGATAGTGGCACATCACTGTTTAAGAATTGCAAAAAACTGGCAACCGTCGTCGTAATGTCAACTTTGTCTCTGAGATTAAAAAACGGATTGTAGTATATTTTATCTGTTACAGCAAGTTAGTCAAAGATTATTGCAAAGAGACTATTTTATGTCAATAAAAAACAGGCGCTTTTTCTTGCCAGTGGTCCTTTATAATAATATTATATTTTCCGTTTCAAATACCTAGGTGGATTAGAATTTAGCGCCTTCTAACTAAAATGAATAGTCTTGAATCCAGATCTTCCAGCAAAACGAAATAATCAAATCATCACCAGTTAAAATGATGAGAATGATGATAATAGAAATACAATAGGAATTATTAAACATTAACATTTCTGTAGGACTCGCTGTGGAAAAGTTACGTTGTCTCAATGATAAATCATTATTTTATTAGTGTTTTTGTCCGCATTAATTTATTTCCAGTTTTCATTTGTTCTGACGTCACTCATTTTTCAGTTGTCAAATGACACGATCGATTTAATTTAATTTTAGGTGGACCATGGCTTATAGACATTTATGATTTGCATATTCCTCACTATTTAGGTAAACCAACGGCACTGAAAAATTACCCGTGGTCCACCCAAGTGAACTAAGTAGGGGGACAATGACTGAATCCCGGAATTGACTTTACGGGCCGAGTTAAGTCAGTGCGGAAAGATTCATTAAATTATTTGTAGTAGATGTAGTACCTACAACCGAAATAAAAGAACAAGAATACCCACACAGTGGTGGTAAAAGTCTAAGAAAGGCAATTTAAATTTTCTATCGCTATCTCTTACTGCCATACGCTGAGGACTTGCCTATACTCTATACTCTGTAATCTCCTTAAGTATATGTATTTACTTACTTAAGTAATCTATGGAAAGTCAATTTTATTACATTAACCAGCCTGCAACTTCGTTCGCGTGGCAGGATTTACCGCGTAAATCCCTATCACGTGGGAATTCCGGGATAAAAAGTAGCATGTGTTATACTAGGATGTTAACTATCTACTTACCAAATTTCATTAAAATCCATCTAGTAGGTCCGCAGATTAGCGTGTACAAACACACAGACTTTTTTTTAAATATTTTTGCCATGTTACTGTTTCTTATCCCACATAAATTATTATTTTTGTGTAAAATTTAAATATACAGATACACTTATTTTACTGTTTTATTATATGTATTGATTACATAACTGATAACAAAATTATATAGTGTATGTATTATAAGTATTGTAATATTATTTTTCCAAATAAAGTAAAATATATGCTGCAGTCATCATCTGCCGATGTAAGCTGGCTAGTTTTCAGCCAATCGGGATACAGCTCAGTATCAGTCTTTTAAATGAAGTAACTGCCGATCAGAATCCATAACCCCGTGACAGGGTAAGTCTATAACTCTTGGCAAGGCTGGTGTCTTTTGTTGTTCTGTCTGCCCGCAACGATTAATTATCTTTAATTCATCTTTAAGGATAGTATAGTACTTAATTTATGTTAATCTTGAAATCTTTGTCCTTTTAAAGATTTCAAGAGTAACAGTTAACGAAAGAAGGAAAAAGTGGAATGATCAACAACAATGCTGATGCACTTCGTGGCAGTGGCATTAAAGCTCCCAATCAGCATTATGCTATGCCATGGGCGTAACCACGGCACAGCGCTGTTTACGGTGGTCGCCTAAAAAATAAGCTCTTAAAAAAAATATAGAGTGTATTATATGGATTAGCAAAATTCTCTGTATTCGTCCTTATCCGTGGCCTTTAAATAAAAAATCTGACTCGTCAAGAGAACCACTTAAAGTAAAACTTCCTGTCTTCTTAGAAACGGGAAAATTTAACAAAGTAAAAAGCTACCTCGGGAAATCAGAATGTCCGCAAACAGGACATCGATCTCATAAAAAAGATGCTAACCTTCATAAAAAAAAAAATATTAACAGCCGCACTCAGAGCCATTTCTTAAAAATTAATTAATCATAAACAGTAAATAAAAAATAAAAATAAATTTAATTATGATGAGGTTTTTTTTTTTTTTTTTTTTAACGTGGTAAAATTATCAAATAAGTCCTCCCACTCCGGGCAGGGTGGGAGGGACTGTCAGACTTTTACTGACTAAAATCCACGGTGTTCCTTCAATAATCCTTTACATACCGGGGCCACGGTAACGGGATGAGTCCCACGACCCCGGCAGGATTCGGCCCTCTGCAGAGGGGGCCTCGTCAGTTTGCTGACGCTCTTTGAGGCGCGCGTGAAACACGACGCGCCGTCGACCCGGGCATGGTCCATGGTCGGACAGCGAGTTGCCCTTTACTCGCTGTCCGCATGCCCGCGCCTACGGTGGCCGGAGATCGTCGGCCGACGTCCGACGCCGTGGGCGTCTACCACTGCGGCTGGGCTGCAGGGAGGACGCCATCCTCTCCCTCACGCGGCCCGCCTCCTCCTTCGAAAGCATGACTGCTTCGCAGAAGGAGGCGACCGCTTCCCACTCCCTCTCGCCCCGCAGCATGGCCTCGACCAAGGCCGGGCGCGAGAGGTCTCCGCCTATTGTCGCCGTGAGGACACGTCGGTGCTCTGCCCAAGCTGGGCAGTCCTGCACTGTGTGCTCGACTGTGTCCTCAGGGCGACCCTCGCAGTGGTGACACCCAGGCGTCTCTTCCTTACCCATCAGACACAGGTACCTCCCGAAACTTCCGTGTCCGGTGAGGACCTGCGTCATGCGGTAGGTCAGGACGCCGTGACGCCGATGTAGCCACTCCTCAAAGAGGGGTCTTACCGCCGCAATTGCGGCGTGCCCGGCCGTCGGTTGCGACAGTCGCTCCCTCCATACTGCCCTGAGATCGCGCCGGAGCTCTTCCCGCCGCGCCTCGACTTCTCGAGGCAGCGGGGATACGCCCCGGCGCCGATTATGATGAGGTAGTAGTGATGAAATGCCAATGCAATTTGGAAACATAGACAATAATGATTGTTTTTAAATGAGACAATAAAGTGTGATTTTGTACTTGTAGTAAATAATAATCGAAATAAATTACACAATATTATCACAATTAAACTTTTTAAATGTGAACTGGCATGTTTATTCTGCTAGTATATTAACAAAATGTGATATTATTCATTTCGTTAATTTCAAGTAACAGGATTCATTTGGTTAGTAACATAATTCCTTAATCCTATGTTAGTATCTAACCTAAATTACAAGGTTGCTTCGTGGATAGAAGCTACAAGCTCTACACTGACGTGGAGATATTAGGCCAATTATAAACTTAATTTGAGCCACAAAAACATATATATATAAAATGATAAATTATGTTAATTTTGATGACTAGGTAGGTACCTACTCTGAGAAAATACACCAAAACAAACTCAGCGGAAATTGCCTCTTTTGAAGTTCATACAAACCGTACTGGTGAAATGATAATGATAATAACAGTAGTTTATGCTTATGGTGCTTTTTTGAGGAATGGAACACACAGATTTGAGTGCGACCATCCAAACTTTGCGAGCATTTGCCATTTATCGCTTAGCTCAACTCAAAACTTAAAACAGTTCAAAGATTTGACGAACAAAACAAATTATGGACATAAAACTACATGACGGTACGGTCTATCGGAATATCTACATTAACATTTATTAATAAAAATTATTAATTTTTAAAGTGATGTATCTGGATAAGGCGGCAATAAGGTCTCTTTTTCAGCTTCCTTTTAAGAAAACGTTGGGTCGTTACTATCGGTGGGTAGATCTTGTTTTTCATTCTGTTACGTGACTGTAATGTTAAACAAACTGCGATTTTGTAACCATTATGTACCGTTAAGTTGTTGGTTTTGGGCGGGAATCTGAGTGAGATGTATAGGCCATGAAATAACCTTGAAGTGTCTTGTAAAGGAATTTATTGAGCTTTTCAGAGAGATAACATTTATAGCCAGATATATTCTACAGCAGTATTGACTACTTAAATAACAAACAGTAATTTAGCCAATTATGTTCCCACTGTTGGGACAAAAACGTCCTCTCTGTGAGAGAGAATGGGCCATAAGTCCACCAGTGGGCCCAGTACGAGTTGGATGTTACATATCTTCGTATTGTTGCTCGTGGGACATGTCGGTTTCTTCATTCATTTGAGAGCAGTGGTAACGATATGAATTACACAAAGTTTGGCCTGAAACCAAACCTCCAAACCTACGACATGCAACTCGCAAGTCAAGTCCGTAACGACTGACCCACTCACTGTTCTCCTTTGACTATTTATATTTCCACCATCTTCCCATTATTTCTCATTCAAATTATCAACAAAATTAAAATTAATTAAACAAAATAAAAAAAAACACTCCGTCCAATATTATTTATGTATTCAGATCTTCAATAAAGGATGTACAAGGTGAAGATGATACGACAATAAATGAAAACACCGACTATACTTGTCCCGATAAAATCATAGTGAGGATAAAATAAGATGGGACATCAAAATAAAAAATAAAATGTCATTTTCAAATAATCTAAATAATATAGGTAAAAGTATGAAATTGCCGTTTTATAGTAAAAGATGCTTTGAATTGACTTAAAACTTTCATGGTGTGAGAGTTTTGCAAGATATTTGACCCTGCGTAGTAGCTAAATAGAGCCTGTGGAAAAATATTTAAGCTACGGTAAATGATCGTATTGTCTTCTCCACTTTGTATAACGTACCATTCTATTGAATTCTTTATTTATGGCAAGCAGTGATGGTGTGTCAACAATAGATAGGTAGTTATGAATTTGAAACCTTCTAGTATTTAATTATTTTTTTGCAGAATATTGTAATTTTACAATATTCTCTTCAATCCAACCATTCCCTTTTATCGCAAAGAATATTTTAAGTTGCTTTGTGACACATATTAGAGAGTTCAGCGGAAAATTTTAGACTTTCAATGCCTGCTATGCTGTTTAGGAGAGCCTATCATCGAATAAAAGATAACACACACACATGATACGGCTCTGCGGTCTGTACCGTATAATTATAATCTCATACAATTTAAGTCTTAATGAAGTATCTGCTAAGAATCCCTTGCAGTAAAAGTCTACACACTACTACGGACTCTAAGGTCCTCTTGACCTCTATATGCTGCGGCGTCCTTAATAACGTCCGGTACTATCATCCCCTCGCCTACATATTTTTTCTTTATACACAGTCACTATTCCAAAAAAACTTGTGAAAAATGTCGTATAATCATAAAAAAGTCAACTCGTACACAAGTGTGGCCATCCCGCCTCGGCGGTCATCCTTTAGCTTTCTGCTTGAAAATAATATCTACATAATTTTCTACTTGGGTTGTTGTGATTTTGATGAACGATTTTTTTACGATAAGTGTTTGATTCTAAGCTGATTTGTAATCGAAAATCACCATGGTTTGTTCTTACGAGTTCCTTCATAGAAATAAATATACACTTACGCAACTGTTGCCATATCATGGCAAACATCTTACTTTGTAGGATACATTAATTATTATGAAAATGTGTTATAAATTTGGTAAAGATGTCGACTCAAGTTACTTTGGGAAATAGTATTTTAGTAGTGAGAATTTGTCATCATTACAACGAAAAATTTAATATAAATTTCCCAAAAGGGTTACCTAACAGACCGATCCTTTTATTTTCATATAAGAGTATGGTTAATGTGTTTATGATTGAAAGGATTTGGGTAAAACTTGCCGCACAACATAGACGTTAGTAAGTTCTTCCGGGTCTTCGGGAATGTTCGAAGGAATTACCGCGGCCCCGGAACGCCCTTCCGTCTCGCAACTGAAGGAACAGGATGAGTTTTTAGTAAGTAGAAGTCTGACACTCCCTATTGCTCCACCCAGAGCAGGTGGAGTCATTTAATGATTTTCCACCCGAAAAAAATTTACCTAAATAGTAAGTTTATTTAGAATAATGTCGCAGTCAAGCTATTGGAAAAGCTACCAGTATAATAAGAAAAAGATGGGTCGAAAGTGTACTTTTCCTTAAACAACACGGTTTAGCCAAGGATATAGGCCGTAGGTACACTATTATCGTAAACCTTAATGTCTTTCTTGCTTATTTGTATCTGTATCCGTATGGCCCACGTTGGGTTCTTTTATGTTCCACGCTGACTTAGACTCGTAAAATAATGGTAAAAGTAGTGAATATGTTCCCTTTTGATGTATCTTTGTTATACGCAACGTGACTGATATTCTTTGTTACCCTAAGGGGCAACTGGGCGACACGTTTTGTGTTGAATATTAAGTTATATATCTTTGTGATGATGCTAAAGATTGTTGAAGACTTTTCTGCAGTGAAATCAAAGAAAATAACTGGATGTGCTGTTTGGTAGTTCACGTGAAATTTACATGAAAAATTATGTTTTAAGAGCCATTTTACGTGTTTTGGCAAATTTCTAAGATTTCAATCGCCTGCTTTACCATCTTACGTCATACTTTGAATTTTTAAAATACATGTCTAAAATAGATCAATTATTAATGAAGTTTTTTGTCGTTTAACATTTACTTAAAACATCTGCATCGCTTTGTGGTGAGTAATCTCCCAAAAGTAGTTTACTGAAAAATCATCGTAGAGTCAACTTCAAATTCCGGAATCTATGACTTTGTTTGAAACGTGCATGGTAATATTTGAATGGTGTTTACTATCTGACAAATCTTTATACTATCGATTAAATATCGGACAAAGTGCTATTGGGTTTTTCTGTAAGGAATTTCTCAGTAGTAGCCCGGAGTTTGAAAGTTGGCGGCGTGATGCCCCGATAGCTTCGCTCCTGGCTGGTCCTGGCTGTTATTTGATCATCTTTGACATTCGTTACGGGTAGTCATAAGCCAGTAAATCTGACACTGGTCTGGCCAAGGGGTATCGTGTTACCCAGTTACTGAGTTGTGGAGGTCAGATAGGCAGTCGCTCCATGTAAAACACTAGTACTCAGCTGCATGCGGTTAGACTGGAAGCCGACCCCAACATAGTTGGGAAAAGGCTAAGTAGATGATGATTTACTATTTGACAAAAAGTAAAGAAATTACGTTAATAATACAAAAAAATCGGTTATCTGTAAAGTCGGTTTACTGACGATAGTTGAACGTGACAACGTCATAAGAAAATACTGATGGAACTGTTGCATTTTTCAAAAGAAAATTTTAATTTTACATCACTATTACTGCACTTCTCATGACAATGGAAGAATCCCTACACAGTGACGTCATCTCTTAGCGTTTTATGATAGCCTAGTACTTGACTCGTTGAGACATACATAAATGTCAAAGAATCCCTACACAGTGACGTAATCTCTTACCGTTTTATGATAGCCTAGTACTTGAATCGTTGAGTCATACATAAATGTCAACTTGTAGATCCAATTTGATTTGCTTTGGAACGCCTCAGAGCGATGGAACGCCTCAGAGCGAGGTAACGCCGCATGAGTCATGAATTTTCGTGCGTGCAGCCAGCTTCATCGAATTATAAGACGTTGTCACGTTAAAAAACTTGTATCCAATAAATCGGTCGCAAAAATGTGTAGTCCCAATTAAATCATTTTTAACACCTAATAGATGGTATTTATTTATTTTCTCATTGTTGAAACATAATTTTTAGGGTTCCATACCCAAAAGGTAAAAACGAGACCCTATTACTAAGGCTCCGCTGTCTGTCTGTATGTCTGTCTGTCATCAGGCTGTATCTCATGAACCGCGATAGCTAGACAGTTGAAATTCTCACAGATGATGTGTTTCAGTTGCCGCTATAATAACAAATACTAAAAAGAGAATAAAATAATTATTTAAGGAGGGCTCCCATACAACAAACGTGATTATTTTCGTCTTTATGGATAATGGTATGGTTCTCTCCGTGCGCGAGTCTGACTCGCACTTGGCCGTTTCTTTTTTAAATAGGTTTTATTTAGTTAAACATCATTAGTAATGGATGAGTATGAACAAGGCACAATATAACAATGCAGCCTAGTGTTCTATACTATCAGCGGTTTGGTTTAAAATATGTATTACATACACTGTTGGGCGTAATAAATATTTATCCATGAAACCATACGCTTTAACTTTAATTATGCTGACTCAGTCAGCACAGTTAAAATTTACATGAAAAAGTTGTGCAGAAAGCTGCTAGTTTTGTATGATACTGCGTTAAAATAATTAATATTGTTGCGAATTTTGACCACTGAGCGACCACTAGGTGCAATAATGATACTAGCTTTCTCGGCAAATGTTGTTTTGCTATTTGAATTATTTCTGATGAAAGAAAAGTGCCTACAACTTCATCTCATGTCTACCAAATATACATAAAAAAAAAACATAAAAATCGTTTCGGAGAAGTTCTATTACGAACACTGTGACACGATCTGTTTATAATATACTAGCTTTTGCCCGCGACTTCGTTCGCGTGGGAAGGTTTTCCCGCGTAAAATCCCGATTCCGCGGGAATTCCGGGACAAAAAAGCCTATGTGTTGTTCCAGGATGTAAACTATCTACTTGCCAAATTTCATTCGGATCCGTTGAGTAGTTTTTGCGTGAAAGAGTAACAAACATACATCCATCCATCCATCTATCCCCACAAACTTTCAATTTTTTATAATATTAGTAAAAGATTAGCGCGTTTAAACAAACATACAAACTTTTCCGTTTTTAATATTAGTATAGATTAAATGAGTTACTTTAAAAAGCTGTTAAAGTTAAAAAATAGTAGGTATGCATGTATTTTTAAATATTTATAATAAATAATATGATAAATATCACACATTTTTATCAACAGAGGACGAAGTAAAGTAGTTCTTCCGGATTTCATTTGCGCTTTAAATTCTGTTTTCGATTTTGTATCGTTTTATGTTCGATCCTCAGCATAACACGACTTGATATAATACTGGATAGTGCATTAGGGTCCCATCCAGGGTAATGTTGATCTTTAGAGCTCTTTGGAGCCACTTACATTGTACTCAGATCAGTTTTACATTATGTACTCTTTTGCGTAAATTAAATTCATTTAGAGTTTACACGAGAATAAAAACGTAGTACAATAGCATGTATTTGAAAATAAATGATAACAATTTATAAAAGATTCATCAAGATGAAATTTATACTATGTATAATGCAAAGTAGCTTTATCTTCCCGTGTGGACCACGGAACAGATGAATAAGGTTGGAATGGTAATGTGGGCGTGGCGAGCGCGCCAAATTTATGATACGAAAATCATAGCTCGACCGATTAATTCATTCACCGCGTTTTGTGCACTTCGGACTACTTCGGAACACAGAGCTCTGCTTTAAAATGCCGTGTTGTGTAATGATAACCTATAAATCAAAAAGTTAGATCATAAGTATAGAGCGAGGAGGTATATCTTTCCATCGGTAAGTCGAAAATAACATTTCATTGCAATTTTAATTGTAAAAAACATAAAAATATTCTGATCACTATGAAATTCCAAACAACAACGTTATTGCAACAAGTTACAAAAAATATACATTGCCCGATGTGTATTCGCTTAATCCACGCAATGACCAAGTCCGCTTATAATGTACTGCATGCGTTGCGTTCTCAACACTTCAAACATTGACGTTTCGTCCTTTGCCCTGATTGGCCGTGATGCACGGCGCATGTTTATCGACAGTGAGTTACAATCAGTAGCAAGCTCTCGATTTAAGTGTGTGTAATTTATTTGTGTGCGTAATTCGCATATGTAATGGGCCTCTTGCTTGTAGTGGAGCTAAAAAGTGGGAAACAAGCGGTGACACGCGTTCTCATACAAATCAGGAACTATTTCCTTTCTAACCTCTTTTATTTGTTCTGTGGTGTGGACGGCGTGTGCAGCAAAGGATGGGGCCCGAGAGGGCTAATGCCTGCCGGAGTTGTGGCAATTTTTTAATGAGATTTTGGAGCCCCGGATCGCAAGATCAACTGAAGAAACATGGAGACGTTTGATGATTTCCCCTCGAAAAGTAAAGTATAATTAACTTTGTTATGTAGAAATAATTATTACTTAGATAAAGATTATTAAATAATTAATCAGTGTGCTTTATAAGAAAAACAAATTGCATTTCCATTTTCCTGATAAAACACAGATTATTTCGCAATTATAACTAGCGATTAAACGGTCGAGTAACCATTATAGGAATGGTTACTCGAAGCAATCTCTGAAGCTTGGTCTAGCTTTGAAGAGCAACATGTAAGGTGCTCCTCCGATAACAACAAAACTCAGTACAATTATTAATGTCGTACTGCCGGATAGAGGAAAAATTTGCAGTCCCAAGGCTCAGAAACATCTTTAAAGAGCATCCCAACAAAAAAAAGAAATGAAAATATTACTGAGGAAAGCGAGATATTGAAACACATCCCATATTTTTTCATCCTCTCGCTTATAAAAGACGTTGTCGCATTTTCGCAGTTCTCCTTAATTTTTAACTCCATTTCATATTGTTTCGCTGTTCCACAAAGGTGTTTCTTTTCCTCGTTTCAAGAATAAAGACCCAATTTTCTGTGGAACCCTCATTCCTGTCATCTAAAAATTACTCCTTTGTAGACAAGGCGAATTACTCTGATTCCAATCGTGTGCCAAACGAGATTCGTGTTGGCTCGTAATCATTTGCCTTTTGATCTTGGATCATTAAAGAATTTTGATTTTGAAAAGAGTATTGATGGGGCAAACGCCTTTTCTTTGAAAATAAAAAGTAAATGTGTATTGTGTTATACGTGTTAACAGACTGAAGGATGGAGCTTGGGGCTATTAATAACTGTTATAAATGTATCACGTAGTTTCTGAAAAATTTTACCACGTGGTGATATTTGTGAATAGATAAGGGACGCAAAAGTGAGAATAAATTACACATATAGTAAAATGTGTATCTATTATATACTTTATTGTACACCTTACAACATTTCTATGGGTACAAAAAGTAAAACTAGTGTACTATGGGCGGTTTTATCGCACAGGGCGATCTATTATACTATAGAACCAAAGTTCAAAAAGAAAATTTTGTTTTAAATGACTTATTAGAATTCTTCGTAGTGCTGTAGATTCAACTATGGGTTCGTAATACAGCACTATCTAATTATCTATTTGAGAATTAATAAGACACTGAAAATGCAAGCTCGTCTATTGGATTACCAACAATTACTCGCTTGACGCTTCAGATTCTTCATCATAACAAAATTTTCATATAAAATTCTCGCAAACTTATAAGGAACAAATACATTTACTATAGGGTTCGTATATTTTCAAATAAGGGAGTTTATTCACGAAATCCGTTCGCATGGAAAAATCCACAAGCCGAGAATTTGGTAACAGGTGTGCGCCAAAACTTGAATGAGTTACAGCTGTGATATACGGGAAAATAGTTTGAAGGATAAACGCACCATATTTTCTGTTTGGAAGAAAGTAAAACGTATGGTGGTATAAACGTCTTTTCAAACAAAAAAGTGAAGTAACAGATGTTATTTTATGACTGTTTCTTGTCTAGACATGTGTGAACTATGGCCGACTATTGGTTTAAAAGATCACCTTTTTTGGAAATTTCTAATTATGCGTGAAATATTCAATTTATTTTCTGGTTTCAAGAGCTAACCAATAAATAAACGAAGCTGCTTAGCTTACTGATAACTTTATTGGAATCTGCGCCCAGTCTAATCAGATGCCACTGTATATAATTTACATGGAGCGGATGCCTAGCGGAACTCTGCAACTGAGTAGTATGATAACCCTTCAAAAGACTTTAATCAGATTTTCTGGCTTATATGCATCAAGGTTGAACGTGCTTTTTGAGGGACATTGTCTTTACATAACAATGTATTAATTACATTTACTTGTTGCCCACAACTTAACACTTCAAAGAACTTCGTAGCCTTGACCTATACGGCTACAATAGTCTGAATAATTTAGCTTAGAAAGCCAAAGCATTCGTCCGTATGTCATCTAGCTTAACCCATCTCGCAGAGAATTTAGAGGCTCGTTATTTTCCAGTGGCCTCTCACTTGAGCAGGATTTATAGGGACTTATATCTGTCTTGCTCCCTCGTACAGCTTAACAGTGCTTTAGAAAGGGATGGCATGATTATTATGACTCAAATATTGCAAATGCATTGAGAATTTAAACTTTTATTAGTTTGAGCTTGGGTGTTGTCATGATGTATATCTTTTGAAGTTGGGATTTCGCAGAGTATTTGGTTTTTTTATGTAGGAAGAAAGAAAAAACCACGGAATAGATGAATAAGGTTGGAATGGTAATGTGGGCGTGGCGAGCGCGCCACATTTATGATACGAAAATCATAGCTCGATCCATTAATTCATTCACCGCGTTTAGTGCACTTCGGAATACTTTGGAACACAGAGCTCTGCTTTAAAATGCCGTGTTGTGCAATTATAACCTGTAAAACAAAAAGTTAGACCGCAAGTATAGAGCGAGGAGGTATATCTTTCCATCAGTAAGTCGAAAATAACATTCAATTACAATTTTATTTGTAAAAAACATAAAAGTATTCTGATCACTATGAAATTCCGAACATTAACAACATTATTGCAACAAGATACAAAAAAATCTACATTGCCCGATGTGTACTCGCTTAATCAACGCAATGACCAAGTCAGTTTACAATGTATTGCATCCTCTCACCTCTTCCGTTCACGTTTCGTTCTTTGCCCTGATTGGCCGTGATGCACGGCGCATGTTTATCGACAGTGAGTTACCATCAGTAGCAAGCTCTCGATTTAAGTGTGTGTAATTTATTTGTGTGCTAATTCGCATATGTAACGGGCCTTTTTTAATTAACTCAAATCGACCTTAGAACGTAAATTTCATTAGGTGCCCGTTTTTTTTTTGCAAAAGAGTGTATTTGAAAATGTATTGTTATACAAATATATATTTCTCTTTTTGAAGTGAAAAATTCTTTAGCATCGTTGTGATTTGAAAGTTTATGAAACGAAAAAGCGACAGTAAAAAGAGACAGATACATAAATTGCCGAATTTTGGAATTCAGTTGATGCCAAGTGGTAGACCTGCCCTTTAAAATGAGCCCAAACTCGGCTATCTTGTGACCACGGGAACGAAGTTAGGTGGCGGGGGGAGTTCAGGGGGGGGGGGTCAGGGGTAAGGCACATACATTTTTTGAAGGTTTTTTTTGAAGGTTTCACTTCTACCACTTGTGAATTGCACACATGTTTTTTTTTTCGGTTTTGGTATACAAAATATTAAATTACATCCTAATTATCTTACTTGCGTAAGTTTATGAGGATGGATGGATGTTTGTTACTCATCACGCCAAAACTGTTGAATAGTTGAAATCCTGAAATAACACATACGCTACTTTTTATCCTATAAATCGAACAAGATCGGAATTTATGCGGGGAAACCCTCCCACACAACTGAAGTCGCAGGTAGTAATATTATGAGATAGTTTGTGAGGCTAGATAGAGGGATGTTTGTTACTCTGTCACGCAAAAAGTTACTGATTGGATTAACACGTTCGCTGACAGTGAGCACTTACCCTGACACCACATTACGACAGTAGAATTTTCCATAGTAAATGACAAATCAACGTAGTACTCGTGCACAAGCAAGCAATATGAAACTACTCACAAAATACTCGTGTTACGGCAGTAAGGAATATGAAATTGTTCATAATTAATACTTATATGAAAAATTATCGTGAGACGAACTCTTAAAAAAAAGTGGCCCGTCCCTCGACGTACTGTCATAACGCACTATTTTAATTTCCCGCCTAACGACGTACTGTCAGCGAACGTGTTAAGGTGAAACTTTACAGCAGAATAGCTTATAAAAGACAATAATTGCCACTGCCCTTTGCTTTAAAAACTTTTTGTAAACAAACATGTGAACATGTGGGTGTGTGTGCGTTTGATTGGCAGATTTAGTGAACTCCTGATTCTTTATTTACAAAGGTTTTATGAGCATGTCTTTTTCATTAACAGAATAACTAGAATAACAAATAAGGCCCACTTTAATCAATAGCGCTTAAACAACGATAAGTACCGAAACTCAGCTTTTGCTTTTATGGCATTAACCAAACAATGTTAGTTTAAAATATCACGCTCTGGATCTTCGTTTAAACAATTTTCCGTTAGGTACTGCAAGATTACAATCATAATTTCAATCTTAATTAGTTTTAGTTTGTTCAGCAAAGTGAAGACTGTGTTATCTAGTCTTAAACTTCTAGAAATTTTCGAAGAGAGGTCAAGGATATTCTTAGAATAATTAGTTTATACATACCTACATAATATATGTTTGTGTATATAGTACGATAATGACGAAAATTATTATTTTATCAAATCGCGTAAGAAAATGATCAAAGCAATTGCTTTAATTGTTAGTTTTCATCAGAGTTTATATTAATTGTTTTAATTTGGTCAAATGATTAATGAAAGCAAAATGGCCTTGTTTTGCTTATTTTTATTCTTATTTATATTATATGGTCCTATTTCCTTACTGTTGGCTCTTATTTCCTTTATATAAACAGTTTAATCTATACTTATAATAAATCTGTAGAGAGGTCAATTCTGTACATGAAATATATTTACAAAATAACTATCAGGGGGTGATTAGGGATCGATACTGATGCCAAAAATGCAATCAGTAAAATTTTTGTCTGTCTGTCTGTCTGTCTGTATAACCGTTATAGAAACAAAAACTACTCGACGGATTTTAACGAAACTTGGTACAATTATTTTTCATACTCCTCAGCAGGTTATAGTATACTTTTCATCACGCTACAATCAATAGGAGCAGAGCAGTGAAGGGAAATGTTGGGAAAACGGGAGAAGTTACTCCATTTTTTAAGCTTCCGTCGCGTGTGCAACCTTAATGGTTAAAGCTACACAGAAATCATATATGACGGAAATGTTCTCCTTAAAATTATATAACAAATATACCACGACAGCATATATCTATCTTTTATGGTTGACTCACAATAACACGTGTAACTCCCGATAGCTTAGCAGTTCGAAGCTTTCTGATTATTATTCTGCTCCGAAATTTAAAACCACCACAACTTTACACTGGAACTCGGCTAAAAATAACCCAGTTGCAACAAAATATAATCGAGGCTCAAATTTTAACAGGTTGCGGTGCAGGAGAAACCGTCTTTATTCCCAGAATTCCCATAATACCAAATAATTTTCCATTCCAATTTAAAAGAACGCGATTCCCAGTATCGGTGTGTTATTCAATGACAATTAATAAGGCTCAAGGGTAGACTTTTCGTGTTGCTGGAGTACATCTCGGTGTCAGTTGTTTCTCGCATGGTCAGTTGTACGTCGCTCTTTCCCGGGTTAGCAGTTCTAGAAATCTTTATGTTCACGTGCCGGACGGGTCAACTTTCAACATAGTTTACCCGGAAGCTTTGCGCTTAAGTATTGTCGTTCTATAGGTACTTAAGCCTCATGTGAACGTGATCTAAACAATAGATAGATTATCTATACTTATAATAAATCTGTAGAGAGGTCAATTCTGTACATGAAATATATTTACAAAATAACTATCAGGGGGTGATTAGGGATCGATACTGATGCCAAAAATGCAATCAGTAAAATTTTTGTCTGTCTGTCTGTATAACCGTTATAAAAACAAAAACTACTCGACAGATTTTAACGAAACTTGGTACAATTATTTTTCATACTCCTGAGCAGGTTATAGTATACTTTTCATCACGCTACAATCAATAGGAGCAGAGCAGTGAAGGGAAATGTTGGGAAAACGGGAGAAGTTACTCCATTTTTTAAGCTTCCGTCGCGTGTGCAACCTTAATGGTTAAAGCTACACAGAAATCATATATGACGGAAATGTTCTCCTTAAAATTATATAACAAATATCCCACGACAGCATATATCTATCTTTTATGGTTGATTCACAATAACACGTGTAACTCCCGATAGCTTAGCAGTTCGAAGCTTTCTGATTATTATTCTGCTCCGAAATTTAAATCCACCACAACTTTACACTGGAACTCGGCTAAAAGTAACCCAGTTGCAACAACATATAATTGAGGCTCAAATTTTAACAGGTTGCGGTGCAGGAGAAACCGTCTTTATTCCCAGAATTCCCATAATACCAAATAATTTTCCATTCCAATTTAAAAGAACGCGATTCCCAGTATCGGTGTGTTATTCAATGACAATTATAAGGCTCAAGGGTAGACTTTTCGTGTTGCTGGAGTAGATCTCGGTGTCAGTTGTTTCTCGCATGGTCAGTTGTACGTCGCTCTTTCCCGGGTTAGCAGTTCTAGAAATCTTTATGTTCACGTGCCGGACGGGTCAACTTTCAACATAGTTTACCCGGAAGCTTTGCGCTTATGTATTGTCGTTCTATAGGTACTTAAGCCTTATGTGAACGTGATCTAAACAATAGATAGATTATCTATACTTATAATAAATCTGTAGAGAGGTCAATTCTGTACATGAAATATATTTACAAAATAACTATCAGGGGGTGATTAGGGATCGATACTGATGCCAAAAATGCAATCAGTAAAATTTTTGTCTGTCTGTCTGTCTGTCTGTATAACCGTTATAAAAACAAAAACTACTCGACAGATTTTAACGAAACTTGGTACAATTATTTTTCATACTCCTGAGCAGGTTATAGTATACTTTTCATCACGCTACAATCAATAGGAGCAGAGCAGTGAAGGGAAATGTTGGGAAAACGGGAGAAGTTACTCCATTTTTTAAGCTTCCGTCGCGTGTGCAACCTTAATGGTTAAAGCTACACAGAAATCATATATGACGGAAATGTTCTCCTTAAAATTATATAACAAATATCCCACGACAGCATATATCTATCTTTTATGGTTGATTCACAATAACACGTGTAACTCCCGATAGCTTAGCAGTTCGAAGCTTTCTGATTATTATTCTGCTCCGAAATTTAAATCCACCACAACTTTACACTGGAACTCGGCTAAAAGTAACCCAGTTGCAACAACATATAATTGAGGCTCAAATTTTAACAGGTTGCGGTGCAGGAGAAACCGTCTTTATTCCCAGAATTCCCATAATACCAAATAATTTTCCATTCCAATTTAAAAGAACGCGATTCCCAGTATCGGTGTGTTATTCAATGACAATTATAAGGCTCAAGGGTAGACTTTTCGTGTTGCTGGAGTAGATCTTGGTGTCAGTTGTTTCTCGCATGGTCAGTTGTACGTCGGTCTTTCCCGGGTTAGCAGTTCTAGAAATCTTTATGTTCACGTGCCGGACGGGTCAACTTTCAACATAGTTTACCCGGAAGCTTTGCGCTGAAGTATTGTCGTTCTATAGGTACTTAAGCCTAAACTCTATCAAACAATCTACCAATTTATCTAAACAATATTACCAATACATTAACTTAATAACACACAAGGAGTTACACGCTGACGGAGACGCGGGCACAGCTATTACCAATAATATGGTGAGGTTCCGTATTGCGATATTTTTCGACAGTATTATAGATTGACATACTATATTTCCCTACTAAATTACGAAAGTTAATCTGTGTATTACATCAAAATCACTGAACCGTGAGGAAGGACATAGGCTACTTTTTTTACGAAAAACGACGGAAACGTGGACGAAGTCGCGAGCAACAGCTATCTATGCTAATAATATAAGGCTGAAGAGTTTGTTTGTTTGTTTGAACGCGATAATCTCAGGAACTACTGGTTAGAATTGAAAAAAAATTTAAATTAAATAGTCAATTTATAGAGAAAGGCTATAGGCTATATATAATTACGCTAAGGCCAATAGGAGCGGAGCACCAATGAAGAATGCTTCAAAATCGGGGTTATATTTAACGTTAGCCCAAAGTAACTATTCTACGCGGACGAAGTCGCGGGCAAAAGCTAGTATATAATAAGATATTTCTTACAATTTTGTATTTTTGAGGGAAGGAAATATGTACTTTATCAAGGCTATCCATATTTCCTGTTTATCAACAGTAATAATGCTGGACGTAGGCTTCTTCCAAATATCTAAACTTTTTGCATCTAACATATACATAGAGTTTCGTTTATTGCCCCGAAACTAGCCAATGGTTTCATTATACCTAAAACTGCCACCATACAAAAAAAAATATTTTTTCTAAACACTTAAAACCATTAAGTTTGTATATTTTCACTACAATATTGCTATAGTCCACGCATTGAACAAAAACTAAAATCGGAACAACATTTCATGTTTTAACAGTTTTTTTCACTTCTAAGACGCCAAGAGCCCTGAATATATTTTTATAACTATGAGAAACATAAAAATTTATGTTTCGAAGCATAATGGACACTTGGACGCATCGTTGTAGCGACTAGCACGGCACAAAATTGCCTGAGGCTATGGAACCTTATCGCTTAATCTTTTCTTATTTTAGAGCTTTGGGTATTCTTGTTGATGTTGAATAAAATGGGACAATAATAGGCTATGTTGGGCTTTTGGGCAAAGTAAGGATTTACTTTGCCCAAAAGCCCAACATAGCCTGTTGGTTAATTTCTTGTTCATTGAGTTTACGTACCTACTTTTTAATGGATGTGCATCCGATTTGGTTCAATGTTGTAGCGTTGTAGTCGATTAAACTAGAAGTCGACTACCACACTAATCTCTAATGTCTATGGTTTCACGGAGTGACAACACTTATGCAGTGACCGGCTATAAATTCTAACCTCCGGTTCGCTGAGTTCTATTTCATCGCCTACAGTTGCAAGTAACTAATATAGAAACCCCTCTGTGCCCAAGGGTAAGTGCTCGTCGTTTCTGCCATTTTCTCTCCATCTTGCCAAATCGTAATCCGCTTATTTCACCATAATCTGCAGCGTTTGTAAATTAATATAATTGCCCGGTTGTCAAGATGGCTTCCGTCTGGAACATAACTGTGTTATTTCATTGTCATCTGTTTTCCACTAGTGTTGCTAAATTTGTGAAACGTAAGCAGGCCGCAGCATCCCTTTCCTGCTGTGTCATAG
The DNA here is from genome assembly GCA_943138885.2 of Tholera decimalis. Taxonomy (NCBI): domain Eukaryota; kingdom Metazoa; phylum Arthropoda; class Insecta; order Lepidoptera; family Noctuidae; genus Tholera; species Tholera decimalis. Next base: position 18,654,366 of record OW964573.2, on the reverse strand, counting down.
CAGCTACGAGCTTAAACGCTTTGTCACGCGGTTATCTTTTATATCGTTGCACGCGGCATGCTTGCGCTTATCTATAATCTTTGTGAACCGCCGCGATGGTGAGTTTTCCATCCGTTTCCCGGGTACTGTTCTTTGGGTTCACGGCTGGGAGACGCACGCATCGCTGGCGCTCGCGATTCCTGGCACCACGCTTACGGAAGCACCCTTCGTGTTGATTCCAGGGTTTTTTTTCTTCTCCCTTCACCTCTACTGTCAACTACCTCTACGTCCGCCGCTCAACGGGTGTCACGCTGCCTCTGCACCTGTCTGCGTGCTATTGCGTGGCCTGCCCGCATAACAACTACGCCGTCTGCGCGCTGTTGCGTGGCCTGCCAGCAAAACCTCTGCGCCTGTCTGTGCGCTGACGCGTGGCCTGCCGGCATAACCTCGGCGCCTACCACGTGCGAGCTGCCTGCTACGGGGTCGGCCCGCCGGCCTGCGTGCGTCGCGGCCTGAGCCCAGGGCAGTACCTTCCTTAAACCATCGACCAGTGGAGGATCTTAGTGAACTGAACCCACCCCCCTTTTTCAAATAAATGCTGTAAACCTGTGGTCTAAGTTTCATTCCTCTACCACCTAAACCACTACGCCACAGTGGCGCCCACTCGGTAAGGTTCACTAAGGTTATCTTCACTGGTCGCTATTTACCTTTACTCACACATCGTGGCGGTAAGTACTAGTGTGTAATTACCATATTTTCTAGTGCGTATGTGTATTTACTAGTGTGTTCTTACTGTATTTTTTTTTAATTTGTTAATTTTGTTTCTACTAGGGTTTTGATCTCAATAATTGTAAAGATCACAATGAGCGCTAACCCAATTAACTTTATCCACCTAAGAAAGGCCGAATTAGAATATGAGGTCATCATTAGAGGCGGTGAAAAGGGCACAGGAACTGACTTTAGAAAACAAATTAACAAAGCTCTCCTGAGTAAACTCACCCCTAGTACATCTGTTCAAGACTGCAATTGGCCAGTGCAACGGTAACTGGACGGTCTGAACTTGTCCACGGTTCGTGGAGCTATAAACGTTGCTTTCAACAACAAAGTACTTACAAAAGGCTCTTCGGTCTACAACCATATATATAAATAGTTACAAATAACACTCACCTGAGCTGTAGACGGCAACCAGGGTCTGTTTGATCACGTCCATAGTGTTTGTGTGTATAATGAGGTGAGTAATTGAAACGTGTGATGTAAGTTACGTGTTCTAGGACGTTCACAAGGCGCCAGTCTCCAGATGGCGCGGTTCCAACAGCAATCACAGCACAACTCGTTTCCAGCAAAAGCGCGTGCCACGCGATGGCAACCAACCGGCGAGGAATCCCAAAATATCCCGGGTTTTTCATCAAATGGGGATTACAACTTCAACCAATTGATAATCGCGACCCAATTATCGGTTGCACCAGGCGATTCCAAACGACATTTTTCCAATTATAATTATCTCAACAGGGTCCCATGACCGACATTTTCAACAACGAACCAAAGTCTATCAGTCAAGTTAGAGAGGTTATGTCAAGCCACAGATAATTAATGTTGTCAACCAAAATATACGTTCGGTTCCACATATCGGACGGAACATCTACCCCCCCCCGGACGGGCCTACCCGTCCGCTAATCAATTGGAAGTCTTGACAAAGTTGCAAATTTAACACAGCTTCAATGCGGCCAAGTACCGTAGCTAGTTTCTCAAAGGTGAGGACGGTGTCTCCCAACAATCTCCGCCAGCGTCCCTTTGCCGCTTTCACCGCGGCCCCAAAAATACCCCCCCCAATGGGGGACAGGCTGGTGGGTCAAACAACCAAGTGACCCCTCGGCGAGCCAAACTATTACCAATGTCAACCTGGTTCTCATTAAGGAAGGCGTATACCTCCTTCAAATAGTTACTTGTACCCTTGTAAATCGTACCGCAATCAGACCTAATCAAAGAAGGTAACCCACGGCGAGACACAAATCTTTCCAAAGTCGCCTCAAAGGCCTCTGTCGAGAGGGAGGTTACCAGCTCCAAATGTACTGCCTTGGTTGACAGGCAGACAAACACACAAATAAGCCTTAACAATCTTACTATTACGAAGGGTGGACGTCTTCAACAAAAGGGAACCAACAAGTCCGTTACGACGCCAGCAAAGGGCCTCGCCTCATTGACGCGATCAGCCGACAAAATCCAAAATTCTCGCTGCAGAATGGCCAACAGCGCATTGCAACCGGCATGCGAGTTCTTAGTGTGACGATTAGTCACCAACAATTGAACCAAGTGGCCCTCCTTGGGCAACAAAGGGGGGTGACGGGCCCCATAAGGAAGGCTAGAGAGCCTCAACCGTCCTCCAACACGGTATCCCGAAGTGGCTCGTCCCAACCAAGTTCAGTTATAACAAGGGCAGGAGCACCAATTTTAGGGTACGGACAACTCACAAGGGTGATTTCAAACCAGGTCCTTCCCTCAACAGTGGTGTCAGCTGGTTCGCCAATTCCCCAAATCTTGCCTGAAAGGTCGTTCACCTTCAGGCCAACCTGTCCCGCTAACCAAGACGACAAAAGGCAATCCCGGACTCCCGTGCCCAAAATGGCACGGACCACAATTGAGTCACCCAAGGGTCCCCAGACCTTGACCGAGGCCGTTGGCAACAAAACCGTCTTGATCGGGGGGGTCCTTTAGCGGGCAGGCGTCAATCTCTTAGCGTTGCCTGGGCGGCGACCGATCGCCGCATCCAGGCTGCCTTCGTTCACGACGAGGCCAACAATCAAAACATTTGTCCGCGCGGTGTCCCGAGCCGCTCGCCATCACTGGAGGGGCATATCCCACCGGATGCCCGAATGGCGGAGGGCACGACTCCAGCCGGGGACGTTCCGCCAACGGAGGGGAAAGGCAGCGGCGCCGACCCGGCCACTGCTGCCTAGCAGCCAATGCGCGTTCTCCCTGACGAGGGAAGACCAATTGGCGCTCGTGGGGCTCCCGTTCCACTTGCGCGGGGGGTGGAGTGCGGCGTACAGAATCGCGGGTCTCAGCCCGGTGCTCGTCTCCGGGGTACGCCCCCCCTGCGCGAACCCTCCTCAGAAGATGGTCTGCTGGAGCGGTTCGCGTTGGCGCACAAAATCTCCAAGTGGGACCCCTTACAAATTCTACACGGGCGGGGGTCGGGCCAGTCCCGATGAAAGTGGGCCCCCAAGCACGAGAAGCACAAACGGCGTGCGTTGACAATGCGGCGGCGGGCACTTACGTGCAAATTCAAAAAGGCCGGGCAACGCGCCATGGCATGCCCTGTTGCCTTACAAAAGTCACAATGATGCGGACTCCGGGCGCCAGCAAAACGGGGGGCGGGGCGAACATCAACAGGCCCCCTAGCCCGAGGACTCCGGGCGCCAGCAAAACGGGGGCGGGGCGATCATCAACAGGCCCCCTAGCCCAAGGACTCCGGGCGCCAGCAAAACGGGGGGCGGGGCGAACATCAACAGGCCCCATAGCCCGAGGACTCCGGGCGCCAGCAAAACGGGGGGCGGGGCGAACATCAACAGGCCCCCTAGCCCGAGGACTCCGGGCGCCTGCAAAACGGGGGGCGGGGTGAACATCAACAGGCCCCCGAGCCCTAGTCCGTCCCTGGTCTCTAGGCCGAGAAGGTAGTGGGGGTGACCCCGTGGCGCCACGAGTGTTATCCGAAAACCGACACTCGTCTTCCAAAAATTTGAGGAGGTCGTCAAAGGGGGGAAGATGGAGAAGATGGATGGGGGGATGTCGGACATTCGCATCCATCAGAAGGACGTCCGTAGAGTGCTGCGTAATCTAGACGTGAACAAAGCTAGTGGCCCCGACGGGATACCAGCAATTGTTCTTAGAACTTGTGCGCCTGAATTGTCTCCAATCTTGACACGCCTGTTTCGCCTTTCGCTAGAGACTGGAAAGGTGCCGAAAGCATGGAAGCTAGCTAACGTACAGCCTGTACCCAAAAAGGGCAGTCGTGCTGACCCTGCCAACTACAGGCCTATTTCAGTCACGTCCATACTCTGTAAGAGTATGGAGCGTGTACTTAATTGTAAGCTCCTGGCATACCTAGAAGCCAACGACATCCTCAGTGACCGGCAATACGGCTTTCGCAAAAACCGGTCAACTGGGGATCTTCTAGCGTATGCCATTCATATCTGGAGTGAGGCCATTGAGAGGCAAGGGGAAGCACTTGCTGTTTCCCTTGACATCTCCAAGGCTTTTGACAGGGTCTGGCACGATAGCCTTATTGCTAAGCTTCCTTCTTTCGGGTTACCCACCCAACTTTGCGTTTGGATTGAAGACTTCCTGAGGGATCGGTCCATTCGAGTGGTCATTGATGGCTGCTCGTCTGGCCAATTGGCAATTAATGCCGGGGTCCCTCAGGGGTCTGTTCTCTCAGCAACTTTATTCTTGCTGCACATTAACGATCTGCTAATGCCCGGTACCTTTGGGTATGCAGACGACAGCACAGTTTCTGAGAGATATGTGTCCAGCGCGCGAGCTGGTGGGTCACAGATCCAGTCTCTCCGTGAGGACATGGTCGGGCGCTTGAACTTGACCTTGAAGGCTGTCTCCGAATGGGGCGATGCCAACCTGGTCAAGTTTAATGCAGCTAAGACCCAGGCGTGTCTCTTCTCCGCAAAAAGGAGCCAATTTGAACCGGCTCCTACTTTCCGAGGTGTAACTGTGCCGATAACTGACCATATCGAGCTTCTGGGGGTAACATTAACTTCTACCCTCAATTTTGGCCCGTTTATCGAGGCTAAGGCTCAACTAGCATCAAAAAAGTTGGGAATCCTAGCAAAGGTGAGACGGTACTTCACACCCGAACAGTTGCTCAATCTCTATCAAGCCCAGGTTCGGTCGTGTATGGAGTACTGCTCTCATCTTTGGGATGGATCTGCTAAATACCAACTGGACGCGCTTGAGTCTATCGAGAAGCGGGCCAAAAGACTCATTGGCAACGATGCACTGGTCGAATCAAAGCTCCAGAGCCTTGAACATCGACGACGAGTTGCAAGTCTATCGGTTTTTTATCGGTTACATTTCGGGGAGTGTGCGATGGAATTACACAATTTAATTCCAACAAGCCCGTTCCATCATCGGACTACGAGACAAACGGCGAAGCGCCATCGTTACATGGTGGACATCCCACCCATTCGCACCAAACGTTTTGGGAATACCTTCATTGTGCGTACGGCTAAGGAGTGGAATTCCCTGCCGGAGTCTGTGTTTCCCGATAGCTATAACCTAGGAGTCTTTAAGTCAAGAGTGAATAGGTTACTTTTAGGTAAGCGTGCTCCATCTTCGACCACATCATCACTTACCATCAGGTGAGATGGTGGTCAAACGCGAACCTATTCTAAATAAAAAAAAAAAAAAAAAAAGATGGGTGGCACTATCCCCACCATACTTCTGCTCAAAACGTGACCTCGGTTCCGCGGGGAGGAACTGCAGCACTATGTGCACCAACAAGTAGGACCAATGTTCTACCGGTAACTCCAAGCGTCTCAAGGCGTTGGTCGCTGAGACCAACGGGTTCAGCAAGTCAGTGCGCAACGTCGACGTGCTGGCAATGGCCGGTAGTCCCAAAATCTGGTCGATGTGCACATCAGCCAGGCAGCGCTTGTTCTGATACCGTCGGGAGAGAAGCTCTAGAGCGGTCGGGTAAGAGGAATCCGTCACCGGCAAGTGCTGCACCAAGGCTCTGGCTTCGCCCTCCAGGACAGACAATAAATAGGCCAGCTTCTGGGCAGGTCCGAGGTCCGAGCGTGCATCGACAAGACTATCAAACAGATTCAGGAAGCCCAGCCAGTGGTCCAAGCGACCATCAAAATGTGGCAGCTCCAGGGTGGGCAGCCTACTCAATAGTCCAGGGCCTGCAATAACAGGGGTCTGCGGCTTGGACGCATCAGGCACCCGGCTCTTCAAAATTTCCCGCGCTCGTAGACATATGACATCCCCCAGGTGGACAATCTGGTCATAGTCACCCAAAATCTTATCGCGGGCTGTCTGATCCATCACCCCCAAATCCACGTCCATGATGTACTCGTTGAAGCGTATGAGCGCAGCATCAGCTGACTTGATCCTCTCAATCACTTGCCCATACCGAGCAAGGGTGAGCTCTTCCAATTCTACACGCTCAACCGTTGCAGCTGCCGATGTGAACCATCTCAACTGTGAGGTCAATCCGGCAGCAGCCTCCCTGACTGCCCTTAATGAGGCCATTGCAACAATCAAATATTAATACAACAGGCTAAAATTAACTAAACAAACAACAATGACTTGTTAGCCGACCAAATAATTTCACCAAAATAAAACTCAAATTCAATTATTTCAAGCCCAAATCCGACCCTGTACATATTCCAAGTATTAATCTAGCTTGGTACAGATGGCTAGTTACAAAATAAATAACAATTCAATGTATATATTGTGCAGGATCAACACCAATAACCATCAATAAACACAACAATTGACTGTATAATATTGAGCCGGAGAATCTCTAACAGCAATTCAATAAACAAATAAATGCAATAAGTCAATCCACACCATTCAAGTCCTATTATGTTAGACTATGTGTAATTATTATTTAGATAACCTTTCAAACTCGGATCAATGACATTCAATTATTAATTACCTGTCAATGCAATAAAAGGGGCTACAGTACAAATTACAAATACAACTTCAATTGATTCAACTTCAATTAGATAGCCCGGATGACATGGTAATATATTCAAAACTTACTAAGTTATAAGTTATGTTAAGTAATTAAACTAAAGTTATTTTCAAAACTTCCAATTAAACCAGTGGATCTTACATTATAAGAGCCACGCCTACTACCAGAATGAATCAGTGGATCTTATAAGAGCCACGTCTGCTACCACTTTGTTCAAGACTGCAATTGGCCAGTGCAACGGTAACTGGACGGTCTGAACTTGTCCACGGTTCGTGGAGCTATAAACGTTGCTTTCAACAACAAAGTACTTACAAAAGGCTCTTCGGCCTACAACCATATATATAAATAGTTACAAATAACACTCACCTGAGCTGTAGACGGCAACCAGGTTCTGTTTGATCACGTCCAAAGTGTTTGTGTGTATAATGAGGTGAGTAATTGAAACGTGTGATGTAAGTTACGTGTTCTAGGACGTTCACAAGGCGCCAGTCTCCAGATGGCGCGGTTCCAACAGCAATCACAGCACAACTCGTTTCCAGAAAAAGCGCGTGCCACGCGATGGCAACCAACCGGCGAGGAATCCCAAAATATCCCGGGTTTTTCATCAAATCGGGATTACAACTTCAACCAATTGATAATCGCGACCCAATTATCGGTTGCACCAGGCGATTCCAAACGATATTTTTCCAATTATAATTATCTCAACAGGGTCCCATGACCGACATTTTCAACAGGGAAGCAAAGTCTATCAGTCAAGTCAGAGGGGTTATGTCAAGCCACAGATAATTAATGTTGTCAACCAAAATATACGTTCGGTTCCACATATCGGACGGAACAACATCACATAGTTCTGCCAGTGGTCAGCAGGCTGAAGCAAGTGCCACAAGAACCCCAATTCTAAATATAATCTAATCTAATAGATATAATAGTAAATATAATCTAATAAATCTAATAAGAAATATAATCTAATAAATCAAATAAATATATTAAATCTAATAAACATAATACAATCTGATAAACATAATACAATCTAATAAATATAATATAATCTAATTATCATATAATCTAGCTCTAAAGTTGTTATTGACAACCATGCAGAACCCACGGCGGGTCATCTAGGCATTTTTAAAACTTATAAAAAACTAGCTCTTCGTTACTACTGGCCAGGAATGCACAGTGACATAGTGAAAGCTGTAACTTCATGTGAAATCTGTCTAGCTCATAAACAAATAAACCATGCTCCACTAGGGGTCCTGGGGAAACGTAAAGAATGCTCTCAACCATTCCAGATGCTCAGTATTGATATTGTTGGTCCTCTGCCTGTCTCTAGACGCCAAAACGCATATCTTTTTGTAGTGACATGCAGTTTCTCTAAGTATTGTCTTCTTTTCCCAATGAGGAATGCTAACGCTAAAACTATCTGTAAACTAATGGAGGATAATGTATTTTGGTACATGGAATACCTCAATGTATAATTTTAGACAATGGCACTCAGTTCACTTCAAATGAAACTAAAAACTTATTCAGTAAATACAACGTACCTAGCATACACTTTACTCCAAGGTATGCACCACAGATTAACACCGTGGAGATGTACAATAAGACAATCATAACAGCTGTTTCTGCCTACATTGATGGTGACCAGCGCTCTTGGGATCTACATATCCCAGCAGTACAATTTGCACTGAATGGCTCAACTAGCGAAGTTACTGGTTTCATTCCTGCATTCCCGTAGGCCTAGCTAACTAACTAGTGTTTGACCCCATACAGGGTCACACGATGCCAAGGGAACACACACCCACGACTGCCTACCATACTAGTCGTGGAGGGTCGACTTGTACCTAACTACCTAAGTTAACTATAACTCTGGTTATAGCTATCCTAGTGTCATATTTCACACCCACCTGCAGTGTGGTAATCCTAATTAAAACCTACTGACTAAAGTTACCAAACTATTATTCTAAAATTAACTATATTTATTTATCTTTTAACAGAACTAAATACCATGACTGCATGGCTATAAGCCAACATAACTTCAGTTCCATGACCACCTGTCTGCTGACACACACATACATACACTACACATCTAATTTCTTTGATTATTTTTCTCTTCACGGCGTGACTATGAGAGGCTACATAGTGGGCCCTCAGGGCGATTCTTTAGTATCATGGCAGAGTAGTCTCCATAGTACACTACCTTTAACTTTTATTTATGTTATTATGTCCTCATGGATGTCTTAAAGACGGCCCCCTGAAACATGGGTGTCCGCACACTAGTTAATTTACATTAATTCCTAAACCTACTGTTCTGAAAACAGCTTCAAGCCGGTAAATTTCTATACAAATACCGTACCTACCCATTAACTACTTGCATAGTAGTCTATAACTTTATAGTCTAATTATAACTGTAAAACTTTCTCACTAATAACCTTAAAACTATTCATAAAACAATATATAGCATAGTCCATTGTATTGTTTTCAACTAAACTGTTGGTGATCTGCCACCACAGTTAAACTATATACCAGTCTACCTTGGTAACAAATCTAACTTTAATCTAAGCACTAAACACGAAACCTAACTTGCACTTCATCAATCGTTTGATAATAGCATCTACATGAAATATTCTAACAACATTTAGTCTACAAACAAATCTAACTTTTACCTAAACACTAAACTAGAAACCTAACTTTAACTTCATAACACCTTTTAGTATTGAACACGCCTATCCTGAATATCACTTAGATTCAACCTGCCCTAATTAAATTAATTAATTCTCTTAGAAAATATTTCCGCGAGTTTCATAACATAACCTAATTAATTCAAGATCATTGACATATTATATTTTGACGTTTACGTACTGACTTTGACATCTCGACGTAGTTACCAACCTTGGATACTTGTCTTTTAGAATTACGTCTATAACGTTCGGATATTCTCGCAACAGTATGGATATGGACTTGATTTATTTATTTTAAAATTTCACTCACGTTCGGAAACTCACTCGAATAGACTTTGACATAAGATGCGTGTTCCAGTAATGAAACTTAAACCAATTTGAACATATACATGGACGAATACCAAATTTTTTTTTTAACCTTAACAATTTTTTTTTTAAATTTCTTTTAAATACTCTTAGCTTTGAACTTTAACATAATTTAATTTTAAACCTAAACATAAAATAGAACTTTAACTTATTATTAAATTGTTGTTAGAACTTTGATAATTTAAAATTCAACGATGAACTTACTTCTTGCTTTGAAACCTAACATTAGCTATAGCCTGCAACAGTCCACCAAGTTTACCTAACCCTATGGAGATACACTTGCTTTATCTTGCTGTTTTTCCTACTGACTGTCTCGAGTTAAACTACTCTATAATTAGCTTACCTCTCGTATGTAATTGTACGTCACTGACTTAGGACTACTTCCAAGTCAGGGATGGACATAGAATGGATGGATGAATGATTAATAGTATGGAAGCACATGAATGGGATGTATGAACGTATAGGTAGTCAGTAATAGTGGTTTAGGCCTTCTAGCGGATTTATCCTAGGGAAAATCCTTCGCTAACAGGCGGGGTACTGTAGCGTTGTAGTCGATTAAACTAGAAGTCGACTACCACACTAATCTCTAATGTCTATGGTTTCACGGAGTGACAACACTTATGCAGTGACCGGCTATAAATTCTAACCTCCGGTTCGCTGAGTTCTATTTCATCGCCTACAGTTGCAAGTAACTAATATAGAAACCCCTCTGTGCCCAAGGGTAAGTGCTCGTCGTATCTGCCATTTTCTCTCCATCTTGCCAAATCGTAATCCGCTTATTTCACCATAATCTGCAGCGTTTGTAAATTAATATAATTGCCCGGTTGTCAAGATGGCTTCCGTCTGGAACATAACTGTGTTATTTCATTGTCATCTGTTTTCCACTAGTGTTGCTAAATTTGTGAAACGTAAGCAGGCCGCAGCATCCCTTTCCTGCTGTGTCATAGCAGCTACGAGCTTAAACGCTTTATCACGCGGTTATCTTTTATATCGTTGCACGCGACATGCTTGCGCTTATCTATAATCTTTGTGAACCGCCGCGATGGTGAGTTTTCCATCCGTTTCCCGGGTACTGTTCTTTGGGTTCACGGCTGGGAGACGCACGCATCGCTGGCGCTCGCGATTCCTGGCACCACGCTTACGGAAGCACCCTTCGTGTTGATTCTAGGGTTTTTTTTCTTCTCCCTTCACCTCTACTGTCAACTACCTCTACGTCCGCCGCTCGACGGGTGTCACGCTGCCTCTGCGCCTGTCTGCGTGCTATTGCGTGGCCTGCCCGCATAACAACTACGCCGTCTGCGCGCTGTTGCGTGGCCTGCCAGCAAAACCTCTGCGCCTGTCTGTGCGCTGACGCGTGGCCTGCCGGCATAACCTCGGCGCCTACCACGTGCGAGCTGCCTGCTACGGGGTCGGCCCGCCGGCCTGCGTGCGTCGCGGCCTGAGCCCAGGGCAGTACCTTCCTTAAACCATCGACCAGTGGAGGATCTTAGTGAACTGAACCCACCCCCCTTTTTCAAATAAATGCTGTAAACCTGTGGTCTAAGTTTCATTCCTCTACCACCTAAACCACTACGCCACAATGTGATATAAATGTTTTCGTTTTGATGATAATATACACAATGATTCTAGTTGGCGTTTTGGAACTGTATGCAAGCCATCATTACTTGATCTAGCGTATAGTATCATGTCGATATGAATAAAGTAATTTCAGAACATACCGATATCGATATTGTGCTAAAAACCATCGGTGCCCAGAATAATAAAAAAGTATAATTCAACTGATAGCGCTTTTAGTTTTCACTCTTTTTTAATATCAGTGAAACCGAACACCGCTCAATTTTATTCATCCAATATCAGTGAGCTTTAGTTTTTATAGATATTATTATTTGCCACTTTATTAGTTGCGAGCATGTGGTATATACATGGATAGGAACATATATTGCAATTATAGTCCATTGTAGTTGAAATATTGCATTTAGATTTTATAACGCAAACGAAAATTTAAATTCTTATTAATGGCCGCGATAGAACCTATCATAATATAATCAACCTCTCGCGCGCCCAGTGTGCGTTTTGGATGTCGTTCCTATGTCTTTGGATTTCCAGTCTTAGGGTATGGCGTTTCCTCGCCATATCCTAAAGGCCGTAACAAAAGGCGTAAATATAAGTATATTCAACGGCATCAGCTAGTTGAACGGGAAACATACCTGGTGTTTAGAAATGAAAAAAAAAATAAAAAACACCCGCTCAGCAATTGAGATACCTTTGTCGTATAGTATAACTATATTTTTCATTTATGCAAAGAAAGTATATAGTTTTCTCTACTGAATTTCGATTATCGCAGCCAATCTCAGTGGAAACTCTGGCATAAGTACATACCTAGATCATCGGCGGAAGAGATAAGAAATGAAGAACTAGAAGGTATGTGGGTACGTATCTACTACATAGATAAGTAACATATTTTGCCATATTATTCTTTCGTAAGACTTTATTATTCTATCAATTTAAGGGGATTACATTGCCCAATGACCTTAAGGATTTGGAAACTGTACTGGCATTTGTTATTTTAGTGCCCTCTGCCGATTGATATTTATACTACAACGAAAGATACGAAAAGCGTATTAGATTAAGAATACAGACACGTCGCGCGTCGCGTCGCTGTCGTCTTTGCCGATTTAATTTTGTTCTCTGAGAGGCTTACTACATTTTTACTATTCCGTTTTATTTTGAAATAAATTACCTTATATAGGTAAGAAGACTTAATAACTGCCTCCGTGGTCGAGTGGCATTTGCCTTGTGACCCGGTGGCCGTGGGTTCGATTCCCGTGGGAAGCATACTTTGTAAAGTTGTTTCCAGTTTGGCTAGGACATTGCAGGCCTGCATCACCTGAATGTCTGATAAAAAGATGGTTCCGTGATTTGGAAGGTACGTATAAGCTGGTGGTCCCGGTCGCCAAATGGCGATCGACAAAATAGACTACGTCAGAGGCCCTTGAGGTGGTCTAGAAACTCTGAAACTAGGGTATGTGGGGTCGTTAGACCTTACTTACCCACACGATAAGAAGACGAAAAGTAGGATTTCGTATTTAGTTTTAATTAGTTGTTTCATTACATATTTATAAAATATGGTAAAGTTGTATATCTGATGATGATGGACTGGTATAAATGAAAAGAAAAAATAAGTGTGTAAGTAGTAGGTATATGAATTTTTTAATCAACAAAATCTTAACTTATACTCGACTAAAACTGATCAATTTGTATATATCCAGGACAAGTCGGTTGATTATTAAATGTGATTGTTGTTGACGGTGAATGTTGGTCGTCAATAATATAACATTCTTCTAATTGGATAGTGTCCGCGTCGAGCTAGAATATTCTGGTTACTTTTTTTCTTCACCCTGATCAGGCTGCAACAAACATATTCAGATTATTTATGATTATGTTTCATTTTACAAATAGCATACGAAAACAAAATTGTAACACTTTGTATAGCTTGTAGAATGTCTATTGATTTTGAAATATAAACACCCACTTAACAAGTATAGTTTATTAGATTCGTCTAGGAAGGAAAAATTACAGTCTAGTAAGATAGATTTAAGAGAAGATACAGATTTATGAAACAATAGTAAACACACTATAAGAACTGAACGTTCCTGATTGCATACAAAATCAACGCGGGCTTAGCGGCGCGATGCACGGTGGGCTGAAAAACGGCTTTCATAGACTTAGGCATTTTATTTTGCAAGTGCCAGTTTTTGTGCCGGATATCGCTTCTATTTGTTATAACAATATACAAAAATGACACCAGAATTGATTCTACACAAAAACGAAGGAATTATAATATTTTTACGAAAATTTTGTATGGAGCTAGTATGAAAAATCGAAATATCTCTGAAACGGCAGCGATAACCGTAATATCCTTATAGGAGGTTTTAGTACTAATTATTTATGATTTTTTGACATACGTTACATAATGGTTGTAGATGCCTTTTTTTTTTTTAAATCGTCAAAATATTTTTATTTATTTTTACATATTAAACGTTCCTTTTAGTGTTTAAGTTGAAGAATTCAGAGCTTTAACAACTCTTAACATAAAATAGCATCACCCCTATAGACCTGAAGGACTAGACAGAGGTGGTCTTGTTGATCTTGTAAGATTTCCAACAATACCAAATAGTTGAATATCAGTGTCAAAGTGCCCATGCTGTCGCTTCTTTTAGAAAGATAGGGGAATGAAATTGTTAATTGATCATACCCTAAAAGTATGATTACAACATAACCGGACACATAATAATATCGACACAAAAGGAATTTTAAAACCTTGCATACGTTCAAAATACAAAATAACATATTGTGTAGTCATCTAATGAGTCTGATGACAAGTAATTAAGTAATTAGAATGATGGTTGTAGTCTTCTGATTCTAATGAGCCTATTAAGTGATTAAATGATTTGAAATATCTCGCAACAATACCAACTAAGAACTGCATTCACCTTTTTATAATTAGTGAGCTAATGTGATTTGCTAATGTTGATTAGTTCTACTATGAGTTCTACGAAATGTTTTTGACGATTATAAATTTTTATTATCATATCTTTTATAACTTTAATGAGGGTAGTTAACTAATTATTGACTTTATACAATAAAAGGGCTATAATTTTGTTCCATAATTTAGATTGTTCACAACCGTGTAACTGCTAACACTAAAACTATTTGCTTTGCGACTACAAAATCTTAGAATGGAAAGTTTAATCACCAACTTAGATTTGTTTGTTCTTCTAAAAAGTGAGTGTCCTTCATTTAATCATGAAGTATTGTTTAGTGCAATTGTGTCCCGCATAGGCGATTGCCTTTCTGCCGAAGATCAAGTAACTCTCAAAGAATTTTGCCGGAGATTCACGCGAGCTGCTTTAAACAGGTGGCAGAAATCTAAACGATTCTTTGATAAGTTTAGAAATACGTACGGAGAGTGGTTGCAAGCAAATATTGATTGGCCGAGTTGCGTGCAAACTTTACTAAATCAAGAACCAACTGTTGATGAGATACCAAGAGCACGCTCAGTCTCTCCAGAACCTTCGACATCATCGACTGCTGGAACAATGACAAAAAGGTCCCGAAAACCATTCAAAGATCTGGGAAGCAAACAGAAAAAGAGAAGATCTAGTGAGCACATAGGCGAGGATTCCTGTGAATTGGCATATGCAGCTGCAGCACGTTTAAAAGAAGAAGGTTATGAAGATATCGCATCTGTAATCAATTATATGATCAAAAATCCAGAAGCTGCCGTTAAAATCAAGGAAAGCATTAAGAAAACAGTAATATTTACACCAGAGAAAGCACTTGGATTGCTTCTTTCACTTAAGCTTTCAAAGTGGCAATATATTACGTTGCGAGAGACTGCCATTCGGGAAGGTGCTAAGGATATTTACCCATCCTACTATAAACTGCAACAAACTAAGCTTGCATGCTACCCTCCTAATCAATCAGTATCAGTTACGGATTCATCAGCTAGAATTACACTTCAAGCTTTACTTGACATCACGGTGAAGCGGATTCTTCAAAGTCTTTCTGATAATGTGGAAAATAAGCAGTTAAAGCTGATATCGAAGTGGGGATTTGATGGTGCTTCCAATCAAAGCCGATACAAGCAGAAAATGGACGGCGAGCATGATGATTCAAGCATTTTCATGACCTCCTTGGTGCCACTGAAACTGACAGATGGAGATAATACTATATGGACAAACCCGAAACCATGCTCAACTTTTTATTGTCGTCCGGTTCAGTTCACTTTTGTAAAAGAAAGCCATGCAGTTGTCATTGATAACAAAAGAAAAATGGATGAGGAAATTGAGGCCCTTAACCCCACAGAGTGCATTAATAGTAACAGGGTGACTCATAAACTAATGATGACAATGATCGACGCAAAAGTCTGCACGTACCTTTCTGAAGCTAGATCAAATGCATCATGCTACCTGTGCTTAGCAAAACCAACAGAAATGAACCACTTAGATGCTGTAACATCAAAAACTGTGTGTTCTGACATATATGAATTTGGCCTATCATCCCTACATGCCCGTATAAATTGCATGGAATGTCTGTTACACATTGCGTACAGACTTGACTTCAAACAGTGGGCAGCAAGAAGTAATGAGCATAAAGATATGTTACAAAACAGAAAAAAAAACATTCAAAATAAATTTAAAGAGGAGCTCAATCTGTTAATTGATATAGTAAAACAAGGCTCGGGAACTACCAATGACGGGAATACCGCAAGGAAGTTTTTCGAGTTTCCCAATAAAACTGCAGCTATTACTGGGTTGGATCAAAACCTGATAAAAAGATTTGCTGTTATTTTGCAAGCAATAACATCTGGTGAGAAGATCGATGTCATCAAATTTAAAGATTTTGCTCGCAAAACAGCAGAAAAGTACGTGGAATTATACGACTGGTACTACATGTCATCAACCGTACATAAACTATTAATACACGGAGCTGACATAATCGAAAAAAATGATATTGTCCCGATTGGGACTCTCTCGGAAGAAGCCTCAGAGTCTCGAAACAAAGATTTTAGGAGGTTCCGGGAACATCATTCGCGGAAAAGAAGCAGGCAAGATTCTAATCAAGATATCCTAAATATGCTTGTTGTTTCTTCGGATCCTTTTCTAAGTGCACAAAGGCCGAAGTTAGATGCCAAAAGGAAGACAACTTTTTTTGCTGAAACTCTCGACCTAATACAGTTTCCGGAAACTGAGTTCGAGTTTGTAGGTATATCCGATCTGGATTCTGACTCGGAATTGGAGTCCGACAACGAAAGTTGTAAAGAAAATTTGTAAAATTTAATTATTTTTCTTTATGTTCTTTTGTTATTTATGTTAGTTTATTGTACCAATATGTTTAGTTAATAATTTCATAAATTATAGTTTCAAATATGTATTTTGTATAATTGAATTTATTAGATATTATTTTTGTTACTTCTGTTTTATTTAAATTACCTATCAATAAAAAGTTTATATACAGTCTTTTTTTTTCACATATTCTTAATATTTGGGGAAAAAGCATGCTTCCTAACGCTGTTCTTAACTTTGACACAGTTCATGGATCGTTTTGAACAGTTTCATATGTTAAAATAAATAATGTTAGTACTATAATCCCCTATAAGGATATTATTATTATTATGTGTCCGGTTATGTTGTAATCATACTTTTAGGGTATGATCAATTAACAATTTCATTCCCCTATCTTTCAAAAAGAAGCGACAGCATGGGCACTTTGACACTGATATTCAACTATTTGGTATTGTTGGAAATCTTACAAGATCAACAAGACACTACACACCTCTGTCTAGTCCTTCAGGTCTATAGGGGTGATGCTATTTTATGATAAGAGTTGTTAAAGCTCTGAATTCTTCAACTTAAACACTAAAAGGAACGTTTAAATATGTAAAAATAAATAAAAATATTTTGACGATTTTTTTTAAAAAAGGGCATCTACAACCATTATGTAACGTATGTCAAAAATCATAAATAATTAGTACTATAACCCCCTATAAGGATATTACGGTTATCGCTGCCGTTTTAGAGATATTTCGATTTTTCATACTAGCTCCATACAAAATTTTCGTAAAAAAATTATAATTCCTTCGTTTCTGTGCAGAATCAATTCTGGTGTCATTTTTGTATATTGTTATAACTAAGAGAAGTGATATCCGGCAAAAAAACTCGCACTTGCAAAATAAAATGCCTAAGTCTATGAAAGCCGATTTTCAGCCCACCGTGCGATGGTGCAGCGGTGGAAAGACTGAAAGGTAGATCGCCTCGGGGTGCCTCGGGCGCATCGACAGCTGCCGCGCTGTTTGGCGCGCGCGGCAATGGATAGCTATGCGTATGTACTTACCTGCAGCATACTACCAAGTGTCATTCGGCGATGCTTGTAAATTATTTATTTTATAAGGTTTTGTGATGTGTTTATATGAAATACACAGTCATATTTGCGATTAAGTAAATAACCTTCAAAAAATTGGCGAAGTGCGTGTCAGACTCGCCCATGAAAAGTTTCGTAGTAACTACGCAAAGTAAGTTTGTTTTTAAAAGAGCTTGTATGAAATACAAAGTTATATTTGCGGTTTTATTTTAAATTTATTTAATTAATTCCTTTTTGAGGTCATCATAATCCTGTGATAGAAAAAAACTGTAGCCTGGATTTGTGAGTTTTGAATCTTTATCTCTTTCACTGATTCACACTTTTTTCCAATTTTCTTTACTTGTCCCTACTTAAATTCCAGGAACATGGTTTTAATTCCGGCCATGAAAATAGATAATTCGTTATCCTGATTTATCCTTGACTCGGAACATTTTTTGCTAGGAGCGTTTGAAAAGCCGCATTATTTACTAACCGAGTCAGTATTCAGTATGTTAGGTTCCGAGGAGCAGTGCTGAAGTGGAATTGGCAACGGTGCTGCAAGCGATGTAGAGGGGGTGAACGTCAATGACGGTGATCTATTTGTCGGCACATTTTCTTTTATATAATATAATATTTAGTCCTGGAAATACTAACAAGTATTTCCAGGACTAAATATTATATTATTTATAAAAAAATAATAGAAATTATATTTTACAAATGCAAAGAAAAAAGCCAAACGCATAAAAAGTCAAGTCACAGGTTTAGATTCGAACTTGGGTTACTCGGAGATTCGTAGAGCCAACGCGTACTTTTCGCAACCGCGCTATAGACCTCTCGAGCAAAGTTTTGAAATTGGTGAACTATTGATTCAGTAAAATGGGTAACTCGTGAGGTTTCTATGACTTCTTTGTGTGAGATCAAAGTACAGAACGCGTACACTTTAAAAAAATCTGAGTTCGTTGTTATTTAAAACAGCTATAACTTTTGCTGTAGATGTTGAATCACGGTTTTACACACGATTATTACTTGTAACTTACTAATGTAGATTCTCAGATTTTACGTATATTTATGCATTTTAATCACGGTAAAATTAACACAGAGCTATTAGAAGTACGTCCGTCTGCGTTGACATCTCGCGCCCCCGGGGACAGGAGTTACTAAATTTTAATAACTCTAACATCTATACTCAGAATGAAAATCGTGTATACAACATGTAACATAATTAACGCACACCCTCAAACACTCCAATTAGTATATGATGTTATAATCATAATACATACACTGAATTTTTAGTTAAATATGTATAAGTGTATTTGTAAAGACTTTAATATGCTTGAAATAAGGTTCATTTTTCTTTATTTTGTATCATTCAATACGGAATTTGTACTAATACAAATAAAACTGCACTTTTAAAAGTCTTATTGCCTTGAGTTACGGTTCATTTCAGTTTGTTTTGACTGTAGAAACGTAGTGTGACTGTGATTTACGTAGTTTTAATTATTTTTGGGATAAGGATAAGGATAAGTTATTTACCTATACATAAGTTTTTAAGCTAACATGGTCATTAACACTATCATTAGAACTTAAAATGGGATATTTACCATGTGTATTTATTGTTTTGAGTTTCCGATATTTCGGCACTGTTGAAAGCGCCATGATCACGGATGAACTGAAGTAATTGCGGGTGGAAGTTTATGAGCAGACAAATCGGTCTACCCACTTTCTCATTCGTTTTCTGTTAGCGACACCGCTACCACTGGCACATGTATCACTAAACACTCGATTCTGTTCCCGACACATAAAACTCACCGTGTCGACTCGCGAACTTTCTACGGAACTTTTTCGGTTTTTACACATTTGAACCACTGGACTTCAGTTCATCCGTGATCATGGCGCTTCCAACAGTGCTAAAATATCGGAAACTCAAAACAATAAATACACATGGTAAATATCCCGTTTTAAGTTCTAAAAATTACCTATTATAAAAATGATAGTAATAGCTTCAGTAAACGATTCCGAACAAACTACTTCTAGGATGTACGTTAATTATGTTACAGTCGGATTATACGCGGGTGAATCCGTGGGGCACAGCTAGTCTTCTATGATAATAGAGTGAAAAATCTTAACAAAATATTTGCTATTATGTCTAGATCTTAATGAAAACTTTCTATGAAAATTGGTTTGAACGAAATAGAATCGGCAGTTTTTGAGATATAAGTAGCACATTTTCTAAAACCGCAAATATAACTTTGTATTTCATATAAACACTATGGAAAACAGTGTTATCTTGCGTAGTTACTACGAAACCCTTCATGGGCGAGTCTGACTCACACTTGGCCAATTTTTTTTAAGATAAATTACACTCGTACCTACACGGTTAAATAAATTATAAATTCAAATAAATAGAAAAAGATAGAAAGCTCACCGGTACAATTTTCAATACTTTCAATGGTTCTGGTATACGTGGTAGAAGTACATTTGAAATGTTGACAAAGGGCTGAGGACTCTGGTGTTCCTGGTTTTGCTTATCCTGGTTTTATGCTTGAGTGTTCTGCTGTTTTTGTGTTGCCTAGAAACATAATATATTTGTAATTACGCTGGTCTAGTAATAAAGCACAGAATGAACTGAAAAAGTATTTTGCATTCATTATGTGGTAGTTCATGATCAGGTAGGCGAGACCATCATAGTCATCTTGGTTACGTCAAAACCTGTTAAATGAGTCCAGACATGAAAGGTCTACGTAGAACCAGGACTGAGATACTTTTCTCATATTCGGAGTTCATCATCAGGTAGGCCAGATCATCACATTCATCTTGGAGTCGATGATCATTCAAACGTGAAACCCTATGGTAAAACCAGTATATTTTAATTTTACGAAATTCATAAAATTGTTCTAGTGATAAAATAAAAACCAACAGGATTTAATAAATATTGTCATCATAATAAAAACAGAAGCGGCAATAGCCTAATAGATAATGTGTCGGACTTTGAATTGTGATCGACAGGTCATGAGTTCGAACCCCACCCATTACACTATTGCCGTGAACCCACTCCACACAAAAGCATATTCAGCTTATTTGGAGGTGTTAACAAGATTGCTAGTGTGAATGTGAATTCTGCCCACATTGCTAGTTTTTTAAGAAAAAAAAAGAATAATAAAACTAGCACTCGCGCTTAATCACGATAAAAATATGATGTACTTCTTTTGCAGTCGGGTATAAAGTAGCCTTTCTCAAGCTTCAAACTACTTCCATGCAAATTTCATCAAAATCTACCCAGCATTTTCAAAGATTAGCGCGTTTATACAAACAAACAAAGTACAAAGTAGTAAACAAAGTAAGTGGTAAAGTACCACTTTATAATATTACTTACCAATCATTTTGAAGAGCTCGGCCACACTTCACATTACTTTAACTTTTGTATATAGGCATAATGTATCAGGTTTAATCTATGACCAACTTGAAAAGAAAAACAAACTTACAAACACTTTTATGTGAATTTACAAACTTAATTTATATTTTAATTTACATGTTATATATATCTATACTATTTGCAATATAATTTAATTGAAAAGTCATTCAAAATCCTACACTTTTGTTATTTATGCGGAAAAAATAAAGCACGCACAGTCCTCCCGTCACAAGAGTCGTCAAGACACTAACGAGACGCGTTCCAGCTATGCGCAACAGGCATTGCGAGGGTGTTTCACGCGGGTTACACGTAGAATTTTTGGTTTTTATTTTTTTATAAAAAATATACTAAACAAAATAATAAATTAAACAATATAAACCGTTAAGGACATCGTTACCTTTTTTTGGTTTATAAATCATATGTATCTAATAAGCGGTTATTAGTAAAATTTGCAATTTAGGCTTGAAATTGCCTTTTTATTTCGATTTATTACTTTAATTTGGGTATATTTATCAAGATTGTAAACAATGCATTCGCATCGTAATGATCTTAGCTTTAATATATATATATTTCGTTTAGTGAAAGTATAAGAAGATTCAGCAGCAAACTTCTTTAAAGTTACGCTATTTTTACGATTTGAGCGGGGTAGTACCCTTAACGGGGTTTTTATCCACATGGATATGCCTACCCCATTTCGTAAGACTTATTATAGCGATTTTTCCCGCATAAATGCCGATACAACGTACTATAAGCTCCTATATCTTCCAGTGTAAGTCCTATTTAAATCAGTTCAGCCTTTTTAGAGACTGGCCCAGACAACCAAAATGATAGGCAATATTTGAAAACAATTTTGTGTTTTATCATCGTATAATTAATAACCAGAACAATTTCTGAAAACATAGTTATTTTAAAATCATAGATAAAAACTTCAATTCACGGCTTCTTTTTTTTCTATTTGTGTAAGAGGACTTATTAATCGAAAGATTTTGTTATTTACCTCGAATGACGCTAAGTAATATAACAATTTATAAGTACTATTCATTATTACAGGCTGTAGGTATATACCATGATATTAAAATTTGATATTTATGTGAAACCATATCTATGACCTTCACTGGCACAAGGGTCCAACCCGAGCCAGATGCGTTCCACCCAGGGACCTCCTAATAAATGATGTGATACAAACTTTGTGCTTCGTAACATGTGGCCAACATGTCAACATAGTTATCTCACAAACTTTGTACATTTTAAAGTAATTAAATATTAAATACATAGTGCGTTGTGTGTTCGTATGAATCTGATAACAAGCAGTCTTGCTCGCTGTTCAAGAGACGTCCAAATCTCACTGTTCAGGGCATTTTGCACGTTCTTCTACACAAGCACTCTGTGTGTGAGTTATACGCAAAAGCAGTACAGCACTCTATAACGCATCTTATACAATTACGCATTCAAGATGAAAAGGCGAGAATGGGACCATTTGTTGACTTTTAAATAACTGTATGGATTGATAGGTTGGTAAGTACCTACCTATGCAACAGCTTTGTTGCGCTTTTCCTTGCATGACTTTAACTTAGCTTTAATTTTATTTTTTAATGTTTAATAATAATTGTTATCAAATTCATTAAATCTAATTGGTTCTATTTTAAATAATTATTGTTAACAATTTCATTGAATCAAATTCTATTTCAAACAATTATTATTATCAATTTCATTAAATCAAATTATATTTTAAATAATTATTACTATGAATTTCAATAAATCAAATAATGTTATATTGAATTATAAGTATTGTGCAATTTTTATTATGTTAAATTTATATTCTACTATTTTTTAATCAACAGCATCAGAATTTTGTAGTTATTAAATTGCAAATAATTATGTTAATTTTTGTTGTTTTAATCTGTAAGAGGAAGGCGCTGATGTCCGTCACACAGTTTATACTAGCACGGACATCATCGTTTACTCTATCTTTTAAGGGCGGGGGCACACGATGCGTTGCGGCGCCGCACCGCAAAGATTTCACCGTGTCAGTGGGCACACGAGCGGTGCGGCGCCGTAACGTTGTTATGTCGCAGTGGCGCCGTAGCAGCGTTGGACAGTCTGTTGACAGACAATAAGCGGGCGTGTGTCCTTCCTTGTGACGAAAAACAACTGAGCTGTGCCGCTCCGACGTCGCAACGCATTCACCCCTCCCCGCCTCGTCTTGGTGGTTGCAAGTGCGGTGCGGCGCCGGAGCGCATCGTGTGCATGCCACAGATATTTCTATGTAAGACGACGCAGCGACACCGCTCCGGCGCCGCACCGCCGCCGCAACGCATCGTGTGCCCCGGCTCTAAGGGACTAACATTTTTATACTGTTTTTGAATAAGATAGATGATTTTGTACCCACCTTTCTGATGATAAACTATTATTATTTCGTGGAAGAGCTCGGGGCTGAATACCAGCCGCACGGACGATCATTAAGGTTAAGCAATGCTTGCTAAGACGAGTTCGTGGATTGGTATTTTAATATATCGAGTTTATTCCATGCCTCGGAAAGCATGTGAAGGAGACTTTCATTGTATCTCTTAAATTGTCGTTATAGGTAGTCAGAAGCCAAAAAATCAGATACTAGTCTTGCCAAGGAGTATCATGACTCCCAGCCACTAGGTTTGATCAGATAGTCAGTCGCTCCACATAAACATTATTACTTAGCTATATCTGAATATACTGGAAGCTGACTCCGTCATAGTATGGATGGAAAATATTGTTACGTGCTGGTGTTCGGGATAGAAATAATTTACGCCAATTAGACCAAAATTAACACTTTAATTAAATACGCACAAAATAAAAATTAACACAGTTATTCACACTACTATACTTGTTACTTAACACTCTTAAATGGCACTGAAATTCACTTGTAAAGCTTCGATTATTATCGCCTTGTATCTTGAAATAAGACTGACTCTCCGCGTTCCTTTGCAATGTATTTATACTCCGATATGTGTTCTAGAACATTCTTGTACAATTGACTCACTGCCTATACTGCCATGAATATTCCAGAAGCTACTTGAGATACACAGTACTGCTACTCGCCGCTGGATGGCGTTAGTATCTCGAACGTATTAGAAGTCAATCAAAGTTTCTTGATATACTCAGTACTGCTACTCGCCGCCAGGTGGCGTTAGTGTCTCGAACATTCTAGTTGTCAGTTGAAGTTTCTCTTCGTACTTAGCTAAGCGACTGGCGTAACAATATTATACAGATCGTGTTACATATTAGTATCTTTAATTAAGGAACATTGATCTATGTTTCTTTGTACTTTGTGTTGTGTTGTTATATTAGTATATTCGCAGATACTATAAACTTAAACATAATGATCCCTAAAACAAAACACAGTCGCAATAAACTTAGGCCAAGCATCTATATGAAATACAGATATTGTTTTAATTTAATATATCACCACATTTGTCATGCACAAAGAATTATCGGATGTAGATAGCTTCGTCTTACTCGAAATACAGACAATAAGTTTTTATATATTCAACATGGCGTTTAACACGTCCGTATCAAAAAGAGATTCGGTCGAAATAACTTAGAAAGGACAGTAGAAAGAATTACGTTTCGGGAGCTGACCGCAACAATGTGTAAGCCGGGACAGCGCCCTTTGTACGAGAGGAAATACCACAAATAATGGCTTCGGATAGGGATGGTCAATGTAGGGATATCTGTGGCGCGATTTGTGAAAATATAACGAAGATGTAAGCTGATAATATGTGAAGACGATAACCAATGAATGGTATGCTAATTAAAAATGGCGAATAAATCTAATAGATTGTCAAACGCTGAGCGATTGGGATTGGTCAAATAATGTCAAAAGGCATTACGTTGGATATTTTAACTAAGTAAATCATTGCAACACCAACATTAAAATGTAAATTGTAAAGTATACTGTGGCAACACTCTTACCTTCTATCTGTGACACTCGTCTAATACAAACGTGAATTTAACTCGTCCGCCTTTTATTTTATCTTCCTCGGCACCAACGTACCAGCACCTCATCAGCACCCACCACCACACTTACGCCGCTGCACACATTATAAAAAATTTTTCTTGTTCAAGATACCGGGGAATGTTCTTGTGATTTTATTTTTTATTTAAGGCTCACCTTATTTGACACACAAAGTGTCATCTGAGGTAAAACCATGCTGATGTTGACATTTCAGCACGCTCACCTTCAAGTAACCTATTCACTCTTGACTTAGAGACGGCCAGGTTATAGCTATCAGGAAACACAAACTCCAGCAGGGAATTTCTCGCTATACGTGCAATGAAACTATTTTTCGAAATGCATTGTAGTTATGTATATAAACAGAAAGAACAATGGCAGCCACCCATACATTAATTTAGCTGAGATAAAATTTTTGCGTCTTTAAATGAAAAATATCTTGTTTAACTCGGCGTCAACTTCTGAATTAGTTTGTGCAAGAATTTTTGTTCGAGAAGTCCGAGAATAATAGAAATTCAGTCATGAACTTTTGTAGGTTATGTTTATGGTTAGCGTTGCCAGGCGTCCGGATAAAGCCGGACATAGGTAGGCTTCTTGATTGCGTGTCCAGCCAAAATAAACGGTGTCTGGCTTGTCCGGCTTTTGTTAGGCTTTTTACATTTCGCAAACGAGCGAGCGCCGATGACTGATTATGACAATAATCAAAAAAGCTTGATTTTACATATATTTTTTTTTGTCGTACCTATTAATACTGAGACACAAAATCCTCAATAATGTAGGGTGTCCGGCCTTTCTATCCAAATGTCCAGCCAAACTGGCTGGTCTGTCCAGCTATTAGGTTTGGCGACCTGGCAACCTTATTTATGGTAATTGCAATTCGAGGAAGTAAAAAGGCAATATTGCATTAGTATTTTCCTTACCCAGTTATTACAGAATGCAATGTCTTGTAAAAGGTAGGTAATCCCAGTGGTTATAAATACTCTTTGGTAGGCCTTACCTTTGGTATATAATTGGTATGTACAACAGGTCTGTTTGAGGCTGCCAGTCACCGTCAGCATTGTTTTAGGTATTGAAGCAATAGGATATAATAATATTCTGGGATTTTATAAATACTTGCTAACTTTCAGATAAATAAGTACCTATTTATAAAATCCTAGAGCGTTTGTGGAATATGTTGAGTAAGTTGGTAAGAACCAATAAAACAAGTTTTTTTACATTAATATTTATTCTTCGATATCCTCTCTTATAATTATTTCATCCAGAAATTCTGCAGGTGCTGTAATATTTTGCTGATATCTGGCCCATCCTAAATACCAAACTAGCGTCATTACATGAGCGCAACATCCTACTGTGCGCCGATTAACTAAGCAATTACAGCAGTACTCACTGATTCCTGTCAAGTGAAAATTAAAGAAAACGGAAAATAATCTAGAGCAACGCAAGGCACAATGTAGAAGCGTCTGTGACATGAACAACCAACAGTTGTCAAACCAAGTTATATTTTTTTTTACTTGGGATAATAGTCTTTTTGCCAGTCATTAATTGAACGTAAATAAAAAAAATCATTTATTTTTACACTACAATATTTTTACCACCCTACAAAGAACATTTCTACTTATAAATAAACATGATTGTTAATTCATTTACTCCTTTTTGTTACAATAACAAACTAAAACTGATTTTATTACAATAATACTGTACTTACTGTCACTTGGCAGAATAAATACAAAATGGCATCACTAACTGTCAATGAAAAAATCAAATAACTTTTCATTTAAAATATTTTTTTTTATCCGGACTTAACTAGGTAATGTGATACTTTGAAAAAACGTAGAAAAATAATAGAACTCTCTTCGTATATAAGTCACTTTTAGACGCTCAAATTAAAGTCAGCTTAGCTTTCGCCATTGTTCTTTGATCATTATCGCGAGCGACTGCAAGTTGTGACAAGCTACGTTAAATAAGGTCTATACATGTTGGCGCTTGTCTATACGCAACCAACTAGGCAAGTGACATCGAGCGATAGCAAGACAAGGCAAATATACCGTCTACATGTTAGTATTGGCCTTCACTCGACAACGCTCGGCCATGGGCGTAGGAATGGGGGGGACGGGTGGGCCGTGCCCACCCCAGAATGGTCTGGTGCCAACCCCAGAATTTTTACTAACAAACAAAGGTTAAAAATTAAAAACTGGTCAAGTGTGAGTCGGACCCACCCATGAAAGGTTTTTCATAAATTGCGAAATTCGTTCATCAATCATTTGTATTTAAATGACAAGTTATATTTGCGGTTTTTCAAAATATTCTATATCAATCACATACACTGAGCTGGCAGTACCTATCTCGTTGAAACTAATTTTCATTGTAAGTTTTCGTTAGGCATATACTTTTTTAGATTATGCACTCTCTTATTTTAGAACTTAGAGGGGGAGCACACATTTTACCAGTTTGGAAGTCTATATGTTTCAAACGATTGACTTTGTGAAGAAATGGTTTTAGAAACCTCGTTCTTCGCTCTTATTTTTTTTATATAAACCATAAATAAACCGGTTCATAGAATACATCTACCAAGAAAGTAGCCGTGACATACGGACAGAGAAACAAAATAACCTTCGCCCAGGTTTTTGCGTTTGTCTGACCCCGCTGGGCTGCCTCCAGGGTATTGGAGGTCTCATCTCATGGGGCTGGACCGCCGAAATGTCGTTCACTTTCAAGTAACCAGACAAATCAGAAGCCGAAAAAACGCCAAACATTCTCGACTTTAGTTTAAACAGATATTTTCGTGCAAACGTTTTTAGGGTTCTGCAGCCGAATGGCAAAAAACCGGAACCCTAATAGATTCATCATGTCTGTTTGCCTGTCTGTGCATCAGTATTTCACATCCACACAGTTGAAACTTGGTAGGTAGATGTATTTTTTACAAGAATAAAAAAGGGAAGGAGCTGAAATAATTGTTTTTTCAAACTTATTCATGCCGGGTGCCTGTAGATAGGTCTTCTGTCTAAATGACATTTATTTATTTTTTTAATTTTTATGCAACACAAAATGTACAAAGGCGGACTTAATGCCAGAGGCATTCTCTCCCAGTCAACCATGGGTGGTGAAGAGATAACGTGGCAGGTGCATAAAAAAAGATAACTAAGTAGATTCATTGCGACATTGAGGTTCCAAAAACGAGTTTTTCTCAAAATCAATTGTTTGATAGATAGGTTTCTAAATCGATGTTTTCTCAAAGTAAATCGTTTTAAAAAAGATCTAAATTTTAAAATAAGAACGTGAAACATTAAAACATTTTTTTTTCTGTAGATCTCTATGAACACTTTCAGCAAAAATTAGTTTGAATAACTTATAGTCAGCAGTTTTTGAGACATATAACACATTTTATTAATACCGCAAATATTACTCGGTCATTTATACAAACACCCTTTATGGGCGAGTCACACTCGCAGTTGGTCAGTTTTTAGGGTTCCGTTCGTTCGTCGTTAGGAGTCTGTTTGTCCGTATATCACAGCCACTTTATTCCGAAACTATTATGACTACATAGTCGAAACTTGTTAAGTAGATGTATTCTGTAAACAACTTTGCGAAAATTAAAAAAAAGAAAAGTCCGTGGACCGCCAACTTCCAAACTCTAGGCTACTACTGAGACTTTTCTTACCGAATACCGAGAATACCCATATGTAGCACTTTATGCCCGACCCGGTAAACGAATCCGAGACCTCATGTTATACAGTTGCTTGCGACCAGAGAGTATATTTATCTTTGCTTGCGACCAATGACAAAAAAGTTATGAAACCTATATGTGTTATAATAATAATATTTTTTTTATAATATTCCACAATTTTCACACAACGCCATCTAGTCACAAACTAAGCAGAGCTTGTGCTATGAGTACTAGACAACTAATAAATATACATATATATTTATAAATACATCCATTTTATAGATAAATTACACCCAAAGAACAAATGATCGTGCTCATAACACAAACATTTGTCCTGGGTGGGAATCGAACCCACGACCTTGCGCATAGCAGTCAGGGCCACTGACCACTAGACCAACAGGCCTGTCAAAGCCTATTGACCTGTTAGGTCAATAGATAGGTCTTTAAGAGTTATATTGAGGTATCTGAAATTATTTTTTCTCCAAATCAATCGTTCGAAAGATAAACTTTTCCAAATTAGTAAAATATGTGGCAGCACCTTCTGTAATTTTTTAAATAGGAGAGAGAAAAATCTATAACAAAAATGCTGTAGATCGTAATGAAAACTTTCAACAAAAAGTTGAACAAGATACAGTCAGCAGTTTTTGAGATAAAGCACATTTTCAAAAACTGCAAATAATAGGTGACAAAGTATGAAAGGAGATTCTGGAAGCCGATGCTAGTCAAACTATCCAAAAATTGGTAGCATAGTAGGTATAATGTTACCTTACCTACAGTTCACGTTCATTCACTGATTTGCATATGAAAAATGGGTGTCTCATTATTGGACTGATTTGTACAAAGAAACGCGTGTTAAAACTTGCGTTGCCTTATTGAATCGGTACAGAAATGAAGGAATATTGGATCGAATTATGACATGTGACGAAATGTGGATTCTTACGAAAACTAAAAGCAAAACTGCAATGGCTGACCCCAGGTAGAACGCCGCAGCAGTGTCTTAAGGGAAAGCTTAACAATAATAAGATACTGGTTACTGTTTGTGGTGTTATTTACTAAAGCTTTCTCAGGTCTGATCTGGCAATAACGGCAGATGTTTAGTGTGCCAAAATTCGAATAATGATGGTAAAACTAGTAGTGAAACAACCCCTACTCGTGAATCGATCTTCACCATAATAACGTTAGGGGGGGCATCACACTTCACGAGAAACCGCTGTTACTCTGCACAGAAGCTGCAGTTATGTTAAACCATAGGTGATCCTACGTACCAACCAGAGCGAGAAGCCAGATCTTGCTCCAACGGACGTAATTTCTTTTTGTGATTTGGTAAATATTCAACGATTTAAAAAAAATCTGTCCAAGAGGCAGTACGAAATGCTTTCAAACAGTTTGTAGAATTTAGATCCCGAAAAGTCTATTGTTAAGGCATAAATAACTTTCCAATTAGATGGCAACAATGTATAAATAATGAGGGTAAATATGTTGATTAAATAAGTATGTTACATTTTAGAAAAAAAGGATTTTTCATAGATTTCGTTTCAAATCACTAATTTCATACTTTAACCCCTGTCCCCTAGTATAACTTTGGCGTTTATACCAATGCTATAAGAAATTAAGTTATTTTAAGATAATCGATGTTTGCTACTACGGAACTCTTCATGGGCTAGTCCGACTCGCATTTGACCGCTTTTTTTTAAGTACTTACAATTACAATTGACTTTTCAGATTTATATTTATTATGTTTATATATTTTTATATTTATTATGGTTTATCAATACGCTTGTAAAGTATACTTATGCAATATATATAAATTGGAGTAGATTTACTAATATATGGCAGAGAAACCAGCAGAGAACTTTCAACTGAGACAATATTGGCTAAAAGACATGAAGTCAAATTGTAAAGGAAAAAATAATCTAATCCCTTGTGATCATATTAGTCAACTGTATTTAAAAAAAAAAAAAAAAAAATTATTAGAGTGGAGTTGATACGTTCATAAGAATATTTTGAAAAAAAAAAAAAAAAACTAAGAAATTATTTTATTAACATTTGCAAACATGACATTTATAGACGCTCAAATATTCTGTTAACAATTTTTTCGCCTTTGTTCTTTAGTTGGAAAAAGGGTACAGATGAATAACCTCTGTTAGGGCCTATGCACACCACGTTTTTTAAACGCGCGTTTGTTGCGATACAGACGCATAACTTTACACGTATTGCCCGTAACTCTGTTTGCGTGGAATATTAATATTTTCCTGGGATAAAACACGCCTACGTGTTATTCCAGGTAGTAAACTATTTGTTATCGAGTCTCGTCCAAATACCTTAAGATACAATAATAGCTATTCGTCTGGGTATTTCTTTTTGGGGTAACTAGAAATCACCGGCCATCATCTAGCTAAAACTGTAAAAATAATTTACTTATAACAGTGGTATATTAAGATACAACGTACAAGATATAACGTACGATTAGGGAGTGGAATTCCCTGCCAGAGTCTGTGTATCCCGATAGCTATAACCTGGGGGTCTTTAAGTCAAGAGTGAATAGGTTACTTCTAGGTAAGCGTGCTCCATCTTCGACCACATCATCACGTACCATCAGGTGAGATGGTGGTCAAACGCGAGCCTATTATCAATAAAAAAACATATTCACTCGTTAGTCGAGTGGTTGCAAGCACGATTGCTGAGTTCGATTCCCAGCACGAGCACTAAGTGCTAATTATTGGTTTTTCTCTGTGTTGAAGCCAATGCGGGATGTTAAATAAAATGGACTGTATATAAAATTTGTAGGCGTGGTTTATTGCCTTCCCTTTTACAAAAATAAGAGCTTCGCGGACAAACAGAAAAATATTTAAATTAACGATAAAATGACCGTAGTCGGTGGTGTCCGAGAGCGCGAGTGCCGGTCCAAGCCCTTCTCGCTCCGTCGCCTCCTCGCCGCACACGTCCCCGCCGCGCCGGCCGCCGTTCACCGCCGATGACTCAGGCGCAGGTAAGTGCGCTGCTCACGCGTCGGCCGCGTGTATGTTGGGTTTGATTCCCAACACTCTGCAAAGAATTTCTCAGTATTTAGTCTGTTAGGAAGTTGGCGGTGTGATACCCCGTGCCTTGGTAAGCACGTTAAACCATTGGTCCCGGCTAGTCAGAATTCGGTAAATCTGACACTGGTCTAGCCAAGGGGTATCGTGTTACCCAGCTACTGGGTTGTGGAGGTCAGATAGGCAGTCACTCCATGTCAAACACTAATATTCAGCTGCATCCGGATAAACTGGAAACTGACCCCAAAATTGTTGGGAAAAGGCTAAGCATTTGATGAAGATATTCGAATAAAAACTTTTTACCAAAAAATTAAACCGACTCCCAAAAAACACTGCAAAGTGAAAAATAACTTTAATTTCGGTAGTCGGTGTTATTGGTATTGTATTTCCATTTTTTTTGGCACCGACTTCCGAAATTAAAGTTATTTTTCACTTTGCAGTGTTTTTTGGGAGTCGGTTTAATTTTTTGGTAAAAAGTTTTTATTTCACTCTTTTTAGTTGGATGATTTTTAATTTACCTAGTTACAAGAGCCTAAATGTCAACTACTTATAACCTTTTACAAAATATTGCTTTTCCCAATGCTGGGCCGTTAATTGTTGAGGAGTTCTCCTGGTACTTCACCATCAGCTCTACATCACCATATGCATTGTGACGAGCATAAAGTGCTTAACATCCATATTCAAGTAATCGAATCGCAATCCACTCAATACTTATTATTGAGTAGTTTCGGCGGCCATCTGTGGTCTTCATCATCAGTTCCACTTCCCCAAATGGTACTTTTTGAGAGCAACTGCACAAGTTACTATAAGAAATACCCAAAACGCCTTAGGTGTGCCTATAATATTTGAAGAGTTCCCTCGATTTCTCCAAGATCTCATCATCAGATCCTGACTTTGGTGATAATGGTACCAATTTCGAAGTATACCCATTCGAACAAAAAAAGAATTTTCCAAATCGGTTCAGCCGTCTTCGAGTACTCGATGATCATACATAAAAAAAAAAAAAAAAAAAAAATATACGCGTCGAATTGATAACCTCCTCTTTTGGTCGTCGGTTGAAAATAAATAACATTAACATATCGTACAGAGCCCAAGCTCGTTCTGCCCATTTCACTTGTTTCTGCGTTAGGCGCCTTCCTCTTCAATTTGTGATTGTGGATCAGAAGAAATGATACCTACTTCTTGGTTTCTCCAATATATAAAATGGTTTATTGCAATGAGAGTTAGTATGTACAACAGGAAAAAGTCGTTCTTGAATTAAATGTTTTTGAAGGTGAAGCTATACAGAGCAAGCATGAGATTTGAATGTGGTTAGTATTGCAGACACGCCGAGCGGTTCCCGTTACACGGAGAGGAGTTCGGAAGTCTTCGTAGACTGCTGCTATTGGTGCTTCTTCGATAGCGTCCCTAGGGTTCCTGTCATTGGCTGTCCGACAATCCGAGGATGATGTGCTAGTTTTGAGTCATGAACTCATGACGTGTAGGTAGGTGTCTCAAACGACGGGCGCTTACTGTTTAGCGATGGCAATAAGCACGTTGTCAACATCATGCGTGAACACACTAGACCTTCCTCTCTCGATCAGATAAATGAAAATTCTTATTAAACCATAACGGAGATGTTGCGTAGGACATTAGATAACCAAACTCCAATTTCAAAACTAAGATTATGTAAGTAGATCCTAAGATATAAAATTTCGGAGGGACAAAAGAATCCAATTTATTTCATGTTGAACTTGGGGGAAATTACCTCGCGAACTAAGTTTTGAACTTTGAATAATTGGACGATAAAAAATTGTATGATTTCTTTAAACGAGCCGTAGTCTGGTTTGTTTGGTACCTAATTTAGAGATTTTTTTTTTTCATAAAAAAATCTATTCATATATTTATTAATATTATCTACCTATGACTATTAGAATACTTATGTACAGTATCAGTATTTTCAACAAATATCTGATTAGCGATTTTGAAAACTATCTTTTAAAGATAAAAAAATACTAAAGAAACATTGCCGTAAAAAAGGCATAAAATACTTTGATTACACTAGGTACAAAGTTCTTGATACAAGACTTGGCTAGCAGATTTGATGACCTGAGAGCTGGAATAAGGTATGTAGGTAATAGGTAGGTAGAGCAAAACCCACTAGGGTAACCAACTCCGAAGTCGTGCTTGGCCTACTCAACTTTCTGACTTAAGGCAGTTGTCCTACTGCCTGCTATGAACGAGTAACAAGTAGAGCTAGCATCTGCAAACGAGTTAGCGAGCTGCTAGTGTGTAGTTTCAATAGTTTTGTCGCTGGGCTATCACCAGGTTGGCCTTTCAGCGTGACTTCTGACCGCCAAGCATCGCTGAGCAAGCATTATCTTTGACAGTTCTTGTGGCTCAGCGAAAAACTAGTGGCGAGACCTCGCCGGCGCGGCAGTATAAACAAGCAGCGATCGACTATTAATATTTGTATCTCTTTTGTTTACACAGAAAGTATATCCATTGTATGTTTCTTGTGCGAGAAAATAGCTGATAGTCGCTTCCTCGCTGGCGGTGGGACGACTGCCATAGGCTGTACAATTATTGGTTCCATTTAAGGTGAAGATTTCTTGAGAACGGTCAAAAATGCTGTTTTTTAAATCAGTGTATCTCTTAAACCTTACATAATTTTATGAACCAAAAAAATTATATTATTTTTAATTCTATTTTGCATATAGTGATGGAATTTAAAACGTAATTAAACATATTTTAATGCGTAAAAAAAATCTTCAAACACACCTCTAAATTCAGTTTTAAAGCTGTTTATAGCTTCATTAACAACTGTTACTAAAATCAAAAATATTCCATAAAATTTTAAATGCTAAACTGCGTCCAATGATGGATTGTTTTTTATTATAAAGTTAATATTTAATTTTATACAAATTTATTTGCATTTTACGACATACGTTTGCTCATTTCTTCACTGCCGGCACCGCGCCAGTGTTCTGCGGAACGTTATCGAGGATGGATGTGTGTCAATTTTTTCCGCAGCTCGCAACAAAATAAAGATTAAGGATGGAAAATAAAACTAACAGTGGGAAGAGATGGAAAGCTGCTCGCCAAAAGCACTTACTTCAGAGTATAGCAAAAATACGGTAAGAAATTTTATTATTATAAGTAAATAACTACGTAAATAAATAATATTAAAAAGATAGTTGATAAAAACATATTTCTAGTAAATTGAATTGAATGATTTTTTTAAACACGTAAGCATGTTTTGACTGCGATCCCATCTGATGGTAAGCAGTGATAGTAGATGGTGAGGTGCACTAGTTCAACATAATTGAAATTGGTTTACTGAATCGCTCACTCGGCCACAGAATTTGGTTCAGGTCATGGTGCGGGGCGAGGGGGAATGGGATGCAGTCGCCTCCTTCTGCGAAGCAGTCATGCTAGCGAAGGAGGAGGCTGAACGCGTGAGGGAGAGACAACTTTCTTCCTCACGCCCCAGCCGCCGCGGGAGACGCTCCGGGCGTCGGGGATCGCGAGCCGACCTTCGGCCACCGTAGACGCCGGGCCTGCGGACGCCGGGCCTGCGGACGCCGAGCAGGAGTAGCTTACTGTCCGGTAAGGATCAGGCCCGAATTGGCAGCGCGCTACGTTCTGCCCGCGCTTCAAAGAGCTGCTACTGACTGCCTTACGGGGTTGCGGGAATGTTCTAACGACATACCGCGGCCTCGAACCGCAAAGGCAACTGAAGAAGCAGGGTGGGTTTTTAGTCAGTAGAAGTCTGACACTCCCTTCCGCTCTACCCACAGCAGGAGGGGTCATTTGATAATTTTCCCACCCAGAAAAAAAAAGGGCCAGCTATGCTGCCAATTCTACATTATACCAATTTTTTTTTTTATATTGGCGAACTAGCAATTTGCTACTCAACAACCGGATGATACTGCTTCTTGATTGGATGTCGAGTAAGTACCTACCTACTCATCAAAATCGACTGCCTCCATGGCACACTCCTATACAAACACGAAAATACCTACGCAATAGCCTCCTAGTAGAAGTACAAGCAGAAACATACCTACTTTCTGTACGCGTACCAAGAATTTAGAAAACTGTCTGGACTTCTCTTAGTGTTAGGGTTGTACAAATAATGATAAAATATACAAGAGACGAGATAAAATAATTATTTATTTGACAATCACTCGGGAGTACACTAGGACTGGACATTGCACGCTACTTTGATCGATAAAGGAGCCCTGTTAGTGAGCCCGGAACTTTTTACCCGACTGTGAGACACAAAAGAGGGTAATGTGATCATCAATATCTATGTTTTTTAGGGTTCCATAGCCGAATGGCAAAAAACGGAACCCTCATAGTTTCGTCATGTCTGTCTGTCTGTCTGTCTGTCCGTCCGTCCGTATATCACAGCCATTTTATTCCGAAACTATTAGGACTATACATGTGAAACTTGGTAGGTAGATGTAACCGCTTTCCGATTTTATGAAAAAAAAAAAAAAATTATAATAAAGAGGGGCTCCCCATATATGGAACTGAAACTGAAGATATTTTTTTCATGAAACCTATGCGTGTGTGGTAGCTATAGACAGGTATTTAAAAATGATATCAAGGTTTCTAAAACTAAAAGGTGCTAAAATGTGTGTGTCCCCCCCTCTAACTTCTATAATACTGAAGTGAAAAATTTCAAAAAAATATATGCTGTAGATCTTAATGTAAACTTTCAACCAAAATTAGTTTGAACGAGATCGGGTCAGCAATTTTTGAGATACAGCATATTTTCTATAACCGCAAATATAACTTTGTAATTCATACAAACACTATGAAAAACAAAGTTATTGGGCGTAGTTATAAAAAATGTAAATAAGCTAGTTTTATGAAATTTGTAAGGTTTTTTTTTAAAGAAATATACATATTATATTATATTATTATAGTTACTTCGGAGCCCTTTATGGGCGAGTCTGACTCGCACTTGGCCAATTTTTTCCTTTGTGGTGCTCTAGAGTCCAGGCACGTGGGCCAATTTTGATGATACTTACGTAAGTTTTTAGTTTAATAATCAAAACCATTTTTGATTGAAGTCAAGATTACTTTTGTTTAGATAATTAGGTGAACATTGACTAAAACAAAATAAAAACACATTATCAAGCGTACATGCTAGGGTTGTACAAAGAGGACAAAATAAAAATAAAACTAGTCATTCAACTAAATAGTTAAAACTATTGCAAATCAACAGACACACATAAACAAAACATAACACATAAACACCCATTCATATAGAAAACGACAAAGGTGGAGGAAACCCAATCAATTTCAATAAAATAGTAATCAATCTATTGAACAGAAACTTAACAAAAGAACAACATCAAACAGCAAATGATATGATAATTATTATATTATTACATAAGTAAATAAATAAATAAATATCAATGTATTCTGAAATAATGAATTACTAAATTAAATAAATATAAACATACTTATTACAAAAATCAATGTATTATTTTCTACATATTATAATTATTATGTTTTTTACAGACCTAGTACCTACTGAAAATCCATCATCACTCATTGAAGTCGATGTAAATTTACATCAGGAACTAAATCAAATAAAACATTATGAAGCAGAGAGGTAATTTCAACATAGTATATTTTCTTTGATCAAAACTTGTCTGTTTGAACATAAAAATATTTCTTCAGCCCGTCAGTATTACAACAGAATAGGCGTGTAAATATCGATTGGTAGAGGAAATATCAAGCCACGGACCTCTGGACTGCGGTTTAAAATCAATTAAAATCGTATCTTCACGATTGACAGGTTTAATGACTAAATAAGCTGAAATGTCGTTTATGCAATATGATTTTTATAATAGAGGGAGACAACACCCCAGAAGAAATGAATTTAGATACGTGTGCCGTAGCTGGTGCAATAGTCGCAGGATGTGGACATACACTATTTCTGGAAATAACATTAACTCTAGGACTTCCTGAGGTCTCACAAAAGCTATTCACCTTTCATATGAATATAGTAAACAAAAAATGAGAATCTGAAGCATTAAGATCCATGAACGAAGCTGCTGAGGAGGAAAGATGTGCTGCCGTTGAGGCAGCACATCTTTCCTCCTCAGCATCTTCGTTCATAATATTCGTTCCTTCATAAGGCAAAGTAAATGAAAAGGGAATACTGATAATTGACGTCATAGCTGACGGATGCTGGATATAAATATCATACAAGAAAAAAATACTCCTCATTGTCAGGAGCAGGAGCTATATTTGGTAAACGAACGAATAAAATACATGGGTGTTAAAATAAATTCTACTACATTTGCGCTAGAGCAGAAAATAAAGGAATCTCGGGAAATGATCATATTTGCTACAAAAATGACACAGGTGACTTATGTGACTAAAAAAAATTAGTAATATTATAAATATATTGATGTTTGTTTGTTTTGTCTTATTAATAACTTAAAGTATTTACTTTAAGATTGATTTTCCCATGTCCTTTTTTTCTTCTTGGTATATTTCTAAGATCTCTTCAGTGTCTTTATTCTGTTTAATTCAAATTAACGTATTTGTCCTATTGGACTTCTACCTACAATAGACTTATGCCATATGCTCAACGGTTTTCTTGTGTTGAAAGAAGAATATTGATATTTTTGAGAAATGTTTTTTCTTTATAAGCAAACACTTTCTCTCTCACTCTCACACTCTAGATTCCCTAAGTACCTTTACAAAAAAATGCAAATTAACCATCCTGTATAGTAAGTCTAGATTATTGAACTAAAAATCAATTTACGAAAGGATTATCAAAAAGAAAATGATTTAGATGATTCTTTATTTTAGTTTTTCTAGAGCACAACAAAGGAACACATATATAACTAACACTCACACATAATGTTCCTACATTTGTGATCATCAAATAAATAATTATTTTTTATCTAATCTTTTATTTATTTTTTATCGTCTTTGTACAACCCTAACACGTTCGGCAAATGCTGGCTGTAGCCATGCCATATGAAGATTGCGCTATGGACAAAGCGTCCTCAGTTCTCGATATATGTACAGAAGGTATGTCTTTGCTTGTCAAGTAGGATTGTTATCAAAAATTTTAGGCATAGCTATTTAGGCGTAGGTTTTCCACTAGCTCTATTTTTTTTAAATGTTTTATGTAAGTAGGTAAGTTCTTATTTATTTACTTTTATTTGTAAGAGAAGTTGCGAGAAAAATCTAATAATAACTGTCTACCTTTCGCCGCCCGGTTACATTGATAATTATAATATTTTCTGTTTTAGTAATACTACAACAAAAAGTGGATCAATAATTTAAAACAAATAAGTAGGTTGGTAGGTACGTAACAATATTCTGAAACACTGCTCGATGTCTTACTGACTACTTTTATGTGTGTGTCGCGCCGCGCACGATATGACACTACGCGTAATTTCAATGAGGGGGTGCGCGGGGCATTCTCTGTGATAGCGCCCGTTTGAGCAAGGTCAACGGGATTATATTGCGTCTTAGGTATCAAAATCATGGCTCACAGAGCAATAAACACTCGCTCAACCATAGCGCCAAGCATGTCCTATTTTATTAAATTTGTTGTAGGTATAATATAGACTCATTTATTCAGCAAGTCAGGTAGGTACTAAACCAACCTAAGAATTTAAACTATCAGTTAAAATTCTTCCTATAAGTTAAGACTACTTTTACAACGAACGGCTCCAAGTTTTTTCCTTAATATCCTTCGGGTATGACTTTGGCGAGAGTTTCCACTTAAAAAGTTATTTCACCGTGAAGAATAAAGTTGAACCTTAGTTTATGAATTTGTACTACCTACTGCCAATGGTTTCGTCTGAAGTAAGGCTAAATAATATTCCAAGGGAAAATTATTCTTCTACAGCGATCTACGCCCACTCTTCTCCAAGTGCACTTCAATTGGCTATGTTATGTATAGGTCCCTCTCAACCAAAAAGGTCCTCTGACCGCCTTTATATTGTCGCACCAAGGTGCTATAAAAAGTAAAAAATACTCTACGAATATTCTAAGATATGCTTTACTCATGTGCCCAGTTTCATTTTAATCTACTCAGGCGTTAGGACGTGTAATAAACAGATAGACTAACAGAGTTACTTTTACTTTTAGAACGTTTTACAAAAATACGGTTATTCCGAGATACAGTAGTTACGGTACATAATTTTTGATTCTCATTTAGGATACCGCATAAAATATTACAGCTTACTAAAAAAATACTTAACTTTCTCTAACTATGTTGAAGTTAGTGTTTCAGTCTAATATCAATATTGTATTTTGGTCTCACTTAATCCAATCACTGGGTAAAAATAATGATATCCCTTGTCAGCTTCTAACCGGGTGAACCAATTTCAATTCAGTTTTTTTTTTGTTAAAAAGTAGGCAAGCCCTGCTTTAATCGGAATTAATAAGCAATAAACCGGAGTGAAAGTCGGGATGTCGGGATAAATAATTTAATATAGTCAAATATACCCAAGTGGCGTATCAAATGAAAGGGAACGACGTGTGCTATATTACCAAAACTGTCCATTCCAATTGGCAAAAACTATGGTACGTGAAAAGATTAAAAAGTAAATAAAAAATAAAAAAAGAAAACCCCTACGCAAAAATACTTAGAAGTAGTACAAGAAACATCCCTTATAAATAAAAATAAATTGTTGTAATAGGTGGGATATCGCGATATTTAGAATCGATATTTAAAGTTTGTTACATAGCGTAGAGGTTTTATTTTAATTTTAAATA
Source organism: Tholera decimalis (assembly GCA_943138885.2). Taxonomy (NCBI): domain Eukaryota; kingdom Metazoa; phylum Arthropoda; class Insecta; order Lepidoptera; family Noctuidae; genus Tholera; species Tholera decimalis. The sequence goes on along the minus strand of OW964573.2, from coordinate 18,613,885 downwards.
TAATTTTTATTGTTAAACATAGTTACATTATAAGGTCTTATTTGTTAATACATTGAGGGCGCTATGCATTCCTTGTAGAGCGAACAAAATACTCGTGTCAGTGTTTTTGCCTTATGAGCCGCTATAAACTGTCAAGATATATTCAAATGATCGCCGGAATCACCTACGAAACCAGCCTTTCAAATTGTGGAGTAAACTCCCTATTAAAAAGATGCCCGTGGATTGGTCCAAGGACCGAACTCAGCTAGCACAACCTTGAAGTTTGTCCCCTGTATTTAATAATAATAATAATAATATTCCACAACTTTTCACACAACGCCATCTAGTCCCAAACTAAACAGAGCTTGTGGTATGGGTACTAGACAACTGATAAACATACATATATATTTCTAAATACATACATATTATAGATAAATTACACCCAGACAAAGAACAAATGACCGTGCTCATCACACAAACATTTGTCCTAGGTGGGAATCGAACCCACGACCTTGCGCATAGCAGTCAGGGCCACTGACCACTATACCAACGGGCCTGTCTTGTTAATCTTTAGCCATAAACTCTTCCGCATATTCAGAAAATAAAAATCACTATTAGCCTATTTATAGGCAGTCAGTCAGTCTAATAAAGATCTCATAAACAATATTTTCATAGAATAGTTAGTCCCATATCAGCGACACTTGTAGTGTTATTTTTTATGTTTGTAATTTTCTATTGTATGTTGTTGTGTGTGTTTATCACCGAATAAATGTTTTTCAAATTCAAATAATTTTTTGTTATAAGCGCCTGACTGATACATCATAGCAACACTTTGATTCCAAGTGTCTTAGTGGGACAGAAAGTGAATATGACAGTATTATCAAAACATCACAGCATTAAAGATAAGCAAAACAGTTTCCAAAGCAAATAAAAACAAAACCAATAACATTATATAGTCGCCATGCTTTGAGCATCGCACTTAATATAGAAGACGGTTATTTCGTACTAAAATGTGGCCTTAGTGGGAGCGGGTTAGGCTGTTTTCAGGCAAAATGATATCACTTTATTTAAACTCGTAGCGGTGTGTTCAGCCAAGTTCAAAAAGAAGTAACTGGCATTGCGCCGTGTGTAATATTAAACGAAATATTTCGAGCAACTTTTGACCGCGTCACACCTTGTAAACTATTTAATCTATGTACATACTTGAAATTCGACGCGGGCTCCCTAATTGGTAAAAAAAAAAAATTCAAATGATTTAGCTCAAACGGTCATTGTTATAATAGCGTTTAAGGCTAAAGGATTTGATTTGGCTATTTTTGTCAACAAAGCAATTATATCAACCAACTAAAAACAAAAAAAAAGTGTAAGCCCATTAGAAACAGAAAGTACACAAACTTGCCTATTCAAGTCTTAATGAGCTTGAGTTACATCCCAAGTGAACACAGAGTTTGGCACCGATATAGATTTGATTTTTTTTTTAAGAGAATTAGCAATGTGAGTAGAATTCATATTAGGTACTAGCAATCTTTTTAACCCCTCCAACTAAACTAAATATTTGTCGATGAAGTCGGGACAGACGCATTTTGCAATATTGAACTTAGCTCACATTTCATAGTAATTTTTTTAATGGGATCTCATATTGAGAGATTCAGTACAAACGACCAAAGAGAAAAATACCAATGAGTGAATACTCGCTCAAATTAGAACTTTAGTAATCACCACCTTAACCACACACCCATGAACACACACATACACTCATGGTAGTAGTATCTACACATAACGAAGTTACAAGAAAAACTATCGGACCTAAGTTGGCTTCATTTTAAGAGCAATGGTTGACCAACTGTATTCTACTCGCTTTTGGACAAATTCCATTGAAAAATATTCATTTATTACATATTTATTTCTAGATCACGTTCTTATTTGTGTAAAACAGAGTAGCTTGTTTTTGTTAGAGCATGGTTCGGAACTTTCGGTCAGCTTATCCGACTCGTACTTGGCATTGTAGTAAATTACTGAACTCTACACTGCGTGTGGCCCGGCATGCACTTGGCCATTTTTTATGATACTAATGTCCGATCTCCGTGGAGAAGAACTTGCAAGAAAATCAATTTTTAAGTGTTTATAGAGCAAGGCTAAAAATATAACAAAAAGATGGAAAAATAATGACACATGCTGTAACCTTTTTTTCATAATCTTTAATTAAGGCGAATCCAGTTATTTATCCAGTTTGAAAAAGGAGGGCGATGCACTTGTAATTGCACCGAAACAAGTTTGCAAATGACGTCAATCGAACAGTAAAAGTTATAATAAATTTAGGTAGAACGTTATCTTACTTAATTTTGTAGGCGTGAATATTATTATCTAAAACTATATAATTATGGAAAATTAGAGCATCGCGACATCAATACTATTTAGTTGGTTTGCCAAAATAAATAAATAATAGTCCCCCTAACCGATTTTGGCCACGGGAGGTATTCCTCGAAGCGCTACCATTTTGAAGCTCTCCATTTTTATTCCTCGGTGCGCTCCTTTTCCGATAACATGGTATCGGGAGCGCTCCGAGGAATAAAAAAGGAGCGCTTCATTAGGTGCGCTTCAAAATGGTAGCGCTTCGAGGAATACCTCGGCCACGGCGGCCAATCTCATAATTGATTAGCCATCTGCTCGGGAGATATTATAGTGCATAAGTATGTGGGCAGGTCCAGGTGCACTCTTTGTTCCCATGCACTCATTGTCGGATGGGACGGCAATCCGACACGACCGGAGAGAGATCAGGCGCAGAACTAACGGCTTAACTTGCTTTCCAAGGCATGATAACCCATCACACCACAAACTTCCGAACTGCGGGCTTCTACTGAGAAACTTCTAACAATATTACTTTTTGTCCGACCCGGGGTACGAACGCGATACCTCTCGCCCAGCAGTCATGCTTGCAATCACTAGGCCACCGAAGCAGTTAAACCGAGGCACTTAATAATAAAAAAAAAATACTATTCGAGTTAATCAGCAGACAGACACACGAACATGCTGAAACTTTAAGTATAACCTAACCCGTCTTGCTTTTGCCTCCGATTTATAAGAATAAAGTTACTTTTCAATGTATTTTTAAGACAATTGATTTTTACCAAATAAAATATACTTTTCGCATGGGAATAGTTCAACTACGCAACGATTTCCATGCGAAAAACTGTAAGCTGTGCCGTATCTTTAATCCTAGGGCACCATGATACAAGTTGTGCCTAGTTTGAGGTCCACGGGCTGTGGCTACTTATACAATAAAATATTTATGTCTTTAAGTCGAGAGTGAATACTTCTACGTAAGCGTGCTTCATCTTCGACTACATCATCGCCTACCATCAGGTAAAATGGTAGTCAAACGCGAGACTATATTCCGTAAAAATAAATGCACATTATTCTGGAAAAATGTGACTTTTGTGCTATTCTAAGCGTATCTCTGTGTAATTTTTTTATCCGTTAACTATCTTGCTATGTTTGCTTATCAACTTGCTTGCACTGTCTGGACAGGTCCACTCAAATATGTGTGCTACTTTCCTCAAAAGAGCACTCCAGATATAGCCTACATGGTTCTCGTATGATTTGACCAGTACGATTTGTATGAACTTTAATAGAGACGGTGTGACCTCGAGACCTCTAAGTTTATTTCGGTTTTTATTCTCAGGGTAGTCAACTGACTACCTTACCTCACTACTGAGGCGGTGTGTCTTAGTTAGGAAACATCTCTTCATCAACAGCTATATCTAGTTTAACATAAAACAGCAAAAATACGAGTTATTTATAAACAATTTGTAAAATAAAATATATTTTCATCGTTTCATTTCAAGAAATGTCCAATACATCATGTAAACTAAACCATAGATGATACATATAATAAACAATCACATTAATCATATAAGTAGCTACAGATTATACACAACTCTGACCCCATAAATAAACAAACAGATGAAACCAAAAAGGTTTAACTCTAACTTTCACCACCAAAAAATTCCTCATTACCATACATCAAAAATAATCACAATCATTATCATTTCCCCGCTTGCGCTAAGGCCCCAGCCAGTTCCGCTTATGAGTAAACTTTCCTCCATCATTATGCAGATAAGAGTACGAATTGGAAGCATTTAGTTGATATCTCGGAATTAAACGAACCTCCGGATGGCGAGGTATTGTGCTGATGGTGATGGAAGGGCAACTTCTTATCGTTGTTACTTGAATGTCAAGGTGACACGCGGTTTTTGATACTGTATCCAACACATTTACCAGCTGTATTTCAATTCATTTAATTGCAGGGATGTTAATTAAGGAAAAGCAGTGGTTTAGTAAACTTTGTCTACATTCAAATAAGTAAGAAGTAAGATGAACCAAGTATACGTGTTTCCTCGAAGATCCATACTAATATCGTTAATGCGAATGTTTGTTTGATTGTTTGCCCCTTACTCCCGTCAAAATGGGGGAATGGATCGATGCGAATTTTGGTGTAGAGTTTATTGAAAGGGTGAAGATTAACAAAAAGTATAAGCTATTTTTTTGCTAATACATCTTTTCACACGAGGGAATTCGCAGGTAGAAACTAGTTACCAATAAAGTAGTTTATCATTTTATGACATTCTTTAAACAATCTTTATTTTTAGGTTTTGTTATCCGTCTCTGTCTACCCGACTACGATGTACAAAGCTGTCTATATTATTCTAAATGAATATGTGAGCTATGTTATGCTATGCTGATAAGAACTCTTAATTGGGTACTAAAGATAGATAGATAGATAGAATACTACACACCAATACTTTAAACACACACTTGATTTACAATAGGTACTGTAAAATATGGTTACAATGGTGGTCTTATCGCTAATAGCGATATCTTCCAGACAACATTTGGATGGACTTTAAGAACATAAAACAAAGAGGGGAGGAGAAAATCAGTGTACTTACTTCAAGTATATACCATACACAAAAAGTAACCACTTAAAGTAATTAATTTTGGGAACATTAGTGGCTGTTTTGAGGATGATTATTTCGAGGCCATACTTTTTGTTTAGAATAACAAGCGTTTTTTATTTCGTTGGAAAAATCATCACATGACTCTGAGTGAAGCGGAAGGGAGTGTCATTCTACTGACTAAACAGTACCTTGTTCCTTCGATTGCCCTTGTGGTCCGGGGCTGCGGTATCTCGTTAGAACAATCCTGCAATCCCAGCAGGCCTTATCGAGCTCCGTCAATGGTACTAACTGCTCTTTAAGGCGCGTGTGGAACACGACGCGTCGTCGACTCGGAGCTGGTCCTTACCGGACGGTGAACTAGCCCTACTTGCCGCCCGCAAGTCCGCGCCTAAGATACGGTGGTCCGAGATCGGCTTGCGATCCCCGACGCCCGGGGTATCTTCCGCGGCGGCTGAGGCGTGAGGAAGAGCGTTGTCTCTCCCCGCGCTTCGAAGAAGGAGGTGACTGGATCTCATTCCCGTTCGCCCCGCACCATGGTCTGAACTGGTGCGAGAGGTCGTCGCCGCCGATGCCTCCACGAGGACACAAGCGAGGCACACTTCCACCGTATGCTCTATCGTGTAGAATAATTCGTAAAAAAGTGTGTCTGTATATTGAATATATTTACAAAATAATAATTGAAGGGAGTTTAGACACAGTAAGTAATAGAGCAAGATTTATTTTAAATAAAATGTCTGTCTGTTTATCTGTTTGTACACACTAAACTCTGGAACTACTTAGCGAATTTGAAATATATTTTTTTTTGTCATTACTTATTGCTATTAAGTCTGGGCGACATAAGAGGCTATAATTGATTTTGGAAAATAGAACACTTCATGCAGAACCTTACACACGAGCAAAGCCACAGGTAACAGCTAGTGTAAAATAAATTTCATTATTAAGTAATAGTTACTAGTTTTTGCATAGAAATTCAGTCGCGTGAAATTTTTGAAAATTTTCCAGGTATAAAAAGTTGCCTTTGTACTGATTATCTATAATCATTTCTGTGCCCAGTTTCATCCAAATCCATTCAGTCATATGGCATGATTGAAAGTAACAAATATTCATACGGCCCTCCGACCATTCATCTTAACTTTTGAATTTCTAATGTAGGTATGGGAATATTCTAACTAGATACCGCTGCCCCGCAACGCAAGGGTGGCTGAAGGAACAAGGCAAGATTTTAGTCAGTAGAAGTCTGACACATCCGCTCCACCCAGAGCGGGAAAAGTCATTAGATGTTTTTCTAACCCGAAAAAAAGGTACCTATATACTGGGTATATTTTTGTATTTAATAGTACAATAAGTTTAGCTTCAGAAAGAGGGGGGGGACTGTTGTATCTTTCAAAACATTTCTTTGCAATTTTTTTGCAAACTTTTCAGAATTTAGTACTGGACCAATGGTAGTACAAATAAAATATAAACTATCGCTATCATCACTACATAGTATAAAAATCATCACTACATAGTATAAAACAAAGTCGCTTCCCGCTGTCTGTCCCTATGTATGCTTAGATCTTTAAAACTACGTGACAGATTTTGATGCAGTTTTTTTAATAGATAGGATGATTCGAGAGGAAGGTTTACGTGTATAATTTATTAAGGTTTGTGGACGAAGTCGCGGGCAGGAAGCTAGTATAATTATATTATGTAGCTCATACAGAATGTATAAGATTGACAAACACAGACGAAATAACAAGAGATCAATCTAAACTTATACAACGTGTAACATAAAGGGTATATACATAACAATCGCACGCCTTCTTTGGACGGTAGCAAATAATATGACAAGGTTTTTGTAATCCTATGTCTACATGTGTGGAACTTATTAGAAATTTCAATAGATTGATACCATAGGCCCATTTTTTTCAAATGAAGTAGAACGAAGAGAATTATCGTGTTATTGGCAAGTGACGTGAAAAATTATTGACCCTCGTAGTGCTGTGACACGTTTGTTATGTATGGTATTGAAGAAACATGTGAAACCGATAATTTAGTATCAATTCTTTGAGTCAGTTATTTTGAGCTGAAACTGTGCATATAGACTCCATACTAGATGTTGTCTTCAGTCCTTTTGGTCCTTTTTTTTTTCTCACTCAATTTTAAAATTCTTTACTAGTTCATTGTTACATTTTCACTGAGTGTCATAGGCTACATTTTTCAGAGCAGAAACTAATCCCATAAATGGAATTTCAACATTTGAAATCGCTGATCGAATGTCATTTTGTCTAGAGTCTTCGAGTTTTATGATTTCCTAGATTATGAATCTGTATGATACTCTGTGAGGAGGAAACGCTATGCACAGATACCGGCACGGATCTTGAGCGCTCGGCAGTAGGGTGGGCATCACTTTGCGCATCGTACACTAAGGCAATATAAAATGAAATACCCAAAATTCGCTTTTGCGCAGGTGAAGGTCAGCGCTCAAGATCCGTGCCGAGTATTATTATACATTGCGTGTTAGCGGTACTAGCAGTAGTTATTACCTAACTACTGCTTTTTGTATACATACGTGTTTGTCATGTTTTGCCGAAGATAAAGCAATTACAAATAATTTATTATCACAAGGTCATGTTCTGCAGTCATAACATTGGAAGTCGACTCTTTATGTTATCTTTGCTTGTATATTATGTATACAAACATATAATATATAGATAATATGCTTTATGCTATTTATTTTTTAAGGTGAAATAAACTTATAATTATTATAAAATAATAAAATTGTAGTGTCTGTCTGTGATTTCATAATAATTTTGTTTTTTCAAGTGTCTCAAGTTGTATATTTACACGATACTAACAACACCAAAAATTAGACTGTCTGCCTGTCTGTTGCTGTATGTCCACGCTTATCTCTGTAATGTCTGAACCGATTTTATTTGACTTTTTCTGAAAAATAGAGATAGTTTTAGGGCAGAATTTATTCTAGTTTTTATCCAAGATTACCAAGGGATCGGTATTTAACGGAAACACCTGCCACGCGACATATAATCATTTAATTACGAGCATTAAGAATACTCCTAACAATTTTATTTTTGGGTGGGAAAATCGTCGGTATTTACAATTATTCAAAATAATACCATTTATTACAATAACATGTCAAAAATAGAACATTGTCATCTCAGAAACGAATAAAATTGTCCTCTGTCATAAACTCTGCTATACTGTAATAGGCTCTCTTGAGGCTTTCTGTAGCAGATATATTTCATGTTTTCCATGATTTGGGCAATTTATTAAAAATAGTTGGAGTCATGCAAAAGATGCTCTTACGCATAAGAGTTGTTTTAACGCCGTGGACACAGAGTTTGAAATTATCACGTATTTATAGGGACAGCATTAGACAAAAGCTGAAATAAATTTGAGTTGGACTTAATGAATATTACTGTTTCCAAGACATATAAAGAGGGCAATGTCAATATCTTACATTCTATAAAATAAGATTTAAAGCTGTTCGTTGCTTGCAGTCTAAACATCGATCGAATGCACCTTTTCTGTGCCCGAAACGCTATTTCATTGTCCGTGCTGTTCTCCCAAAACTAAGACTCCATATCTAAGAACTGATTCGGCTAATCCATAGTAAGCAGTAATTAGCGCATCTGTGTTGAGAACTACTGCAAGCTGTTTCAGAGCGTAGGCTGCTCTACTCAACTTTTTACTAAGTGCCTCTATTTTGGGTTTCCATGGGGCTCTATAAATTATTCTGATCTCATCTCAAACAGACCACCCGACATAGTACTTCGTAGTAAAAAGAAATCTTTAATTCGGATAAGTAACATTCATATGGGTTAGTAAAAACAAAAAGACAACTTATAAGTATGGATACTAAATCTTACTTGTGTCACTAGATCTCCGGCATCTTATTTCTTTAATCTTTATGTAGGTACAATAGTGATAGATGGGCGGACTTAATGCAACAACTCTACCAGTCAACCTTTGGGTTAAAAAGACATAAAAAAAAAACAAAGGACGTTAAACTGAAAATAATTCATTTACAAAACATACATAATAATCTTATATCTTCAATTACGTTTCAACTTAACGCTAGTAGTGAAATATTTGTATAAAGCATACAAGGCAGTTAAAATTACTGCAAGAAGGGCTAGGAGCGATATTAGTATGGTTAGTACTAGTTCTAGTTCTAGGTATTGCGCCCAGGACATGTTGGCGGTTGGCGACCGTAGATGCTTCGCGCCGCCGTGACGCAGCACATGCTCCATCCACCACACGGCGCGCTCTAGAGGGGCCATAGGCTCATCCTGTATAATACTGCGTATTTTTTCTATATTCCTGCGATAGCTGTAAAAAAACGAGTGGTTAATTAAAAACCGCTCAAACAAGTCGTTTACCTGATGAGATTGCCCATCGGCAATTTTAAGGTTCATAATTTTAGAACATGAGTTTAAAAAAAAACGATACAACATACTGATGCTTGTACAAAATAAAATGTACAAACTTTTTAATTACTTTGATGTTTTATACTTTTCTGTGTTTTTGGATATGATTTTTGGATATGATAACGTTTATAATTGCTGTAAAATGTTGTTTTTTATTCTTTTATTATTTTGTTTCAAATTGTTAGTTCGTGTTTGCAGCGTATTTTAGTGACTATCATAATATTGTAATTATGAAATTGGTTAGTTTCATAACAGAATTATGGATGACTGTGTTAAAGTCGATGGCAAAATGCCGCGAGGACGTAGCCCTCTTGCCAAGTTAGTCTGACCGAGTTCGTACAATTTTGGATGCCAAATTGCATGATGCTCTTCAGACCTAGTACAGGTACAGGTGCAAAAAATATCAATCAATGATCAATCTTGCATGCAGTATGTGGTACCGCCCTTCCACCCGCAAAGATATGCACAATGCAGAAGGCACAGAAGCATATGCATGCAAGATTGATAATCTAGTTCTTGTTGTATTAGTTATTGTAGATGCGTTTAAGGTTGTCATGCCTGTCCAAATAAAATAACCAATTTAAATTAAGTTAAAGGTTCATAAACGTACTAACTCTACATTACTTTTTATTTTGGTACTTTCTTACTTTGGCAGTTAAAAACAAAAACAGATTACACACCACACACACACCACACACCACACCACCACACCACACCACATTTTTCATTTCATCGTTATTTAACAGCATTAAAATGAATAAATATTGAGACACTATTAATTTGTGAGAGCTTGTTTTATTAGTTAAGGAGTATTGAATCTTGGATTTTAAAAACGAAGATTGTATTGGTTCAATGATTCAATAAACATTTTTTTGTTGTGATAGATTTGCATAGTCGTTATCTACAAGAGGCTATTGAATAGATATGGTGTCTATCTTCCAGATTAAGCAACGGTTGATGAGGTTAGACCGGGGATGGGAGATCTTCTTAAATAGAGATTCCTCCGTGACTTTGAAAACCCGATAAGCCATTGTTGCTGGCTACCATTTGTACAACTTTAACAAGGTTATGGGAGGCAGAAGCCAAACAATCTGGCACTAATCTTGCCAAAGGGAAAGGAAAGGGAAAGTCTTACCCAGTTACTGATTCCTGGTGGTCAGATAGATGGTCCAAATAAATACTGGTACACAATGCACAGAGTTGCACTGGACACTCACTCCAGCATTGTTGGAAACAGATTAGGCGATAGTCAACTTTTTTAAAGCAGAAATGTTTGCTAAAAAGTTTTGTATAATATCTTTGTCTTATCAAGACTTATTGATAGAATCTTAAAATTTTCTACTTCTGTAGTAGTAAATAGGTTTCGAAATACAAATTTAGTTTATTTTACAAGGGGTCCTAAATCTTATCTCACCTGAGTTAAACCTTATCTTTAAAAAAGATAAAAGTTAGTCTTCACAAATCGAAGAATCAGTTACAACAATTTACGCGATAAGTTTTTAATACTGTCCTTGAATATAACTAAGAGTAAAATGGAGTTTGTAAGAAATGAACATGGGAAAGCAGTATCTTTAAATAAACTAAGTAATCTATTTAAAATAAAAATGAATCGCTAAAGTGATCTGCTATGATTTCATTTATTTAAAATTATTGCTAAATATGTTGCTAAGCGCAAAACTCGAGAACGGCTGAACCGATTTAACTCATTTCTTTTTTTGTTGTGTTTGATGAAGTCCGAGTAAGGTTTTTATGGAGAAAAAAAAGTAAATAAATTGGCCAAGTGCCAATCAGACTCGCCCATGAAGGGTTCCGTAGTAACTATAATAATATATATTTTTTTTTTTGTCTCCCATCACACTGCAATCTGTCGCCACAGGGACATTTATCAGTGGGTTTGTTAATTTTAGTATTGGCATGCTCGGTATGCGACTCGTATCGCATCCTACTTTACTTCACTAATGTAATTTAAGTGTGTCTTGGGGCATTCTCCGTTTCAATCTGCGAATTGTAGTGGTCTCTTCCATCAATACATTGGCCAAGCTGTTCGGATGGTTTTTAATTCTTTCCTTGTAGGTACTTGTATGAAGGAGTATTTCCTGTTTGACTGTGGTCATGTGCAAGTCGTGATGAAGTTGATCATTTGTGACGAACCAGGGGGCACCGGTTATCGTCCTCAACATTTTATTTTGGAATCTTTGTATGATTTCAATGTTGGAATGGGAGGCTGTTCCCCAGAGTTGTATTCCGTAAGTCCAAATTGGTTTAAGGATCGTTTTGTAAAGTAGTAGCTTGTTGCTTAGCGACAGTTGTGAGCGGCGACCAATTAGCCAATACAGGTTACGTAATTGTATTCCTAATTGTTTCCTTTTTGTGAAAATATGTTTTTGCCAGGTGAGTCGCTTATCAAGGTGTAGTCCTAAATACTTGACATGGTCTGATTCTGGGATCAGTAAGTTATTTAGTTTGACGGGTGGACAAGTGCCTCTTCTTAGAGTAAAGGTAACATTTACAGATTTTGTCTCATTAGCCTTGATTCTCCATTTTTTTAACCAGGTGGATATATCATTAAGCCCACGCTGTAAGAGTTTCGCCGCCTCAACTGGGTCTGGGTGGGTTGCCAAGATTGCGGTGTCGTCAGCAAAAGTACCAGTGGTGATACACTCTGAAGTTGGTAGATCAGATGTGTAAATAAGGTACAAAGTTGGGCCCAGCACGCTGCCTTGTGGTACTCCTGCTTTAACAGGACAGAGAGATGAGAGCGCTTCACCGTTTTGGACTAGAAAGTACCTGTTTTCCAAAAATGATTTCAAAATTTTGTACATATAGGTGGGGAGCAGAGATTTTATTTTATATAACAGACCTTCGTGCCAGACCCTATCAAAGGCTTGTGATATGTCTAGGAAAGCACTAGAACAGTACTTTCCAGTTTCAAAGGACTTGTCTATTTCGCTTATTAGTCTGTGAACCTGTTCGACCGTGCCGTGCTTACGACGAAATCCAAATTGGTGTTTGGGAATCAATTTGCGCTCTTCTATCAATGGAGTCAGTCGGTGCAATATTAGAGATTCGTATATTTTCGCGGGTATGGGTAGTAAGCTAATCGGTCTGTAAGATTTCGGGTCCTCTGGTGGCTTGTTTGGTTTTAGCAACATTATTATTTGTGCCACTTTCCATTGTGGCGGGATGAATTTTAGTTTAGTGATGGCGTTATAGATTGCTGTGAGTAGAGTTATTCCAGAGTCTGGTAGTTCCTGTAAGACTTTGTTGGTAATTAGGTCATATCCAGGCGCTTTCTTGGAGTTTGCTTTCTTAATAACGTTTTCTACTTCACTCTTGGTGAAGTTTTCAGGTTCGATATCATCCTGGTCAAGGGCATCAGTAAATTCGATAACTTCTTTTTCATGTTCGGGTGACCCCTCGTACGGGTGGGGTTGAAAAACCTTTTCCAGATGCTCCGCAAATGTCGCTGCTTTCTCTTGGTCGCTACGTGCCCAGCTGAGGTCTGCTTTTCTAAGTGGTGGACTTAATATTACGGGTCTTTTGACGCAGAAATCAATAAGGTCTGGTGTTTTACTTCTATCTGAAGGCCAGTATGTTGGCTGACCTGTAGATACAGCATCCATACTATTTGATTGAATACATTTCAAAAGTTCCCGACCCCTAGGCACGATGAGTCTAGACCCCCAAAAAGTGTGTTTAGCGTTGTAATCGCCTGCGGCTATAAAACGATGGCCTAGAGTATTAAAGTAGTCGCAAAAATGATTTTCTTTAATCATATGTCTTGTATGTCTAACTATAATAATATAATATAATTATGTATATTTATTTGACGAATAAAAAAAAACCTTACAAATTTCTTAAAACTAGCTTATTTACATTTTTACAACTACGCTAAATAACTTTGTTTTTCATAGTGTTTGTATGAATTACAAAGTTATATTTGCGGTTTTAGAAAATATGCCGTATCTCAAAAACTGCTGACCCGATTTCGTTCAAACCAATTTTGGTTGAAAGTTTACAATAAGATCTACAGACATAATATATTTCTTTTAGATTTTTCACTCCATTATTATAGAAGTTTGAGGGGGGGGGGGGGAGATATCTTGTAAACGATTGACTTTATGAAAAAGTGGTTTTAGTAACCTTTATATCATTTTTAAAGACTTGTCTATAGATACCACACACGTATAGGTTTCATGAAAAAAAATATTTTCAGTTCTAGTTCCATGTATGGAGAAACCCCTTTATTCTAAATATTTTTTATTTTTTTTTCTTAAAATCGGAAAGCGGTTCACAGAATACATCTATCTACTAAGTTTTACATGTATAGTCTTAATAGTTTCGGAATAAAATGGCTATGACATACGGACGGACGGACAGACAGACAGACAGACAGACGGACAGACATATCGAAACTATAAGGGTTTCGTTTTTTGCCATTCGGCTACGGAACCCTAAAAACGAGAAAAATAGTAAAAACATCAATTTTCTTTTCCCATTCAAACTCAGATTAAGGAAAAAAGAAAGCTTTTGTCCTTAGTCTGAGCATGCAAACCACTCTGTCCCCAGCTATCAAACATTTAACGTCAATCGAAACAAAACAATGGCGCGTTAGAATTACCTTTGGTATGCCTTTAAGTTGATTAGAGGTCATGTCATTAATAACAAATAATATAATGAGTTTCCTCAAATTTGTTTTACAGCTTTTTTAATCGTGTAAACTATTGTGTTATTTTACTTGATAATAATCAGTAATCGTGAATAATATGAAGGAAAATAAGTAATAAAACATAATTAAGCGTTGGCGCAGTATTTTGGATGTAAACATGCATGGACTTTTTTTTTTTTTTTTAACGTGGTAAAATTATCAAATAAGTCCTCCCACTCCGGGCAGGGTGGGAGGGACTGTCAGACTTTTACTGACTAAAATCCACGGTGTTCCTTCAATAACCCTTTACATACCGGGGCCACGGTAACGGGATGACGAGATGACCGTCATTTTACTACCACTTGTAATTTGGACCCCCTTATTTTATCTCAGACGGTTGATTTTGTCACTAGTTTGCCTGGTCCAATCATTGAACCATTTAAGTTTTCGCCAGCCACCTTGGAAGAAATTAAAAAGATTATCCTGTCCATTAAATCCAAAGCTGTAGGCCATGATAACATCAGTCGTGGTATGGTTACCTTGATCCTTGACTGTCTTCTCCCGCCAATTACCCATATCATTAACTTCTCCTTAGATTCCGGGCAATTTCCGTCCTTATGGCGTATGGCCTATGTCCGTCCACTTCCTAAAATATCGAATCCTTCCCTGTCTAATCATTTTCGACCTATATCCATTCTCCCTTTCCTGTCAAAAGTGCTCGAGGCCTGTGTTCACAAGCAGTTTTCTGCGTTTGTTTACCGCAATAACCTTGTAAGCCCATTCCAGTCTGGATTCAGACCCGGGCACAGTACATCCTCTGCTCTTCTTAAAGTGACTGGTGACATTAGAGAAGCTATGGAGGATACTAAAGTTACTGTATTAGTATTAATTGATTTCTCCAATGCCTTTAACGCGGTCAGTCACGATATACTCCTTGCTATCCTCTCCCATCTTATGGTTTCTTCCGAGGCGCTGGAATGGTTCTCTTCTTATCTTCGGGGACGTCAGCAGTCGGTATGCGTTGATGAGAGATCTTCGAGTTGGCGTGGCCTGGATGCTGGTGTTCCACAAGGCGGTATTCTTTCTCCATTATTATTCTCTGTCTTCATTAACTTTATTACTCACTGTCTTCGGTGTTCGTATCATCTTTATGCCGATGATCTTCAATTATATACAGCTGTGCGGGTAGAAGGTTTGTCAGACGCTATAGGGGATGTAAACCGGGATTTGGAGGCTATCAATGACTGGTCTGATAGATTTGGAGTGTCAGTAAACCCCTCAAAATGTCAGGCCATTGTTATTGGTAGTTCACGTATGATGGGTAGAGTGGCGGCTATCTCTCTACCTCCTATTATTTTTAATGGTGTCGTCATTCCCATTAGCCCCAGCGTAAAAGATCTCGGTTTGCATCTTGACTCGACACTTGGCTGGCAAAGTCAAGTATCTAGTGTCAGCCAAAGGGCCAATGGCACTTTGCGTTCTTTGTATCGTCTGAGGAACTTTTTGCCTGTTAAGACAAAGACTATGCTTGTGCAGACTTTAATTTTCCCTTTGATTGACTATGGTGACGTGTGCTACTACGACCTTAATGCGGTCTTGCTGGATAAGCTTGACCGTATTCTTAATAACTGCATTCGGTTCATATTTAACTTAAGGAAATATGACCATGTCTCAAGTTTCAGGTCTGAGCTTAAATGGATGACCATTCGTCAGAGGAGAAGTTTGCGCGCTTTGACAACGCTTTTCTCACTACTCAACTCTCCCAGCCCACCTTCTTATCTATTATCTCACTTTCAATTTCTATGTTCTTCACACAATAAGAATCTACGTTCATCCAATAATCTTCTCTTACTCTGTCCTTCTCATACTTCTGACTTTGTTCATTCTTCTTTTCATATCCAGTCGATTCTCCTCTGGAATGCGCTTCCTCTCGAGATCAGGACGGCTGACAATCGCTACGCATTTAAAAAGAAATTGCGGATCCACTTTCTTCACCAATAAGCAGAATTTCCATATTTAATTTTCATTTGCTTCTTAAGTATATATGTATGTATATGTATTTATATAAGTATTTATTCATATATATTATTTATGTTGATTTCTATTTTATGATATTTCGATTTTATGATATTAGGTTTTTTTGTTTTATCACTATTATCTATTATAATTATTTTTCCAATATAATTTTCACGTACATATTGCACCTTCCACTCTATCTCTTCACCACTCATGGTTGACTGGTAGAGAATGCCTACGGCATTAAGTCCGCCTTTGTACCTATGTGCATAAAGTGTAAATAAATAAATAAATAAATAAATAAATGAGTCCCACGACCCCGGCGGGCTTCGGCCCTCTGCAGAGGGGGCCTCGTCATGTTGCTGACGCTCTTTGAGGCGCGCGTGGAACACGACGCGCCGTCGACCCGGGCATGGTCCATGGTCGGACAGCGAGTTGCCCTTTACTCGCTGTCCGCATGCCCGCGCCTACGGTGGCCGGAGATCGTCGGCCGACGTCCGACGCCGTGGGCGTCTACCACTGCGGCTGGGCTGGAGGGAGGACGCCATCCTCTCCCTCACGCGGCCCGCCTCCTCCTTCAAAAGCATGACTGCTTCGCAGAAGGAGGTGACCGCTTCCCACTCCCTCTCGCCCCGCAGCATGGCCTCGACCAAGGCCGGGCGCGAGAGGTCTCCGCCTATCGCCGCCGTGAGGACACGTCGGTGCTCTGCCCAGGCGGGGCAGTCTTGCACCGTGTGCTCTACGGTGTCCTCAGGGCGACCCTCGCAGTGGTGACACCCAGGCGTTTCCTCCTTTCCCATCAGACACAGGTACCTCCCGAAACTTCCGTGTCCGGTGAGGACCTGCGTCATGCGGTAGGTCAGGACGCCGTGACGCCGATCTAGCCACTCCTCAAAGAGGGGTCTTACCGCCGCAATTGCGGCGTGCCCGGCCGTCGGTTGCGACAGTCGTTCCCTCCATACTGCCCTGAGATCGCGCCGGAGCTCTTCCCGCCGCGCCTCGACTTCTCGAGGCAGCGGGGATACGCCCCGGCGCTGCGCCTCCACGCGCCATTCATAGACGCGCTGGAGGGCAGTCGCCTCCAGATCCCAGGGCAGCAATCCGGCAAGGAGGTTGGCCGATTCAAACATGCATGGACTTAGATCTTTTCTTTTAAAAAAAAATAACAATAAAAATATAACTGACATATAAGCTTCATTGCTTCCTCGGTGCGTAGCATTGTGTGTTTATTTGTTGAGTGCATTTACATTTAGACCCATGCTGCCTATAAGAGGCGGGCGCAGCAATTTGTGTAAAAATATCATCACGTTAGATAGGTATTACTAAAGTCTTTCAATGTTATTTTATTTCTATTAGACTGCAACAGGTGAATAACTTTTGACAGAACGAAATCTGTCGGGGCAACTTTTAACATAAAAAATTAATGTCACTTTGTTTTAGACAAATAGGGTAGAACAATGTCTGCCGGGACAGCTAGTTACTAATAAATATATCTAAAAGAGAGCCAGAAAATTAATAATTTTTTTCGTAACCAAAATTGTGTGTATAAACTTGACAAACCTTTCATCTCCAATAATAGTAGTAATAGCATTCTTCAATTGTTCTTCTGTGAGCGTTTCCATGTCTAATTTCATTCCAATCTTATGATACACATATTTTTCTACGTTAGACCATTGATCAGCTAGCATTGGAACATGTAGCGTAAATAAAATTAAGTGCACAGTAAAACACAACCGCTACTTAACACGTTTAATTTTGATTAAAAGGAAAAAGATAGAAAACAAGTACTTAATTAAAAAATATAAAAAATTTAAATATTAGTTATTATTGGGGACCTTTCAGTGATGGCGTGGGTTAACTTAGCGGAAAGAAAAAAAATGTTATCGAAAGTATTATGCAAATATTTTTAACTTACCTAACAAAAAAATCGATTGCAATCGGTTATAGCTAGGCGAATACGCATTATTAGTAATTTTAATTACAAAAACACTAAGAGCATCCAACGCGTCTTGATAGGCCTTAGGTTAGAAAGAGTTTTTGACGTGATAATTTTTTAGATTAGAAATATACAAATTAGGTGCACTATTTAAAATAAAACTCCTGCTGCGAAAACTCGGTAATTCCTGGACGGCTGGACACGAATGTGGGAAGTAACGTAGAAATCACGGAGCCACTGCGCTGCGGAGTCCGCATCTACCTCGTACTCGCTTCAGGCCTTTGAGATGGACGTCTCAGGCACAGGATGTGCTCGGATATCGGGCGAGAGCGCCCCGACCTCCGTCGTCGATAACCGACGTCGCTTGCCCGTAGGGTGGAGCCAAAAATTGGCTTGTAACGGGATCTAAACAAAAAGAAACTTCAGACCACCGATGCAAGCTGAATCTTTGATTAATTATGAAACTAGTGCGAAATGGATCAAAAAGAAAAAAGGCGACAAAACATACCAAATTAACCAGAAAATCACCCACAGACTATCCTTTTGCTAGGACACTTTATATTTTTTATTGGCTTTACACCAACAGAAAAAAACTTTCACTTCATAATTTCGGTATGAATCAAAAAATAAGGTCGACCATCACATATCGGGTCCCAAAAATGTAATGACGCCGTCAAAAGGCAAAACATCCGAGGATTTTTTTCACGATTCCTTGTTCAAATGTGAATAACAGCTATGAAGAAAAAATTTTATTGAAAAGTTTGGATTAGAATTGGAGGAAGTTTTAACCGTAGCGGTTTTACGCTACAGTACCCCATTTCCAGTAAAAAAAAAATGAGAGTAGCAACCCTAAAGGTGAGTGGCAATCCTAAAGGAAAGGTGAGTGACAACCCTAAAAGAAAGGTGGTTGACAACCCTAAAAAAAAAGGTGGTTGACAACCCTAAAAGAAAGGTGGTTGACAACCCTAAAAGAAAGGTGGTTGACAACCCTAAAAGAAAGGTGAGAGATCAACCCAAGTGAATGTATCAACCCAGTGAGAGGGTGACAACGCTATAACAGATTGACATCACAACAACAGATTGAAAACACAACAACAGATTGAAAACACAATAACAGATAGAAAACACAATAACAGATTGACAACACAAAAGGGATAGCATCAACCAAGAGTGAAAACCATAATATATACAAATTAAATAAACTAGCCTAACTAACTTTAAACTAAATACATCAAATCAACGACATCGAAGTGCAGCTGATACTGAATAAAATTGAAAGCCGGCCTCCAGTTTAGACGTTAACAGTGCGAGCTTCAGATGCGTCTCCTAAACCTACATTAGAATAGAAAAACAAACGATAGAACTAGAATAATATTCTTAAATATATAGGAACAAAGAACAATATTCAAGACGAAACAAATAAGAGTTGAGATTAAGAAATAACCTAAAAATAACTTCAAAGGAAGTCAAACAAAAACTCGAAGTCGAACACAAAAGCTCGAAGTCAGATAATAACTCGAAGTGAGACACGACACAAAGTCCAACACGACTCAAAGTCAAACACGACTCAAAGTCAAACACGACTCAAAGTGAAACACGACTCAAAGTCTAACACGACTCCAAGTCAAGAGCTTAAGTTATAGAGGGATAAGTTAGAAGGTTAAGTTAAAGAGAGAGGGTTAAGTTGAAGAGGGTGGACCTTAAATCAAAATCAAAAATACGACGCCTAATGAGAGGAAATGGTTATGAACTCCAGGGAGGAATGAGGGTCGAAATAATAAAAGAGGTGTCGTTAATTGAAAACTAATGGCCTAACATAAGTAATGCTGATTAAGTTAAGAATATGGAACAAATTAATTCATTTAAGTATGTCCTTTATATGATATTGTCCAATATGATGAGAATCACAGTCTTGTAGGACATATGTAGTCATGGAGATGACTCTGATCACAAGACATTTAATGAAACGAGGAGCAAGCTTTCCTGTAAAGTATTCAGAAGCTGACGATTTTGAAAAATTACGCCTCCATACAATGTCGCCGGCATTAAGTGTAATAGCCGTCCGGTTCGTATTGTAATTTCGCGAATTACGGAGAAAAGCAGAAGAAAGGTTGTCCGCTACTTTTGCGTAAATCTCGGCGAGCGAAGTCAGATTACTCGCGTGTTGTTCCCGACTTTCAGCTAAATTAGTGCTTAGAGTCTGGATATTCGCACGCGATGAATCCATACAGACTTCTCTACCGAATATGAGAAAGTTTGGCGTAAACCCTGTGGCTAAATTAATACATGAATTGAGGTAAAGTTTGACCTTGGGTAACAATTTAGCCCAATTCCTTTGGTTCTCGCCAACCAATATGCTCAAACAAGTAACGACACTTTGGTTATAACGTTCTACCGTGTTTGCTTGTGGAGTGTAATAAGGGGTATA
The DNA here is from genome assembly GCA_943138885.2 of Tholera decimalis. Classification (NCBI taxonomy): domain Eukaryota; kingdom Metazoa; phylum Arthropoda; class Insecta; order Lepidoptera; family Noctuidae; genus Tholera; species Tholera decimalis. The sequence continues at coordinate 18,593,490 of OW964573.2, read as the reverse complement.
CGTAGGGGATTCAATGCGAAACGATCTAAGAAAGTTTAAAAACTGATTACTACGAAAAACGGTAGCATTATCACAGAGAATAGACCGTGGAACTCCGAAGTTAAAAAATATTTCAGATTCCAAAGCTTTTATAACTGAATTGGCGTCAATCCTTTTAAGGGGGACTAACCAAACATATTTAGAAAAAACATCGACCATAGATAAAATGTATTTGAACCCATAATAAGCGATTGGAAGCGGTCCAATAACGTCGATAGAAATCATTTGTAAAGGTAAAGAAACTTCCTTTGGATAACACATATGACCACGTGGTTGGGAATTCGCGATCTTATAAGCTTTACAAACCTCACATTGCCTTAAAGTCTCAGAAACATCTCGAAACATATTTGGCCAGTAAAAGTTATCCTTGAGCTTAAAATAAGTCTTTGAAACTCCAGGATGAATAGAGAGAGGATTATTATGAGCTTCCCATATAGCGGATTTAACCTTTTCAACGGGTAAAACTATGCGCCAAGGATCAGAGCACAATGGGTTAGTGATTGGCATGCGTCTTAACAGAACACCGTTCCGAATGGCGTAAGCTGGAAACGTTTGAGGGGAGTCACGAGCCCCTAAATACACCTTTTTATACCATCTATCATTGGTATGGTCAGGTCCTTGATCGAATGTAACCGGACTCGCGTACATTCTAGATAAAGCGTCTGGAACGACGTGTTGCGACCCTTTGCGATGAATGATATCAAACGTGTATTGGGAAATCACAGTAGCCCATCGCGCCAAACGCCCTGAGGGATTACTTAGTGTGAGGAGCCATTTCAAGGCCATATGATCGGTTATAACAGAAAACTTCATTCCATCTAAATAACAGCGAAAATGCTTAATGGAATCAAGAACGGATAAAAGTTCACGTTCGGTTGTACTATAATTGCGTTCTGCTTTTGAGAATAAGCGTGAATAATAAGCGATAGGATGTTCAACACCATCGAACTTTTGAGAAAGAACCGAACCAAGACCGACAGCTGACGCATCACATTGCAAAATGAAGGGCTTCGAGAAATCTGGACAAGCCATAACGGGAGTATTGATGAGCGCATCCTTTAATTTTAGGAATGCTTGATCGGCGGCATCATCCCAACTTATAGGGTCACGACCCTTCTTTTTTCCTATAAGGGCAGTGAGTGGAGCTATTATAGAAGAAAAACCATCAACAAAACGCCTATAATATGAGCATAACCCAATAAAACCACGTAGTGACTTAGCTGTAGTAGGAACGGGATAATCCCTAATAGCATCGAGCTTGCTGGGATCAGTTTGTAAACCCTTTTCGTTGATGATATAACCCAAATATTTCAATTCGCTTTTACAGAACTCGCATTTTTTTAGGTTAATAGTTAAACCGGCCTCCTTGAGACGGTCTAGTACTTTTCTAAGGAGCGAGAGGTGACTATCAAAGTCTTTTGATATTATGATTAGATCATCGACGTAACCGAAAACGCAATTATCACTGGTCGAAGTGAATTCAAAATTAACGATCATATCAGTAAGGCGCTGCATCTCGGAAGCTGCATTCGTGAGACCAAATGGCATTCTGACGAACTCAAATAAACCTCGTTGTGGAACTATGAACGCGGTTCTTTCACAACTCTCATCATCAGCGAGAGGAATCTGCCAAAATGCACTCCTAAAATCAAGAGAACTTATATACCTTGCACCTCGAAGGTTGTCAAGAATATCGTGAATACGGGGGAGCGGATAAGAATCTCTAGTAGTAACGCTATTCAATTTCCTACTATCAACGCAAAAACGTACAGAACCGTCCTTTTTGGTAACCATCACAACAGGACTGGCCCATGGAGAACGTGAGGGACGAATGACACCCATCTCCAGCATCTTATCGATTTCCTCATTGAGCAACTTTAACTTAACAGGTGAAAGAGGGTAAAACCGTTGTCTAATTGGTGGTCCAGTAGTGTTTATTTTGTGTGATAGCCAAGTAGTCTTACCAAGGCCAACTTTATCGGATGAAATGACATCGAATTCCTCAATGACCCGTTGCAACTTTAGCTCTTGGTCTGGTAATAAAACGTTACGAGGGTGAATGTATCGAACCTCGCTAATGCAATTAATCTGAGGAAGGGATTGAGAGTCAGAAGGAAGGGTATGTGGGTCGGGAGGTAGGGAATTAGAGTCGGGAGGAAGGTACATATTACCTTTGATATTTTTGTTAAAAGCTTGACTAAAAACTGAAGTCAAACCGAACTTATTCCAAAATTCGATACCTAAAATAACTGAAGAAGACATAGAACGTGCTACTAAAAATTCGTGGATAAAAGTCGTACCATTAAACTTAACTGGGAGAAAGATAGTTCCTAAAATATCAATAGGAGAGTTATTAGCGGAAATAACACGTGGGCACTGAACGTTTGATTTTAAAGAAATACCCAGTTGTTGGGTTAAACAATCACTAATAAGGGACATTTGTGCACCAGAGTCAAGAAGGGCTTTAACGACCCGGTTACACAATATGATCTCGATGAAAGGACGGTTATCAGATGAATCGGACGCTATCACCGGTGACACTGTACGGAGTATTGCGTGTCGCCGGTGGGCTAAACATTTTTTGGATTGCATTTTGGGCAATCACGAGTTATAAAACCAGGTGTGCGGCATTTAAAACATAGCATACCAGGGAAATCAGGGCAAGTACGATAGGGGTGTCCCGTTTTATTGCATTTTGGACAGATTTGTGATTGATTTGTTGCACTTGAAACTAATTTTGTAGATTTGGGCAAAAAACTTTCAAAATGCGATGCAGTGTCAATGAGCGCATCTAAGTCAGTAAATTTATGTATCGATAAGCATGGAAAATATCTAGGATGCATGTTGTGAGTGATAATTTCTAATAGTTCAGATTTATCGACCGGTTTACGTAATGTATCATTCAATTGAGAAATCTGATGCACAAAATGTAAAACAGGTTGATCTGATTTCTGTTTTGTATTTCTAACTTGTTGACCGGTTTTAAATTCGAAATCAATTTCCCCGAATGTTTTGAAGAATTTTTCTTTTAATTCGGGGTAAGTCATATCAGGTCGACGGATTGACCTATAATAATTCAAGGCGCGACCGGATAACACTTCGTGGAAGCGTTTAAGCAGATAACTGTCAGTTATGTCGTCTGCATCCTTCTCTTCTTCGATACTGGTAAAAAAATTTCGAACACTGGTATCTCCAGTATAATTTATGTTCCATTTTCTTAGCGAAAATCGTTTTAGAAAGTAACCGGGACAGTCCTCGGATTTCATCGGAGAAGGTAAGTTAGAACGACTAGTACCCGGAGTGGGCCTAGGCGGAATGGGAGGAGGTCTAGAAATAATAATACTTCCGTGTAAAGGAGTCTCAACGATAGAACCTTCTTCGGACATTTTTAAACACAAAATAGAAATAGGTTAAATGAAAGAGCGGTACTTAGAAGGAAATCGTTAGATATCGTGCCGTAATATCGATGCGGGAAGAAGACAACAACATGAACGTCAAAGGAATCGGCTGGGCTAAGAATCCAACAAAAACAGATACTAGCAAATAGCAGAAAAGCAAACAGACGGGCTAAAAAAAATAAGAAAGGTAGACACTAGCACACGACCATTCAAAAAGCTTACCTTTGGTCACGATGCCTAACCATCCACACATCAAACACACTCTACGGGAAACTAACTACCGCTACCTACTGGGATAAAATAAAACTCGGGATAGATAAGTATATTTTGGGAGAAAATAAAAGAATTGGAAATTGGGTATAGTTACAAAGTTAATCTTTAAAATTGAATTTCACAGACATCACACAATTTAGCAAAGAACATAAATTCAGTTAGCAATTCTGTAGTCCAGTCGTATGAATCGGGAAAACATTCAAGACAGGTAATCCTTTTAACTTCCATACGGGTATCTGACCAATTCTAAAACCTGAAACTCACAACAAGAAAGATGAAAATTAAAGATTGCTCTCAAGAGCAACCACACACGAGATAACAAAAAAAAGGTATTTTAGTAATAATTAATATGCAAACTTACTTTAATTCGGGCGCCATATTGTAGCGTAAATAAAATTAAGTGCACAGTAAAACACAACCGCTACTTAACACGTTTAATTTTGATTAAAAGGAAAAAGATAGAAAACAAGTACTTAATTAAAAAATATAAAAAATTTAAATATTAGTTATTATTGGGGACCTTTCAGTGATGGCGTGGGTTAACTTAGCGGAAAGAAAAAAAATGTTATCGAAAGTATTATGCAAATATTTTTAACTTACCTAACAAAAAAATCGATTGCAATCGGTTATAGCTAGGCGAATACGCATTATTAGTAATTTTAATTACAAAAACACTAAGAGCATCCAACGCGTCTTGATAGGCCTTAGGTTAGAAAGAGTTTTTGACGTGATAATTTTTTAGATTAGAAATATACAAATTAGGTGCACTATTTAAAATAAAACTCCTGCTGCGAAAACTCGGTAATTCCTGGACGGCTGGACACGAATGTGGGAAGTAACGTAGAAATCACGGAGCCACTGCGCTGCGGAGTCCGCATCTACCTCGTACTCGCTTCAGGCCTTTGAGATGGACGTCTCAGGCACAGGATGTGCTCGGATATCGGGCGAGAGCGCCCCGACCTCCGTCGTCGATAACCGACGTCGCTTGCCCGTAGGGTGGAGCCAAAAATTGGCTTGTAACGGGATCTAAACAAAAAGAAACTTCAGACCACCGATGCAAGCTGAATCTTTGATTAATTATGAAACTAGTGCGAAATGGATCAAAAAGAAAAAAGGCGACAAAACATACCAAATTAACCAGAAAATCACCCACAGACTATCCTTTTGCTAGGACACTTTATATTTTTTATTGGCTTTACACCAACAGAAAAAAACTTTCACTTCATAATTTCGGTATGAATCAAAAAATAAGGTCGACCATCACATATCGGGTCCCAAAAATGTAATGACGCCGTCAAAAGGCAAAACATCCGAGGATTTTTTTCACGATTCCTTGTTCAAATGTGAATAACAGCTATGAAGAAAAAATTTTATTGAAAAGTTTGGATTAGAATTGGAGGAAGTTTTAACCGTAGCGGTTTTACGCTACAAACACCAATTAGAGGTACTCCTGCTGTGATGGCCTCGTCTGTTGATTGTAGTCCTCCTTGTGTTATAAACAGCTTTACTTTGGGATGCTCTGGAAAACGAGAAAGATATCGTTTTAATTAAGTTATTAGTAAGTCTTCCTTTTGTGGGGAATTGAGGATGTTCTTCAATGGTTTCAGTCGCTTATTATTAACTGAAACCATCGATAATAATAAAGATGATCGGTATTGATTGGTAGAGGTTTTCATATAAAACATAATAGTTTATTGCTATTACGTATATAAGCGTATCGTTACAGTATTTGAAGGCAAATTAAGCCTGGGTTAGAAGGCTCTGCCCTTCCATAACGATGCTATAATTTTAACTTTTAACTTTAAATCATGGTGATGTTAAAATACATGAAGTTAACTGTATATAAAAAAAGTGAATTGCTAAAGATTGTTGTGCCATCAATATGAAGAAGAAGAATTGCTGTTCGTTTGTCTAGTTCGCTAAAACTCGAGAATAACTAGACCGATTTTTTTATTATTTTTGTAATATATGTCGGAGTTGGTTGTCAATTACAATTAGTTGTTGTGGGTATTCATCATATTTTGTTAGGAGTTGATTTTCTTGTTATGAATTTAAGTGATCTTTTAGTATCAATTACTGTCTGATAAATCGAAACGTAATTTATTAAGTACTTAGTGTACGCACTAATTGATTTTTGGCAACTTATTTCGATAAGTGTGACTGATAGTTTTGATCAAAACAATGGATGACATGTTTCTTTAATTTAAACTTTGTGAAATCACCATTGTTTATTAACGATAATTACTCTTGGATTATTTGATTATTTTATAACGTAAGTCTCATAAGATTTAGTACGTTTTGTATCAAGTAAACACGTGACGCACTTCCTCGCGCCAATGGACAGAGTTGGAGGGAATTCAATGCGCAGGTATCGTCTTATAAAAAACCGTGCACTTGGTAAGCTCAGCAGTCTGTCTTCGGATCTGACTCAATAAAGAGCTTCCCTGCTCCCGACAAAACTGTCGGTTTATTTTGTACAGCGCTGCTGTTTATTTACAATAGCTGTATAACCCTGCTATTAGCAAGCGGATACACTTTGTAATTGGGTGGTTTGACCACTATACGAATTGTGACCTTGAGAGGGTCTGTTCGCCTAACTATATTCTTTCTTTGTAATTTGCTTTATTTTATACCTAGATTGTATGGACTTTAAAAGAGACGTTGACCTCTGAGTTTGTTTCAGTGTTTCTTCTCAGAGTAGTCAGTTAGGAAACACTGGCCTCATCTAGTTTGCAAAATAAACATCATTATTTCATTATTAGTAAACTCAGTAAATAAATATCAGATTTTGCTTATACCAGCGTATTTATTCCAATAAAATCGGGACTCCAAACCCTGATGCTATACCTCTCGCTCCTCCTCCTGACTCCTACATCAGAAGTGGGATCGTTCTTTCACACATTGGGATAGCGTGGGTCTCGAACACATTGCTGTTTCTACTGTACTAGCCCATGTTTCCAAATTTGATTCCCGTGCTCATCGACTAGCATTTACTACCGAAGTTACAAACCAGGCATAAACTTCAACACTGTCCCACCTTTAGAGAAAGTATCAGATTTTCTCTGACCAGCAAGATAGTTCTTTCACGCAGTTTCCGTTAATTGAGTTTTTGGTTCATAGTCCGTGTGATTTTATTTTAAGAGGGTACTTGAATGTAGGTCACGATTGTCAGATTGTTTTGCAAGTACTTTTCTCGCTAGCTAGTTTTGGTTAGCTGTACGTTTGTTTTAGGTTTTGATATTATTTTTTAGTAGAGGGTACGTGTATGTAGAAACCATTTTCGGATTGTTTTGCAGTTATTTATGTCGTAAGCTAATGTCGCCTGTTTATTATGAAAATAAAAAGTCCGCGCTCTCGTTCTAGATCACGGCTACGTTATTCAGAACCTAGTTCTAACAGAGCACCGGAACATTCTACGGTAACCGATCGTAATGTTGACGCTAACCGTTCGATTAACTATGCGGGTTGTTCTATCTTGACGCCTATGCGGGTTGTTCTATTCGACTCCAAGTTATTTACTGAATCCGGAGGTTGATCTTGACGCCTATGCGGGTTGTTCTATCTTGACGCCTATGCGGGTTGTTCTATTCGACTCCAGGAGGTTGATCTTGACGCCTATGCGGGTTGCTCTATCTTGACGCCTATGCGGGTTGTTCTATTTGACCTTATTCGTCGAATCCCATGGTGTGATTTCGGCTGGGAGACTTTGTCTCTAGTAAAGCTATGTGATGTCAGTAACAGTTTAGTAATTTTGAATGGTTGCGATGCAACTGCTATTGATAATGATAATTTTATTTGACAAACTCAGGACTTTTCGTTTCACAGTACTTTTTGAAGGCTTTTTGAATGGTTGCGATGCAACTGCTATTGATAATAATAATTTTATTTGAAAAACTCAGAATTTTTAGTTTCACCATACTTCTTCTTAAGGCTTTTGATTGTCAGAAAGGCCGATCGATATTCACATGAGATTTTCTTTTTCAGGATCACACGAGGTCGTGTAGAACGTCAGTTCTGGCCGTGTCGGAGTTGGTTGTCAATTACAATTAGTTGTTGTGGGTATTCATCATATTTTGTTAGGAGTTGATTTTCTTGTTATGAATTTAAGTGATCTTTTAGTATCAATTACTGTCTGATAAATCGAAACGTAATTTATTAAGTACTTAGTGTACGCACTAATTGATTTTTGGCAACTTATTTCGATAAGTGTGACTGATAGTTTTGATCAAAACAATGGATGACATGTTTCTTTAATTTAAACTTTGTGAAATCACCATTGTTTATTAACGATAATTACTCTTGGATTATTTGATTATTTTATAACGTAAGTCTCATAAGATTTAGTACGTTTTGTATCAAGTAAACACGTGACGCACTTCCTCGCGCCAATGGACAGAGTTGGAGGGAATTCAATGTGCAGGTATCGTCTTATAAAAAACCGTGCACTTGGTAAGCTCAGCAGTCTGTCTTCGGATCTGACTCAATAAAGAGCTTCCCTGCTCCCGACAAAACTGTCGGTTTATTTGGTACAGCGCTGCTGTTTATTTACAATAGCTGTATAACCCTGCTATTAGCAAGCGGATACACTTTGTAATTGGGTGGTTTGACCACTATACGAATTGTGACCTTGAGAGGGTCTGTTCGCCTAACTATATTCTTTCTTTGTAATTTGCTTTATTTTATACCTAGATTGTATGGACTTTAAAAGAGACGTTGACCTCTGAGTTTGTTTCAGTGTTTCTTCTCAGAGTAGTCAGTTAGGAAACACTGGCCTCATCTAGTTTGCAAAATAAACATCATTATTTCATTATTAGTAAACTCAGTAAATAAATATCAGATTTTGCTTATACCAGCGTATTTATTCCAATAAAATCGGGACTCCAAACCCTGATGCTATACCTCTCGCTCCTCCTCCTGACTCCTACATATATATATATTTTTTTTGTTTTGTATTATGTCGGGTAGGTATCCGCAAATCCACGACCATGCGCGGATTTTGCCTAAGGGTAGAATTTTTTCACTCAATCCATGCCAGTTCCTCCAGGAAGGCGAGCAACGCCCTTGTTTTGCTTACCATTTCTCGGAGGGTACCTGGGTTGCCGAAGTATTTAGTCCTGTAATCCGCGACTACCAGGCAGCTCAGTAACAGGTGTGCTGCTGTTTTGTCCTCCTCCATGCAGGCTCTGTGGGGTGGGCTGTCTGTGACTCCTATTGCATAGAGGTGTCTATTAAAGGATCCATGACCGGTAAGGGCGGCTGTCACCAGCCGCAATTGCGGTTTATATAGTTTAAGGACCTGTTTCGACAAGCGGGCATCAAGGGTCGGGAGAGCCTCTTTGGCCTGCCTGCACTCACCATGGTCATCCCGTAGTTTGTGGCGTAAGTCTCTGGTGTGTTTCCTTACCAGGTGACGCAGATAACCGAAGGGGAATGGCGCAATGGACTCAGGTCCCATAATCTCCATACTCGAAGTCCTTCCAGCGAGTTCGTCCGCTGCATCGTTGCCTCGGGAGTCGCTGTGTCCTTTAATCCATTGAATGGTTATATTGTTGTGTCTACCAACCTGGTTGAGGAGATTGTGACATTCCAAGATCAGCCCGAAGTTAACTGTGTGGCTGTTTAGTGCTTGCAGGACTGCCATGCTGTCCGAAAGTATACGCACTGCTGACATCGTCACTTCCAGTTGTATGAACAGATGCGGCTGGAGCCCCAGCATAGCCTCTACGTTCCCTTTCATACGGGGACGGTTTAAAAGGTCAGAAAGACAAAGTCTGCCGGGTTAACTAGTTATTTCTTAGTTCAAGTTAAATTTCAAGCCTGTTCCATCATTGGACAATAAGACTAACAGCGATGTGTCATCCTTACATAGTGGATGTCCCACCCATACACACAAAACGTTTTAGGAATACTTTCATTGTGCGTACAGCTAAGGAATGGAATTCCCTGCCGGAGTCTGTGTTTCCTGATAGCTATTACCCAGGGATCATTAAGTCAAGAATGAATAGTTTAGTTCTAGGTAACCGTGCTTCATCTTCAACCACATCATCGCTTACCATCAGATGAGATGGCGAGAATGCGAACTTATCATAAAAAAGTATGAATGTTTTCCAGTATGACTCTATACCTTTAAAATATTTCTTCATGTGACATTGTCTAGTTATTATTTCTACGTTAATATAACAGCTTAAACCGCTTGCGAATCGTCCGAATATAATTAACATATAATAAACTTACTAAGCAAATCCGGCTGCGGTAGCCACTTAGATATTCTGATGTTCTCGCTTCGTCCAGGCAGCTCGTCTGTGCTCCACTTCCAAAGCACATCGTACGGTAACTGAGAAAATACTTTTACAAGGACTTCGATCCTGTCTGGTGGAAGCAATGCAGGATCCACGTTGGTACCAAAGCTGACATAGATCACACCATTCTTCGATGAGTCCAAATAAGTCTTCATGTCCTTAAACAAACAAAATAGTAACTGAATAGATTCTTACTTCAAATGTTCTAAAGGAAATATATGTGCCAGTAAGTTAACCAATAATGCGGTTGTTCTTTTTTAGGGTTCCGTACCCTAAGGGTAAAATGGGACATTATTACTTCGCTGTCCGTCTGTCTGTCTGTCCGTCTGTCACCAGGCTGTATCTCATGAACTGTGATAGTTAGATAGATAGTTGAAATTTTTACAGATGATGTATTTATATTGCCGCTATAATAACAAATACTAAAAAACAGAATAAAATAAATATTTAAGCGGGCTCCCATACAACAAGGGTGACTTTTTTTTTGCTTGTTTTTGCTCGATATTGATAACGGCTACAGGTAGGCGCTTGAAATATTCACAGAATATTTAGTTATACAATCCCTTGAAAAATAAATAATTAAATTAAAATAAAACAAATATTTAAGGGGGGCTCCCATACAACATACAAGAGACTTTTTTGCCGTTTTTATCGATAATGGTACGGAACACTTCGTGCGCGAGTCCGACTCGCACTTGGCCGATTTTTAATTTTATAAACTGTTTTACAGTTTGTCGATATATTATGATGCCGATTTAACTAGGTTGGCGATTAAAGTTTGCCGATTAACTTAACCGCCATTTTATTTTTTATTTTCTTTATATACACACCTTGCGATGAAAATAATAAGGAACACTAAATTATCGAATTTGGTACAGTTGTTCGGAAGTTATGCGCGTACATACATTTCAACGATTCATTTTTATTTATAAAGAAGTTGTGCATGTCTCTATGTAATCTATTTAATTATACATTATACTTGGCATTGTGAAGGGGCTGTTAAATGACATAATAATAATAATGATTCTTTATTTCGATGCCTCCCACGTACGTTGTTGTAACCCATTAATTGCAATATTACAGGAGAGCGTTTCAAATATACTAATAGCAATAAAAACTGCATTTTTCAATTAATCTTTATACAATTCAGTATTACTAACTATATTCACATATTGAACTGGATAAAGATTAATTGAAAATTGCAGTTTTTATTGCTAATAGTATCTTTGAAACACTCTCCTGTAAAATTGCTATTTGTGGTTTACAACAACTTACGTGGGAGGCATCGATTTATTCTGGACAACACCCCTAAGCTATGTTTATTTCATATTATATTAGACTACTTTCTTAATATGCAATTTGATATAAAAAAAAATATATTTAAAAAATGATGTAACAAAGGCAACACTTACCTATGCATATGTATTTATTCGCAGCTATTATCGCTTTAATTACATAATAACATTAGCTTCCTGTCTATAACTCAATTGATTTTAATATAGAATCATTTTACATTTCAGGAGGGTTGTGTTGGGATAGGGTTGGTTCAGTGGTTAAGCGAATAGTTGCCGCACTGCATATCACAGGTTTGATTCCCGCATCGGATTAATTATTTGAATGGCCGAGTCTGCTTGCTCGATCACAGATACAGGCTAAATACCAAATGTGAGGCAACGCTTATTTTTTTAAATCTACTTAAACTCAATAGTTGAAAATTTATTAGGAACTTTCATATAATTCCCTGGTAGTAATTACACTCTTTTGCAAAAAAAAACGGGCACCTAAGGAAATTTACGTTCTAAGGTCGATTTGAGTTAATTAAATGACTAATTAGTTAATTAATTCGGACAATTAAAAGAAAAAAAACGACGGATTCTTTAAAACCGATGTACACGCCCAAACAATAAGAAGTGGTCGGCAATAAAGACAAGATTTTTTTTTTATTTTTTTTAAATTAAATAAAGTTACCAGGTTTTTGTTTGAAAGGGTATACTTTCTAGTTTGTGCCATTGTCGTCACGTTTAGATCTGATGATGGGATCATGGAGAAATCGAGGGAACTCTTCAAATATTATAGGCACACCTATAGCGTTTTGGGTATTTCTTATAGTACCTTGTGCAGTTGCTCTCATTTTTTTCTCTGAAATTGTACTATAATTATGAGGCCAGTTTTTCTTAGCTGACAACCCTGCGAAGAAACATCGAAACAAACTCACAGATCACAGTCTCTTTTGAAGTCCATATAGCATATTGATGAAACTACTGAGAACCATGTATGTTGGTATTTTTGTGGTGCTCTTGAAACAAAACAAACACGCAGATTTGAATAGACCTGACCACAATATAACAATTTGCTAGCTATTACGAAGCGTTACTTAAACTTTAAGGAGCTGGAACAATTTGATGAACTTAATCAAAGCAAATATATTTGTGTAGGCTGCATATTATGTTCACACTATCAGAGTACCGTGATCTACTTATAATATTCTTTATAATACCTGACCTTTTAGCAACCAGAGGGATTCAAGTATAATTTCCTCTTCTTATACTTATCTTATTACTTAAGAAGTCTTATCGCGGCTAAGCAGCGTGTGCCGAGTCCAAGGATTAAGTTAGAAAGTTAACGTAAGGGAAAACGGCTAATTTGAATACTTATGAAATAAGTTACCTATTGCCTGCGGGTTCGCGTTCATTCCGTGCTATTATTTCAGATATAGGACCTAATATGATTTAAAATATCATCGTAACAGACAGTTTAAAAATCAATATATACTTTTTTTTCTATCTACATATTAATAGATAAAGCAAAAACTTTGTACCCAGTTCATAGAAATTACGCAAACGGAAAGTATGAATTTGGCACGGTAAAAGATAATTACGGAGGAGTTTCAATATTTTTGTAATTATGCATTAGAAATTATTTAAATTATGGGCTAATTAAGACCATTCGCGGCCACTTTAATTATATAAGTAACAGTCACGCGTAGCTTCGTTCCCGTTGACTTGATCACGATAAAAACCATGGAATAGATGAATAAGGTTGGAATGGTAATGTGGGCGTGGCGAGCGCGCCACATTTATGATACGAAAATCATAGCTCGACCAATTAATTCATTCACCGCGTTTAGTGCGCTTCGGAATACTTTGGAACACAGAGCTCTGCTTTAAAATGCCGTGTTGTGCAATTATAACCTGTAAAACAAAAAGTTAGACCGCAAGTATAGAGCGAGGAGGTATATCTTTCCATCAGTAAGTTGAAAATAACATTTAATTACAATTTTATTTGTAAAAAACATAAAAGTATTCTGATCACTATGAAATTCCGAACATTAACAACATTATTGCAACAAGATACAAAAATTTAATTAAGTTTGGTTGGGTTTAGTTGATTAAGCGAATACACATCGGGCAATGTATGTATATTATATTGCCCGATGTGTACTCGCTTAATCAACGCAATGACCAAGTCCGTTTACAATGTATTGCATCCTCTCACTTCAACCATTGACATTTCGTCCTTTGCCCTGATTGGCCGTGATGCACGGCGCATGTTTATCGACAGTGAGTTACCATCAGTAGCAAGCTCTTGATTTAAGTGTGTGTAATTTATTTGTGTGCATAATTCGCATACGTAATGGGCTTCTTGCTTGTAGTTGAGCTGTGGGAGTGGGAGACAAGCGGCGACACGCGTTCTCATAGAAATCAGGAACTATTTCCTTTCTAACCTCTTTTATCTGTTCTGTGATAAAAACATAGCCTATAACCTTCTTCAAGCTTCGAGCTATTTCCATATATAGTTTGATCCTTATCCACTCAGTACTTTTGAAGATTAGCGCGTTTAAACAAACAAACTTTTCCGCTTTATAATATTCTTTTAAATTTTAATTTCTTTTAAATGAAGTGATATTCTAATCTTATGTAAACAAAAATTTAGAACGAAAAGTCAGTTGCTGCGTGCTTAACCGGCTGTTAATGTGCCCAAGAGACCCACGTGGCATCGCGGCGGCGTCGGCATTGCCACGATGTACTCCCATGGTAATGTTTAAAAGCCAGATTTTGCGTCTCGGGAAGTGTCAACTAGCCTTTTCGAAATTTATTTGAAAAGGCTGTAACCACAACATACATACAGTAATGTTTAAAAGCCAGACTTTGCGTCTCGGGAAGTGTCAACTAGCCTTTTCGAAATTTATTTGAAAAGGCTGTAAGCACAACATAGAAATAGAAATAGAAATCATTTATTTGCCAATAATGTAGGTAACAAATATGGTGTTAATTTATGAAGAGTCCCGATACATTTTGCCTTACGGCATGCAAAATTAATTAATTAATTTAATCATTGCTAATTGCTACGTTAACATTTAAATAACATTTTTATACAATTGAGACAACATAATGACTTAGAATTACATCTAACATTTTTCGCTTACTTATAGCATAAAATAATCATCATATAACGGTATTACAAAAATAAAAAATAAAAATACACTATTATTGATAAAACTAATAATAAAAATAAAATATTACCACACACATAATTCGGAATTAGGCACTTATCTACTATAGAAATGTCCTAAAAATAATAATATTTTTACATCAAGAATCTGATTACCAGAAACTTTTATCATCAAAAAAATCTTTAAGTGAGTAGTAACATTTGTCTAACAACAATTTTGTTAACTGTTTTTTAAATTTGGTGATGGGTAAGTCTTTTAAATGTATTGGTAATCTATTATATATGAGAGGACCCATAGAAAAGATATTTTTTTTTTAAGTAATGACGTTTTGTAGCCACCTGTATAAAGTTGGCTTTTATATTGAGACCTCATTGGTCCTTTGCGTATTCTTATATCCACCATTGATATAAACAATTGACTGTTCATCTTAATGAATAGGGCTACTTCAAGTATATACAAGGAGGGAAATGTTAAGATCTTTAGTGATTTAAAACTAGGTTTACAGCTTTCTGTAGGTTTATGACCTGTCATTGCTCTAATACAACGTTTTTGGCCCTAAATATTCTTTCTCTCTCACTACAGTTTCCCCAAAATATGACACCAAACCTCAGTAATGAAGCAACTAAACCGTGATACATACTTACAGTAATACATACAGTAATGTTTAAAAGCCAGTCTTTGCGTCTTGGGATGTGTCAACTAGCCTTTTCGAAATTTATTTGAAAAGGCTGTAAGCACAACATACATACAGTAATGTTTAAAAGCCAGACTTTGCGTCTCGGGAAGTGTCAACTAGCCTTTTCGAAATTTATTTGAAAAGGCTGTAAGCACAACATACATACAGTAATGTTTAAAAGCCAAACTTTGCGTCTCGGGAAGTGTCAACTAGCCTTTTCGAAATTTATTTGAAAAGGCTGTAAGCACAACATACATACAGTAATGTTTAAAAGCCAGACTTTGCGTCTCGGGAAGTGTCAACTAGCCTTTTCGAAATTTCTTTGAAAAGGCTGTTACACAACATACATACAGTAATGTTTAAAAGCCAGACTTTGCGTCTCGGGAAGTGTCAACTAGCCTTTTCGAAATTTATTTGAAAAGGCTGTAAGCACAACATACATACAGTAATGTTTAAAAGCCAGTCTTTGCGTCTCGGGAAGTGTCAACTAGCCTTTTCGAAATTTCTTTGAAATGGCTGTAAGCGCAACATACATACAGTTGACATACAATCATCCCCAGAGTTTTAAATACTTAATTTATACTAGAACATGGTGCAGATTGTGGCTAAATAATAACAGCCGCACGGATCTAGCTTAAACAACAGTTGCCGAGATCGGGCTATGGATGGGTGACCATTTTAACATATCGAGATTCCTCCGTGCCTCGAAAAGCACGTTAAGTCGTTGGTCCCGGCAGTCATCTGTATATCTTTGACAGTCGTTACGGGAAGTCAGAGGCCAGAAAATCTGACTCCGGCCTTACCAAGGGGTATCATGTTGCCTAGCCACCTGGTTGTGGAGGTCAGATAGACAGTTTTTTTTTATAGTTGATAGGCTTGCGTTTGACCATAATCTCACCTGATGCTAAGCGATGATGTGGTCGAAGATGAAGCACGCTTGCCTAGAAATAACCTATTCACTCTTGACTTAAAGACTCCCAAGTTATAACTATCAGGGAACACAGAGTCCGGCAGGGAACTCCACTCCTTAGCCGTACGCACAATGAAAGTATTCCCAAAACGTTTCGTGCGTATGGGTGGGATGTCCACCATGTAATAGTCATTCTATGTAAAACATTAGTAGTCAGCTGTCCGGTTAGACTGGAACCCGACCCAGAAATAGTTGGGAAAAGGCTAAGTACATAACACCAAGCAAATAGCATTTTCTTATTTATCAGTGTTTTACCTTCGAACCATTTTTACCCATGACCGCATTTCTACGGGTGCTTCAAAAAAATGTATACACACTTTAAACTATCGTAGTTTTCCCGCTCTACAAGGCTAATGTTATATTTCTTCGCCAGGTGGCAGCATAATCGTCCCTCTATGTTATATTGTCAGTTGGAAGTTGTAATATCAACATGGCGGACGTACGTTTGAGTTTTGAAGAACGTAAGCAGGTTATTAAGTGGTACTGGAAGTTTGAGAATGTAAATGAAGTTCAAAGACAGTGGAGAAGGGAGTATGATACAGAACCACCTTCAAGATTAACAATTATACGCATACGAGACAAATTCGAAGTTCATGGAACAGTGTGTGATGTGCATAAAGGTCGTTCAGGTCGACCTCGAACAGCTACAAGCGATGAGTCATCAACGGCATCTTCTTATGGGGCACAGTAAAAAATGAGGTGTACAAACGTAAACCACGTAACCTAGACATTCTTTGGAATGAGATTCAAGCCGTGTGTAGAGAAATCTCATTGGACGTTTTGATACGATGTACAGAATCAGTGGTGACTCGTACTCAGAATTGTATTGATGCTGGAGGTCACCAATTTGAACAGTATTAACATTTGTTATTTATGTTTCATTTACATTGGACTTTCAGCTTTCTAATTTCCTGAAATTTAACTTAAATAAATAAATAAATAATTTACGTGCGTAAATAAATTTTCTATGGACGTTCAAAGTGTGTATACATTTTTTGAAGCATCCTGTATATAAGAAAATCAGCGTGTAAAATGTTGATTACGTAGACAGATGTCATCAATGTTAGAAAAATATAACTACTTATGCCGATGTGCTAATCAATTCTATTCAATTCAATTTATTTACAAGTTTATATGACTCATTTGTTAGTAGCACTTATCCTATGTTAGTAATATATTCACAATCATGTTTTGTTTTTAGTTCGAATATTAGCGTTTAACAATTAGATATGTGTATATTTTAAAATATATTGGTATGACAAATAAATCTTGTTAATTTTAACGAGGATGTAGCAACGACAATCACGGGAAGATCATCAGTCGTATTTTTTAAAGATATTTTAATCTATATTATTATTATAAACAGGTAAATTTTTTATGTAAGTTTGTATATAGGGGGCTATCTTCGGAACTAATGATGCAATACATTTTTTTTTCTTTATACTATAAATTATTTCAAAATTCACGCGGACGAATTGACGGGCGAAGTGCTAGTAATAAATATTTGAGATAATGGCATTTTTGAAGTCAAAGATTAGTGTTAGGTGAGTTATTTTTTCGACACGAATATTGGTTTTATTCCCTAATAGTGTGTGGCTGATGTCGCCTAAGAATAATTTACTGCATGCTAATCCGGGAAAGAGAACATCTTATCATCAGTTTATTTATTAGTTTGTAGTCCTCTAACTATTGTAAACATTGTAAGTTAGTAGGTATTATGCAAATCAATTAAATATAAAGCGGGCGCTTATTTATTTGGAACAGCACCTTTCTCGAGTTTTAGCGAGACTGATAAACAGGAATTGATTTTTATGTATAGCTTCTGCCCGCGACTTTGTACACGTGGGAGGGTTATCTCGCGTAAATCTCGGAGGTATTCCTCGAAGCGCTACCATCTTGAAGCGCACCTAATGAAGCGCTCCTTTTTTATTCCTCGGAGCGCTCCTTTTAGTATATCATGTTATCGGGAGTGCTACTAAAAGGAGCGCTCCGAGGAATAAAAAAGGAGCGCTTCATTTGGTACGCTTCAAAATGGTAGCGCTTCGAGGAATACCTCAAATCTTGGGATTTACGCGTTTTTTGTTGGCATGCTCTTTAAAGATGTTTCTGATTCTTTGGACTGCTAATTTTTCCCTCTATCCGACAGTATGACATTAATAACTGTAAAGTATTTTGTGATATATTTTTAACAAGCTTCTGCCAGCGACTTTGTTCGCGTGGGAGGGTTTTCTCGCGTAAATCCCGATTCCATGGGAATAACGGGATAAAAAATTGCCCATGTTTTATTCCAGGATTTCGACTATCTACTTTCTAAATTTCATTCAGATCCGTTCAGTAGTTTATTGCGTTAAAGAGTAATAAACATCCATCCATCAATCCTCACAAACTTTCGCATTTATAATATTAGTAAGATATAACATTCGAAAGCAATAATACACAGCACCACCCTCCTGCCTGCAAGTATATGCACATAGATAGATAGACTGGTTAAGACATACAATAACTCATTTGTCATTGTACATTGAACTTAATTTAGTTGTAAGACAAAGTGTACAATTGTTTGTTTTCCCAATAAAATAAAAACAACAAGTGTAGTTTTTCATCCATCCATCCATTCTTCCTAATAAAATTTCGCATTTATAAAATAGTAAGATACTAGCTGATTCGGCAAACGTTGTTTGGCCATATAAAATATTACAAGTGACAAAAATAGCTTAAGCCTAACCTATTCTCAGACTTACCTAGCCGGTTCGGAGGAGTTTGATAACACTGTGACTCGAGATTTTTTTTATATATTACATATAGATTTGTTCATTAAAAATTCAAATGAATAAAACAATATTTATTCGCAATGTTCTTTTTTTCAGATAACACTGACTTACCCAATGACCTAAAATAAAAACGTAATTAAATATTTAATTTGACGCTAACGAAGAATTAAATTATGGATGGGAATTTTAAAATCATTTAGCTGTAGGAGAGAAATAGTGCTATATAAGACATAAAGGACTATTGTTTTATTATTATTATTTTATCCAATATAAGTACTTTAAACGATATATTGAAAAATGTTTTGCCATTCACGATAGCCTCTTAGGGCTTATCTGTGTGCTGGCGAGTCGTTAGTTCTCATTTATTTTTCTTATGCAGTTATATTGTTCACAACCTTTGGATGGATTTAAGAGGTATACATATACAATACTGCAGGTAGTTTTTGTTATGCTCTATAGATTTATGTATACGATAAACAATAATACCCCCACTTATCTTAAAGAACGATTCAAGTTCATTCATGGCACACATGCAAAATCTCTGAGATCATCAGAAAACTTTTTTTTAATAGTTGATAGGCCTGCGTTTGACCATAATCTCACCTGATGTTAAGCGATGATGTGGTCGAAGATGAAGCACGCTTGCCTAGAAGTAACCTATTCACTCTTGACTTAAAGACTCCAAGGTTATAACTGTCAGGAAACACAGACTCCGGCAGGGAATTTCACTACTTAGCCGTACGCACAATGAAAGTATAAAACTAAAGGCTTGCGGTACCGAGTCACGCCACCAATTACTATGGTAAGTCGTTGGCAGCTCAAGCAGTACGGCTGTGGAATGATCTACCAGTGTCAGTAAGACAAGCACAAACCCTATCGTCTTTCAAAAACTAGGTAAAGGATTTTTATCTCTCTTCTTAAATTCTTTGTTCCTTTTTTTATATTTATATGTATACAACGTGTAATTTAAAGGGTATATACATACCAAGTGCATGGGTTTTAGAGACCGAATTTTACAAATTAAGAAGAACGAAATTAATTATGGTGTTATTGGCAAGTGACGTGGAAAGTTATTGACCCTCGTAGTGCAGTGACACGTTTGTTATGATTGGTATTCAAGAAATATATGAAACCAATAATTTGGTATCAATTATTAGAGTCAGTTATTTTGTGCTGAAACTGTGCATAGAAACTCCATATCAGATGTTGTCTTCAGCCCTTTTGGATAGATATGGGGTTTCCGTTACACGTTGTATATATGTTTTGAGAATTTGATTTATTGTTTTTATATTTTATATAGATAAATAGTACACCGTGGACTACACACGTATTTATTTTCTGCTATATGTCAAATCCATCCAAAGGTCTGTAAAAGATCGCTTTTAGCGATAAGACCACCCATTGTATCAGTCTTTTTAATTGTTTTACTGTTACGGTGTACAATAAAGAATATATCTACCTATCTATCTAACTAACTAGTATAATGTTCAAACTGCTGGGACACAGGCCTCATTCTATGAGAGATGGAATGGTGGAATTGCACCACGCGGGTCCAGTGCGTGTTGGTGGATGTGATGTCTTTGAATTTTTGGTTCTAGGACGTGGCAGTTTCCTTACGATGTTTTTCTTCGCCGATTTCAGAGTAGTGGTGATGATATAAATAATAATAATAATATTCCACAACTTTCACACAACGCCATCTAGTCCCAAACTAAGCAGAGCTTGTGCTATGAGTACTAGACAACTGATAAACATACATACAGAGTTGATACGACCGAGGGGCTTTCCTTTAAACTGCGTATACTAGGTAGCATTTTCAAGCTTTGTACCATAAATCAATTAAATAGGAGAAGTAGTTTAGTCGCAAATGATTTTGATGAGATGCACCTTAAAGCGATAAATCTGACCAAAACAAGAGATAACACAACACAACACAACACATGCCGCGCTACGTTGCCACTTTGTTACCTAGGTATTTAAGGTCAGTCACATTTATTTACAAAGGTGGTTGCGTTTTACTCTGATTTGTAAGCAATTCAGTTTGTTTGAAAAAAAAACTTTTTTTTTTC
Source organism: Tholera decimalis (assembly GCA_943138885.2). NCBI lineage: Eukaryota > Metazoa > Arthropoda > Insecta > Lepidoptera > Noctuidae > Tholera > Tholera decimalis. The sequence goes on along the minus strand of OW964573.2, from coordinate 18,572,542 downwards.
GCTCTATTTATTTTTTAACTGTATCAAATTAACACTAAACACGTATAGTATACGTAGTGCAATTTAATGCCCCTCTGTCGTATCAACTCTGTATATATTTCTAAATACATACATATTATAGATAAATTACACCCAGACAAAGAACTAATGATTGTGCTCATCACACAAACATTTGTCCTGGGTGGGAATCACGACCTTGCGCATAGCAGTCAGGGCCACTGACCACTAGACCAACAGGCCTGTCATAAATAACTCAAAAGATTGTGCCTGACAGGGTTCATACCTACAACTTGCTTCTCACAAGTCGGGCCTGTAACAACTAGGATACCACTGCTCTAATCTATACTTTATACTAGCAGTTGCTCGCGACTTCGTTCGCGCGGGAAGTTTTTCATATGTAAATCCCGATCCCGTAGGAATTTCGTAAAATCCCGTCTTTGCGAGCATCTGCGTACTAAAAAGAACCCCCATGTAAAATTTGAGAGCCCTACTACTTGTAGTTTCTGAGATTTCGTGATTAATCAGTGAGTGGTATTTCGCTTTTATATATATAATATAATATAATCTTTATTTGCACTAAAAAATTATTACATAAAACCAGTGAGTCCTTGACTCCCGTGCTAGGTGATAAACCTGTGTTCAACCTGTGCAACTCCTACCGGGAGAGGGCACTGGCTCCTGGCCAGTGCCCTCTCCCGGGAGGAGATGCAAGGATCACATTTAAAAAAACTAGTTAAACTTAAAGATAAAGACAAACATGATACCAAAAAGTTTATGTGATTGCGTGTGACGTACTTTTGTTTGTGTGTGCGTGTTTGTGTGTATGTGTGTGTGTGTTTACGTGTGTGGGTGAATGAGTGAGTATTCGTGAACGCGAGTGGATATAGATTATATGACAGACAGACGGACGGACAGACAGACAGACAGACAGACAGACGGACAGACATGTCGAAACTATAAAGATTCCGTTTTTTGCCATTCGGCTACGAAACCGTAAAAAGAATCATATAAATCGGTATAGAAACACCAAAGTTATACATGAAATACGCTAATAATAATAAGCCATCGCGCGTGAATACTGAAGGATAAGGATTATTTTTGAGAATCGGTCGCCGCGCTCGACGCGTCTCGCGGTCGAAGCGTTCTCTTGGTACTTAAGCCTCATGTGAACGTGATCTAAACAATATTACCAATACATTAACTTACGCTGACGGAGTCGCGGGCACAGCTATATTGTATCATTACGCTAAGGCCAATAGGAGCGGAGCGCCAATGAAGAATGCTTCAAAATCGGGGTTAAATTTAACGTTAGCCCAAAGTAACTATTCCACGCGGACGAAGTCGCGGGCAATAGCTAGTAGATTATAAAGCGGAAAAATGATTTTTTAAACGCGTTAATCTTCGAAAGTTCTTGGTAGATTTAAATGAAATTTGGTATGGGATTAGCTTGAAGCTTAAAGAAGGTTATAGGCTAAAGAGGATTATGTTTTTATCGTGATAAGGTCCACAAGAGTGAAGCCCCACGCGTCTGCTGGTATACAATAAAGTTATAAATAATAAAGACGTCAAAAAATATATACCAGAACTAGTGCACAGTCTTCACAGACGTCGTGCTGCCCGAAAAAGCAGCACCATCTACCGCATCCAATTATGTTTTCAAACCATCCAGGAACGCATTGTAACATCCACATGACATTCTATCCAAATCAGTAAAGCCATTTAAGAGGATTTAGATGAAAAACACAAAAACAGAAGAAAGATTATAAATTGTTATAGTAGGAAATTGGGAAATGATCGTGATCGAGTTCAAGAGAGGCCCCTTAGTAATGAAATAAAATTGGCCAAGTGCGAGTCGGACTCGCCCATGAAGGGTTCCGTAGTAACTATAATAAATATAATATACTTAATATATTTATTTGAAAAACAAAAAAACAAAAAAACTTACAAATTTTTTAAAACTAGCTTATTTTCAATTTTTACAACTACGCCAAATAACTTTGTTTTTCATAGTATTTGTATGAATTACAAAGTTATATTTGCGGTTTTAGAAAATATACTGTATCTCAAAAACTGCTGACTCGATCTCGTTCAAACTAATTTTCATTGAAAGTTTACATTAAGATCTACAACATATGGTTTTTTTTTTAGATTTTTCACTTCATTATTATAGAAGTTAGAGGGGGACACACGCACATTTTACCACTTTGAAAGCGTATGTCTTTTAAACGATTAACTTTATGAAAAAGTCATTTTAGAAACCTTTAATGTCATTTTTAAAGACCTGTCTATAGATACCACACACGTATAGGTTTCATGAAAGAAAATTTTTTCAGTGTCAGTTCCATGTATGGGGAGCCCCCTTTAAATAATTATTTATTAAATTTTCTCTTAAAATCGGAAAGCGGTTCACAGAATATATCTAGGTACCTACCAAGTTTTACATGTATGGTCCTAATAGTTTAAGAATAAAATGGCTGTGACATACGGACGGACGGACAAACAGACAGACAGACAGACAGACAGACGGACAGACATATCGAAACTATAAGGGTTCAGTTTTTTGCCATTCGGCTACGGAACCCTAAAAAGTGAACGTTGTGACATTCTTATGTGGATTGACAGTTACGTAATTTAAGTAAATACATTGCATTATTCATTGGTACACATAAACACGCCAAGGTCAGGTATGAGGTTATTTTTTATGTTTTATCAGAACACGCCATATTATTGACTAAGCAAATAATATATTGATATTATTTGCTAAGTCAATAATATGGCCAACTCATATTATTTATATATAAATACTAGCTTTTGCCCGCGACTTCATTCGCGTGGGAGGATTTTCCCGCGTAAATCCTGATCCCGTAGGAATTCCGGGATAAGAAATATCCTATATAGGTTTCCTAGTTTTAAGCTACCTCCCTACTAATTTTCAGGTAAATCGGTTCAGCCGTTCTTGAGTTATAAATAGTGTAACTAATACGACTTTCTTTTGTATAGGTATATAGATATGCAGATATTTTATGATTGTTTGGCTGTTTGGTTACTATTTACGACGACGAGTTGCAAGTCTATCGGTTTTCTATCGGTTACATTTCGGGGAGTGTGCGATGGAATTACACAATCTAATTCCACCAAGCCCGTTCCATCATCGGACTACGAGACAAACGGCGAAGCGCCATCGTTACATGGTGGACATCCCACCCGTACGCACCAAACGTTTTGGGAATACCTTCATTGTGCGTACGGCTAAGGAGTGGAATTCCCTGCCGGAGTCTGTGTTTCCCGATAGCTATAACCTAGGAGTCTTTAAGTCAAGAGTGAATAGGTTACTTTTAGGTAAGCGTGCTCCATCTTCGACCACATCATCACTTACCATCAGGTGAGATGGTGGTCAAACGCGAACCTATTCTAAATAAATAAAAAAAAAACTATTTGCTCTACCCAAACGTCCTTACTTGGTATTGTTCGTCAAATTCTTGAGCTTCACAGCTTCTGAGTCTCAACAGGTCCACAGTGCGCTTCATTTCTCAAACTATTAACTCAGTCATTAACCCAGATAGTTCTCATTTATGATTAGACCAGAATTAATTGAATGGACTCAAAAAAAATTAGACCCGAGTTTGTTTTGTTGTTTCTTCTAATATTTACGAAAACAAAATACGTGGAAAATTGTTATGCTTCAAATGACCAAAATACTTATATAATTTGTCTGTCTAATATTCAGGGATAAGGTGAGATGCTGTTTTAATAATAAAAATGCATTAATTTGAGTAACTTAGATTCATAACATTGATGTGTTATCGGCCGATGATTACAATTTTTGTATTGCCATACAATGGGCTGAAACGGAATGTTATGTTTTGTATATATTTATTTATTATATACTTTATTGTACACCTTACAATATTTCTTTGGGTATAAAAAGTAAAAATAGTGTACGATGGGCGGCCTTACCGCACAGGGCTTTTATATGTGTGTCTTTTTTAATATACATTGGTATGTTTCTGTCTGTGCAATAAATAATCGGTATAAAAGACTTATTAAAAATGTTTTAATAAGAATACTCACTGTTGGTAATTCCTTCGGTGGTTTCTGATGAAGTCCTCCCATATATATCACTGAGGGAGGAACAGGTCTGATCCCTTCAAATATCGGATGTATATTCAGGAACAACATATCTACATTATTCTCCAACTCGTGAAGAGGTGGTATCTCAGGACCAAAATGTTTTCTAAGCACTTTATTTTCCTGTTTTTCTTTATTTTCATATAGTTTCAAAATACGGTAATGATTGTACAATTCTGAAATTTTATCCCAAGAACTGAGATTATACAGCCTGTGCCTTAACATAGAAGGATAAAGGATAGGGTGATCTGCAGCTCCTATCAAATCGTAGTTACCAGGTGCCGCTCCTAGAGAGCTCACAAGAATCACTGGCACGTTTTTAAAAACATAAGAAAGAGCTAATGCCGGCCTCATACAGGCTTCAAGAAGTAGTAAGTCAAACTGTTTGTTCTTGTCATTAATAATTGTTTTGACTTGTTCAGACTGAATTTGTGCTTCAAACACAACTAAAAAAGTAGATAAAATTGTGTCTAATTGGGATATAAAATCGCCTTTGACTCCCTTTGAAGCAGCTTCTATGAAATTCTTCTGCCATATTTTGTACGAAATATCGTGGACGTCAATTTCTGTAAGATTAGGTGGTGCTTCTCCTATCTTGAACAATGGGTCTGGTGTGATGACGGTTATTTCATGTCCTCTCTTGGCTAGTTCCTGTGTCAAAGGTCGGAAGACGATTTGGTGGCTGATGGAAGGGACAGGAAACACTGCTAATATTCTCGCCGCGTCATTTGAACCGACGAATAAAGCAGAACACGCTACTAAATATAATGGTAACATCACTACTCGAGCACAGATCTAGTGATACTGAGGTATGTACAACAAGGTTTTTATGTGCACTTAATTTTGTTGAATGTCAGCTTTGTTAGTGATCCGTGGCTCATTAAAGAAAACGGTTACATTGTGAAAATAAAAGGCCGTGGATTAATTTAAATACTGGTATCTACTGTGGTTATGATGTACATAGATTAAATTTTGAATGCCAACTACTTATGTATTTAAGTATAATCTATATACCAGTGTCAGCTCTTTGGCTAGTAGCTAACCGTAACGACTCTCAAAGATGTACAAATGACAGCCGAGATCAATGGCTTCATATGCTTTCCAAGGCACGGACTCGATATACAGTATGTTAACTAACAGAGGGCGTTCCCGTTAACCGCAATAGTACAAGCACATCAATTAGATCGCCGCACACGCGGCCCGTCATTCATAAATAAATTGCGACGTTGCCGTCCTTCAAGTACGCGTGTGCAGAGTGTTTCTTTTACGTATCAATTTAACATTTTAGTAAATATTTTAATATTGAAAAAACTAAAAACATTTTGTTTTCGAATGGCAATTTTTTTTTTATCGTTCACAGACCGTCCTTGGTAAACGTTGTTTAACCTTGAAGATCGACCCATGTGCTTTTTTTTCTATGTGTGGGAAAATCATCGAACGACTTTTTACTCCCTTCCGCTCCACCCAGAGCGGGAGCTCTGGGTGGAGCGGAAGGGAATGTCAGAATTCTACTGACTAAAAACACACCCTGTTCCTTCAGGTGCCCTTAAGTTCCGGGGCCGCGGTATCTCGTTAGAATATTCCCGCAACCCTGAAGAACATTCCCGCAACCTCTAAAACGGATAGAACCGATCTGGCATATCAACCCGCCGCCATTTTGAGTTTTTTTCGAAATCGCAGCGCACGATGTAAGTGGTACGAATAGATAGAGGACACATAGATGAACAAAAAACTGTTACGTTACCAAGATATTTGAAGGTAAACATCGATATATTGGTGCAACGGCAATCATTAAAAATCGACTTATGTGTCTGTAGGCGTCAGATCGTATCCAAGTTATCGTTCCCAGGTTAATTATTATTACTGTTTATTGGAAGAGAGTAGGTACTGTGGAGGTCTGCTATGCGAGCGGTCAGCATACCGCACTAGCTGGCATAGTTTGAAATGTTTGAATTTAGATCGCAATGTTGGACATGCGAAGAAATTGTTTTTTAACAAGAGGGAGAACGGCTTGTGAAACCGCGCCGTGATGCCCGGATAGCAGACTCAATATTAAAATAACGTGAAAATGTAATTAGAATAATTTTCCATAAAAATGTAAACATAATATTATACAAAGTATAAAACCTACCGCGTTTATATTGTAAATCCCGAGTACACACACGTCCCCGTTACAGTACCTTACATACTACTAGGAGCAAGGGAAAACTGCTACTATAATAAATTGTTTGCCTACTAAATCGCAGCGCATCAGTAATAATAAATGTTAACATCGATCACATGCCTTTTGTTTTATTTTTAACCAGTAGTTAGGCAGTAAAATTTAATATTATTATTTAAAACTTAATATTTTTACTATTGTTATTATTTGGTTCAAGTAGGTACTAATATGTAACTAGCTGCAATACTTCCTACTTAAAAAAATGTTTTTAAGCTGAATAACACGTCACATGATTTGCGACAGCGATATATCGACTGCGTTTCATTGCGTTGCGATTTAGTGGATAATGACGCACATAGACACGCAATAAGTCTAGTTTTAATGATATTTTTGTACTCATATACAAAAAATACAAATACAAAATATTTATTTTACAACCAAGAAGTTTTGAATTAGCTAGTGATTGGAGCCTCCTTTTAAGCAAGTAATGCAAAATTTACTGACTAACTTAGATATAAACAGTATTCTTATTTGTGTGTGTATGGTGTGTGCGAGATGGTGTGCGTGTTTGTTTGTTGTATGTGTGTGTTTGTGTGTGTGTGTGTGTGTATGTTTGAGGGAGTGTGTGCGCGTGTTTGTGTATATGTGTATCATTTTGTGTGTTGTAATAGTGACTCAGTTTCTGCGTAATTCAGTGTCCTTATCCAATTTGTTACCATTTTTTTACACTCATGTAATTGTTTATTGTATATATATATATCTTTTTATTTATCCTATTATAAAGTTGACATGATAGTTTATTGTACTGAATGGCACCAAATTTTGTTTTAGTATGTGGAACCTGTGCTATGATATGTTTCCGTCTTTTTGTTAGTATATTTGGATCATACGGTAAATTCTTGTTTTTTTAGAATGGTATGTATGATATATAACTTTCTAACAGAAAGCAGTCCACTATCCTGATAGAGGTTTTCAGTAGAGTAAGTAGTCCTTTTAAAATACATATTTTTTATTACGGCTCGTTGCCCTCGTTCAACATGTATGAACTTCGATCTTGCTGCGCCATCCCATATTGTAATACAGTAGGCTATAACAGATTGTGCTAGAGAGATATATATTTCATTAATAAATTTCTCTGAGAACCTGGTTTCTTTCTTATATTTATAGGAGCAATATATTTTAATGTTTTAAAAATCCATCCTAATTTCCTAATCGTTCCAGTAACATGTTCAACATGAGAGTACCATGACAACCTGTGATCAATAATTATACCTAAATATTTTGTTTCCAAGACTTTGTTAGTTAAGGGACAAGTGCAATCATCAGCTCCAGCTCTATCACATGTGTGTACTTTAATGTTGAATACTTTATCTGGTTGTGTACTTTTATAGATGGAGAAGCATATGTAATTGGTTTTCGCAGTACTTAACGTGAGGAGGTTGTTATCGAGCCACGTCGCAATTTGGAACATACCTGTCTCTGCTTTCATTTTATCATCGGACCAAGTGTGCCCATGAAAGACAACAGCGATATCGTCGGCGTAAGAGAATATATTTGCATTTTCAACTTTTAGATTACAAAGGTTGTTAATGTAGGCTAGAAATAGTGTGGGACCCAGAACACTACCTTGCGGTACGTCGAACGTCACATCTGCCTCATCACTAATATACTCTCCAATCTTTACCCTTTGTTTCCTGTTCGTCAAATAGTCAATAAGAAAATTAAGAGGAGTTCCCCATATTCCAAGTTTTTCCAATTTGTTCACCAGGGTGGGAACGGAAACGGTGTCAAAAGCTTATTTTAGGTCAAGAAATACAGTCAGGCATTTCTTCCCTCTATCTAAATGTTCAGTTACCAGCGAGGTGAGGGCACTAACTGCGTCCTCGGTGGATACTCCCTGCCTAAAGCCAGATTGTGTTGAAGATATAATTTGAAACTTATTTAAATAATTTACTAATCTAGCGTTGATTATTTTTTCAATTACCTTAGACAGGGCTGGTAACACCGAGATAGGTCTATAATTATTGACATCGCTTCCGTTCCCTCCCTTATGAACTGGAGTGATAACAGATTTTTTTAGTGGGCCTGGGAATACTCCATTTCTGAAGCAGAGATTAGCCAGGTGGGCAATGACCGGGGCGAGTTCTTTATTACAGTGTTTAAGGAATTTAGTTGAAATGCCATCCCATCCAGGGGCACTATCCGACTTCAAGTTTCTTATGATTCCTTCTACTTCCTCAGTGTCAGTATCTAAGAGCACGAATGAATTTATTTGTGTATGTACATAGTTGTGTTGGTGATCAGGACTGTTATTATTTCTAGGATGTATTTGTTGTGCTAATTCCTTTCCGATATTTGCGAAATAGTTATTGACGTAGTTTACTGATTCAGACGGAGTAGGCTTAATCTTTAGTAATTCTGCGCTTTGATTTTTTGTTTTATTGGTATAAGTAATTGATTTTATATTTTTCCATAATAGTTTTGTTTTGGTAACTGAGTTAGCTAGTAATTCTTTTTCATATTTCCTTTTATTTTTTTTAATAAGGTTATTACAGTAGTTTCTATATCGGCTATATGTGATTTTTAGAATTTCATTATATGGGTTGGCACGTGAGGTTTTTTGTAGTTTATTACGATTCTTTATACAGCGGAGTATTCCCGGGGTTATCCACGGTTTAATGATACGTTTATTATTAGAAATATTTTTTATTGTAGTATTATTCTTGATAGTTTCAGTAAGTTTTTCAATATGTATATCGGTTCGGTACTCATATGTCAATGTTTACCTTCATATATCTCGGTAACGTAACACTTTAGGGTACGATGTTATATTAAATTTTTTGGTTCGTCTATGTGTCCTCTACCCATATATACTACTTACATCTACGCCGCGATTTTGAAAAAAAACTCAACATGGCGGCGGTTCGATATGCCAGAGATATGCCACACAAAAAGGTTAAAACTACGAACAAAATAACAAGATTTAAATAATATTTTTTTATTCCATGAATTTTAAGGTATTATAAGTACATAGTTGGTCTTCTACTTGTTAATTACTATAATAAGACTCGTTAGAAGTTATTGTTTTCCTGTTAATTTCATTGCATGTACTACTACTTTCAGGTGGACCTATATTTTTCTACAGAACCCCAGAAGTTGGTTATAAAAATATGATACGTGATACGTTTAAATTGTTTAGCACTTTCTTCGGTGCGTAATTACTTGTTCAATATTTTAAGAGATAATTTATTTTCTGATATTTGCTGCAGTAACTTAATTTCGACTACAAATGAACCTGCAGCTTTATCAAAGTCAGTTTTGGGTGTATTTTACGTGCGGTTTTGAATGCCAATTACTTATATGTTTAAGTACAATCCCTATATTGTCTTAAGTTAGTTAACATACGATTTGTATGTAATATAATACTACGAGAATGATTTATCAGTAGGGTTTTAATGGAATATACAATTTACAGTTACAATGAAAGATTGGCATCATACATCTTAATATTAAATTTGATGTTATTGGAGTAATATAGGAATTAGAGCTGATGTGTTGTGTTCGCGTGGAAATTTTGCATTTTCCCGGCATAAAAGGTTTTAAACAATATGTGTACCACCCCTCAAATACGAAACGTCACAAAATGTACCGCTTGTATGCATGGGGACGGAGGAAACGGTGGCACACGTGCTCCTAGACTGCACGGAAATCACTGACATACGAAAGCAAACCCTCGGGTCTTTGAATTCCCTTACAGACATCCTGAATAGACCGAGAGACCTGATCTGCTTCTGGAAGGAGGTTGGCTGGATGGAGTGACGGCCGACACGGCTCATGCACAATGGTCTCGTGCAGAGACTAACTGCGGAAACCAAACCAAAGAAGAAGAAGAAGAATGTACCGCTTTGAGGCCACCGGTGGCCTTCCGTGATTTGAGCAGTTAACCAACATGTGTGCATCATCAAATCTAATAAGCCTATTTTTTCTTCGTGATGAGCCCGATGTTGGTTTTCATGATTGAATAACAAACATTAAAACTTTCACACTTATAATATCATGTTGGATATTAATATTATTCTTAAAAGTTACCTAAGTTACCATCATGATACTTGTTTGTTCGTTTCTGGGTTAAAAATACTAATAAAATGACAAATTAATATTATTATCAACGTAGGTACTGCCGGGGTTGCAGTAATGTTCTAACGCGATACCACGGCCCCAAAACGCAAGGACAACTTTCGAGCAGTGTGGGTTTTCGCTCAACCTACAGATGAAGTACCCAACCAGAAAAAAATTTGGCAAAGTGCGAGTCAGACTCGCCCATGAAGGGTTCCGTAGTAACTACGCCAAATAACTTTGTTTTTCATAGTGTTTGTATGAATTACAAAGTTACATTTGCGGTTTTAGAAAATTGGCTATATCTCAAAAACTGCTAACCCGATCTCGTTCAAACCAATTTTCCTTGAAAGGTTACATTAAGATCTACAGCATATATTTTGTTTATTTTTTTTATTCCATTATTATAGAAATTAAAGGGGGAGGGGGAACACATTTTTACCAAAATGGCTGTGACATACGGACGGACAGACAGACTGACAGACAGACATGACGATACTATAAAGGTTCCGTTTATTGCCATTCGGCTACGGAACCCTAAAAAGGTACTGGTTTTTAGTGATATTAAAACTAAATATTTGTCTGAAATACTTATTAATTTTTTATAGATTTCTGACAAGTAATATGATAAATGGTAATGTTGTATTTTGAACACCAGTACCAACTTTTAAAGTCGCAAAAACTTCATAAAAACATTGTTTTTACTCCGTATAAACCCGGATTTAATATAAATGATTATCACATAACGAGCTTACAAGTTGTTTGATCAGAGCCCGATAAAAAGTTAACATTGCAAAATAGCCTAACTGAAAATTGCGTTGTAAAAAAATCCGGCCATTTGCGTGACGTAAAACAGACAGGTTTCTGTCGAAATTCACACTGAATAAAAACTTTTTACCAAAAAATTAAACCGACTCCCAAAAACACTGCAAAGTGAAAAATAACTTTAATTTCGGTAGTCGGTGTCTTTAGTTTTGTATTTTCGTTTTTGGCACCGACTTCCGAAATTAAAGTTATTTTTCACTTTGCAGTGTTTTTGGGAGTCGGTTTAATTTTTTGGTAAAAAGTTTTTATTTCACTCTTTTTAGTTGGTCGATTTTTAATTTACCTAGTTAAAAGAGCCTAAATGTCAACTACTTATAACCTTTTACAAAATATTGCTTTTCCCAATGCTGGGCCATTAATTTTTGAGGAGTTCTCCTGGTACTTCACCATCAGCTCTACATCACCATATGCATTGTGACGAACATAAAGTGCTTAATTGTGCGAATATTCAAGTATTCGAATCGCAATCCACGAAATACTTATTATTGAGTAGGTTCGGCGGCCATCTGTGGTCTTCATCATCAGTTCCACTTCCCCAAATGGTATTTTTTGAGAGCAACTGCACAAGTTACTATAAGAAATACCCAAAACGCCATAGGTGTGCCTATAATATTTGAAGAGTTCCCTCGATTTCTCCAGGATCCCATCATCAGATCCTGACTTGGTGATAAATGATACCAATTTCGAAGTATATATATACCCTTTCAAACAAAAAAAGAATTTTCCAAATCGGTTCAGCCGTCTTCGAGTAATCGATGATCATACATAAAAAAAAAAAACAAAAAGAGAAAAAAAAAATATACGCGTCGAATTTTGATAACCTCCTCTTTTGGTCGTCGGTTGAAAACGTGAGTAATTACAAATATTATAAGATTTAGTGTTTATATTCACTACTTTATGAATGAATAAGGCAATTTATGTGTTTATAATATTAATTATGTAGTTAGGTCTTCGCTTAGTGGTGGTAGTTTTCCTATTATTTTAAATGCATCTTATCTTATTACAAACTACTACTTTCAGGGTGCTATATTTAAGTACGGACCCCCAAATATTGGTTATAGAATACGATACCAGTGGCGAAGGCTCCATACAATTCGATTCCTACCGGCTTCCCTTTTGAAATATGGCAAATATTAGTCTATTATTTTATATATGAATATATAAATAGTAATCTATTATTTTCAATTAAACAAATAATTATTTACGAAGTTACAAGATTTCGAAGTCAGCTACAGTGCCGCAGTTACTGGAATTCACGCATCACACTTGAGCAAGGTAAGCATTTTTGGTCCGGCTTCCCTTTAAAGCCGGCTCTACACGTTGGCCAACACAGTGGCGAATGTAGTGGCCAATGCCTATTGGCCAACGTGTAGACGGGGTGTTTGTGCATGTTGGGTGCACAAACACCCCCTCTACACGTTGGCGAATAGGCACTGGCCACTACATTCGCCACTGTGTTGGCCAACGTGTAGAGCCGGCTTTACGAAAATTCACCCTTCGCCACTGTACGATACATTTAAATTGTTCAGCAGTTTCTTCGGTGTTTAATTTTTTGTTCAATATTTTAAGAGAAAAAAGATTTTCTGATATTTATAAACATAATTTCGATGAAAAATTAACCTGCAGCTGTTTTGGGTGCAGTAATGTTTTACATGGATTTGTTTAATATTTTCGCATTTCAAAAAAAAAAATATGAAGAAAAATAAGTACTTATCTTTAATAGCCTCGTACGAATATATTTTAGAAGTTAAAATAGTTAGAACAGCGATGCGCCATCGTTACATGGATCAACGATTGACTCAAAGCTCAGAACAGCCAAAGAGCTGGGAATCCTAAAAAAAGTGAGGCGATACTTCACACCTGGACAGCTTTTGAATTTGTATTAAACTCAGGTCCATTCCTGTATGGAATATTGCCGTCACATGAGGGATGGCTCAGCAAAATACCAGCTAGCTGCACTTGACTCGATCGAACGCAGAGCTAAAAGGCTCATAGGTGACGAGGTTCTGGTAGGCAAGGTTCACACCCTGGCTCATCAGCGAAACGTTGCTTGCCTTTCTATCTTCTACAGATTGTACTTCGGAGAGTGTGCGCTGGAGCTCCACGACCTAATCCCTTCATCCCCCTTTTACTACCGGTCTACTAGACGTACTGCAGGATACCATTCACACTTGGTCGATATACCGACTTGTCGTACTGGGCGCTTCTCGTATACATTTTTTGTGCGCACAGCCAAGGTGTGGTGCTCTCTGCCGGCTTCTGTATTCCCTGCCATATATGACCCGTCAGCCTCTAAAGCAATAGTGACCTCGTAGACCTCATCTTACACTTACCATCAGGTGTGATCGAGGTCAAGAGCGGGCTCATTCGTAGGTAATAAAAAAAACTTACATAATGTGCTAAGGAGCACAATTCCCTGCCATAGTCTGTGTTTCACGCTAGCTATAACTTGAGGGTCTAAAATCAAAACTGAATAGTTTACTTCTACGTAAGCGTGCTTCATCATCGACCAAATCATCGCTTCTCATCAGCTAAGATGGTGTTCAATCGCGAACCTATCAACAATAACAAAAAAGCATAATTATACGAGTAACATCAGTGTGAAGAGCCGTCAGTACAAAACCGTGCTATGACGTCATAGACCGCGGAAGTGAGCGTTAATAATAATATATCACGCGAGCATAGAACAGTTCAACTAATGAATGATCTAACGAGATACCGCGGCCTCAGAACGTAAGGACAGTTGAAGGAACAGGTTGGGTCTTAAGTTATATTTTAGTTTATGGTCTGACACTCCCTTCCGCTCCATCCTAGCGTGAGAAGCCATCCAATGACCTTCCCACAAGAAAAAAAAAACAAAAAATCGAGTTTCTTTTTGTATTTACTTAAATGAACAAAAATAGTTAGTAGCCAAGCTTCGTCTTAATCTAGCAAATCAGGTTTTTAAAATATGTCTACTCATTTCTGTCTGTCTGTGTGTTACTTTTTCACGCCTCAACCGCTGAACTGATTTGGATGAAATTTGGCATGGGAATAGTTTAGGACCGTAGGAAGGATATAGGATAGTTTTTATCCCGAAATTCTCACGGGATCGGGATATACGCGGGAAAAACCTCCATGCGAACGAAGTCGCGGGCAAAAGCTAGTCAATTATACATTTGTAATACGTATGCTATCCCATACGTATAACAACTGTATAATTGGTTGTATTTTTATCACACAGCCAACACTTTTTCTTTATTTATGAATTTTTTGCTATCACATAAACATTCAAAATGCTTTCGATATCTGAGGATGAGACTGAGCAGTGTTGGATGTTTACCTCACTAAACCTACTCCGATGGTCATCGTCATGTACCTACCGGGGACAAGCCTCGGGTCCAGTCTTTTGTATGTTTCAGGCTGGTGTTTCCTTACCAACTACGCTTAGAAGTAACAACTTAAAGTTAAAGTCTCTTTTATAGTTCTGGTCATAATGAATATTCTGCATACAAATTAAAGCCATGTAGGTTAATAACCGAGCTTCTTTTACGAAGTCGCGGGCCAGTCCAAGGCTAGGTCATGATCACAGATGAACTGAAGTTATTCCTTTCTAAATCGACAGTGTACGATGAAAGAATCTTATTCTTTTCTACAAACCATTCTATCCTTTTACATATTAATAAATGGAAAATTTTGCAAATCCTACTTCCTACTAATATTATAAATGCGAAAGTTTGTGAGGATGGATGGATGTTTGTTACTCTTTCACGCAAAAACTACTGAATGGATCTGAATGAAATTTGATAAGTAGATAGTTGACATTCTGGAATAACACATAGGCTACTTTTTATCCCGAAATTCCCACGGGATCAGGATTTGCGTGGGCAAACCTTCCCACGCGTACGAAGTCGCGGGCAGAAGCTAGTACATCATATTAATGAAATGGGTATTAATTTACCGCCAGTATCATTTTAGTTTTTAGGTATAGGGATTATCTGTATATTACGCCATGGACAGATGATATTACCAGAAATATATAATTAAATAACTTCGGTAAAAAGACCTTTCCTGCTTCCGGTAGGTTATATAGCATTGATTAGGAATTAGGATATACAATCTTGTCCTGGGGCCGAGTCCTTTTTTTAAGGCATTTTTTCAGTTCTTGCATAGAAAATTGTTTTTGTTTATTTATGGGTGGGCATGATCTTTGTTGCTTACAACCTTTCATCCATCTCATGCGGCGCCACATTTCAGAGGCCGTCGTAACTTCATCGATGGAATCACATAATGTGTGCCAACCATCAGACCTTGCCTTTTTTATGAATGTTTGAGATTCTACAGTTTTCATTTCTAATTTACTCAGATTTTCAGGGGTAGGGTTTTTACGAATTTTTTTTTAAGGCTAACCTTCGTTGGTCTACCAACTCTGATAATTTTGGTGTCCAATAGATTTTTGGTTTGAACTTTTCGTCTGGTTCAATCTTAAATTTTACTCGAGGAATATGTTTATTAGCCACATATTCAACTAGATTAAAAAAACATGTACATCTGTTGGATATTAACATCATCTGGGTTTTCATAAAATTCATAAATTTTTCCAGAGATTGTCTGTCGACATTCGGGCCAATTAGTATTTTTAGAATTCCATTTTTTATAATATGTACAATAGTCGACAATAATATGTCAATAATATGTATGTAATATGTGTGTATGTGTGATGTATAAGTATGAATAATAAGGTGATCAATTCCCACATTTTCATTTAAAACCAGCCAGTTTAATTTAATTGCAACATCAGCGGGTACAAATGATACATCTGGAGAGGTCTGTAATTGTAGATTTCTGTTAACTAATTTGTTTTATTAATATTATTTAGAGAGATGAAATTATTATAAAAGGCAGCATCCATGATTTGTGAACCTCTCACGTCCGATTTCTTTGACCAATTGGTATGAAGACCGTTGAAGACCCCAGCTATAATTATTTTATTGGAAAAGTGAGAAAAAACGTCTTCCCAATCAAATAATTGAGTTTGGACAGACGAAGGACAGTAAAGTGATACCACGTGTTCTATATCCTTGCAATTAACCACAGCTTGACACATACATATAACTTCAATATCGCTATTTTTGACGTCAAAAGAAATTAGGTGAGATTAGATAGATTTATGCACCAGTAAAGCTACACCCCCATAACAGTGATTTATATCTTTTCTATAAATATTAAAACCTAATATTAATATCGACCTCACAATCGAACCATGTTTCGCTAAGAATTGCAATATGTATATTTTCCCGGATTAAGATAGATAGATAGATAGATGAAACTTTTATTGGTCAAAAGGAGACACAACACACAAAAGTACATTAACATATAACACATACATTACAGAAAAAAGAACAAAACACACTTATATATACCACCAAAAATATTACAAAATGAAAAAAAAATGAAAAAGAAAACAAATTAAAAATTTAACACGAAAAATCGGTGTGGTGTGTGTCTCCGAATTGCACCAAATGGGTTCTGAAAAGGGTATAAGTTTGGGGCGAAAGCTTTGCGAGTTCCATTGGTAGATGTTCACCTTTGTTATTTTTGTCGACTATCCATTATTAAGCCAATTTAAATAACCAGCGACATCTCCGAATAGAATATTAACTAAAAAATTCTTAATTTCCTCATCTATAATTTCAATCCTTTCCTCATCCTCATCAATCTTTTAAAATACATAACATTTTCCCGTCAAGTTTACGTTCTGAAATACAAATACAGTTTTTATCTTCAACCAAACCTTCCTCCATTCAAATTGTAACAAGTATGATCTTCGCTTACTACTATCCTCTTCTTTCTGATACGAATGATTATCCTCGACCATAGATTCTTCTATATGTTCGGATGGTAGTTCAGATCTCTTTTGATTTATTCTATTTGTTTTCTTTTTAGTCCTCCTCCTCCTCCCTCCTCCAAAAACCTCCTCTTTAATACTTTTTCTTTTTTCTCTATGAAACGTTGTAAGCTAAAGTAATCTGCTCTACACTCATGATTTTTCGTATCGTTTTTTCTTTTATGAACATGGACACGTTTTATCTAAGACAAAGTGGTTCCCTTTACAATTCAAACACTTGAGCTCTTTAGTGTCACAGTTTTCATGTTTTCCTCCGCATTTTGGGCATAGTACCTTTTTGGATGGACAGTATTTCAGGATATGGCCAAACTGCCAGCAACCAGAACATTGCGTCACTGGGAGAATGTAAGCTTCAACTTTGAAACGACACTCATATGCATATATAAATTCTGGTAATATATTACTTCTAAAACAGATTCTTACAGATTCGCAGTCTACCCATTTACCTTCTATATTTAAGCACTTCAATCTTTTAACTGATATTACTTCTACATTTGATTTTAACATATTCTTAAGCTCTTCTCCACTTAGTTCTAAATCCATTCCTTTCACTATTCCATAGGAGACCGACATATCCTGTATTGATTGACAACGTAAGTCCATCTCTTTTAATTTCTTATAATCTAATAGTTTTTGTGCGTCTTCTTTTCTCTGACATTGAATAAGAGCTTTATTATAACTTTTGTATTTTACTCTCAGGTTGTCTTTTATGTTCTCCGAGCAAAGTAATTTTGCCATAGCTATTGGCTTAGATAGACTTTCTAATGACGTAACGCAAACTTCATGGTTAGATATATCTATAACATTATCATTTTCTTTATGCTAATCCATTTATTATTTCCAATGATTCACTCCTCACAAAACGTTTAGATAGTCTATTTACAGTAATCAAATCATCTTCTCGTTCTTTTCTCTTATCCACCAACCGTCTTTCATCATTCACACTTTTTCACTCTCAATTATTCCCACATCCATCTCCCCTAACTCCTTTAATCGCTATTCACATTTATCTAATAAATCTGAATCACTCATATCTTCTATACTTGAGTCATATATATTCATTCATCGCAGAGTGCGATCGCTCGCCCTAAACCGGTTCGAAGCGCCGCCGATCGGCCCGAGTCCGTGCACACTTTACTGGTAAACAAATGAGTCACGCTAAAAGTACGTATCGGTTATATTACACAACCAGTCACTACGAAGCACTGACCGACACTCGATCTTGAAGAGTTAGGTTATTGATCTTAATGTCTGTCAATCTATACTTCTACACGAATAATATAAAGAGATAAAATATGTTTGTAAGTTTATACATAGACGTTAATCTACGGAACTAATGATCAAATTCTAAAAATTTTTTCATTGGTAGTAAGGTGCATTATTGGTCGGCGTCAGAATCGCCATCAACAGTCGTATATTTCGCTGTCGCTTTGAAATAGTGCAGTGCAATGAGAGAATTGCTTATTTCATAAGTTAGAAGAATTAAAACATTTAAGATGGACCGATCATTCTGATGTCAGAATGGCTGGTCAATCTCTGTAGAGAAGTAACTATGTGGAATCACTGAAATTTTCTGATTCTGATTCTGACGTAGGAGAGTGCTACTAAATAGGCTATATTTCGAAATCGACGCGGACGAAGCCGCGACCGAAGTGCTAGTTATTTATAATAATGATTATTTTTGGACTTTATTATCTATTTAACCATTTAGACTGTGGTAACAAAATTACGGGGTATCAGTGTATAAAACCCAGAAAATCGTATAGTAATAATTATAAGTGTACCAGAATCTCATGGCAAATGGGGAAATTAAAACCTTTAGTAGACAGCACTTGGGAAGTTGGATTAAACCATCTTGATATTTTCTTGTTTTGATCACGCCACTTAAAATATTTTTGGATGGACCCGCAATTCAATAACCAACTTTTATTTCTGAAAATGAACCATGTATGTAAGTTTCATCTAAATAAATCACATATTGTTTATTTTCTTCGATTTACGGTTCTTATTTATGCGTTCCAAATAATAAAATAGGTATTATTTTTATATTATGCCGTTCCATCAAATGACTATCTGGTTCTTTTTGACTAGAATTTAATATATTCAAAGACAATATACTTCAGTATAAGGCTTTTAAAGAAAAGACACAATCAGGAACACACGTAACAGTACGAGCAACTAAAGTTTGAAATTTTTTTTTTACGATTCTCTTAACATACAGTAATTTCATTCAATAATTATGTAATAATTTCATTACACATGGAATTTCCTTCCGTACAGAATAACATTCTTTCACTTTGTTTCTAATAACTTCTAAATCAAAACTTTATTTCCAGACAAATTTACGTAATTATTTACTAAAATACAAACTAGAATACAAAATACAAATCAAAACTGTTTAGTTATGTTCATTTTTTTCTTCCCACGTTTCCTCTTTATATTAGGCGTAGAGAATACACCTTCAGTCGTTCTTCCTTCATCAATAAATTAGTTATGGAGTTTAGATAAGTATTCACTCCATGTGAAACACTAGTACCCAGCTGCATCCGGACCGACAGATCCGGGTAGACTGAAAGCCGATTCCAAAATAGTTTGGATAAGGCTGGGACTCAAAAGTGGCTCCAAATGGCTCGTGTAATATTACACACAAGTGCTGCTCACCAGTTTTCTTGTCTCGGATTAAAATGTCTACATTACTTGAACCACAAACACCACGAAAAACAGCCATGAAGTTATTAATTAAATTATTTAAGTTTTATCAAAGACGTTTTTAGTGGATGGAAGATATGCAACATGAGCAAAACCACTGGAACAACGTAGTAAAGACCATTATGAACCAGCGACTCGGCTCGGCTTTGCACGGTCTTATTATGAAAATTTAAAAAATTCTTATTCTCCATTCAAAATCTGAAAATTCGTTAAATAGTTTTGAGTGAACCGTGAACAGACAGATAGACAGACGCGGCGTGTGACTGTTTTATTATGTGTAAAGATTCAATGTAAACACAGACATGGACGAGGTTCTAAAATTAACACACGTGACATTACTTACTGTCCAGTGGCTGTTTGTATGTTTTTAGAATTATGTACAGTATTAACTGTATAGTCATTTTTTGTTCATTTTCCTCAATCTCTACTAATATTATAAAGCAGAAAAGTTTGTTCGTTTGTTTAAACTAGGTACTGGTTAGATTTGGATGGAAGTAGTTTAAAGCTTGAGAAAGGTTATATGTTACTTTAACCGAATTCAAAAAGGAGGATTATGTTTTTATCGTGATAAAGATCATAGGAGCGAAGGCCCGCGCGAGTGCTAGTTGTTCTATAAATATAGTACCTAAGAAAGTACATAAATATATTTCTCCGCATATACAATACGCATGACATATATTCAAGATTTTACATGTATTTTTAACGAAGGATACGGCAAGGATATGCAAATATAATAATAGTGTCATCATTATCAGTACTTGGATATAATCTATATTTAAATATAATTAAACTGAAAAGGGGATCAATTAATTATTATTCAAACTGAATATCCACGTAATAATCATCAGAAATCTACGCACAAATATTTATTCTGTGGTACAATGGTCCCACATAGGTAATTAACTTTGTAGGTAACTACTAATTTCTTAATTATAAATTAAGAAATTTTAATTCTTAGTTTTTAATTTGTCTAGTATAGACAAATGCAGTCAATAACAAATCAATTAATTTTTTTTTAATTTTCAGAGAATTAGTTTAAAAAGTATTTACCTCACACCGTAATGTGAATGCATTTTTACAAACACCAAACTTTTGATCCGGTGCCGAAACAGAACCTGCGACACACAGTACAAAAGCAAATCGCTTAAACACTGCGCCTACCATGTGATCAAGTTTCCATATTTGTATAAATTTATCATTATTGTAACAACAGCAATTTGAATTATGATAATGATTATCATTGTATTAGTTTTAGATACAAACAAACATGTTATTTTCGTATCTAAACTATAAAAAAGAAAGCAGGTTCTCACAGAAATATATTATATGAAATATAATCTCTCTAGCACAATCTGTATTACAATACGGGGTGGCGCAGCAAGATCGAAGTTCATACATGTTGAATGAGGGCAACGTGCCGTAATAAAAATTATGTATTTTAGAAGGACTACTTATCCTACTGAAAATCTCTTTCAGGATAGTGGACTGCTTTCTGTTAGAAAATTATATAACATACATACCTTTCTAATAAAACACAAGAATGTACCGTATGATCAAAATATACTAAGAAAAATACGGAAAGATATCATAGCACAGGTTCCACATACTAAAACAAAATTTGCTGCCATTCAGTACCTACAATAAACTATCATGTCAACTTTATAATAGGATAAATACAAAGATACAATAAACAATTACATGAGTGTAAAAATGGTAACAAATTGGATAAGGACACTGAATTACTCAGACCCCGAGGCACTATTATAACACAGAAAATGAAACATATATACAACGTGTAACGGAAACCCTATATCAATCCAAAAGGACTGAAGACAACATCTGGTATGGAGTCTCTATGCACAGTTTCAGGTCAAAATGAGTGACTCAAAGAATTGATGCCAAATTATCGGTTTCACATGTTTCTTGAATACCAATAATAACAAACGTGTCACAGCACTACGAGGGTCAATAACTTTCCACGTCACTTGCCAATAACACGTTAATTCTCTTCGTTCTTCTTCATTTGAAAAAATTCGGTCTCTGGTATCAATGTATTGAAATTTCTAATAAGTTCTACACATGTAGACATAGGATTAGAAAACCTAGCCATATCGCTTTTTTTTTTTTTTTAACGTGGTAAAATTATCAAATAAGTCCTCCCACTCCGGGCAGGGTGGGAGGGACTGTCAGACTTTTACTGACTAAAATCCACGGTGTTCCTTCAATAACCCTTTGCATACCGGGGCCACGGTAACGGGATGAGTCCCACGACCCCGGCAGGCTTCGGCCCTCTGCAGAGGGGGCCTCGTCATGTTGCTGACGCTCTTAGAGGCGCGCGTGGAACACGACGCGCCGTCGACCCGGGCGTGGTCCATGGTCGGACAGCGAGTTGCCCTTTACTCGCTGTCCGCATGCCCGCGCCTACGGTGGCCGGAGATCGTCGGCCGACGTCCGACGTCGTGGGCGTCTACCACTGCGGCTGGGCTGGAGGGAGGACGCCATCCTCTCCCTCACGCGGCCCGCCTCCTCCTTCGGAAGCATGACTGCTTTGCAGAAGGAGGCGACCGCTTCCCACTCCCTCTCACCCCGCAGCATGGCCTCGACCAATGCCGGGTGCCGAGAGGTCTCCGCCTATCGCTGCCGTGAGGACACGTCGGTGCTCTGCCCAGGCGGGGCAGTCTTGCACCGTGTGCTCTACGGTGTCCTCAGGGCAACCCTCGCAGTGGTGACACCCAGGCGTTTCCTCCTTTCCCATCAGACACAGGTACCTCCCGAAACTTCCGTGTCCGGTGAGGACCTGCGTCATGCGGTAGGTCAGGACGCCGTGACGCCGATCTAGCCACTCCTCAAAGAGGGGTCTTACCGCCGCAATTGCGGCGTGCCCGTAGCCATATCGCTTGTTATCATCCAAAGAAGCCGTGCACTTGGTATGTATATACCCTTTAAATTACACGTTGTATGTATTTGTTTTTAAATTAGGTAGTGATTGAAATTTATATTATGCACGTTGTTTATAAGTTTATGACCTGTCTAACAAAATTGTGAAATAAAATTTGATCCTGTCATATCTTTTATAAAAAACCAATGATATTATATTTGATGATCGTTTTAACGATCGGTCGTAATTTAGGGATGTATGTATTTTGACTTCCAGACCCAAGAATACCAATAGTTTATGAATTAGACCAATTAGATAATGATGCCCAATTTGTAAAAAACATATCTATTTTACCACCACACCACGCAAATGCTGATATGACAGATG
This sequence comes from Tholera decimalis, assembly GCA_943138885.2. Classification (NCBI taxonomy): domain Eukaryota; kingdom Metazoa; phylum Arthropoda; class Insecta; order Lepidoptera; family Noctuidae; genus Tholera; species Tholera decimalis. The sequence goes on along the minus strand of OW964573.2, from coordinate 18,549,451 downwards.
AAGATTCTTGTGATGAGGAGAGTGTCACTCTGAAAATTTCATATAAATTCTTAGGTTATTTTCTCATGTCAGTTTTTTTTTCTATCTAGTTTCTCAGCTAAGAGCTGCTGCTGAGATAGAATACATATCTTCCGACAGTGACGAGGACAGTGTACCCTAGTCTTCTTTAGCAAAATGAAGTCGAACCACAAAATAATCCCTAATTGTGGATGGCGTCAACTTGAGCCATTTACATCTAATTCAGCTCCAGTTATTAGCAGTTCCTCAGCTGTTCCTTTTGTTGATTCAACTAAACCAAAAAAATCAAAATTATACTTGGAGAAATCACCATAATCCTCACCAAGCACAATGGCAAGAAAACCATGGACCAAGACATCTTCAAACGCCCGTATATTGCTTTGTCTGTATGTATGATGACAACGTGACAACGAGTGAATTGAAGTGCTTCCTTGATATACTTCTCTATAGTGGATATATCGTAGATCTCCAAAGATTATGTACTGGGACAAATCATCAGACATCACATTATTATAGGACACATTTACATTTATCATGACACACCTCCATTGTTGTGAAAATGCTTAGATAACTACTAAATGTGACAAATTTGCGAAGTTAAGATTGCTTTTCGATATCCTCAAGTAAATATTCCTGAATATGGCTCATTTAGAAGAAATACATAGCATTGGCGAGTCTGTGGTAACTTATTATTGACGACACAGTTGTAAACAATATATACGTGGAAAGCCGATTAGATTGGGATATAAGTTCTGGATTGGAGCGACTTGATTGAGATACGCACTATGACAACTTTACAAAACTATGGAGGAGAGTACGATCATCTCACATTCCAGAGAACTATCGCTGGAGGTATCTTGAAAACACATAAAATAAGAGAAACGGTCTTTGTCCCACTTCTAGAACTTACAGGCAAATTTCATGTTACGATAGTGTTGCAAAAAATGCAAACTTCACATGTCAAAAATATAAAATCACTTTGCACTCTAAAATATGTTTTGTTACTTACCATACTCCTAGTTTAGATAATAAAGCCTTTTTAATAGAATTAATAGTGCTTCTTTGATTTAAAATTGATGAAGTTGTAGTTAGTCGTATGTGAGCGTTAACCTACCTGCCTGTTACTACTGATCGTTAAAACAATCTGCATTTTCCGAGCTTTCCTGAAAACTCAGTTTTTTTTTCAATATTTTTCCATGGTTTCTAGATACATCAAGGTAACAATACTAAAAATCACTGTGATTTGAGATAAAAAAGTTTCAGTAAGAACTGGGTTAATCGCGAGCTCCTCGTAGTTTTCCGACATCAGCCTATGATTATGGTTCTCATATAATTATACAGATTGTATGAACTTCAAAAGAGATTGTGACCTCTTATCTTGTTTCGGTGTTTCTTCTCAGTGTAGTCAGAAAGACCCACCGGGCTCTTCTAGTTAAAAAATACGACGACGTGTATCACTAAAATATAATAATGAAAACATGATAACCGTGGGATGTATTAATCAACTAGCTTCTGCCCCGACTTCATCCGCGTAGGAGGGTTTTCCCGCGTAAATCCAGATCCCGTAGGAATTCCGGGATACAAAGTATGTATGTATGCACGTATGTGTTATTTCAGGGTGTCAACTATCATCTTACCAAATTTCGTACAGATCCGTTCAGTAGTTTTTGCGCGAAAGAGTAACACACATCCATAAATCTAAGGTACATTAATGCTCACACACTTTCACATTTATAATATTAGTAGGTAACCATTACTAAGATGTTTACATGTGGATAAAGTCGTGGGCATCTGCTAGTGCCTAAGCAAACAAATCAAATCCTATGGTTAAGAATATAATTGTATGCTTTATTTCATTATTTAACGAATATTTTACTAGAAATACTAATTTGATAGACTTCTTATCATTTCACTTTTATTTTGATATTTCTTACTCTTAAAAGCTTACATAAGTAATAAATACTAAAAAAAAATATGGAAATCATAAATAATAATCCTATGAACACGGTTAGAACTAGTTCTAGTTCGAGGTATTGTGCCCAGGACATGTTGGCGGCGGGCGCTCGTAGATGTGCGGCGCCGCCGTGACGCAGCACGTGCTCCGTCCACCACACGGCACGCTCCAGAGGAGACTGTGGCTGGTCGTGAATCTTATTCCGAAGGCTGACTATGTTACGACGATAGCTGAAAACAGCAGAAGAAATCATTTGAAACTATTATACTCAAAAAGTCGTGCTTTTCTGTGGGTACCTGTACAAACCGGTATAATAGGAAACGAGGAAGCCGACCAGCTGACTGTAAAAACTAGTTTTGACGGAATACCATTTTCCTGCTTACTTTTGTATACAGATTGCTTAGGAGGGAACACTTTGTCGAGAGATCTCTATCCAAGGGTATTTGGTATAAGACTTTACAGCCATGTCTTACGCGTTCGCCTTGGCTTGTAGATTCTAAACTGAGAGAGATTAGATGTGGTCACTGCCCTAAGACTTCGGTCCGGACACATACCACTAAATAAATTTTCCCATATGATGGGCAAAGCCAACTCTCCTAATGAGTGGTTGAGGATGTGTACCATGTGTTGGCCGAGTGTGCTCGGAACAAGTCTGGAAGGATCACCTTGATGCTCACCTACAATTTAGATCTGTGGGAATTAGGTAGGTGTAATATAGTCCTAACCCAGCCAGTAAAAATGAGTAAAAGACATTGTTCGATTTTGGCCTATATAACCGATGTGAATATAAATTACATGATAATTTTCATTTCTTTTTATACTGCTTGAAACATATTTTAGTATTCCACGGACACTTAAAATAAATAAATTCAAAATAAAAAGTTGGGTCACGATTAACGAATGCGTGGTGCCGTAAAAAATGTCTATTGGCCAAATAGTGTTGCCGATTTACGGGATTTTTCCCCGATTTCAAGAAATACGGACGGTTGTCTGGATTAAATCAGAAATTGATAAAATCCGGACTATTTCGGGTATTTTAAACGTATAGATAGAAATAAAAATAATAATAAAATATTTAATGGGTTATGTTATTAATTCAACCCTAGTAAATAATCGTCAACTAATTAAGGACGGGATATCCCCCATGCTTCTTCAGTCTGACGCTATGTCTCATTCACTTAGTGAAGCTCACATTCGTTTGTTCAATCGACTGATTATTTCTGAAATTGAGTTGATCACATATAGGTACGTAATAATATGAATTCAATAAATCAAATAGGCACTGTATCCTATTATTGACAATTAATATCTAAAAAATATTTATTTAACACTTTATTCATTTAAATACCTTAATTGACTAGCTGGAGAAGAAAATGTATTCTTTTATCTGATATCGGGAATTTCTGGCGTGGCATTCGGGTATTATAGCTTTTCATAATTGGCAATACTCGTGTGCTTATATTTAATTTCGTTTCAATTTTTATTGCACAGATCTTTTCTTTGCGATTTTCTATGTGTTTTATGGTTTTATTCTAACAACTTTGGCTTGATAAAGACTCTGATCAGATTGCATACTTGGTAGACTCGGCTGTGTATAAAGAATTCTGTGAATCTTACTACCTATTACTAAAGGCTATTTTCGGACTTGATTTCGATGAATTGATTATTTTTGTATCTCCAAGTGTCCGTTAGTAAAAATTGATTTACTATGATTCCATAAAATATTTAGAGTCTATCTAAGTCATTTTCGATTCAAACGATTCTTCGGCGTGACATGTATGGAGCCGGAACAATGTCCTTTAGCAATTAAGTTGCTAAAGACTTAGTTGAAGATTAGATTTAAACCATAATTAAGTTTAAAGAGTAAGTTATTATTGTGAGATCTATGAGGGTGGCATGATCATGTCTGATCAAATCCTCTTTAAAATTAATAAAGATGCATGTAAAGCATACGTGGTTCAATCAATATCCATTATCTTCGTCAGATAAGGCCTGGCGAACCGTGTCTACAAAAATTGACCAAGTGCGAGTCAGACTCGCCCATGAAAGGATCCGTAGTAACTACTCAAAAAAAATTTGGTTTTCATAGTGTTTGTATGAAAAACAAAGTTAAATTTGCGGTTTTCGAAAATGTGCTATATCTCAAAAACTGCTGACCCGATCTCGTTCAAACTAATTTTGGTTGAAAGTTTGTATTAATATCTACCTATCTTTTCAGTTCCATTTATGGGAGCTCACCATACATGGAACTGAAACTATGTAAACTGAAATAATTAAACCTTAATTTTATTAATTTTTTTATTTGTCTCTTAAAATCGGAAAGCGGTTTACAGAATACATCTACCAACTAAGATTCACATGTGTAGTGCTAATAGTTTGGGAATAAAATGGCTGTGACATATGGACGGACGGACAGACAGACAGACAGACATGACGAAACTATAAGGGTTCCGATTTTGCCATTCGGCTACGGAACCTTAAAAAGGGAAATCTTTAGAAAATATTTTATTGCCTTGTCTTGTAACTGATATATACATAGTATCTGTGTACATATTCCATGTATTTATGACTCAAACATACTTACTTTTATTTTATTTGAATTGAAACTTACGGCTTATAAAAGTAAATAAATTATACATGGGGATAAATGCAATCCGAGATACAGGTCACCGCTTAGTCTTCTTCTTGATGTCAATGGCACGAAAATGTTCATTGTGTTAGCCCAGAACTTCGCTACTGACACGGCGTCGTGTCGGTGGCGGTACAGCATAGCTCACATTACCGTCTAGTTCAGATGCAGGAAGCCTCAAATTAAATTAAAAACCGTAAGCTGATTTTATTCGTGGTATGCTGATATTTAAACGACTTAAAATATATACATAGTATCTGTGTACATATTCCATGTATTTATGACTCAAACATACTTACTTTTATTTTATTTGAATTGAAACTTACGGCTTATAAAAGTAAATAAATTATACATGGGGATAAATGCAATCCGAGATACAGGCCACCGCTTAGTCTTCTTCTTGATGTCAATGGCACGACAATGTTCATTGTGTTAGCCCAGAACTTCGCTACTGACACGGCGTCGTGTCGGTGGTGGTACAGCATAGCTCACATTACCGTCTAGTTCAGATGCAGGAAGCCTCAAATTAAATTAAAAACCGTAAGCTGATTTTATTCGTGATATGCTGATATTTAAACGACTTAAAAAAAAATTGGCCAAGTGCGAGTCAGACTCGCCCATGAAGGGTTCCGTAGTAACTATAATAATATAATATAATATAATATAATATAATATAATATAATATAATATAATATAATATAATATAATATAATATAATATAATATGCTCAACGAGGGATGAAACTATACATCATATAACGACGGGATGTGAAAAGCTGGCTGGCACATACTACACCAAACGCCATAATAATATAGTACAATACGTTTTCTGGACATTATTACAAAAACACAACTTTGAATCCGATAAGTTTTGGTGGAAGGAGACACTAACACACCCACACGTTAGGGAGAACGAAGACGCAAAATTACTTTGGGAAATGCCAATACAAAAAGACACAGAAATACAAAACAATAGACCGGATATAATTTATATTAATAAAAAAGAGAACAAAACTTACCTTATTGACATAGCAGTGCCATCGGATTATAATATAGGACCAAAAGAAATAGAAAAGCTTACTAAATATCACCATTAAAAATAGAAATAAATAGGTTATGGAAAACCAAAACCACCATAGTTCCAATAATAATAGGTGCAACAGGAGTAATAGGCAAGAGTTTACATAGATACTGCGAAACACTAGAGAGCAAAATAAGAATAGATATAATGCAGAAACAGGCTGCCATACACACTGTAACAATTGTAAGCAAAGTGCTAGGTGACAGTGTTTTTGTAACGAGGAACCCTGATCCTCCCCTACCCTGAGGGTTTCGGGGCGGGAGGTTCAGTAGAAAACCGACGAAAGTCGAGAAGTTAGCAACTAACAAACTTTAATATAATATAATAACAAAGCAATAACATAAAAGCAATAACAAAGGAATATTTTAGCAGGGTTAAATATCTTACTAATTCACACTTAGATTCTGTTAACATCATGACTGCAATAAACACTTATGCTGTGCCGGTATTACTCTACTCATTCGGAATTGTTAATTATAAAACCCGAGATCTAGCAAGTATAGATGTTAAGACCAGAAAGCTCCTATCAATGAAGAAGATACACCAGCAGAAGGCGGATAAAGAAAGGTTATACATATCACGGAAAGATGGGGGAAGAGGATTATTAAATATAGAAATAATGTTCCGTCCGACATGTGGAACCGAACGTATATTTTGGTTGGCAACATTAACTATCTGTGGGCTTGACATAACTTTGACTTGACAGATGCCTTTGGTTCCGGTTGAAAAAATGTTCGCGTTGGGACCTGTTGATTTAATTGTAATTGGTAAAATATCGTATGGAATCGCCGGTTGCAACCGATAATTGGGTCGCGATTAACTATTGTTTGAAGTTGTAATCCTGAATTGACGAAAACCCTGGGATATTTTTGGACATATCGCCGGTTTGTCGCCACCGCATGGAACGCGGATTTGCTGGAAATAAGTTTGTGCTGTGATGCTGTCTGGACCGCGCCATCTGGAGACCGGCGCCTTGTGAACGTCTAGAACACTTGACTTACATCACACTTTTCAATTACTCCCTTCATACTTACATACATACCACACTTGGGCGTGGCCTAGGAAGGCCGAAGTTTGGCGTACCCAGCACAGAAGGTAAGTGGTATTAACTAGGCCTCAGAGGCTATATATTGTTTTGTCGGCCGAAGAGCCTGTAGTTTTGTTTATTGAAAGCAACGGTAGGGCTCCATGAACCGTGGACAAGTTCGGACACACCAGTATCGTTGCACTGGCTTTATTAAACACAAATATTAAAATACAAACAATCTTATATATATCCTATATATTCTTACAGACTATCTTATAGAAACCATAACACAGCATGACAAAACTAAAAATAAATACTAAATAGATAAAGAAGCAGATGAGGTAGCAACAGAACTAGGATTAAGAACAGGACAAAGATATACTGATGAAGAAATAAAAGCAGCTGTCAAGAGGAAGAAGATAGAGGTTTGGAAAGCTAAGCCGTTACATGGACAGTTCTACAAAGCAGTCATAGATAAGGCTAACATCGATAGTGAGGGATCATTCATATGGCTAAAAAAGAAACCAGTATCTTCATCATTAGAGGCATCTATATTCGCAGTACAGGATCAAGCAATAGTTACCAGGCAACATGAACGCGATATACACAAGAAGCAGGTAGATGGTAAGTGTCGGTTATGCTCAACGAGGGATGAAACTATACATCATATAACGACGGGATGTGAAAAGCTGGCTGGCACATACTACACCAAACGCCATAATAATATAGTACAATACGTTTTCTGGACATTATTACAAAAACACAACTTTGAATCCGATAAGTTTTGGTGGAAGGAGACACTAACACACCCACACGTTAGGGAGAACGAAGACGCAAAATTACTTTGGGAAATGCCAATACAAACAGACACAGAAGTACAAAACAATAGACCGGATATAATTTACATTAATAAAAAAGAGAACAAAACTTACCTTATTGACATAGCAGTGCCATCGGATTATAATATAGGACCAAAAGAAATAGAAAAGCTTACTAAATATCAACCATTAAAAATATAAATAAATAGATTATGGAAAACCAAAACCACCATAGTTCCAATAATAATAGGTGCAACAGGAGTAATAGGCAAGAGTTTACATAGATACTGCGAAACACTAGAGAGCAAAATAAGAATAGATATAATGCAGAAACAGGCTGCCATACACACTGTAACAATTGTAAGCAAAGTGCTAGGTGACAGTGTTTTTGTAACGAGGAACCCTGATCCTCCCCTACCCTGAGGGTCTCGGGGCGGGAGGTTCAGTAGAAAACCGACGAAAGTCGAGAAGTTAGCAACTAAGAAACCATAATATAATATAATATAATATAATATAATATAATATAATATAATATAATATAATATAATATAATATAATATAATATAATATAATATAATATAATATAATATAATATAATATAATATAATATAATATAATATAATATAATATACGGTCAGGAAAACACATAACTGGAAAACACCAGGAATAGATAAAATACAGAACTACTATCTTAAATATTTTACCAGTACACATAATAACCAAAGCATTCAATAGAATTCTAAATGGAACGGAAGTAATGGAGGAATGGTTTACCACGGGTCAAGTCATCTTAATACCGAAGGATAGCAACAATACTCAAGATCCAAAGAACTGGCGACCAATTGCTTGTTTACCAACTATGTACAAATTACTAACATCTGCCTTAGCTAACGAACTGTACGATCATTGCGAACACAATAGTGTAGTAGCACCTGAACAACGAGGCTGTAGGCGTAAAGCTAGGGGATGTAAAGATCATCTTATGATAAATAAGGCTATTTTGGAAGATGCCCATCGGGCACAGAAAAATCTTAGTATGGGGTGGATAGATTACAGGAAGGCATTTGACAGCGTTTCTCATGAATGACTTCTGAAGGTACTAGACCTTTACAAGTGCCCAGCAGTTATATCTAATTTCTTAAAAGAGGCAATGTCCAGGTGGAAAGTTGTTATGACAGCTTATGGTAGGAACGGGTCCGTAGTTACAGAACCCATTATGGTACGCAGGGGTATTTTTCTGGGAGACTCTCTGTCACCACTTCTGTTTTGCTTGGCAGTTAACCCTCTTTCACAAGTGTTCAGAACTACAATTGGCCAGTGCAACGCTACTGGTGTCTGAAACTGTCCACGGTACGTGAAGCTATAAACGTTGCTTACAATAAACAAGGTTACACAATAATCTACAGGCTCTCCGGCCGACAACAATCTATAGCCTCTGAGGCCTTATAAATAGTTACAAATAACAGTTCTAACCACTAACCTTCTGTGTGGACGGCAACCAGGATCTGTTTGATCACGTCCAAATGTGGATTGTATGTAATATGAGGTGAGTAAGTGAAAAGTGTGATGTAAGTCACGTGTTCTAGAACGTTCACAAAGCGCCAGTCTCCAGATGGCGCGGTCCAGATCAGCATCACACCCAACTCACACAATTCAAGCTATTTATCACGTGAGATCCAATTCGATTTTCAACTACTTTTTCCAACAAATGCGCGTGCCACGCGGGTGACAACCAACCGGCGAGGAATCCCAAAATATCCCGGGGTTTTCGTCAAATGGGGATTACAATTTCAAACAATTGATAATCGCGACCCAATTATCGGTTGCAACAGGCGATTCCAAACGATATTTTACCAATTATAATTATCTCAACAGGGTCCCATGACCGACATTTTCAACAACGAACCAAAGTCTATCTGTCAAGTCAGAGAAATGTCAAGATCAAATATCTTTATGTCAAAAGGGTGCGTTCGGAAACATTTGGTACTAAACATCTACCCCCCGTGGACGGGCCTACCCGTCCGCTAATCAATTGGAAGTCTTGACAAGGTTGCAAATTTAACACAGCTTCAATGCGGCCAAATACCGTAGCTAGTTCCTCAAAGGTGAGAACGGTGTCTCCCAACAATCTCCGCCAGCGTCCCTTTGCCGCTTTCACCGCGGCCCCAAAAATACCCCCCTAATGGGGGGCAGGCTGGCGGGTCAAACAACCAAGTGACCCCTCGGCGGGCCAAACTATTACCAATCTCAACCTGGCTCTCATTAAGGAAGGCGTATACCTCCTTCAAATAGTTACTTGTACCCTTGTAATTCGTACCGCAATCAAACCCAATCAAAGAAGGTAACCCACGGCGAGACACAAATCTTTCCAAAGTCGCCTCAAAGGCCTCTGTCGAGAGGGAGGTTACCAGCTCCAAATGTACTGCCTTGGTTGACAGGCAGACAACCACACAAATAAGCCTTAACAATCTTACTATTACGAAGGGTGGACGTCTTCAACAAAGGGGGACCAATAAGTCCATTAAGACGCCAGCAAAGGGCCTCGCCTCATTGACGCGATCAGCCGACAAAATCCAAAAATCTCGCTGCAGAATGGCCAACAGCGCATTGCAACCGGCATGCGAGTTCTTAGTGTGACGATCAGTCACCAACAATTGTACCAAGTGGCCCTCCTTGGGCAACAAAAGGGGGTGACGGGCCCCATAAGGAAGGCTAGAGTGCCTCAACCGTCCTCCAACAGGGTTTCCCGTGGTAGCTCGTCCCAACCAAGTTCAGTTATAACAAGGGCAGGAGCACCAATTTTAGGGTACGGACAACTCACAAGGGTGATTTCAAACCAGGTCCTTCCCTCAACAGTGGTGTCAGCCGGTTCGCCAATTCCCCAAATCTTGCCTGAAAGGTCATTCACCTTCAGGCCAACCTGTCCCGCTAACCAAGACGACAAAGGCAACCCTGGACTCCCGTGTCCAAAATGGCACAGACCACAATCGAGTCACCCAAGGGTCCCCAGACCTTGACCGAGGCCATTGGCAACAAACCGTCTTGATCGGGGGGTCCTTTAGCGGGGCAGGCGTCAATCTCTTAGTGATGCCTGGGCGGCGACCGATCGCCGCATCCAGGCTGCCTTCGTTCACGACGAGGCCAACAATCAAAATATTCGTCCGCGCGGTGTCCCGAGCCGCTCGCCATCATTGGAGGGGCATATCCCACCGGATGCCCGAATGGTGGAGGGCGCGACTCCAGCCGGGGACGTTCCGCCAACGGAGGGGAAAGGCAGCGGCGCCGACCCGGCCACTGCTGCCTAGCAGCCAATGCGCGTTCTCCCTGACGAGGGAAGACCAAATGGCGCTCGTGGGGCTCCCGTTCAACTTGCGCGGGGGGTGGAGTGCGGCGTACAGAATCGCGGGTCTCAGCCCGGTGCTCGTCTCCGGGGTACCCCCCCCTGTGCGAACCCTCCTCAGAAGATGGTCTGCTGGAGCGGTTCGCGTTGGCGCACAAAATCTCCAAGTGGGACCCCTTACAAATTCTACACGGGCGGGGGTCGGGGCAGTCCCGATGAAAGTGGGCCCCCAAGCACGAGAAGCACAAACGGCGTGCGTTGACAATGCGGCGGCGGGCACTTACGTGCAAATTCAAAAAGGCCGGGCAACGCGCCATGGCATGCCCTGTTGCCTTACAAAAGTCACAATGATGCGGACTCCGGGCGCCAGCAAAACGGGGGGCGGGGCGAACATCAACAGGCCCCCTAGCCCGAGGACTCCGGGCGCCAGCAAAACGGGGGGCGGGGAGATCATCAACAGGCCCCCTAGCCCGAGGACTCCGGGCGCCAGCAAAACGGGGGGCGGGGCGAACATCAACAGGCCCCCGAGCCCTAGTCCGTCCCTGGTCTCTAGGCCGAGAAGGTAGTGGGGGTGACCCCGTGGCACCACGAGTGTTATCCGAAAACCGACACTCGTCTTCCAAAAATTTGAGGAGGTCGTCAAAGGGGGGAAGATGGGTGGCACTATCCCCACCATACTTCTGCTCAAAACGTGACCTCAGCTCCGCGGGGAGCAACTGCAGCACTATGTGCACCAACAAGTAGGACCAATGTTCTACCGGTAACTCCAGGCGTCTCAAAGCGTTGGTCGCTGAGACCAACGGGTTCAGCAAATCAGTGCGCAACGTCGACGTTCTGGCAATGGCCGGTAGTCCCAAAATCTGGTCGATGTGCACATCAGCCAGGCAGCGCTTGTTCTGATACCGTCGGCAGAGAAGCTCCAGAGCGGTCGGGTAAGAGGAATCCGTCACCGGCAAGTGCTGCACCAAGGCTCTGGCTTCGCCCTCCAGGACAGACAATAAATGGGCCAGCTTCTGGGCAGGTCCGAGGTCCGAGCGTGCATCCACAAGACTTTTAAAAAGATTTAGGAAGCCCAGCCAGTGGTCCAAGCGACCGTCAAAATGTGGCAGCTCCAGGGTGGGCAGCCTACTCAATAGTCCAGGGCCTGCAACAACAGGGGTCTGCAGCTTGGCCGCATCAGGCACCCGACTCTTCAAAATTTCCCGCGCTCGTAGACATATGACATCCCCCAGGTGGACAATCTGGTCATAGTCACCCAAAATCTTATCGCGGGCTGTCTGATCCATCACCCCCAAATCCACGTACATGATGTACTCGTTGAAGCGAGTGAGCGCAGCATCAGCTGACTTGATCCTCTCAATCACTTGCCCATACCGAGCAAGGGTGAGCTCTTCCAATTCCACATGCTCAACCGTTGCAGCTGCCGATGTGAACCATCTCAACTGTGAGGTCAATCCGGCAGCAGCCTCCCTGACTGCCCTTAATGAGGCCATTGCAACAACCAAATATTAATACAAAACACCAATCAACAACCAACAATCAAATATTAAACAAACAGCAATGACTTGTTAGCCGACCAAATAATCTCAACAAAATAAAAATTCAAATTCAATTATTTCAAGTCCAAATCCGACCCTGTACTTATTCCAAGTATAAATCTAGCTTGGTACAGATGGCTAGTTACAAAATAAATAACAATTCAATGTATATATTGTGCAGGATCACACCAATAAACATCAATAAGCACAACAATTGTCTGTATAATATTGAGCCGGAGAATCTCTATCAACACAGTCCAATAACTACTATAAACAACAACCAATACACACAATTCAAGTCCTATTATGTTAGACTATGTGTAATTATTATTTAGATAACCTTTCAAATTCAGATCAGTAACATTCAATTATTAATTGCAACAAATACCAAATTATGTACCAAATTATACCAATAATTCCTAATTTCACAAATAAATCTTACTTGTCAATTCAACAAAGGGCTACAGTACAAATTACAAATACAACTTCAATTGATTCAACTTCAATAAGATAGCCCGGATGACATGGTAATATATTCAAAACTTATTAAGTTATAAGTTGTGTTAAGTAATCAAACCAAAGTTACTTTCAAAACTTCCAATTAAACCAGTGGATCTTATATTATAAGAGCCACGCCTGCTACCAGAATGTACTATGTGGATTTTATATTAAAACCCACGCTCTGCTTACCAAACGGTCAGGACTACAATTGGCCAGTGCAACGCTACTGGTGTCTGAAACTGTCCACGGTACGTGGAGCTATAAACGTTGCTTACAATAAACAAGGTTACACAATAATCTACAGGCTCTCCGGCCGACAACAATCTATAGCCTCTGAGGCCTTATAAATAGTTACAAATAACAGTTCTAACCACTAACCTTCTGTGTGGACTGCAACCAGGATCTGTTTGATTACGTCCAAATGTGGATTGTATGTAATATGAGGTGAGTAAGTGAAAAGTGTGATGTAAGTCACGTGTTCTAGAACGTTCACAAGGCGCCAGTCTCCAGATGGCGCGGTCCAGATCAGCATCACACCCAACTCACACAATTCAAGCTATTTATCACGTGAGATCCAATTCGATTTTCAACTACTTTTTCCAACAAATGCGCGTGCCTTGCGGGTGACAACCAACCGGCGAGGAATCCCAAAATATCCCGGAGTTTTCGTCAAATGGGATTACAATTTCAAACTATTGATAATCGCGACCCAATTATCGGTTGCAACAGGCGATTCCAAACGATATTTTACCAATTATAATTATCTCAACAGGGTCCCATGACCGACATTTTCAACAACGAACCAAAGTCTATCTGTCAAGTCAGAGAAATGTCAAGATCAAATATCTTTATGTCAAAAGGGTGCGTTCGGAAACATTTGGTACTAAACATCTACCCCCCGCGGACGGGCCTACTCGTCCGCTAATCAATTGGAAGTCTTGACAAGGTTGCAAATTTAACACAGCTTCAATGCGGCCAAATACCGTAGCTAGTTCCTCAAAGGTGAGAACGGTGTCTCCCAACAATCTCCGCCAGCGTCCCTTTGCCGCTTTCACCGCGGCCCCAAAAATACCCCCCTAATGGGGGGCAGGCTGACGGGTCAAACAACCAAGTGACCCCTCGGCGGGCCAAACTATTACCAATGTCAACCTGGCTCTCATTAAGGAAGGCGTATACCTCCTTCAAATAGTTACTTGTACCCTTGTAATTCGTACCGCAATCAAACCCAATCAAGGAAGGTAACCCACGGCGAGACACAAATCTTTCCAAAGTCGCCTCAAAGGCCTCTGTCGAGAGGGAGGTTACCAGCTCCAAATGTACTGCCTTGGTTGACAGGCAGACAAACACACAAATAAGCCTTAACAATCTTACTATTACGAAGGGTGGACGTCTTCAACAAAGGGGGACCAATAAGTCCATTAAGACGCCAGCAAAGGGCCTCGCCTCATTGACGCGATCAGCCGACAAAATCCAAAAGTCTCGCTGCAGAATGGCCAACAGCGCATTGCAACCGGCATGCGAGTTCTTAGTGTGACGATCAGTCACCAACAATTGTACCAAGTGGCCCTCCTTGGGCAACAAAAGGGGGTGACGGGCCCCATAAGGAAGGCTAGAGTGCCTCAACCGTCCTCCAACAGGGTTTCCCGTGGTAGCTCGTCCCAACCAAGTTCAGTTATAACAAGGGCAGGAGCACCAATTTTAGGGTACGGACAACTCACAAGGGTGATTTCAAACCAGGTCCTTCCCTCAACAGTGGTGTCAGCCGGTTCGCCAATTCCCCAAATCTTGCCTGAAAGGTCATTCACCTTCAGGCCAACCTGTCCCGCTAACCAAGACGACAAAGGCAACCCTGGACTCCCGTGTCCAAAATGGCACAGACCACAATCGAGTCACCCAAGGGTCCCCAGACCTTGACCGAGGCCGTTGGCAACAAACCGTCAACGCACCCTGCGTTCGGAAACATTTGGTACTAAACAACAAGTTTTAAATAAATACGAAACAAAAGTATACAAACTTAAAGACAGTTCATGGGTAAATCATTCATTATACATGGATGATCTAAAATTATATGCGAACAGTAAAAATAATTTACAAGTTTTGTTAGATCGTACGGAAATAATTATACACTAGGGACATAGGTATGAGCTTTGGACTGGACAAGTGTAATGTGTTGCACTTGGTAGGTAGTAGAAGGAGTGAGTGTCAGGGTCAGGGCCATATATTATTAAGCGGTGATGAAATAGAGTTATTGAAGGAAAAGCAGCAGTACAAATATTTAGGCATTAATGAGTCCGGTAAAATTAATCACAAAGAGTTAAGAGAAGCAATAACAAAGGAATATTTTAGGAGGGTTAAATGTCTTACCAATTCACACTTAGATTCTGTTAATATCATGACTGCAATAAACACTTATGCTGTGCCGGTATTACTCTACTCATTCGGAATTGTTAATTATAAAACCCGAGATCTAGCAAGTATAGATGTTAAGACCAGAAAGCTCCTATCAATGAAGAAGATACACCAGCAGAAGGCAGATAAAGAAAGGTTATACATATCACGGAAAGATGGGGGAAGAGGATTATTAAATATAGAAATAATATACAAAACACAAATATTAAAATACAAACAATACTTCCAAACAACTACAGACTATCTTATAGAAACCATAACACTGCATGACAAAACTAAAAATAAATACTCAATAGATAAAGAAGCAGATGAGGTAGCATCAGAACTAGGATTAAGAACAGGACAAAGATATACTGATGAAGAAATAAAAGCAGCTGTCAAGAGGAAGAAGATAGAGGTTTGGAAAGCTAAGCCGTTACATGGACAGTTCTACAAAGCAGTCATAGATAAGGCTAACATCGATAGTGAGGGATCATTCATATGGCTAAAAAAGAAACCAGTATCTTCATCATTAGAGGCATCTATATTCGCAGTACAGGATCAAGCAATAGTTACCAGGCAACATGAACGCGATATACACAAGAAGCAGGTAGATGGTAAGTGTCGGTTATGCTCAACGAGGGATGAAACTATACATCATATAACGACGGGATGTGAAAAGCTGGCTGGCACATACTACACCAAACGCCATAATAATATAGTACAATACGTTTTCTGGACATTATTACAAAAACACAACTTTGAATCCGATAAGTTTTGGTGGAAGGAGACACTAACACACCCACACGTTAGGGAGAACGAAGACGCAAAATTACTTTGGGAAATGCCAATACAAACAGACACAGAAGTACAAAACAATAGACCGGATATAATTTACATTAATAAAAAAGAGAACAAAACTTACCTTATTGACATAGCAGTGCCATCGGATTATAATATAGGACCAAAAGAAATAGAAAAGCTTACTAAATATCAACCATTAAAAATATAAATAAATAGATTATGGAAAACCAAAACCACCATAGTTCCAATAATAATAGGTGCAACAGGAGTAATAGGCAAGAGTTTACATAGATACTGCGAAACACTAGAGAGCAAAATAAGAATAGATATAATGCAGAAACAGGCTGCCATACACACTGTAACAATTGTAAGCAAAGTGCTAGGTGACAGTGTTTTTGTAACGAGGAACCCTGATCCTCCCCTACCCTGAGGGTCTCGGGGCGGGAGGTTCAGTAGAAAACCGACGAAAGTCGAGAAGTTAGCAACTACCAAACTTTAATATAATATAATATAATATAATATAATATATGATGTATAATATATGATATAATGTTTTTCATAGTGTTTGTATGAATTACAAAGTTATATTTGCGGTTTTATAAAATATGCTGTATCTCAAAAACTGCTGACCCGATTTCGTTCAAACCAATTTTGGCTGAAAGTTTACATTAAGATCTACAGACATATATTTTTATTAGATTTTTCATTCCATTATTATAGAAGTTAGAGGGGGGGGGACACAAAGTTTACCACTTTGGAAGCTTATATCTTTTAAACGATTGACTTTATGAAAAAGTGGTTTTAGAAACCCTTATATCATTTTTAAAGACCTGTCTATAGACGTCTGTCACACGCATAGATTTCATGAAAAAAAAATATTTTCAGTACTAGTTCCATGTATGGGGACCCCCTTTATTTTAATTTTGTTTTAATTTTTTTCTTAAAATCGGAAAGCGTTTCACAGAATACACCTACTTACTAAGTTTCACATGTATAGTGTTAATAGTTTCGGAATAACATGGCTGTGACATACGGATGGACGCACAGACAGACAGACAGACAGATAGACGGACAGACATATCGAAACTATAAGGGTTCCGGTTTTTGCCATTCGGCTACGGAACCCTAAAAAAGGAGGAGGTTCTCAGTTCGTCTTGAACTTTTTTTTTATGTATGTTACCTCATAACTCTGAGACGGCTGGACCAGGACCAATTTGGAAGCGTTTTTTTTGCGTTTGAAAGGCAATACGGCAACTTGTTTACAATTTTGAAATGATTGCGTTCATTTATTATTGCTGAATAAATTACTATGTTAGAATTTCATCATATTATTGAAGACTTAAATAATGACCCCATATTGTTTCATGGTTATGTACGTATGAAAAAAAAACTTAAATTAAATTTTTCTACATCCATTTTTACGCACGAACATGTTTAAAAATTTCGAGAAATTTCCAACGAGTTCGGATTGTTTTCGGACGTCGGAACTACACGCACGTATACGTACGACTAACTCGCATCCAGTATGTACGCTCCCATAGTACTTGTAAGGTTAGGATCATTCGTGTGTGTTCGTACGTATACGCACGAGCAAAATTCGTACGAAAACGCGTCCAAACTGAGCGTGGCCTTAAGTTCACAGATGCAACTTGTCAAAATCAATTTTTAACCGACTTCAAAAAAAGGAGGTTCTCAAATCGACTTGAACTTTTTTTTTATGTATGCTCATAAGTCGGAGACGGCTGGACTGATTTGAAAAAATCTTTTTGTGTTTGAAAGTGTATATTTTCTAGTTGGTCCCATTGTTACAAAATCAGGATCTGATGATGGGATCCTGGAGAAATCGAGGGAAATCTTCAAATATTATAGGGATACCTATAGCGTTTTGGGTATTTCTTATAGTACCTTGAGCAGTTGCTTTCGAAAAGTACCATTTGGGGAAGTTGAATTGATGATGAAGACCACAGATGGCCACTGAAACTATTCAATAATAAGTATTTCGTGGATTGAGATTCGATTACTTGAGTACGGATGTTAAGCACTTTATGCTCGTCACAATGCATATGGTGATGTAGAGCTAATGGTCAAGTAACAGGCGAACTCCTCAAAAATTAACGGCTATGCATCGGGAAAAGCGATATTTTCTAAAAGGTGATAAGTTGTTGACATTATGTCTTTTGATACTAGATAAATTACAAACCGACCCAATCAAAAGCGTGAAAATTTTTGTTTTGCAAAAAATAGAACCGACTTCCATATCAAAACCCTACAAAGCCAAAAAAAACTTTAATTTCGCAAGGCGGTGTGAAAAAAAAGAAAATACAAAACCAATAACACCGGCTACCCAAAATAAAAGTTATTTTTTAAAAATGTTTAATCGTGTGTAAATTTTTGATGAAATATTTTCTTTTCTTACCTGTCATCTTCAATTACAGTGTTAATGGCAGTCCTTAAATCTTCCTCAGTAAAAGTTTCCATATGGAGTTCGACTCCTATCTTATGGTGAACATATCTTGCTACATTGAGCCATTGATCTCCAAACATGGGTACACCAATCAGAGGTACGCCTGCTGTGATAGCCTCATCTGTTGATTGTAGACCTCCTTGTGTTATGAACAGTTTGACATTTGGATGCTCTGAAATATCAAGATTGGAACTGAGTATATAACTTTCTGTGTAACGGAAAAAAAAATAAAAACAATCTCTGTGAGCAACCTAGGTAAGTAACACAATAGTCTGAAATATAAATTAAGAAAAGATCTTAGTATCAAAACAAACTAAAACCCAAAACAACATAACTTTGTGAAGATGTTTGTACCGTGAAGTTTTGTCTCGTAATATGTTTTTGTCCTTGCTAATATAAAATAAAAATAAGTGTAAGAACGTAAGATCATATTTTGCTTATGATTTAATTATTATACGACTTATTTTTGCTACAAAATAATATAAGGTGAATATTTTTTGCGAGTTACCAAGTAGTTAAGTTGCGTTATTCATATATTAATGTTAGACTTTATAGAAGTTAAAGACAGAATGATGATGATTTAGAAGATGCTCATAAATAAAATAACATAATTTACTTAGTAAGTCCGATTGTGGCCACCACTTAGAAATATGGATATTGTCTGTACGTCCTGGCAACTCCTTTGCATTCCATTTCCATAACACAGCGTACGGTAATTGCGATAGAACTTTTACCAAAATTCTCACTTTATCAACTTTAAGATGAGAAGTGTCCACATTTGTTCCAAAGCTTATGTAAATCGCACCTGTTTTAGATGAGTCTAATAAAGATTTCACATCCTGAAAAGATGATATAATAACATATTATATTCAAAATAGAACAATTTATGCTGTGATTAGCTATAAAAATTTTATAACATTAAATGGATAAATTGACAATCAGCGAAAAGAATTATAAGAAAGACAGTATCTCTTTGTGCCAATTTGTTAAAAAATATGCAACCTGCAGCCTACGAAAACGTAGATGGTTTGTGTTAGAAATGGTATGAAAGATAAGATAATTACAAAGTGATAGAGTGTCGTTTGAGTAAAATGATAAGCTTAAAATAAACGGCTTGGTAAACCCTTTATTTTGATTGATCCACATGACTTTGTCACGATAAAATACGACTGCACATAATGTCCCCGTTGCCATATTGCTTTTTTAATTGATTTTGTCTTTAACGAATTATTGCTAGTCAAGTCAAAGTATGCTACATTAATTTACATAAAAAATCAATTAAAACTTTGGGACGTAGTTAAATTAATAGGTGGTTCTGATATGTATATAAATAAAACGTATAACGTACATTAACCCAAAATAACATTTTATTATTGAGTGACAATCGTGTTGGTACTTACCACAGGCAATTCTCTGTCAGTCATCTGATGCAGACCACCAATATAAACGACAGAAGGAGGTACAGGTCTTATACCTTCAAACACTGGATGTACGTTTAGGAACAGCATATCAACATTATTCCAAAACTGTTTCAGCGATGGTAATTCAGGTCCAAAATGTTTTTTTAGCATGACATCTTCAAGCTGTTCATATTCTTCATTAATTTTGGTTATTTGATATTCATTGTATATCACCTCCACCTTCTCCCACATGGTCAAGTTATAATTCCGTTTTCTATTGATTGAGGGGTAGAGAAATGGATGAATGGGGGCGCCGACAGCTTCATAGTTTCCATAAGATGCACTAAATGAGCTCAATTCGATCAACGGCGCTTTGTAAAAAAAAGAAAACACATGAATAGATCTAATGCAGGCTTCAACAAACACCAAATCAAATGTTTTGTTCTTATTATTAATCAAGTTTTGTACTTCTGAATGAGACAACTGTGCATCAATGACTGAAACTCCGATATCCAAAAATAACCTAACCTGATCGGTTAATCCTCGTTTACTGTTCTTTGGTACGGATATAAACTTTTCCATCCATAGTTTGTATGATATGTCGTGAACATCAATTTCTATTAAGTTGGGAGGTGTTTCTCCTTTCGGGAAGGCTGGATCTGGGGTGATGACTGTGACCTCATGCCCTCTTCTGGCTAGCTCCTGAGTTATAGGTCTGAACACCACTTGATGACTTAAAGATGGCACTGGAAACACTGCTAAAATGTTCGCTGTATCAATGTTATTAACAATTAACACACTTAATATAACTAAATTTAAAAACAATGTCATTATGTCGGTTGACAGTGCAGTATTAAACGAAAACGTTTCTGGTTGCTTCCTTTTAAATATCAATGTCTCACAAGAAAGCATAGGTATATTCAGAACAAATGAATTACGGTTAACAAATTGCATTGTAGTTATCTCGGAGCGTGTGAACGTTTAAATAATCGAGGATGATGAAACTATACAGGTTGTTTTAGGAGCGTTGTCATATAAATTTAAGCATGATGGTGTGTATCGGTTATATGTATATTTAAGCCACAAAACTAACTGTATGTTGTTCTGAAATCTCGGTCACAAAAATCATCAAAAAGTTCCAAACAAATCAGGTTGATGCAGGTTGTATCGTTTATTTTATTTTGATACCACCAACTGCGTCTGACTGTTTCTTTTTTTCATGTTTGCGATTGTTTCTTTACCGTTTATGAAATATAGAACACTTACAATGTAACAAATAATTGACCTTCAAGGTTAGGACCTCAGCATATCTAAATTCCTCCGTGTCTCGATAAACATGTTATCTAATCTGGATAATCAGAATCCAAAGTCAGACACTGGTATTTTCAAAGGGAATCGTGTTACTCAGTACTCCATGTAAAATACTAGTACTCAGTGCATCCGGTTAGACCGAGAGCAGTCCTCAACATATTTATCAAAAGACTAAGCAGGTGATGGTATTAAATCATTTTAGTATATCAATGTATTAAATACAGAACATTAATCTTAAATGAAACCACGTACTTTTGACACATTCTGTGTAGGTATAATGTATCTGGGTAAACAGAATAAAGATTTTATTTGTGTCAACCACATCGTATGTGCTTGTTTGCCACTGAACGGAGCTACGATATATAGGCTCGCGTTTGACTAGCATCTCACCTGACGGTAAGTGATAATGTGGTCGAAGATGGACCACGCTTGCCTAAAAGTAACCTATTCACTCTTGACTTAAAGACCCCTAAGTTATAGCTATCGGGAAACACGGGCTCCGGCAGGAAATTCCCCTGCATAGCCGTACGTACAATGAAATTATTCCTAAAACGTTTTTTGTGTATGTTACATATTCAATAAGATAATGTTCAATATATTATATATTTATTAATATTCAGTGTATTCAGTCTTTAGGAAGTCCGCCAAATTCAGATGAACAGATAGGTAACGAAGTGATCTAATGGTTCTTTTCCTTACCATTGAAGTGCAAAACCTAATAACAGAAAGAAAGTAAGTGGTCACTTTAGTCATTTTTAGCCACAGCAGGCCACTATAACAATAGGTTTTGACAACTTAATCGTTTCCCGCCTTGTGAATTCCAGTTTAAACGCGATATAGCCAACAGTTTTTGACTGGGTATGAGATAGTATAATTTTCAATTTATTAAATACAACGTATCCCTATAAGTCCCGACTCAGGAATTAAACAAAAGCTCCCTTGTTCCCTACTTGTATAAGCATAGTAATCTAAACCAGCAATAATAAATGAACGCAATCATTTCGATATGGCGAACAAGTTGCCCTATTATTTTGGTAAGGTGCATGAAAAAATTTAAACAGACAACACGCAAACTCATCTATGATCGCTTTTATCTTCCTGTTTGCTGTACCTGCGATATAGTGTCATGTTAAGGAATCGAGTGTTTTTCCGATGGTGTTTTAGTCATGAAAACCTCTCACGCCTACTTAGAACAGCCTAAAGTTAACAGTCTATCAAAGATTCATCTATTAGCTAATAGATGGTTGAAGGACGCATAAAGGACAAACATTGATTGTTATAACTTCCTTTTATAGGAAGTTACTACTTTTAAGATGTAAGTGTAACTAAATTTGCCTTAATGATGTTATATTGCGAATTGACTATTTTACTAAAATAGTCAATACTTCGCAATATATAACCGAATGGTTAACCCGTGTGAGGGTTTTAACCGGGTTAATTTTTAGGATTAGGTTAAAAAACCCTCAATAAAGGTTAACCCGTATTATAGGGTTAATCAGCCTATAAGAACCGGTTTCGATATAAGGTGCATTTTAGCACATAAAACATCTGCAAGAAAGTGACAGAGATAACTACCACGCGGTGTTTGATCGTGTACCGACATGACTCTCGTAGTCACCGCGCAGAATGCATTGAACTTTGAGCCCTATTAATGTTGCACAATACTGTTTTTAATATTGACTAATGTTCGACGCTAAAATATTAAAAATAATATTTCGATTCTAGCGCATTTCACCGACCGACACGGTTGAATTGTGAGTGTGTTTGTACTTGTACATATCGTCGTTTGTCGTAGGTACTTAGTAGAACTTTGTTATTTTGATCTCATAATTAGCACATACATATGTAGCGTTATTACCAACTTGTTTTGAAGTCAAAACTTCTTTAGCATCGTTGTGATTTGAAAGTTTATGAAACGAAAAAGTGACAGTAAAAAGAGACAGACACATAAATTCATAAGAAAAAAAAGCCAACATTTTTGAAGGTTTCACTTCTACCACGTGTGAATTGTACACATGTTTTTTTTTGTTTTTTATACCTACGTGAACTTATAGTGATCTGATTAAGTATGCCTAAAACCAGGCGTCCGTCACTCGCTCAAGGCCACGCGTTATATCCTACCGCTTCGCGTATCGCCGTCGGTACATCCGACAGTGGGCTGCCGCACGCCTGCCTGAACCTTTTTAAATAATTTTGACAACGTCATAATAGATCGACCTAAAAACAATTGATTTTCCTCCGCTTTGCTACTGGTTCCATTTTGATTACTTATTTATTACAATTATTTACGCGGTTTCGGATATTTTATACATTAAAATTTAATCATCGGGAAATCAGGGAAGGAAAAAAATGCATCTATCATTTTATTAAACTGAAACATATTTGATCAACAAATAAAAAATATTGTTTTTCTACAACATTCGTTTTTTTACCAATATCATCATAGGTACAACCATAGAAATATAATATTATATTTATGGGTACAACCCTAATACATTTGTGGGTCGCGCGGCGGGCAAAACAATCTCAACTCTCTGTGTACGGAATTATGGTACATTTGTTCTCGCTGCAAACAGCTGGTATTATTATTATTAAGTACCCGCGCTCGCATTGAGCTGAATTACGCCAAGATATCATCACCATGAGCGGTGTCTATGTGTGCGTTGCTCGAGCGCGCTTTTTATGTAGATTGACTTCTGTACCTATCTATTTTGTGGCTGCACAGTGGGACGGCACCGCGTGCCCATTTATTATTGGCCGTTAGCTTAGATGTAGCGCTCGGCGGCTATGTTGCTTACTGCTTTTGCAATACAAGATAAGGACCAAGCTAATACAATCAATGTACAAAATATAAAATCCCACCAAAACATCCTGTAAAAAATTAGCCAAGCCTCGCCTAAGCTGCTTGTTTCTCTATAAAAAGTAATGAAATCTCTAAGCAAAGCGAAGCCAAGTCTAAGGATCTTTACTGCGATTTCCTTATTAATATAGTTAGATTTTATGTAACCGGCCGTTGAACATACTCTATGCACTTTTACTAGTTAATACATAGAAGTCAACGGCCAAGTCACATAAAATCGCGGTAAAGATCCTTAGACTTGGCTTCGCTTTGCTTAGAGATTTCATTACTTTTTATAGAGAAACAAGCAGCTTAGGCGAGGCTTGGCTAATTTTTTACAGGATGTTTTGGTGGAATTTCACTTTTTTTTGCAGAAAGCATTTTTTTCTTGAGTAGTTTCTTAATTATTCAGACTCCAGTTTCATATTCATTTAAAAGAAGTGGCTCGTCACATTGAATAACTTTTGTCAAGGCGCATTTCCATATCTCCCATAGTTCAGCTGAGCTCTAAGGGTTCTTCATCAGATACTTCAGACCTTTAATTTTTTATACACATCAGTAGAAGGGACTCGTCACTCTGAATAACTTTTGTCAAGGCGCATTTCCATATCTCTCATAGTTCAGCTGAGCTCTTAGGAATTATATATATCAGATACTTCAGACCTTCAACTTTTTAATTTCAAAAAAGGGCTAACCACGCTTAATAAAATTTGTGAACATAGCATGTCGATAATTTCAATAGTTTGGCTGGTCTGTTACGGTTTCTACTCAGGGTCGTAAGGTACTGTTACGGGGCCGGTTCTAAGTCCCTTTTTAAAAAAACTATTTTTGAACCTTGAAAGAATTTTAATTAGAATTAGTACAAGAATACAAAATTAATGTGTCCGCCACGAAGTTCAAAGTATGACTGCTGGAAATTACCAATAATTACGATTCGGAAAACAACAACTGTGGGAAACATTATATGACACCTAAGAGGTGTCAGCGTTTATATTTTATATGCTTAGGGCTGTCTTCTAATTTATAACAACCCCCCCGATAAGATTGATCATTACGATTAAGAGTGATGAGAAATCTAAGTTAAAAGATTGAACTTCGTTTTGGTTACAAACTAGGATTTAAGAAACCATAAGAAACATTATAAATGTACATAACTGCTAATAATCTTAAAACTAGTCTAGAATTAACATAGAAAATATAGTATATTTTACAATAAAATAATAGCCTTTACAGACGAGGCTTTAATTGTTTTATAAGATATGAGATTACAATAACAATTGATAAGGCTAAGTCATAACATTACGTCTTAGTGGAGTAGGTAGGGATTTGCATGACCCTTGGATATCTTCATCAGATGATTCGGCAATGCTGTTGTTTACTGACTGAACAGACTGAATTGTTTGTTTCTTTTTAGTATAGCATTGATTAAACACTTGGATACAATATCGAGGTTTAGTTGAACAAAATAACTTCCGTGATCTGTATAAAAGATAAATAAGAACAATGCTAGAGATAACATATGTTACTGAGAGATAATGAGTACTATATTTATATAAGTGAGATGGTTGTTCAATCTTATTTAATTCGTTTTCGAATTCCTTAAGATGCACACTTGCTTGTAGTAGTGAATTGAAATCATTAACGTTAGATAACTTTACAAAAGGGAGATGCCTTACTGTTTTATTTATTCTCTGATTATCGCAGCAATCATCTTCTATAATATTAAAATTAGATATATGATTAGTAAAATTAGAGATAACATTATCACTAGGCGTAAACTTTAAAGTTTTAAAGAAAGCAACACAATATTTTGGCAAGGTTAGCATGCCTGTACCAAAAAATATCTCATCATGATTGGTAGGATCATTTTCACATGTTATATGAGCTTTTCCAGGCTCTGACTGTACAAACAACCATTTATTATTATTTAACTTGAAAAATACATCAATAGAGCCATGTAACAACTTGGTATTACAAGAATCTGGCAATGAACTTATAGCCTCGGTTAAGATTATTGTTTCACACGTCGGATTCGCAATTGTAGAGTACACATTTCCTAAAGAACACACATAACACTCGTTATGAATCACTTGACACTTATCCACTGACTCTAAGAGTGAATAGAACATACGATCTATAGTTATGGCCACATAAGGTTTATCGGGAGCAATAAGTATGTAAGTGTCAGGTTTCGTGACGTCGTAGGGAGCTGGAAGTGGAACATTATGATAAAGGTTGTATGTCTGTGGAAGGACGAGTGGGATTTTTGTGATAATAATTATTTTATTTAGATGATAATAACAAATTAAATCAGAAATATCTATAATAATGTGTATATTTTCTAAAGATAAACTTGTAGGAAGCTCACAGTGTTTAAGAAGCTTGTCTTTATGTAGGTCTAGTTCTTGGAATAATTGATAGGGACTAAGTACAGCTGGATGAAGAATGTTGAGCTTGCTAAATAGGATAGCGTTGTTGACGTCATCAATGTCAAATGACAAGGCTATCGTAATGCTTTCTAAAGAGTTCAATAACATTATCAGATGGTTTTTTATTTCCAATTTATCAGTTGAGTTAGATAATTGTTCAAATGCCATTCGAATAGTTTCTAGATTTTGATTCAATTGATTTTGATTTTTGTTTACCCTTGACATTGTGTTATTGAAGGTTGAAATAGTAGATCTGATGACGTGAATGTTATCTTTCATTAAGTGAGCTAGCTGTTTTTCGTCCGACTGTACTTTGGTGATAGCGTCCGAGAACTTTAAGGCGTCTTCGGTATCTAAAGTTCCAAAGATTGATTTTAAAATTGAGCCGCCAGCATCAATGAGCCCGCGTTTAAAACGGTTTGGTTTTTGATCTTGAACAAGGTAGGATATAGACAGGAACTTACGAACATTGTTAAGATGTTGGTTTTGTAATGGTGATAGTAAATTAGTACATTCTAATTGGATTTTACTAGAAGAGCTGGTAACACAGAAATTAGAGACTTCTTTGATTAGAGCTTCGACTTTATCTAAATGGGGTTTTATATGACTAATGTCTAAGTACGTTACGACATTCCAGTGATCGTTTGTGAACTTAACGTTCAATAACTGGTCGAAGTATAAGCCTGGACTGCCTATGATTGGAGTAACGTATTTGTGGCTCGTAGATGGATGGAGTAATAACCTGAAATAGAAAAGATTAAGCTAGTCATCTGTTGCCATTTTTATTTCGTCGTAATGATGACGAACGTATTTTCTATTAATTAAAAGGGTAACTGTATGGTTACCATTGATTTTAACTATTTTAAAGGGTCCTTTCCATATAGGAGACATTGCTTTATTTTGTTTATGATGGTACCGTAAATATACCATATCACCTATTTTATACGTCACGGGTTTCGCATGAACATCGAAACGCTCTTTGGACTTTTCTTTGGATGAGTGTATGTTTTGCAAGGCTTTTTGTCTACTATAGTATAACCTATGATTGAGAGCACGGATATAGTCCGTGTATGTATTTAATTCTAAGGTGTCGGCACTTTTGGGTATGTAAGGTTTAAATCCGAACAACAACTCCATCGGTTGAAAGCCTGTAGTTGAATGGACATTAGTATTATATGCAATCATGGCAGTTTGTAAATATAAACTCCAGGTATGTTGGTTGTCTTCGATGTATGATCGCAGGTACTCTTTTAAAGTGGCATGGCTTCTTTCGAGAGCGCCACATGTTTGAGGATGATAAGGAGAGGCAAAAATATGTTTGATACCGAATAATCTCTCCAGCTGTTTTAGGACATCGGATGTAAAGTTGGTCCCTTGATCGGTTACGATCATCCTGGGAATACCTATATGAGAAATGAAAAGTACAAACTTTTGTGCAGTTTCTTCAGCGGAACATGATGTCATTGCATAAGCTTGTGAATATTTGGTTAAATCGTCTTGCAAAGTAAGGATAAACTTATAGCAATAATCGTGAGTCTCGGGTAATGGTCCTACAACGTCTAAATATACTTTTTCCATAGGCTTTGTTGCCGTGGATGTGATTATCATAGGAGCGCGATTTGTTTGACGTAATGGTTTGTTTATTTGACAGGACTTACAACTTTTGACGTAGTTCTCTATGTCTTGGCGCATATTTTTCCACCAATAAAGCGTTTTTAACCTATCGTACATCCGAGAAATACCCGGATGTCCTGCTGAAGGTGAGTCATGGTTATCTTTTAATATACGAGGAACTTCCGCGGGTGTAGGATATAGAATATTGTTATGATATATATGAACTTTGAGACTTGTTTTATGAAAAATAAATCCAATAATATTATATAATTTTGTAAATGATAGCTTTGCGAACGGATCTTGGAAATCGGAAATAGCAAATTCTTTTTCCTCTGGATACCATGCAGTAATCATGTCTCGATAATCTCTTATCATATTAAAAATGTCCTTATAAGTCATTTCGTCATAATGATGGACACGTAAGAATAAATGTGTGAACACATGATTTTCATTGGATGTACTTTGGAACGTATAGAGTTCTCTTTCTAAGTTCCGTATGTCAGGTAAGTCCTCATTGAACTTAGACATCTGTAAAATTTCAGAGCAGTATGGGATAGAGTCGTCTAAATCAATGGCAGTAGGGTAAACGATCATTTTACACTTGGTTTTAAGTAACGAGTTATTATGTTCTTCGATAACAGTGTCATAGGAATTAGTATGTTGTTGACTAATTTGTAAATATTTTTCGTAAGTTTCAGAAGTAGAAGGAGTATCTGTGGTAAGTATTGGATTACGAGACAAGGAATCGGCGTTACAATTCATTTTGCCTTTTTTATGGACTATCTCGTAATCGAACTCTTCTAGCTTTAAGCGCCAGCGAACTAATTTCGAATTAGGATCTTTACAATTGAACAACCACTGAAGTGGCTTATGGTCAGTGACAACAGTGAACTTGTTACCATATAAGTAAGGCCTGAAGACTTTTGTGCCGAAAATTATAGCTAAACATTCTTTTTCGGTAGTGGAATAGTTTCCTTCCGCTTTGTTGAGAGTTCTAGACGCATATGAGACTGGTAAATCTTGACCGATTTTTCCTTGGGATAAGATTGCAGATACAGCGAAATTAGAAGCGTCTGTAGTTAATATGAAAGGTTTAGAGAAATCGGGATATTGAAGAATAGGAGCGGTCGTTATTTTATGTTTTAATTCATCGAAAGACTTCTGTTGTTCAGGAGACCAGATAAAAGCTGCATTTTTCTTTAGAAGGCTAGTGAGAGGTTTTGTGATATGCGAAAAGTTTTCTATGAACCGGCGGTAGTACCCCACTAATCCGAGGAATGATTTAATGTCACGAGGCGATTTTGGAACTGGAAAATTTTGAACACAATAAACCTTTTTCGGATCGGGTTTCACGCCGTGATCCGATATTATATGTCCTAAATATTGTACTTCTTTTCGTAAAAACTCGCATTTGGCAGGCTGTAACTTTAACCTATGTTCACGTAACTTCTCAAAAACTGACTCTAAATTTCGGCAATGGGATTCAAGGTCGTGGCCGAATAATACAATGTCATCCATGTATGTGAAACAGTGAGTTCCTTGAAGCCCACTGAGGACAATATTCATAAGCCTTTGGAATGTGGATGGTCCATTTCGGAGTCCGAAGGGCATCCTTGTAAATTCATAATGACCGGATGGGACACTAAACGCGGTTTTTTCTGTGTCCTTGACCTTGACCTGGTGGAATGAAGATACAAGGTCAAGTGTGGTGAAATATTTGCTATGACCTAGTTGATCTAGGATATCGGAGATATTTGGAATTGGGTATGCATCGCCAATCGTGATTTCGTTTAATTTGCGATAATCTATAACAATCCGCCATTTGGGTTTACCGGATGCGTCTTGTTTTTTTGGTACAACCCAAATTGGTGCTGACCATGGAGATATGGATGGTCGAATTATGTTTTGATCTAGCATATCTTGAATTTGTTTATTGACCTCTTCCTTATGACATTCTGGAAACCTATAACTCTTGACGGCAATGGGGGTTTCGGAGGTAACACGAATTTTGTGTTCTAAAGTATTAGTATGTGTAAGTTTGTCTCCTTCCAAATAGAATATGTCTTGGAACTTTGAACATATATTACGTAGGCGATTTTTTTCTTCTAAATTAAGATGATCGCATCTAATCATGTTTTGAACTTTTGAATCCCGATCAGCTGTGTATGGGTATGTTGACTCAGAATAGGTTGCGGTTGTATTGATAGAAACAGTGTTCTCATTGTGTTCCAATATTTGTGAGATAGGTTCTAGGGTTACTTCGAGATCTTGTAAAGTTATGTCTTGATCTGACGTGTTAAGCACAGAAATAGTAGTTTGGTTATTAGGATCAACACGAACTAAGCACCGGGAAATATATAAACGAGGGTGATCTTTTAATTTAACATCTAGCAAAAGTCCCTCTTTAATTTCGGGGTTAGTGACATTTCGCTTCTAGAAGGAATAATCTTTACCGTAGGCGTTACTGTTGTTTTTAAATTGAAGTAGTATAATGGATTATCTTGAATGAACAATTTAGAATCGCCATAACTAATTACGGCTTTATTCCAGTCTAGAAAGTTTGAACCTAGGATGCCATCATACTCTAAATTAATTTTGTCTACGATATGGAAATAATACGGAACTGACATATCTCCGTTATTCAGTTCCAAAGATAAAATAAACTTGCCTTTAGTTTCGGAGAACGAATCAATGTCGTTAATACCCTTGATTTTTAAGATATCTTTTTCAACCTGAGGTAGCTCAGATAGGCACTGTTCTTTAAGGATGCATATGGAACTGCCAGAATCAACTAAGAGACGAATAGGCGTTTTCGTATGTGAAGTTTCTACTACAATGTAAGGTAAAGTACGCCTTGAATTAGGGAAAACATCGTAAATCGTAGAATAGCCACCTGGGTTTTGGATAAAATTATCTAGTATTCCTTTTGGTGGACTCGTGTTTATCATTGATTTAGTAGAACTAGTAGGGATTGAGTCGTTGTATATTTTAGAATTAATAATTGATTTAGTAGAACTAGTAGGGATTGAGTCATTGTATATTTTAGAATTAGTAATCGATTTAGTAGAACTAGTAGGGATAGAGTCATTATATTTTTTGGAATTAGTATTTGATTTAGTAGAATTAGTAAGGATAGAGTCATGATATACCTTAGAGTTAGTACTTGATTTAGTAATTGGGGAATTGGATTTTTTAGTGGCTTCGGAATTAGTAGTACATTTGTATTTAGAAATAGAATTAGATTTAGAAATTGAAGCCTCTAAGAAAACTTTCCCACGATTAGTGCCTATATTAACAGAGTTACGGCGGCACCGGCTCGTAATCTGATCATTTAGTTTAAATCATCGTCGTCATCGGTAGGTGTTGAAATCTGATTACACTCGACGCTCTTTTCATTTGTTGTGTTCTCACGATTTCCGCGATCGAAGCGGGAATTATTAAATAGTCTTTTACGACATTGTGAAATATCATGCCCGATATTTTTGCAATAGCGACAGATTAATGGTTGAGAACTAGAAGTTGAAGGTTTAGGTGTGTAATTTGACTGCTTTGGTTTAGACGAAAACTGAGTTTTATTTTGATTGTTTTTCAATCTACATTCTAACTCAGAGTGGCCTACTTTATGACAAACTTTGCAAGATGATCGAACCGAGAAGTTGTAAATTTTTTCTTCTTCCGTAGCGACACTTATAGCGGCATTAAGGTTTCGGGGATCTCGGCAACGAACAATAGTACTTAATCTAGGATGTAGTCCCAGACAAAACGTATATAAAGCTAAATCTTCTGTCATAGCAATGCGTCCCGGAAGTTCTTTTTTTAAGGAATCTGAATTATGTATTTCGGATTGCAAGTCCGTCAGGCAGGTCTCGATCCTGAGGGCATATTGTGCGACGGACTCGTTTGGCAACTGTTTACACGATTGCAGCTCTAACAAAAGATGATTATAATGTTTTCTTTCCCCGAAATTCTGCCTTAAGAATGTTCGTAATTCGTCGAAGCTATCAAAAATTTTATTTGAACAAGCTACCTGTGCTTTTCCTTGTAATTTTGATATTATGTATTTGAGCAACAAGGACTTTTGACCCTCAGATGCTAAGTCAAGAGCGTTTTGGCAATTTGTTAAAAACGCCGATAAAGTTTCTCGCTCCCCTTGGTATGGGTTTATAAAGTTACACAAGACTTGGATGGGGTATGGCTCAGAGATAGTAGGAGTTACTTGTTTTCTTTCACTTGTCATGGTAACGAGTGTTTAGGCGAATAAAGGTAATTATTTATCAAAAGGATTTAGGAGACAAGGATACTTATGCGGCAATAACGAAATTGTATATTCTACTCACAGCAAACTGATGGTTTGAAGGACAGGATGCATCACGTAGACCTCGGTGAGTAGAGCACTTGACACCAGCGCAGACGTGCAGCAGCAGCAGTCAGCAGCAGACACAGGCGACACTTGGGTGATCCAAAGACAGCGTTGATTGGGATTAGCTTAGCTTGAAGCTTACCCAGGCAGGAGACGAGAGGCTTCGTAGAGGCGTTGACTACTTTGCCCAACTCGGTTGGACTCGGTGTGATCACGATCGGATACCGTGATAATAACGTGGTTTTGACGACTAAAATGACACACACGTACCGGATAGAGACAGGATAAAGTCACACTGGATAGAGACGACAGAAATAAGATAGTCACACTGGATAGAGACGATAGAGTCACACTGGATACCGATTTTAAGGTTGATTTGGAGACGAACAAGGCGGGCGGGCACTGAATTTAGTTTTATATTATTTTATGAATAGCCAGCAACGACTTATACTGACTATCCCACTTCTGACACCACTGTTACGGGGCCGGTTCTAAGTCCCTTTTTAAAAAAACTATTTTTGAACCTTGAAAGAATTTTAATTAGAATTAGTACAAGAATACAAAATTAATGTGTCCGCCACGAAGTTCAAAGTATGACTGCTGGAAATTACCAATAATTACGATTCGGAAAACAACAACTGTGGGAAACATTATATGACACCTAAGAGGTGTCAGCGTTTATATTTTATATGCTTAGGGCTGTCTTCTAATTTATAACAGTACTCCAGATCTTCTATGATCCTAGTTTTGATAGTTTTCCCTTCATATAGGCACTAAACCCTACCTCTATGCCAAATTTCAGCTCTCTAGGTTTATGGGATTTTACTAGGTCTATACATGTCGAAATACTACAACTTTGCTTTTGCATAACTTAGGAAATAAACAAGCTACAAACATGAAATTTTCTGGTTTAAGTATGTGCTGGTAGCTTACTAGATAACGATAATTTCAGCGTTCTAAATCTATCCAGAGGTCCCCAAATAGGGGCCTGAAAATACGCCGAAATGGTTCCAGAAAAGGATGGTACGGCAGTGTTTGCTTTACGCTCGACTTGGCGGCAGATCTATGATTGCTGACAAAGCATATGAAATTGAACAGAAAATTTCAAAAGAATTACGAAACAAGCTCATATGTTTGAAATTTGATTCAGCGACCTATTAAGACCGTGCATTTATGGGCATAAATGTACAATATATTAAAAACGGCATTATAATCATACGCATTTTAGCGACAGAGGAAGTCTACAGGAGTCAAGTCAAGTCAAAATTCAGCGTATATTCACCAAACTTTACTGCGTTAACAGAAAATCCTGATGACATAGTTTGGAGAATTATGTATAATCTCTTGATCAACTCTTCATCGATACCCGTGATTTCTGCAGAACATTGATAGGTTTGGAAGAATCTCCTTGCCGTATTTCCATCATTGCTGTTTCCAGAATCTTGACGAGGTTTATCAATGTGTAAACCAAGCAATTTCCAGAAGCGAGTTTGAACGTGCTTCTTTTTCTCTTCTTTAATCTTTTATTCTCTGGAGTCGATTCAGCCCACTTTTAAAATCCTAGGTTATAAGAAATATGCAGAATCATTTCCATACATCTTATCCAAGCATGTAAGGTAGACAGCCCGTATTTAAACGTATCTTCATTCTCAATTCTTGCAGTTAATTTTGTTAGATTGTTCATCTGTCTAGGAGTTGCTCCACAAACTGAAGCATCATGAAGCACTCGATGGAGTCTGCGTTAACACTTGAGAAACTTTCCCGTCGATCATTGTCATAAACAGCTCATGTCTTACTCATGTTACCTTCTTTTGCTGCAGGCGTTCGCGTTTGACTTAATTCATGAATTTTTGCTTCAAGTTCACTTACAACAGCTGTAGTTTTTTCAGGAGTTTTTTTGCTAATTCCAGAGAAATGGGTCTGCAATATCTAACTGAAGAACATGTTGGATTTTGCGATATAACTACTTTACTTTATTCATCCACTAGTCTCAATGGTACAAGTGAAACTATAAACATATTAGCATCCGATATTTGTTCATTTTCTTCCGGTAAAACTTGTTTATACTCACTTTGTCCCGAGGATCCATCGCAACCCCATTTGCAGTTTGAGACGGGTGAACTTTTCGAAACCGAGTCTATTTTTAAAATACGACAGGCGTATGATCTAAGAGTTCTTGAAGGTTCACTTTAGCACTTATATTCGTTACGGATATGCTTGACACAAGAGGATAGCAATCCTTATTTGCTTCAGCCAAAATTTGGTATGATGGAAATACCGAAAATAAGTTTTTCTCAACAAGTCTCAGCCTCAGGTAGGAATATTGAGCTTTGGATAGATCGGTTTCAATATATATACATAATGCTTCTTCTTTGGTATAGGAAAGTACACCATCTGGACTTCGTAAAATGTTTCGTAAAATGACTTTTTGTCCTCCTCTTCTGTATTTCTCGTAATTCTCACAATCGAAGCTTCATCATTTTCACCCATAGATCGTAAACCTTGAACATAAGCGTAATGCACATGCCCCATTCCATATTCCTAGAGTAATTCCAAGTTTTTACGTTTTTTTCGTACTCTCCGAACACGTCATGATTTTCTTTTTTTTTCACGTAGTCTAAACTCGCCATTTAACCAATTTGTGTTTTGGCTCTCGAAGCGATCTTGTTTTCTTTGAGCTTTCACCCATTTTTGGTTACAAATCGTAATCAAATTTCTTTGAATACTTTGCATAACCGTGCTCACATCTGTTGGATGTCACATAAATGGAAATTGTCCAACAAATATTTTTCAATATCTGAAGTACTTTTCTCGCTTATTATTTGAGCACATATATCGCGTCGAAAACACACAAATTTACTAATTTTAAACTTTTTTCAGCAAATTCACAGTTACCGAAGGAAGGTATTCGGACACTTTGATGAACACGCTGCAAACCCGAGTATTTATAGGACCCTAGTTTCAGTAACTTGTGCAAAACCAATAAAAAATTGATAAAAACAGTTTTCACACTAATACTTATTATAATTACAACAACAGATAAGAGATATGCAACATGATTTTTATCATACGTGTGGTAAAAATGGTCACCGCAAAAAAAAATATCGTGTGAAAATATATTTAGGTCCACATTTTTGCTTCTATTTCGAAATGGCGCAGCAATGACGCAGGTTTTTTTTTATTTCCTTGTATTACTGAATAGGTAAGGTATCTAAACATGTCATTAACTTGACATCGGGAGCCATCGGTAACAAGGAAACCTCAACTTGAAAATTAAATAGACGTAAAATTTCCTTATGACAATTAAAAATTATATTAAAAAATCCGAAAAAATATTTTTCATCACAAAATAACGTAGTTATGAACTAAAAATCTTGAGCAATCTAAAAGTGTATAATACTTATACATTCCCTTGAAGAACATAGAAAATATCTTAAGTTGAACTTCCATAACGAGTAGTCTAGTTAATATCAAATTATCAAAGTATAAAGTTTGGGTGTAATTTTATGTATGTACCTAAAAATTTTTTGTATTTTGTTTTTATTATTATATCGGATGGTTTTATCATCTTAGAACGTAAAACAATCAAAACAGTTTCAGTAACACGACTTTTGTCCCAACTAATTTTGAGATGGAAAATACCGGTTGGTCCCATAGAACGTCGCGCCGTGCGCGTCTAGTGGCGTGCTGCGTGACCTGTGTTGCGCGCCGTATCATTGCGTATATATGCTACTAAGTGTCCAACTTGTAACTTGTTTTTAAATATTTTTGGGGCAAAAACAAAAAAGGTTTATAAAATATTAGATTCGATTTAGTTACTTATTCCGAACGAAATATATTCACATTTCGCATATCGACGCTTTCCGCTACAAAGGGCGTTAAGACCATTTTGGCCAAATTGACTTTTTGATGCAGTCTTACTTAGTTTTTCAGGCTCTTTCTATCTGTATATTTAAAATTGCGCTACGTTTGAAAAAAATGGTTTTTACTACCCAACATTTTCATAACGCTAAACATCTCTTTTTCGAAAAACCAAGTCGTAAAACACATTTCTTTTATATCACGACTGAAAACTTGCTGTATCCACAAATAAACATATTTTCTTGAATACAAAACGGGGTAAAACACAGCAACAAAACAAAATGTGAGTTACGCCCTACATATATAGGATATTCGCATACATCAGAAGGGGGTCCGTAGAGTGCTGCGTAATCTCGACGTGAACAAAGCTAGTGGCCCCGACAGGATACCAGCAATTGTTCTTAAGATTTGTGCGCCTGAACTGTCTCCGAAAGCATAGAAGCTGGCTAACGTGCAGCCTGTGCCCAAAAATGGCAGTCCTGCTGACACGGCCAACTACAGGCCTATCTCAGTTACGTACTTAATAGCAAGCTCCTGGCATACCTAGAAGCCAATGACATTAAAAAGGTTGGGAATCCTAGCAAAGGTGAGACGGTACTTCACACCCGAACAGCTGCTCAATCTCTATCAAGCCCAGGTTCGGTCGTGTATGGAGTACTGCTCTCATCTTTGGGATGGATCTGCCAAGTGCCAACTAGATGCGCTTGAGTCTATTGAGAAACGGGCCAAAAGACTCATTGGCGACGATATACTGGTCGAATCAAAGCTCCAAAGCCTTGAACATCGGCGACGAGTTGCTAGTCTAGAGGTTTTCTATCGGTTACATTTCGGGGAGTGTGCGATGGAATTACACAATCTAATTCCGTCAAGCCCGTTCCCTCATCGGACTACAAGACAAATGGCGATGCGCCAACGTTACATGGTGGACATTCCACCTATACGCACTAAACGTTTTGGGAATACCTTCATTGTGCGTACGACTAAGGAGTGGAATTCCCTGCCGGAGTCTGTGTTTGCCGATAGCTATAACCTAGGGGTCTTCAAATCAAGAGTGAATAGGTTACTTTTAGGTAAGCGTGCTTCATCTTCGACCACATCATCACTTACCATCGGGTGAGGTGTCTCGCGTTTGACCACCTCACCTGATGGTAAGCAAGTGTGGTAGTAAGATGGTATTATCAATAAAAAAAAAACATCTCAGTGACCGACAATACGGCTTTCGCAAAAACCAGTCAACTAGGGATCTTCTAGCGTATGCCATTCACATCTGGAGTGAGGCCATTGAGAAGCACGCGAAAGCACTTGCTGTTTCTCTTGACATCTCCAAGGCCTTTGAAAGGGGCTGGCACGATAGCCTTATTGCTAAACTACCTTCTTTCGGTTTACCCACTCAACTTTGCGTTTGGATTGAAGACGGAGTGATCGGTCTATTCGAGCGGTTATTGATGGCTGCTCGTCTGGCCAATTGGCAATTAATGCAGGGGTCCCTCAGGGGTCGGTTCTCTCAGCGACTTCATTTTTGCTGCACATTAATGATCTGCTTATGCCCGGTACCTTTGGATATGCAGACGACAGCACAGTTGCTGAGAGATATGTGTCCACCGCGCGTGCTGGTGAGTCACAGATCCAGTCTCTCCGTGAGGATGGTTGGGCGCTTGAACTTATCCTTGAAGGCTGTCTCCGAATGGGGTGATGCCAATTTGGTCAAGTTTAATGCAGGTAAGACCCACGCGTTTCTTCTCCGTAAAAAGGAGCCAATTCCAACCGACTCCTACTTTCCACGACGTAACCGAGCCGATAACCGATCGTATTGAGCTAGTGGTAACACTAACTTCTACCCTCAATTTTGGTTTTGTTTATCGAGACTAAGGCTCAACTACCAGCAAAAAAGTTGGTTGTAAGTTGCTTACCCACCCTTACTTACAAAACGTTTTGGGAATACTTTCATTGTGCGTACGGCTAAGGAGTGGAATTCCCTGCCGGAGTCTGTGTTTCCTGATCGCTATAACCTGGGGGTATTTAAGTCAAGAGAGAATAGGTTACTTCTAGGCAAGCGTGCTCCAACTTCGACCACATCATGGCTTACCATCAGGTGAGATGTTGGTCAAACGCGAACCGATTCTGAATTAAAATATATATATATAGTAGTGAATAAAATAATTGTGTTATCCAGAACCCCACTTACTCATGGCACCTGTAACCTCCAATTTGATTGCAATTGATATTACCAATTAACAATAAATATGTTTAGATATTTAGAACCGTTTATTTAATTTTTACTCAACTTATTACTATTTATATTAAAATTACCTACAACCCATCCTTATTAATTCAGTTATATTCATCCTTACTAATAAAATTGCCTAAAGATTCATTGTATTAGTATTGATTTCAGGGTGTATCTAGTTATCTACATATTTTGCGAAAAAAACATGGTCTTTATAACTACGTAAATTGCCCTTGTATGTGCATAACTGGTTTTTACTGCAGACGTTTGTTATCAAGCCATTTAATTAAGGGGTGTATATACATTTTTTTTCGTTTCCAGGGGTGTAACTCCATCGAAGGCTGGGCACGCCGCAATCGCGGCGATAAGTCCCCTCTTTGAGGAGTGGCTGGAGAGAGGCCACGGCGTCCTCACCTTCCGCCTGACGCAGGTGCTGACCGGACATGGTTGTTTTGGTAGGTACCTGTTTCGGATTCAGCGGGAGGACACGCCCGGGTGTCGTCATTGTGAGGACCACCTGGAGGACACGGTGGAGCATACGGTCGAGGTATGCCCTGCTTGGGCGGAGCACCGCCGTGTCCTCGTAGAGGCGGTCGGCGGCGGCGACCTCTCGCGCCCTGCTCTGGTTCAGACCATGGTGCGGAGCGAGAGGGAATGGGATGCGGTCGCCTCCTTCTGCGAAGCAGTCATGCTAGCGAAGGAGGAGGCCGAACGCGCGAGGGAGAGGCAACTCTCTTCCTCGCGCCCCAGCCGTCGTGGTAGACGCCCCGGGCGTCGGGGATCGCGAGCCGATTTCCGGCCACCGTAGGCGCGGGCCTGCGGACGGCGAGCAGGGGTAGCTCACCGTCCGGCAAAGACCAGGCCCGGGTCGGCGGCGCGTCGTGTTCCACGTGCGCCTCAAGGAGCCGTCAGCATTGGTGACGGGGCTTCATAAAGCCATAGCCTGCCGGGGTCGCGGAAATATAGTAAAAAGATACCGCGGCTCCGGAACTTACGGGCAGCTGAAGGGACAGGGTGGGTTTTTAGTCAGTAGAAGTCTGACACTCCCTCCCGCTTAACCCAGAGCGGGAGAAGTTATTCGATGATTTTCCCACCCAGAAAAAAAAAAAAAAAAAAAAAAAGGGGTGTAACTCCATGCTAACTTCGTTAATAACTATCGTACATAACTGTAATTAAATGAGGCAAAAGACAGCCAAAATTTAAGAACTTTCATCTTAGGAATCAATTTTATAAGTATAAAAATGAAAGAGATATTTGAGAAAGTTTTTTTTTGTTTACTCTTTTGCTCATAGCCAAAACTATGGGTTTTGGAGTTACGCCCTTTGTAGCGGAAAGCGTCGATATACTAAACATACTGTTGTGTGTGAAATATACAGAACAAAGTAAACCAATAAATATAGTAAAATAAATAAACCAAAAAATAAAAATTCTACCGTCTAACTATCTACTTACTAAAAAAAGACACCTACCTACTTACCTGCCTACATTTCTCAATTTGCTTTTGTCATTGAATTTTTAATGTTCACCATACACTTACCTACCAAACATTTTCATTCCACTGTACGTGGTTACGCACATCATTTTGAATAAGTACAAAATTCAACAAAAGAGCGACAAATAAACCCGACCAACAAACAGCCGCATGTGAAGTAAGATACCGCGAGGCAGCCCAGATTGTGCAACTTACAGGTTCTGTCTCTTTCATTCAGATTAATCAGCAATATTTTATAGATTAACCTTAATAGTATACAGGTTAACCCGTATAAAGGTTAATCAAACAAATGGGTTAAACGTCTAACCGGTTAACCTTTTAATCCGAATAATGGGTCCTTGTTTTACTAGTCGTCTGCAGTTTTAACGCGCCTGACAAAAATAATACAGCAATTTGTTAACCATTTTTAAATGATTGCATTCGTTCCAAGTTGATGTAGTTCAAATTATTGTAATAAGCTAAAGATACAGTCTCCCGCCATGTCTGTTGGTCTGTTTGTTAACGATAAATTCAATAAAAACTTTTTTGCAAAAAATAATACCGACTTCCATACCAAAACACTACAAAGCCAAAAATAATTTTAATTTCGGTAGTCGGTCCTATTGGTTTTGTATTTTCTTTCGCCTTCCGAATTTTAAATTATTTTTATAATATTTTACTGATGATAGGCTCACTTTTGATCACCGATCAACTGATGCTAAGCAATCATAATATGGTTGAAGATGAAGCACACTTAGAAGTAAACTATTCATTCTTGATGTTCTTGACATAACGACCCCAGGTTTATATCTCATAATACGATAGTTCCATTATTGTTTTGCTTCTTACATTTATACGAATCTATACTAATAAAACAAAGCGAAAAAGTTTGATTGTTTGTTTGAATGCGGTTATCTTCGAAACTACTGGGTGGATTTGGATGAAATTTGGTAAGGAAGTAGCTTGAAGATTGAGGAAGGTTTTAACCGACTGCAAAATAAGGAGGTTTTTCTTGTGAAAAAGTCGACGGGAGCGAAGCCCCGCGCATCTGTTAGTACATTATAATATTTTACTGAAATTATTTAAGTATTGTATGAGAAAACATAAATTGTATTATGTATTCTTCATTGTAATAAACTAAAATATAAATTATCTTTAATCTTACTAAAATAGACAATCCTTGAATCTAGAATATCGCATTAGCTGTATTCAATTTAAAACTGACGAGATTTGATAAGCAATTTTTTGCTTTATGTCATAATTTGTAATATTTTCCAGAAGACGCAAAACCAAGGTTACCAAGGCAATTAACTACCTAACATTTAGTTAATGCTCAATTTCGTATAAAATAATTCGAATGATTAATTATTAATACTGACTGTTTTAGTTAATTTGGTGGTTGTGAGATAGAAAAGAATATAATTATCTTTACTACACATCAAATATAAATATAACCAGTCCATAACGTTTCTACTGTTGTGACCCAGGCCTCCACTATGAAAGGGAATGTGTCGTAACACTATTTATTTAAACAACACTAATACAATATCTGAATAATTATTATATTAAAAAAAATATGGGTACAATGGCAATTTTATCTGAGATAGTTCACTGATACAGAATCTTTCTTATGTGCATGGTAAAATTTTAAAGATATAGGTAGAGATATAG
This sequence comes from Tholera decimalis, assembly GCA_943138885.2. Lineage (NCBI taxonomy): Eukaryota > Metazoa > Arthropoda > Insecta > Lepidoptera > Noctuidae > Tholera > Tholera decimalis. The sequence continues at coordinate 18,507,707 of OW964573.2, read as the reverse complement.
GAGATATTTTAGGTTGTATGTATTTCATCCAATGATTGCCTCCCGATGTTAGCAAAGCGGGAGGGTTAACAGACTTTTACTGACTAAAACCCATCCGTGTTCCATCATAATTATGCCCTTCGTGTTCTGATATACGGGTTCTATATTCCCTGCCCCATATGACCGTCAGCCTATAAAGCAAGAGTGAACAGGCATCTTCTCGCTTCGCTTCTCGCAGCTCGCTCGTTCGATCGTAGACCTTATTTTACACTTACCATCAGGTGCGATCGAGGTCAAGAGCGGACTCATTCTTAAAAAAAAAAAACAAATACCTACGGTGGCATTTATTTCAGTTCAGTCATATATTTGAAGTCATCAGTTGCGTCAGACTGCTTCAAGTGATATGTTTGGAAACATTTACAAATACCAACTCATCTCGCTTCGCTTATCGCAGCTCGCTCGTTTGATCGTAGACCTTATTTTACACTTACCATCAGGTGCGATCGAGGTCAAGAGCGGGCTCATTCAAAAGAAATACCTACGGTGGCATTTATTTCAGTTCAATCATATATTTGAAGTCATCAGTTGCGTCAGACTGCTTCAAGTGATATGTTTGGAAACATTTACAAATACCAACTCATCTCGCTTCGCTTATCGCAGCTCGCTCGTTTGATCGTAGACCTTATTTTACACTTACCATCAGGTGCGATCGAGGTCAAGAGCGGGCTCATTCAAAAGAAATACCTACGGTGGCACTTATTTCAGTTCAATCATATATTTGAAGTCATCAGTTGCGTCAGACTGCTTCAAGTGATATGTTTGGAAACATTTACAAATACCAACTCATCTCGCTTCGCTTATCGCAGCTCGCTCGTTTGATCGTAGACCTTATTTTACACTTACCATCAGGTGCGATCGAGGTCAAGAGCGGGCTCATTCAAAAGAAATACCGACGGTGGCATTTATTTCAGTTCAATCATATATTTGAAGTCATCAGTTGCGTCAGACTGCTTCAAGTGATATGTTTGGAAACATTTACAAATACCAACTCATCTCGCTTCGCTTATCGCAGCTCGCTCGTTTGATCGTAGACCTTATTTTACACTTACCATCAGGTGCGATCGAGGTCAAGAGCGGGCTCATTCAAAAGAAATACCTACGGTGGCACTTATTTCAGTTCAATCATATATTTGAAGTCATCAGTTGCGTCAGACTACTTCAAGTGATATGTTTGGAAACATTTACAAATACCAACTCATCTCGCTTCGCTTATCGCAGCTCGCTCGTTTGATCGTAGACCTTATTTTACACTTACCATCAGGTGCGATCGAGGTCAAGAGCGGGCTCATTCAAAAGAAATACCTACGGTGGCATTTATTTCAGTTCAATCATATATTTGAAGTCATCAGTTGCGTCAGACTGCTTCAAGTGATATGTTTGGAAACATTTACAAATACCAACTCATCTCGCTTCGCTTATCGCAGCTCGCTCGTTTGATCGTAGACCTTATTTTACACTTACCATCAGGTGCGGTCGAGGTCAAGAGCGGGCTCATTCAAAAGAAATACCTACGGTGGCATTTATTTCAGTTCAATCATATATTTGAAGTCATCAGTTGCGTCAGACTGCTTCAAGTGATATGTTTGGAAACATTTACAAATACCAACTCATCTCGCTTCGCTTATCGCAGCTCGCTCGTTTGATCGTAGACCTTATTTTACACTTACCATCAGGTGCGATCGAGGTCAAGAGCGGGCTCATTCAAAAGAAATACCTACGGTGGCACTTATTTCAGTTCAATCATATATTTGAAGTCATCAGTTGCGTCAGACTGCTTCAAGTGATATGTTTGGAAACTACAGGAAAAAAAAAAACTACTGAAGTTACAGGAAAATATATTTAATTTGCACAAATTTCAAAGCATACTATCTAAATAATTATCTAAATAAAAATAATAGTAAGAAACAATGTGTGCCTCACGACAGTGCCAAGTTTGTTATAATCATACCTAAAACATGATAATTGTTATTATGAGACTATTATGTTTTGTTCTCTATCGTCACTACACTACATACCATTTAAATAATTTAAAACTCAAGTAATGACGTAAGAGTAAAAATAGCTACAAATGTAGTGTGCACGAAACACGTGCATAGCCTGACTAGTATACCAATTTATTTTAATTATGTAGGTGTTATAAGTGAATGAGAATAATAGGCATAGATTGTACGGAGAATCATAATTTTATTGTGAAGATACATGATTTATTGTATCTAAAAATTACAACAGAGAGTGGCACCTTATGCATATATAGCATTGTCAAAGAAATTCCGCCAGTATTTTGGGCATATTACCAAACGAAAGCTTTGCGGACAAATATATTTTAAGAAATATTATAGTTAAGATTAAGGAGGTTGTTTACAAGTTTACAAGGTTCCGTAAAGTAATTAATTAATTTTAAATAGGTAGCGATGATGTTACCTCAGATAATTCTTTGTCAGATTTCTGCTAGATTCCACCAATATGAATCACAATGGAGGAACCCGTTGACATCCTTCAAAAGTCAGGTTTAGGTTCAAAACGTACACAGCAACATAATCTAAATATATATAACTCAAAGGTGACTGACTGACTGACTGACTGATTGACTGACTGACTGACATAGTGATCTATCAACGCACAGCCTAAACCACTGAACGGATCAGGCTGAAATTTGGCATGCAGGTAGATGTTATGACGTAGGCATCCGCTCAGAAAGGATTTTGCGAAATTCCCACGGGACCGGGATTTACACGGGAAAAACTTTCCACGCGGGCGAAGCCGCTGGCACAAGCTAGTTATGTATATATGTTACCGGAAATGTATACAATTCCGAAGCTATTTCGGAAATGTAGAAAGTATTGTTTCAAGGATTGTTTAATGCACACATTGCCTGGGAATTGTGTACATTTCCTAGGATTTGTATAAAATTCCGATATTGTTTTAGGAAATGTATAAAAGGAATGCTTTCTGTGAACGATATAAATGAAACAAAGTGAGATACTGTATTTAGATTCAATAATAAGTGTCACTTTTAATGATTTTGTGGCATCGAGTTGCCACGGCTAACATACCACAGATAAACCTTCGATGGTTTAGGTGGTTTATGTTCGTAACAAATGTATTCGCATGTTTTAAACAATAAACGATTAAAAAACAGGATTTTTATTAAGACTCTCATTGAGACAAACAGTTAAGAACCATTTCGTAAAGAAATATAATATTCGTATGGCTTTTTACTAATTAAGGCTAAAAAAATAACTATTTATTATTTTTAAAGGCCATCTAGCACAAAAAAGACTTATATGTATTTGCATACAAAAGCTCAAACTTTCACTTGGCGAGTAATCAGTCTGTCATGTAGGTACCTTATATTTCTGGGTGGGAAAATCAAAGTACACTTCATTTTCGGACATTTCACAAGTAAATTTACTTAATTTCAAAGTAATTAAATGAAATACTCACAAATATTTGTAAAAGATGTTTTATTAACAATTGCTGTATTTGTTCTATAGTTAATTAGTCAGTAGAAACAAAAATATTTTGATTTATGTTTATTTTTGTAACGGTAAATCTTGGCAGATGTCCCATCACTAATGTCGGATTTTGCCGTCATGGGCATTGTACATCAATATAATTTTCTTAAAATAATATTACTAATTCATATAACTTTAGACATTATTTTTAAAATTTAAGTTTATTAAACTGTAAATGATAACTTAACTAACTATTTACCTAATATAAACATCTTTTTGATAGAATACAGCGTAATTAATTAAAAAAGTACATTAAACGAGCTGTGGTATTTTGGTCGTAAATATACGACCCTGGCGAAATGGGCCCGAAAACATTTGTCGGATTATCCGAATAAACGGTTAAAAGGTTAAACTGTAAAGGGGATCAATTAATTATTATTTAAATTGAATATACAAATAATAATTATCAGAATTCTACGCACAAATATTTATGCTGTGGTACAATGGTCCCACATAATTTTAAATTTCTGTATTCATTTGTCTGGGTTTTAGTAAACATGAGAATTAGTTTAAAGTAATAATTGCCTCACACCGTATCATAAATGCATTTTTATAAACACTAACAATTTGTTGAGGTGCGGAAACAGAACCTGCGACATGAAGGGCTGAAGCAAATTGCTTAAGCACTGCGCCAACCGTGTGATCTAGTTTCCATATTTGTATAATTTTATCATTATTGTAACAACAGCAATTTGAATTATGATGATGATTACCATTGTATTCGTTTTAGATACAAATATACGAGTTATCTTTAGTTATTTTAGTTATCTAATGTTAATAAATTTATAAGAGAATCTCGTGATTGAATAATAACTGCTGCACAAGTCAGTCTTCGCTATTAAGCAACGTTTGTCAGTCGATTCGTGAATGCGTAGCTATTCCTTCGTACCTCAAAAAACAGGTCCACTCATAAACATCTTTAACAGTCGTAACGGGAAGCCAGAAGTTAAAAAATCTGACAATAGTCTTACCAAGGAGTATTGTGTTTTCTAGTTACTGGATTGTGAAGGTCAGACTTTTTTTTTATCGTGGTAAAATTATCAAATAAGTCCTCCCACCCCGGGCAGGGTGGGAGGGACTGTCAGACTTTTACTGACTAAAATCCACGGTGTTCCTTCAATAACCCTTTACGTACCGGGGTCACGGTAATGGGATGAGTCCCACGACCCCGGCAGGCTTCGGCCCTCTACGGGGGGCCTCGTCATATTGCTGACGCTCTTTTAGGCGCGCGTGGAACACAACGCGCCGTCGACCCGGGCATGGTCCATGGTCGGACAGCGAGTTGCCCTTTACTCGCTGTCCGCATGCCCGTGAAGGTCAGACTTGCAGTCGTTTTATATCATAATCTGCTTAGCCTACTATCTCAACTATGTTGTTATCGGCTTTCAGTCTCCCGAATGCAGCTGAGTACTAGTGTTTAACATAAAGTGACTGACTATCTGACTTCCACATCCCATTAGCTTGGTAACACGACACCCCTGGCTAGATCAGTGTCAGATTTGAGAGCTCAGACTCAGAACTCTTCGTAATCTTTTTATATGTAAAACTTAATACATATACAACGTGTAACGGAAACCCCATATCTATCCAAAAGGGCTGAAGACAACACCTGGTATGGAGTCTCTATGCACAGTTTTAGCACAAAATAACTGACTCAAAGAATTGATACCAAATTATTGGTTTCATATATTTCTTGAATACCAATCATAACAAACGTGTCACAGCATTACGAGGGTCAATAACTTTCCACGTCACTTGCCAATAACACGATAATTCTTTTCGTTCTTCATAATTTGAAAAATTCGGTCTCCGGTATTGTGTATTGGAATTTGTAATAAGTTCTACACACGTAGACTTAGGATTACAAAACCCTTGCCATATCGTTTGTTATCATCCAAAGAAGCCATGCACTTGGTATGTATATACCCTTTAAATTACACGTTGTATAATTATAGTGCTATTCAGCTGCATTTGTCAGACTGAAACCGGTCTCCGGTCCTCGACGGTGGGAATAGCTATTTCATGAAATACATAATTATACTTATATCGCATTTGTAGACATCGCGTATTAAACTTTTTAAACGGCTTATATAAGCCGTTTAAAAAGGAAATTCTTATTAAAATATCAACTCTGACAATATCGTACATACTTAGTTCTCGTATGAATGTACAGACTGCATGGATTCTAACATGCTTAAACTAAACACATTAAGGACTTTGCTTCGGTATTTATTTTCGGGGTAGTCAGTTAAAAAACACCGGGCTGGTCTAGTTAACATTAACGAGGACGTGTATTATTGTGGGATATATTGATCAATGTTTCCATGAGGATGAAGTCGTGGCCAACAGTTAGTGCCCAATAAATAATTGTATGTTTTGTTTTATTGTTTAAGATCGGATATTAGAAAGACTAGTTGGACACACTTCTCATCATTCCACTTTTATTTTGATATTTTCTACTCTTAAAAGCTTACATAAGTAATAAATACCATATAAGAATATTGAAATAATAAATAATAATCCTATAAAAACGGTTAGAACTAGCTCTAGTTCGAGGTACTGTGCCCAAGACATGTTGGCGGCGGGCGCTCGTAGATGTGTGGCACCGCCGTGACGCAGCACGTGCTCCGTCCACCACACGGCACGCTCCAGTGGAGACTGTGGCTGGTCGTTAATCTTATTCCGTAGGCTGACTATGTTACGACGATAGCTGAAAACAGCAGAAAAAATCATTTGAAACTCTTGATACTAAACTAGTCATCCCTTTCAGTAGGTACGTTCTCATGTAGGTATGTTAAAAATAAGGAAGCTGATCGTCTGGCCGGAGAAGCTAATTTTGACGGAATACCATTTTCCTGTTTACCTTACTGTATACGGATTGTTTATACTTGGTTAGTGATAACTGTACAAAGATTTGGAGAGAACACTTCGACGAGAACCTCTATCCAAGGGCATTTGGTATAAGACTTTACAGTCATGTCTTAAGCGATCACCTTGGTTTGTAGATTCTGGACTGAGTAGATTAGATGTAGTGACCGCCCTAAGACTTCGGTCCGAACAGATACCACTAAATTTTGCCCATATGATGGGCAAAGCGAACTCTCCTAATTGTACTGAGTGTTATGTGGTTGAGGATGTGTACCATGTGTTGGCCGGGTGTGCCCGGAATGGCCCTGGAAGGGTCACCTTGATGCTCACCTACAATTTAGATCTATGAGAATTATGTAGGTGCAATAATATAGTCCTAGCCCAGCCTCCGTTAGAAAATGCTGAGGGTGTAAAAATTAGTAAATTTAACAACTAAGCATTGACTTATAACATTTAGAGTCTTCTAAGTCAATGCTTATTTGCTAAAGACATAGTTGAAGGTAAGACTTAGGCTAGAATTAAGTTTAGAGAGTAAGTTATTATTGTGAGGCTTATGAGGGTGGCATGATCATGGTTGATCAAACTCTCTATGATATGTAAGTCATATGTGGATCAATCAATATCCATCAAACTCGTCAGATAAGTAATGGCGAACCGTATATAATTACAATACCTTGTCTTGTAAAGGTTATATAGTATCTGTGTATATATGGTATGTATTTATGAGTCAAACAGTAATAATTAATTTTATTTTAATTAACACTGGTACTCAATTACACATGGCGCGGCAAATGAATTGAAACTTACGGCTTATAAAAGTAAACAAATTATGTATGGGGATAAATGCAATCCGAGATACAGGCCACCGCTTATTCTTCTTCTTGGTGTCAATGGCACGACAATGTTCATGGTGTTAGCCCAGAATTTTGCTACTTACACGGCGTCGCGTCGGTAGCGGTGCAGCATAGTTCACATTAACGTCTAGTTCAGATGCAGGAAGCCCCAAATTACCTGTCACGTAGAGTCAGTAATTTCGTACCTGTCATCTCTAATAACAGTGTTAATGGCAGTCCTTAAATCTTCCTCAGTAAAAGTTTCCATATGGAGTTCGAGTCCTATCTTGTGGTGAACATATCTTTCTACATTGAGCCATTGATCTCCAAACATGGGTATACCAATCAGAGGTACGCCTGCTGTGATAGCCTCGTCTGTTGATTGTAGACCTCCTTGTGTTATGAACAGTTTGACATTTGGGTGCTCTGAAATGTCAAGATTGGGTTTATGACTTTCTGTGTAAGGGAACAAAAAAAAAAAAACAAACTGTGTCACCAACCTAGGTAAGTAACACAATAGTCTGAAATAGGAATTAAGGAAAGAAAAGAAAGAAGCAAAACAAACTCAAAACAACATAAAGTTTTGTCTTATATTATGTTTTTGTCCTTGCTAATACAAATTAAAAATAAGTGTAAGAGGGTAAGATCATAAATATTCCATATGATCTATTTATTATACGACTTATTTTTGCTACAAAACAATATAAGGTGAATACTTTTTGCGAGTTACCAAGTGGTTAAAATGCGTTATTATGATGATGATTTAGAAGATACTCATAAATAAAATAACATTATTTACTTAGTAAGTCCGATTGTGGCCACCACTTAGAAATATGGATATTGTCTGTACGTCCTGGCAACTCCTTTGCATCCCATTTCCATATCACAGCGTACGGTAATTGCGATAGAACTTTTACCAAAATTCTCACTTTATCAGCTTTAAGATGAGAAGTATCCACGTTTGTTCCAAAGCTTATGTAAATCACACCAGTTTTAGATGAGTCTAATAAAGATTTCACATCCTGAAAAGATTATATATCATATGAAGCTGATAAATAACATACATATATTCAAAATAGAACAAATATGTTGTGAACAGCTATAAAAATTAGAAATCATTAAATGGATAAATTAATAATCAGCGTAAAAGTTTAACTGATGTAAAAGAAATATAGTAATTACAAAGTGATAGAGTGTCGTTTGAGTGAAACGACAACCTATAAATAAACAGCTTGGTAAACCCTTTTATTTTGATAACCCACATGACTTTGTCACGATAAAATATGCCTGCACATAATGTCGCCGTTGCCATATTGCTTTATTAATTGATTTTGTCTTTGACCAATTATTGTTAAAGTCAAAATATGCTACATTAATTTAAATAACAAATCAATAAAAAACTTTGGGACGTAGTTAAATTAATGGGTGGTTTTTGATATGTATATAAATAAAACGTATTACACTAACCTCACATGACATCCCAACTAGCAAAAAGTAATCTTACAAATATCCCAAGACCATATTTTTTCCAGTCTTATATCACACTTATAGACATATATAAGTGTGGATTTGGGCGCACTTAATAAGTGTATTCACCCTTACAATTGCCTTATAATGGTCTCGCAAAGTGTAATTTTAAACTCGCAAAACTCTTGCTGATACTTTTATAAGGAAAACAAACTTAAAACCCAAGTAGCACAGATAGCTGTATAATTACTCACTTTTAGACCTATTTGAAACTCTATGCGTATTAAGACTCTTTTAAGAGTACACTGGTGATCCTACAGCTGCATAATAACTGTCAGTGATATTTAAACAGCTTAGGCTGATTAAGAGCTGCATAAAGGCTGATTAAAACCGACAAAACTACCATTAATACGCTTAGAGTGCTATAAAGGTATATTTTCAACGACGCTATTCAGCTTTTAACCTTTTCTAATGCCTTAGCAGTAGTAAGGCCGTTTAGTGGATGAAATTACGCCAAATGCTGTATAAGAAGGTATTTGTGAACTCCTATTACACTGACGTATTAAAGGGGCACGTGTGAACTATTATAACGTTAATAGCTGTATAATGGTTGATTTGTGGCCCACATTACAGCTTATTGCTGAATATGTCTACCGCTAATCAGCCTTTATACTGCCATTGATAGTGTCTGCATAGTGGCTGTTTAAACATTCACTAGATGCCTCGCAGCTGCTTAGAGACTCACTAGTGTATCGAATTAACAGCTTTTACTTTATAGTGGTTCACATAAGTACCTTTAATCAGATTTTATCTGAATAGAAGTAACATGTGGTACTGTAATCAGTCAGTGTAACTTGTAACGTTGATGGCGATTATACTGACGTACAAACTATAAATATACTGATTCATTTTTTCAACTTTTGAGATGTTTTGTGTATGAATTAGGAATGTATTGCATTAGTTTTTACTTCCTGATAACATAATAATAACTCTTTATCTTATAATTCTTTTCAAAGAACAAAAAATTGTTTATTCAACCATTCATCACGGCTTATTTATATCACACAACTAATTAGAAACAGAATATTTTCAAGGCGCACTAAAATTTTCTTAGACAATATATATGTATAATGTCAGTGAAATTACATTCCCAATCATTTTTATTTAATTAATATGTAAAACATAGTACTTATCAGGGAATATGAATATTCCACGAAACAAGTGTTCAATTGGCAGCTACGGGTTATTATATTTGCTTCTATATATTTGCTACATCAAATATGTTCACTTTTACACTGGCCGCAAGCAGCCTTTCACGGTTTAAAACATCTATTAAAAGCGTAGATGTGACATATTTACTGAATAAAGAGTAACTTGTGATCTCTTATTCAGTCGATATTCAGCGGATAGCACTGTCGTTGCCCTTTATAGCACTGTTAAATTGCTGCTACACAGCTCCTAAGCAGCTACGTGAACTTAAGGCTGAATAATTTGTGCCCATTTAAGAGTTATAAGAGCTGTGTAAGGCCCTACACAGACGTTATTCAGCTTTTTTATTCAGCTTTAAGCATGATGGGAATCCGTTATTCGGCTGATAAGCAGCCTTGTGTGCTAATTGGGAAGTGACTTACAAGGGCATGCTTTAAGGGCAAATAACCTTAAAGTCCTCTTAATTATGCTATTTTAAGTGTAATATCGCTTGTAGTCCTCTTTGTGATCTCCTAATAAGAGTGTAAACACAAACCGCCGTGAGCTAAAGGTAAAAATTACGAAAATATTAAAAAGTCACGTAAAAACTCAATATTATATTACTTTATTTTCCTACAATATGCTAGTGTGTAAGCTTAGTTTGTCACGCACTTTATGCGATTATTAGGTTGCGAAGTAGTTTTTCTCGATTATTTTAAAATTTGAATAACAGTATTTTCACGGGCCTATGCAACAATGTGTCTTTTAATATATACTATTTTAATTATTTCCAAAATAATATCGAAATGTCGTCATTACGATTAACCACGACTCATAAGTAATGTAATAAGTGCTTTATCAAAACAATATAAGTCCATATTTGAGCCATCGGTCCATGGTTGATATTTGATATTGATACTGCTCATAATTTTAGGGTGCCTTAATAAGTAAAAGCAAGCCAAACAACGAAGTCATTATAGGTACAAGTAAATAATTAATCCCATAAAAAACAATACTTGTCAAAAACCCAAGTCTCGCAACTTAGTTCTTCTACCGTAAAAAGTTGTGAGATCCATGTAATGCCAAGTCGGTTATTAATTTATTCAGTCCCTACTTAAGGGACCTTCTGTCTTAAGTTTTTACGTAATTATCTAACCTAACGACATCATATAGTGACCATATCAATATTAAAAATCTTTACCGTTTTAAATAAATAGATTGACTCGGCCATCGCATGAAAACACAATATATCTCACAAGTAATACATATATAAATTATATTGTTTATTGCGATTGCCAAGTCAATCTATTTATTTAAAACGGTAAAGATTTTTAATATTGATATGGTCACTATAAGATGTCGTTAGGTTAGATAATTACGTAACAACTTAAGACAGAAGGTCCCTTAAGTAGGGACTGAATAAATTAATAACCGACTTGGTATTACATGGATCTCACAACTTTTTACGGTAGAAGAACTAACTTGCGAGACTTGGGTTTTTGACAAGTATTGTTTTTTATGGGATCTCATTGCTTTTTGTAGAAAGTCCTACTTTTTTCCTTTCCGGTAGCTTCTACTTCTTGTATACCAACAACAAGTTTTCTTAAAGCCCTCTCTCTGTCTTATGAGCTTTTCTTAGTTTTGTAGGTAGCCTTCCTTTTTTTATTTTCTGGTACTACTTCTTGAACTTCAGCTAAAGTTTTTTTCAAAGCCCACTCCATGATGTCTCTATGGGTTTTTTTCGGAGGCTTTGATACGCACATATGAATACGCACGTACGTCTTTTGCATTAGTTGGTAATAATGAATGCCGCACTCGTCAAACGTCTCGGTTAAAGTTAATCCATAAGTAAGTAATTATGCAATTTCGGGAAATTTACTCTACTTAATACTCCCCAATACTCTTAATACTTCTTGCTTTTTTATTCCGTTGACCATTTAACAAGTTACCTTTGAGCATAATTATTATATCTAGATACCTATCTACACTGGAAGACACGGTGGAGCATATGGTCGAGGTGTGCCCTGCATGGGTGGAGCACCGTCGTATCCTCATAGAGGCGATCGGCGGCGGCGACTTCTCGCGCCCTGCTCTGGTTTAGACCATGGTGCGAAGCGAGAAGGAATGGGATGCAATCACCTCCTGCTGCGAAGCAGTCATGCTAGCAAAGGTGGAGGCCTAACGTGCGAGGGAGAGGCAACTCTCTTCCTCGCGCCCCAGCCGCCGGGGGAGACGCCCCGGGCGTCGTGGATCGCGAGGCGATTTCGGGCCACCGTAGGCACGGGCCTGCGGATGGCGAGCAGGGATCGCTCACCGTCCGGTAAGGACCAGGCCCGGGTCGGCATCGCGTTGTGTTCCACGCGCGCCTCAAAAAGCTGTTAATACCAGTGACGGGGCCTCATAACGCCATTGCCTGTCGGGGTTTATGGGAAAGTTCAATCGAGATACCGCGGCCCCGGAAATTTAGGGCTTACGAAGGAACAAGGTGGGTTTTTAGTCAGTAGAATTCTGATACACCCGAGCGGAAGAAGTCATTCGATGATAATTTTCAACAAAAAAAAAAAAGTACCCATCTACATCTATTATTTCATTATATTATACAGGTACACTGATTAATTAACTGCAAATGTACCTTTGTAATCCTATGTATTAAATGGGATTACAAAGTTATTTATGCAGTTGATGTATCTAGAAAACTGGAACGAAATTGAAAAATATTATAGTTTTTCCTTGATTCATATACTAAACACTAATTGTATTCTAAATTTGAAGCTTCTATGTCTGCTAGAAGTGCTTTAGACTTTTGATGATCGGTCAGTCAGTGAGTGACAAAATTTACATAATTAAGGAAATTGACTCGTTATAATTCTTAAACTACTGGTTCAAATTGAATGAAATTTGAAATATACCGTGCTTCTAGTTTTATCTACAAAGAAGTTATAGGGGGTCGAAAATGGCCTTAATTGCTTCGAGAAAAGAATGGTACGGCCGTGCCGCTTTTTTGCTCGACTTGGCCGGGGCACTGCCGTGCCCCCACATCCATAACGTTAATTCAATGTACCTGATTTTATAATAATTTCTCGTGTCAGACACAACAAGGAAAATAAATAACCCTTAATAGAGAATTGTTTAAGACACTTGTAAGACTTACTTTTTAATATGTCTTAGGTGAGATAAATCGCACTTATAACAGTAGTTTTACAGAAATCTAATAAAACACTTAGTATAGTCACTTATAAGATTGAGTGTACTTATAAAATGTACTTATAAATATTAATTAAGAATCAAAGGCAATTAGACTTGTAAAAGGTGCTTATAATACCACTGCTCTTATTAATATTATATAACGTTATCTTATATACGTCTATAAGAATAATGTTACAAGTATGAATGCTCTTAAAACTTAAATAGACTTATAAAATAACACTATGAGAGTTTCTGGCTTTATCAGAACACATATGAACCTTATATGAAACCATAGCTCTTACAAGCTTTTGTATGTAAGGATATTAAGGGTTTCTGGCTTAATAAGAACACGTATAAACCTTTTATAAAACCAGAGCTCTTACAAGCTTTTGTTGGTAAGGGTATTTTGCTAGTTGGGATATTATTATTGAATGACAATCGATTTGGTACTTACCACAGTTAATTCTCTGTCAGGCATCTGATGCAGACCACCAATATAAACGACAGACGGAGGTACAGGTCTTATACCTTCAAACACTGGATGCACATTTAGGAACAGCATATGAACATTATTCCAAAACTGTTTCACCGATGGTAATTCATGTCCGAAATGTTTTCTTAGCATGACATCTTCAAGCTGCTCATATTCTTCATTAATTTTGATTATTTGATATTCATTGTATATTACCTCCACCTTCTCCCACATGGTCAAGTTATAATTCCTTTTTCTATTGATTGACGGGTAGAGAAATGGATGAATGGGGGCGCCGACAGCTTCATAGTTTCCATAAGATGCACTAAATGAGCTCAATTCGATTAACGGCGCTTTGTAAACAAAAGAAAACACATGAGCAGATCTAAAGCAGGCTTCAACAAACACCAAATCAAATGTTTTGTTCTTATTATTAATCAAGTTTTGTACTTCTGAATGAGACAACTGTGCATCAATGATTGAAAGTCCGATATCCAAAAATAACCTAACCTGATCCGGTAATCCTCTTTTACTGTTCATTGGTACGGAAATGAATTTTTCCATCCATAGTTTGTATGATATGTCGTGAACATCAATTTCTATTAAGTTAGGAGGTGTTTCTCCTTTCGGAAAGGCTGGATCTGGGGTGATGACTGTGACTTCATGACCTCTTCTGGCTAGCTCCTGAGTTATAGGTCTGAACACCACTTGATGACTTAAAGATGGCACTGGAAACACTGCTAAAATGTTTGCTGTATCAATGTTATTAACAATTAATACACTTAATATAACTAAATTAAAAAACAATGTCATTATGTCGGTTGACAGTGCAGTACTAAACGAAAACGTTTCTGGTTCCTTCCTTTTAAACATCAATGTCTCACAAGAAAGTATAGGTATGTATATTCCGATTACAAATTAATTACGGTTATTGCATTTGTAGTTATCTCGGTGAGTGTTCAACTAATCGAGGATGATAAAACTATACAGGTTGTTTTAGGAGCGTTGTCATATAAATTTAAGCATGATGGTGCGTATTGGTTATATGTATAGTTAAGCCATAAAACAAACTGTATGTTGTTCTGAAAACTCGTTCACAAAAATCAACAAAATGTTCCAAACAAATCAGGTTGATGCAGGTTGTATCGTTTATTTTATTTTGATACCACCAACTGCGTCTGAATGTTTGTTTCTTTTTTTTATGTTTGCGATTGTTTCTTTATCTTATATGAAATACAGAACACTTATAATATAACAAATAATTGACCTTACAAATAATTGAAGTCAGTCTGTGGATGGACCACCTTAGCATATCTAAATTCCTCCCTGTCTCGATAAACATATAAAGTTGGTCCCGGCTACCATTTACATATCTTTGGCAGTCGTTACGGATAATCAGAATCCAAAAAAATCAGACACTGGTCTTTTCAAAGGGAATCGTGTTACTCAGTACTCCATGTAAAATACTTGTACTCAGTGCATCCGGTTAGATTGAGAGCAGAGAGCAGTCCTCAACATATCTAGCAAAGGCTAAGCAGATAATGGTATTAAATACAGAACATCACAGGATATGTCAAAACCACGTACTTTTGACACATCCTGTGTAGGTATACTGTATCTGGGTAAACAGAATAAATATTTACGATTTACGATAAACAGCTACGATATATGAGGTGTTTGACCACTCGTACCTATCTTACAAATCAGGGAATACAAATCGTTTAGCTTTGTGGTATTAACGGTTTTCCATTGAGTACACGTAGGTTCGCGTTTGACCACCATCTCACCTGATGGTAAGTGAGATTGTGGTGGAAGATAGACCACGATTACCTGAAAGTAGCCTATCTTGACTTAAAGACCCTTTTTTCTGGATGGTAAAATTATCATATGAATCCAACCGCTGTGGGTGGAGCGGAAGGGAGTGTCAGACTTCTACTGACTAAAAACCCACCCTGCTCCTTCTGTTGACCTTGCATTCCGGGGTCGCGGTGTCTCGTTAGAACAATTCCCGCAACCCCGTAAGGCAATGGCCTTATCGGGCCCCCTCAATGTTGCTGACTGCTCTTTAAGGCGCGCGCGGAACACGACGCGCCGCCGACTCATGTCTGGTCCTTACCCCTGCTCGCGCTCCGCAGACCCGCGTCTACGGTGGCCGGAGATCAGCTCGTGATCCCCGACGCCCGGGGCGTCTCCCACGGTGGCTGGGGCGTGAGGAAGATAACTGTCTGTCCCTCACGCGTTTCGTTCCCTTCGCTAGAATGACTGCTTCGCAGAAGGAGGCGACTGCATCCCATTCCCTTTTGCTCCACACCATGGTCTGAATCAAGATCCCGGCCTTGATTCAGACCATGTATCATTAAGGTAGCGAAAGGTCGCCGCCGCCGATCGCCACCATGGGAACACGTCGGTGCTCCGCCCAAGCGGGCCACACCTCAACTGTATGGTCCACCGTGTCCTCCGGGTGGTCCTCACAATGACGACACCCAGGCATGTCATCCCGCTTTATCCGAAACTGCGTCAGGCGGAAGGTGAGGACGCCGTGGTGTCTATCAAGCCACTCCTCAAAGAGGGAACTTATCGCTGCGATTTCGGCGTGCCCAGACTTAAAGACCCCTAGGCTATAGTTATCGGCAAACACAGACTCTGGCAGGGAATTCCACTCCTTCGTACGTACAATCAAAGTATTCCCAAAACGGTTTTTGTGTATGATAATATTCAATATATGTATATATTTATATTCAGTGTATTCAGACTTAAGGAACTCCGCAAGATTCAGATAAATAGATAGGTAACGAAGTGATCTAATGGTTTTTTTCGTTAACATTGAAGTACAAAACCTTATAACAGATTTATAGAAAGAAAGTAAGTGGTCACTTTAGTCAGTTTTGGCCACAGCAGGCCACTATAAAAATAGATTTAGACAAGTTGCATCTGTGAACTTAATCGTTTCCCGCCTTGTGGATCCCAGTTTAAACGCGATATAGCTAGCTGTTTTTTGATTGGGTATGGGATAGTATATTTTTTAATTTAATAAATACAACGTATCCCTGCAAGTCCCGACTCAGGAATTAAACAAAAGTTCCCTCCCTACTTGTATAAACATAGTAATTAATTGAGCAATAATAAATGAACGTAATCATTTCAAAATGGCAAACAAGTTTCCATATTATTTCTTTAGGCGCGGGAAAAAATTTAAACAGACGACACGCAAACTTATATATAAGCAGGCGCGGTCCGAAGGGTGGGGTCACAGGGGACATGACCCCAAATGAAAATCTTCTAAAATTTTGCAAAATAAGACTTTCCAAAATTATCACCCAATTTTGCAATAAAAATAAATCCATTTGTAATGTGTGCAATAAAGTTTCTTATTGTGAAATAAAGAAAACTCATTTATTCGACATAATTTATTGTTAGTGACTCCTCCGCCCAAAATTTCAGGCTGCGATCATACCTGTCTATATGAAGACCGCTTTTTTCTTCCTGTTTGCTATACCTGCAATACAATGCCACGTAAAGGAATTGAGTGTTTTCCCGATGGTTTTGTGGTCCAGAGAAGCCCTCTCACGCCTACTCAAAACAGCCTACAGTCTATCAAAGTTTCATCACAATCTAATAGGTGGTTGAAACCTTTAAGGACATACAAAGGACAAAAATTGGTTGTTATAACTTAATTTTACAGGATGTTACTGCGTTTAATATGTAAATGAAACTAAATGTACCTAATTGAAGTTACATTGCGAATTTACTATTTTACAAGTCGTCTGCAGTTTTAACGCGCCTGATAAAAATAATACAGCTATTTGTTAACCATTTCAAAATGATTGCATTCGTTCCAAGTTGATGTAGTTCAAATTATTGTAATAAGCTTAAGATACAGTCTCCCGCCGCGTCTATCGGTCTGTTTGTTCATGATAAATTCAAAAAATACTAACAGAGTGTCAAGCGGTTTTCATCAATGGATAGAGCGTAATATGTTACATGACGCAGGTTTTAGCATGTAATTTGATTGAAGTTTTGTGTGAACTATTAGAATGAATCCAGGCAAAGCTGGGCTGGGTCTCTAGTTAAATTAAAACAACAAACAGGAATGGTAATCGACGACTCAAAAAGGGAATAACAACCATTATGGCCAAGTAATAAGACCTAACAACATACATAAATAAGTATTTGAGACCAAAATTGCTCATATCTTAGTGTATTAAAAGCAAAGATTACTACAAAGTCTCGTTTTCTGATAGGTACATTTTTTCCGATTTAATCAAATGATTCTTCTTCTCTTCTTCTTCTTCGCTCTGGGTGGAGCGGAAGGGAGTGTCAGACTTCTACTGATTAAAAAAAACCTATTTCTTAAGTTGCCCTTGCGTTCAGGGGCTGCGGTATCTCGTTAGAACTTTCCCACAACCCCGGCAGGAGTCTAATAGGTTCTGTGATACAGCCACCTAACTTTGTAGTGTTAAAGTTAAGAGGAGGCTCCCTAAATTGTATGTAATTTTGTATTAATATTCTGAAACAATCACGCATACAATCAAAATGGAGCTTTAGTATATGATTTATTGGATCTTCTTCTTTCCATGTCTACACCAGTTTCGTAATTGGAACATTTTCGCTAGGTTCATTTTTTAATCGAAAATCATGTCTTTTTAAAGATTATTCAAAATTTAATAAAGATTACTCGGCTTTTATGTCTAAAATTAGTATTGACAGTAAGAAAATATGGTTTATTATCCAAATATAGGACATTTTTTCTCTTAGATCAATTATCACTTTAGTTATAAACGAAATAAGAATTGAGACTTACGACATTTAGTTTCGAACCAGAATATGGTAAAAGAGCGCACGCGATATTCAACTTTATTACTGCTGCGTTAACGTTTAGCATACAACGGCAGTTTCGAAACCGAACATGGTGAAAGAGCGCACGCGATATTCAACTTAATTACTGCTGCGTTAACGTTTAGTAAGCAACGGCCTAACCGGGGTGGATGTGGGCGGAGCTTGCGTGAAAATTATTTTGCACTGCCTGGTCTTAAACTTACTATCTGTGAATTATATTTTTAGTTATATATTATTTTACTGATGATAATAATACTTTTACTATTTTACGGCTTGCTTTTGATCACCGTCTCAACTGACGCTAAGCGATCATGTGGTAGAAGATGAAGCACACTTACTTAGAAGTAAACTTTACATTCTTGTCATAACGACCCTAGGTTTATATCTCATACTAAGATAGTTTCATAATTGTTTTACTTCTTGCATTTATACAAATCTATACTAATATTACAAAGCGAAAAAGTTTGATTGTTTGTTTGAATGCGGTTATCTTCGAAAGTACTGGGTGGATTTGGATTAAATTTGGTGAGGAAGTAGCTTGAAGATTGAGGAAGGTTATTACCTTTTAACCGACTGCAAAATAAGGAGGCTTTTCTTGTGAAAAAGTCGACGGGAGCGAAGCCCCGCGCATCTGATAGTACATTATAATATTTTAATGAAATTAGTTAATTATTGTATGAGAAAACATAAATTGTATTATGTATTCTTCATTGTAATAAACTAAAATATAAATTATCTTTAATCTTACTAAAATAGACAATCCTTGAATCTAGAATATCGCAGTAGCTGTATTCAATTTAAAACTGACGAGACTTGATAAGCTATTTTTTGCTTTATGTCATAACTTGTAATATTTTCCAGAAAACGTAAAACCAAGGTCACCAAGGCAATTAACTACCTAACATTTAGTTAATGCTCAATTTCGTATAAAATAATTCGAATTATTAATTATGAATACTGACTGTTTTAGTTTATTTGGTGGGTGTGAGATAGAAAAGAATAATCTTTACTGCACATCAAATATAAATATAACCAGCCAATAGCGCTTCCACTGTTCGGACCCAGACTTCCACCATAAAAAGGAATGTGCCGTAACACGTATGTATTTAAACAACACTTATACACTAATTTAATAATTATTATATTTAAAATAATATAGGTACAATGACGATTTTATCTGTGATAGTTCACTGATACAGAATCTTTCTTATGTGCATGGTAAAATTTTAAAGATATAGGTAAGTAGATATTTTAGGTATATGTATTTCATATACCGTTTTTTAGGTATGGGAAATCATCCAATGACTGTCTCCCGATCTGAGCAAAGCGGGAGGGTTGTATGACTTTTACTAACTAAACTAAAACACATCCGTGTTCCATCATTGGTCCTTCGTGTTCCGAGGCTGCGGTAACTCTTTCCAATAATTCCGCGACTCCGAAAAGATCTGATATACGGCTTTTGTATTCTCTGCTACATATAAATAATAAAAAAAAAAAAAAAAAACGTTTATTCGAGACCAAACATGAGACTTAATTTAAAAACCCACCAAACTGCTTAGCAGTTTGTCGGCGGGATTGGCGCTTGTTTTTACAATATTTTGGCTCTGAGGTACTAATATACGATAAAACTAAGTAGGTACAGACAGTTGTTGTGACAGCGCAGACCGTCGCGTCGCACGGTGGGCTGAAAATCGGCTTTCATAGACTTAGGCATTTTATTTTGCAAGTGCGAGTTTTTTTGCCGGATATCACTTCTATTAGTTATAACAATATACAAAAATGACACCAGAATTGATTCTGCACAGAAACGAAGGAATTATAATTTTTTTACGAAAATTTTGTATGGAGCTAGTATGAAAAATCGAAATATCTCTAAAACGGCAGCGATAACCGTAATATCCTTATAGGGGGTTATAGTACTAATTATTTATGATTTTTTGACATACGTTACATAATGGTTGTAGATGCCTTTTTTTTTAAAAAAATCGTCAAAATATTTTTATTTATTTTTACATATTTAAACGTTCCTTTTAGTGTTTAAGTTGAAGAATTCAGAGCTTTAACAACTCTTATCATAAAATAGCATCACCCCTATAGACCTGAAGGACTAGACAGAGGTGTGTAGTGTCTTGTTGATCTTGTAAGATTTCCAACAATACCAAATAGTTGAATATCAGTGTCAAAGTGCCCATGCTGTCGCTTCTTTTTGAAAGATAGGGGAATGAAATTGTTAATTGATCATACCCTAAAAGTATGATTACAACATAACCGGACACATAATAATAATAATATCCTTATAGGGGATTATAGTACTAACATTATTTATTTAAACATATGAAACTGTTCAAAACGATCCATGAACTGTGTCAAAGTTAAGAACATCGTTAGGAAGCATGCTTTTTCCCCAAATATTAAGAATATGTGAAAAAAAAAAAGACTGTATATAAACTTTTTATTGATAGGTAATTTAAATAAAACAGAAGTAACAAAAATAATATCTAATAAATTCAATTATACAAAATACATATTTGAAACTATAATTTATGAAATTATTAACTAAACATATTGGTACAATAAACTAACATAAATAACAAAAGAACATAAAGAAAAATAATTAAATTTTACAAATTTTCTTTACAACTTTCGTTGTCGGACTCCAATTCCGAGTCAGAATCCAGATCGGATATACCTACAAACTCGAACTCAGTTTCCGGAAACTGTATTAGGTCGAGAGTTTCAGCAAAAAAGGTTGTCTTCCTTTTGGCATCTAACTTCGGCCTTTGTGCACTTAGAAAAGGATCCGAAGAAACAACAAGCATATTTAGGATATCTTGATTAGAATCTTGCCTGCTTCTTTTCCGCGAATGATGTTCCCGGAACCTCCTAAAATCTTTGTTTCGAGACTCTGAGGCTTCTTCCGAGAGAGTCCCAATCGGGACAATATCATTTTTTTCGATTATGTCAGCTCCGTGTATTAATAGTTTATGTACGGTTGATGACATGTAGTACCAGTCGTATAATTCCACGTACTTTTCTGCTGTTTTGCGAGCAAAATCTTTAAAGTTGATGACATCGATCTTCTCACCAGATGTTATTGCTTGCAAAATAACAGCAAATCTTTTTATCAGGTTTTGATCCAACCCAGTAATAGCTGCAGTTTTATTGGGAAACTCGAAAAACTTCCTTGCGGTATTCCCGTCATTGGTAGTTCCCGAGCCTTGTTTTACTATATCAATTAACAGATTGAGCTCCTCTTTAAATTTATTTTGAATGTTTTTTTTTCTGTTTTGTAACATATCTTTATGCTCATTACTTCTTGCTGCCCACTGTTTGAAGTCAAGTCTGTACGCAATGTGTAACAGACATTCCATGCAATTTATACGGGCATGTAGGGATGATAGGCCAAATTCATATATGTCAGAACACACAGTTTTTGATGTTACAGCATCTAAGTGGTTCATTTCTGTTGGTTTTGCTAAGCACAGGTAGCATGATGCATTTGATCTAGCTTCAGAAAGGTACGTGCAGACTTTTGCGTCGATCATTGTCATCATTAGCTTATGAGTCACCCTGTTACTATTAATGCACTCTGTGGGGTTAAGGGCCTCAATTTCCTCATCCATTTTTCTTTTGTTATCAATGACAACTGCATGGCTTTCTTTTACAAAAGTGAACTGAACCGGACGACAATAAAAAGTTGAGCATGGTTTCGGGTTTGTCCATATAGTATTATCTCCATCTGTCAGTTTCAGTGGCACCAAGGAGGTCATGAAAATGCTTGAATCATCATGCTCGCCGTCCATTTTCTGCTTGTATCGGCTTTGATTGGAAGCACCATCAAATCCCCACTTCGATATCAGCTTTAACTGCTTATTTTCCACATTATCAGAAAGACTTTGAAGAATCCGCTTCACCGTGATGTCAAGTAAAGCTTGAAGTGTAATTCTAGCTGATGAATCCGTAACTGATACTGATTGATTAGGAGGGTAGCATGCAAGCTTAGTTTGTTGCAGTTTATAGTAGGATGGGTAAATATCCTTAGCACCTTCCCGAATGGCAGTCTCTCGCAACGTAATATATTGCCACTTTGAAAGCTTAAGTGAAAGAAGCAATCCAAGTGCTTTCTCTGGTGTAAATATTACTGTTTTCTTAATGCTTTCCTTGATTTTAACGGCAGCTTCTGGATTTTTGATCATATAATTGATTACAGATGCGATATCTTCATAACCTTCTTCTTTTAAACGTGCTGCAGCTGCATATGCCAATTCACAGGAATCCTCGCCTATGTGCTCACTAGATCTTCTCTTTTTCTGTTTGCTTCCCAGATCTTTGAATGGTTTTCGGGACCTTTTTGTCATTGTTCCAACAGTCGATGATGTCGAAGGTTCTGGAGAGACTGAGCGTGCTCTTGGTATCTCATCAACAGTTGGTTCTTGATTTATTAAAGTTTGCACGCAACTCGGCCAATCAATATTTGCTTGCAACCACTCTCCGTACGTATTTCTAAACTTATCAAAGAATCGTTTAGATTTCTGCCACCTGTTTAAAGCAGCTCGCGTGAATCTCCGTCAAAATTCTTTGAGAGTTACTTGATCTTCGGCAGAAAGGCAATCGCCTATGCGGGACACAATTGCACTAAACAATACTTCATGATTAAATGAAGGACACTCACTTTTTAGAAGAACAAACAAATCTAAGTTGGTGATTAAACTTTCCATTCTAAGATTTTGTAGTCGCAAAGCAAATAGTTTTAGTGTTAGCAGTTACACGGTTGTGAACAATCTAAATTATGGAACAAAATTATAGCCCTTTTATTGTATAAAGTCAATAATTAGTTAACTACCCTCATTAAAGTTATAAAAGATATGATAATAAAAATTTATAATCGTCAAAAACATTTCGTAGAACTCATAGTAGAACTAATCAACATTAGCAAATCACATTAGCTCACTAATTATAAAAAGGTGAATGCAGTTCTTAGTTGGTATTGTTGCGAGATATTTCAAATCATTTAATCACTTAATAGGCTCATTAGAATCAGAAGACTACAACCATCATTCTAATTACTTAATTACTTGTCATCAGACTCATTAGATGACTACACAATATGTTATTTTGTATTTTGAACGTATGCAAGGTTTTAAAATTCCTTTTGTGTCGATATTATTATGTGTCCGGTTATGTTGTAATCATACTTTTAGGGTATGATCAATTAACAATTTCATTCCCCTATCTTTCTAAAAGAAGCGACAGCATGGGCACTTTGACACTGATATTCAACTATTTGGTATTGTTGGAAATCTTACAAGATCAACAAGATACTACACACCTCTGTCTAGTCCTTCAGGTCTATAGGGGTGATGCTATTTTATGTTAAGAGTTGTTAAAGCTCTGAATTCTTCAACTTAAACACTAAAAGGAACGTTTAATATGTAAAAATAAATAAAAATATTTTGACGATTTTAAAAAAAAAAGGCATCTACAACCATTATGTAACGTATGTCAAAAAATCATAAATAATTAGTACTAAAACCTCCTATAAGGATATTACGGTTATCGCTGCCGTTTCAGAGATATTTCGATTTTTCATACTAGCTCCATACAAAATTTTCGTAAAAAAATTATAATTCCTTCGTTTTTGTGCAGAATCAATTCTGGTGTCATTTTTGTATATTGTTATAACAAATAGAAGTGATATCCGGCACAAAAACTGGCACTTGCAAAATAAAATGCCTAAGTCTATGAAAGCCGTTTTTCAGCCCACCGTGCGTCGTCGCCGGCACACGTGCAGGTGCGACGGACCACTATTTACCTATTCTGAAGCGCGGCGGCCCGCGCTGTGCATGCTTTCGTTGAAAACAATCTAGGCATATAATTTTTTTTTTTTTTTTTTTAACACATCCACACGGAACCTCATTGTTGTCGCGCGAACGCGGAGCTCAACAACATGTGTATTACATTACAACTTATTTAGATTACTTAACTTATTTAGAGACATTAGAATCATAACTTGCGACTACTTCATTCAGCAGTACAGTTTTAAGTTTATTCTTTAATGTTTGTTTACTAATACTGTTACCTTTTCTTAACCAGTCGTAATTATTGAACAATGTAGGGGTCAAATACTTATTGGTTCTCTTGCCGTAGTAATTTTTTACGGGTGGCCGCACGAATTTACGTTCTGTAACACTTCTAGTGTTATAAGAATTTTGCACATGCACTTTATACTGGTCGTTATAGAAATGCTCAAGAACCACCAAGTAGGTACTTGACCTTCTCGTGTACAGGAAGCAGTTTACATGCAACAAAAAGTTTCTCATAATTTTCTTTACATTCACGTTTAATTTTTGGGTTCACAAGATATTTCATAAAACGCAATTGCAATGATTTTGAACTGTTGAGATAGGTTTTAAATGTACGGCCATACGTGTATAAACCATAACTAAGCAGTGACTCGGCGAGGGCGAAATAAATTACACGCAGCGTTTTCCTACTCAGCGGTGCCTTCAGGATGTAGAACTTACCCAACACTGACCTAAGCTTTGCACACACTGTGTCAACCTGTGTCTTCCAGTTCATGTTGCGGTCCACCCACAGACCTAGATACCTAAATTTATCGACATACTCCAGCCTTTCACATACGCAGTTGACATTTCCAACGTGCATGCACTCATACGTGTGGCCCATGATACCGATATCATCACTATCGACATTCCTTGCAACTAGGTTGTGCGGTGAGTGCACATGCATCACTTTTGTCTTGCTCAGATTCAGAATGATGCCGTTGTCGTGCGCCCACCGAGTAATATTATCAAAGTCAGCCTGTAATACAGCCCTGGCCTCCTGTATATTTTTAGACGAGTACATCAGGCACATATCATCCGCATACATATATACACGACACTTCTCAACTACATTACTGACGCTATTTACATGCATGACATAGCCAACCGGTCCATATACAGAGCCAGTAGGCACTCCAAGGTTGACTGCAGCTTCTTTACCTACCACACCAGAAATGCTGGTCTGTAAGGTTCTTCCACTCAGGTAGGTCTGGAACCACCTGTTTGTGGGGCCCCTGATGCCGCACTCATCCATGGCCCGCAGCAGCACTTCATGGTCTAAAGTGTCGAACGCCTTTTTATAGTCGATGAACAGCGCAAGGACCTGGTGACCCTGATCCAGACTACTATTCATGTCTTCCGAAAACTGTGATAGTGCTGATATGGTGCTACGGCCGCGCCTGAACCCGTACTGCGCATCTGCTAGTATGTTATGCTGCTCCAAGAATTCGCCTACCTGACCGACTACTATTTTTTCAACTATTTTGTTTATCGCTGATAGGACAGCGATCGGCCTATAGTTAGCGTAATCCGAGTGTTCTCCCTGCTTAAATATGGGTCTAATTAAAGCTTTTTTTAGCAGACTTGGATATTCCCCTCTCGATAAACAGAGGTTAACAAAGTGCGACAAGACCGGTGAGATTTTATTCTTGATTATTTTTAAATCTA
Organism: Tholera decimalis; assembly: GCA_943138885.2. Taxonomy (NCBI): domain Eukaryota; kingdom Metazoa; phylum Arthropoda; class Insecta; order Lepidoptera; family Noctuidae; genus Tholera; species Tholera decimalis. The sequence continues at coordinate 18,481,792 of OW964573.2, read as the reverse complement.
TAACTCGAATGCAATCAATGCCCGGCGCCTTATCACTGCTCAGCTGGTCGATAACTTTACACACCGTGTTACTGGATACTGGTTTAAAACGAAACGTTACATCACTTGATCTAATATACTTATTTCTATCTAGTAATTGAACACTACAGTTATGTTTTATACTAACAATTTCTTGAGTAAATGTGTCTGCAAATTTACTACAATAATCTAATAATAATAATCTCAGTTATGCAGATGATATGGTTTTGCTGAGCCCATCAATCAGTGCCCTTAGAAAATTATTAGTTGTTTGCGAGTCCTATGCTGCTTCACATGGGCTCACTTATAATGTTAAAAAAAGTGAATTAATGATTTTTAAATGTGGGTCTAGCACATTGGATAATGTTCCTTCAGTGACTTTAAACGGAACAACTCTGCAGAGAGTTTCAGAGTTTAAATACTTGGGACATATAGTTACGGAGGACTTATCCGATGATGCGGACATAGAGAGGGAGCGTAGGGCGTTGGCGGTTCGGTGCAATATGGTAGTCCGCAGGTTTGCACGTTGTAGTAAGGGTGTTAAAGTTTCGCTTTTTAAAGCATTTTGCCAAACTTTCTACACATGTAGCTTGTGGGTGAAATATACGCGGCGGGCCTACAACGTCCTACGCGTACAGTATAATAATGGGTTTAGGATGTTGATGGGGCTTCCGCGCTTCTGTAGCGCTTCGCAGATGTTCGCGGAAGCCCATGTTGACGACTTTCATGCTATTATGGGGAAAAGAACAGCGTCAATTATTGGCCGGTTGCGTGGGAGTTCCAACGGCATCCTATGCACATTAAGTAGCAAAGTGGATAGTCCATTTGTAAAGCACTGGGCGCAAAGGCACGTGCCTGTTTGTAAGAGGCAGCGTGTGTATTGATAATGCATATTTAAATTTACTAACATAGTTTTTTAAGTAATTTTTGCTACTAACACTATGGATTATTAGTATTTGTTGATCCGAAATAAAGAAATTATATATATATATATATATATATATATATTATACATTGTGTCTTTACCTCCAAAGTATCTCTTAACTATATCATCTATATTTGCTTTTTTTCTACCTGTCCAGCTATTAATTTTGTCCCATATTTTTTTTTGGGTCTCCATTACATTTCTTTATTTCTTCCTGCCGGAAAATATTTCTTGATTTAAAAATTAATTTGTTTACTTTATTTCTAAATCGTGTGTACTCTAGTCTTTTAGTGTTATTGTTAGGTGTATTTTTCCAATCCCGAAATAAACTATCCCTACGCAACAACATATCATTTAAACCCCTTTTTATCCACGGTTGAGTATTCCGCTTTTTAGTCTTTGGCACTAAAGTCTTACTACTATTATAGATATCATTAAAAACATTCTGTAACTTATCATACATGGTTAACGGGCAATCAACAAACAACAATTGAGACCAATCATAATCGGTGATTTTCTTAGCTACAATCTTATTGTTTATCACATACCGAGTGTCCGAGTTCTTCCGTCACCGTCAGGCTTCCCGTCAGCCTTTAAAGAAAGAGTGAACAGGCATCTTCTCTACCTAGACCTCCTAGACCTCATCTTACACTTACTATCAGGTGTGATCGAGGTCAAGAGCGGGCTCATTCTTAATAAAAAAAAAAAAAAAAAAAAAAAAAATGTCCTAAAATATTTTAATATGAAAAGAAAAATCCTATCTCTTATCTTAGCTATTATCAATATTATTCCTAAAACTAATATTGCGACTAGTTCTAGTTCGAGGTACTGTGCCCAGGACATGTTGGCGGCGGGCGCTTAACAAAAATCAAAAATTTTAAGGACTAAAAGAGCTACCTATATAACAATGAAGTACAACTTACTAAGAAAGTTAGACTTCGTTAGCCACTTGTTTATCCTCATGTTCTCAGTTCTCAGTTCATATTATGGAAATCTACTAAGGACCAACTATTTCGTTGCTTATGACTTAAAAATAAAAAAATAAAAAAAAAAAAAATTCATTTATTGCAGGTCCATGACCCATATAAAATTAAATTAAAATAATAATTTTACTATTGCTTACAGTCATAAATTCCAAATGTCAAATAATATAACTATACGAGTAAACAGAGTTAAAAGAAAAATACAAAGGTGATTGAGTGAGAACAACTTATCCTGTTATACAATGTCAAATTATCAAATTAAATGTCAACATAAAAAATAAAAATTAATAATATCAGAATGTCAGAATGTCAAATTAATTGTAATCTATATGTCATACATACGTCAAACAACAGCAACGTGCCGGCCACAACAGTGCCTTATGTAGAGACAGTCAACTCTACCCGCAATCATTACCAGGACAGCGTTGGAGCTGGCTCGCACCCTGCGCACCAAGGACGCGCACCGCTTGCGCATGGTGGCGTGGAAACAGTCGGTGCGCGCTTCCGCAAACATGCCCGAGGCGCTGCAGAAACGAGGCAGCCCCAACACTGCTCTGAACGCATTGTTATACTGGACGCGGAGGGCATTGTAGCTCCTATTATTACTCCACTAAAATCTGTATTTTCTCTTGAAGTAGTGCAAAAGGTTTAACATTTGTTTCAAATCTGATGGAAATCACAATGTTTCGACGAATATAAATATGATTTGGGGTCCTGCAACTTTTATATCAGTCTTTATTTACTCTTGTTTCATATTATAGTCATTAAACGGCAATGTTTTAAAAGTCATGAAATATATATAATAAATAGACGTACAGCTGTTGCCATACAGAAGCTTTTTCAACGCAAATAAAGAACAACATATTTAAATACATGAAAATATATTTATTTTGCACAAATTTCAAAGCCTACTACAATTTTATAACCATGATAATTATCTAAATAAAAATAATAGTAACTAGTAAACAATGTGTGCCTCACGGTAGTATCAAGTTTGTACCTAATAACTTAATCCACTAACACCCTGCCCGGGGTGGGAGGACTTATTTGATAATTTTACCACGTTAAAAAAAAAGTAATGACGTAAGAGTAAAAATAGTAACAAATGTAGTGTCCACGAAACACGTTGTTTAGAATTAAACAAACTTTGTTTTCAATAAACCACTTGTATTGACTAAAACTACAGCTTTTAGAATTTAACTTAATTTTGTACGTTGTATGATAAAATATATTACTTTGACGGACGTGGTAACACATTGGTCGTAGATGCGGAGTGTCGCGGCTTGCCGCCGGCCGACGCCGGCGCCCGACCTCCCTCCTTGCTCCTCGCCCCTCGTCGCCCTACCAGTCACGTAGGCATAGAATAGTGCTGCGCGCGTACATCCTCCCGGGCCTTGAAAGTGTGGCTTTCAACTTTAAGCTTTATTTGTATTAGCGCCAAGATCTTGCTTCTTCGCGCCGTCTTCCTTTGCGTCATTAGAGGCTGGTAGTATGCACATTTTGTTAGTAGCCCTTCTTAGTGTGCCCTTTGAAGTTAATACATCGGCAACTCTGCTGATTCCATCCTTCCCAGGGTATAAATGGGTGATGCGGCCAAGTTTCCATTGTAGTGGGGGAAGATTTTCTTCTTTGAGGATCACCAGATCGCCCACACGAAGCTCGTATTGCCTCGTTCTCCACTTGGTGCGTTCTTGAAGTTCGGCAACATACTCCCGGCGCCATCTCTCCCAGAATTGTTGTCTCAGCTGTTCAATATATTGGTATCTGTTGGGGTGCTTGCAGGTGATAGGCAACGATGGCACTGAGGTGAGAGGTCGCCCTATAAGAAAGTGCCCTGGTGTTAGAGGAGAGGGATCGGTTGGATCGGTTAAGAGGGGAGTAAGGGGACGAGAATTTAAAATGGCTTCGATTTGCGCGAATAGGGTCGCGAGCTCCTTGAATGTCAGGGAAGCATTGCCGGCTACACGCTTAAAATGGTGCTTTGCGGATTTAACGCCTGCCTCCCAGATACCTCCAAAGTGAGGTGAGTATGCGGGGCTAAACACGAATTTAATACCTTCACTACTAGCATAATTAATAGCTGACTCACGACTGGACCTGAGTATTCTACATATCTCATTGTTCGCGCCCGTGAAGTTGGTACCATTATCGCAATATATAATACTAGGTTTACCTCTTCTAGAAACAAACCTTCGAAGAGACAAAATGAAAGCATCAGTGCTCATATCGCTGACTAACTCTAAATGAATCGCTTTGGACGAGAGGCATACGAACAAACATAGGTAGCATTTTGAAATACGATTGCCTTTACCCTTAAGGCTAGAGATCATAAACGGGCCAGCAAAATCAACACCGCACGAGTAGAAAGGAAACATAGAATAGCTTCTTTCGGCAGGTAAGTTTCCCATTAAAGGTTGTAATGTCTTCCCACGTAGGCGAATACAAACTATGCACTGCTTTGTCGTGCTACGTGCTAAGTGTCTGCCACCTATAGGCCAAAATCGTTCTCTTATTGAAGCTAGAAGATGCTGAGGACCAGCGTGAAATAAGCGTTCATGTTCGTACCTTAATATTAATTTAGTTAAATGATGTTTTGCATCTAAAATAATGGGATGTTTCTTATCATAGACGAAATCAGAATTTTGAATTCGACCCCCAACTCTTAATATACCATCTGAATCAATAAAAGGATTTAGAGGCAATAATTTAGACTTACGACTAAGAGTTTTACTATTCCTAATTAATTTAATTTCCTCTGCATAGCTTTCTAACTGACTTAACTTAACTAACACTAGCAAAGAATCATCTAATTCCTTAGTATCTAATGGTCAATTAATTTTTGCATCTCTATTTTTACAATAATTTAGGAAACGCTGTACATAGGCATATATTCTCGTTAATCTATTTAAATTAGAGTATTTCTCAAATTTAATTATTTTGTTTGTAATAACAACATGACATTCAATGGTGTGCGAATTTTTAACTTCAGGTAACATGTTGGGGATTTGTGTGTGGTTTTGCGTAGGCCAACAAGTTGGGTCATTAGCTAGGAACGAAGGCCCTTCCCACCAGAGGAGAGAGGACTGCAATTGCTTAGGAGTCACACCTCTAGACGCAATATCTGCTGGATTTTGATCTGTGGGAACATGACAAAAGGTGAATCCACTTGTAAGTTGATTGATTTCATTTACTCGGTTACACACAAATACTTTAAGATCCCTGGGTGGGGTTTTCACCCATCCTAGCACCACCTGTGAGTCAGACCATATAAATTAACGATCGATATTACAATTTAATGACTCTAACCCTTTGAACATAAACGTGCACCTAACAAGAAGCCACATAACTCTAATCTTGGAATAGTTGTTGGGTTCATTGGTGCAACTCGTGCCTTAGCACACAACAACCTGATTGTAGCTTCCTGATTCGGACTTACAGAACGCTGGTAAATGCAGGCTGCATAGGCTTGTTGAGAGGCATCTACAAAACAGTGTAATTCTATATTATTAGGTGTATCACACAGAACTCGCCTTGTAATACGAATATTAGTTAAATTTGAAAATTCCTTCAATAACTCAGCCCACTTCTTACAAAACTGAACTGGTACTGGATCATCCCAATCCAGCTTAGAGGACCATAATTGTTGAAGTAGAATTTTAGCTACTATTGTGCAGGGACACAATAATCCCAAGGGATCAAATACCTTAGAAGTAGTAGAAATTATTGACCTTTTAGTAATATGAGTAGAAGGCTGTAGGTCTGTAGAGAACTGCAATGAATCGGCCTTGGGACACCAATTGAGACCTAATACACTAGATTCTTTGTTGAAATCAATGGGTTTTGAAGAACCACATTCACTGTCAAATAATTGAGGACAGTTTGTGCGAAATTTCTTGAGGGGTAGGCATGCAGAATTAAGAGTATTTACAACTTCATGATATATGTGTTTCAGCCCTTCTACAGATTCCGATCCCGTATTCAGGTCATCTGCATAAAAATCGTTTCGTATTACACAAGCTATAGACTCATCCTCACACTCATTAGCCAGTTGTAAAAGGCATCTAGTACTTAAAATGGTGCAGAGGCAGTTCCATATGTAACTGTGTTAAGTTGTAAAATATCTAACGATTGGGACTTATCATCACGCCACAGAATAAGCTGCAGATGGCGCTGCTGTTGCCTGACTTCAAGTTGCCTGTACATTTTCTCTATGTCGGCTGTGAGAATGAATTTATGCCTGCGAAATCGCAATAAAATAGATATTAAATCACTCTGCACTACTGGACCAATCATTTGAATTTGATTCAGTGATTTACCAGAGCTAGTCTTAGAAGAAGCATTGAATACTACGCGGAGCTTTGTAGTTTCGCTCTTTTCACGAATGACTGCGTGATGAGGCATGTAGTACCCAAATACAGGTTTAGCAATTTTAGTTAAATGCCCTAAACTTGCATATTCATCTATAAATGCCTTGTAGTTCGCCTTTAAATCAGGATATTTTGCAAATTTTCTTTCTAAACTCTCAAAACATTTTTTGGCTATATAGTATGAGTCCCTAAGAGCCTTTTCAGGCGACTCTTTTAAGGGCATTAACACAGAAAATCTACCATTCGATAAGCGAGACACGTTTTCTTTGAAATGATCCTCACAAAGTTGCTCTTCGATGGAATATGTTTTTGTGACCGGTAAGTCATCAATTTTCCAAAATTTTTCTAATGAGTCCTTTATCTCTTGAGTAAAATTACAATAAACCTTTGAAGCGGACTGACTACCTTGTATGGGGCCACTTATGAGCCATCCCCAACCAACCAGTTTGTTACTACCTAACTTAATTAAATTAGAACCCACTATCTCCCAATACACATCTGCTCCTAAGAGGATGTCGACCTCAGCCGGGGAAAAATAGTCAGGATCAGCCAGAGTAATATTTCCAGGTAACTTTATATGGTCTGTATTAATTGTAGCATTTGGTAAGATTCCCGTTATTCTAGGCACTACAAGACACTTAACATTTAATTCAAAAGGCATACATCTAGATTTAATTTTAATATAACAACTTCCAGTAATATTACATGTAGCGTTATTGATCCCACAAATACTCACTGAACCACCGGGGTTGATTGCTAGCCCTATCTTCCCTTTTAATTTGTCTGTGATGAACGATGATTGACTACCTGTGTCCAGCAGCGCACGGGCTGTATATTTTTTATTATTTATGATAATTTGGACTAGCGCCGTACTTAACAAAACCTGGTCATTAGATGCCACTGACAGTGAAACAGGCAAGGAGGAAGATGTAGAGGGTTGTTCAGTTTCAGTAGTAGATGTACGGTTGCTTTTAGTTATATGAATTAATGTATTGTGTTTCCTTTTGCATTGACGACAAACAGCTTTTAGCTGACATTGAAAGGCATTGTGACCACTGTGTAAGCAATTTTTACATAACTTTAACTTGTTCACTTCATGTAGTTGCTCATCTACATTCATATTTTTAAATTTTAAACATTCATGCAAATGATGATTTTCATTGCATAAAACACAACATTTCTTGTTTTCTTTTTTATCAACAGATACAATTAGGCTTTTAGATTGATTGGTAACCCTTGGCTTATGATCCACTTGTTTGTCAAGACGACTATTATTACAATAGGCAGTCTCAAGTATGTCAGCTCGACTACGAAGAAAAGAATAAAATTCACTAAGTGAAGGTAAATCTGCAAGATTGCACTTGTATTCTTCCCATTTTCTACTCGTGTGAATATCTAGTTTTGCTGAGACCATAAAAATAATAAGAACATCCCACATATTAGTAGGCTGGCTAAGAGTTGCCACAAGAGTGTCAAGAGCCCGCAAATGTTTTGACACATGGTCAACAATAAACCGCAATGATTTATAAGATTCCCTTTGAATCGACTCAATGTTAAGCAATGCCTTTAAGTGATTATTTATTAATAGGTTTTTGTTGTCAAATCTTTGACATAACAGGTCCCACGCAACCTTGTAATTTTTTTAACTAAACTCTATTGACTTAATAACAACAGATGCACTACCTTCCAATGAAGATCTTAGATAATGGAATTTATTAATTGGTGCAATACTTTCATTGCTGTCAATCACTGATTGAAATGTGTCTTTGAATTCTAACCAGTTAAGGTAATTCCCATCAAATGTAGGAAGTTTGATTGTAGGTAATTTTATGCCATTAAATAAATGGCAGCTACCATTTGATGCATGTTCACTATTTTCTCCGTCACAATTTCCATTCTCAGCCTTTTTCGTAGGTGAATTAGCTAAGGTATCTTGGCTTTTTGCTATTAAGTGAATAAACTGAGTCTCTAAACTATCTCTTTCCTTAATTTGCTCTGTACTATCAGAATGCAATAAATCTATTTTGCTTTGAATAACCTCAAACTCTTCCATAAGCGATTGAATTTTATTCAATTTTAATTCTAATTCTCTATATTGAATAGAAGAAATTTCTTTTAAACCAATTAAACTGTTTAAGTAATCTGAAAATCTTGTAACCCGTTCCTTGATAATACCGCGCTCCTTTACTAACTTCATTAATTCTACCTTGAGCTCTGCTTCACTCATTTTTATAGATTGTAATTGTACCAAACAAAACACAGGTGAGCGAACACTGAAATAAGTAATTTAAAATGTGCACTCAAACCCGTTTGAAGAGCCGAGAAGCTCAGGTCCAGTCGCTCGCGCTGGTGCTAGCACGACGCGATGCTCAGGGCAGGTCGCGCCGAGCAGACAGCTTAGGCCAGCAGCGCACGCGACGTAACCGAACGGGAGGCGGCGAATGGAAATGCCGAGACCGATGCGCTCCTCTTCACGGAGTTACGCTGGAAATAGTCGGCATAAGATATTGAAAAAACGGTAATGAACGGTAGCTAACGCTGGCCGCGTTGTGCAGGGACTGCACGGGTATGTACGTAGGTATTGGATAGGTTATAGGCAACCTGTTCTTAATTTAGAAGAACCTAGAACGAGCCGGGTATGCTAGCAGGTAGGTAAAAGGTTGGATGCGTGCTCGTATTATATAGTATAGTATATAGCTTGATTAGAAATATAATTATTAAGTATGAAATCTAACGCTGCACGTGCATGTATTTTGCGTAACACCATAAAAAGCACCAAGGCTAACTTAAACAAAGTCATAAACCCAACACTCAAGCAGCAAGTCGGCCATTCACACAATGCGAGAAACAGGGATTATTGAAAGATAAGTAGGTAGGTACCTAGGTTGGTATGAAAAGTTTAGGAATTTAGGACAGGGCTTACTCTCCTTGGGCTAGACCTCCGGTTCACGATGTCCCCAAAGGCTCCCGAAGCAGCATGCGCCAACACCAGTTCCTTTTTTTAACTCGACCGGGCTCCGCTGGCCGGTATTGTATGACCAAAAATGGCGGCTGCCGCGTTCCTCTCGTGCGACGCCCGCAAAACGACCTTTTGTTATTGAAGATTACCGTCCTGTCACGGTCGCCACTTTTGTTTAGAATTAAACAAACTTTGTTTTCAATAAACCACTTGTATTGACTAAAACTACAGCTTTTAGAATTTAACTTAATTTTGTACGTTGTATGATAAAATATATTACTTTGACGGACGTGGTAACACATTGGTCGTAGATCAATGATATTATAAAGTACAGATATGTTACGTTCATAGTAATTTGCGTTGAAATTTGTTCCGCGTAGTAAAAATTGCACACATCACGAATATCTATGGCACACATTGACAAGTTTTACTTATAAGTAGAATGAAAGATACGAAACAACACGCAAGTGAAAGAGATGGCTATAATTCTTACAATTGCGCTTCAAATGAGTCCTTGTGCCATAGGATAACATTTTTATAGCCGCAGAGTGGACACTCGATTGAAAAGTAAGTACGTAAGTAAGAAATTAAACATCATAATGGTTAATCACGGATCAAGTATTACCACTAATGTTTGTATTCAGCTTAGCCCATTATATTCAAAACTAAAATAGAAATTAATAGTCATTATATTAATGAAATAATTTATGATCAGTCATAACAATAATTGTATGATTCGAAAACTTTGTCAAATCGGAACTTCATCTTGGATGAAGCAGGTGGAAAGCTAGTAATCAATAAATAATCAATTTCATGACACAACTATAGGTTTCATAATGAAATGTCATGTAGCGGTTTCTTTGTAGGTACCTATACTGATCAAACAAATTCAACGTTGGCGAAAATGCAAGCAACAGGTAGCTGACATTTTATAAAACATTATGCAGGCAGCATTGTTTTATAAAATGTTTTAGATACCTACCTCTATAATTGGAACTGCATTTTTTTAAGCATTGTTCGACCACATTTCGTAACATATTTGTTAGTACTTTGGAAGTGATTGCTACATTGTCCTGCTGATTTTTGATGTTATCCAGTCTGATTCGCTTTTTTGTTCACGAACAATTGCGATCTAATCTTGAAGTCGAAACTGATCCCTCGGAAACCTAATTCAAGAAAAAAACAGTTATAATCCTCAATAATCAGTCAAATGAACTTTAGTAAAAAAAAAATGTAACACAAAACAAATTAAAACAAGTCAATCAATATCTTTTCTACACTTGTAAACTTTTAACTAATCTATGTCCGCACGCACGCATCCTTATCGCTCTCGCGACAAAACAAGTTTGCTCTCTCTGTCTTCACCTACATATGGCTCCTAAGCATAATTTATTGGCAAGTTTGGAAAATAAATGAAATATAAAAAATAATCTTAATATATTTGCATTCTCACATGTGGTATGAGATCCTTTGTATTTTGTTTACTTTGGAAGTATAATTCGTACACTTCCGAAACTCACACGATGGCAATTTTGATAAATAAAATTTAAGGACAGGGGTATTACGGTGCGGCACGCTTGTGGTTGCGTTCGACGCAGACTAGTTGCAAGACGTTCCAATTAGCTCGTGTTCGGGTCTTCACGACGCGCGCCCCTATAACATATCTGTACTATAAAATATCATTGTCGTAGATGCGGAGTGTCGCGGCTCGCCGCCGGCCGACGCCGGCGCCCGACCTCCCTCCTTGCTCCTCGCCCCTCGTCGCCCTACCAGTCACGTAGGCATAGAATAGTGCTGCGCGCGTACACACGTAATATATAGTCTGACAAGTAGTGTTGCCCAAATGCAAGACCAAGACGAGACTTAGCCAGTCTTGGTTTTAGTCTTGGTATTGCGCTCCTAGTCTTGGTCTTGGTCCTGTGCAAGAGTCTCGCAAGAGTCTTGCAATTAATGATTAACCTATTGCTATTTATTAAACGTTAGTTTAGATCTTAGAACAACGTAACAGAGTAGGTACATTTTGAGCTTGAATTGACATAGGCATAGGAAAGGCCAACCAAATTAATAAATTTAATAATAAATTCTAAATATCAACTGACACAGATGAGGTTGGAACCCACGACCTCGGCAATCCGTGCCGATGCTCTAACCAACTGAGCCACCTACCGTGTCCCACAAAAGTCCGTTGGTTTTTTAACTAGCTTAAATGTGCTAAAACATATAAAAAACAAATTAATGACATTAACTTGACTGTATTTGTATATTCGTCACTCATGTCAAACGTAAACTTATCACTCCGAGAACAACAAGGATCCAATATTGTGTGTGTGCTAATTTTGTGCGATGTTGCCGGACCTGTATCACTGTTGGTGGTAGTAACTTTAAGCTGCACCTCCGTCAGAGCCAGCGCATTAACGTTCTCATCGAATAATCCACCTCTGGACAACGATCCAAACTCGAAGAATACATAAATAGTTGTTTTCAGAGCTGCCTAAGTTTCATTGTTTCCCCCGCATCGCCCGCCCTTCCCCTGTGTTTTTGCAATGTAAGCTTTCTCATTTTAATAATAATAACACAAAGAAAACTACAGTCTGAACTAACTGCAAGACGCAATTGTCTTGCAGGCTTAGTCTTGTTCTTGACTAAATCTTGCAGACTGCAAAACCAAGACTGATTGTGGGCAACACGGACAAGAATACCAATTTGTTTGAATTATGTGGGTGTTATAAGTGAATGAGGATAATGGGCATAGATTGTAAGGAGAATCATATTTTTATTGCTAAAAAACAGGTCAAGTGCGTGTCGGGCCACGCGCAGTATTGAATTCCGTAGTTTTTATAACAGCCAAGTGCGTGTCGTATTCGATGACTGATCGTTTCGTACCATGCTCTAACTAAAAGCCAAACATGACTACCTAACTAATTTGACTTCCTATATCAATCCTCACCTGATCCGACAATTTTGCACGGAAAGTTTTAATTTCTTTTAGAGATTTGTATAAAACTTGTCATAGCCGGTGTTTTGAATTTAAATACAGGACACAGAGCTACACTACTCAATCGTCACAAAAAAAATAAAATTGAGGAAGTAGTTTGCTGGGGGAGCTTTGTGTTTGATATTATATAGCAACATAATAAAAATAAAAACATATTAATTTGAATTCACTCTAAAAACGGGCCCACATAAATAAATCTTCAGCACATGTGGCACGTCAGCAAGCAACATATAACATTAACCTTGAAATACCGCGCTTCACATGTACAACAACTTTTACTCTTTTGAAGGATGTCAACGGAGAGAGATGGGTTCCTCCATTGTGATTCATATTGGCGAAATCTAGCAGAAATCTGACAAGGAATTGCCTGAGGTAAGATTGTCAGTATTTAAAAGTATTACTTTACGGAACCTTGTAAACAACCTATTTAATCTTAACTAAAATATTTCTTAAAAAACTTTTTACCAAAAATATAAACCGACTTCCAAAAAACACTGCAAAGTAAAAAATAACTTTAATTTCGGAAGTCGGTGACAAAAACGAAAATACAAAACTAAAGACACCGACGAAGTAATACTTTTAAATACTGACAATCTTACCTCAGGCAATTCCTTGTCAGATTTCTGCTAGATTTCACCAATGTGAATCACAATGGAGGAACCCGTTGACATCCTTCAAAAGTCAGGTTTAGGTTCAAAAAGTACACAGGTTATGTATATGTTACCGGAAATGTATACGATTCTGAAGCTACACACATCAAAAGTGTCTAGGGATAAAGCATTTTTATGCGGATTTCTTGAGATTGAGATGTGGCTTTGTAATAAATTTATGATTTTATAAATTTATATGGATCCTTTTTGGTGCATTTCATAATTTGAAACAGGAACTGTTAATCAAATTCGAGTAAAAGATGAAAATTAGCTGTCAATATTTTCCCTATAAAAACATACAACGCATTGAAGACATTATTAGTGCTACTGTTTCCCTACTACTGAAAACCAACGTTATTATGGAGCGGCGACGTCATTTAAGCAGGGAAGAAATGCTCAGAGACGTGGGAATGATAGAAGCTGGTTCCCGGCAACGTACTGTGGCTTTAGCTCTAAATACAAGTCAGAGTGTTATCAGTCGACTTTGGACACGTTACCGAAGCACTGGTACCGTGGCTGAGCGCCATGGAGGACGGTATCGCTGCACCACACGGAGACAAGACCGATACATTCAAATCTTAACTCGAAGAGCTCCAACAATAACCGCCATGATGTTAGCCGTGAGGCTTCATCACTCTTCAGGGAACTTAATTAGCGACCAAACAGTCAGAAACCGCTTGCATGAAGTGAACCTTCATTCCCGAAGACCGCTACGGGTACCACCTATAGCAATGCAAAATCGTAGGATTCGATATCAATGGGCTCTTGAACACAGAAATTGGGCAGAAGAACAATGGCGTTTCGTGTGCTTTTCTGATGAGTCTCGTTTTGGTATGAGACCGGATACAAGACGTATACGACACTGGAGAACCCCTGGACGCCAACAGCGATTAAAATCCTGCCAGGAAGTCCATCCTTATTGTGGTGGAACCATCATGGTATGGGCGGGTATTTGGATCGGCGGAAGAACTGAGTTGATTTGGATCAGAGGCAACCTCAACGCTCAAATTTATGCTGAGACGATTGTATCTGACGTCATCGTTCCTCTACAAGTGCAAATCGGTCCCTTATTTCAGTTAATGCATGATAATGCACGACCGCACACCGCAAGAGTTGTAAGACAGACTCTCGCCGCAGCTAACATCAATGTCCTGCTCTGGCCTGCTCAGTCGCCAGACTTGAACCCGATTGAGCATGCATGGGATATGCTACAGAGAAGAGCTCTGCCGAATATGGAGGGTATCCAGTCGCAAGAAGACCTTTTTTTGTTGTTGCAACGAACATGGGCGGCCATTCCACAGCGTGATTTGGATGAACTCATTTTGAGTATGCCAAACCGATGTTCTTGTGTTGTTAGTGTTCGCGGTAGAAACACGGATTATTAATTGTTTAAGTTACCCAATAAAATTTTAAAGAAAACTGTTATTTCAGTCTTTTTTTCGAACTTTAATGTTAGTGGTTCAAATGTCAAAAATCCCTTTATTAGGTAAATGGCAAATTTCTTTATTAATGCAAAGGTGACTTGGTTTATCGTTACTGTGACAAACGAAAACACTTTATTTGATGAATCCTTAAAGAAAATTTTAATTAATATCAATCAGGAGAAAAGTTATTGCAAAAATATATGTTGATCCCTAGACACTTTTGATGTGTGTATTTAGGAAATGTATAAAGTATTGTTTCAAGGATCATTTAATACACACATATCCTGTGAATTGTATATGTCGTAGCCAGATCTTAAAATTGATCATTTCATGAAGTGTTCGATCGTTTCATGAAATGGTTGTGTTTCATGAAATAGAACATCGAGCGATGGTCACATCATGATGTGGTCTTGCCAGATCATTGAGTATGCATCGTTTGACGATATGAACAGTTAAACGCACAACTACTTCATGATTTGGCCAAACATTAGTGATCATATCGTAAAATAGTTAGATTATCCACCTGTAAAGGGGTGCGTCTCATAACGTATAAACTCATTTGGTCTAATTTCATTTTATTATCGTTCATAAGATATAATCAACGTGACATATACCAACTGTTGATGTAATTTCATTACATATAACATTTATTTATTCTAAAACTTAATAAGTATAACGTTGTTTGATATAACGTTTATGTAATCGATTATCATTTGGTGTAACGTTTAATATGTATATTGTTTATTTAATCGAAAGTCATTTGGTCTAACGTTTAATACATATATATAAAAAACGTCATTATGGTTAACACCCCGACTCAGAGTACCCCGACTCGGATAGGTTAGGTTAGAAGAAGGCTAAGGCGAGAGCTCGGCTCCACTTCGCTCCCTTCGCACTTCGCCTTAGCATTCGTCGTTATTTTTTTTAAACCACCCTGAAATAGGCACCCGTCGACCTATCTTAGAACTGGTGGTAATCTATCCATTTACAGACAATTTTATTGCACCCTTTGAACTTAACTTTGAAACTGCAAAAGTTGCCAGTGGTCAGTTGAGAATATCGATAAATAGGTTGCTTACGTCACAATATGGCCATTTATATGATGATCATTCCATGATATTTCGGAAAATTCATTAAATGGTTGTGTTTCATGATATGGCCATACGTTGACTGGCATTTCATTAAACGATGACGTTTAAACAATATCGTAAATTTTTGCTGGCCATTTCATGAAATGATCGAACACTTCATGAAATGATCAATTCTAAGATCTGGCCACGACATTTACATTTTCTAGGATTTGTATAAAATTCCGATATTGTATTAGGAAATGTTTAAATGAAATGCTTTCTGTACTGAGAAATAAACTGAGATAGTGTATTTAGATTCAATAATAAGTGTGACTTTTAATGATTGTGTGTCATCGAGGTGCCGCAGCTAACATACCACAGATAAACCTTCGATGGTTTAGATGGTATGTTCGTAACAAATGTACATGTAAACAAATGTAAATGTGCATGTTTTAAAAAATAAACGATAAAAAAACAGGATTTTTATTCAGACTCTCATTGAGGCAATCAGTTAACAACCATTTCGTTAAAAAATATTATATATTCCGATATTCGTATGGCTTCTTACTAATAAAGGCTCAAAAATTAACCATTTGTTAATTTTTAAAAGCCATCTAGCACAAACATTACTTATATTTTCATACAAAAGCTCAACCTTTCACTTGGCAAGTAATCGTCTGTCATGTAGGTACCTTATTTTTCTGGGTGGGAAAATCATCAAATGTCTCTTCCCGCTGTGGGTGGAGTGGAAGAGAATGTCAGACTTTTACTGACTCAAAACCCTGTACCTTCTGTTGCCCTTACGTTCCGGGCCGCGGTATCTCGTTGGAACTTTTCAACAACCCCGTAAGGCAATGTCCCTTTCAGGCCCCGTCAATGCTGCTTACTGCTCTTTAAGGCGCACGTGGAATACGGCGCGCCACCGACTCGTGCCTGGTCCTTACGGGACGGTGAGCTACCCCTGCTCGCCGTCCGCAGGCCCGTTTCTACGGTGGAAGGAGATCGACTCCGGACCGACTCGCGATCCCCGACGCCGAAGAAACGAGGCGTCTTGGAAGAAAGTTGTCTCTCCCTCATGCGTTCAGCCTCCTCCTTCGCTAGTATGACTGCTTCGCAGGAGGCGACTGTATTCCATTCCCCTCGTCCCGTACCATCCCCGTCCCCATAATGACGACACCCGGGTGTCCGTTGAATCTGAAACAGGTTCCACCTGAAACAGCCATGTCCGGTAAGCATGTGCGTCAGGTGGCAGGTGAGGACGCCATGGCATCTCTCTAGCCACTCCTCAAAGAGGAAAATTACCGCGGCGATAGTATAAAAGTCAAAAATATTATAATGAAATTTTTTCACACATTTCCGTACGATTTTAGGATTTATATACATGTTCTAGGAATTGTATACAAGGACGGATTACATACATTTCCGATAACATATAGGGTAAGATGGTCGACAATGAACCACCTAAATTTTCAAGAGCTGTAACTCTACTCCTGGGGGCCCTAAGTATATACTTTTTACTTATAATTGTAGATAATATAACTGGCTACATTATGTAGTACTTCATTTTTGATAAAGTACCATAACTTCTAATGTTTTTATTTTTTTTTATTTATTGGGAAATGATTCACTGTGTACACTCAATGGTATTCAATGAACCGGGGGCTGGTACACAGTGAACCGTGTGTGCAAACAATGAACCATGCCAATAACCAAGCAATAAAATTATCGGATTATAATAAATCTTGTTAAATAAACTCTGGAATCTATTTAACGTACCTATATATTTGTAGTTACAATCAAAAAGCGTTATTTTTGGTACAAAAAAGGTACATAATATCGTAAACATTAATGAAATTAACTTTAATTTCTTAGATATCAACAATTAGGTTTTACTTAGGTACTAATCAATAGGCAACAAGTTTGTAAGTAGAAGTAATATTTATAATATTATTTTCACAATCATTAATTAACAAATCCCTCAATCTAAATGAGATCTTGTTAACAATAAAGTTTCTGTAGTAATCCTAATCAGTCACAATGTTCGTATTTATTATAGAGTATCACAATAATTATTTTCTTTCAGCCTTTTATAACAAAAACATAAAAATTAAACTTTAATAACGCATATTTAAAAGAAAGATATTAACAGGAAATATATAAGTAGTTTGACGTCGATTGTTAGAATTTTCAATTTTAGGAAATGGCAGAATATATTTAATATCAACAATATTAACACCAGCTGTATCAGGTTCCTTTGGATCAGTAAATTTCTGTTGAATCTTACTTTTTAATTTTAGGTATGAGACATAATAATCACAATCTTCTTCATCATCCAAAATTTCCAGAATTTTACCGACGTAATAGATTTTTTCATTTTTTGTTTTAAAAAGTATTATAACAAAGTCATTTTCACGGGGACTACGTCTAAGTGGTGGGAAATCATCTTTTAGAACTATCTCATCTTCATCAGAATCACTTGTAATCTCACCTCCAGAAGATGATCCACTTGCCTGAAATTCTTCTTGATCTTCATCCAAAGATTCAACTGGGGTCACATTTCTCTTTCGTCGTTTACAAGTATTTTCCTTTCCTTTGAATAAGTTATGTGTAACTTTTTTTACAGCTTCAGTCTTTCTTGTTTTTTTAGACTTCTTGTTTTTCTTTTCAGCCAGAGCATTCTTTTCTGGCGTGTCGGTTGCGATCATAGTTTTGCCAGCTTTTCTTCCACCTTTTCTAATATTTCGTGGTCTTGCTTTTAAAATTGGTCGAAAATCTTTCGGTGAAACAAAATTTCCTATACAAGGTTGAGATCTTTCTGGCGTTTTTCTACTGGTACTTGGTCTAATAACATCGCAGGGAGTGGTAGACTTATCAGGTGCACTTGAATCTGATTTTGAGTTGGAACTTACAAATAGTGCAGTTTGCAAAAGCGTATTAGTTGAAGAAGGTCTTATAGGTTCACAAAAATCTATTACGGATGCAGAAGAAGCATTCTCAAACTCAAAAAGATCTTTCATTGTTGCTAAAGAGGTTGCTTCAAGAGACAGTGAAAGTAAGTTTCTAGGTTCAACCGTATTTTGGTCATAATTGTTGGTAAGTAGAGAGGGTGAAGGCATTCTGTATTCACCCGGGTCTTGATCAGCATTCAGTACTGAAACATCCGAAAGGTTTGTAGCACAGCTTGTAGCGTCGTCGTCATCTACATTTGTTGGTGTTGTTCTATCTAATATCGGTTCTGGCCTGTCTGTGATGTTGCTCGGCAAAAAGTCTAACTCCGAAAAAATCTCTCTATTAAACGGAAAGATACCACATTTTTTGAAAGCGTTTGTTATGTTTATTGGCGTTAACGCTTTCAAGTATGCTTCTCCAACACATTCTGCTATATCATATATAGAAATAGGTCTCCCCGGGTTGCGTAATAGCCACGAGTCAACAGCAGCGTTATAATAGCATTTGAAAGGTCCGTTCACACCAACATCAAGCGGTTGGAGCTTGTTTGTAGTGTGTGGATGCAGCGTCAGCACTGTGACTCCTGATTTCTTTGCAATGTCAAGCGCTTCGATCGAGAGATGACTTTCGTGGTTATCCATTAGTAATAATGATGGATTGTCTTTCGAAGACGCTGTGAATTTCACGAAATGTTTTATCGTTTCAACAAAAAGGTCACTATTCATCCAACCTGTCTTAGAAGCCAATCCTAACGTTCCAGTAGGCGCGCCCCTAATCATGTGCGCTACGTATTTCTTGCGAGGGAAAATCATGACAGGTGGGAGCGCGTGTCCAGTTGCATTAACGATTAAACACGTAGTTACTAAAATCCCACGCTCACCACTAGTAATCTTAGCGATATTTCTACCTTTTTGGGCTATCACTTTTCCAGGCCGTTGTACTGTGGTAGTGGATGTTTCATCCAGATTGTATACTCTAGTACCATCACCAAATTGTGGAAACCTTCCATACACTTCTTGAAGATTGTCAAAAATGATTTGACATTTGTAGGATTGAATGATGTGGCTCGTGCAATACTACATGCTTCGGGTTTTTTAATGGACAAATCAGGGTGCCTTTTTTTAAATCCACGTAACCAGTCTTTACCCGCCATTCCCTTTTCTTTCCAACTAGTGGGATATTCGAGCTTGTTTATTTTCGCCATTTGAAAGGCGAGTTTTCTGCATTCCTTTGTATTTAAACCGTAAAATTTGTTGGCACAATCGAGAATATACATCTTTAGACTTATTTCCTGCTCCTGGTCTTTCATATATTTTATCACATATCTTCTTAATGTTGGATATGGTATGTTGCTATCTTTTGCATCCTTTCTCAAACTCATGCCGCTAAGATGTAAATTTACAGCAGCCTTCATTGCTTGAGGTAGGTGGTATCCTTTTTTCCTCGCAGATCTATCTAATTTTGTTCGACCCATCCTGAAATTTTGAATTTTTATTAGTTCTTTTTTTTATTTCCTAAAATAACTAGGTATAAAAACCAATTTATCTGGTTTAATACTCAATCTACTAAAGGTGGTACGCAATGAACCAAGGGTAGTACTCAATGAACCAAGGATGGTACTCAATGAATCACTGGTTCATTGTTTACTCTCTCAAAATGGTTCATTCTATACCACCCCATACTTAAACATTTTGAGGTTAAGTAGCCAGATGCACAAACACGAGGTGCTTAACAAAACTTTCTTAAGTAAAAGCCCAAAAAACAAGTAATTTATTAATCCAATTGATATTCAGCTACTATTTACACAAATAAAATGAGACAAAATTTTACTTACGTTATTTTTACACAATTTTCGCTGCAAAAACACAAAACACCGGCGCGCGCGGCCACTTGCACCGCTAGCTTGCTGTCGACTGGGGAGGGAGGAGGGCCCCTCAAAGACGCTTACTTAATGCAGTTTGCACCAAACGGCAACGTCGCGTTCCTGAATTATTTGCATGGTTCACTCTGTACTGCTGGTTCATTGTTAACCACTCGACCCTACATATATTTTGAAGCAGTAAAATATTATTCCAAAATGTTCTTGGAACATTTAATTTTCTTCTATGCATCAGCTCTATTTTAAATCTATAGTATAGCATTACCAATTGCTCTCACATTGTGAGATTGTAGAATTTTCGGCTTATATTATTTACGTAAAAGCGCATGGGTTGGAGCGCCGACAATATCGATCATCCTATGTATGTACGTTCATACATATTTGTGTTTGTGTATATTCACACAGCTGGTCAAACGACTGCTTCGGAAAATTATATCAAATCGAACGATTTGTTTTTGTTACGAATTAGTTTCTGCACATTTTTTTAGGGTTCCGTAGCCGAATGGCAAAAGACTAAACCTTATAATTTTGTCATGTCTGTCTGTCCGTCCGTCCGTCCGTATGTCACAGCCATTTTATTCTGAAACTATTAGGACTGTACATGTCAAAATTAGTAGGTAGATGTCTTCTGTAAACTCCAGATACAAGCATATTTAGTAGAGATGCGTTGAATGTTCGGCCGAATATTCGTATTCGGTATATTCGGCATATTTTTCCATGTTTCGTATTCGGCCGACTATTCGGTTGATTTGCCGAATAATTAACGAATATTTAAATTGTTGTTAGTATTAAAAAAACCATTTGATCAAACAGTAAGGTTAACTAATTACTAATTAAGTGTGGTTTATTCCTAAAGTTGTACATAGTTATTTGTAAATGAAAGAAACACTTCTTTCTGTACCAATTATTTATTGACAAATAAAAAAGATTAACTATAAAAAATTATTAAAATAAAGTTTTAATCAAGTGAACTTCTGCTTTTTTACAAATAATTTTCTTAATTTTTTTTTTGGAGCTTGGTAACACGACATCCCTGGCTAGATCAGTGTCGGATTTGAGAGTTCAGACTCAGAACTCTTCGTGTTCTTTTTATATGTAAAACTTAATACATATATATTTATTATAGTGCTATTCAGCTGCATTTGTCAGACTGAAACCGGTCTCCATACATAATTATACTTATATCGTATTTGTAGACATCGCTTATTAAGTTATTTTTTAATGATATAGTCTGAAATAACACGTAACACATAGGCACAGAATATAATTATAGGCTCCTTTTTAAACGGCGTATATATGCATGATTCTTAATAAAATATCAACTAAGAAAGCCCTTCCGTTACCCAACAGATCTAATCTATGAAGAGTTCTCTGTCCTGAGAGTACGGCAGTTATTCCTACTAAACGCTGCACTACACATACATAAAACCCTGAAAAATAGACCAGATTATAAAAAAATTGCCTCCAAACGTGTCCTCAACATTCCCCTTCCCAAAACAAATAGCCTCTTAGCCAGACGATGCCCTTTATTTACACATGTACACACGTATAATAGAATCAGCAAAATCTGCAACATTAAAGACTTGAATAATTTTTCGTGCAAGAAAACTAATAAAATGGCTTGCCAAACTTACTTATGAAGAAACGGAAGAAATTTTAAATTAATGAACTTAAAACAAAAACAGCGTCTTAACATTTACATTAAATGCGCATACACAGAGAATACTTACACACAACACACACATTACACTCTACATACAGACAACTGACACAACACGCAAACACACTTACCATTAAAATTTGTGTACTTTTTATATTATTTTCGAATGTTCTTATTTTTTAGCTTATATTTTTATTTCTTTCATTGTAAAATTTTAATGTTTTAGAACTAGTTACATCAGAATTTAACGTGTCCACGCTATTGATAAATATTTTTTATGACTATGTACCGCAATTCAGGTTCCCAAGATACAGGTATGACCTAGTTTGGGGACCACCGATCAACATAAGAATTCGTCACACGGTTACAAACTAAATAATTGTAATTAAATTATAGAATTAAGAAAGTTATTGTAACAATGAAATAAAATTTATTCTTATTCTTATTCTTAACTCTGACATTAACGTACATACTTAGTTCTCGTATGAATGTACAGATTGCATGGATTCTAACATGCTTAAACACATTAAGGACTTTGTTCCGGTATTTTCAGGGTAGTCAGTTAAAAACACCGGGATGGTCTAGTTAACATTAACGAGGACGTGTATTATTGTGGGATATATTGATTAATATTTCCATGAGACTTTATTCGTTTTAAGCTTAGATATGAATAAATTAAAACATTAGAATAATTACTAAAACATTACTTAAACAAAAAACCCTAAACTATATCTAAACATCTAAAAATAAATTAAAATATATGGCATCCAGATATTCGTGCGCATCGCCATCGCTGTCCACTGGAATGTCCCCAAAAGACTGGCGGCATTGCCACGTTGTATGGCAATGCTTAACCTCTGTCCAAGGTAAGAGCCAGCCCTTGGGTCACGCGAAGTGTAAACTAGGCGTCTGGATAGATCTTTAAACAATTTGTGAGCACTTGGACCCCACGACCCCAAGGTTTCAACCCCAAGCGGCTCGAAAATATAACTACCAACAAGGTTATTATATTTCCGCCGCTTGAGGTTCTCAGCAGCCGCAGCGGCAGCGCTGGCACAGCAAGATGAGCTAGGAAGATGGGATGGCGCAAGAGTATCAACATAAGTTGCGTCCCACACTAAAGGCCTACCCATCTTCCAAGGAAATAAAGACATGCTGTCCGGTCTTTTGCCATCGTCGCGTGCCAGGCCATTGGGTTCTAATACAGCTGGAACGCCGACAGTGACAAGAGCGGATGAAGTCGTGACCAACAGTTAGTGCCCAATAAACCTAATCTGATCGTGTTGTTCAGGATATAATTTTATGTTTTGTTATATTGTTTAAGGCCGGGTTATCCGAGCGCCGTAGGTATTCGACGCTTACCTCAGCCCCCGCAACGAATAGCAAAACGTAACAAATTACGACGCGCGGGAGACGCGCGCGCCAAGCGCACCGCTCATGAGTTCACGAACTCAAGTAGGTACGAAGATGCGTCACAGAATAGAGCAATGCAGTAGATCAACTTGAATTGATTAGTTTATGTTTATTTTGTTTTGTTTTAATAGTAAGTATTTTCATGTTTATAGATAGAATAGGTACGTATTGTATAAACTTGAACCTAATTAGTAATAAATTAAAATAAGTATATTTATTTATTTTTGTGAATAAGGTGAATAAAAAATCTGACTGACATGTAGATCATGAACACTGGTACGATTCAAAATTATACGCCGCGCGCTATTCGACTTTCTCAAAGGGTGCGAAATCTTCATGGCACAGTATATAAAATCAAGTATTAGGTAGGCACACTTACATTAGGAGAGTTGTATTACAATTCAATTATTGTTATATTGAAAGAGGGCTTAGAAGTATTCTGTGTGAAATATTATGTTTGTAAATAAAAAATATAAATATACACACAAACACTTTTTGGAACGAATTTATTTTACGCGGCTTCTAAACTGGCAGAAATTGTAACGCAAAAGTGTTAATACTTACGACTGTCTTCTGACGAGAGAGACGACGAGAGTCCCTCAACCGCACACTTTTTTTTCTCTAAAAACTTCAATCATTTATGCACAACTGGCTAATGCCATGATTCGACTTCAACTTCAACTTCAACTCTTGCGGCTTTTGTGGAGGACCCACCACAATTTTACAAACGCTGGAGGTTGTTTGGTAAAGTATTTTGGCTGATGTATTAAAATTGAAGTAAAAAAAAAAACAAAATTATTTTGTACGCAAACGTGACATGACAGCTTTTGCAATGTCAAATGTGTTTCACTCAATGTGTTACCAGTTTACCAGTGGCAGCAGGAATAAAATGAGTATGAAAACAGAAAATTAGAAATATGGCAGAACTATTAAAACGATAATACAGTACGCTACAGCTTTATTAACCGACTTCAAAAAAAGGAGGTTCTCAAGTCGACTTGAACTTTTATTTTATTTTTTATGTGTGTTACCTCATAACTCGGAGACGGCTGGACCGATTTGAAAAATTCTTTTTGCGTTTGAATGGGTATACTTTCTAGTTGGTCTCACTGTTACAAAATCAGGATCTGATGATGGGATCTTGGAGAAATCGGGAAAACTCTTCAAATATTATAGGCACACCTATAGCGTTTTGGGTATTTCTTATAGTACTTTGAGCAGTTGCTTCCGAAAAGTACCTTTTGGGGAAGTTGAACTGATGATGAAGACCACAGATGGCCACTGAAACTCTTCAATAATAAGTATTTCGTGGATTGCGATTCGATTACTTGAGTGGTTGATTCGATGTTAAACACTTTATGCTCGTCACAATACATAAATGGTGATGTAGAGCTGATGGTCAAGTACCAGGAGAACTCCTCAAAAATTAACGGCTATGCATCGGGAAAAGCAAAATTTTGTAAAAGGTGATAAGTTGTTGACATTATGGCTTTTGTAACTAGATAAATTACAAACCGACCCACTAAAAAGAATGAAAAAAAAATTTTAGCAAAAAATAGAAGTTATTTTTACCTTTGTAGTGTTTTGCTATGGAAGCCGGTTCTATTTTTTACTAAAAATTTTTTTTTTATTTATCTCAATGAACCTACTTAGATCATAAGCAAATCGAGTAAATACAAGAGGGAGGAGCCATTTAATGGAGGTTAGACGGGGAATTTTAGGGAGTGCGCGTGATTTGAATGCAGTAAAAAGCCATAGATCCTGACACGATATGTCACATTTTTGACATTTTACAACATATTATCTGTTTCCCTTTGGTACATGAATACTTTATTGGAAAACTCTTAAAAAAGTAGACATACACAAAGATGTGAAACTTTTTCTGATTAATCATTCTCATGAAAAAGAAATGTAAGCACTTTTCTCAAGACCATCTATGCTCGTTGTTGGTGTTGTTTACTGGTTACATAACAGTGAACAGGAGACGACTAGGCTCTTCGACAACTTTACGGACGCAGCTGCAAGAACTGAACTGGCCCAGCACAAATATTCAATGGCAAATCTTGTTTTTCTAAGAGATTTTAATTCCCACCATAAAGAGTCGTTGTTCCCGTACCAACAAACAGAGCACGCTGGTAGAGAGGCCCGCAGGTTTTTTTATCGCTAGATCTCGACCAGCTGGTTCACCAAGCAACCTGCATTCCAGAAGTCGACGGCCACACGCCCAATGGCTTGGACCTAGTGCTCACAAACATTGCGTCGCCAGAGACTGTCAGTATCGGTCTGGGCCTCGCTCGGATCGTATGACCACTTTCTGGTGAAAACGGTATCTACCTTTTCTCCTCCAGATAAATGTCCCAGGGGCATATGGTGCGTATGGAAGTATGGGTCAGCAGACTCCGAAACTGCGAAGCGAAACTCGAACTTTTACCGTCCTTCGCTGCCTCCTAGTTATGATAAAACTGGATGGAACACTAGCTCACACCACACAAGAAAAAGCAAATTTAAATGCCTCCGTCTTTGCGGTAAGTTTACGTCTCGACACGGCGTCTAACTTACCACCTAAAATACCTCACTTTGGCTCCGTAATGCTGGAAACTGCATTTCATGTTAAGGAAGTCCGCAAAGCCCTTTCCAGTCAAGATGTGAACAAAGCCAGTGAACCAGAAGGAATACCTGCTCGAGTCTTAAAGAGTTGTACCCCGGATTTGTCTCCTGTATCGCATGCTTGCCTGTATCGCGTTCTATTAAAACCGGAGTGGTGCCAGTGTCCTAGAAGCCAGGTAATGTGCAACCAGTACTCAAAAAAGTAGCCGTGCTGTACAGGCGATACAGGCATCGCATAGTCCCGTTGACTTTTTGGCTTACACAGTACACTGCAAACCTGAATTTGCCAGCCGAGCAGAGTCAAAATGCAAACCGAGATCTTTAATTGAAAATGATAGGAGGGAGTGAACTAGTTGCCACTCTAACGATCATACGTGAGCTTCCGATCGCAATGGCCTGACACTTTGAGGGGCATACAGTCACCCCAAATCAATCAGACGAGTTTTGATAGCATCTAAATCTCGGTTTACATCTCCTATAGCGTCTGACAAACTTTCCACCCGCGTAGATGCATACAACTGCAGATCATCAGCGTAAAGTTGACACGAACACCGAAGACAGAGAGTTATAAAGTTTACCGAAAATAATAAATGACATTTTCGTAGGAAATGGTCTGCGTGCTGAATATTTCTACACTATGGCACGAGTGTGCTGCGCCTAATAAATATTGTTGACTTGTGACAACCCCAGCCGTTGCGATACTGCCTAGACGTTGATGTCGGCATTTTCCACAAGATCCAAGGCGTCGACCTACTGTATGATCTTTATAACCATTATTACATTTACGAAAATAAAACCTAATACAGTCGACTGAAAACTGACCGTATCAGTTATTTCAACTCGGGTTAGTAATCTTCTATTAGCGCGTTTAGTAAGGAATCGGATTGATAATCGTCAGTATTCTGGATCAAACCCAGGCTCTCTAATCGCATTTTTTTGTGATTCCTTTTTTATTGAAAATACTTTTATATTATATTTACATAATTTTGTAAATATTTTGTTGAATAAAATAAGAAACATTTTCATTTTTTTTTATAGGAGAAAGAAAGTCAAAAATGTTTTTGTTTTACACACATATTTGCGGTTTGTAAATCTATTCCGCGTAGTACTTATCTCCTTAGTAAAGTAAAATATTAATTTGTATAATTATAGGTACCTATAATAATATTGTCAAAATTTTCCTTCGAGTCTGACATTTGAAAAGAGCATTATAACATTTGCGCACGCGGCGGCTTTATGCTCTTTGACATAGGGTTCAAATTCAATTATTTCACACACTTTTTGCGGTTGGCAAATCTATTCCGCGAGAAAAATAAACTATTATAGCTTTTGCGCGCGTGGCGTCTTTATTTACACATATTATTTTGTGGTTTCGAAATCTATTCCGCGTAGCTTACCTAGCTACGCGGAATAGATTTCGAAACCACAAATACATAAAGAACCTAGTTAGTAAAGAAAAATATTTATATAGGTCTAAATATTTATATTGTCAAAGCCTTCTTATTTTTTTTTTTGTTTATTCAGCATTCGTAGAGCCAGCGATGACAACTTCTTTTTGTTAATTTTGTCCATTAGTTTTACTGACCAAAATTATAACTAAAGTACCTAATAAAAACGATTTATATTACAACTATATAAAACTAAACGATAGGAATTCATATTTTATAATGATTTTTTGGCTCGACCGGAACCAAACTTAGCGGGGGTGGCAGGTTCGCTAAAAATTGGCATACGTCCGACCTCCAACACGTTCCGCTCGGGACTAAAGGAAGCGGGGCGCGCGGCCGCGCGCATGAAAATAATAGGAAAACACTTATTTTTGAAATTAGTGGTATAAATATTTTCAAATTTCACATTTTGACGACCGACATATATGTAATTTTTTACGACCTTTATTATGGTATAAGTTTTATTATTCAAAGCTTAATAAAACTTAAATAAAATAAGAATAAGACCGTAATTTAGACTTGTCTTTGCGATTTAATTAGATGCAGTGAAATGCAAGTAATCGTGTATCGGATGACCGAAATAGAAAGATCAAAGTATGAATTATGTAATATGTTTTTTTCAAAATTTAAATCCGTGTTATCTACGAATAAAACACAATTGAAAACGACGTTTTTTCGAATAACCTCGCCTTAAGATCGGATATTAGAAAGACTAGTTGGACACACTTCTCATCATTCCACTTTTATTTTCATATTTTTTACTCTTAACAGCTTACATAAGTAATAAATACTATATAAGAATATTGAAATAATAAAAAATAATCCTATAAAAACGGTTAGAACTAGCTCTAGTTCGAGGTACTGTGCCCAGGACATGTTGGCGGCGGGCGCTCGCAGATGTGTGGCACCGCCGTGACGCAGCACGTGCTCCGTCCACCACATGGCACGCTCTAGTGGAGACTGTGGCTGGTCGTTAATCTTATTCCGAAGGCTGACTATGTTACGACGATAGCTGAAAACAGCAGAAAAAATCATTAGAAACTCTTGATACTAAACTAGTCATACCTTTCAGTAGGTACGTTCTCATTTAGGTATATTAAAAATAAGGAAGCTGATCGTCTGGCCGGAGAAGCTAATTTTGACGGAATACCATTTTCCTGTTTACCTTACTGTATACGGATTGTTTATACTTGGGTAGTAATAACTGTACAAAGATTTGGAGGGAACACATTGACGAGAGATCTCTATCCAAGGGCATTTGGTATAAGACTTTACAGCCATGTCTTACGCGATCGCCTCGGTTTGTAGATTCTGGACTGAGTAGATTAGATGTAGTGACTGCCCTATGACTTCGGTCTGGACACATACCACTAAATAAATTTGGCCATATGATGGGCAAAGCCAACTCTCCTAATTGTACTGAGTGTTAAGCCCGATTTACACTTCAACAAGTACAGTAGCGAGTTAACTTGCGTCATCGGCGAGTTGTTATTGTAGTTTGAACGGCAAAAGCGAGTTAAGTATTAAGTTGTTGATTAAGTTGAGTTAAATAAATCGCGATCCTATTTTTCGGCGAGTCCAGTGCGAAGTAGCCCCCTCTTTCGCGTCTCCCGCACCCCTCCAACTTAACTGACTGGCATGTAGACGGACGAGTTTAGTACAGTCCATAAATTTGTAGGTTACAGGTAGGTTGAGGGGGGGGGATTGAGAGGGGAGTTGCGAGTGGAGTTGCGGGTCGAGTTGCGGGTCGAGTTGCGGGTCGAGTTGCGGGTTGAAATGCTGGTCCAGTTGCGGGTCGAGTTGCGGGTCCAGTTGCGGGTCGAGTTGCGGGTCCAGTTGCGGGTCCAGTTGCGGGTTGAGTTGCGGGTCGAGTTGCGGGTCCAGTTGCGGGTCGAGTTGCGGGTCCAGTTGCGGGTCGAGTTGCGGGTCCAGTTACGGGTCCAGTTGCGGGTTGAGTTGCGGGTCGAGTTGCGGGTCCAGTTGCGGGTCAAGTTGCGGGTCGAGTTGCGGGTCGAGTTGCGGGTCGAGTTGCGGGTCCAGTTGCGGGTCCAGTCGCAGTTCGAGTTGCGGGTCAAGTTGCGGGTCGAGTTGCGGGTCGAGTTGCAGGTCGAATTGCGGGTCGAGTTGCGGGATGAGTTGAGGCATGAGTTGAGGGGCGTCTCGTGGGGAGTTGAGGTAAAGAGAGAGAGGGAGAGGGCAACGGTATACCTTTGAAATTTCGTAAATTTTTGAAGGTTTCACTTCTACCACGTGTGAATTGCACACATGTTTTTTTTTACAATTCCTTCACTAATTAATCGAAAGGAACTTCGTTCCATCCGGGTGTCCCTTGACACCTCTCAAGTTTTTTTTATTTTCCTTTTTCTTCTCGGGCAACTTATGACTACTCACTCGCCTACGTTTGGACGCTACTTACAACTTACTACTTATTACTTAACTGTCTGGTTCTTAACTGGCTACTGTACTTGTTGAAGTGTAAATCGGGCTTTAGCGATAGATAGATGAATAGAATTTTCTTTATTGTACCCTAATAATTTAAGCACACCTGTTACACAATATTGCTTAAGAATAAGAATATTTATTTGCATAAAACATGGTACATTATAGGTCTTATTATAATTACAGATATTTAATAATCTCTGTAATTATAATAAGACCTATAATGTTTCACCATTTATTGGCATACAAATATTTAATCAACTAGCTTTTTCCCGCGACTTCGTCCGCGTGCAATAGTTACTTTGGGCTAACGTTAAATTTAACCCCGATTTTGAAGCATTCTTCATTGGCGCTCCGCTCCTATTGGCCTTAGCGTAATGATACAATATAGCTGTGCCCGCGACTCCGTCAGCGTAAGTTAATGTATTGGTAATATTGTTTAGATCACGTTCACATGAGGCTTAAGTACCTAGAGAACGCTTCGACCGCGAGACGCGTCGAGCGCGGCGACCGATTCTCAAAAATAATACTTATAGCATGATTCAGTATTCACGCGCGATGGCTTATTATTATAAGCGTATTTCATGTATAACTTTGGTGTTTCTATACCGATTTATATGATTCTTTTTACGGTTTCGTAGCCGAATGGCAAAAAACGGAATCTTTATAGTTTCAACATGTCTGTCCGTCTGTCTGTCTGTCTGTCTGTCTGTCCGTCCGTCCGTCGGTCACAGCAATTTTATTCCAAAACTATTAGGACTATACATGTGAAACTTGATAGGTAGATGTATTATGTGAACCGCTTTCCGATTTTGAAAAAAAAAAAAAAAAAATATTTAAAATAAAGGGGGACTCCCCATACATGGAACTAAACCTGAAAATATTTTTTTTCATGAAATCGATGCATGTGTGGTATCTATAGACAGTTCTTTAAAAACGACATCGGGGTTTCTAAAACCACTTTTCCATAAAGTCAATCGTTTAAAAGATATAAGCTTCCAAAGTGGTAAAATGTGTGTGTGGCGGACACAACCTCTAACTTCTATAATAATGGAGTGAAAAATCAAAAAAAAAAAAAATATGTCTGTAGATCTTAATATAAACTTTCAACCAAAATTAGTTTGAACGAAATCAGTTCAGCAGTTTTTGAGATACAGCATATTTTCTTAAACCGCAAATATAACTTTGTAATTTATACAAACACTATGAAAAACAAATTTATTCGGCGCAGTTGTAAAAAATGTAAAAAAGCCAGTTTTAAGAAATTTGTAAGGTTTTTTTTTTCAAAACAAATTTGTTTGGCGCAGTTGTAAAAAATGTAAATAAGCTAGTTTTAAGAAATTTGTAAGGTTTTTTTTTTCGTCAAATAAATTTGCATACTATATTATAGTTACTACGGAACCCTTCATGGGCGAGTCTGACTCGCACTTGGCCAATTTTTTTATGGAAAAGTTAATAATGTTAACTAATTCAATTAGGGGTGACAGAGAGTGTTATAAACGTAAGAGTAGTGTTCAATCCCAAGCCAGCGCAACGGGGCTGGTATGCTGAACGGTCCACGGTACGTGGAGCCTAACGTTGCTTACAATAAACAAGGTAACACTATAGCCCTTTGGGCTTCCCCTTAGTGGTTAATAATTATAATCACTTACCCAAGGAGCTGATGACGACAAGCTACGACCTTTCCTGATTCCGCGTCCGTGTGTGCGTGTGTGTATAGGTAATGAGTAATTGAACGTATAGTGAAAGTCATGTGTGGATGGACGAAGGTTCTCAAGATGCAGTCCTCCCAATGCGGTCCGTCAGCAATCACAGCACAATTACTTGTTTCCAGCAGATTGGAGCGGTTTATCACTACCGTTTTCCAACAAGTGCGCGTGCCTTGGTATGGCGTCAATATGGCGTAATTGTTCCGAGAAATATCCCTGGATTCTCGTCAATCCGGGATTACAAGGTTCAATCAATCACTGAACACAATTAATCTGTTAATCTCACGTGAGATCCAATTTGATTTCCAATTATAATCAATAAAACTCAATCTCCCAAACGGTGGTTAGTTTTAGCAAGAACGAAAAACGTCAAAGTGAAAAAAGGCTATAGACAATAGAATAATGTTGCCAACCAAAGGTGCGTTCGGTTTCACGTTGGACTTAACAAGTAGACAAATATTATAATCAGAAAGCTTCGAACTGCTAAGCTATCGGGAGTTACACGTGTTATTGTGAGTCAACCATAAAAGTTAGACATATGCTGTCGTGGGATATTTTTTATATAATTTTAAGGAGAACATTTCCGTCATAAAATGATTTGTGTAGCTTTAACCATTAAGGTTGCACACGCGACGGAAGCTTAAAAAATGGAGTAACTTCTCCCGTTTTCCCAACATTTCCCTTCACTGCTCTGCTCCTATTGATTGTAGCGTGATGAAAAGTATACTATAACCCGCTCAGGAGTATGTAAAATAATTGTACCAAGTTTCGTTAAAATCCGTCGAGTAGTTTTTGTTTCTATAACGGTTATACAGACAGACAGACAGACAGACAGACAAAAATTTAACTGATTGCATTTTTGGCATGAATATCGATCCTTAATCACCCCCTGATAGTTATTTTGGAAATATATTTCATGTACAGAATTGACTTCTCTACAGATTTATTATAAGTATAGATAATAAAGTCTATATTTAGCCTATATGGTTACGATTTAAACAGTATTAAGGTGAAAGCAAATTATGTCCCATTATAGTGAAATTTTTCATAAAGTAAAACAATTTCAAAAGAAAACCATATTAATCAATCATAACCAGTGATCGGAGTAGGTAGATTGAAATGGGGTCATTGATCCGAAACGTATATATTAATATGGACATTCCTCCGGAATTGGTGGATTATTAAAAAAAAACCGGAACTTATGTAGGAATTTTATTCTGCCAGAGTGGAAGGAGTCATTTGATGATTTGCCATCCTCAAAAAAAAGGTAGGAATTGTAATAAAATGAGCAATATTATTACAGATAAAAATAAAATTACATATAAACAAAAAAATTACAGATAAATAATGAATTAATTTAGTTTTTATACCTTCCTTTAAATTTTGAATTGAGTAGGAATAATATCACTACCAACATTAACAATGTTTAATTGAATCCGGAAATACCGGAATTACTTTCCGGAAAAATGGCTTATCCATGTTATTCTTTCTGTGTGCATTTATGATACAAGTACCAAAAATCAATCTACCTACACCGATCACTGATCATAACCCACAATAAACAAAAGCCTGGTGACCAACGACTTAATCCTACCATTCTTAAAATATTTAGTTAGACCTGCTAAACCTGTACTAAACGCCTACTTAGCAACATTATTCGCAAAGGGAACAACTACGAAAGTTGCTTGACCTCTATTCTCTAAAGCCCGATTTACACTTCAACAAGTACAGTAGCCAGTTAAGAACTCAGACAGTTAAGTAATAAGTAGTAAGTTGTAAGTAGCGTCCAAACGTAGGCGAGTGAGTAGTCATAAGTTGCCCGAGAAGAAAAAAAGAAAATAAAAAAAACTTGAGAGGTGTCAAGGGACACCCGGATGGAACGAAGTTCCTTTCGATTAATTAGTGAAGGAATTTTAAAAAAGAACATGTGTGCAATTCACACGTGGTAGAAGTGAAACCTTCAAAAATTTACGAAATTTCAAAGGTATACCGTTGCCCTCTCTCTCTCTCTTTACCTCAACTCCCCACGAGACGCCACTCAACTCATGCCTCAACTTATCCCGCAACTCGACCCGCATCTCAACCCGCAACTCGACCCGCAACTCGACCCGCAACTGGACCCGCAACTGGACCCGCAACTCGACCCGCAACTCGACCCACAACTGGACCCGCAACTCTACCCGCAACTGGACCCGCAACTGGACCCGCAACTCGACCCGCAACTCGACCCGCAACTGGACCCGCAACTCGACCCACAACTGGACTCGCGACTCGACCCGCAACTCGACCAGCAACTCGACCCGCAACTCCCCCCTCAACTCCCCCCTCAACCTACCTGTAACCTACAAATTTATGGACTGTACTAAACTCGCCCGTCTACATGCCAGCCAGTTAAGTTGGAGGGGTGCGGGAGACGCGAGAGAGGGGGCTACTTCGCACTGGACTCGCCGAATAATAGGATCGCGATTTATTTAACTCAACTTAATCAACAACTTACTACTTAACTCGCTTTTGCCGTTCAAACTACAATAACAACTTAACTCGCCGATGACGCAAGTTAACTCGCTACTGTACTTGTTGAAGTGTAAATCAGTATGGTTGAGGATGTGAACCATATGTTGGCCGAGTGTGCCCGGAACGAGCCTGGAAGGTTCACCTTGATGCTCACCTACAATTTAGATCTGTGGGAATTATGTAGGTGTAATATAGTCCTAGCCATGCCTCTGTTCAATTTAGCAAATAAGCGTCGAATTATAAGATTTAGAGCCTAATAATTCAACGCTTGGTTGCTAAAGACATAGTTGAAGATTAGACTTAGACTAGAATTAAGTTGAGAGAGTAAGTTATTATTGTGAGGCCTTTGAGGGTGGTATGATAATGATCATGGTTGATCAAAAATATGTAAGTCATATGTTGATTAATCAACATCCATCAAACTCGTCAGATAAGTAATGGCGAACCGTGTATACAAAAAATTGGCCAAGTGCGAGTCGGACTTGCCCATGAAGGGTTCCGTAGTAACTATAATAAATATAACATACGTAATATGTATATATATTTGAAAAAAAAAAAAAAAAAAAAAAAGGCTTACAAATTTCTTAAAACTATTTTATTTACAATTTTTACAATTACGCCAAATAACTTTGTTTTTCATAGTATTTGTATGAATTACAAAGTTATATTTGCGGTTTTTGAAAATATACTGTATCTCAAAAACTGCTAACTTGATCTCGTTCGAACTAATTTTGGTTGAAAGTTTACATTAAGATCTACAACATATGGCTTTTTTAGATTTTTCACTTCATTATTATAGAAGTCAGAGGGGGGACACACATTTTGCCACTTTGGAAGCGTATATCTTTTAAACGATTAACTTTATGAAAAAGTCATTTTAGAAACCATAGTGTCACTTTTAAAGACCTGTCTATAGATACCACACACGTATAGGTTTCATGAAAAACAATATTTTCAGTTTCAGTTCCATGTATGGGGAGCCCCCTTTATTTTAAATATTTTTTAAATTTTCTCTTCAAATCGGAAAGCGATTCACAGAATACATCTACCTACCAAGTTTTGCATGTATAGTCCTAATAGTTTCAGAATCAAATGGCTGTGACATACGGACGGACGGACAGACAGACAGACGGACAGACATGTCGAAACTATAAGGGTTCCGTTTTTTGCCATTCGGCTACGGAACCCTAAAAAAAGATACAACTTTAGAAACTATTTTATTGCCTTGTCTAGTAAAGGATATATCGTATCTGTGTATATATGGTATGTATTTATGAGTCAAACAGTAATAATTAATTTTATTTTTCTTAACAATGGTACACAATTACACATGGCGCGACAAATTAATTGAAACTTACGGCTTATAAAAGTGAACAAATGATATAAGGGGATAAATACAATCCGAGATACAGGCCACCGCTTAGTCTTCTTCTTGGGGTCAATGGCACGACAATTTTCACCCACAACTTCGCTATTTACACGGCCGGCGGTGTCGCGTCGCTAGCGGGGCAGCATAGTTCACATTACCGTCTAGTTCAGTCATTCGAAGCCCCAAATTAAATTAAAAACCATAAACTGATATTATTCGTGGTATATTGTTTTTAAAAACGTTTAATCGTGTGTTAATTTTTGATGAAACATTTTCTTTTCGTACCTGTCATCTTCAATAACAGTGTTAATGGCAGTCCTTAAATCTTCCTCAGTAAAAGTTTCCATATGGAGTTCGACTCCTATCTTATGGTGAACATATCTTTCTACATTGAGCCATTGATCTCCAAACATGGGTACACCAATCAGAGGTACGCCTGCTGTGATAGCCTCATCTGTTGATTGTAGACCTCCTTGTGTTATGAACAGTTTGAGATTTGGGTGCTCTGAAATGTCAAAATTGGAATTGAGTATTTGACTTTCTGTGTCAGGGAACAAAAAAACAAAAACTGTGTCAGCAACCTAGGTAAGTAAACAATAATCTGAAATAGGAAATAAGAAAAGATCTTAGTAGCAAAACAAATTAACACTCAAGACAACGTAACTATTTGAAGAAGTTTGTACCGTGAAATTTGGTCTCTTAATAAGTTTTTGTCCTTGCTAATTAAAAAAAATAAGTGCAAGTAGGTAAGATCAGATTTTGCATGCATTACTTAATTATTATACGACTTATTTTTGCTACAAAATAATATAAGATGAATACTTTTTGCGAGTTACCAAGTGGTTAAGTTGCCGTATTTATAAATTAATGTTAGACTTTATAGAAGTTATAGACAGAATGATGATGATTTAGAAGATGCTCATAAATAAAATAACATTATTTACTTAGTAAGTCTGATTGTGGCCACCACTTAGAAATATGGATATTGTCTGTACGTCCTGGCAACTCCTTTGCATCCCATTTCCATAACACAACGTACGGTAATCGCGACAAAACTTTTACAAAAATTCTCACTTTATCAGGTTTAAGATGAGAAGTATCCACGTTTGTTCCAAAGCTTATGTAAATCACACCTGTTTTAGATGAGTCTAATAAAGATTTCACATCCTGAAAAGATGATATATCATGTGAAGATGATAAATAACATATACAAAATAGAACAATTATGTTGTGATCAGCTTTAAAAATTAGATTTCATTAAATGGATAAATTGACAATCAGCGTAAAAGTTTAACTCATGTAAAAGAAATATAGGTAGTAGGTATCTCTTTGTGCCAATTTGATAAAAAATATGTAATCTGCAGCCTACGAAAACATTGATAGTTTGTGTTAGAAATGATATGAAAGATAAGATAATTACAAAGTGATAGTGTCGTTTGAGTGAAATGACAAACGGCTTGGTAACCCCTTTATTTTGATAACCCACATGACTTTATCGCCACATTAATTTACATAAACAATCAATAAAAAACTTTGCGACGTAGTTATATAATAAATGGGTGGTTATTACACCAACTTTAAATGACATATTATTATTGAATAAAAATCGAATTGGTACTTACCACAGGTATTTCTCTGTCAGGCATCTGATGCAGCCCACCAATATAAACGACAGAAGGAGGTACAGGTCTTATACCTTCAAACACTGGGTGTACGTTTAGGAACAGCATATCAACATTGTTCCACAACTGTGTCACAGACGGTAATTCAGGTCCAAAATGTTTTCTTAGCATGACATCTTCTAGCTGCTCATATTCTTCATTAATTTTGGTTATTTTAAATTCATTGTATATTACGTCCACCTTCTCCCACACGGTCAAGTTATAATTCCGTTTTCTATTGACTGAAGGGTAGAGAAATGGATGAATGGGAGCGCCGACAGCTTCATAGTTTCCATAAGATGCACTAAATGAGCTTAATTCGATCAAAGGCGCTTTGTAAACAAAAGAAAATACAAGAGTAGATCTAATGCAGGCTTCAACAAACACCAAATCAAATGTTTTGTTCTTATTATTAATCAAGTTTTGTACTTCTGAATGAGACAATTGTGCATCAATGAGTGAAAATCCGATATCTAAAAATAACCTGACCTGATCGGTTAATCCTCTTTTACTGTTCTTTGGTACGGACATAAATTTTTCCATCCATAGTTTGTACGATATGTCGTGAACGTCAATTTCTATTAAGTTGGGAGGTGTTTCTCCTTTCGGGAAGGCTGGATCTGGGGTGATGACTGTGACCTCATGACCTCTTCTGGCTAGCTCCTGAGTTATAGGTCTGAAAACCACTTGATGACTTAAAGATGGCACTGGAAACACTGCTAAAATGTTTGCTGTATCAATCTTATTAACAATTAACACACTTAATATAACTAAATTAAAAAACAATGTCATTATGTCGGTTGACAGCGCAGTACTAAATGAATACGTTTCTAGTTTCTTCCTTTTAAACATCTATGTCTTACTAGAATGTATAGGTATATTCCGAACAAATGAATTACGGTTATTGCTGTGTAGTTATCTCAGACTGTGTGAACATTCACATAAACGAAGATGATAAAACTATACAGGTTGTTTTAGGAGCGTTGTCATATAAATTTAAGCATAATGGTGTGTATCGGTTATATGTATAGTTAAGCCATAAAAAAAACTGTATGTTGTTCTGAAAACTTGATCACAAAAATCAACAAAAAGGTCCAAACAAATAAGTTTGATGCAGGTTGTATCGTTTATTTTATTTTGATACCACCAACTGCGTCTGACTGTTTGTTTATTTTTTTCATGTTTGCGATTGTTTCTTTACCGTTTATGAAATACAGAACACTTATAATACAACAAATAATTGACCTTACAAATAATTGATGTCAGTCTGTGGATAGAGCACCTCAGCATATCTAAATTTCTCCGTGTCTCGATAAACATATAAAGTTTATCCCGGCTACCATTTATATATCTTTGGCAGTCGTTACGAATAATCAGAATTCAAAAAGTCAAACACTGGTCTTTCAAAGGGAATCGTGTTACTCAGTACTCCATGTAAAATACTAGTACTCAGTGCATCCGGTTAGACTGAGAGCAGTCCTCAACATATTTAGCAAACGGCTAAGCAGATAATGGTATTAAATACAGAACATTACTCTTAAATAAAACCACGTACTTTTGACACATCCTATATAGGTATGATGTATCTAGGTAAACAGAATAAAGATTTTTATTTGTGTCAACTACATCGTATGTGCTTGTTTGCCACTGAACGGAGCTACGATATATAGCTAAGCAATGAAAGTGTTTGATCACTCGTAGGTAACTATCTTACAAATCGGGGAATGCAAATCGTTTAGCTTTGTGGTATTGACGGTTTTCCATTGAGTACACGTAAGCTCGCGTTTGACCACCATCTCACCTGATGGTAAGTGATAATGTGGTGGAAGGTGGACCACGCTTACCTAAAAGTAACCTATTCACTCTTGACTTAAAGACTTGACTATTTGACTTGACTAAAAGGTTACAGCTATCGGGAAACACAGACTCCAGCAGGGAATTCCACTCCTTAGCCGTACGTACAGGGTGACTCCCAGCCACCGTAGGCGTGGGCCTGCAGGCTGCGAGCAATGGGTAGCTCGCCGCCCGACTGAAACCAGGCCTGTGTAGACGGCGCGATGTGTTCCACGCGCACTTCAAAGTGTCAGCAAAATTGTCGGGGCCCATAAGGGGGCCGTTGCCTGCCGAAGTTGCGGAATTGTTCGAAAGAGTTACCGCGGCCTCGGAACACGAAGGGCATATGATGGAACATGGATGAGTTTTAGTCAGTAAAAGTCTGACTCACTCTCCCGCTTCACCCAGACCGGGAGGCAGTAATTGGATGTTTTCCCATCCTTACAAAAAAAGCCTGACGTGCAATGAAAGTATTCTCAAAATGTTTTTGTGTATGATAATATTCAATATATTATATATATGTATATTAATATTCAGTGTATTCAGACTTTAGGAACTCCGCAAAATTGAGATGAATAGATAGGTAATGAAGTGGTCTAATGGTTATTTTCCTTACCATTGAAGTGTTTTTCACTTCAATGTTAAAGAAAAGAACCACCTTATTTATTTATAAAAAGAAAATAAGTGGTCACTTAAGTCATTTTTGGCCATATCAGGCCACTATAAAGATAGGTTTTGACAAGTTGCATCTGTAAACTTAATATATAATATATAGCAGTTTTTTGATTCGGTGTGGGATAGTATATTTTATGATTTAATAAATACAACGTATCCCTACAAGTCCCGACTCAGGAATTAAATAAAAGTTCCCATTTTCCCTACTTGTATATACATAGTAATCTAAACCAGCAATAACATTGAAGTACAAAACCTTATAACAGATTTATAGAAAGAAAGTAAGTGGTCACTTTAGTCAGTTTTGGCCACAGCAGGCCACTATAAAAATAGATTTAGACAAGTTGCATCTGTGAACTTAATCGTTTCCCGCCTTGTGGATCCCAGTTTAAACGCGATATAGCTAGCTGTTTTTTGATTGAGTATGGGATAGTATATTTTTTGATTTAATAAATACAACGTATCCCTATATACAAGTCCCGACTCAGGAATTAAATAAAAGTTCCCATTTTCCCTACTTGTATATACATAGTAATCTAAACCAGCAATAATAAATGAACGCAATCATTTCGATATGGCGAACAAGTTGCCGTATTATTTTGCTTAGGCGCATGAAAAAATTAAACAGACGACACGCAAACTCATCTATAAGATCACTTTTTATCTTCTTGTTTGCTGTACCTGCGATGCAATGCTACGTACAGGAATTGAGTGTTTTCACGATGGTGTTTTGGTCCAGAAGCCCTCTTACGCCTACTCAAAACAGACTACAGTCTATCAAAGATTCACCACAATCTAATAGATGGTTGAAGGACGCACAAAGAATAAATATTGGTTGTTATAACTTGGTTGTTATAGGATGTTACTACTTTTAAGATGTAAATGTAACTAAATGTGCCTATTTGATGTTACATTGCGAATTGACTATTTTACTAGTCGTCTGCAGTTTTAATGCGCCTTATAAAAATTTGATTTGAATTTGATTTGTTGACCAATTCAAAATGATTGCATTCGTTCCAAGTTGATGTAGTTCAAATTATTGTAATAAGCTTAAGATACAGTCTCCCGCTGCGTCTGTCCGTCAGTTAAATTAATAAAATACTTACAAATTGTCAAGCGGTTTTTATCAATGAGTAGAGCGTAAAGGTTTTAGCATGTAATTTGATCAAAGTTTTGTGTGAATTAGTAGAATGAATCCAGGCAAAACTGGGCTGGGTCTCTAGTTAAATTAAAACTACAAATAGGAATGGTAATCGACAAAAAAAAAAAGGAATAACAACGATAATGTCCAAGTAATAAGAGCTAAAAATATACATAAATATGTGTCTCAGACCAAAATTGCTCATATCTTCGTGTATTAAAAGCAAATATTTCTACGCAGTCCCGTAATTGTTTCGGATTTCATCGAATGACTCTTTTCGGTCTGGGTGTAGCGAAAGTAGTGTCGGACTTCTACTGATTAAAAACTCATCCTGTTCCTTCAGATGGCCTTGCGTTCAGGAGCCACGTACGTTCTGTGATGCAACCACCCAACTTTGTAGTGTTATAGTTAAACTTGCTATCTGCGAATTTTATATTGATGATAGGCTCGCGTATGACCAACGCGTCAACTACTACAAGTACTGGGTAGATTTGGTTGAAATTTGGTATAGAAGTAACTTGAAGATTGAGGTTATTTTTTACTCGACTGCAAAAGAAGGAGGTTTTTATCGTGATAAACTCCACGGGAGCGAAGCCCCGCGCGTCTGCTAGTACATTATAATATTGTAATAAAATGATTTAATTATTGTATGAGAAAACGTAAATTGTATTATGTATTCTACAATATAATGAAATATAAATTATCTTTAATCTTACTAAAATAGACAATCCTTGAATCTAGAATATCGCATTAACTGTATTCAATTTAAAACAAACGAGACTTGATAAGCAATTTTTTGCCTTAATTTGTAATATTTTCTAGAAGACGCAAAACCAAGGTTAAAATTATTGAATTGAGATAGAAAAGAATAGAATAATCTTTACTGCACATCAAATAAAAATATAACCAGTCAATAACGTTTCCACTGTTAAGACACAGGCCTCCACTATGAAAGAGAATGTGCCTTCACACTAAATATATTTAAAGAACACTTTATACACTAACTGAATAATTATGTTATAAAAATACAATGGCGATTTTATCTAAGATAGTTCACTGATACAGAATCTTTCTTATGTGCGTGGTAAAATTTTAAAGATATTTTAGGTATATGTATTTCATATACCTTTTTCTTAAGGATGGGATATCATCCAATGACTGTCTCCCGATCTGAGCAAAGCGGGAGGGTTGTCAGACTTATACTGACTAAAATCCATCCGTGTTCCATCATATGCTTTCGTGTTTCGAGGCCGCGGTAACTCTTTGGAACAATTCCTTAAACCCCGACAGGATCTGATATACGGGTTCTGTATTCCCTGCCACATATGACCCGTCAGCCTATAAAGCAAGAGTGAACAGGCATATTCTCGCTTCGCTTCTCGCTTCGCTTCTCGCAGCTCGCTCTTTCGATCTTAGACCTTATTTTACACCTACCATCAGGTGCGATCGAGGTCAAGAGCGGGCTCATTCTTAAAAAAAAACTTATTTAAAAAATCTAAAAAACCCGACTGCTCAACTGAAGTGTAAGAAACAAGCACATTTTTATTTTTAAAAGTGACAAGCAGGCGGGACCCAATTGAAAATATATTTTTTTAAATGGGGTGGGTCCGCCTGCTTGTCCGTTTTAAAAATAAAAATGTGTTTGTTTCTTACACTTCAGTTGGGCCGTCGGGTATTTTAGATTTTTTAAATAAGTTTTTTTTTTCAACTTTTTAGTTAAAATATTAGTTAACAATTTTTTAGTTTTCCCGGTCGTGTCACATTGGCACTTCACCGGATTCAGAAAGCAAGTCCATATTTTTAAACATTCTCATTATGTTATTTTGCTAGTATTACACAAATGATAAACATGATATACCTTTTTGAAATCCTTATGTTAAGCCCTTTTATTTGTTACCCATATTGTAGTATTAGAAAAAAAAAATTTTTCACCCTTATAATGGCTTCGCACAGCCGCCATGCTTAATTTATTTAAATCTCACCTATCTAAGAACACTCGGGCTGTTAAGATAAATCTAACGATACCTCAATTGTGTGAATCCGTTTAGCGGTTCTGTAGATATGAGGTAATAAAGAATATTACAAACATACATACATACATACAAGATACGCGCGAATAACATAACCCTTCCTTTGCAGTCGGGTAAAAAGAAAACAAATACCTACGGTGGCATTTATTTCAGTTCAATCATATATTTGAAGTCATCAGTTGCGTCAGTCTTATGTTTGGAAACATTTACAAATACCAACTCATTTTGTTCAACTTGTTTTTACTGTGTTAGTTAAATAATGTCTTAAAATATTCTAAAATGAAAAGAAAAATCTTTATGGCTATGATCAATATCATTTCAACAAACAATATTTCGACTAGTTCTAGTTTGAGGTACTGTGCCCAGCAGGGGCGTGCATAGGATTATGACAGGGCATGCGGCGGAGTAAAAACACACAAAAACTTCTTTTATAGATTTTTAGCATAGCCACAGCCACGCATCATAGCATGGTGGCGATGCGTGGCTGTGGCTATGCTAAAAATCTATAAAAGGAGAAGTTTTTGTGAGTAATCTGTCACAAAAACTTCTTCTTT
Organism: Tholera decimalis; assembly: GCA_943138885.2. Classification (NCBI taxonomy): domain Eukaryota; kingdom Metazoa; phylum Arthropoda; class Insecta; order Lepidoptera; family Noctuidae; genus Tholera; species Tholera decimalis. The sequence continues at coordinate 18,438,520 of OW964573.2, read as the reverse complement.
TATAGATTTTTAGCATAGCCACAGCCACGCATCGTAGCATGGTGGCGATGCGTGGCTGTGGCTATGCTAAAAATCTATAAAAGAAGAAGTTTTTGTGTGTTTTTCTCCGCCGCATGCCCTGTCATAATCCTATGCACGCGCCTGGTGCCCAGGATATGTTGGCGGCGGGCGCTTAACATAAATTAAGAAGTTTTAAAGAGAGAAAAGAGCTACCTATAAAACAATGAAGCACAACTTACTAAGTAAGTTAGACTGCGTTAGCTACTTGTTTATCCTCATGTTCTTAGTTTGGCCAGAGAGTGGGTACCACTTCATATTATGGATATCTAGGACTTAAATTTGTTTTTCTTTATTTGCGTTGAAAAAACTTCTGTATGGCAACAGCTTTATGTCTATTTATTATATTACACATATATATTCATGACTTTTAAAACATTGCCGTTTAATGACTATGTAAAACAAGAGTAAATAAAGACATATAAAAGTTGCAGGACCCCAAATCCTTCATCAACATCACATGCTTCATTAAATTTCCGTGTTGGTATTTAGGAAATGTAAAGATTTCCTAGGAAATGCGTCTAAAATAATTTATTTTACACATTTCCGTACGATTTTAAGAATTATATACATGTCCTAGGAATTGTATACAAGGACGGATTACATACATTTCCGTTATCTTATTATATTTTGAAGAAGTAAAATATTTTTCCAAAATGTTTTTGCGACATTTTTCTTCTATGCATCTGCTCTATTTTAAATCTTTAGTCGGTACTTACAGCTTTACCAATTGCTCCCACATTGTGATATTGTAGAATTTTCGGCTCATATTATTTACGTAAAAGCGCATGGGTTGGAGCGCCGACAACATCGATCAGCCTATGGTCCAAAAGAACTTAAGATCATGTGTGATGTGGGTTCATACATCTTTGTGTTTGTGTATATTCGCGCATCTGGTCAAACGATTGCTTCAGCAAATAATATCAAATCGAACTTTTTGTTTTTATTACGAATTAGATTCTGCACATTTCTTTTTTTAGGGTTCCGTAGCCGAATGGCAAAAAACAGAACCTTATAATTTCGTCATGTCTGTCTGTCCGTCCGTCTATCCGTATGTCACAGCCATTTTATTCTGAAACTATTAGGACTATACACGTCAAACTTAGTAGGTAGATGTCTTCTGTAAACTCCAGACACTAGTATATTTACTTAGGTTAGTTTTAGGTAAGCGTGCTCCATCTTCGACCACATCATCACTTACCATCAGGAGAGATGGTGGTGAAACGCGAACCTTTTATAAAAAAAATGTAAGTACTGCATGTGTTCTTTTTTTCAATTTCGCAATTTTTATTTATTTATAGTCAATTAAATATGTGATGATTTCGAACTTAACACACCGAAAATTCATACAGTACAACAAATACAAATATAACAAAAAAAAACAGTTTACAAAAGTTTGTGTACGTTAACAATCGCATTAGTATGAAATACTGTGTCGCGACGATTAGCGCGCACCTCCATGAGGGGAGACTACAGCGTTCCATGAATTAACATAATAGGAAAAGTAACAAAAATACATGTTTTAGATTTTGGAATGTAAAAGTGTGTGAATGCGTGGACTGTAAGTGTAGTGTATGTATGTGTAGGCGTGTGAGTGAATATGTAAATATGTAAAGGTAGGAAGGTGCGTATTTTTGTTTGTTTTGTGATTTGGAAGGCAGTGAGGAATGACAAGGGACATTGCCACATTTTTTTGTCTTATTTTTTAGGTTTTCACAACATCTTCAAGCTCTTCATAAGTCAAAGAACTGAGCCACTTACGTGTTTTTTATTTACATTCGCGTGAAGTAAGGGGGTAAATGTTCAAAATTTCTTTTATTTTGTTATACAAAATTGGGCTAATGAGGATGTATTGTCGTCTAACTATTACGATGCTAGCTATTACTACTGGGCAGACTTTAGCAGCTCTACGTTTCCACCTACTCTGGCTGCTAAAGCTGTAGTCGAAACTAAGTTCAGTATGTTTCCGTAAAATTAAGTTCAGAAGGAAACTGTGTCTTACCCTAGGTACTTGCAGCAGAGCATACAGTTCCTCAGTTGGAAAAAGAACTGGTTTACATGTGACATGACTTTCAGAACCGCTCGCTGCGCTCTTTCTAAACGAAGCATTAAACACTTTCCTGAACCACCCCATGCGGTCACACAATAGTTCAGGATGGAGTTGGCCAGTGCAGTGCATAAAAAACTGTCTTAAGCGTATTAGGGAGGTCCGCTGAGGGTCTTAATTTTTTAAACAAAAATATCAGTTTCGTAACTCGTGCAACTAATGAACCAATGTGATCGTTCCAGAACATTTTTATACTATTTTTTCGCGAGATAGATTTTCAACAGTAGTTATTATTATTTGCAGAAAGACACTTGTGGATACACAAAGCGAAAGGAGAAGCTGCTTGAGGTATACATGGAGCAAATGTAATAAATTGAGTTTTATCAATGTTCAGAGTAAGCAAGTTATTCGATTGCTAGTAAGAAACCATTTACAACCGTTAGGTTTCTGACTGGATTCTGCTACAGTGCATCAGTTTAATGCTTTAACTACCATTACATAATTATTATTTTTTTAATTAAATTAAAATGTATTTATTTACCAAAGAAACACGCACACAGACAAACACAGATTCAACATAGTCTCATTACAATTAAAAATGCAATATTTAAATATAACTAAATAGTACATAGATGGCTGTTGCAGAAAACAAAACTTTACAAAATGTGTATGCATACAAAGGTTATGAACCCTGTCTCTTAAACTAGGCCTACGCATGTGTCCTAAGAGACCGTGATCAACCAGAAAAAATATTTGACAGCGTGAAAGTGTGTCGAAGAGCCATTTTAAATACATTCGATGTAAGTTACAATTTTAAATAAAATGTAATATTTGTTATAGTATTTATCAATTATGCTAGGTGAAAATATAATTAAAATAAATAAATTAGTATAGTAAATGTGTGCGTATATGTGTGTGTGTAGCGAGATGTCTAGCAATCACTGATTTGAAAACCACACTCTCTGCTAGCAATAAACGTGTGATGAATATTGTGTATGTGTGTGTGTATCAGTCAAGCGACATGTGACAGCAAAGATTCCGTTTTGATATAATCTTGCTGTAAAAGCCAGTCAGAAGTTTTTGATTTCACATTTAATTTATTCATGTGTTTTTTAGTTCATTCTGTATTTTTAAAATTAGATGGCTTAAGACATAATATTGGCGTCACGCAAATGAGGTTTTGCATTGTACACTTTGAGGAATATATGTAAGCTTTCTTGAGTCCGATGCAGGTAGACTGGCATGTATTCTAAGCAATTAACGATTTAAAACTGAATTACACATAATTTTTTAAAAAGGCTAATAACCCTTATAGCTTGCAACCCTTTTCATAATTGTCACTAATAATAAAACATCGAACAAATATAATTTAAAATAATTTAACTGCTTCTATAATTTACACAGATTACATCACGTACGTTTAATTTTAATCACCGACGTATATTTTCTTATAGTATGGTTGTAAAGAGTTTTCACTGTGAAAATGAAAACATATAGTATTGCTATAAAAACCAAGAGAAGAGTAAATACTAGCTCTATTTCGAAGTACTGTGCCCAGGACATGTTGGCGGCGGGCGCTCGTAGATGTGCGGCGCCGCCGTGACGCAGCACGTGCTCCGTCCACCACACGGCGCGCTGCAGAGGAGTCATTGGTTGGTCTTTCATGATCTTGCCCAGTTTTATGATATTTTGGCGATAACTGAAAAAAGACATGACATATGATATTCACACAGAAATTTAGCTGTAGGTAAAATCAGAAGTTGACATATTGAACAAGAAACTAAGTATACATAAATATCTATTTGATCTTATGAAAAGACATGACAACACGATTGGCGCAATTCTTCAGCAATCGACTGCTGTGTTTGTTGTCGCGGGTTCCATTTCCCCACCGGGACAAATGTTTTTATAGCCTGCAAAATTTTGTTCTGGGTTGCACCCTCAATACTGGGTACATTCCTAGTGTGGGACAATGTCTTTCTTTAATTATGATTTTTTTTAGCAAAAAATGGAACCGACTTCTATATAAAAACACTACAAAGCCAAAAATAACTTTAATTTCGGTGGTCGGTGTCATTTGTTTTGTATTTTCTTTTTTTTTGACACCGCCTTCCGAAATTAAAGTTATTTTTGGCTTTGTAGTGTTTTTATAAATAGAAGTCGGTTATATATTTTGCAAAAAAAAATTTTTCAAGATTTTTAGTGGGTTGGTTTGTAATTTATCTAGTTTCGAAAGCCAAAATGTCAACTACTTATCACCTTTTACAAAATATTACTTTTCCCGGTGCAGAGCCGTTAATTTTTGAAAAGTTCTCCTGGTACATCACCATCAGCTCTACTTCACCATATGCATTGTGACGAGCATAAAGTGCTTAGCATCTATATTCAAGTTATCTAATTACAATCCACGAAATACTTATTATTGAGTAGTTTTGAAGAGTTCTCTCGATTTCTCCATGATCCCATCATCAGATCCAAACATGACGACAATGGGACCAACTAGAAAGTATACCCTTTTAAACAAAAAATAATTTTTGAAATCGGTCCAGCCGAGTAATGAGGTAACATACATAAAAAAAAAGTTCAAGACGAATTGAGAACCTCCTCCTTTTTTTTTTGAAGTCGGTTAAAAATTAGAAAAATACGTGGATTAACTGACATCAAAACAGCATGTTTAGTCTACTTTAGTTACTTTCACAGTGTGATGTCATACGGCATATTTTTACTTATTGGAAATGTCGCCGAAATTCATACAATATTTTTATTACAAGAAAGGGCCATTCGTGCAATTTATAAATTAAGTCCTAAGCACTCCTTAAGAAACAAATTTAAAGAGATTAATATTATGACTGTGCCATCTCGGTATATTTATGAGAATCTCTTATATGCACACAAAAATATTAATTTGTTTAAAAATAATGTTCATAGTGTAAATACTAGGAACAAAGACACATATTATTATGTCATTCCCAAAACAAGGTTAAAAAAGAGGTGGTTCGTTTAGATGCCAATGTATACGTTTTTATAATAAAATTCCTAGCCATATTTAAGAACTAAGTATTAATAAATTCAAATTATTTATAAAACGTAAGCTATGTCAGATAGCTTTTAACACAGTTAAAGATTATATTGAGGACAAGAAGGCTTGGGAATGAGATACTCCAGTGATATATGTGTGCCTTTTATTTATTTTTAAAATTTTGATTGATGATTTATTTTTGATTGATTAAAATATTTGCTTTCTGAAGTACTGTATATACTTATTTTTTTGTTTTTGTTTGTTGTTTTTTTTGTACATATAATTATTAACCGACTTCAAAAAAAGGAGGTTTACAATACGTCTTGAACTTTTTGTTTTTATGTATGTTACCTCATAACTCGGAGATGGCTGAACCGATTTAGAAAATTCTTTTTTTGTTTGAAAGGGTATACTTTCTAATTGGTCCCATTGTCATCACGTTAAGATTTGATAATGGAATCATGGAGAAGTCGAGGGAACTCTTCAAATGTTATAGGAACATCTATAACGTGTATAACGTCTCGAAAACGGTCTAGAAAAGCACCATTTGGGGAAGTGGAACTGATGATGAAGACCCCAGATGGCCACCGAAACTACTCAATAATAAGTATTTCGTTGATTGCGATTAGATAACATGAATATGGATGTTAAGCACTTTGTGCTCGTCACAATGCATATGGTGAAGTAGAGCTGATGGTGATGTACCAGGAGAACTCCTCAAAAATTAACAGCTCTGCACCGGGAAAAGCAATATTTTGTAAAAGGTGATAAGTAGTTGACATTTTGGCTTTTGTAACTAGATAAATTACAAATCGACCCACTAAAAAGCGTGAAAAAAAAAACTTTTTAGCAAAAAACAGAACCGACTTCCATATAAAAACACTACAAAGGCAAAAATAACTTTAATTTCGGAAGGCGGTGTCTTTAGTTTTGTATATATTTTCGTTTTTGACACCGCCTTCCGAAATTAAAGTTATTTTTGCCTTTGTAGTGTTTTTATATGGAAGTCGGTTCTGTTTTTTGCTAAAAAGTTTTTTCATTATTTTAAATGTGAGGACAATGTAAGTTATTCTTTCTTCGTTGTTTTTACTTTCACTATAACTTATTTAATGATCGAGTATTTTGAGTACTAGTGTGGCCTACCCAAATGTCCTTCCTTTGGTATTGTTCGTCAAATTGATGAGCTCTTTAAGTTCTAAGTTGAGCTATACGATATCTGACAAATGCTTGCACTATCTGGACAGGTCCGCTCAAATTTGCGTTGTTATTTCTTCAAAAGAATACCACAGACACGAACCTACATGCTTCTGATATACAAGTAAAAATTGTCTGGACTTTAAAAGAGACTTTGACCTCTGAGTTTGTTTCGGTGTTTCTTCCCAGAGTAGTCAGGAAATACCAGCCTCATCTAGCTAAACTAAACACACAAAAAAACATGCCGTATAAACGTGTTATTTATAACCAATTCACAAAATAAATATTTCATTTCATATAAGTTGCGGGTGGTGAAAACCAAGGAAAAGAAGATTGGGAAGAAGATGTAAAGTGCTTTTTGAGCTGACGGCTAAAGAAATAAAAAAGTATTCACACAAAGTAGAATTGAGGAAGATGAGGGTTTTCTTTAAAGTCTTTTACTAAAAAAACAACATGAAGATCTTTCGACCCTCGAAATACAATTTGTACATGCCATGTTACCTACTATCAGCCAGAAGACTGGCCAATGCTCGTAACAGTACTAACCTATCATTTTCAATGACTTTGTAAATTGCAGTCTCCAAGACTTCATCATTTAATGATTCCAGGTCTAGTTTAAGTCCAATGTTGTGCTTTTCATATTTCTCCACATTGTACCATTGATCTCCAAACATCGGTACACCAATCAGTGGCACTTCTGCTGTGATAGCCTCGTCTGTTGATTGTAGACCTCCTTGTTGAATAAACAGCTTTATTTTTGGATGCTCTGTGAACATTTACATACTAAAAATTAAAAATATAATTTTTGTGCTGCAAATAAACTTATCGAAATAAATTCTTAAAAATTTAATTATAATCATTTTGGAATCATTATATTCAGTAACTAAATCAAGACCTTTTCACTTACTCAGTAGGTCTGATTGTGGCAGCCATTTTGATATTTTTATATTTTTTGTACGTCCAGGCAGTTCATCACTGTTCCACTTCCACAGCACGTCGTAGGGCAATTTAGAGAAAACTCGCACAAATGTCGCTATCTTCTCTGAAGGGAACAACGTTGGGTCCACGTTTGTACCAAAGCTGACATAAATCACACCGTTTTTTGACGAATCAAAGTATGATTGTAAGTCCTACAACAAAACAAATTTATATAAGAACTGTGACAATGACACCTTTTTCTAGTTAATATTATTATCTTTTATACTGTCTTCATTTACAACTAAAGTATACTACATAGTAATGTGGAGTAGGTACTTACAAGTGGCAAATCTTTGCTAGGTTTCTGATGAATTCCACCCATATGTATCACAGACGGAGGAACCGGTGTGTTCCCTTCAAACACTGGATGAAGGTTCAAAAATAGCATGGCAACGTTGTTGTTCAACTCTTGAAGTGTTGGAGTCTCAGGTCCAAAATGCGTCTTTACTATTTCATTTTCTATGTAATAGCTATTACGATGAATCCATTCTATACTCAAGTAATCATACAACTCTACTACTTTCTCCCATAACGTCAGGTTGTACAATCTTCGACTGATGCCACGATGATATAAAAAAGGGTGCACAGAAACACCAATTATTTCTTGATTATCACCAAAATAACCAAGAGAACTAATCACAATCGCAGGTGCTTTATACACATGTGAGAATACAAGCGCTGGTCTCACACAACCTTCAGTAAATACCAAATCAAATGTTTGATTTTTATCATGAATTAATTTTTGCACTTGTACATCTTTTAGTTGAACATCAAAAATGTTGTTTATTACTTTGTAAATAATTTTGAAATCGCTTTGCATATTGCCTTTCTTGCCCTTTGGTTTGACGACAAATTCTTCTCTCCACATTTTATATGATATTTCGCCGACATCAATCTCTGTCAGATTGGCCGGAGTTCCACCTTTAGGGAAGGCTGCGTCTGTTGTGATGACTGTGACCTCGTGACCTCTCTTAGCTAGTTCATGCATGAGAGGACGGAACACCACTTGATGACTAATAGATGGAAATGGAAAAACTCCCAATATTCTTGCAGCTTCATTTTGATTAACTACTAAACTTAAACACAAGAGAAAAGTTATACGGAGAAGAATCGACATGTTGCACGACCACTTTGATAAACTGAAAATGATTAACTAAATACCGTTGGATAGTTTCTCGGTATTTTTATTTGCGATAAATTTAAATATCAAGATCATGACTTCTAATATTAGAATCAGTTGGCTTATTTAACGTGACATTGCTTTTTAAAGAATAATGAATTCATTCAAATTAAGTCAACTGATAATATCAATAAATGATATAATAATATTATTATCGTTGTCTAGTTTCTTGTTTCGTCATTTGTTGTAATGAATATTATGATGAGGATTCCCAATAGGATGTATTTATATCGTTCAAGACAAAGTTTCGAAGTACTATTTTTTTTATGACGAATGAGCCCGCTCTCGACCTCGATAACACGTGATGGTAAGTGTAAGATGAGGTCTACGATCAAACGAGCGAGCCCAGAAAATGCCTATTCATCCTTTGCTTTAAAGGCTGACGGGTCATATGTGGCAGGAAACACGGAAGCCGGCAGAGAGTTTCACACCTTGTCTGTGCGCAAAAAAAACTTTTTTGCAAAAAATAAAACCGACTTCCATATCAAAACACTACAAAGCCAAAAATAATTTTAATTTCGGTAGTCGGTGTTATTGGTTTTGTATTTTCTTTTTTTTTCACACCGCATTCCGAAATTAAAATTATTTTTGGCTTTGTAGTGTTTTGATATGGAAGTCGGTTTTATTTTTTGCAAAAAAGTTTTTATTTTCGCGCTTTTTAGTGGGTCAGTGAGTTATCCAAATCGGTTCGTAAATGACGGAGTTATGCGCGAACTAAAAACGCAATGCAGAGTAAACGAAAAGATCATCAACGTAAATATTTTTTTAAAACTTTTGTTGATTATTCAGAAACCGCTTGTCCGATTTCGATAAAATTTTCATGGGACTATTTGGAAAGTATACCCTTTTCAACAAAAAAAGAATTTTTCAATTCGGTTGGTAAGCAACGGAGCTATGCCCGAACAAACATAAAAAAAAAAAACAAACAAACATCCGAATTGAGAACCTCCTCCTTTTTTAGAAGTCGGTTAATAAATGTTGAGGAAAAACGCTTAGTACGACAAGACAGTATATCGACTTTAAACCACTATTAAGTAATCTGTGCTTAAACTTAGGCACGCAAAAAAAATGTAACATTTCATTGAAGGCGTCCAGTTGCTTTTTATTAATTCCTCACGCCTCAAGGGTTTAGGTTAATGTTACAGAAGTAGGCATCCAAGGGTATTATCTAACTTTTTTTTGTTTTATCTATAAGCAATTATTATTTGAATATTAATTAGTTATTTTTAGTTATTTATATATTAGTTATTTTCTGGATGCCATATTTTAGTTTATTTTTAGATGTATATGATTATGTAGTTTAGGGTTTTTATTTAAGTGTATATTCCATTATTGTTTAAAATAAATTAATTTTGTTATTTAAAATATTATTCAATGCCAAATTGATGCGTGTAACTTTTTCAATTGTAAGACCCGTATGACAAAACAGGTGATATCAACATAGAGTCGGTAATCCAACGGCCTTTAAGAGGGTTTTTTATGGTTTATTATTTAAAACATGCGAATACATTTGTTACACACATAAACATACCACCTAAACCATTGAGGTTTTATCTGTGGTATGCTAGCCGCAGCAACTCGATGCCACACTATCATTAAAAGTAACACTTATTATTGAATCTAATACATTCTAAATAATATACATTATATACATAAAAATAAAGATAGATAGATAGAATATACTTTATTGTACGCCAATAATTGAATCACACTAAAATAACAACATTGTAAAAAAAAATGGTTACAACGGCGCGGGTGGTCTTTTTAACAAAACATAACAAGTAACATTCATAAAAATAAATACTTTCTAGATCGTAGTATGATCTGAAACGTATTTCTTTCATGATGAGAATTTTATTTGATCATGTCTGTCTGTATCGAGGTATCATATTATACTTAGTCAATGTATGGTGGACGTCGTCCATTCTTTCTGTTACAATATTTGTCTGTTGATCTGTTTAAGTGAGTATAATTATGTGAAAATTATCAAAACTTGCTATTAAGTACATTCAAACTTCAATATGCCTACTAATTAGTCTAAAATATAGGCTACATATGTTATCACACTCATTAAAATTATTTTAACTTTTAAACTGTCAGTGATAAAGCTAGAGATTTAGCGAGTTCAATGTCATTCGTTTCTTAACACGTAGTAGATACTTGATAAAGCTCTAGTCTAAAAGCTTTATTTATTAAATTCACCACACAGAAAATATATTCATGAGTCTGGACTATTATAGATTGAGTAAAACACCTTGTGAGGTAGAAATAACTTCATTAGGTGTTTTACTATATCTATATATTTTTTAAATCATCATAATTATGCCTTCGCCCGCTCTGGAAGGGAGGATCAGACTTCTACTGACTTAACTGAGTGGGATTATCCCCTCTGTTCTTGGCATTCTGCGGTATCTTGTTTTGTGAAGGAACATGTCTAGCTAATTTTGTGATTCTACATCAAAACACTTACTTTCCGATATTTCTTTATACATAAAAAAATTGACGCTTAGAGAAGTACTGAAGATTGCTGATACAAATACCTGATACAAATAAGGCCAATGCTCAAATAAGGCCTGCAGTGCGGAAAAGTCGGTTAAAATATATTTACATCAAAAATACTTCTCACACCTATAGATGACAGCTCCACGACTTGGCAAACAGTGCTTGAGAGGCCTGCTCGCGCTCACAGCAACAATAGTAGCCGGTCATTGGGACAGACGAGCGTTTTCATAGCGCGTTATTAATTTGTCGTAATTTCTATCGGATTTTAATACGTTATTCTTTCAAGTTTTGTTTCAAGTAATGTAAACGGATTACAATATAACTCATATAAAAGCTAAATATGACTTTAAATTATAATTTTTAGAATATGCGAATTAAATACTGCTTATAACATGTATGAAGTATAATGTACTAAATAAAGCCTACTTTTAAAATTGGACTAATTTCCGACCCCAGGCTTTGATAGGAATTCTGTTGAATTTTAAATTTATTATGTTTATTTACAGAGTGATTATCTGAGTATGTTTCCTCTAAGACAAAATCGGGCTACATGGTCCGAAGAAAGCTTAAAAGTGACAGTTAATGATGTGCGTCGTGAACAACTGTCGACTTACATAGCTACGGCATAATACGGCGTTCCGAAAAGAACTATTAGAAATCATCTAAAAAGTGGAATTTAACATAAGAGCTTAAGGAAAAACGCTATATTTACGAAGGAGCAAGAAAAATATTTCGTGACGTATAATAAAATTTGCTGGAATAGGAATACCTATTACGCCAAACATGAGACGAGGATTGCATCGGCTAGACAAAAAGTGATCTAGACGCGTTTGTCTGTCGTAATTGCCAGGAAAATTAATTTTATAGTTATCTATACTAGTACTTACTTATTATTAGTAAGACTGATTAACTTTCCTACGCAAATTATGCTATTATTAAGTTAGAAGGCCTTATTTAGTTACCTTGTTTTATTAAGAACTGTCCAAAAAAATATTTTTCAATATTTAATAATATTTTTGAGAATATAATATATGTTAATTTTCTAGTTTTTATTTATTTGATTTTTTTTTTACATTTATCTTTATTTCTTGTTAATATGCGACTTCAAGTTTGACTAGCAATTTGAGCATAATATTTATCAAAATAACTTAAAAAGTTCTTCAAGGATCTCAAGGAAACACTTTATAAAAGGCTCAGTAACATATATTTTTATATAATTAACACTCTAATAACAATATTACTGTAATTTAAGGATAAGTATAGGCTTTATTCAATCACTATGTTTTAAAAAGGCCAAAGGCTAAGGGTTCAAGAATTACCTCTTTTTACCCGACTGCGGCGAAGCAAGGAGGAGGGTTATGTTTTTAAGGGGTATGTATGTATGTATGTCCGTTCCTTTGTTCCCTCGTAACTATTAAACCAGTGAACGGATTTGGATAAATGATACGTTGATAGATTTGTCTTGATGGCGCAAGTGTCATAGGATAGATTAAAATAAAACCAAATCACCATATATAAAATTAAAATTAAAAAATCGACAAACTATGTCAAATGGGGTAGCATTAAACAGATCTTTAAAAATAATTCTGAGTTTTCTTTTACCATTTTTCACTTTGAACAACCGTTTAGGAAATGTAATGTTTTAAAACGGAATTATATACTAAAAAGCTAAAAATAAAAAAACTTATTTAAAAAATCTAAGTGACAAGCAGGCGGGACCCAACTGTTCATGATATAATTTTAATTTAAAAAATTTGACGGGTCCCGCCTGCAAGTCACTTTTTAAAATAAAAATTAGCCAAGTGCGAGTCGGACTCGCCCATGAAGGGTTCCGTAGTAACTATAATAAATATAATATACTTAATATATTTATTAGAAAAAAAAAAAAAAAAACCTTACAAATTTCTTAAAACTAGCTTATTTACAATTTTTACAACTACGCCAAATAAATTTGTTTTTCATAGTATTTGTATGAATTACAAAATTATATTTGCAGTTTTAGAAAATATACTGTATCTCAAAACCTCCTGACTCGATCTAGTTCAAACCAATTTTGGTTGAAAGTTTACATTAAGATCTACTATATATGGTTTTTTTAGATTTTTCACTTCATTATTATAGAAGTTAGAGGGGGGGGGGGACACACATTTTACCAATTTGGAAGCGTATATCTTTGAAACAATTAACTTTATGAAAAAGTCATTCTAGAAACCTTAATGTCATTTTTAAAGACCTGTCTATAGATACCACACACGTATAGGTTTCATGTAAAAAAATATTTTCAGTTTCAGTTCCATGTATGGGGGGCTCCCCATACATGGAACTGAAACTGAAAATATTTTCTTCTTCCTTCCTTTACTTTAAATATTTTTTAATTTTTTTCTTAAAATCGGAAAGCGGTTCACAGAATACATCTACCTACCAAGTTTTACATGTATAGTCTTAATATTTTCAGAATAAAATGGCTGTGACATACGGACGGACGGACAGACAGAGAGACGGACAGACATGTCGAAACTATAAGGGTTCCGTTTTTTGCCATTCGGCTACGGAACCCTAAAAATGTGTTTGTTTCTTCAATTTCAGTTAAGCAGTTTTTGAAATAAGCTTTATTAAGTGATTTTCGATAAAAGCAAACAATATATTTTTTTAATTACTTAAAACATATAAACCAAAGAACAATGCCTTGCTTTTGTTTCTTAACTTTTTCGAATAATTTATCAAGATATGAGTGTTTCAAATTAGGTAGGCCTTATTTGTAGCACTTACCTTACATGCATTATTATCATGTGCTGCTGTAGCCAAACGCTTGATGTATCCTGGGCAGAGATTTTCACTAAGCCTTCGAGAACTCGGCATCAAGCTCAGTTTATTATGCAAACTTCAACCTCGAATACGGTTCTTCTACGGACAAGTATCTAGATGCCGCCGTAGCCAGTCAGTAAAACACCTCTTTGGAAAAAGGAAAAGGCCCGAAAGTAGAAATTACTAGACCACCAGGGACCGGGTCCATCGGATCCAGTTCTTCGATCTAGTGCAGAAAAATACTCTCGAATATGCGCAAAGTTCTCTTGACCATTAGCAGCTGGCGTCTGAAAAGCAAACACACTATTTTTTTTCTCTAGTATCGTACATGCCTTTTTGCAAATATGCCTAGATCCGGAACAACCACTTGTAAGCCATACAGACGTTGGTTTCGATGCGGGAATCAAACCCGTGACACGCAACTGAGCAGCTAATCCCTCAAACACTGCACCAACCATGTCGTTAATTTCTTTGCAATTTTCTAAGTAGTGCTCGCGCAGTAATTGAAATTTGAAAATACGTATTACTTGTATAATTTCCTGTATTACGTCTATACATGTAGTTTGGGGTGGGATTGGCAAGACTACTCTTCTTCCACTAGAACGTGCTCAAAGGGCAATACTTAAGGTCATACTTGGTTGCCCTCGACGGTATAGCACTGTTTCCTTATACAGTGAGTGCCCTGTACTTACTATTTGACAAATGTTTGTACAATCAACTATACTACGTAAGCATAAAATCTTTTACTTTACCCCTATATTAAAGCGTAAACAAGAATTTATCCAGTAACACCTCACAGAACTATACTTGCTAGACGGCAATATTATGTAATAAGCAGTAACATATACAATGTAGCAAATCGCATAAATAATGTACCTATATGCACTAACAATCAATAAATGCAAGACTGTAACACGCAGCGGGCTTCAACGATTGGACTATACTGAAACTGAGAAGGTTATAAATAGCTTTAGTTGATTACTTATATACCAAGTATCCTCTTACCTACCAAACAACTCATTAACACTCACACATATAACTACTTTCTCACTCACTCGCTCAACGCATTACTCACTTACACACAACTATCAATACTCACTCAAACACTACACTTGCACTACTGTAACGTAAATTTACACAGACATCTTCTCATTTGCTCTTGATAATGCACTACTTACTTTATAGTATATTAAATCAAAACACTTACTTACCTTATTTTTTTATCTGTCATTAAATCATATTTTGTTTGTTTATTGGATTAAAATCAAATATGTATTTACCTACTAGAGTGCCAAAACGATGAATTTTGTGATTTTTACCAGGGTGGAAGGCGCTGTCGACTGTAACACAGTTAATACTAGTACAGTCGTCAACGTGATCTCTTATTATGTACCTAAATTAATTGCCTTGTATATTTAGATTAAGAGAAATTTGTACATTGAGATAAATTAAATAAATAAAAAATAAAAAACTTATACGCTTCAATCCATAGCTGTGTGTTTATGTTCACACATTAATTCTGGATATATGGATGTCACTTTCACGCAAAAACTACTGGACGGATATGATTTAAATTTGGTAAGTAGATAATAATTGACATCCTGAAAGAACGTATAATCTACTTTTTAACCCGAAATTCCTACGGGATTGGAACTTACGTGGGACAATCCTCCCACGCGAACGAAGTCGTTTATTTATTTAGGTATTAACACTATTAACTAACTTCATAATATTACTTTAAGAGAAACCAGCGTGGGTTCTGGCAGAACCTCCTTAGCACTTTGGCTTCCAATTTATTTTTTGCTTCGGCGATCCTCATCCTGCGAACACTCAACATATAGAGACCGCTCATACGATTTTCATTCATGGTGGAGCGAAGCCACATCTTGACAGGCCGTAATGTACTAAAAGACCTCTCTATAGCACAGGACATACACGGTTGGACCAGTAAATTAGCAAGCGCAGTTTTTGTGCTCGAATAAAACATTTCTGAATCCTTTATCAGTTCTCCCACTTCCACGTCTTTCAGAACATTCAATGGCATATTTTTTTTTCCCACAAGTGGTACCACGGTTCAGCCTCACTGTGGAAACCACTTAAGTTATAAAACCAGCGAAAGGAATCTGTTTTTTTTTTTTCAAAAATTCTTGGAATATCATTTCAGATCAAAGAATATAAGTTGTTCTCCGAGAAACGCTCTTCCAATGACATAATTAGCGAGTCTCGGTAGGGAATAATCAACGATCGTTTCCAAATCTGGGTAGGACTCTCTGCCGGAGGATTTGCACGGTGTGTCTGTCTTTTCGCGATGCGTGGCATTGTAATATCAACTTCTAGAGCGTCAGCGATCACTTGAACTTCAGGTATGAAACTGCCGTTGTGATTGTCCACATTTTCACGATCTTTTTTTAAATTTGTCATCGACAAATTTAAAAAAAAGATCGTGAAAATGTTCTTTTAATGTGATTTGCACACTGAAGCAAGTATTGTAGTTACGCAGATAATTGAGTTTTTTAGGATTGGTAGGTTGGTTAGGTGCTGTCGGGGCACGGCTGCTTCTGCAAGTACCTGTGCCGCATAGACAGAGAGCCGGACGCTCGGTGCCACCACTGCGTCCATTGCGGGGAGGACACGGCGCAACACACGCTCGCCGAGAGTGTAGCTTGGGAGGAGCAGCGCCGTGTCCTCACAAATGAAGTAGGAGGCGATCTGTCGCTGCCGGCTGTAGTGCAGAGTATGGTCGGCAGCGCAGAGTCGTGTCCTTCTGCGAGGACGTGATGTCGCAGAAGGAAACTGCGGAAAGGGAGAGGGAGATCTCCACTCCCTTCCCTGGCCGCAGAAGGCACACCGGGCGCAGGGGAAGGGCGGACAACGCCCTTTTCCAGCCCCCATGAATGGGTCCAGGGGCGAGGGACTTGGGGAAGTCCCCCGCCCCCCTATTCGATGGACCCGAGTCGCAGGCGCGCGCGGGTGTCGGCGCGCGCCTCTGAGGCGATGCACGGGGTAGTTCAACACCTCACTACCCCGTGCAGGAGGCGAGGCCGGGACAGACCCGGCCAGCACTAGTGCGGGGCTGCGGAAGAATTAGGTTTCCCGCGGCCCCCCGCGCACGTGTGAGGAGACACCGGGGTAGTTTTAGCCGGTAAGAATCCGGCACGCCCCTCCGCCATTCCCCAGGCGTGTTTCCGCGCGCCTTTATAAAATTATGACAGGGTGAGGAGATGCTCACTCCTCCCCTCATCTGAGATGGGGTAAACGACCGTCACTGCTGGGGTGATTGTGGAGAATGCTAACGTGTCCCCGCACCCCAGCTAGAAGTGAAGGAGAGAAACACCGTGTGGTTTTAGTCAGTAAGACTCTGACAGACCCCTCCGTCAACCCCAGGGCGGAGGACATCCATGAGAATTTCCACACGCAAAAAAAAAAGCTGCTGCCCTGCCCTGCTCCACCGTAGCTACGCTCATGCATATAATTTATGCATTACTTATATATAAACATATAATATAGTATATAATATTATGCAACTAGTTGCCCATAACTAGTCGAATTATTGTAATATTATGTATAACTAGCTATAACCTCGCAGTTTTTGCCGCGTAAATCTCGATCCTGTAAGAATTGCGGAATAAATTAAGTTGCCCTATAACAGCAATAGCGTTCTGAAGGTTTTCGCGGAAATGCTAGAAGTGCCTACGATGGATAGATTTATCAAACTACATGTTAGACATGGGGCTTGATAAACCTTCCTGTGATTGTGAGTTGTTTATTTTTTTTTTTGTTTTGTTATGTCCTTTATAATTGTCTGTATATGCCTAATTGTTTCTTACTAACTTAATTTTAAGTAATTTGTTAGACTAAAGTTCGGTCGTGTATAGAGTACTGCTCTCATCTCTGGGACAGATCTGATAAATACCAGCTTGATGTACTTGAGTCTATAGAGAAATGGGCCAAAACGCTCATCTGCAATGAGAAACTGGTCATGACAAGGCTCCAGAGCCTAGAACATCGGCGACTTGTTGCAGGCCTATCAGTTTTCTACCGGTTACATTTCTGGGAGTGTGCGATGGATTTGCACAGTCTTACACCAAGCCCGTTCCATCATCGGACTACAAGACAAACGGCGATGCGCCATCGTCACATCCCACCTATACGCACGAAACGTTTTGGGAATACTTTCATTGTGCGTACAGCTAAGAAGTGGAATTCCCTGCCGGAGTCTGTTTCCTGATAGTTATAACCTGGGAGTCTTTAAGTCAAGAGTGAATAGGTTACTTCTAGGCAAGCGTGCTTCATCTTCGACCACATCATCGCTTAACATGAGGTAAGATTATGTTCAAACGCAGGTCTATCAAATGAAAAAACAAAAAAAAAAAAACTAACACTATAGTTTTATTTTATTATTTATAACCTGTTCCAGTGAAAGTTCCATGGAAATCGATTCAGGTCGTCCAGGGGTTATCAAAAATAAACACAAAGACGGACAAAAAATGTTTGGAATTTGGTATCGTGTAAATGCATCACAAACTTGATAAGACAATCGTATTTTCGTAAATTGTAGTGGCAACAATCAAAATATTGTACTACTATGATTCGGACGATCACCCACAGCCAAGCTTAAATGTATGTTACAGTAAAATTTCGAATTTCCACAATACCATGGATATACTAAATCTTAATATTTTTAGTATTTTTAACCGACTTCTAAAAAAGGAGGAGGTTCTCAATTCGGATGTTTGTATTTTTTTATGTTTGTCCGCGCATAACTCCGTCGCTTGCCAACCGATTTGAAAAATTCTTATCTTGTTAGAAAGGGTATACTTCCCAAATGGTCCCATGAAAATTTAATCGAAATCGGACAAGCCATTTCTGAAAAATCAACATCAACAGCAACAAAAGTCTAAAAAAATATTTACGTTGACGATCTTTTCGTTTACTCTGCATTGCGTTTTTTATTCGCGCGTAACTCCGTCATTTACGAACCGATTTGGAAAATTCACTGACCCACTAAAAAGCACGAAAATAAAAACTTTTTTGCAAAAAATAAAACCGACTTCCATATCAAAACACTACAAAGCCAAAAATAATTTTAATTTCGGAAGGCGGTGTGAAAAAAAAAAAGAAAATACAAAACCAATAACACCGACTACCGAAATTAAAATTATTTTTGGCTTTGTAGTGTTTTGATATGGAAGTCGGTTTTATTTTTTGCAAAAAAGTTTTTATTATCGTAAAATAGCCTTCCCGCAAATGTTGATGGTATTTCTCAGAGTAGTGACATAGCGACCATGTTCATGAATAATTTTAAGGGGGCTCCGCTTGGTTCAGATATATCGGTCCGAGGCGCTCGGACCCTGTGTGAATGTGGTGATTTACCTGTATGATTAGTGGCTAAGGGAATTAAAGTTGCATTAAAATGAATGAAGTCACCGGGGCATGATGGTTTGAGTGTTGAGCATTTAAGATTCGCCGGTGTTCATTTGACCAGAATGCTCACTATGTTATTTAATTTCTGTGTTAATCACTCTTACCTGTCTGAGATTATACCTATCTCACTAGAAACAGTCATTGGTAAACAGACACAGTTGAAAAAATTAGCCAAGTGCGAGTCAGACTCGCCCATGAAGGGTTCCGTAGTAACTATAATAATATAATATAATAATCATGTATATTTATTTGACGAATAAAAAAAAAACCTTAAAAATTTCTTAAAACTAGCTATTTACTTTTTTACAACTACGCTAAATAACTTTGTTTTTCATGGTGTTTGTATGAATTACAAAGTTATTTTTGCGGTTTTAGAAAATATGCTGTATCTCAAAAACTGCTAACCCAATTTCGTTTGAAATTTTACATTAAGGTCTACAGAAATATATTTTTTTTAGATTTTTCACTCCACTATTATAGAAGTTAGAGGGGGGGACACATGTTACCATTTTGGAAGCTTATATCTTTTAAACGATTGACTTTATGAAAAAGTGGTTTTAGAAATCCTTATATCATTTTTAAAGGCCTGTCTACAGATACCACACACGCATAGGTTTCATGAAAAAAAATATATTTTCAGTTCTAGTTCCATGTATGGAGACCCCCTTTATTTTAATTTTTTTTTTCTTAAAATCGGAAAGCGGTTCACAGAATACATCTATCTACTACGTTTCACATGTATAGTCTTAATAGTTTCGGAATAAAATGGCTGTGACATACGGACGGACGGACAGACAGACAGACAGACAGACGGACAGACATATCGAAACTATAAGGGTTCCGTTTTTTGCCATTCGGCTACGGAACCCTAAAAACACGTTCAATTACACGACCGTAGTTTAGGTTAATAGCTAGTTTGTCTACTGAAAGTGCAATTCTGTGCCTCAAGCAGACTGTGCAGTACTACACTGACCGGAAGTCACCTGTGTAGGGCAGTTTTCTGTACCTGTCAAAAGCTTTTGACCTGATAAATTATGACTTTAGTGGTAGAAATTATCAGATGATACCGAGCTCCCTGCAGAGTTCATTAACATGTGGGTTGATCGGTATAGTCACGGACCACCACTAGTTGGGGAATCTATACTCACTAATATCGACAGCAAAGCGTGAAGCGCGTGTGCGTTTGTGTTGCGGAAGGGCGATAGAATAACATCAAGATAGCAGAGCGAAAGTTAAAATATTTAAATAAAATTACAAAGCAATATTTAATAGCACGCATTGCGATCTGAGTAGCTTAGTGGGTAGCGGAGCACTGGCGCTCCGTCGCCGCGTCGTCGTCCGGCTCCGCTGCTCAGTGAAAGACGCACGCGGAGTTCAAGGCCGCGTCGTCGTCGCCTGTACAAAATCACGGCACGTTCAGGCGGTCAGTGACCCGATGACAAAACAGCATGATTTGCATCTTTGTGGTGTCATAGTTTCGCCACAAACATATGTCAATATTGGAATAAAAATCAAAAGAATTATGTCAGGTGGGCTGATGCTCATTCTGAGTTTTACAGGCTAGGTTGTGGCGTAAGGCAGGGAGGGTTAACTTCACCCAGTCTTTTTAACCTGTTATGGATCGGCTAGTTGGTAAGTTGAGCAGCACCATGGTCGGATGCTCTATTGATGGAAGAATGATCAACAACATAAGTTATGCTGATGACATGCTCAGTCTATCAATCTGTGGCTTGAGGAAATTGTTGGCCGTCTGTGAGAGTTATGCGGAGGCTTGAGGTATAATAAAATTAAAAGCAAAGTTATCGTTTTTAAAGTGCGTAATAATACTCCATCAAGAATTTCACCCGTAAGGTTACGATAAACTCCGTTGGAGCTCGTCACTCATATAAAATACCTCGGTCGTGTGGTCACGGTTTGCCTCGTAGATGACCAAGATATATGTAGTTAGGGAGCATAGAGCGTTGGCGGCCAGATTCAGTATGCTTGTCCGTAGGTCTCCACGGTGTACTAAAGAGGTAAAATGGACTCTATTCGGAGATAATTGTCAATCGTTTTAGCCCTGCAGCCTGTGGTTTAGGTATACGCAAAAGGCGCCCTGCGCGTTCAATATATAATACGCTGAGGGTTTTTTTGGAGCTACCTCGCTTTTGTAGCGCGTCGGGCATGTTTGCTGAAGCGAGAGTAGATGACTTTTGCTGTTATGCGCAAGCGACGTGCATCTGCGCTGCGGCGATTCAGGGGTAACCCCAACAACATTCTGGTTATACTGGCGGACAAAATAGATGGGCCATTTGTCAGGCACTGGGCTGATAGGCATGTATAGGTATAGGCGCACAGGCGTACATCGCCAATTAAATTGATGTTTTTTGTTTTAATTGTACAGACGCCAGCACATCAAGCTACAACAATCTGTCAAATTTCTTTAATAGATTTTCAACTTTATTGTTGAAGAAATTAGGTTCAAGGTTGATTGGGAAAATTTGACAGTTTCGGGTAGCTTCATGTGCTGGCGTTTGTACTAACAATTGATTAAGCTTCTTACTAACACTCTATGGATCAATGGTCTTAGATAAATAAATCAAATAGCTACTTCATACATGAATCTATTGCAGCTTTTTTTATTTATTTTTTACGTTATTTTTATTAACACGCAGGTTCGGCTGGAAGAAATCTCATTTGAAATAAACAGCATTTTTAAGCTCTTTATTTTTATTTCTTTCTATTTTCTAATTTTCTTCAGCAGCAGCAGCAGCAGCTGTTACTATCCAGCCCTTCAACTATCATCATATAAAAAAAAACACATATAATCGTTCGTTGCTCCGTTTTAAAGTGATAAAGGACAGACAAACAAACTCTGTTTTGCATTGTTTGCAATATTAATTAATATGGGATTGCTTATAAATATGCAAAGCATTTTAAAGTTCTCGTCTAAGATTTGATGAACAAATCCTAGCTACTGTTCTACATACAATTATTATGCTTTATTGAGCTCCATAAGTTCTAAGTTGAGATAACTGAAAAATGCTTGCACTGTCTAGACAGATCCGCTCAAATCTGTGTGGTTATTTCCTCAAAAGAGCACCACAGACATGAACCTACATGCTTTTCATATGATTGGACACAACACAAATTGTATGGACTTTAAAAAGAAGTTGACGTTCAGACTTTGATTCGGTGTTTCTTCTCAGAGTAGTCAGCTAGGAAATACTGGCCTCATCTAGCTAAACTAAACTTAACACCCAAAAAAACATGACCTGTAAAACTATGTTATTTATAAACAACAACAATTTACAAAATGAATATTTCATTTCATTATCATTGACTTATGTTTTGGCCTTACACCTTACACCTTGTAATAATGAATAAGAAATGCAGTATTTAAGTAAATAACAATACATGACTATTAAGCATTTTACTGTATCATTTGTAATGTCTAGTTGCTAAATAATAACATCTTTATGGGTATAGACCTCGATAAGCGTTGCTGACAAGACAGAGAGTTTATTTCATATGAGATTTCTTCCAGCAGAAGAAAAGCTGTTAATAAAAAAATGTGAAATATTAAAAAAAAAATACAAATTTTATCCATCAATATTGAAACTTAAAACGGAATATTTACCATGTGTACGTATAGTTTGGAGTTTCCGATATTTCGTCACTGTTTCAAGCGCCATAATCAAGTATGAACTGCACTAATTGCGGGTAGACGTTTGTCGTTTATGAGCAGATGAATCGGTCTACCCTCTTTCTTGTTCGTTTTTTGTGATCGCCATCGCTACCACTGTCACATAAAACTTCTTTTTTCGATTCTGTTCCCGACACACAAAACTCACTTTTTCGAACACTTTTACGAGATTTACATAATTAAAACACTGGATTCCAGGCCCTCGACAGTCGAAACCCGTCCTCCCGGTTGAAGTTCTTGTATTTGGTAATCTCAATCGCTTCCCTTACCAGTCTGGGTGTACAACGTGTAATTTAAAGGGTATATACATACCAAGTGCATGGCTTCTTTGGATGATAACAAACGATATGGCAAGGGTTTTGTAATCCTAAGTCTACATGTGTAGAACTTATTACAAATTCCAATACACTGATACCAGAGACCGAATTTTTCAAATTAAGAAGAACGAAAAGAATTATCGTGTTATTGGCAAGTGACGTGGAAAGTTATTGACCCTCGTAGTGCAGTGCTGTGACTGTGACACGTTTGTTATAATTGTTATTCAAGAAATATATTATGAAACCAATAATTTGGTATCAATTCTTTGAGTCAGTTATTTTGTGCTGTAACTGTGCATAGAGACTCCACACCAGATGTTGTTTTCAGCCCTTTTGGATAGATATGGGGTTTCCGTTACACGTTGTATAGTAGCGTTCTGTGATTCTGTCGAGATGACCTGAGGGTTAGGTATATGTATCTCAATCCAATGGTTCGATCCTGCTTCTAAAATATGTTGTGTGTGTGTTGTGTTGTGTTTAAATAGCCAATTTTTGAACATCATTATTCACCATGGTAAATATCCCGTTTTAAGTTCTAATGATGCTGTTAGTGACCATGTTAGCTTAAACTTACATCAGTATTGAAACTAAAATATAGTCTTTGTTACATATTAATAATATTTATATTGTTTAATGGTTTAGTTTAGTATTGTATAATAGTTTTATATTGGTAAAATAATATTTAAAATCAGTCCTCTAGTTTTTAATTAATCCATTATAAGTAAACCATCAAAGGAAAACGTCTATTATTGGCCATGTTTTGCCCATCAATGAGATAAATAAAAAAAATACCCATTTAGTAACTAAAATATTGCTATTATTTATTGGTAATGAAAACTCCGGAATTAAAAGCAGATTTAATCAAGAAACTCAATCGTTTATTGCCTTATTTTAAGCTTCCGGTCGCTGGTCAATCCTGTCAAAGTAGGGATGGTAACTTTTAATGAAAAAAAAAACGATATACTAAAACCGGTTTCCAAAAATCGATTTATGAAAAATCTATTTTTATTATGTAGTTATTTCGCTTTTATTATTTTATTTAGAGACAAAAAAGGTTTGTCCATTATCGAGCTTCTAAATACGAACCATTGTTTCCAGTTTCTCAAAAATATAGATTTTTCGATAAATTGATTTCTTAGCGTCATCCCTATCCCTACGTCTAGAAAATCGTAATTGACAACTGACTGACATTTAACATTTTGTTTAGTTCTGTTTCTTTGTGAACCGTGATTTCTTTTCTACTGCGTTTTTCTATTTGATATTCTGACGACTTTGATTACGACTTGACACGATTATGGAACCTGATTTACACAAACTTACCAGTTTACCACGGAGTCATCTCTGTGTCAATTGTGGCGTGGATACACGAAGACTTAAGAGATTTACCTTGAGCAATGTGGAATTTCGGTCTATATTTCAGCAATGGATTGCACCACAACAAGTAAGTCTATTACAAAAACATACAAGTTACATACTCAACAACTTATATTGCGTAGCTACTAAAATCTATAAGTATGTTTTTTGTTAAAATTGAATTTGTCTATTATGATTTATAAAAGTCCAACCGAGTTCTATGTAAAACATAGTGTTTGTTTCTTTATCTATGATGTCAACCCTTATGCCTCTAATATGTTTCTTTCGTGAGTGTCACTTGGCCAAAACTTCTTTATCAAATAGCCATTTCCCTTTATCTCCTTTATAGTATCAGCGTAGATTTTTGAGTAAAAATTGAACATCCTGTAGTAAAACCATAGATATACATATTTGAAGTTTTACAGTGATATTTCGATGGGTCCTATGTATATATATGGGCCAAAATGCTAAATTACAACTTTACAGGAGAGGCTTCCAAAGTTTCCATTTAGTATAACTTCAGATTGATAAAACCGAAGTTTACGAATCTTTGCTTGTTTGCTAAGACAACTATCCTCCTCATTTGTACTATAGTATTTTATATATACATACCTACATCGGTTTTTTTTACGTCACATTGGCCCTTCTACGTTAGTTTTTGTTAAAATTATTTTTCTCTAAAAACACTTTAAAAGGGCCAATGTGTCATATTGGCCATTATATGCGTATTACGTTAATTAGCATACGCTATATATTTTTTAAATTTTTACTCATAAAATCAAGTAACAATTGAAGTAGTTGATAATTCATTAATTAGAATATAAGCTATTTAGATACTTAGTTATTTATGTCACATTGACACTTATACGTTTTACAATCTGCTTACCTACTAACTTAGTTTTCAGTCAGATCATTTGAATAATTAAAAAACACGCAATAGTTTTATTCATTTATTGAAATAAAAATTAAAGTAGCCTTAAAACTACACTTATGAAAAAAAAAAACAAAAAACAAAAATAAGTAAGAACGATACTTTTACTGGAGATCTTAGTTTGAATAACAAAATAATGTACCTACTTCACATTATTATTTTCTCAATAAAATTACAAAAAAATAACAAAATTAAAAACCTATCTTGTGTAAATAAACTAAAAAAAATCTCTGTAGTATAATTAAGTAATAAAATCAACAAAATCAACATTAGTATTATTTTTTTTGTTAATAGGTTCGCGTTTGACCACCGTCTCACCTGATGGTAAGTGATGATGTGGTCGAAGATAGAGCACGCTTACCTAAAAGTAACCTATTCACTCTTGACTTAAGGATCCCTAAGTTATAGCTATCGGGAAACACAGACTCCGGCAGGGAATTCCACTCCTTAACTGTACGCACAACGAAGGTATTCCCAAAACGTTTAGTGCGTATGGGTGGGATGTTGACCATGTAACAATGGCGCATCGCAGTTTGTCTTGTAGTTCGATGATGGAACGGGCTTGGCGGAATTCGATTGTGTAATTCCATCACACACTCCCCGAAATTTAACCGATAGAAAACCGATAGACTTGCAACTCGTCGTCGATGTTCAAGGCTCTGGAGCTTTGACTTGACCAGTGCATCGTTGCCAAGGAGTCTCTTGGCCCGGTTCTCAATAGACTCAAGCGCGTCCAAATTGTATTTGGCAGATCTATCCCAAATATGAGAGCAGTACTCCATACACGACCGAACCTGGGCTTGATACAGATTGAGCAACTGTTCCGGTGTGAAGTACCGTCTCGGTTATCGGCACGATTACATCACAGAAAGTGGGAGCCGGTTCGAATTGGCTCCTTTTTGAGGAGAAGAGACCAGCCTGGGTATTAGCTGCATTAAACTTGACCAAGTTGGCATCACCCCATTCGGAGACAGCCTTCAAGGACAAGTTCAAGAGCCCAACCATATCCTCATGGAGAGACTGGATCTGACCCACCAGCACGCACGCTGGACACATATCTCTCAGCAACTGTGCTGAGAGAACCGACCCCTGAGGGACCCCGACATTAATAGGCAATTGGCAATTTAGCAGTCATCAATGACCACTCGAATGGACCGATCTCTCGGGAAGTCTTCAATCAAAACGCAAAGTTGAGTGGGTAAACCGAAAGAAGGAAGCTTAGCAATAAGGCTATCGTGCTAGACCCTGTCAAAAGCCTTGGAGATGCCAAGGGAAACAGCAAGTGCTTCCCCGTGCTAATTCTTAAAAAGTCTTAAAAATTTCCTTCATTATCGCTTTCATTAATTGACGCAATGTCATTAGATGCTACTAAATTTTCATAATAACTGTGATATGCAGGTGGGATAATATTTTTTCTTTCACTAAATTCCGACTTCTAGACAACTTAGCGCGATAATTGGATGTCATCTTTTACTTATTAAACTAAATTGTAACCCAAAAACACAACAATTTCAATTTGTATTCATCACAGTGCGGCCGTTGCTCCGTTCAGTGTATTGTCAAATCAGCTTATTGGTCCAAACAATAAATAAACGCGCGGCAACTCCCCGCGTATAAGTCTCTAACTACTATTAGGACCTTGTACGTTTAATTTCATGTTACATATGCTGTTATACTGTAATAAAAAATCGTGTTTCTAAGCAGAAATCTTTTTTTTTTAATAGCTCACATAATTCTTCATATCGATAAGATGCGTTTACCATAAAAAAGTCAAAATGGCCAAATTGTTAGTTTGGCCCATATACATCGGACCCATCGATTTATAGAAAACAAGATAGTGAAACACGTGTAGGTAAACATAATCATGTAGCGATATTATGTTATATCTTATCGTCGTTTACGATAACAGAGCAATATGTGTGAGTACAAGATAAGATTATAATTGTAGCCTTCCGCGTTCAGGCTAGCTGTCAACTCCAACTGATTTATTCCAGAAGTCATCTAAGTACAAATATGGTTACAAGATTTGACGTTTAGTGATTTACACACCACAACCTATTTGGTCTTTCTTAATTCACATTTTCCTTGGCACCCTATGGAAAGCCTCCGAGTCGGTCAGCGCGACGTGATCTACTCATACTCGGAGAGCTATCAACATGAATGACGGGGTCCCATAGGGCCAAAGCCTGCTGAACGAGATACAGAAAAGTAGGAAATAGTGTCGATTTTTCGTCAATAGGGATCTTACGGCCATTGCCTGCTTTGGCTGTGGAAATGTTCTAACGGGAGACCACGGTCCCGGACCACAAGGGCAACTGAAGGAGCAGGGTGGGATTTTAGTCAGTAGAAGTCTGACATTCCCTTCCACTCAACTCAGAGCGGGAGGGGTCATTTGATGATTTTCAAACCAGAAAAAAGGGATCTGACACTTCCTTCCGCTCCACTCACAGCGGCAAGAGTCCTTTGGTGATTACACCCCGAAAAAACAGCTAACAATACGACAGCAATAATAGCAAAAAAAAATATGTGTGGAAGGCATATTAGCGTAAGCGTTCTTAATCTTTTATCATATCATTACTTACCATCAGGTGAGATAGTGGCCAAACGCGAGCCTACTACCAATTAAAAAGTAATGACATGTTACGAGAGTTTAGCCAGCCCAATCACGGTTAAAACCAGGTTTACTTAATAATAATTCTGTAACAAATTATTTCCACAAGTTCTAACGAGTTCACCTCTTTGAGTTTTGGCTTAAACCTAATCAACCTACCTTCCGTGGTTAAACCCATATTTGACTTCTTTAAGTTTAAAGATAATTTACTTAGTTCACTTAAACAAACACACCAAAACCATGTTATTACAAAAGTGCGTTCTTATTACATACAGAGAGATTATAGAGAGAACAGCATAACAATTAAAATATACGAGTACCTACATCATGATTTTATAGTAGTTGCTTTTTTTAATATTTTTAATAAGCCTTCTTTATTTCATATCTTCCTTAATTTTACAATTCAAATCCAAATGTTGTTAGTATTGTAATTTCACTAAAATTATTTATTGTTAGTACAGTTAGCTATTTTTTTTTCTTTTTGTGATATGAATCTCGTTTGAGTAAAGGCCTCCTCCAGCTGCTTCCATAATTCTTTGTCTTCGCTTTTGCTCATCCAGTCTTTTCCTGCGATGTCAACTATATCATCAGCCCACCGTTTGTTGGGTCTTCCAACTTTTCTTTGTCCAAGTATTGGTCCTCGCCAGCGAGTACTCCGTTTAGTCCATCTGTTGACTGTGTAACGTGACACGTGTCCTGCCCATTTCCATTTTAACCTTAGAGCTTGTGTAAGTGCATCTGTCACTTTTGTTTTTTGTCGTATTTTGACATTCTTGATCTTCTGTGTTTTGTGGATCTTTAGGATGCTCCTTTCCATGGCTCGTTGTGTTACATTTATTTTCTGTTTTATATTGTTTGTGTAAGTCCATGTTTGGCAACCGTATAGTAAACTAGGCAAGAGACAGCGGCCTTAGTATGAGTTTGCGATACTATTATCGTGTTCGAAAACTATAGCTTTGTCCCTTTCACACTAATCTGGTACGTGTGAAAGAGACCAAGCGATAGTTTTCGAAAACGACAAAAGTATTTCAAACTCATACTAAGCACACAGGTATCCATAACAGTTTTCTTTAAATGCATACTGTATTTTACTTTTAGAATTTCCTTTAGTAACCAAAACTTGTTCCATGTAATGTTTTTTCTTCTGTCTACTTCATCATTGTTGTTGGTTTTTATAAAAGAGATTTGTTTACCCAAGTAGATGTATTTATTCACATATTCTATGTTGTTTCCTTTTATGTTGATGGGTATGTTGTAGCAGTTAGTCATTATCTTAGTCTTGCTTGCGTTCATTTCCAAGCCCACTTTTGAGCTTTCTTGGTCAAGTGAGTAGAGCATATTCTTGAGTTCTTCAGCTGTTTCAGCAAATATGGCTATGTCATCTGCGAACCTAAGATGATTCAGACGATGCCCATCGATATTAATGCCATAATTTGTCCATTTTAGACTTTTGAATATATTTTCCAGAACAGCAATGAAAAGTTTCGGTGACAAGGGATCGCCTTGCCTGACTCCTCTTTCTATTTTAATTGGGTCGCCTCTCCTTTCAAGTTTAACAGTGCTTATAGAATTTGTGTATATGTATTTTATGATATTTATGTATTTATCATCTATATTTGCAGCTTTCAGTGCTTTCCAGATTGAGGTGTGGCTAATACTGTCAAAGGCTTTGCTGTAGTCGACAAAGGCGATATAAAGATGTTTGTTGAACTCGTTGTACTTTTCTATTAGTTGTTCTACTGTGTGTATATGGTCAGTTGTGCTAAATCCTGAGCGAAAGCCTGCTTGTTCTACTGGCTGGAACTTTTCAATATTACCCGATATTCTGCTTAGTATGATAGATGTAAAAAGTTTATATAGGCTGGCCAGTAGACTGATTGGTCTGTAGTTGCCTATGTCTAACGGGTTCCCTTTTTTATAAAGTAGTATTATGTCTGATGTACACCATTGTTTCGGTACCATTTCGGTGTTTAATATCATATTAAAAAGTTGTGTCAAGTGGTAAACTAGGATGGGGGCACCTAATTTTATGACTTCGTTCGTTAGCCCATCTGGCCCAGGACGTTTTTCGTTTTTAAGTGTCTTTATGTGTGTGTATACTTCTACTTCTTGTATCGGTTCGACTGGATTTGCTCTTGGTTGGTTGCAGCTTTGCTCGTATAGTTCATTATTATCATCTTCTCTCTGTTTGTATAGTTCTTTATAAAATTTAGTGGCATGGCTTATAACATCTTTCCTGGTCTTCGTTTCTTCAGAGTTATCTTTCAGTTTTTGTATCCATTTCTTGTGATGTGACAATTCCTTGTAGGCTCTTTTAGTGCTTCTAAAGTTATTTAGATTTCGTGATATTACTTGTTCACGGTGTTTACTATAGTCAGATTTGATTGATTTGTTGGTTAATTTGAAGAGTTTAGCAAGTTCATTTTTCATTTCTGTACTTTTATTTTTTGTATGTATTAATTCTGTTCGTTTTTTTATTAGGTGTTTAGTATGTTCGCTAAGTATTGAATGTTGTTTTTTAGGAATATTATTGTAATTTTTTAAACTGGATAGTATGTTTTCTTCAAGCAAATCATAGTAGGTTTGAACATTCTCAGGTGTGGTAGTTATGTTATTTTCAATGTTATACTTCAGACAGTTGTTGTACTTTTTAACTTCATCATTTGTTCTTGGGTTTTTTGGAATTATTTTAAAGTTTTTCCTGTTTTTCTTTGGTTGATGTAAGATGAATGTTGCCCGTACTAATCTGTGATCTGAAGCGAATTTGACTTGGTTTAGGACTTCAATGTTGTTTACCATGTATGGTTTATTTGTCATTATATAATCTATTTCATTTTTGATTTTCTGGTTAGGTGATATCCAGGTCCATCTTTTTGTCGCTTTTTTCTTGAAGAATGTGTTAATTATTGATAATTTATGTTCCAGAGCATAGTCTATTAGTCTTTCACCCCTTTTGTTACGTTCTCCATAACCGTAACTACCCATGCACAAACTTTCTACTGTCTTGGGCTACCCTATTTTTGCGTTAAAGTCGCCCATAACTATTAGTTTATCATCAGCTAGAGAGTGTGCTTTCTCCATATCGTTGTAAAAAGTCTGGATTTCGTCTTCTTGCGACGCCTCTGTTGGCGCATAAGCCTGGATTATGGATATCTTGCATTGTTCAATTTCTAGTTGTAGAAGGGCAACTCTTTCAGAGATTCCTGTGAAATTAGATATTTTGTTTTTATGTTTTTTCTTCACTAGGAATCCTACTCCATGTAAGCCTTTTCTTTGCCCAATATAGCATAAAATGTATTCTTGATATTCTTCGATGTTACAGCCATTTTTCTTTACTTCAGATAGTCCCAATATGTCAAAGTTAATTTCTTCTAGTGCATAAGTTAGTTGTAGGTATCTTTCAGTTGATGAAAGGGATCTCACATTGAATGTTCCTATTATCATAGTGGAATGTTTTTCTTTTTCCTTTTCATCCTTGATACTGTTATATTTCTTATAATGATGATTAGTTTTCAGCGGAGGGTGGTGGTCTAATTTCCCACGGGGACCAGCCGGCTTGGGAAATGAGTTTTTTATATAATGTGTGGTGTATGTGCTGCATGTGGAGAAGGCCCCGGGTTCTCATGCGTCTTCAGTTCTTTGGACGTAACCCATCATTGTGTTCTTGTTTGTTTTATATTTTTTATTAATTTGTGTAGATGGCCTTTGTTGGAGCTGGGTTGTCGTACCCTCAGTGAGTTTGGGTTGGTCAGGAACTGCTTGCGGTGGTGTTACGGAAAGTTGCCTTTTATTTGTGTTAGTTTCTTTGTTGTTTTGTTTTATCACAAGTTTGTCATATTTTATGAAGGCGATGTTGCCTTTTTCCTTTTCCTGTCGCTGTTGCTCTTTAAGTTCCTCTCTCTTTTTCAGAATATTTATAGGGAATTCTTCAGTGATGTAAATTTTTGTACCTTCCAGGTTCTTTTTCTTCTTTAGAATGTTGATTTTCTTTCCTAGTGTAGTGAATGCTACCGATATAGGCCTTGGTTGGTTCCCCTTTTTACCGATTCTTCTCATTGACTGAATTTCAAATTCCTGATTATTTTCCTTAATTTTGTTGTTTATGATTTCTAAAATATTATTCTGTAAGTCAAAGTACGACTTCTCGCTCTCGTTTTCATCTACTCCAAAAAACATTACATTTCTTTGTACACTATTTTGTACTACTATTTCCTGGTCTTCTAATTTTAATTTTAAGTCGAATAACTCTTCGTTTATCTCACTCATTTTTGTGTTTAAATGTGTTGTTATTTTGGTAGTAATTTTCTCATCAAGTTGCGCAACATTTGAATCTATAGATGTAAATCTCTGTGTGAACTCGCTTTTCATGTCAATAATTAGCTTTTTTAAATCCTCCATGGTGATTAAGTAACAGGTAGCGTACTTTATCGGTGGGCTGTCGTATTATTGTGTAGAGGCACTGTTTATTATTATATCTATTTAGCACTGTTTCTTCTTATTTTATATTAGGTGGAGAGACACTCGAATAGTTTTAGTGACCCGTAGGATTAGTCCGCCTAAGACGACCCACTGACCGAAAAATCTTATTGTTTTTCGCTGACTTTAATAGGTAGGTATTCTTATTATTTCTGCACTTTCAGTTCTTTAATCACTGTCTTCACTATTATTCAGATAAACACAAACATATCTTCGATATTTATTACTTATATTATGTTTTCGCGTTTTAAATTGTGTATTTTAGTGTTTTTACGCATACGATGTTCGTTTTTTTCGTTGTTGTTAGCATCATAGATGAAAATAAGTACTGACGTTTAGCCTAGTGTTGCCAGCGCCAACATCTGGATATTCTATTATTTGTACAACGTACGCTGGTGATCAATTCGCCTCGTGTTGGACTTGTAGTTTCAGCTTCGCTTAACAGATGGCGCTCGCTGCTACGTGATAATGAGTTGCGTTTTTCTTGTTCTTTGTGAGATTTAGGTTATGTTTTCACAATTTTTATGTAGACTCACTGTATATGTATCTATTTAGCACTGTTTCTTCTGATTTTATATTAAGTGGAGAGACACTAATAGTTTTACTGACCCGTAAGGGATTAGTTGGAAAAGTCTTATTGTCTTTCACTGAGTCCACTAGGTAGGTTCACTTATTATTTTTGCACTTTCAGTTTTTTATTCGCTGTCTTCACTATATTTAGGTAATCACGAACATTTCTTCGATATGTAATGCTTATTCTATTATATTTTCGCGATTTAAATAGTTTATTTTAATATTTTTACGGAGACGACGTTGTTGTTAGCACAGTGTTGCCAGTTGCAATTCCACTTAAACAAACACACCAAAACCATGTTATTACAAAAGTGCGTTCTTATTACATACAGAGAGATTATAGAGAGAACAGCATAACAATTAAAATATACGAGTACCTACATCATGATTTTATAGTAGTTGCTTAGCCTATAATAATAGATTTTAATGAAGTTTTGCCATGGAAACTACAGTCAATTCAAACAAGGCACATCGTTCTAAAAAAATAGATACTTTTTTAGTAAT
The DNA here is from genome assembly GCA_943138885.2 of Tholera decimalis. Classification (NCBI taxonomy): domain Eukaryota; kingdom Metazoa; phylum Arthropoda; class Insecta; order Lepidoptera; family Noctuidae; genus Tholera; species Tholera decimalis. Next base: position 18,404,864 of record OW964573.2, on the reverse strand, counting down.
CTACCCATAGGCATGGCTTTTTTTTATTAGAAATCTAACGTAACAAACACTTCTCGCTGTTCCAGATTTTTATAAAAAGAACCGTGTCAATAACTTTTGACTGATATTAATTAATTTACTGTTTTTATTTTGAGGAAAAGTGTGAGTTCTCCACGTTACCACGTCTGTTAAATTAGTGCTGAGTGTTGCTAAAAAACAGGCTCGCTCAAGTAACGCACAGTGAAATATACATTCAGTGTAAACGAAAGAGATGCATAATTAATAGTTGCTCTCTGAATATTCACACTGCCGGCGACGAATTATAGATTTTGATATAAATTTATTTAGCCACTTTTTACAATGAATCAAATGTGTTAGAAAGAGTAGCTACATCAATCTTTTAACTAATATGTATATGTAATCACACAACATCTTGAAGTTCAATATCACACAGTATAACATAATAATTATAATTATTATGCAATACTGTGTCTTCAGTATCTTATTGATAATCTCAATTACTAGTCGGCTTGTGATAAAATATTAAAATGAGAATATTGTCGAGTTTTATTCTGTGTTTTATATTTTTTGCAAGTCACAACAAAGCTGCAAAAAACTTAGTGGTATTTCCTAATCCGTCTATCAGCCATCAAGTTGTATTTCGGCTGCTAACTCAAGAACTAGAAAGACGAGGACACGATGTAACTGTCATCACACTGGATCCCGCGTTTCCTAATGGTGGAACACTACCAAACTTAACAGACATCGACGTCCATGACATTTCATATGATGTATGGCAAAAAACATTCATGGCATCGACACAAGGGAATAAAGACGACGTTGTTATGGTGATGCAAGTGATTCTTGAATCATTGACTTTGGTAGTCGATGCCCAACTCAAAGATGAAAAAGTGCAAACCCTGATTAACTATAAGACTAAAAAGTTTGATCTACTGTTTTTAGAAGCTTGTGTATGGCCTGCTTTAGTATTCTCTCACAGTTTCAAGTGAGCTCTTTAGGTGCGGCTCTAGATAAATATAAGAATTTAGGAGCGCCAGTGCATCCAATGCTTTTTTTTAAATTACCCATCAGTGACGCGTCAACGACTTCACAATCTCACTATGTGGGAGAAGGTAAAAGAGTTTTACTATGAATACAGGGTCACCAGTTTGTATGAGAATAGTCAGAAAACTGAGAATACTATGTTGATAAAGCATTTTGGAGATCATATCCCACCGGTGTCTGAGTTGAATAATAATGTGGTTATGCTGTTTCTCAATGTGCATCCAATGTTTAAAGGTATCCGTCCTGTACCCCCGAGTGTGGTGTATATGGGTGCTCTGCATCAAAAAGCACAAATGAATTGCCAGCGGTGAGTAATTTTATTATAAAATTACTCACCGCTGGCATAATAACTAAATAAATTTATATATTTCTTTTTTATATAAATATATTTAGTTATTATTAGTGGAATGTGAACCACACATTCCATCAAAATGAAAAAAATATATGTATATTAATTATGTTGATGAAATATTTTAATAGTATTGAAATGACAATTTAAATGCGTATTAAAACTAGGTCACATTTTCTGATCTTCATCAATAGAAATTAATATGTATGTATGTATGTCGGGCAGGTATCCGAAACTCCACGACCAAGTGCGTATTTTGCGTAAGGAAGAAATTAATATAAAATATTATTTCAGGATCTGAAAAAGTACCTGGATTCTTCTAAACATGGTGTAATCTACATAAGCTTCGGCACAAAAGTGGAGCCAACTGTTTTACCTGCAGACGAAATCGAAGTTCTAGTGAAAACGTTCTCTGAGTTGCCTTACGACGTTTCGTGGAAATGGAACAATGATGAATTAGAATATCAAAATGGCTGCCGCAACAAGATCTTTTGAGTAAGTAATTCTGGTAATTTATGAAAAATATAAATCTCACTAACAGTTATGAAAATAACAATTATAAAATAGTGTATAGCCTATAGCACTCACAAACAATACACCATAGTAACAATGAAAAAACTTCGCACGATCTTAGTTTGCTAATTCACACAAAACGTTAGTTATATATTTATACACTCAAACCTTTTTCATGAACCAGTCTATCCATTGGTGAAAGCCGCGTGAAAATAAAAAAGAGTTTTTACGTCATTGGTTTTTGAATTAATAACGCACAAAAAGATGCAGCGGGAGACTGTTTTATACCACGTAATGATTTTGGTATCTGTTTACAGGATATCCCAAAATAAAACTGTTAATAACTCAAGCAGGACTGTAGTCGACAGACTAGGCTATCACAGCAGGCGTACCTCTGATAGCTCTGCCAATGTTTGGAGATCAGTGGTACAATGCGGAGAAATACAAATACTTCAAGATTGGGAAGAAGTTGATCATGGAAACTCTAACTGTGCAACATTTCAAGAACTCAATTAAAACCGTTATTACAGATGAAAGGTAAGCATTCAATATTTCAATGAATTTTCACACCCACTGCCAGAAAGCAAAAGGTTTAATATTATTATGTTATGCAAACATTACCTTCACTTGCTTTTTGTCTATGTTCGTATCCGTACTTGGCAAAACTGGTGTTAGATTTTTTGCCTTCTGACTCCTTCTAGCGACTGTCAAAGGTGTAAAAATGATAGCAGGAACCAACAATTTAACGTGCTTTCCGTGACAGGGTATAATCTCGATATGTTCTCGGTAAATCTTAACTTTGAACCTGTGTAGTTGTTATTATTTAGCCATGACCTCAACACCGAGCCTTAATATAAAATAATAATTATGTACCTCTTTATTTTCAGTTACCGAAAAAACATGGTCAAACTTCGCAGTGTGATGCGAGATAGAAAGCCTAGAACTAGTATTTTAATTAACTAGTAGTTAATTATGGTTGGAATTTTAATACATAAGATAATTTTTGGCGATGTCTTGATGTCTTCATTAAAGTGAAGCGTAGCTAAAAATAGTTATGATTTATGAAAAAAATAACACGTAGGATAAAAAATAATTTAAAAGTAGAACGCATATTAGAATGTCACTACGATATACAAACTAACAGAACAAATATATATGTTTAAACTTATTTTTTAAGTTTACAGTTTTAATTAATTTAAATAAATCACTATTTATTTAGTTAAAATGTTAAACGTTGATAAGTCACATTATTAAAAATAATATGGAATACATAATTTTTAAATTTGTAATGATTCTATAATGATTGATTTTTATGTAATTTGTTGATTTTTATATGGGATGTTTTCCTGAATTAAATGATTCTATTCTATTGCATTATTATATCTATGAATTATTTATGATTAAGTTGTACTTTAATCTATGTTCAACTAAAGTGTTTAAACTTACATAATAATAACAACGCTAAAAAAGGCTTACTATTCGGTAAACATATAATAAAATTAATGCCCAAATCTTGGTTCCAATTAAACGATTGACTAAAGAATGACGCGTAAGAAAAAGCATTTTTTTATTACCTTCGAAATTTGATCTATCATAATATTCATAATACATAATTGTGTATTAGGTGTATCACTAGGTATATTGTATGCAATAATAATAATGTTATATTACAGCTATACAAAAGTTTAGAGGCATGGATGTTTGTTACTTGATCACAGATGAACGACAGATTAATTTATAGTAATGCTGACAATTATTATTAAAAAATATTTGGCCGCTTTTTACGATGAATTAAATCTCTTTGTGTTAGAAATACAACGCTATTGATCTCGATCGCGTCTGATACTAAGCGATAGATGAGGTCAACGATGGATGGAGCAAGCCCAGAAGATAAGGTTCACTCTTGTTTTAAATGCTGACGGGCTATATGCGGTAGGGTACTCAGCCCGCAGAGAGTTTCAAACCTTGGATGTGCGCTCAATAAATCTAGAGTAAAAGCGGTTAGTGGCGGTGGTGTAACAACCTCCTCAAGTCTATCTGATAGACCGATCGTGAAAGGGAGACGGGGGGATCAGGTCGCGGAGCTCCTGCACACATTCCCTCAACTACAATCTGTAAAAGGCCGACAAACAAACAACGTTTCACTGATGAGCTAGGTTATGAAGCTTATATCCTATCTAATGTATATCAATATTATATGCAATAATGTGTACCATTGAACTACAAAGCGTACCGCGTTACCGCGTCATACTACCATCAGTACCTTGTTGATAATCGTAATTGCTAGTCGGCTTGTGATAAATCAATGTTATAATGAGAATATTCTGGAGTTTAGTTTTGTGTTTCGTAAGTCACAATGAAGCTGCAAAAATTTTAGCGATGTTCCCTATACCGTGTATCAGCCATCAAGTTGTATTTCGGCCGCTAATTCATGAACTGGCAAGACGAGGACACGATGTAACTGTCATCACACCAGATCCTGCGTTTCCTGAAGGTGGAACACCACCAAACTTGACAGAAATAGACGTCCATAACATTTCGTACGGCATATGGCAAGAAATATTCATGGCATCAACACAAGGGAGTAAAGACGACATTGTTTTTGTGATAGACGTAATTCTTCAAGCATTGACTTTGGTAGTCGATGCTCAATTCAAAGATATGAAAGTACAGACCCTGATTAACGATAACACCAAAAAGTTTGATCTACTGCTTCTGGAATCTAGTGCACGACCTGCTTTAGCATTGTCATATATTTTCAAGGCACCTGTGATTCAAGTTAGTTCTTTTGGTGCAGGTGTAGACAATTATAAGAATTTAGGAGCGCCAGTGCATCCGATGCTTTACCCATCAGTAACACGTCAACGACTTTACAATCTCACTATGTGGGAGAAGGTAAAGGAGTATTACTATGAATATATGGTCACCAGTTTGTATGAGAATAGTCAGAAAGCTGAGAATGCTATGCTGAAAAAACATTTCGGAGATGATATCCCACCGGTGTCCGAGTTAAATAATAATGTGGACATGCTGTTCCTCAATGTGCATCCAGTGTTTGAAGGTATTCGTCCTGTACCCCCGAGTGTGGTGTATATGGGTGGTCTGCATCAGAAACCTCAAAGTGAACTACCAGCAGTGAGTCATTAATTTAATATACATAATAAATATACTGAAAAGTTGATAGCAATTTCACGGTTGCCATTACATACATATCTTGGAGATCACCTTTTAAGCAAATATATGCTCAAGTAATGGCTGCCACACACGCTACGGTCCACCGGAAAGGTCCACCTGTGCAAGTACGCCTGCGCAGGTAGACCGGAATGTGTGTGGGAATAGACCTGTGCAGTTTTTTGAGCCTGCGCAGGCGACCTGCGCAAGATCGAAAATCAATTCTTTCGAGTGACACCGTACGGTGTACCTGTGCGTGTGTGCGTGTACTCCGGTCGCCTGCGCAGGCCGCGTTAGTTGTTTTCTAGTGTTTCTTTCGGACGGTTGTCTCGTTGCTCGCATCGTATTACCGCCACGAATGCCACGTAATTCAGCAATAGAAAATGGCGCCACCAGATTCAACTAAAAAAATCCTTGAAGATTTTATCCAATTTTTTTTTAAAGATAACTAGCAATATGGTTAGAATTCACATTACTAGCCATCTTGTTAACCCCTCCAACTAAGCTAAATATGCTTGTGTCTGGAGTGGATTCAATAGTGTAATGGGAGGGGTTCAAACTCGTGACCTCTCGATCACAAGTCCGACACCGTATCCATTAGGCTATTGACGCTTATCGAATTATCGAAATTTATAGAAGTCATCCATGTCTTTGGCAAATTAAAAACAAAGATTATCATAATCGAGACAAAACAGAAGCTGCTTATAGATTACTTATAGAAAAATTGAGAGAAATTGAGCCAGATGCGAACAAAGAAGTAGTTGTGAGATAGATCAATAATTTAAGAAGCAATGTTAGGAAGGAAAAGAAGAAATATGACCAATCTTAAAGTAAAGTCTGCTGATGATGCGTACCGTATTAAACTGTGGTACTACGATTTGTTAAATTTATTTATTTAATTTACTTTATTAGTTTTTTATATATTTCTTTTATCTTCAAAATTAAAGCAAGGCCTAGCAATATCACGCGTCATTGTCCTCATTCGATGCCATCGCAAGAAGAACTGAAGACCGCTCCGGTTCACCGGAACGTCCCCATACACGCTACCAATGTTTGGTTGACCTGCGCAGGTACACCTGCACAGATAACCTCTCCGGTAGACCGTAGCGTGTATGGCTTGCATTAGATGTTACCGCTCTTCCGCATTACATTAAACAAATTACTACAATGCAAATATGCGACAAAAAAAAAACAGAATTAAATAAACCAAACATGATTAGGCCTTTGAAGATATTCGAGATATTCAAAACATATAAAAAAAAACTTTATTGCTACAAATAAAACTGACTTGCATATCAAAACACTACAAAGCCAATAAAAACTTTTTTACAAAAATTGAACCGATTTCAAAACAAAGAAAAACACTACAAACCGAAAAATAACCTTAAAGATTGTTTCATTGGATGTCTAATTCCGTTTAAAATAAGGGGAAGTCGGTGCCAGGCCAATGAATAGTTTTGATAGGCTAAGTATGCCGCATTCTCTGGCACGCCCGAGGTAATCAAACTCAAAATCTTGGCACCGACTATCTCATTCTTTCAGTTACCTGAGCTGAGATACCTACATACCGTTCTCACTTCATTTTTATAAGTCAGTTATAAAAGAGAGTTTGCTGTACACTTCTTTTACCCCCTAAAACCTTATATCCGATGTATTTTATGTATTTTATGTTAAACAGTACTCAAGGAGCTCGATGGCGTAAATGGCTTAGCACGTATGGCCACGATTTGATGAGTTAAGCAGTGTTCGCAGTCGCCGGTCATGGGATGGGTGATCCAAAACTTCGTTATCTCTAGTATTTCTGTGCTTCAAAAGTTACGTTAAGCCATTAGTCTCGATAGGCGGAGACCTCTCGCGCTCGGCATTGGTCGAGGCCATGCTGCGGGGCGAGAGGGAGTGGGAAGCGGTCGCCTCCTTCTGCGAAGCAGTCATGCTTCCGAAGGAGGAGGCGGGCCGCGTGAGGGAGAAGATGGCGTCCTCCCTCCAGCCCAGCCGCAGTGGTAGACGCCCACGGCGTCAGACGTCGGCAGACGATCTCCGGCCACCGTAGGCGCGGGCATGCGGACAGCGAGTAAAGGGCAACTCGCTGTCCGACCATGGACCATGCCCGGGTCGACGGCGCGTCGTGTTCCACGCGCGCCTCAAAGAGCGTCAGCAACATGACGAGGCCCCCTCTGCAGAGGGCCGAAGCCTGCCGGGGTCGTGGGACTCATCCCGTTACCGTGGCCCCGGTATGTAAAGAGTTATTGAAGGAACACCGTGGATTTTAGTCAGTAAAAGTCTGACAGTCCCTCCCACCCTGCCCGGAGTGGGAGGACTTATTTGATAAATGGGCTGCAGTCTTTAGCACCTACTAATCCGCATTGGGCTGGCGTAGTCGGTTCTGTCCAGGCGATTCTCGTTAGGTATGATGTTTATCCATAGAAAAGGTCTGTGCCACAGCAGTGGTGAAGTTCATAGGCTGATTAAGCTAAACAGTACATAGAAATACGAGGGCAGCAATCGCGGTAGATTTGCTGTTTGTATTTGAAGAGTTCCATCACTTATCTCCGAAGGTCTTCATCAGAACCTGTATTATATACTAAAACCTTCCTTGTAACAAATGCTTTCAAACATAGAAAACGCGATCGAAATCGGATCAGCAGTTTTTGAGAAAATCGCGGATATACAAACATACATACATATATACTGGTCGAATACAGAACCTCCTTTTTTGAAGTCGGTTAAAAATAACTTTAATTTCGGTAGTCGGTGTTATTGGTTTTGTATTTTCATTTCTTCACACCGCCTTCCGAAATTAAAGTTTTTTTTTTATTATTGATAATAGGCTCGCGTTTGACCACCATCTCACCATTTTTGGCTTTGTAGTGTTTTGATATGGAAGTCAGTTTTATTATTTGCAAACAAGTTTTTTTTACGCTTTTTAGTGGGTCGTTTTCTAATTTATCTAGTTAGAAAAGCCAAAAAGTTATCACCTTTTACAATAAATACATACCATATTTTGTAAAAGGCTTTTCCCGATGCAGAGCTGTTAATTTTTGAGGAGTTCTCCTGGTACTTCACCATGAGCTCTACTTCACCATATACATTGTGACGAGCAAGCATAAAGTGCTTAAAATCCATATCTGTGGTCTTCATTATCAATTCCACTTCCCCAAATGGTGCTTATCGAGAACAACTGCACAAGTTACTATAAGAAATACCCAAAACGCTATAGGTGTGCCTATAATATTTGAAGAGTTCCCTCGATTTTTCCATGATTCCATCATCAGATCCTGATCGGATGACAATGGGACCACATAGAATGTATACCCTTTCAAACTAAAAAAGAATTTTCCAAATCGGTGCAGCCGTCTTTGAGCTATGAGGTAACATTAAAAAAAATGTGTTCAAGACGAACTGAGAACCTCCTCCTTGTTTGAAGTCGGTTATTAAAGTAATATATTAGAGGAAAACTAATCTACTACACTATAAACAAGATGGTTTTAAATTAGACTGAAGTGGAATATAAACCACAAATTGTATTGAGATTTCAAGATAGATTATTTTTATTTAGAATTTTATTTTTTATTGTTTATGAATTTCATAAACATAATACGTCCGCCTTAGAAATATATAGTTAGTATTAAAGACATTATTTGGACATGTTATCTATATCAATACAACAAATTAATATAAAAAAAAACGATTTCAGGATCTAAAAGATTATCTTGATTCTTCTAAGCATGGTGTAATCTACATAAGCTTTGGCACAAACGTAGATCCAACTGTTTTGCCTGCAGAAAGAATCGAAGTTTTGGTGAAAACGTTCTCTCAATTGCCTTATGACGTTTTGTGGAAATGGAACAATGATGCCCTGCCCGGGCGCACTGATAATATTAGAATATCAAAATGGCTGCCGCAACAAGATCTTTTGAGTAAGTAATTCTAGTTTTCGTCAATATTGTAAACGTAAATAATAAAAGGTTTTATTATAAGGCATATTTTATATGGCGATTTTTTTCATAAAGGGAATCTTTAAGACGGAGATTTTTTTAAAATTTTTGTGTACGGTTTTCAAGGGTTGAATTTTTAAAATGACAACGTTGTGATCATGAACGTGGTGAGGAAAAACAAATACATAAAAGAAAAAGACAGTATGCGTCACATCCGCGTAATATATCCATAGATTGAAAACTATTTTATAGAAAAGTTCTGGCGTTGGAGACCTCTTCTACGTTTTGATTCCCGATACTGGTTAGCTAAGAGCTCCAAACATAAAGTGTAAATAGGAAATTAAAACTTCCCATTCATCTCGTTACAGAACATCCCAAAATGAAACTTTTCATAACTCAAGCGGGACTGCAGTCAACAGACGAGGCTATCACTGCAGGCGTACCACTGATAGCTGTGCCAATGTTTGGAGACCAGTGGTACAACGCGGAGAAATACGAACACTTCAAGATTGGCAAGAAGTTGGACATGGAAACTCTAACCGTGGAATATTTCAAAAACACAATTGAAACTGTTATTACGGATGAAAGGTAAGCATTCAATATTTTAATAAAATTACACGCCTACTACTCTAAAACAAAAAGTCTAGTATTATTTATGTTATGTAAATGTATCTATATCTTGGTCATTACTGTATAACGATTAATTGGGTGTCTGGACAATGTTGTAAAGCGGTTTCTTTATTAAATATAATATAACATAGATGTTAGGCTCGCGTTTAACCACAATTTTACCTAATGGGAAGCCTTCAATAGATTATAATAAAACGTCAAATTCATATCACAATTTCTCTATAGCTTACAATCTCGCAACATAGATAGATAGATAGAATGTGTTCTAATATATACGTAATCGAACGATATTTGCAATTTTACGGTGACAGACATACATATTAAATACATTTTAAAATCATTTTCATCTTCTTAGCCAACTATGTTGGGGTCTTCCAGTCTTTTCACGTTGGCCAACATAGTGGCGAATGTAGTGGCCAATGACTATTCGCCAACGTGTAGAGGGGGTGTTTGTGCACCCAACATGCACAAACACCCCGTAAACACGTTGGCCAATAGGCATTGGCCACTATATTCGCCACTGTGTTAGCCAACGTGAAGAGCCGGCTTTACCAGATGCAGCTGAGTACTAGTGTTTTACATAGAGCGACTGCATATCAGACCTCCACAACCCATTAGGTGGGTAGCATGATACCTCTTGGCCAGACCAGGGTCGGTGCTTTCCGAAGCACGAAGGAATCTCGATATATTGAGTGACCACCTTTCCACAGACCGACCTCTGTAAGCATTGCTTGACCTTATTAATAAAAATTATACAGGGTGGCAAGGACATTGACGCACAAACGCTTACCAGGGATTCGGTACATGATTCTGGACCTGGATTTTTCAGTATTTTTTTTTCTTTTACTGAAAACTGTATAAAATCATTGTTTCTATCTAACCCAATGAGATTTTAATTAAAAAATAAAATTCACCTGTTTCACTTAAAACAGCATTGTAAATAAAACTCGAAAGGGCTACCTGATCAGCTGCTTTGCTAGGGTTAATTTCCGAGGTCAACACAGCTGATCGGGTAGCCTTTTCGAGTTTAATTTACATTACAGTTTTAAGTGAAACAAGAGAATTTACTGTTTTGTTTTTGCGTCGAATTTTTCTTAATCTTATGAAACTAAGAAAAAGCCGACGAAAAATTTCAACGCAGGGGATGTCCAGAATCATGTACTGAATCCATGGTAAGCGGTTGCGCGTCGATGTCCCTGCTACCCTGTATACTTTTAAGTAAGTTGTGTTAAATAAGTAATCCTATAGAAACCCTAATATAATAATGACCTCTTTATTTTCAGTTACCGAAAAAACATGGTCAAACTTCGCAGTGTGATGCGAGATGAGATACAAAGCCCTCTGGAGCGCGCCGTGTGGTGGACGGAGCACGTGCTGCGTCACGGCGGCGCGAAACATCTGCGAGCGCCCGCCGCCAACATGCCGTGGGCACAGTACCTCGAACTAGAACTAGTATTCACTTTACTCTTAGTACTTTTGTTAGTTGTTACAATACTAATTATGATTGGAACCAAAATCTATAAGATTATTGTTAGCAAATCAGTCGTTGTTAAAGTGAAACGCAGTTAAATATAGGGATATAAATTTTGTTTACCTATGTACTAGTCAGGTAAAATCCTTTTTTTGCAAAATTGACAATGGCATGTAAAATTACAGATATAAAATTTAATGTAAATTTCTAGTTATATTTTTATATTTTATTTGAATTACTAGTCAATTAACTTTAGTATTTATCAATCAAAGTGTTAAATTTTCATTGGTAAAGTTAATATTTTGTGTAAATCACTAAATCATATACTGTATCTAATATTATTCATGAATGCTAATATGTATTGATGGAGGGGTTTTTGTAAATCACACACGTCAACATGGTTGAATGAAGGATTTGTATGAACTGCAACGAAATAGATTATAGTTCGGAATAGCTCATAGGCCGGCTTTTGTCGCGGGAAAATGTGCAAAATAACTATAATTGTCGTCAAATAACTTGGCAAGAGTCGTTTAATTCGTAGAAGTCGATTTTTTTTTTTTTTTTTTTGATTTTTTTAGGTGTCAGCGCTCCAAGCGCGCGATTGGTGCGTCAGTAGTAAGTTCTTGTTCAATTTGCTCTCGAATACACTTGCGTACACGAAAGTTGTACCCTTTGTTTTTGTTGAGTTGTTGTTTTAAATTTAGTTTTTGCTATGTTGGTTTCAATGCCAGGACCAAATACCGTTTAACGCAGACTATTAAAACGTCAGAAAGAACAGTTAGACACTATAGTTAAGGAAGGTTGTAATTCCGAATTCGTCACTGTCTTTAGGACACCGGGAAAAAAGAAGAATAAAAGGGGTAGCCGTTTTGTTAACTAATTGTCATGACAAATTTTTTTATGTATTACATCTATTTTATTTATAATACCGAATTAACGAATGAATTCCTCTTCTTTCTTTAACATTTTTCTGAACAGACATGATTAAAAATAAATGATAGCAATAACTATAGGATAATGGCAAGCAGTAAAAGTGACCACTTTTTTGTTCCACTAAGTGCACGATGCGCGATCTTACCCCCACTACGCCAAAACCTTGCCAACTTACGTGACGAGGACTATACGCCAACGAAGTAACGGGCAACAGCTTGGTATCTCATTAATGATGACATCATTTTTTCTCATAGGTTTTACACACTATTTGAAAATAATTATGTTCATAGCGTCCCAACATATCCTGAAGCCCAGGAAAAATAAACTGGAAAACTAATAATTAATAATAGTCCTCCTAACCGAGCTCTGTCACGGCGGCCAATCTCACATAACTGACTTGCCTTCTGCGTAGGAGATATCATAGTACACAAATATGTGCGAAGGTACAGTTGCAATTTCTGTTCTTTTTACTTCATAGTCCGGTGGGACAGCAATTTGACATAATCGGAGAGAGGCCTAACGTTCTTTTGAGGCACGGGAGTTATCACACCTTTTTTCCCTTTGCGGTACCTACGGAACGAAGAAAAAAAATTAATACATTTATTTTACACGACCGAGTAATAACCATCACGTTGAATGTAAGAAACAATGAGAAATAATTTAAATGAAATGAAATATTACATACTTTACCAAATAGTCAATTATTTATTTTATCTTGTTTTATCATTTAAAGTGAATTTTTCGACTCTGTATGTGGGTTATCTTTGTTTATTTTCAGTATTTTTTTAGCGATGACTGGCCGTATCAGTATTATAATATGCGGACTGCTCAAATGATCGTCAAATCGTAAAAGACTAACTTATTTGAACTTTGGAACAGTCGGGATACAAATACATACAAAAATTTCGATTTGGTATCGTCTCTTAGAATTTTTATCTTAGTAAAATACTATATAATTATCTATATGGAAAATAAAAAATTTCTTAGCAGCAGTGACCTTGTTTTACTTTTAAAATTAATTTCTATACCAATATTAAATATATATTTTACAGTACCTATTAATATAAATAAGTATTCTACTTATATGTATGTAGTATATATTTATTTATTGTATCTTTATAATGTATGTTATAATATAAGGTGTTTGTTGTAATTTACGATTAGTTTTTATAAACACTGTGCACCATTGTGCTTTTTTATCTGTATTTGTATTTTTTTTCTCTTTTAAGTGTCACGTGTGCAAATAAATAAATAAATATCTATGCAAGGTGTAACAGATTAAGCGAAACATCTCAGACACCCCAACTAGAATATTAAATTATAAGTCTAAAACTACATCCGTAACTAAATAAATTAAAACCAAACCTAGATATTTTTTTATAAAATAGTTATCCTTACTAAACGCAAAACGTATGTGCGTCATACAATATCCTTACGCAGACGCATACACCCATGCAATTTTAGCGGCTGACACGCACACGAACGCATTTCTTTGTATTAAAGATTGTGTCATGATATTGTATTTCCTTAATGAAAGATTTTTCGTCAAAATTTAACACCTATTTTTGTGACAGAAATCGATTCAGAAGCTGATTCTGAACCAACTACTCTCAGGAATTGCGTTTATTCTGTTACACGTTGTATATGTATATATAAAGGCGAAAGTGGATTTGTTTGTTTATTTGCCTTTCTTTCTTGGTTAAAACGAAACAACGAATCAATGGGATTTTTGTGTGAAGTTAGTTGAAAAGCTTTTAAGTGCAACATAGGCAACTTTTATCGATGAAAAAATTGTATGGCGTATGCGAAGATGCGGGCAGAAGTTGTTTTATGAATTTGACCAATTATATTTTTACGTTTTCGCCTAAGTTGAAAGGTTGTAGAGTTAGATAGTTATATTTTACACAAACAAACCCGCGGGCAGAGCTTGTATTGCTTTGGCACAAAAAAAAACATATTTTAATTAGTATACATACACATTTATCGAATTACCGAATCTTAGCCTTAATAGCAATGGCCAAGTATAGAAAAAGAAAAAAAAAAGAAAAAGAGTAGATTTATATTTTTCGTTTAAAACCAGTTTTTAAGCCTTTACAACACTTATTTCATTAAAGGTTACTAGCTTCACAAACACTGGCACTACAGAGGCTCTGCTACAGAGCATACTCTCTAGCAGAGTCACACGGAACTTAAACTCAAGAAAGACAAACGCGGCTGTGTTTTGATAAAAACTGTTGTACGAACAGTGTTTATTGCGTACGTGTTGAAAAATATCATTAATATACCGTGGTTTTATTTTCCTCGATCATAATATTTATAGTTGTGTGCCTAATCACAAATATAGCAATGGCTGCAAAACATATTGCTGACAGAAAATAACCAGGCGTTTTCTATGAAAACTTAAAAAGTGAAATAAATAAAAGCGCTGTATAATAATGATATTTTTCAACATGTACGCAATAAACATTGTTCGTACAACAGTTTTTATCAAAACACAGTCACGTTTGTCTTTCCTGAGTTAAAGTTCCGTGTGGCTCTGCTAGAGAGTATGCTTTGTAGCAGAGCCACAATCAGTGTCTACCTTATGCACGTACAGTAATGACGGTATGCGTACATTATGTTCGTTACACGTACATTATTTTAAGATATAATTGATCGACTTCTAATATGGTGGCTCTGCGGCAGAGCATTTGATGATGATTTATTTGATTTCCTTTCCCCACTATTAATAAAAAGTCATAGAAAGGGGGTTATAAAAACTCTGCTTCCACTGTTTATTTTAAAAATAATCCCGCAACTTTCTCTTAAACGCATATTGACTGGTGGCCGTCCTGATATCAATAGGTAGTGCATTCCACAGAAGAATAGAGTGTATATAAAAGGAAGAATTAATAAAATCAGAAGTATGAGAAGGACAGAGTAAGAGAAGATTAATGGAAGATGGATGGAAGAGCGCAGACTTTTAGCGTGTGAAGAACATAGAAATTGAAAATAAGAAATAAGCTAAGAGGGAGGGGTAGGAGAGTTTAGCAAAGAGAAAAGCGTAATTAAGGCGCGCAAACTTCTTCTCTGTCGAATGGGCATCCATTTGAGCTCGGTTCTGTACCTCGATTCGTGGACATATTTTTTTAAATTGAATATGAACCGGATACAACTATTAAGAAGCCTATCGAGCTTATCCAGCAAGATCGCATTCAAGTCAAAATAGCTCACGTCACCATAGCCGATTATAGAAAAAAATAAAGTTTGCACAAGCATTGTCTTGGTTTTCACAGATAAAAAGTTTCTCAGACGATACAGGCATCGCAAAGTCCCATTGACTCTTTGACTGACACTGCAAACTTGACTTTGCAGCCAAGCGCCAAGCACAGAGTCAAGATGCAAACTGAGATCTTTAACGCTAGAGCTAATGGGAATGACGGTGCCATTGAAAATGATTGGAGGGAGCGAACTAGTTGCCACTCCATCGATCACACGTGAGCTTCCAATCACAATGGCGTGACACTTTGAGGGGTTTACAGACACCCCAAATCTATCAGAACAGTTTTTTATAGCATGTTAATCACAGTTTACGTCATCTATAGCGTCTGACAAACTTTCCACCCGCATGGATGTTACAACTGTAGATCATCAGCGTAAAGATGATACGAACACCAAAGACAGAGAGTTATAAAGTTTATAAAGTTGGAGAATAATAATGGAGAAAGAATACCTATAACCTTGTGGGACACCAGCATCCAGGTCACGCCAACTCGAAGAATTCTTATCAACACGAACCGACTGCTGACGTCCCTGAAGATAAGAAGAGGACCATTCCAGTCACTCAGAAGATACCATGAGATGTGACAAGATAGATAAGAGAATATCATGGCTGACGGCATTAAAAGCATTGGAGAAATCAATAAGCACCAAAACAGTAATCTTTGTGTTCTCCATCGCCTAATGTCCCCAGTCACTTTAAGGAGAGCGGAAGACGTACCGTGTCCTGGCCTGAATCCGGAATGGAATAAACTAACAAGATTGTTCCGGTGAAAAAATCCAGAAAACTGTCTATGGACGCAGGCCTCAAGTACTTTGGACAGGAAACGAAGAATGGAAATTGGGTGAAAATGGTTAGGTAAGGACGGATTACGTATTATCGGAAGTGGACGAACGTAAGCCATTCGCCACAGGGTAGGAAATTCCCCGGAATCAAGGGAGAAGTTGATAATGTGGGTAATCGGCAGAAGGAGAGAGTCTAGGATCAAGGTGATCATATAACGACTGATGTTATTATAGCCCACAGCCTTGGATTTAATAGAAAGGATAATCTTTTTGATATCATCTAAGGCTGTGGGAGAAAAAGGGAATAGTTCAATGAAACTATAATTATCAATAGAGCCTACCCTAAGAATAAAATCGATGTAGTGTAAATTGATACTACTACAAATAATTAAATAATATTCCATTGTATTAGTATGATATTTTTAAGGTAATAAAATCAATATTATAAAATAAAAATCTGGAATCTAATTGATTTTAACGTAAACACCATTAAACAATCAAACAAATCGATAAGATCGACAGCACCATGGAATGTACTAGTAAACGTCTGTCAATAACTGACAACTGTTATCACGTCATATTATTAATTAATTTCTTTTTCATATTTTGGGAAGTGAACGTGTTTTTCTATATTTCTTTATTCAAGATTTATTATTTCAGAAAACCTTTGCTCGATTACTGAAATTCAAAATTCATTGCTTTCTGACTGAATAAAACGACATCATGAGTTTTTTTTTATGTTTTTAGGGTTCCGTAGCCGAATGGCAAAAAACGGAACCCTTATAGTTTCGACATGTCTGTCCATCTGTCTGTCTGTCTGTCTGTCCGTCCGTCCGTATGTCACAGCCATTTTATTCCGAAACTATTAGGACTATACATGTAAAACTTGGTAGGTAGAGTATTATATTAGTATTCTGTGAACCGCTTTCCGATTTTAAGAGAAAAATTAAAAAAATATTTAAAATAAAGGGGGCTCCCCATACATGGAACTGAAACTGAAAATATTATTTTTCATTAAACCTATACGTGTGTGGTATCTATAGACAGGTCTTTAAAAATGACATTAAGGTTTCAAAAAGGACTTTTTCATAAAATTAATCGTTTAAAAGATATACGCTTCCAAAGTGGTAAAATGTGGGTCCCCCCTCTAACTTCTATAATAATAAAGTGAAAAATCTTAGAAAACCATATTTTGTAGATCTTAATGTAAACTTTCAACCAAAATTGGTTTGAACGAGATCGAGTCAGCAGTTTTTGAGATACAGTATATTTTCTAAAACCGCAAATATAACTTTGTAATTCATACAAATACTATGAAAAACAAAGTTATTTGGCGTAGTTGTAAAAATTGTAAATAAACTAGTTTTAAGAAATTTGTAAGGTTTTTTGTTTTTTTTTTTTTTTTCAAATAAATATATTAAGTATATTATATTTATTATAGTTACTACGGAACCCTTCATGGGCGAGTCCGACTCGCACTTGGCCAATTTTTTTATGTTTGATCACTGATTACTCGAAGACGGCTGAACCGATTTACAAAATTATTTTGTTGTTTGACAGGGAATACTTCAAAGGTGGTCCCATTGCCACCAAGTCAGGATCTGATCATGAGGTCCTGGAGATATTGAGGGAACTCTTCAAATATTATAGGCACACCTATAGTGATTTGAGTATTTTTAACAGACTTCAAAAAAGGAGGAGGTTCTCAATGAGACTTTTAACTGGATGAATCGGTTTTGATGATTCTTTTTTATTTAACAGCTGGTGCTACCCGTGTGGTCGCATTGTCACCAAATTAGAATCTGATGATGGGATCATGGAGAAATCAAAGGAACTCTTCAAATATTATAGGCACACCTATAGCGATTTGAGTATTTAATATAGTAACTTGTGCAGTTGCTTTTGAAAAACACCATTTGGTGAAGTGTAACTGATGATGAAGACAACAGATGCCCACCGGAACTATTCAATAATACATAACTATTTCATGGGTTCCACTTCGATTACTTGAATATAGTTATTAAGCACAATATGCTCGTCACAATGCATATGGTGAAGTGAAGCTGATGGTGAAGTACCAGGAGAACTCCTCAATAATTAACGGCCCAGCATCGGGAAAAGCAATATTTTGTAAAAGACTATAAGTAGTTGACATTTAGGATTTTGTAACTAGGTAAAATACAAACCGACCAACTAAAATGAGAGAAAATAAAATAACAAAAAAATACGTATCATTTGATTCGGATGGTTGAGCGAGCTACAATCACAACCTTTATATTTTTGCACTTCACCTATCTTACTAATATTATAAATGTGAATGTTTGTGAGGATGAATATACATCCATCATCAACATCCACTACAAACATACATACATCCATATGGATGTATGTATGTTTGTTATTCTTTCAAGCAAAAAGTATAGAACGGATCTGAATGAAATTTTGTAAACAGACAGATAGTTGACTTACTGGATAACAGATAGGCTACTTTTTATCCCGGAATTCCCTCAGGATCGGGATTTACGCAGAAAAACCCTCCCACACGAATGTCGCGGTCAGAAGCTAGTATGCCAGATATTATACTACTGAGATGTTTATGACACATCTAGTCTTACATTTGGACGAAGCTATGGAGAAAGGACTCAATCCACAAGAAGTCACTTTTGAGATATGGACGTTTGAAGTTTCAGCTGTAATTGCTCTAACAAAGATTTAATTTATTTTTATTTTTGCTTGTTATTATATAGAAGATAGTTTATATTACATTATTTGTCTATCAAAATAGTGATATAGTTTGCAATAGATTTCGAAATATTAAGTGAAATGTGGGTTGAGTCCTTACAATTAAACTTAAGTTTGTAAGAATAGGATTTTTTTTTACTTCCTCAGAATGAACTCAAAACTACCCATCCATCGAACTAGAAAATAAATTATAAAAAAAAGAATTAAGAATAATTACAAAAATATTGTATACAGCGTGTAACAGATTAAGCGCAATACCTCAGACACCCCAATTAGAATATTATACTATATAAGACGGCCGCATCCATGTTAAAAAGGAAGACGGTGTACTCCCACAGCGCATTCGTTCCGTTCAGGATATAACCCGAATTTTTGGCAATGTTACGGTTTGAAGGGTTTATTAGTTAGGTTAAAAGGCCTATTTGAACTATTCAATTGTTTTTCACCCGTGTTTTTTTTTTGTTTGTTTTGTTATTTCCCTGATTGTTTGTTATGTATTTGTCTGGTTGCAGCATTCTCTGCCTAAAGGGTGCACTGTTTTAGTTGGTATTGTATGTAGTGACACATGTTTGATGATACTTATATGCTTTCGAAATATGATATTACTATGTATTCACACATTAAGTTTACACGCTATGTTTAATAATGCATTAATTTTATACATTAAATTTAAGTTTATTTATTTAATACAATTTCACAAAGTATTATTTGTATATATTGACACTTTATTCACTCGTACACCTATTTTATTCACTCGTGCGCCTATTTTAAAATTATTTTATTTTGTTCATTACAAATCGTTAAGGTTGAATAGTTGTTATTACAAACCGCCGTTGAGTATTGTTTTGTTTTATGGTATAGAATCATTATAATGAGTGCCAAGTATCTCAAATTTGGATTTCTCAACCCTGGCTCGCTGGGCACTCACCATGATGAATTTATCGCCGCATTAGAGCATCATGATGTCAGTGTAATGGCAATAAACGAGACCTGGCTTAGAGTTGGTGAAGAGGGACGCGCGCCCGCCGTGCCCGGGTACCGGTTGCGACATGTTCCGCGGCCGGTGAGCGTGCGCGGCGGACGCGGCGGTGGCGTTGGGTTTTACATCAAGCGCGGGATAAAGGTGCGCATCCATGCGCACCCGGTTGACTCTCTTCACGAATCAGTTGAACAAATGTGGCTTATCCTGAGCACAAATGGTATTAAAATCGCTATCGGTACCGCGTACAGACCACCATGGATGGATGTTGATTTGTTTTTTGATGCGCTAACTACGTCAATAAATTCCATAACGACTTGCAAACACACTGTTGTATTGGGTGACTTTAACATAAATGTCCTGAATCACACAGACTCTAAAACAGTTAAGTTAAATATTTTTCTTCAAAGTCTCGATTTAAGTCAACTGGTGACATCTGCTACTCATTTTACTCCCACTAGCGAGACCCTTATAGACCTTGTATGTACTGATGCGAAGGCTCGCAACATTGAAGTGGACTGGATAAGTGCGCTTGGCGCACATGCCTTTGTTACTGCCGTTTTTTATTTTAGAAAGGAGAAAATACCATCAATTGTTGTAACTCGTAGGAATCTAAAAAACATACCGTTGGAGAATTTTAAGGAAGACATGACCTCAATGGTTTGGCAGGACAACAATTTGTCAGGTAACGTAAATTCTATGGTAGCACATCTCAACTCCAATATCATCGCATTATTCGATAAATATGCTCCCTCTAGGCCTCAAATTATTAAGGAAAGGTCATATCCATGGATAACAGATAATATCAGGTTTATGATGTCCTTACGCAATCAGGCACACCTACGATGTAGAAACTCAGGCTCCGAAAGCAAAATATTGTATTATAAAGAACTAAAAAGTCTAGTGAAGAAGTCCATATATCACGAAAAAGTAGCTTTTTTCAAACATAATATTAATAGCAAGATACGTCATCCTAAATTATTGTGGAAGAATCTAAAGTCTACCTTATTGCCTTTCAAAAAAGTGGCTGAATTACCCTCTCATTTCAATAACCCAGATACAATAAATTCACATTTTTTAAATATTCCTGGTGATAATATGGCACCAGTTTCATGTGTGGCATACTATGAGACCCATAAATTTAATGAAGGGGTTTTCTCTATTAGAACAGTAGACCAATCTGACATTATTAAGATCTTATCTAATTTTAAATCCAATGCGGAGGGTTTTGACCGCATAACACTTGACATGTTTTTCCTGACACTTCCTCAAACCTTAGAAATTCTTACGTCTATTATTAATGATTCCATTTCTACGTCGACCTTCCCTGATATATGGAAAATTGCCATTGTGCGACCTATTCCTAAACTCGCGAACCCTATCACTGTAAAAGACTTAAGGCCAATAAGTATTTTACCATTTTTATCAAAAGTACTGGAAAAAGTAGTTAACTCCCAACTGACTGCATACCTCGAGCAAAATAATATATTACCGGATGTGCAGTCAGGTTTTAGGAGGGGTCGTAGTACCGCTACGGCTCTATTAGATGTTACAGACAACATATTGGCGGCTCAAGATGAGGGATGTTGTACTCTATTAGTATTACTAGATTTCTCCCGAGCTTTTGATTCTATCAATTTGTCTCTTTTGCTTTCAAAGATGACGTATTATGGATTTGACGCGCCCACGGTTAAATGGTTTAACAGTTATTTAAGCAATCGCAAGCAGCTTGTTGAAATTCAAGATGCAAATGGATCTAGCATTGTATCTAATATGACTGCAGTGGTTAAGGGTGTTCCGCAGGGATCCATTCTGGGCCCTCCTTTGTTTATTATGTATAGCGCTGATGTTGTTGACGTTTTGAAGAACTGTAAATTTCATATCTATGCTGATGATATCCAGTTATACCTTTCTTTTAAACCTGAACAATATGCTGATGCAGTAAGATTGGTGAACGAGGATCTCGAAAGGATCGTCGACTGGTCAAAACGGAACTCACTATTACTTAACCCTGCCAAAACTAAATTTATGCTTTTTGGTTCTAAAGGTCAACTAGACAAAGTCAACAGTTCTCTTGTTAACGTAAGCGTAATGGGTCAATGCATTGATCGTGTTTACGAGGCAAGAAATCTGGGTCTGATTATGGACCAAGACCTTCGTTTTGAAGCTCACATTGCAAATTGCGTTCAAAATTGCTTCTATCGTCTCAAGGTCTTGTACAAAATGCGCCCATTCTTAAGTGAGGACCTGCGTGTACAACTAGCTGAAAGTCTGATTTTATCGAAACTGAATTATGCCGACACCGTTGTAGGACCACGACTTCTTGCATGTACCGTACGATTAATCCAAAGGGTACAAAACGCTTGCGCACGGTTTTGCTTTAATGTACCACCCAGGAGCCATATTACACCATTTTTAAATCACAACAATATTTTAAAGATGAAGTCACGCCGAAAATTGCATTTAGCTTGTCTTCTTTTTGGCGTCATCAAATATAAATCTCCTTCATACTTGTACTCAAAACTGGCGTGGATTAATAATCACCGGCAGCGCAAGGCTAGAAGTTGCGCCCAACAGCTAGCTACCCCGCATCACCGTACTGCTGCCTTTCGTGGAAGTTTTCGGTACGCAGCCTCCAAGTGCTGGAATAATATTCCCCCACCAATTAGGGACTTAAAGAATTTAAATACTTTTAAGATAAGTCTTAAGAAATTTGTCCTTCAGTCGCAAATTAATTTTAATAATATAAATATTGACAAATCATTTATTTAGTTACAATATGCTATAGGTAATTCTATTCTAATAAGATAATTAATTACTCAATTTTATTTGACAAACTTAGTATTAGGGCAGTTATTTGAAATCTCAACACCTGTTGTAAAATTTATTTGATCAATTTTATTTTATCTAGTTTTAATAAAAATTCGTATTTCATTAATAACTTTTCTTGTCACTTTTTTGTTATTATTTATTTTTTTCCTTTGGCGGGCAGTTTGATACTAGGCAACTAACGCGCTTTTTGGTGGCGAGTTTCAAATTACAATTTAAAGGTTTTTATTTTTTATTTTTAGCACGTAGCACGATATTAAACGTTACAATTTTTGTTTTATTTATGTATTTAATACACTACACATTAATTAATATTAGTTTATTTACCCTCGTCCGTGTGTCACTGCGGGGTGCCAACTGAAAACCAGCGCTGGGTGTCTTTCGCCCAGCAAATGCTGAGTTGGTAACCCTTTCGGTGTAGACATGCTCAGCGAAATTCTTAATGTAATTTTTATTTTTTTTTTTTATGTTTGTAATTTTCTGTTGTTGTGTGTGTTTATAACCGAATAAATGGTTTTCAATTTCAATTTCAATTTCAATTTCAATTACCACTCACTCACTGACTGACTCATTGACATAATTGTTCTCCCAGATGGTGGATGGGGAGGTGGGTATATTTTGACAGATTCGTAAACAAGTAACTCTCAAACCTACGGGAAAAGTGCCAAACCTCCCCTTTTCACCCCCCTTCTCCCCCCTCCCTATCGTATCTCGGAAACTACGAGACCCGTATTTTTTGTTTTTTACGGATTCGTATAGAGGAGGCTCGGTAAAGTAAAAACCATTTTTCAAAGTCCCCCCCCCCGCCCCCCTTCTCCCCCCCTTTAGGCGGATCTCGGAATCTAAGAGACTTAGAACATTTTTTTTTTTCAGATTCATTTAGAGGGGCAATGCTTTAGTCGAAATACTTGTGCAACCCCCCCCATCACCCCCCCCTCTTTTTTTTTTTTTTTTTTTTAACAAGCTCGCGAGGTGCTTGCACCTCGCGCAACACGCAAATACTAAACCCCCCCATCACCCCCCCCTTTTTTTTTTTTTTTTTTTCACAAGCACGCGAGGTGCTTGCACCTCGCGCAACACGCAAATACTTGATTTAGAGGGGCAATGCTTTAGTTTTTTTCACAAGCACGCGAGGTGCTTGCACCTCGCGCAACACGCAAATACTAGTTATTATACTATATAAAGCTAGATTACCACTCACTGACTCACTCATTGACATAATTGTTCTCCCAGATGGTGGATGGGGAGGTGGGTATATTTTGACAGATTCGTAAACAAGTAACTCTCAAACCTACGGGAAAAGTGCCAAACCTCCCCTTTTCCCCCCTCCCTATCGTATCTCGGAAACTACGAGACCCGTATTTTTTGTTTTTTACGGATTCGTATAGAGGAGGCTCGGTAAAGTAAAAACCATTTTTCAAAGTCCCCCCCCCCGCCCCCCTTCTCCCCCCCTTCAGGCGGATCTCGGAATCTAAGAGACTTGGAACATTTTTTTTTTCAGATTCATTTAGAGGGGCAATGCTTTAGTCGAAATACTTGTGCAACCCCCCCCCCTCTTTTTTTTTTTTTTTTTCACAAGCACGCGAGGTGCTTGCACCTCGCGCAACACGCAAATACTTGATTTAGAGGGGCAATGCTTTAGTTTTTTTCACAAGCACGCGAGGTGCTTGCACCTCGCGCAACACGCAAATACTAACCCCCCCCATCTCCCCCCATCACCCCCCAACTTTTTTTTTTTTTTTTCACAAGCACGCGAGGTGCTTGCACCTCGCGCAACACGCAAATACTAAACCCCCCCCATCACCCCCGCCCCCCCCCACTTTTTTTTTTTCACAAGCACGCGAGGTGCTTGCACCTCGCGCAACACGCAAATACTAAACCCCCCCATCTCCCCACATCACCCCCCACTTTTTTCTTTTTTCACAAGCACG
The DNA here is from genome assembly GCA_943138885.2 of Tholera decimalis. Lineage (NCBI taxonomy): Eukaryota > Metazoa > Arthropoda > Insecta > Lepidoptera > Noctuidae > Tholera > Tholera decimalis. Next base: position 18,380,293 of record OW964573.2, on the reverse strand, counting down.
CGAGGTGCTTGCACCTCGCGCAACACGCAAATACTTGATTTAGAGGGGCAATGCTTTAGTTTTTTTCACAAGCACGCGAGGTGCTTGCACCTCGCGCAACACGCAAATACTAAACCCCCCCCATCACCCCCCCCCACTTTTTTTTTCACAAGCACGCGAGGTGCTTGCACCTCGCGCAACACGCAAATACTTGATTTAGAGGGGCAATGCTTTAGTTTTTTTCACAAGCACGCGAGGTGCTTGCACCTCGCGCAACACGCAAATACTTGATTTAGAGGGGCAATGCTTTAGTTTTTTTCACAAGCACGCGAGGTGCTTGCACCTCGCGCAACACGCAAATACTTGATTTAGAGGGGCAATGCTTTAGTTTTTTTCACAAGCATGCGAGGTGCTTGCACCTCGCGCAACACGCAAATACTAGTTATATTATATAAAGCTAAATTACCACTCACTGACTCACTCATTGACATAATTGTTCTCCCAGATGGTGGATGGGGAGGTGGGTATATTTTGACAGATTCGTAAACAAGTAACTCTCAAACCTACGGGAAAAGTGCCAAACCTCCCCTTTTCCACCCCCTTCTCCCCCCCCCCTATCGTATCTCGGAAACTACGAGACCCGTATTTTTTGTTTTTTATGGATTCGTATAGAGGAGGCTCGGTAAAGTAAAAACCATTTTTCAAAGTCCCCCCCCGCCCCCCTTCTCCCCCCCTTTAGGCGGATCTCGGAATCTAAGAGACTTGGAACATTTTTTTTTTCAGATTCATTTAGAGGGGCAATGCTTTAGTCGAAATACTTGTGCAACCCCCCCCCCCCCCATCACCCCCCCCCCCTCTTTTTTTTTTTTTTTTTTCACAAGCTCGCGAGGTGCTTGCACCTCGCGCAACACGCAAATACTAAACCCCCCCATCACCCCCCTCTTTTTTTTTTTTTTTTTCACAAGCACGCGAGGTGCTTGCACCTCGCGCAACACGCAAATACTTGATTTAGAGGGGCAATGCTTTAGTTTTTTTCACAAGCACGCGAGGTGCTTGCACCTCGCGCAACACGCAAATACTAGTTATACTATATAAAGCTAAATTACCACTGACTGACTGACTGACTCACTGACATAATTGTTCTCCCAGATGGTGGATGGGGAGGTGGGTATATTTTGACAGATTCGTAAACAAGTAACTCTCAAACCTACGGGAAAAGTGCCAAACCTCCCCTTTTCCCCCCCCTTCTCCCCCCTCCCTATCGTATCTCGGAAACTACGAGACCCGTATTTTTTGTTTTTTACGGATTCGTATAGAGGAGGCTCGGTAAAGTAAAAACCATTTTTCAAAGTCCCCCCCCCCGCCCCCCTTCTCCCCCCCTTTAGGCGGATCTCGGAATCTAAGAGACTTGGAACATTTTTTTTTTCAGATTCATTTAGAGGGGCAATGCTTTAGTCGAAATAATTGTGCAACCCCCCCCCCCATTTCCCCCCCCCCCCCATTTCCCCCCCCCCCCATTTCCCCCCCTTTTTTTTTTTTTTTTCACAAGCACGCGAGGTGCTTGCACCTCGCGCAACACGCAAATACCAATTTCTTTTTTCACAAGCACGCGAGGTGCTTGCACCTCGCGCAACACGCAAATACTAGTTATATTATATAAAGCTAGATTACCACTCACTGACTCACTCATTGACATAATTGTTCTCCCAGATGGTGGATGGGGAGGTGGGTATATTTTGACAGATTCGTAAACAAGTAACTCTCAAACCTACGGGAAAAGTGCCAAACCTCCCCTTTTCCCCCCCCTTCTCCCCCCTCCCTATCGTATCTCGGAAACTACGAGACCCGTATTTTTTGTTTTTTACGGATTCGTATAGAGGAGGCTCGGTAAAGTAAAAACCATTTTTCAAAGTCCCCCCCCCGCCCCCCTTTTCCCCCCCTTTAGGCGGATCTCGGAATCTAAGAGACTTGGAACATTTTTTTTTTCAGATTCATTTAGAGGGGCAATGCTTTAGTCGAAATACTTGTGCAACCCCCCCCCCCCCCCCATCACCCCCCCCCCTCTTTTTTTTTTTTTTTTTCACAAGCTCGCGAGGTGCTTGCACCTCGCGAGCAACACGCAAATACTTGATTTAGAGGGGCAATGCTTTAGTTTTTTTCACAAGCACGCGAGGTGCTTGCACCTCGCGCAACACGCAAATACTAAACCCCCCCCATCACCCCCCCCCTTTTTTCTTTCACAAGCACGCGAGGTGCTTGCACCTCGCGCAACACGCAAATACTAGTTATACTATATAAAGCTAAATTACCACTGACTGACTCACTCACTCATTGACATAATTGTTCTCCCAGATGGTGGATGGGGAGGTGGGTATATTTTGACAGATTCGTAAACAAGTAACTCTCAAACCTACGGGAAAAGTGCCAAACCTCCCCTTTTCACCCCCCTTCTCCCCCCTCCCTATCGTATCTCGGAAACTACGAGACCCGTATTTTTTGTTTTTTACGGATTCGTATAGAGGAGGCTCGGTAAAGTAAAAACCATTTTTCAAAGTCCCCCCCCCCGCCCCCCTTCTCCCCTCCTTTAGGCGGATCTCGGAATCTAAGAGACTTGGAACATTTTTTTTTTCAGATTCATTTAGAGGGGCAGTGCTTTAGTCGAAATACTTGTGCAACCCCCCCCCATCACCCCCCCCCTTTTTTTTTTTTTTTTTTTCACAAGCTCGCGAGGTGCTTGCACCTCGCGCAACACGCAAACACTTTTTTTTTTCACAAGCACGCGAGGTGCTTGCACCTCGCGCAACACGCAAATACTAGTTATTATACTATATAAAGCTCTCACTGACTCACTGACATAATTGTTCTCCCAGATGGTGGATGGGGAGGTGGGTATATTTTGACAGATTCGTAAACAAGTAACTCTCAAACCTACGGGAAAAGTGCCAAACCTCCCCTTTTCCCCCCCTTCTCCCCCCTCCCTATCGTATCTCGGAAACTACGAGACCCGTATTTTTTGTTTTTTACGGATTCGTATAGAGGAGGCTCGGTAAAGTAAAAACCATTTTTCAAAGTCCCCCCCCCCGCCCCCCTTCTCCCCCCCTTTAGGCGGATCTCGGAATCTAAGAGACTTGGAACATTTTTTTTTTCAGATTCATTTAGAGGGGCAATGCTTTAGTCGAAATAATTGTGCAACCCCCCCCCCCATTTCCCCCCCCCCCATTTCCCCCCCTTTTTTTTTTTTTTTTCACAAGCACGCGAGGTGCTTGCACCTCGCGCAACACGCAAATACCAATTTCTTTTTTCACAAGCACGCGAGGTGCTTGCACCTCGCGCAACACGCAAATACTAGTTATATTATATAAAGCTAGATTACCACTCACTGACTCACTCATTGACATAATTGTTCTCCCAGATGGTGGATGGGGAGGTGGGTATATTTTGACAGATTCGTAAACAAGTAACTCTCAAACCTACGGGAAAAGTGCCAAACCTCCCCTTTTCCCCCCCCTTCTCCCCCCTCCCTATCGTATCTCGGAAACTACGAGACCCGTATTTTTTGTTTTTTACGGATTCGTATAGAGGAGGCTCGGTAAAGTAAAAACCATTTTTCAAAGTCCCCCCCCCGCCCCCCTTCTCCCCCCCTTTAGGCGGATCTCGGAATCTAAGAGACTTGGAACATTTTTTTTTTCAGATTCATTTAGAGGGGCAATGCTTTAGTCGAAATACTTGTGCAACCCCCCCCCCCCCATCACCCCCCCCCCCTCTTTTTTTTTTTTTTTTTCACAAGCTCGCGAGGTGCTTGCACCTCGCGCAACACGCAAATACTAAACCCCCCCCATCACCCCCCCCCTTTTTTCTTTCACAAGCACGCGAGGTGCTTGCACCTCGCGCAACACGCAAATACTAGTTATACTATATAAAGCTAAATTACCACTGACTGACTCACTCACTCATTGACATAATTGTTCTCCCAGATGGTGGATGGGGAGGTGGGTATATTTTGACAGATTCGTAAACAAGTAACTCTCAAACCTACGGGAAAAGTGCCAAACCTCCCCTTTTCACCCCCCTTCTCCCCCCTCCCTATCGTATCTCGGAAACTACGAGACCCGTATTTTTTGTTTTTTACGGATTCGTATAGAGGAGGCTCGGTAAAGTAAAAACCATTTTTCAAAGTCCCCCCCCCGCCCCCCTTCTCCCCCCCTTTAGGCGGATCTCGGAATCTAAGAGACTTGGAACATTTTTTTTTTCAGATTCATTTAGAGGGGCAGTGCTTTAGTCGAAATACTTGTGCAACCCCCCCCCATCACCCCCCCCCTTTTTTTTTTTTTTTTTCACAAGCTCGCGAGGTGCTTGCACCTCGCGCAACACGCAAACACTTTTTTTTTTCACAAGCACGCGAGGTGCTTGCACCTCGCGCAACACGCAAATACTAGTTATTATACTATATAAAGCTCTCACTGACTCACTGACATAATTGTTCTCCCAGATGGTGGATGGGGAGGTGGGTATATTTTGACAGATTCGTAAACAAGTAACTCTGAAACCTACGGGAAAAGTGCCAAACCTCCCCTTTTCCCCCCCCTTCTCCCCCCTCCCTATCGTATCTCGGAAACTACGTGACCCGTATTTTTTTTTTTTACGGATTCATATAGAGGAGGCTCGGTAAAGGAAAAACCATTTTTCAAAGTCCCCCCCTCGCCCCCCTTCTCCCCTCCCTTTAGGCGGATCTCGGAATCTAAGAGACTTGGAACATTTTTTTTTTCAGATTCATTTAGAGGGGCAATGCTTTAGTCGAAATACTTGTGCAACCCCCCCCCCATCACCCCCCCCCCCCTCTTTTTTTTTTTTTTTCACAAGCTCGCGAGGTGCTTGCACCTCGCGCAACACGCAAATACTTGATTTAGAGGGGCAATGCTTTAGTTTTATTCACAAGCACGCGAGGTGCTTGCACCTCGCGCAACACGCAAATACTAGTTATACTATATAAAGCTAGATTACCACTCACTCACTGACATAATTGTTCTCCCAGATGGTGGATGGGGAGGTGGGTATATTTTGACAGATTCGTAAACAAGTAACTCTCAAACCTACGGGAAAAGTGCCAAACCCCCCCTTTTCCCCCCCCTTCTCCCCCCCCCCTATCGTATCTCGGAAACTACGAGACCCGTATTTTTTTCTTTTTACGGATTCGTATAGAGGAGGCTCGGTAAAGTAAAAACCATTTTTCAAAGTCCCCCCCCCCGCCCCCCTTCTCCCCCCCTTTAGGCGGATCTCGGAATCTAAGAGACTTGGAACATTTTTTTTTTCAGATTCATTTAGAGGGGCGATGCTTTAGTCGAAATACTTGTGCAACCCCCCCCATCACCCCCCCCCCTCTTTTTTTTTTTTTTTTTCACAAGCACGCGAGGTGCTTGCACCTCGCGCAACACGCAAATACTTGATTTAGAGGGGCAATGCTTTAGTTTTTTCACAAGCACGCGAGGTGCTTGCACCTCGCGCAACACGCAAATACTGGTTATACTATATAAAGCTAAATTACCACTCACTGTCTCACTGACTGACTCATTGACATAATTGTTCTCCCAGATGGTGGATGGGGAGGTGGGTATATTTTGACAGATTCGTAAACAAGTAACTCTCAAACCTACGGGAAAAGTGCCAAACCTACCCTTTTCCCCCCCCTTCTCCCCCCTCCCTATCGTATCTCGGAAACTACGAGACCCGTATTTTTTGTTTTTTACGGATTCGTATAGAGGAGGCTCGGTAAAGTAAAAACCATTTTTCAAAGTCCCCCCCCCGCCCCCCTTCTCCCCCCCTTTAGGCGGATCTCGGAATCTAAGAGACTTGGAACATTTTTTTTTTCAGATTCATTTAGAGGGACAATGCTTTAGTCGAAATACTTGTGCAACCCCCCCCCATCACCCCCCCCCCCTCTTTTTTTTTTTCACAAGCTCGCGAGGTGCAAGCACCTCGCGCAACACGCAAATACCAATTTCTTTTTTCACAAGCACGCGAGGTGCTTGCACCTCGCGCAACAGGCAAATACTTAACCCCCCCCGTCAAACCCCTTTTTTTTTTTCACAAGCACGCGAGGTGCTTGCACCTCGCGCAACACGCAAATACTAAACACCCCCATCACCCCCCCTTTTTTTTTTTTTTTTTTCACAAGCACGCGAGGTGCTTGCACCTCGCGCAACACGCAAATACTAGTTAAATTATAAGTCTAAAACAACATCCGTAACTAAATAAACAAACCTAGACTTTTTTATAAAATAATTATCCTTACTAAACGCAAAACGTATGTTCGTTATACAATATCATTACGCAAATGCATACACTCATGCAATGTTAGCGGTCGACGCGACACGCACACAATTTTTTGTCATCAGTATCATCATCGTTTTGCGTTTAGTAAGGATAATTATTTTCCATTATAAGTTTCCATTATAAGTTAAATGAAAGATTTTTCCATCAAAATTTAACACCTATTTTTTATGACAGAAATAGATTCAGAAGCCGATGCTGAACCACCAACTTTCAGGAATTACGTTTATTCTGTTACACTTTTTTTATTACTAGTACTCACGCGGGGCTTCGCTCCCGTGGATTCTATCAGGGTAAAAACATAACTCTCCTTTTTTGCAGTCACGTAAAGAGTAGCCTATAACCTTCCTCAAGCTTCAAGCTACTTCCATACCAAATTGCATACAAATCTACCCAGTACTTTCGAAGATTAGCGCGTTCAAGCAAACAAACAAACAAACTTTTCCGCTTTATAATATTAGTATAGATTATTACTGATGGGCTCACTCTTGACCTTGATCACACCTGATGGTAAGCGATAGATGAGGTCTAAGATGGGACGAGCGAGCCCAGAAGATGCCTATTTACTCGTGCTTTAAAGGTTGAAAGGTCATAAGTGGCAGAGAACACAGAGGCCGGCAGAGAATTCCACAGCTTGGCTGTGCGCACAATAAATGTGGAGGAGAAGCGCTTGGTACGACAAGACGGTATATCAACTAAGTGTGGGTGGTACCCAGCCGTGCGTCTGGTGGACCGGTAGTGAAAGGGAGATGGAGGAATCCGGTCATGGAGCTCCTGCGCACACTCTCCGAAGTACAGTGTAGAGAACCGACAGGCAAGCAACGGTTCGCCGATGAGCCAGGCTATGAAGCTTGTCCACCAACACCTCGCCGCCTATAAGCCTTTTAGCTCTACGCTCGATCGAGTCCAATTCAATTCATTTGCAGAGTTAGTACGTTGTATTTATTGACCTTAATCACAAAGATAAAAAACAGCACAAAAATGTGCGCTCATATCAATTTCACTTGCTTGCGAGCATTTACATTGGACATTCGATCAGTGGAGGGCAGTTATGTTTTCTGATGAATGCAGGATGACTATACATGACCACGTTTGTCATCAAAGCGATTTACATAATGCTGCATAATAATGGTGATATGTATGCGAAAACTACCCAAACTACCCAAGGTACGAGCATAGCTCAGTTTAGGAGTCGTTGTCTCAAATTAAAACGCCTCTGTACATCCACCTCACTCAAGTCAATGTTTGTTTCTTGTATTGTTTTTATTTTTGTACTTATTGAAGAATAAATATTTATTATTATTATTATTATAAGCGAACGTGTCGTTTATGGTGCGTTATGCTGCCCCAAACCGTACACGATCTATGTGTACGTTTTAGGGTGGCATAATGCTGGATTCTAAAACTGACATTGTCTTAATTACTGGGGCCAATACTGGCCCTAGATCTAGAGGATTAACAGCTCAACGATACGTGAAAGAATTTCTCAAATACCATGTTAGGCTGATTTCGTTGCTTAAGTGGGAAGAATCGGTTTTCATGCATGATAATTCGAGGCTACATATCGCTAGGACAGTACATGATCATATGGAAAACGCGATAACGTGATGGCGGGCCAGCTCGCAGTCCTGATCTCAACCCAATTAAGCATGTTCGGGACGAGCTTAAAAGGCTCTTACTCAAAGAGCAACAAACAAGTCCAGCTCCTATACACCTCCAAGGGCTGCGTTCAGCCATCGAAAAGGAGCGGAACGCTTAACCACAAGAATTTGTCGTAAAATTAATACGGTCGATGAAGAACTGATTGAGAGCTGTAATTAGAGCTAAGGGTAATAACGCTCCATTTTAATAAAGATTTTATTGATAATTTCCTGATTCATTTCAATTCAATATCTTTTATATAATAATTTTTTGTATTTTAATATCTTATTTAGTGGTATCATTGAAAAGGTAATTAATTACACTTTAAGTTGATCATTTTAATTTTTAATCTAAATTATTAAGAATATCCTGCTGTTTTTGTAAAAATCTGGGGTGTGCGATTTTATTGCTCTCAAGTGTACGTCACTATTTTGATATACAAATCCTACTAATATCCTACTAATTACTAATTATTACTAATTACTTTACTAATATCATAAATGCGAAAGTTTGTGAGGATGGATGGATGTTTGTTACTCTTTCACGCAAAAACTACTAAACGAATCTGAATGAAAATTGGCAAGTCGATAGTTTACTTCCTGGAATAACACATAGGCTGATTTATATCCCGAAATTCCCACGGGATCGGGATTTTACGCGGGAAAACCCTCCCACGCGAACGAAGTCGCGGGCAAAAGCTAGTATTATAAATGCGAAAGTTTGTGAGGATGGATGGATGTTTGTTACTCTTTCACGCAAAAACTACTGAATGGATCTGAATTAAATTTGGTAAGTAGATAGTTGGCAGCCTGGAATAACACATAGGCTACTTTTTATCCCGAAATTCCCACGGGATCGGGATTTGCACGGGAAAACCTTCCTACGCGTACGAAGTCCCGGGTAGAAGCTAGTGTAATATAAACTATCTTTTTAATAATAACGGGTAAAAATAAAAATAACTTTTTGTAAGAGAAATTACAGTTGAAACTTCAAACGTCCATATTTCAAAGTGACTTATTGTGGATTGAGTCCTTTCTGCTTAACTATGCCCAAATTTACTGCTCATCAAAACTGTTTTTCTGAAATAACTCATGTGTTTTGAGTTGTTTCTGATAAACAAATATAAATATTTTATGTCAGTAAACTTATACGTATCTCAGAAACGACCCAACCTGTTTGAGTCATTTCAGTTATTTGATAAAGTGATATATTTCTAATCAAAATTAATTCTTAGAAAGGATCCAAACTGTTTTGAGTTTATTCTGGTTTATGAACCTTAAGAATATACTCATAGAAATGTCATTGATCAGAAACAACTCAAGCGGACTGAGTTCGTTCAGCAAAATTATTACATTTTGTATGCTCTTCATACTGTCGGTTGAGTGGGGGTAGTGAGAAAAACTAGTTTCCGTGTATATTTTCAAAATAGGGTTTTCACTACATGATAAATTCGACCCTCAGGAGTACGATAGCATATTTAACTCAATTTTGGTCAAAGTATTAATTGAGTCCTTTCTGCTTAACTTCGTCCATTCAATTGTTAGATTATTGTTTATTTTTTCAAAAAGTTTAGTTTTATCATTTCAATAATAAACAGTTTTCTTTTATCATAAAGCCATAGTTTTATAGAGATTTACATTCCTAGTAATTGATGTTACTTAACAGGCAAAAGTATAATAAAATATAATAAAAAACCCAACATTTTTGTTGGGTTTTTTATTAGTATTATTATTTATGTTTGGTTGTTTTTGTTTAACGATAATATTGTAGTGTGATATTATTGTGCACGCCGTCCTTTAGTTTTTACGCGAATAATATCGTACCTGTTGTTTTGCAAAATAATGTTATGTCTACCGTTTCCAGTAAAATATATTTTCTTTAATAACTTGATTTCAATAAAATGAGTTTATTAAAAATAATTCTTTAAAAAATAGCTTTCATTTGATGTATAAATCATTCTCTCAGGTTGGAAAATGTTTGACATAATCGTAAAAAAACACTGTTTTATTTTTTCATGTAAAATTTGAATTTATCGACAGGTAACGATATTATTCGGAAGGACGAGCGATATTATGTGATATATCTTATCTTTGTTTACGATAACAGAGCAATACGTGACTTTCAAGGTAAGATTGTAATTGTAGACTTCCGCGTTCAGGCCACCTGTCAACTCCAAATGGTTTATTCCATAAGTCAATCTACGTATAAATATAGGTGTATGGTTACAAGATTAAGCGTTTAGCGATTTACACACCACAACCTATTTGGTCTTTTTTTATTCCCATTCTCCTTGGCTCTATGTGGAAAGCCCCTGAGTCGGACGGCGCGATGTGATGTACGCGCAACTCGGAGAGCTGTCAACATCAATGACGGGGCCCCATAAGGCCAAAGCCTGCTCAGGTTGTAGGAATATTCCAACGAGATACCGCAACGCAGACACAACGGAAAAGGAAGAAATAGGGTCGATTTTTCGTCAATCTATCTTTACTACTACGGATCTAGGGATCTTATAGCCACAAGGGTAACTGAAGGAACATGGTGAGTTTTTATTCAGTAGAAGTCTGACATTCCCTTCCGCTCCACTCAGAGCGAGAGGAGATATTTGATGATTTTCAAGCCAGAAAAAAAGGAATCTGACACTTTTTTCCGCTTCATCCACAGTTGCAGGAGTCCTTTGGTGTTTACAGCCCGAAAAATCAGCTAACAATACAACAGCAATAATAGTTAAAAAAAATGTGTGGATGGCATATGAGCGTAAGCGTGCTTAATCTTTGACCACATCATTACTTACCATCAGGTGAGATAGTGGCCAAACGCGAGCCTATTACCAATTAAAACGTAATGAAGTGTTGCGAGAGTTCAGTCAGCCCCATGACGGCTAATACCAGGTTACTTAACAATAGTTCTGTAACAAATTATTTCTACACGTTCTAATTCTAACGAGTTCACCTCTTTGAGTTTAGGCTTAAACCAAACCAACGCAAGCTACCTTCCGTGGTTAAACCCATAATTGACTTATTTTTCAACCGACGACCAAAAGAGGAGGTTATCAATTCGAAGCGTATATTTTTTTATTTTTATTTATGATCACCGATTACTCGAAGATGGCTGAACCGATTTGAAAAATTCTTTTTTTGTTTGAAAGGGTATACTTCGAAATTGGTCCTATTGTCACCAAGTCAGGATCTGATGATGGGATCCTGGAGAAATCGAGGGAACTCTTCAAATATTATAGCCACACCCATAGTGATTAGAGTATTTTTTGTATTAACTTGTGTAGTTGCATTCGAAAAGCACCATTTGTGAAGTGGATCTGATGATGAAGACCACAGATAGCCGCCGAACCTACTCAATAATAAGTATTTCGTGGATTGCGATTCGAATACTTGAATATGGATGTTAAGCACTTTATGTTAGTTACAATGCATATGGTGATGTAGGGCTGATGGTGAAGTACCAGGAGAACTCCTCAAAAATTAACGGCCCAGCATTGGGAAAAGCATTATTTTGTAAAAGGTTATAAGTAGTTGACATTTAGGCTCTTTTAACAGGTAAATTAAAAATCGACCAAATAAAAAGAGTGAAAAAAAACTTTTTACCAAAAAATTAAACCGACTCCCAAAAACACTGCAAAGTGAAAAATAGCTTTGCAGTGTCTTTGGGAGTCGGTTTAATTTTTTGGTAAAAAGTTTTTATTTTATTTATTTGAGATAAAAACAGTTACACACTTCTTTAAGTTTATTTTTTATAAAAAGGACCGTATCAATAACTTTTGGATGATATTAATTAATTATTATTATATTATGATTTAAAACTGTTTTTAACACGCTTTTATTGGGTCGACCTGTATGTAACTATGTAATGGACTCTAAGGTAAGTAATTTAACCATCTTCCAAGGGTTCGTAGCGTAATGAAAATTGGCAACTGTATGTAGTTCTGATGACAAAACAATAATATGGTACTGTCGATGATGATGATGGAGCCGAAAGACATGAACTGGAACTTCATGATGGAAAATCGTATCACAGCTGTTTTGGATTTCTTAGAAAAGTATTGTAATGAACTTTGAACACGATCAGGTAAGGTTATAACAAAAACCTAAAGAAAATCCGTTATCGGTTTTCTTAATTTTTTTTACGTGCATTTATAAAAGCATGTTTTTCTAGGGTTTTTTTAACTATTAATTTATTATTTTGAGGACAAGTGTGAGTTCTCCACGTAAATCTTATGTGAGTTACCTCATATGTAAATCACACAGTATTTGTACAGTACACGTAAGTTGGACTATGACCTTCCTTGAATGCGCAGTAACACATTTTTGGGTCTCAATTGAAGTGCGGTATAATATGCGGCGTGCGGGGCGGTGCGTAACCACAACAACACGGTGATGCTAGCCACCACGCTGTCTCAAATTTGAAATAGAATCCGAGATTATTTTTAATTTGCCGAACAATCGCGGAGAACACTTTTCTCCATAATTGTACCTGCGCAGACGACCGCCGTTTTGGTTCAACTTACGTGTATCCCAGACTGTAACGAGGCCCGGGCTTTACTAAAGCCGTTTCGGTTTGATCTATTTAATTGGCTAGTCTGCTGGATGCCATGGCCATATGTGCGTGCGTGGTCACCCGCAAGACTGGAGTCATTCGTCGGCGTCACTGACCGACAGCGACGCGCCGCCGCAAAATCCTTGAGTGACTATGATGTGCTCCGAAAATCTAAATTATTATTCATTTACTACATCAGATAATTGAATTGGCAACCGTATAGAACATCAACCAATTCGGTACGATTACGAAACACGTACACACAGTATTGCATAATAATTATCATTATTAGGCAATACTGTGTTATATTAAATAGACGCTGTGTTTTCATTATCTTCAGTATGATAATGATAATCTCAATTGCTAGTCGGCTTGTGATAAAATATTAAAATGAGAATATTGTCGAGTTTTATTCTGTGTTTTCTATTTTTTGCAAGTCACAACAAAGCTGCAAAAATCTTAGCGATATTTCCTAATCCGTCGATCAGCCATCAAGTTGTATTTCGGCCGCTAACTCAAGAACTAGCAAGACGAGGACACGATGTAACTGTCATCACACCGGATCCCGCGTTTCCTGATGGTGAAACACCACCAAACTTAACAGAAATCGACGTCCATAACATTTCATACGATGTATGGCGAAAAACATTCCTGGCATCGACACAAGGGAATAAAGACGACGTTGTTATGGTGATGGAAGTGATTCTTAAAGCATTGACTTTGGTAGTCGATGCCCAACTCAAAGATGAAAAAGTGCAAACCTTGATTAACGATAAGACCAAAAAGTTTGATCTACTGTTCTTAGAAGCTTGTGTACGGCCTGCTTTAGTATTCTCTCACATTTTTAAGATACCTGTGATTCAAGTGAGCTCTTTCTTTGCGACTATAGATAATTATAAGAATATAGGAGTGCCAGTGCATCCGATGCTTTACCCATCAGTGACGCGTCAACGGCTTCACAATCTCACTATGTGGGAGAAGATAAAAGAGTTTTACGATGAATACAGGGTCACCAGTGTGTATGAGAATAGTCAGAAAGCTGAGAATGCTATGTTGAAAAGGCATTTTGGAGATGATATTCCACCGGTGTCTGAGTTGAATAATAATGTGGATATGCTGTTTCTCAATGTGCATCCAGTGTTTGAAGGTATTCGTCCTGTGCCCCCCAGTGTGGTGTTTTTGGGTGGTCTGCATCAGACACCTCAAAAGGAATTGCCAGCGGTGAGTAATTTTATATAAAAATATTTAGTTAGTATCCTGTAGTGCGATGTGTTATCTTATAGTGGGATGTGAACCACAAATTTCATCTAAAATACAATATAAATATATATGATATTTATGTTGATGAAATATTTTAATAGTATTAATATATAATGCCACTTTAAATGCCTATTGTGGATAGTGTTGCTAGGTCCGATTTGTTTTAAATCGGGACAGAAGTTGAAGAAAATCGGGATTTAGGGTTGTAGGTCGGGACAAACAAAAAAAAAAGGTATTTTTATAGTAATATTAATTTATTTCTCGGTTTATGAAACGATGAATCTTTGTTCTAAAAAAATGTTATAGTCAGACTTGCTTGATACAACTACTCTAAACACGTGGAAGCGTGGAAGTGTCCCACCAAGTATAAGGAAAACCGAACTAAATAGAGCGGTGTCCAGGCAGATGTCACCTTGAGTAACAGTTACACTCTTAGTATTACCGTCACTTAAGTCGGTATCTGCGCGGTATCTCCAGGATCCGGTCTCCAGGATACCACTCCATTTGAGAAGGTATATATAAAAAACCTTACCCACTTTCATAAAACGACTTATACGTGTATACAAATAAAATTATCTGATAACTGAAAATAATTGATATATTAGTGAAAATCAACAAAGTTAAGCATGAAAGTAGTTTACAGATAATTAATTTTTTATTTGATTTATATTTTTCATAACTTTTTGCTTATTTATTTTATTTTATTACGTAGTTGTGAAATTAACCGCAAGTCATGCTGAAGTTAGTTCGTATTTGAATCTCGTCTTTGACATGGCCTAGTGTCAAATGGTTTCGCCTCCCAATTAAAATTAAGAGTTGGTTTATGAAAATGATCTTTTCGTTGCCGCGTTCAACACTAGCAGAATTTACGTCATAAAAGAAAATAACTTCAGAAGATTTGCGAAGTCATGATTCTCTTTAAAAATGATTTGTAATTTTTGTAGCACCGTCAGATCTTTGTTCTGTAGTGCTACTTTTACCAAGTCTTTGACTGTATACACTTCTTCATAAAATTAATTCATGTTGAAGAACTCATTATTTTTTTTAAATAAATATTGCTATCGTTGAGTTCATATTTGGTCTTTGGTGTAATGAGACATTTTTGTACCATGCACAACAGTCGTTTTTTATTTTCGTAACTTTATCATCAGATTATTTTTAATAAGTTGCTGCATGTAAATACCACAAACTTATCTTCAATTCTCAGACTTCAGCTCAATTCCTTACTTAATTTTACCATTATTTTGTGACCTTTCGAAGGTCGCAAAATAATGGTAATATAAGTGGCAGTATTCAAGACATGATACTTTCATCCTGTAAAACCTTAAAATTTAATGCTTATCTGCAAACTGATCTGAAAGATTTATAATTTATCTGCTATTAAAATTGTAAAACCCATACGATGAACCGCAGTAATAATTATTATGATCTGATGCATACCGCATGAATGGATGAACGAAGATCAATGATTGAGTAAAGCCTAATTGTATGCGCCCACAGGCATGTCTCTGATAATCGATTGACTGAGCAATGATGCTGTAAAATAGAAAATTTTGTTACTTGGCTAAGGAGCGAGTAAAGTAACAAAATATAGCGCTAGTGATCTGATGCGTGTTATTTTGAGCAGATTGTTACAACCAACATGATAATGTGATGCGTAATTTGATTAATTTTCTAACAATAATGCTTATTGTTATTTTGTTTTATTTATCGGGACATTTCGTGTCCCGATCAGCGGCAAATCGGGACGCGTCCTCAAATCCCTAATAATTGGGACGTCCCGCGAAAATCGGGACATCTGACAACACTAACTGTGGACGTATACCCAAACTTGATAGATATCACATCGCAATACTACATTGTTACGACTCAAACATACACAAACGTACGAAAAGCTACGATTATTATGGGTACGTTAATTCATTTTGATACTTTAGATTATTATTTGTTTTTATTCAATATTCTACAGTATTTCTTTTTTGTTACAATTATTTTTTACTCGCGAAACTTTATAGTTTGTTGGCGAGAATCATAAGAATCAACATACTAGCTGTTGTCCGCGACTTCGTTCGCGATCGAGGCCTTTCCCTTGTTAATCCGAATTCCGTTGAAACTTCAGGATAAAAAGAATATGTGTTGTTATTCTGGGATTTAAGCTATCTACATACCAAATATTAAGATCTATTTAGTAATTTTAAGGTTTATGCAGTCAAAGGAATCCTTATAGTTTCGCCATGTCCATCTATCTGCGGCTTAGCTCAGAAGCTATTGGTACTAGGACGCTGAATTTTGACATAGATATACATAAATAAAAATAAAATATAAATAAAATCATAAAAAACCTTCATTTAAGGTTACTCTCCCTACACGTAAAGAGGGGATGTTTTATTTTTATATCGTACCCCATAGTGTGGGATATCGTTGGATAGGTCGTTCATAAATAATGGGGATTTTTCAAGACCAATTTTTTATTCATTGATACGTTTACGTCATATTAAGCTTTATGGTGCTAATTTTCCTTAGACTCAGGTGTGTATCCCCCAACCCTACCAACTAAGTAGTTGTAGGTAGGAATTCAAATGTCAAGATTGCAGTACCTACTTATAGCGAAGTTTTAAGGAAAATTGTCAGACCTAAGTTGGCCGATGATTACAAGAACGCTAAGACACTGTTTTTGTCCAATTTGCAACAGCAAACATTGAATCGTCAAGAAATTGAGCGCAATACTGTTCTGCAAGCAGAAAGCGCTTTATGGTTGGAACTGCGCAGATGCATACTCACTGCATCAATGTTTAGCAAAATATGCAAGAGACGCCCTAATACAGACTCTGCGCCTTTGGTCAAAACTTTATTGTACTCATATAATTTAGATCATGTGCCATCCATCAAACATGGAAAAGAGAACGAGTCAAAAGCTTTAGCTCAACTTAGCTGCCAAATGGATATACACATAGAAAAGTGTGGCCTATTTATAAGTACAGAGCATTTCTTTTTAGGCGCTACACCTGATGGAGTGTTTCAAGACGGTGTTGTTGAGATTAAGTGCCCCATATCTGTTTTTGGGATGGATCCTGATACGGCTATTCTAGAAAAGAAATTAAAATGCTTCAAAATCAATCAAAAAGGCGAAGTTATATTTAATCAAAATCACGATTGGTATTTTCAAATACAAGGCCAACTCCACATTGCAAATAAAAATATTTGTTTATTTGCAGTGTGGACTAGTACTGAATACCCACTAAAAGTTGTAAAAGTTTACAAAGATCCTGATTTCTGGAACCAGAAAATGTTGCCAAATTTAATAAAGTTTTATGACGAGTGCGTTCTTCATTGATTCGAGGAAGGCGCGGTCTATGCCGCTTCGAAAAATATTATTTTAATTTATTTTTACAATTATAGTTCTTTTTATTCAGTCTTTGTTTCTTATTTTTTATTTACTAGTTGTACCCATCCTTATAATAATTAGGTATCTCGAACGACACACATTTAAGGGTTGCATCACTATATATAGTGATGAGGAAATCTTTGTATGTGCATATTTATTATAACTACCGACTAAGTCCACCTAACTGAATAACTTTTACTATGGGACCAGTGGCGGATTTGCAGTCTTGGCCGCCCTAGGCCCCAGGCCACGTAGTAAGTACTAGCCGCCCCTTTCTCAGCACCCATCCTTTGGACTACATAATAAATTTACTTTATTGCTAACTTTTGTCGAAATCGATTCAGAAAAGTTAACTATAAGTAATAGCTGCTAGTTTCTAATATTTTCCGAGGTTTCAGGGATTTTAAATGAAACATTTAAAACGGTTTTAGGTTTTATTTATTTAAAGATAGGTTTATTCTCATACAAGATAGATAAGATATAATAAGTGTTTTACAATCTGTTACAAAACTCGTCTGCACTTAAGCGCAGCAAAATCATTAATTAAATCATCGCAATCCAATTTCCTTAAAAAATCAGCTTCAATGTTAAGCAAAGCAAGATCGTTTAACCTTTGTTCCGTCATTGTTGTGCGTAAATAATTTTTAACTCGTCGCAAACAAGAAAACGATCGTTCTCCAGAACAGATACTGGCGGGAGTACACACACACATACGAAGAGCAATGTCCACGTTTGGGTTAATGGTTTGAAGACCTTCAGTTCGTAACCATTTCAACAAACTGACAGCACTGTTCCGATCCTCATTCTTTATACTGCAGTGAGCACGAAAATGGAGACATTCATCTGAAAAATTGTCTTCTAAGTCAGTAGAATAAATCATTTGCAATGCTTTGGCCTTTTCTTCGACTTCTAACGCGCTAAGTTTCGTCAGGTTACAAATAAAATTAAATTTATTGTAAAGTAATTTATAAGCATCCCGTCGTTTTTTGAGTGCTTCTAACAATGTATCAATTATTACCAAAAAAGTAGTGATTCTGAAATTTTTGCGACCATTCCTTTGTTGCATCTCTTCACCTGTATTAGTCTCGCCAGGAAGTAACTTTCGCTTTCGATTGCGTCGGAAATCTCTTTCATATTACTGTACAAAGGACAGTTTTTTGGCTTTGTTTTCGAAATCATCGAAGGTATTTCGTGTTTCGCCAATAAAATGTATTAGTACTTCATAGAGTTCTATGACAATGGTAATGTCAATTTCCACACTCTTGAAGTTTTTTACTCGTGGCGTGGCCCAAAACACAGTCATGAAGGCAGTTACAAAACGTTCCAGTTTCAAACGAATACCTCTTGCTTCACATATAACGGCTCTCTTCTGTTGTGTGTCATTTTCGATGGAGACTAACGCTTTATGGATTTCATTACACGATTCGCGTAAACTTTTGCATGCGTCTGCACGAGCTGACCAAGGAGTCGTTGATAGACTTTTGACGGTGAAATGGGCTTGAAGGAGTTCCTACGCTGAGTCGACGCTGCAAAGAAATTGTACAACTCTTGGAGGACAGAAAAGAACGAACAAGCCTCTTGGCTGCTTTCAGCTGCACATTCACCTACTAAATTGAGCGAGTACCCTGAACAGGGAACATACTCAGCAAGGGGAGAAATTTCCTTTATTTTAGCTTGTAGGCCGTTATATATTCCTGACATGTTAGCTGCGTTGTCATAAGATTGCCCACGGCAGTTTGAAATATCAATTCCCAATTCAGTTAAAGTTGAGGTAACAGCATTTGTCATTTGTTGTGATTTATGGCCTGTGTTTGACATGAATTTAAGGAAACGTTCTACAGGTGATCCATTTGGCAAGACATATCTGATTACATAAGTGAGCTGGTCTACATGAGATATATCAGGCGTCGAGTCAATGATCAGAGAAAAATATTTCGCTGTTAATATTTCCATTACAATTGTCTTTGAAACTTTGTTTCCCATAAGCCGAATGAATTCTTCGCATGTTGTGGAAGAGAGATAACTCGTATATCCTGAGCCTGGATTCCCATAACGTGTAATGTGTTTGGCTAAGAACGGATCGAACTCAGCGATAAGCTCTAAGGACATCAAATAATTTCCATTGTGAAATGAACCAAATTTCTCGTCGTGTCCTCTGAAAGGCAAACCACGTGATGCAAGCGCTTTTACACACGCAACTACTCTTTTCAGAATATTTTTCCAGTAATTTATTTGTTCATCTAATTGCGTTGTTAATGCGTGGTCAATGCGACCTAACGTGTTGCTTCGTTCGTTCATATGCAAGACAGATAATTTGTGAGTAGGCGAATTCTCATGAGTTGATACTCGATAATAGGAATTTTTCCAATCATTGAAACCTTCCTTTTTGTCGAACTGACTCTTCTCCCCACCATTAAAAAGAAGACAAGGTCCACAAAAAACACATCCAGTACTTTCGGAATAAATTGGCCACTTTCGCAGAACTTTTTCGCCATTTAAAAGCTGACGTTCGAATAAATGTTTTGTCAACTGTCGCGTCTTATCTTTGTAAATTCGCTCACTCTTAGGAAAATCATTTTGAATATTTTGATTGGCTCCGTTCTTGCAAATGTAATCACGCGTCCACTTTGATCCACTCGCCATAACGATCAAAGTATCTGCACTTGAAGATACTGAAGAAACATCAGTTGATGTAGCGCCAGTACTACTTGGAACGTCGCGTGTTGGATCAATGATATGATCTTTAATTTCTGTATACGGTTTTCCAAAGAAATCGTCTAATTTCCGCGTTTTTTTAATCACATCCTTTTGTTTATCATCTTTTTCTTTAGCTCGCTTGCGATACTCTGCCCCACTTAACCTTTTCTTTCCATCCATATCTAATTATGCAATATAACACTTTTTACGAGAAGTATCGTCGATTTTATTAATATAGTAGCACATACACGTCGCGTCGCGAATACCGTTCACGAAACAAGCGAGCGCAAGACCCTTGCGGCGAGCAGCGACGCGAAGCGACGACAGACACGACCGACGCACGGTGGGCTGAAAAACGGCTTTCATAGACTTAGGCATTTTATTTTGCAAGTGCCAGTTTTTGTGCCGGATATCACTTCTATTTGTTATAACAATATACAAAAATGAAACCAGAATTGATTCTGCACAAAAACGAAGGAATTATAATTTTTTTACGAAAATTTTGTATGGAGCTAGTATGAAAAATCGAAATATCTCTGAAACGGCAGCGATAACCGTAATATCCTTATAGGAGGTTTTAGTACTAATTATTTATGATTTTTTGACATACGTTACATAATGGTTGTAGATGCCTTTTTTTTTTTAATCGTCAAAATATTTTTATTTATTTTTACATATTAAACGTTCCTTTTAGTGTTTAAGTTGAAGAATTCAGAGCTTTAACAACTCTTAACATAAAATAGCATCACCCCTATAGACCTGAAGGACTAGACAGAGGTGTGTAGTATCTTGTTGATCTTGTAAGATTTCCAACAATACCAAATAGTTGAATATCAGTGTCAAAGTGCCCATGCTGTCGCTTCTTTTAGAAAGATAGGGGAATGAAATTGTTAATTGATCATACCCTAAAAGTATGATTACAACATAACCGGACACATAATAATATCGACACAAAAGGAATTTTAAAACCTTGCATACGTTCAAAATACAAAATAACATATTGTGTAGTCATCTAATGAGTCTGATGACAAGTAATTAAGTAATTAGAATGATGGTTGTAGTCTTCTGATTCTAATGAGCCTATTAAGTGATTAAATGATTTGAAATATCTCGCAACAATACCAACTTTCTTAGTTGGTATTGTTGCATTCACCTTTTTATAATTAGTGAGCTAATGTGATTTGCTAATGTTGATTAGTTCTACTATGAGTTCTACGAAATGTTTTTGACGATTATAAATTTTTATTATCATATCTTTTATAACTTTAATGAGGGTAGTTAACTAATTATTGACTTTATACAATAAAAGGGCTATAATTTTGTTCCATAATTTAGATTGTTCACAACCGTGTAACTGCTAACACTAAAACTATTTGCTTTGCGACTACAAAATCTTAGAATGGAAAGTTTAATCACCAACTTAGATTTGTTTGTTCTTCTAAAAAGTGAGTGTCCTTCATTTAATCATGAAGTATTGTTTAGTGCAATTGTGTCCCGCATAGGCGATTGCCTTTCTGCCGAAGATCAAGTAACTCTCAAAGAATTTTGCCGGAGATTCACGCGAGCTGCTTTAAACAGGTGGCAGAAATCTAAACGATTCTTTGATAAGTTTAGAAATACGTACGGAGAGTGGTTGCAAGCAAATATTGATTGGCCGAGTTGCGTGCAAACTTTAATAAATCAAGAACCAACTGTTGATGAGATACCAAGAGCACGCTCAGTCTCTCCAGAACCTTCGACATCATCGACTGTTGGAACAATGACAAAAAGGTCCCGAAAACCATTCAAAGATCTGGGAAGCAAACAGAAAAAGAGAAGATCTAGTGAGCACATAGGCGAGGATTCCTGTGAATTGGCATATGCAGCTGCAGCACGTTTAAAAGAAGAAGGTTATGAAGATATCGCATCTGTAATCAATTATATGATCAAAAATCCAGAAGCTGCCGTTAAAATCAAGGAAAGCATTAAGAAAACAGTAATATTTACACCAGAGAAAGCACTTGGATTGCTTCTTTCACTTAAGCTTTCAAAGTGGCAATATATTACGTTGCGAGAGACTGCCATTCGGGAAGGTGCTAAGGATATTTACCCATCCTACTATAAACTGCAACAAACTAAGCTTGCATGCTACCCTCCTAATCAATCAGTATCAGTTACGGATTTATCAGCTAGAATTACACTTCAAGCTTTACTTGACATCACGGTGAAGCGGATTCTTCAAAGTCTTTCTGATAATGTGGAAAATAAGCAGTTAAAGCTGATATCGAAGTGGGGATTTGATGGTGCTTCCAATCAAAGCCGATACAAGCAGAAAATGGACGGCGAGCATGATGATTCAAGCATTTTCATGACCTCCTTGGTGCCACTGAAACTGACAGATGGAGATAATACTATATGGACAAACCCGAAACCATGCTCAACTTTTTATTGTCGTCCGGTTCAGTTCACTTTTGTAAAAGAAAGCCATGCAGTTGTCATTGATAACAAAAGAAAAATGGATGAGGAAATTGAGGCCCTTAACCCCACAGAGTGCATTAATAGTAACAGGGTGACTCATAAACTAATGATGACAATGATCGACGCAAAAGTCTGCACGTACCTTTCTGAAGCTAGATCAAATGCATCATGCTACCTGTGCTTAGCAAAACCAACAGAAATGAACCACTTAGATGCTGTAACATCAAAAACTGTGTGTTCTGACATATATGAATTTGGCCTATCATCCCTACATGCCCGTATAAATTGCATGGAATGTCTGTTACACATTGCGTACAGACTTGACTTCAAACAGTGGGCAGCAAGAAGTAATGAGCATAAAGATATGTTACAAAACAGAAAAAAAAAACATTCAAAATAAATTTAAAGAGGAGCTCAATCTGTTAATTGATATAGTAAAACAAGGCTCGGGAACTACCAATGACGGGAATACCGCAAGGAAGTTTTTCGAGTTTCCCAATAAAACTGCAGCTATTACTGGGTTGGATCAAAACCTGATAAAAAGATTTGCTGTTATTTTGCAAGCAATAACATCTGGTGAGAAGATCGATGTCATCAAATTTAAAGATTTTGCTCGCAAAACAGCAGAAAAGTACGTGGAATTATACGACTGGTACTACATGTCATCAACCGTACATAAACTATTAATACACGGAGCTGACATAATCGAAAAAAATGATATTGTCCCGATTGGGACTCTCTCGGAAGAAGCCTCAGAGTCTCGAAACAAAGATTTTAGGAGGTTCCGGGAACATCATTCGCGGAAAAGAAGCAGGCAAGATTCTAATCAAGATATCCTAAATATGCTTGTTGTTTCTTCGGATCCTTTTCTAAGTGCACAAAGGCCGAAGTTAGATGCCAAAAGGAAGACAACCTTTTTTGCTGAAACTCTCGACCTAAAACAGTTTCCGGAAACTGAGTTCGAGTTTGTAGGTATATCCGATCTGGATTCTGACTCGGAATTGGAGTCCGACAACGAAAGTTGTAAAGAAAATTTGTAAAATTTAATTATTTTTCTTTATGTTCTTTTGTTATTTATGTTAGTTTATTGTACCAATATGTTTAGTTAATAATTTCATAAATTATAGTTTCAAATATGTATTTTGTATAATTGAATTTATTAGATATTATTTTTGTTACTTCTGTTTTATTTAAATTACCTATCAATAAAAAGTTTATATACAGTCTTTTTTTTTTCACATATTCTTAATATTTGGGGAAAAAGCATGCTTCCTAGCGATGTTCTTAACTTTGACACAGTTCATGGATCGTTTTGAACAGTTTCATATGTTAAAATAAATAATGTTAGTACTATAATCCCCTATAAGGATATTATTATTATTATGTGTCCGGTTATGTTGTAATCATACTTTTAGGGTATGATCAATTAACAATTTCATTCCCCTATCTTTCAAAAAGAAGCGACAGCATGGGCACTTTGACACTGATATTCAACTATTTGGTATTGTTGGAAATCTTACAAGATCAACAAGACACTACACACCTCTGTCTAGTCCTTCAGGTCTATAGGGGTGATGCTATTTTATGATAAGAGTTGTTAAAGCTCTGAATTCTTCAACTTAAACACTAAAAGGAACGTTTAAATATGTAAAAATAAATAAAAATATTTTGACGATTTTTTTTTTAAAAAAGGCATCTACAACCATTATGTAACGTATGTCAAAAAATCATAAATAATTAGTACTATAACCCCCTATAAGGATATTACGGTTATCGCTGCCGTTTTAGAGATATTTCGATTTTTCATACTAGCTCCATACAAAATTTTCGTAAAAAAATTATAATTCCTTCGTTTCTGTGCAGAATCAATTCTGGTGTCATTTTTGTATATTGTTATAACTAATAGAAGTGATATCCGGCAAAAAAACTCGCACTTGCAAAATAAAATGCCTAAGTCTATGAAAGCCGATTTTCAGCCCACCGTGCGACGCCGCGACGTTCGCGTACGTCCGTATAGCCAACGCACGAGCTAGTAATTTTAAGGCTCGCGCGAGTAACAATATTCTTTCTAAATCACAAATTCACAATTTCATCCTAAAAAACATATTATGTACGAAATAACTTATACACACGTACATTTCTTTTCTTTTCTTTCTTTTTTTTTTTTTTTTTTTTTTTTTTTTAAAGATTACTAGCAATGTGGGTAGAATTCACATTACTAGCAATCTTGTTAACCCCTCCAACTAAGCTAAATATGCTTGTGTCTGGAGTGGGTTCACGGCAATAGTATAATGGCTGGGATTCGAACTTGCGACCTCTCAATCACAAGTCCGACACCTTATCCATTAGGCTATTGACGCATTCTACCTATATGTACGAAATAATTACTTACTTTACATTATATTTTATTATACATGTATGTAGATAACATAACTATATTTTATACATAAAATATACGAAAGGGATTTAGGAAGATTATTGTTAAACGATGCGGTGCAGTGTGCCTCGCCATAATATGCGTGGCCTTTTAGAATATGTATTATAGGTACTTTGAGTTATTTCTATGTTATCATCAGTGAGTTTTTGTCACGATTGGCCGCCCTAGGCCCGGGCCTACTGGGCCTTAGGGCAAATCCGCCACTGTATGGGACCAACTTTGAAATCGCGAAAAAATAAAACAGCTGTTTTTTCGCGATTTTAATGTTGATCCGATAGTAAAAGTTATTCAGATTGATGGTCTAAAACACTCCTTAAAGTTTCTTAATTTTTTTTAACACCTTATATGAATGAAAGTTCAATTTATTTATGACCCTATAACCTACTCAATAGATAAGCTGTTATAGGTGGTAATATAGCATAGCGGTTTGCATGTGTGCGTGGCGTACTTCACCAGTCGCACACGTGCGCGACCGCTGCCGCGCGCCGTCTAATATACCTAAAACTGAGCACTTCGATTTTGTAATAGCGCTCTTAAAAGAGAATGCTAGCCACTCTATAGACTTTTGCCCCACTCAATAAAAGTCATTAACAAGCATACAATATGCAGCATCTTATTGTATATTTATTACCGATAACTAAACATTAGTCCTGAAACCTGTAAAACTTACGGTTTTCGTTTAAAAATAAAAACAATAATGACATTGATTTATAGGTTAGGTGGCGTAGCTACATAATTGTTAAAATAAATTATTATACATATGATTATACATACTTGTTGCAACAACCCATGAAGTAAGAAGAGTCTGTAATGAAGACAATGTGTCTTAACATTCATTCAGGTGACAACTTACACCGCAACATCGTTCACCAAATCACAAACAATAATCGAAATCCGTCATAACTAGCACAAACACAAAGTTAGTGAATAAAGCTATAGGAAACCGTATGTATTCGGTACTGAGTAATAGGTACGCCATCAAGTATTGAGTAACGAAACGTTACTCACGAATGGATTTCGTTACTCGCCTTTTTCGTTACAACTGTTTCAAATCGCACAAATACCATTAAGTTAAGCCTGCGCCGAGTAAAATAACTCAAAACGGTCTTCACAACTAAAGGAATATAACCTATAATAGTACTTTAATTACCATACAAAAATATGTAATGAACACTTGAATAAATGTGTTAGCAAACATAGTTGGCAAAATTTAAAAATATTTTATAGTTTATTAAACAAAAATACATAAAGTTGGACAAAAATCCTTACAAAACATGCTCGTGCGTCGCTGAATTTTGATAGTAAACTATTGAATTTTTTCATAAACTTCAATTCATATTATTCTCTAATTATCATACTATCATTTACAGCTTTAACATTTCAAAAATGTCGCTTGGTTGTTTTAATTTTAATTTTTTCTTCTAATTTGCGCGCTATTTTGAACCATACGCAACGTACACCGGTCGAAAATTCAGTCGTCCACGGGAGCTCAGAGAGGGGTCACGTCTCATTATGGAGCGTTTCGCCGGTAACGATAATTCGCGATCTATTGTGTACGTATGTATTGCAGCAATCCGTTGAATAACATAAGTCATATTTTTTGTTTTTTTGAGTACGATTTATTATGCATACCCAACAATTACTTTTTATTGTTCAATATACATTTCTTTAACATTTGTTTTTCAATATTTGTTTTATTATGGGAAAATGTAAAAAAAAATATTATTAGAAGAAAGTTGGCACAAATTTTCGAAATAAAAGCCATTCTCATAAAAAGTACGTATTTATATTTTGTGATGTTATTATTGCTTTTTAACTGACTTCAAAAAAAAGGAGAAGGTTCTCAGTTCGTCTTAAACTTTTTTTTATGTATGTAACCTCAAACTCGAAGACGGCTGGACCGATTTGGAATTTTTTTTTCGTTTGAAAGGGTATACTTTCTAGTTGGTTCCATTGTTATGAAATCAGGATCTGATGATGGGATCCTGGAGAAAGCGAGGGAACTCTTTAAATATTGTAGGCACACCTATAGCGTTTTGGGTATTTCTAATAGTACCTTGTGCAGTTGCTCCCGAAAAGCACCATTTGAGGAAGTGAAAGTGATGATGAAGACTTTTTTCAAACATTCGATATGGGTATCGTGTAATGGGTTTTTGGGGGTGGTGATTGCAAATCTGGAATTTATTTTTAAATTCAAGATGGCGTATGCAACTTTTTCTCACAAATTCGATATGGGTACCGTGTAATGGGTTTTTGGGGGTGGTGATTGCAAATCTGACATTCATTTTAAAATCCAAGATGGCGGATGCAACTTTTTCTCACAAATTCGATATGGGTACCGTGTAATGGGTTTTTGGGGGTGGTGATTGCAAATCTGACATTCATTTTAAAATCCAAGATGGCGGATGCAACTTTTTCTCAAACATTCGATATGGGTATCATGTAATGGGTTTTTGGGGGTGGTGATTGCAAATCTGGCATTCATTTTAAAATCCAAGATGGCGGATGCAACTTTTTCTCAAACATTCGATATAGGTATGGTGTAATGGGTTTTTGGGGGTGGTGATTGCAAATCTGGCGTTCATTTTAAAATCCAAGATGGCGGATGCAACTTTTTCTCAAACATTCGATATGGGTATCGTGTAATGGGTTTTTGGGGGTGGTGATTGCAAATCTGGAATTTATTTTTAAATTCAAGATGGCGTATGCAACTTTTTCTCACAAATTCGATATGGGTACCGTGTAATGGGTTTTTGGGGGTGGTGATTGCAAATCTGACATTCATTTTAAAATCCAAGATGGCGGATGCAACTTTTTCTCACAAATTCGATATGGGTACCGTGTAATGGGTTTTTGGGGGTGGTGATTGCAAATCTGACATTCATTTTAAAATCCAAGATGGCGGATGCAACTTTTTCTCAAACATTTGATATGGGTATCGTTTAATGGGTTTTTGGGGGTGGTGATTGCAAATCTGGCATTCATTTTAAAATCCAAGATGGCGGATGCAACTTTTTCTCAAACATTCGATATAGGTATCGTGTAATGGGTTTTTGGGGGTGGTGATTGCAAATCTGGCATTCATTTTAAAATCCAAGATGGCGGATGCAACTTTTTCTCAAACATTCGATATGGGTATCGTGTAATGGGTTTTTGGGGGTGGTGATTGCAAATCTGGAATTTATTTTTAAATTCAAGATGGCGTATGCAACTTTTTCTCACAAATTCGATATGGGTACCGTGTAATGGGTTTTTGGGGGTGGTGATTGCAAATCTGACATTCATTTTAAAATCCAAGATGGCGGATGCAACTTTTTCTCACAAATTCGATATGGGTACCGTGTAATGGGTTTTTGGGGGTGGTGATTGCAAATCTGACATTCATTTTAAAATCCAAGATGGCGGATGCAACTTTTTCTCAAACATTTGATATGGGTATCGTTTAATGGGTTTTTGGGGGTGGTGATTGCAAATCTGGCATTCATTTTAAAATCCAAGATGGCGGATGCAACTTTTTCTCAAACATTCGATATAGGTATCGTGTAATGGGATTTTGGGGGTGGTGATTGCAATCTGGCATTCATTTTAAAATCCAAGATGGCGGATGCAACTTTTTCTCAAACATTCGATATGGGTATCGTGTAATGGGTTTTTGGGGGTGGTGATTGCAAATCTGGCATTCATTTTAATATCCAAGATGGCGGATGCAACTTTTTCTCAAACATTTGATATGGGTACCGTGTAAAGGGTTTTTGGGGTGGTGATTGCAAATCTGGCATTCATTTTAAAATCCAAGATGGCGGATGCAACTTTTTCTCACACATTCGATATGGGTATCGTGTAATGGGTTTTTGGGGGTGGTGATTGCAAATCTGGCTTTCATTTTGAAATCCAATTTAAAACACATACGATATCCATATTGAATGTTGGAGAAAAAGTTGCATCCTTGGTGGATGCAACTTTTTCTCCAACATTCAATATGGATATCGTGTGTGTCTACTAAGTTAAATACACTGATAACCTTCAAGGGTTTATTGCTAAGTATAATTAACAAAGTAACGTAAGGGCTAAAATTATCGCTAAATGATGAAAATGAGTGCACCCGGTTGCTGTTCGAAATACACTAAGCTCGCGGCGAACTTAGTGCGACCGCATTATATCGCTTGCTCAGCAAACGTGGTCGATTGCAAAATATTGCATCAAACATCGTGTAATAGGTTTTTGGGAATACCGATTGCAATCCTGACATTCATTTTAGAATTTACGACGAAAGTTCATTGGCTACTTTGTTAGCTTACAATTTACACTGGGTTATTGACAATTTAACTGATCCTAGGTTAAGTGACTATTCAGTATTATCTAGGGTATCTAATAATACTGAAATTAATTGTTTAAACCCTTAGATGTGACAAAGGAGAGTTATAATAACACAATTTTAATATATCATCAGAATATAAATCGTTTCTCCGGCAAAATTTTAGATGAGGAAATGTTAATAGATAAATATGATATAGATATCTTATGTTTTTGTGAAACCTGGCTAAAACCAGATAGAATGTTGTTTAAAATTAATATTTTTTTATTACTAGTGCATACAACATGTCCTCAGTAGGAGGTGGTACTTTAATATTACGTAGTAATTCTCTTCGATATAAGGAACAAAAATATATCACCGCTTGCTCTGTTGATTGCTTGTGTGAGGTAGCATGTACAGAAGTTGAAGGCCAAACTTTCTTAAGTGTTTATAGACCACCAGCATCAAACTTGTCATCATTCTTAATGATAATGGGAGAAATTTTAAGTACCTAAGCTTATAAGAGATAATAAATTAGTTGTGGTTTGTGGTCACCTAAATATTGATTTGTTAGTAAATTCACCTGAACACTGCAAGCTTACTTCATTGTTTGGTTCATTTAACTTAAAATGCACATACAAGGAAGCAACAAGAATAACAGCAACATCAGCTCAATGCATAGATAATATTTATACTAATTGTGCCATAAAATACTCGTCTCAAATTAGTGGAGTTAGGTCTGACCATACAGGTCAACTAGTATCCTTTGAGTTGGTTAAAAAGCGGCAATTAAATAAGACTATTAAGTTTAGGCCACTAACTAAAAAGAAATTAATGTTTTTAATGATAACATGTTAAGTAATCTTTCAATGGCCAATTTTGACTCCCATGACCCCAATGAAAATTACAGGATATTATTTTCTTCACTATGCCACGAATTTAGTAAGGCATGTCCAGTTAAAAAATTTCAAATGAGTAATAAATCTAAATTTAATGAATGGGCCACTGCTGGAATAAGAATAAGCTGAGACAATTTATACAACTTATACCATGAAAAAATCATTGACTTCCGATGAAGCCTTCCATAATTATGTAAGAAACTACTCAAAGATATTTAAAAAAGTATGCGCCCTAAGCTAAATCTAAATCAGAAAGTAATAAAATTAGCATTTCTAACAATAAAATAAAAACTGTGTGATAAACAAAGAAACTGGAAATACAAACCAACAGGGTTAGAATGATTTGACTTTGAACATCGATGATCAGGTCATCTCAGATAAGTCAAAAGTGGCTGAGAAGTTGGAAAATTACTTTACCAATATTCCAGTAGAGGTTACTAAATCTCTACATTCCTCGCCATTATTAGCAGAATCTTTTTTAAAGGAAAACTTCAATAAGGATATACCAACATTTTCATTTAAGCCCATTTCTATTGATGTAATTAAAAAGCATTCCAAAGTCTTAACATAACAAACACTGATGACTTATGGAGTGCATCTGTTAGGGTTCTTGGTAATATTATTGACTCAATTGCTGCTATCCTAACAGGCACATTTAATTAATGTATAGACAGCGGTAATTTTCCCGATTTAATGAAACATAGTAAAGTATTACTAATTTTTAAGTCGGGTTGTAAGAATGATCCCTCTAACTATAGACCGATATATGTGCTTCCAGCATTAAGCAAAATATACGAAAAAATCATGCTGGACGAGATGCTATCATATTTTAACTCAAATGGAATTCTGCATAGTCGGCAGTTTGGTTTCACGAAAGGTAGGTCAACAACAAATGCAGGAGTAGCGCTCATCCGTCACATTCTGGAATCTTGGGAGAAATCTCAGGATGCAATTGGCATATTTTGTGACCTCTCCAAAGCTTTTGATTGCGTTCAAATCACTGATCTGTAAATTACACCATTACGGAGTTCGTGGATTCGTGTTCTGCTGACCTTGTTCTTTCATATTTATCAAACAGGCAACAAAAAGTTATTGTTAATGGAGCGACATCTGCAGGATCCCTAGCCAAGATGAGTGCTCCGCAAGGTTCAATTCTTGGCCCTTTCCTTTTTATAGTGTATATCAATGACATACATGATGACCAACTTATCGGATATTTTTTATTTGTAATTCCATTGTGCTGTATTAATTGGTGTATACGGCAGTATAGACCAAAGTTTTAAATATAATTAAGCATATCTTAGAACTGGAAACATATCTTACAACTATATAATAATATAGGTTATCCATCAGAATTCAGACAGGCTTTAATTTATAATCATATTGTGGGAAGTACTAATTTCACACGGGTTCCCGTTAGTATATGCTTAAACTAGACTTATGGTCTCATGGTGCGTGGTGCGCTGGTTGCACGGTACTGGCATGATTGCACTATGTTATCTCTTTAAAAATAGTAGTAGATACCTACTACTGTTTCTTGTGATTTTTTTTTATTTTTGGCTCGCGTTTGAATTTTAAGAAAAATATTAATTCAAACTCAAAATGTTTTATTTCACATAGGCCTACATGGGCACTTATAAAACGTCAGCAGTTTGGCGCAGGGCACGGTTCGAAATTGGTCGTTTTCTATGGAGAAGATCCGGAAAGTTACTCCACACCACACTTACTCTTTTAAAATATCATTCTTACAATGTATCTATAATACATGTTAATTAGGTATGAGAGGACATTAAAGCCTGTTTGAATTCTGATGGATAACCTATATTATTGTATAGTTGTAAGATATGTTTCCAGTTTTAAAATATGCTTAATTATATTGAAAACTTTGGTCATTACAAGATATTTTCTAAATTTAAACCCACGACCTACGTCATTTAAATTTAAAAGTCAATTATCTGAAATTAAGTATTTCAAATGGCGGGAGACTTTGTTAAACATAAAAAACACAGTGATACGACGTCAATGTGGAGCTATTTTTTAGTTGCGAAGGATAGGAATAGTGCCAAATGTAACCGATGCTCAGCCATTCTCAAGACTTTGGATGAATCGACTAAGGGATTACATACACATTTGTCATCAAAACATAACATCAAGCTTATATCAGCTTCAACAAGTCTAGATTCTGATAATCTGAACACACCACCGCCGCCAGCCAAGCGAAAGTTAAATGATTATTTTACTAAAAGTGCCGACGATAGCCTCGATGATGTTTTGGCAAGAATGATTGCATTAGATGGATTTCCATTCAGTATATTCATAACTTCAGATGATTCGAGAAAATTTGTCTTTGCAAAATACACGGATTTACCAAAGTCAGCCGTCACCATTCAAAAACGTGTCATGAATTACAGTGAAAAAATCAGAAAGCAAGTAACTGCAGAATTGAAACATTTTAAAAGTGCAGGTGAAAGATTTAGTCTTTCTTTCGACAAGTGGACTTCAACATCCAATAAACCATACATGGCTGTCAACGTTCATTCATATAAAAAAAAAATGGAATTTAGGACTTGTTCCTATTTATGGAAGTATGAAAGTATGGCTGAAAATTGTCTTCGTATATTGAAAGAGCGTCTAAGTATATTTGATATTTCCCTGGATACTGGCTTTATGAAAAACATAATTATTTGCAAGACAGCTCTACCTCAGATGATACTATAAATGAACCACCTGTGGCTGTTGATCATATGGACGACATCCATGATGATGAACATTTAGAAGACTTAGACATTCCAGAATCAGACTTAATCTTAATGTCACAAAATGACCTTGCGCTATAACACATACCAGAGTTAACACAAGATGAAAACATTAATGAGCTGATAAAGAAAATCCGCAAAGTTGTAGTGTGTATTTCAAAAGATCACCATTGAAAACAGAAACAGTACTTCAAAAATAAATGAAAATTGAACATGGAAAAGAGCTGTCACTTCTTTTGGACTGTAAAACCAGGTGGACTAGTCTTTTAACAATGCTGGAGCGATTTTATCTTTTAAAAACCTTCATTCAAAAAGCTCTTATAGATCTCAATCATCCAATTCGTTTGGAAGAAGTTGATTTTGAATTGGTGAATAAAATTGTTGATGTGCTGACCCCAATTAAATTGACAGTAGAAGCAATCTGTCGGCGAGATGCTAATTTATGCACAGCTGATTCCGCTTTGAAATTTCTTATAAAACAGCTATCTAGCATAATCATTTTTTGGCAAGTGCTGACACTTGCCAAAAAATGAAAACATCCTTAGTGGGACGTATGAAGCAACGACGAAGTGATGATTTGACTGGTGTGTTGAATTAATTACAAAATCCATGAAAAGATGATGAAAATCAGTTATTATCGGATTTGGAATGGCATGACTTATTTCCAGTTTCTACACAGGCTTTAGTTTGGAAGCAAATAAAGTGTATTGAAAAAAAAACTTAAAAGTCGAGATGACACGGAAGAAGAAGAAGGAAGATCAGGATCACAAACAGATGATGAGTTAAGGCCACAAACCTCCCAATCCCAACCCCAATTGACACTAAAGGAAAAGTTATATCTGGAAATTGATAAGAGTATGAAATCCCCAGATCGTGAAGTACAAATACAAAATTAATCGAGGTTGGCAAAATATAGTATTAGACGTGAAATAAGCCTGTTTGAAAATGGAGGAATTAGTGGATATCACTTAGAAACAGCATATAAGTATCTATTGTCTATTCCTCCAACCAGTGTAAAACCTAAACGAGCGTTTTCAGCTGCTGCTTATGTTGGTAATAAACGAAGCAGGCTTGGAAGTCAAACCTTGGATGCATTGATATTTCTACGATTGTATTTTCAAAATTCGTAATAAGTTTTATTGTCTTTTTATTTCTTACAAAGTATAGTATCTTTTTGTCATTTTTTCTTTTCTTACTATACTGTGATATGTGTAGTGTACCAAAATTAAAAATATATATTTTAAGAAATTACTCGTTTTTTAGAGTTCAGTTGCCGAATGGCAAAAAACGGAACCCTTATAGTTTCGTCATGTCTGTCCGTCTGTCTGTCTGTCTGTCTGTCCGTCCGTCCGTATGTCACAGCTATTTTATTCCAAAACTATTAAGACTATACATGTGAAACTTGGTAAGTAGATGTATTCTATGAAACGAAACTATTTTTTTTTCATGAAACATATGCGTGTGTGGTATTTATAGACAGGTCTTTAAAAATGACATGGGGGTTTCTGAAACCACTTTTTCATAAAGTCAATCGTTTAAAAGATATAAGCTTCCAAAGTGGTCAAATGTGTATCCCTCCCTCTAACTTCTATAATAGTGGAGTGAAAAATCTAAAAAAATATGTATCTGTAGATCTTAATGTAAACTTTCAACCAAAATTGGTTTGAATGATATCGAGTTAACAGTTTTTGAGATACGGCATATTTTCTAAAACCGCAAATATAACTTCGTAATTCATACAAACACTATGAAAAACAAAGTTATCTAGCGTAGTTGTAAAAAATGTAAAAGAGCTTGTTTTAAGAAATTTGTAAGGTTTTTTTCGTCAAATAAATATACATATTATATTATATTATTATAGTTACACACGGAACCCTTCATGCGCGAGTCTGACTCGCACTTGGCCAATTTTTTACATTTGAGACCAATTAGAAACCACATAGTCTAATCCGGGCATAGCCCCAGGGTCCCAGGATTCAGCATCAAGAATCACGTAATCCCGGGATTGAAAAACATGCTCGGGATTGTATTCTCTAGTTGCAACTAAGAAAGGATTTCTATCGAAATTCTATTTTAGTTGCCAAATGTGTCGAAAAAAATAGAATTAATAAATTGTTAAGAACCAGATAGATAGCCCTACAGACCTCAATCTGAACGATAATTCTGTAAGCAGTTTTATGTCGATAGGAGCCGGGTTTTCTGGTTTAGAACAAGTTTCAGCTTCCTTTGACATTCCCTCTATGTCCGACAAATTATACGCCAAGTGCCATAACAAGGTCTGTCTACTACGGGAATTTGCCAAAGAAAAATTGGCCAAGTGCGAGTCAGACTTGCCCATGAAGGGTTCCGTAGTAACTATAATAATATAATATGTATAACTACTACAACTACTAGTCTGTCTGTCTGTCCATCCGTCCGTCCGTATGTTACAGCCATTTTATTCCGAAACTATTAGGACTATACATATAAAACTTGGTAGATTGATGTATTCTGTGAACCACTTTCCGATTTTAAGAAAAAATTAAAATATATTTAAATTAAATTAAAAAATATTTTCAGTTTTAGTTCCATGTATGGGGGGAACTAAAACTGAAAATATTTTTTTTTTTCATGAAACCTATGCATGTGTGGTATCTATATACAGGTCTTTAAAATGAGATTGAGGTTTCTAAAACCACTTTTTCATAAAATTAATCGTTTAAAATATATACGCTTCCAAAGTGGTAAAATGTGTGCCCCCCTCTAATTTCTATAATAATGGAGTGAAAAATATAAATATATATATACAACGTGTAACGGAAACCTCATATCTAACCAAAAGGGCTGAAGACAACATTTGGTATGGAGTCTCTATGCACAGTTTCAGCACAAAATAACTGACTTAAAGAATTGGTACCAAATTATTGGTTTCACATATTTTTTGAATACCAATCATAACAAACGTGTCACAGCACTACGAGGGTCAATAACTTTCCACGTCACTTGCCAATAACACGATAATTCTTTTCGTTCTTCTTAATTTGACAAATTCGGTCTCTGGTATCAGTGTACTGGAATTTGTAATAAGTTCTACACATGTAGACTTAGGATTACAAAACCCTTGCCATATCGTTTGTTATCATCCAAAGAAGCCATGCACTTGGTATGTATATACCCTTTAAATTACACGTTGTATATATATATATATCTATAGATCTTAATGTAAACTTTCAATCAAAATTGGTTTTAAAGAGATCGAGTCAGCAGTATTTGAGATACAGCATATTTTCTAAAACCGCAAATATAACTTTGTAATTCATACAAATACTATGAAAAACAAAGTTATTTGGCGTAGTTGCAAAAAATGTAAATAAGCTAGTTTTAAGAAATTTGTAAGTTTTAGTTTTTTGTCAAGTAAATATACATATTATATTATATTATTATAGTTACTACGGAACCCTTCATGGGCGAGTCTGACTCGCACTTGGCCAATTTTTGTAAAATGTTATAATAAGCAATATAACATTAGATTTATAGATTTCTTTTATTTATTTTTTTCTTTTAAATTAAGTTATACTTGATACATATATTGTTATGAAATAAATTACGCTTATATTTTCTGCGAAGTAAGTTCGCTAGACAGCATTAATGAAAAAATGTTTTTTTGGTATGGCCCCACGTATATATAATAAAGTGCTAAATGTTATTAAAAACATGACAGTACATCAGAATTTAAACGAGCACTAAATGAAATTTTAATAAACAAAACTTATTTCAGTCTGCTTTTATTATGACATTACATAATTATATTTTTTTTATTTCATACTGGTTTTATTATTCAAATAAGTACTGCATACCCATCTACCCTAACTTGCTACTTACCCAGTTTCGACGCATCAATAGCCTAATGGATAAGGTGTCGGACTTGTGATCGAGAGGTCGCAGGTTCGAACCCCACCCATTACACTATTGACGCGAACCCACTCCAGACACAAGCATATTTAGCTTAGTTGGAGGGGTTAACAAGATTGCTAGTAATGTGAAATGTACCCACATTGCTAGTAATCTTTAAAAAAAATCTGAGGAGTTTAATATATAAAATCAAAGTTTTATTGCAATAGGATGAATAGTGAGGGAACGGATAATGTATTACTACAGTAAAAACAAACGTTAATTTTTATATAATAGGTATAATTTATTAAATTTATTTTTGTGATTTATTTACGTACCTACTTGCTTCATTTAGATCCATCCAGCCGTTTGAGCGTGAATAAGTAACAAACATGCAAACAGACACATTCATTCACAAACTTTCACCTTTATAATATTAGTGTGATAAATAATACCATCTAAATAATTAATATTCGTTCTTCAAGTTTATTCAACATAACGACAAAAAATTAAAAAATGCAAAGTTAGGAAACTTCGTCGTGCAACGGCAAGCGGGCCTCGAGCGAACTTGTCATTGTGTGTGTGACAACGCACACGACTAGCCCGCTGCAGTAAATACCTATTTACCGCGCGTCTCGTAGGCTCGACACCCTCTTAACGTACGGCAGTTTTTTCGACGCCTTACTCCACAATTTTCACTACCACGAAAAATCCTATCTATTTTCCGGGATAAAATATAGCCTATACGGATTCGGAAGAATCCCTCTAAGTAGTGGTAAAAGAAATTTTGAAATCGGTCCAGTAGTTTTTGAGCCTATTCAATAAAAACATACAAAAATACAAAGGTTTCCTCTTTATAATATTAGTATAGATATCTATAGATCTTAATGTAAACTTTCAATCAAAATTGGTTTTAAAGAGATCGAGTCAGCAGTTTTTGAGATACAGCATATTTTCTAAAACCGCAAATATAACTTTGTAATTCATACAAATACTATGAAAAACAAAGTTATTTGGCGTAGTTTCAAAAAATGTAAATAAGCTAGTTTTAAGAAATTTGTAAGTTTTAGTTTTTTGTCAAGTAAATATACATATTATTTTATATTATTATAGTTACTACGGAACCCTTCATGGGCGAGTCTGACTCGCACTTGGCCAATTTTTGTAAAATGTTATAATAAGCAATATAACATTAGATTTATAGATTTCTTCCCGACTGCAAAGGAAGGGTTATGTTTTTCGCGCGTATCTTGTATGTATGTATGTATGTATGTATGTATGTATGTAATATTCTTTATTACCTCATATCTCCAGAACCGCTGAACGGATTCACATAATTGACATATCTTTAGATTTGTCTTAGCAGCCCAAGTGTTCTTAGGTAGGTGACATTTGAAAAAATCAAACATGGCGGCTGTGCGAAGCCATTATACACAACGAACAAAAAAATTTTTTTTTTTAGAATACTGTAATATGGGTATCAAATTAAAGGGCTTAACACAAGGATTTCAAAAAGGTATATCATATTTATCATTAGTGTAATACTAGCAAAAACTAATACAAAGAGAAAGTTTAAAAATATGGACTTAGCTCTTTCACTTTCTGAATCCAGTGGGGTGCCATTGTGACACGACCAGGAAAACTATAAAAATGTTAATTAATAATTTAACTAAAAAGATGAAAAAAAAAGTTATTTAAAAAATCTAAAAAACCCGACTGCTCAACTGAAATGCAAGAGACAAGCACATTTTTATTTTAAAAAGTGACAAGCAGGCGGACCCATCCCATTAATAAAAAAAGTTCAATTGGGTCTCGCCTGCTTGTCACTTTTTAAAATAAAAATGTGCTTGTCTCTTGCATTTCAGTTGAGCAGTCGGGTTTTTTAGATTTTTTAAATAACTTTTTTTTATTTTTTTTTTCTTTTAAATTAAGTTACACTTGATACATATATTGTTATGAAATAAATTACGCTTATATTTTCTGCGAAGTAAGTTCGCTAGACAGCATTAATGAAAAAATGTTTTTGTGGTATGGCCCCACGTATATATAATAAAGTACCGAATGTTATTAAAAATATGACAGTACATCAGAATTTAAACGAGCACTAAATGAAATTTTAATAAACAAAACTTATTTCAGTCTGGTTTTATTATGACATTACGTAATTATATTTTTTTTTTATTTCATACTGGTTTTATTATTCAAATAAGTACTGCATACCCATCTACCTAACTTGCTACTTACCCAGTTTCGAAGCGTCAATAGCCTAATGGATAAGGTGTCGGACTTGTGATCGAGAGGTCACGGGTTCGAACCCCACCCATTACACTATTGACGTGAACCCACTCCAGACACAAGCATATTTAGCTTAGTTGGAGGGGTTAACAAGATTGCTAGTAATGTGAAATGTACCCACATTGCTAGTATTCTTTAAAAAAAAATCTGAGGAGTTTAATATATAAAATCAAAGTTTTATTGCAATAGGATGAATAGTGAGGGAACGGATAATGTATTACTACAGTAAAAACAAACGTTAATTTTTATATAATAGGTATAATTTATTAAATTTATTTTTGTGATTTATTTACGTACCTACTTGCTTCATTTAGATCCATCCAGCCGTTTGAGCGTGAAGAAGTAACAAACATGCAAACAGACACATTCATTCACAAACTTTCGCCTTTATAATATTAGTGTGATAAATAATACCATCTAAATAATTAATATTCGTTTTTCAAGTTTATTCAACATAACGACAAAAAATTAAAAAATGCAAAGTTAGCAAACTTCGTCGTGCAACGGCAAGCGGGCCTCTAGCGAATTTGTCATTGTGTGTGTGACAACGCACACGACTAGCCCGCTGCAGTAAATACCTATTTTCCGCGCGTCTCGTAGGCTCGACACCCTCTTAAGGCAAATGTTGAATGCGCTGTCCAGTGTCCTGTCCATGTGTTACGTGCGTGCGCGTTGTATTTAAAAACATACGTTACAAAGAACGATGTTTATTTACTAAACAAAACAGATTTCTTGGAAATTCTTCATCCACGTTTTTCCACTCTGTTTTTACTGCATTGTTTGCGATATATTAGTGTGATATACAACGTGTAATTTAAAGGGTATATACATACCAAGTGCACGGTTTCTTTAGATGATAATAAATGATATATTTTTTTTTATAACGTGGTAAAGTTATCAAATAAGTCCTCCCACCCCGGGCAGGGTGGGAGGGACTGTCAGACTTTTACTGACTAAAATCCACGGTGTTCCTTCAATAACCCTTTACGTACCGGGGTCACGGTAATGGGATAAGTCCCACGACCCCGGCAGGCTTCGTCATATTGCTGACGCTCTTTGAG
Organism: Tholera decimalis; assembly: GCA_943138885.2. Taxonomy (NCBI): domain Eukaryota; kingdom Metazoa; phylum Arthropoda; class Insecta; order Lepidoptera; family Noctuidae; genus Tholera; species Tholera decimalis. The sequence goes on along the minus strand of OW964573.2, from coordinate 18,340,387 downwards.
GCGCGCGTGGAACACAACGCGCCGTCGACCCGGGCATGGTCCATGGTCGGACAGCGAGTTGCCCTTTACTCGCTGTCCGCATGCCCGCGCCTACGGTGGCCGGAGATCGTCGGCCGACGTCCGACGCCATGGGCGTCTACCACTGCGGCTGGGCTGGAGGGAGGACGCCATCCTCTCCTTCACGCGGCCCGCCTCCTCCTTCGGAAGCATGACTGCTTCGCAGAAGGAGGCGACCGCTTCCCACTCCCTCTCGCCCCGCAGCATGGCCTCGACCGATGCCGAGCGCGAGAGGTCTTCGCCTATCGCCGCCGTGAAGGCACGTCGGTGCTCTGCCCAAGCGGGGCAGTCCTGCACCGTATGATCTACTGTGTCCTCAGGGCGACCCTCGCAGTGGTGACACCCAGGCGATTCTTCCTTTCCCATCAGACACAGGTACCTCCCGAAACTTCCGTGTCCGGTGAGGACCTGTGTCATGCGGTAGGTTAGGACGCCGTGACGCCGATCTAGCCACTCCTCAAAGAGGGGTCTTACCGCCGTAATTGCGGCGTGTCCGATAATAAATGATATATTATGGCAAGGGTTTTATAATCCTATGTACATTGCTACCAGAGGCAGAATTTTTAAATTAAGAAGAACGAAGAGAATCACCGTGATATTGGCAAGTGACGTGGAAAGTTATTGACCCTCGTAGTACTGCGACACGTTTTTTATGATCGGTATTCTAGAAACATATGAAACTTATAATTTGGTATCAATTCTTTGTGTCACTTATTTTGAGCTGAAACTGTGCATAGAGACTCCATACCAGATGTTGTCTTCAGCCCCTTTGGATATATAAGGGGTTTCCGTTACACGTTGTATAATTTATCATTCTCAAATACTTAGTATTAAAAAATTCTCCCAAATATACATTAAATTCTCAAATTCAGTTGATTTCGTCTCAGTTTATTTGTAGTTCCAACCTTTACATATTAAATCACACCAAATTCAGATTTATAAAATGCACCTTATGTACATGTCACGCATACTAAGATTACATTTTACAAATTACGAATAATACGACGCCGCGAAGTCATACCACACGAATACGCAATACGTCTCGATGCGTTGGTGCTATATTATGAATGGCGTATCAAAAGTAACGAGTAACGTAACGATACGATAGTAACGTCGTTACTATCGCATCGTTACGTTACTTGTTACTAAATCCATTAGTACTCGTTACTGTAACCAGTACTAATGGATATAGTAACGAATACATACGGGTACGCTTTATTTCGTTACTTTCACACCTCTAGAGATGAAAGATATTTTCATAGATATCGGAATTATATATCTATGAATATTTTATTATTGACACTGACAGCTGACTTGAGTCCTTCAAAACGTTTCGTTACACCAAATTCAGAACTATGTATTAACAGTAACTATGTATTGTAATGATTTATATTTATTTGCAATTTCATCTTTAACGATTTAAACAACGAACAAACGTAACGCATAATTATAATCTTGATATAATATTTTATGTAAAATGATATTTGGTTTACAGTTACATGAAAATATTGTGAAATTTTATAATAAATAATACTTATTTGTTTTAGTTTTGTACATGCGTTTTATGTAACGCAAATGGTTATCAGAAAATAGGAAATGGCAAAAAATAATTTCGAAACAGATTTATTTATAAGGTTCCGTAGCCGAATGGCAAAAAATGGCCCCCTTATAGTTTCGTCATGTCTGTCCGTCTGTCTGTCTGTCTGTCTGTCTGTCTATTTGTCTGTCTGGTCTATCTGTCCGTCCGTCCGTCCGTATGTCACAGCTATTTTATTCCGAAACTATTAGGGCTATACATGTAAAACTTGGTAGGTAGAATGTATTCTATAAACCGCTTTCCGATTTAAAGAAAAAAAATAAAAAATATTTAAAATAAAGGGGGGCACTTCCTTACCACTTCCACCTTCCCATACATGGATGCGCGTGTGGTACCTATCTATAGACAGGTTTTTAAAAATGATATTGAGGTTTCTACAACCACTTTTTCATAAAGTTAATCGTTTAAAAGATATACGCTTCCAAAGTGGTAAAATGTATCCCCCCTCTAACTTCTATAAAGATGGAGTGAAAAATCTAAAAAATATATGCTGTAGATCTTAATGTAAACTTTCAAGCAAAAGTATGTAGTTTGAACGAGATCGGGTCAGCTGTTTTTGAGATACAGCATATTTCCTAAAACCACAAATATAACATTGTAATTCATACAAACATTATGAAAAACAAAGTTATTTGGCGTAGGTAGTTGTAAAAATTGCAAATAAGTTAGTTTCAAGAAATTTGTAAGGTTTTTTTGTCAAATAAATATATTATATTTTTTATTGTTACTACGAAACCCTTCATGGGCGAGTCTGACTCGCACTTGGCCAATTTTTTTCAAGCGGCACAGACTACAGCAACTACACATGACGCACGATGCTACGTACGGCCGCGGCACGGCAGCGCGTCGCGGCTCGAGCGCGGAATGACACTCCGTTAGACATTTTCTGTACAATGAATTCAAACAGTAACTAAATAAATACTACAGGCATTCACCATACACCACACACACACACACACACACACACATCGGATCATCATGTGGTGGGAGTCTCCATACCGTTGGATGCTACGCAAAAGTGGACTGACAGTAAGAACTCGGACACTCGGTATGTGATAAACAATAAGATTGTAGCTAAGAAAATCACCGATTATGATTGGTCTCAATTGTTGTTTGTTGATTGCCCGTTAACCATGTATGATAAGTTACAGAAGGTTTTTAATGATATCTATAATAGTAGTAAGACTATAGTGCCAAAGACTAAAAAGCGGAATACTCAACCGTGGATAAAAAGGGGTTTAAATGATATGTTGTTGCGTAGGGATAGTTTATTTCGGGATTGGAAAAATACACCTAACAATAACACTAAAAGACTAGAGTACACACGATTTAGAAATAAAGTAAACAAATTAATTTTTAAATCAAGAAATAAGTTCCGGCAGGAAGAAATAAAGAAATGTAATGGAGACCCAAAAAAAATATGGGACAAAATTAATAGCTGGACAGGTAGAAAAAAAGCAAATATAGATGATATAGTTAAGAGATACTTTGGAGGTAAAGACACAATGTATAATGTATGTAGTAAATTTGCAGACACATTTACTCAAGAAATTGATAGTATAAAACATAACTGTAGTGTTCAATTACTAGATAGAAATAAGTATATTAGATCAAGTGATGTAACGTTTCGTTTTAAACCAGTATCCAGTAACACGGTGTGTAAAGTCATCGACCAGCTGAGCAGTGATAAGGCGCCAGGCATTGATTGCATTCGAGTTATGGATTTAAAAATAATCAAGAATAAAATCTCACCGGTCTTGTCGCACTTTGTTAACCTCTGTTTATCGAGAGGGGAATATCCAAGTCTGCTAAAAAAAGCTTTAATTAGACCCATATTTAAGCAGGGAGAACACTCGGATTATGGTAACTATAGGCCGATCGCTGTCCTATCAGCGATAAACAAAATAGTTGAAAAAATAGTAGTCGGTCAGGTAGGCGAATTTTTGGAGCAGCATAACATACTAGCAGATGCGCAGCACGGGTTCAGGCGCGGCCGTAGCACCATATCAGCACTATCACAGTTTTCGGAAGACATGAATAGTAGTCTGGATCAGGGTCACCAGGTCCTTGCGCTGTTCATCGACTATAAAAAGGCGTTCGACACTCTAGACCATAAAGTGCTGCTGCGGGCCATGGATGAGTGCGGGATCAGGGGCCCCACAAACAGGTGGTTCCAGACCTACCTGAGTGGAAGAACCTTACAGACCAGCATTTCTGGTGTGGTAGGTAAAGAAGCTGCAGTAAACCTTGGAGTGCCTACTGGCTCTGTATATGGACCGGTTGGCTATGTCATGCATGTAAATAGCGTCAGTAATGTAGTTGATAAGTGTCGTGTATATATGTATGCGGATGATATGTGCCTGATGTACTCGTCTAAAAATATACAGGAGGCCGGGGCTGTATTACAGGCTGACTTTGATAATATTACTCGGTGGGCGCACGACAACGGCATCATTCTGAATCTGAGCAAGACAAAAGTGATGCATGTGCACTCACCGCACAACCTAATTGCAAGGAATGTCAATAGTGATGATATCGGTATCATGGGCCACACGTATGAGTGCATGCACGTTGGAAATGTCAACTGCGTATGTCAAAGGCTGGAGTATGTCGATAAATTTAGGTATCTAGGTCTGTGGGTGGACCGCAACATGAACTGGAAGACACAGGTTGACACAGTGTGTGCAAAGCTTAGGTCAGTGTTGGGTAAGTTCTACATCCTGAAGGCACCGCTGAGTAGGAAAACGCTGCGTGTAATTTATTTCGCCCTCGCCGAGTCACTGCTTAGTTATGGTTTATACACGTATGGCCGTACATTTAAAACCTATCTCAACAGTATAAAATCATTGCAATTGCGTTTTATGAAATATCTTGTGAACCCAAAAATTAAACGTGAATGTAAAGAAAATTATGAGAAACTTTTTGTTGCATGTAAACTGCTTCCTGTACACGAGAAGGTCAAGTACTTGGTGGTTCTTGAGCATTTCTATAACGACCAGTATAAAGAGCATGTGCAAAATTCTTATAACACTAGAAGTGTTAGAGAACGTAAATTCGTGCGGCCACCCGTAAAAAATTACTACGGCAAGAGAACCAATAAGTATTTGACCCCTACATTGTTCAATAATTACGACTGGTTAAGAAAAGTGAACAGTATTAGTAAACAAACATTAAAGAATAAACTTAAAACTGTACTGCTGAATGAAGTAGTCGCAAGTTATGATTCTAATGTCTCTAAATAAGTTAAGTAATCTAAATAAGTTGTAATACACATGTTGTTGAGCTCCGCGTTCGCGCGACAACAATGAGTTCCGAGTGGTTGTGTTGAAAAAGAAAAAAAAAAAATTATATGCCTACATTGTTTTCAACGAAAGCATGCACAGCGCGGGCCGCCGCGCTTCAGAATAGGTAAATAGGGGTCCGTCGCACCTGCACGTGTGCCGGCGACGACGCGACGGCCTGCGCTGTCACAACAACTGTCTGTACCTACTTAGTTTTATTGTGTATATTAGTACCTCAGAGCCAAAATATTGTAAAAACAAGCGCCAATCCCGCCGACAAACTGCTAAGCAGTTTGGTGGGTTTTTAAATTAATTCTCATGTTTGGTCTCGAATAAACGTTTTATTATTATTATTATTATTATTATTACACACACACACACACACACACACACACACACACACACACACACGCGAACATAAACGAGAACATAATTTTTGTGAGGCTATTCTTAACATTTTCTTTATTATTTTAAAGTTTATTTTGAGGTGATTATATCTGCTTACCTTGGGTATTTTTTAAGAATCAAAATTGTGAAAATAATATATGAAAAGCTGTACCTAAACTTACCCCTTATATGAAAAAGTTTTAACAAGCATTTAAAAGAAACAGCCATTATGGATTAAATTCTTTTGATTCTGATCTTCATCAATAGAAATTAATATGTATGTATGTCGGGCAGGTATCCGCAACTCCACGACCAATCGCAAATAATGGTCAGTGGGTCGTCTTAGGGACGTTTTGCGTAAGCAAGAAATTAATATAAAAATATTATTTCAGGATCTGAAAAAGTACCTGGATTCTTCTAAACATGGTGTAATCTACATAAGTTTTGGCACAAACGTAGATCCAACTCTTTGGCCTGCAGACAGAATCGAAGTTCTAGTGAAAACGTTCTCTCAGTTGCCTTATGACGTTTTGTGGAAATGGAACAATGATGTCCTGCCTGGACGCTCTGAAAATATTAGAATATCGAAATGGCTGCCACAACAAGATCTTTTGAGTAAGTAGTTATGGTAATTTATGAAAAATATATATACAAACAATATATAATTAACGAGCTTCGAATAATTTATAGCATATAACACTCACAAGCTACGTACCATAGTAACATTGAAAATATTAAATTAGATATTAATTCCGCAGATTATCCCCTATATAAGAACTTACAAACAAAAATATTATAATAGTCGTATTATTTTATTTGATCTTCTTTTTACCTAGCCCAGCTTCGCACGATCTCATTTTGCTAATTCACACAACACATTTGGCTTATATTTATACACTCAAACCTTTTTCATGAACCAGTCTATCCTTTGGTGAAAGCCGCGTGAAAATAAAAATGAGTTTTTCAGTTAAACGCGCACAAACAGATGCAGCGGGAGACTGTTTTATACCATGTAATGATTTTGCTATCTTTTTACAGGACATCCCAAAATAAAACTGTTCATAACTCAAGCAGGACTGCAGTCGACAGACGAAGCTATCACAGCAGGCGTACCTCTGATAGCTATACCAATGTTTGGAGATCAGTCGTACAATGCGGAGAGATACGAATACTTCAAGATTGGCAAGAAGTTGAACCTGGAAACTCTTACCGTGGAACATTTCAAAAACTCAATTGAAACTGTTATTACGGATGAAAGGTAAGCGTTCAATATTTCAATAAATTTTCACGCTTACTGCTCTAAAACAATTAATAGTCTAGTATTATGTATGTTATGTAAATACATATACAATATATATCTTGGTCTAATGACCAAGTACCATACAGTTACCTGTATAGCGATTGATTGGGTGTCTGAGCAATGATGTAAAGCGGTTTATTTATTAAATATAATGTAATATAGATGTTAGGCTCGCGTTTAACCACAATTTTACCTAATGGGAAGTCTTCAATAGATTATAATAAAACGTCAAATTCTGATTCGTATTGTGCGGGCCACCACTTTTCTATAGCTTACAATCTTGCGACATAGATAGATGGATCTGGGGGCACGGTAGTGCCCCCGCCAAGTCGAGCAAGACAGCGGCACGGCTGTACCCTCCCTTTCTCGAAGCAGTTGAGGCCATTTTCGATCCCTTATAACTTCATTGTGGATAAAACTTAAAGCCTGAATTTTCAATAACCAAGCAAGCATTGTATAAACACGGTATATTTCAAATTTCATTCAATTTGAACGTGTAGTTTAAGAATTGTAACGAGTCAAATTTTCTTAATTTTGTCAGTCACTGACTGACTGACCAATCATCAAAAATCTAAGGAACTTCTAGCAGACATAGAAGCTTCAAATTTAGAATACAATTAGTGTTTAGTATATGAATCAAGGAAAAACTAGAATATTTTTCATTTTCAGTTTTTTTATGATAATAGGCTCGCGTTTGACCACCATCTCACCTGATGGTAAGTGATGATGTGGTCGAAGATGGAAAAAAGCTTGCCTAGAAGCAGAAATATCTACAAAAAGAAATGAGATCCCATAAAAAACAATACTTGTCAAAAAAACCAAGTCTCGCAACTCAATTCTTCTACCGTAAAAAGTTGTGAGATCCATGTAATACCAAGTCGGTTATTAATTTATTCGGTCCCTACTTAAGGGACCTTCTGTCTTAAGTTGTTACGTAATTATCTAACCTAATAAAATCTTATAGTAACCATATCAATATTAAAAATCTTTAACGTTTTAAATAAATAGATTGACATGGCAATTGCTCTAAACAATCTAATTTATATATGTATTACTTGTGAGATATATTGTGTTTTCATGCGATGGCCGAGTCAATCAATTTATTTAAAACGTTAAAGATTTTTAATATTGACATGGTCACTATAAGATGTTATTAGGTAAGATAATTACGTAACAACTTAAGACAGAAGGTCCCTTAAATAGGGACTGAATATAACCGACTTGGCATTACATGGGTCTCACAACTTTTTACGCTAGAAGAATTGAGTTGCGAGACTTGGTTTTTTTGACAAGTATTGTTTTTTATGGTATAGAATGTACTGTAATATATATGTAGTCGGACGATATTTGCAATTTTACGGTGACAGACATACCTACATATAAGTTACATTTTAAAATCGTCATCATCTTCTTAGTCAACTATGTTGGGGCCGGCTTCCAGTCTTACCGGATACAGCTCAGTACTAGTGTTTTACATGGAGCGACTGACTGTCTGACCTACACAACCCAGTAACTGGGTAACACGATACCCCTTGGCCAGACCAGTGCCGGTGCTTTCCGAAGCACGAAGGAATCTCGATATCTCTGTAAGTGTTGCTTGACCTTAAACATCGACGAGCTCCTCTAATTATACAACGTGTAATTTAAAGGGTATATACATACCAAGTGCACGGCTTCTTTGGATGATAACAAACGATATGGCAAGGGTTTTGTAATAATATTTCTACATGTGTGGAGCATATTAGAAATTTCAATACATTGATACCAGAGACCAAAATTTTCAAATTAAGAAGAACGAAGAGAATTATCGTTTTATTGGCAAGTGACGTGGAAAGTGATGACCCTCATAGTGCTGTGACACGTTTGTTATTACTGGTATTCAAGAAACATATGAAACCAATAATTTGGGGTCAATTCTGTGAGTCACTTATTTTGAGCTGAAACTTTGCATAGAGACTCCATACCAGATGTTGTCTTCAGTCCTTTTGGATAGATATGGGGTTTCCGTTACACGTTGTATATTTAAATATGAGTAAAAATATATACTTTTAAAAATGTAATAAATAGTAGCCCGCTGGCATCGTGAACAGGGTCCAAGCTATCGGTGGTCACGGCTCCTACTAACAAGAGCACACAATTAAAGGAGTACTGCTTTTTGGATTAAGCCCTTGATCTAACTGCCCAACGAGAGCCTCCTCGGGTTTTGCTCGGGGCTTTTGGGATATTACGCCAGTGGCTGTGGTAACTATCGGCACAATGATTGCTGAATCTACATCCTGCATATCAACCACCTGACAGTCAAGATACTTGGTTTGCTTATCTTCATTATTATTACTACAGAAACTATAAGGGTTCCATGTTATGGTAAACTAGTACTCACGCGGGGCTACGCTCCCGTGGATTCTATCACGGTCAAAACATAACTCTCCTTTCTTGCAGTCGCATAAAAAGTAGCCTATAACCTTCGTCAAGCTTCAAGCTACTTCCATACCAAATTGCATCCAAATCCACCCAGTACTTTCGAAGATTACCGCTTTCAAGCCAACAAACAAACAAACTTTTCCGCTTTATAATATTAGTATAGATAAAGTAGTCCTATCGAAACCCTAATATAATAAAATTACCTCTTTATTTTCAGTTACCGTAAAAACATGGTCAAACTTCGCGGTGTGATGCGAGATGAGATACAAAGCCCTCTGGAGCGCGCCGTGTGGTGGACGGAGCACGTGCTGCGTCACGGCGGCGCGAAACATCTGCGAGCGCCCGCCGCCAACATGCCGTGGGTACAGTACCTCGAACTAGAACTAGTATTCACTTTACTCTTAGTACTTTTGTTAGTTGTAGCAATACTAATTATGATTGGAACCAAAATCTATAAGATTATTGTTGGAAAATCAGTCGTTGTTAAAGTGAAACGCAGTTAAATGTAGATATACTAATTTAGTTATAAAAACCTTAAATAGCTGGGATAAAAATTTTGCATTCCTATCTACTAGTCAGGTAAAATCCGTTTATTGCAAAATAGACAATGGTACGTGCAAAATGACAGATTTTAACATTTATCTAATTAAAGTATAAAATCGGTAAAGGTAAAATATTGTGTAAATCAATCTATACTAATATTATAAAGCGGAAAAGTTTGTTTGTTTGATTGCTTGAACGGGCTAATCTTCGAAAGTACTGGGTGGATTTGGATGCAATTTGGTATGGAAGTAGCTTGAAGCTTGAGGAAGGTTATAGGCTACTTTTTACGCGACTCCAAAAAAGGAGAGTTATGTTTTTACCGTGATAGAATCAACGGGAGCGAATCCCCCGCGTGAGTACTAGTAAATCATATACTATATCTAATATTATTTATAAATGCTAATATGAATGGTGGGGTCTTTGTAAATCAAACACGTCTCATAGGCCGGCTTTGTCGCGGGAAAATGTGCAAAATAACTACGCCAACGAAGTAATGGGCAATAGCTTGGCATCTCATTAATGATGACATCATTTTTTTCCATTTGTTTTGTATACAGTTACTACCTTTTTGAAAATAATTATGTTTATACCCAACATATTCTGAAGCCCAGGAAACGTAAACTCGAAAACTAATAATAGTCCTCTCCTAACCGAGTTCTGTCACGGCGGCCAAACTCATAATTGATTTGCCATCTGCGTAGGACATAATTACCATATTGCACAAATATGTGCGCAGGTATATAGGTGCAGTCTATGTTCCTTTTACTTCATTGTCCGGTGGGACAGTAATTTGACACGACCGGAGAGAGGCTTAGGCCGTGCGCGCACTGCCTTGCGGTGGCCGCAATTCCGGTAGTTCTACCGCACCGGTAGACTGACCGCAGTGCGCGCACTTCTATGACACTCCATACTTCACAAATTTTGCGGTGCGGTAGAACTACCGGAATTGCGGCCACCGCAAGGCAGTGCGCGCACGGCCCTAACGTTCTTTCCGAGGCACGCGAGTTATCACACCTTTTTTCCCTTTACGGTACCTACGGAACGAACAAAAAAATTAAAACATTTATTTTACACGCCCAAGTAATAACCATCACGAAGAATGTAAGAAACAATGAGAAATTATTTAAAAGAAATGAAATATTAATTCATCAAATAGTAAATTATTTATTTTGTTTTGTTTTATTTTTTAATGTGAATTTTTTGAATATGTATGTGGGTTATTTCTTTGTTTAATATGAGTATTTTTAGCGATGACTGGCCGTATCAGTATTATAATAGGCGGATTGCTCAAATGATCGTGAAATCGTAAAAAAAATAACTTATTGGAACTTTGGAGCACTCGGGATACAAGTACAAATAATTATTTCGATTTGATATCGTCTCTTCGAATTATTTAAGTAAAATACCACATATTTATATGAAAAATAAAAAGTTTCTTAACAGCAGCGACCTTGTTTTACTTTTTCTATTATATTTTTGTAAATATTTTATAGTATTAATATAAATATGTATTCTACTTCTATGTATGTACCTATATATTTATTTATTGTATCTTTATAATTTATGTTATAACTTATAAGGTAAGTAACTATGTTTTAATTTACGTAATTAGTATTTATAAACACTGTGTACCATTGTACTGTATTTGTTTTTTTTCTCTTCTAAGTGTCATGTGTGTACATAAATAAATAAATAAATATAAATGCGAAAGTGGGTTTGTTTGTTTATTTGTCCTTCTTTCTTGGTTAAAACGGAACAACGGATCGATGGGATTTTATGTGTGAAGATAGTTGAAAAGCTTAAGTGCAACTTTTATCGATGAAAAAATCTTATCGCGTATGCGAAGATGGGGCACTTGTTAGTTTCTTATGAATTTAACCAATTCTATTTTTACGTTTTCTAAGTAAGTTGAAGGGTTGTAGAGTTACATAGTTATATTTTACAAAAACAAACCCGCGGACAGAGCCTGTATTGCTTTGGCACTAAAAAAATATACCTTTTAATTAGTACATATTTATCGAATTACCGAAACTTGGCCTTAATAACAATGGCCAAGTATAAAAAAGAGTAGATTTATATTTTTCGTTTTAACCCTAGAGTGGGCGCGCTATGAGCATTTTGCCGCCCGCAATAAGAAAACGGTTATAATTTTTAAAACAACTGCCCGTTAGGTTTGCGCTTTTGAGTAGCTGCCCTCACTCTCGCTTGCAACGCGTGCCGAAAGGCTGGACGCCGTCAGAGTACGGGGGACCGCTTGAGGAGCAAGTTGTTACAATCAGGTGTCACCGGACGGCGAATCGCTCACCGCGTGCCCACTCACGTAAGTAATATTGTGTTATGTATTTTTTGCGAACTATATTAACGGGTAGACTATATTTTATGGTGCATTTATAATTAAAACTAAAAAAAAAAAAATTGTTTTAGGATTTAAAAGTATCTATTAATAATAATAAATATGAAGTTCTGGACTATGCACTCGACTGTTATGGGCTTACTTTCAAATCCTATATTGAAAAACTTGAAAACCTCCAAATTAGATTCGTAAAATTACTTGTAAATAATAAAACCAAAAATAAATACAAAAGTGATTATTATAAACTATTTAAGCTTTGTAAAATATTACCAGTCAGTTTAAAACATAAGTATATTCTTTTAACCAATAACCATGGAAGTCGAGTGTATGATTCTGTGTTGATAAATGTAAATAATAAATATAATACTAGAGCAATGACCTCAGGCAAATATGTTGTGGCTAGAATAACCAACGTTTATGGAGACAGGACATTAAAAAAAACTGATCCCATTTTACTTAACAGTTTACCCGAGGGCATTAGAGAGGAAAATAATATTAAAAAATTCAAATCTAAATTGAAAAACTACTTACTTAGCACCCTAGCTTAATGTTATTATTGTATTTTAAGTTAATTAGTTATATAATATATTTATTAATTATATACATAAGTTAAAAAATAGATTATAAATTGATCCCACAGTCAAACTGTCTGTTCAGTTTTGTGGGACATTTTTGTAAATTATAAAATACCTTGTACCTTTTAAATAATAAATAAAATAATAAATAAAAATGGACTCTCAAATTGTCTTGGCTAGAGGAAATATCTGATTTTGAAGATGCTAGTACACAGATTGTTGATGAATATGTGTCAGATAGTGATCGATCTAGTCATCATAGTGAGCACAACACGGAAACAGAACAGTCAGCAGAAAGCGACACTTCTAACAAGAAAGTACCTTCTCCAATTGTCCACATAATAGTACTAAAGGTGGTGTTGACGTCGTTGATCAAATGAAGGAAGAATATTCTGTTGGGAGAATGACTCGCAGATGGCCAATGAGGTTGCTTTTTTCGATGATGAATATTGCTGGTATAAACAGTTAAATTATATATAAAGCCAATACTGAACAATTGATGCTACGCCGAGAGTATTTGAAAGAAATTGCCATGGTACTTGTCAAGCAATATATGATCACAAGGTCTTCTATAGACACTTTAAATATTCCTCTGAGGAACTAAATTTCTCGCTTTGTACCAGCAGAACAAGCATTTTCTTCAAAGGAGGGCAAATGCAGTATATGTCCCTCAAAGAAAAACAGGCGCACGAAAAAAGGGTGTTCCAGGTGCCCAAAGTTATTGTGCAACGAACATTGCACATACCTTTGTGAAAACTGTTTTGATAAAGCATATCCTGTAGATTTAGAAAATATATAATTTTGTTCTTTCTTCTTCATTTTTTTAAGTATTAAAGAGTATTATATAGGATAAGAGAAAAAAAGTCAATTTAAATATTAAATTTCCTTAAGTCTTTTGTAAACCAAAGTTTTTAAAACAGAGTTTAATAAATATGTTGATTTATCATTACTTATTATTGTATTATTTAAATCCTGAGGAAATTAATTAATTAAATTGCTGTATTTCTAGTTAAAATGGTCAAAGTAAATGGGCGGCGAAATGCTCCCCACGCGCCCACTGACGTTTCGCAAATAGACGCGCCCACTCTAGGGTTAAACAAGTTTTGTAAACAACTTTACAACACTTACTTATGAACTACTTACAACTCAAAAACTCAACCATGAACTTAATTTTAAGAAAACAAACATACTGATCTTAGTTTCGACCACATCTTTAGCAGCCAGAGTAGGCGGAAACGTAGACTTGTTAAAGTCTGCCCAGTAAGTAGTACTAGCCAGCATCGTAATAGTTAGACGACAATTATATCTTCATAAGCCCAATTTTGTATTACAAAATAAATGAAACTTTGAACATTTACCTCCTTACTTCACGCGAATGTAAATCAAAAACTCATAAGTGGCTCAGTTCTTTGACTTATGAAGAGCTTGAAGATGTTGTGAAAACCTAAAAAAAGACAGAAAAAAGTGGAAACATCCCTTTCATTCCTCCCTTCCAAATCGCAAAAATAACAAACATACGCTCCTTCCTACCTTTACATACACATTCACTCACATGCCTACACATACATACACTACACTTACGTTCCACGCATTTACACACTCATACATTCCAAAATCTTAGGCCCTGCGCGCACTGCGTTGCGTTTTGGAAACGCAAAATCTGTGGTGGAATAAACGCGTGCGGTAGTCACCCTTGGCCCCTCGCTGCAAAATTGTTTTGAATCTACCGCAAATATTTTTGTATTGCATAGGAATGTATGTACCTAGTACCGCGCACTGTGGTGAAAACAACGCACGTTTTGTCTGACAATGTTGCCATACATACAGATTTCTTTGTATTTCGTCGCAGTAGAGCGAAAAGTCACCAAGTCGACTTTTGGCCAAAATTGAGTTAGTTATGTCATAAAAATCACCAATTTTTTCTACGAATATCAACCTTACAGTCATGTTTATACGTGTCATAATTTTCATTTTAGATAGTGCAATAAATCACTAATTCTTCATTTGGTTTACAACACATTAATCGAAAATTAATTAATTTACTTAAATACTTTTTCATTATTCGGTAAGATTGCAATTCTGTACTTAACTCGGTTTGATTACCTTTCCTCATTACAAAATAAATCATAGCCGGGACTTAATTCAAGGCAAAGATAACTAAAATAACTTAATTAGTTTTAGAATGACTCGTTCGATAAAAAAACAGAAAGCGAAAACTAACCAAGTCAACTTAGTGACTACTCGACCGACATTTATAGTAATTACGTGAACATAATCTTAATCGTCAAACTTATTTAATCAGTTCTATCCTAATGCTATGGTCACAGAAATTTGTTTCACTTTTCGCAAAAACTTTTAGTGAATATTTCAATCACTATCTTTTTATAGCTACGATAATTAGGTGATTTTCGCGCACGACTTGGTTAGTTTTGCTCTTTTAACTAGGTTTGTTGGCCGTTGCATACGTGCCGCACGCGTTGGTGACTTTTACTCTCGGCGGAACGCCGTCCGATGCGCACGCGTCCCGTTATTATTTTTGTACGTGATTTTATTAACTCAAATAAACAATGAGTCAAGCAAAGTTAATCTTAAATTTATTTAATAAAGAAGATGTTGCTGTACAGGTGAGTGATTTAAGTATTTATTAGACTTTTCTGATTAGTAACCTCTGGTGAAATACCCGATAAAAGCAGTTTTGGTGGATTTTCTAGGTATCCAGATAGTGACGAGAAACACTATTTGGAGAATAAACAAAGAGTAATTAGAAACATTTCAAGTAACAGCAGTGATAGCGAAGATTTGATGAATTCTTATTTACAATAGAAACAGTAACTTTACAGTTGAAAATCAACCTGGGTATTACCTTTGCCAATGAAAACAAAGAATCTAATAAAGAGCAAGAAATAATAATACCAACTAACAACGCAGATGAAAACGAAAAGGCAGTGATTGAAATACCAGAATCCGTTGAACCTCTAAACTCTCCATGGCTACTATTGGTGTCGTTTTAAACTCTGTCGAAAACGACAAATTAGAAACAAATACACAAGAATCTGTTGAAGATCAAAACTTAGCATCAGCTACCACTGCTGCCTCAAAGAACAAGAATACTTAAAGATGGAAAAAATGCTGCCCAAGTAAATGGAAAAAGAATCAAGCAAAAGCGAATAGACACAATTATTTGCCTTAGAAGAATAAAAAAGGGAAAATCATGCCCGCTAACATGCCTAAGTACGTGAAATGTAATACAAAATGCCACTTTCTTTGTTTGTATAACTTTTCTGAAGATGAAAGAGTTTCACTATGTCAACAATACTGGAACATTATGGATTATGTGGCACAAAAACAGTTTTTATTGCAATTTATAGTTGCCAAACCTGTAAAAACTTTGAAGGTGCTTATTTCAAAAGATAAACATCGAAGTGTCTCATATGAATACTATTTTAACAAAAATGCTTCTAAAATAAGAGCGTGCAAGCAGTTTTTCCTCAAAACATTATGCGTTTCAAATGGACCGGTCAATGAAGCTCTCAAACAAAAGAACGAGTTCGGCATTTTTGAGGGGAAAGACGGGCGTGGTTCCCAAATTCCTATTAATAAAGCCGATCGTGATTCTGAACAAAAAATTATTAATCACATTAATTCCTATCTTCGACTTGAATCACATTATTGCAGAAAAACTACCCAAAGGCAATACTTGGAGAGCAAACTCAGCATTGCCAAAATGTACGAGATATACAAAGAAAAACTAGCATCAACGATCAACTAATGATACCCCATGTTCATTTTAAGTATATAAAAGAATATTTGGATCTGAATTGAACTTGTCATTTTTCACTCCAAAAAAAGATCTCTGCATGATAGGTACACGGTTCGATAGTGCAGGTCGGCCTGATAATCTTAAAGAATAATATAATGCCCATATTGAGAGAAAAATCGCGGCACAAATTGCCAAAGAAAGTGATAAGGAACGGTCTATTTCAGACGAAACCTATCTTGTGCTCACTGCTGACATGCAATCTACGTTCACATACCTGTTTGTGGCGTCGTCGGCATTCTATACTACACAAGGAAACTAAATGTCCAGAACTACACGATTCATACAGCAAAGCCTCCTAATGAAGCTTATTGTATAACATGGAAGGAAGTTAATGGCAAAAGAGGAAGTGTTGAAATCGCCAGTGCTTTAAACTGGGGGATCAGTCAGGTGCCACATACTATTAAAGAAATCTGTATTTATAGTGACACTTGCGCAGGGCAAAATAGAAACCAATTTATAACTGCCTTTTTGGTTCATCTGATCCAAAGACCCGATTTACATTTGGACGTTTTTGAGCAGAAATACTTGGAAAGTGGTCACACGCACATGGAGGTTGACTCCATGCATAGCGCAATAGAAAAAGAGCAAAAACATACGCCAGTTTATTTTTAGAGGAAGTCAGTCATGCGTCGCGCGCGCTCAAAGAGACACCGCAAAACAGCATCTCCTTATATAGTAAAAAAACTTACTGAAAATGAAATTCTTGATGTGAAGACCCTAAATAGAAAATTTATCAGTAATACAAGCAAGGATAAACACGGAATGAAAATTATTTGGCTGAAAATCAAATGTTTTAGGTTTGAAAAGCAATGTCCAGGCATAGTTAAGTTTCATAACGAAACTCAGAGTACGGGCCATCGTGAGTATAACACTCACGATGGCCCGTACTCTGAGTTTGACGTATTTCAAAAAGAAGAAAAAGTGGTTCTTTGAACAAGAAAAAAAAGAAGACTCAGGAAGAGAATGGAATAAGAGAGTGATTCGGAAACTAGAAGAAGCGATTTTATAGCTCAATTAAAAGCATATGCTATTCCAATGGCTTATACTGCTCCTCTTCCGATTTCAGAGGCTAAGAAAAGAGACCTTATTGGTCTCTGTCGCAAGGGTATCATACCCCAAGAACTTCACTCATGGTATGAGTCTCTACCTACCAGCAATGACGTTCAAGACAGGGCATTGGAACCTGATGTTAACAATGAAAGTGAAGAGTCGGATTAATTTAATTATGATTATTTATAATACTTTTTCTTATGAATGTTTCTTTGTGTTTTTTTTAATAAACTAATAGTAAGTAACGCATTTGTTTTACTCTTTTCTTTGCCTTGATTTCAAATTCAGATAATAATAATTAAAAAGGGAATTAATTATTAATTAGAGAGTTGAAATTCATTAAAAGATCTATTGAAGTTCGTAATATAAGTAATATTGTAACTAACTAGAGTTATTCTTTTTAACAATGGTCCTAGACACAGGTGAAAAGTCACTAAAACTCTATAACCAAAAATCTTGGTACGGGATTTGAGGATGAAAAATAACTAAGTTAGTATTTTGTCATTATTTCAATAATTATAAGTAATTCGTTAAAAAAAAACAATGTCAACTTATGCTCTTATCTATTTTCTAAGGTACCAAACTATAAAAAAACAATTATCTCATGCCAAAACTAAGTTATGATTTTTTTTGTTTTATAAAACTTTAAACCTTCATAACTCAAAACACGTTTTGACCTACTTGGTGACTTTTCGTTCTACGGCGACGATTTATACTTATTTTCAACGTGTGAGACAGATTAGCACTCGATACAGATTTTTGTACAAATTTCACACTATATTGATCAAATTAACTGTTACAACTAAAACAGAACTTACGAAAATAAATTACCTAGATATCGCATTTATTACCTTACACACACCATTGTACAATTCTATTATTTATGGTTCTTTTTTGTATTTTTTCATAAACAACGTTAATTTTTTGTATGCATTTTATGTTTCACTCGCTTTGCTAAGGAAATCCCTCATAGATTTATGCGTATTATCCAAGGCTCTCGCATCCGTCGTATACTCATGTTGCACGTACGTAAAATACGAAGATTGTTCTTATAAGGCATGATTGAGATCTCATAATAAAGATGACTATTTTGCTTTCTGTACATTTTGTAATACAGATCTTTCAGTTGGAAGTTCTGAGAAGAAAATTCTCTTTAGACACACGAAAACAAATAATCAACACCTAAATTATTTGTTTTCCTAATGTTTGAGAGCTCTACATTCACCAGCAGTTGCCTGGTGGTTAATACTTATTCCTTGATTTTTAAAAGAAGCAATGATGATAATTAATATTATATTTTTGACCGACTTCAAAAAAGGAGGAGGTTCTCAGTTCGTCTTGAACTTTTTTTCATGTATGTTACCTCAAAACTCGAAGACGGCTGGACCGATTTGGAAATTTTTTTTTCGTTTCAAAAGGTATACTTTCCAGTTGGTCCTATTGTTATGAAATCAGGATCTGATGATGGGATCCTGGAGTAATCGAGGGAACTCTTCAAATATTATAGGCACACCTATAGCGTTTTGGGTATTTCTAATAGTACCATGTGTAGTTGCTCTCGTAAAGCACCTGTTGCGTCCCAAATGTAATTTTGAACGCTCTTTTTGGTGTGGCAACATTCTATTGTCTTTGATGTTGACACTTGACATAACCTCCTGACTTGACAGATTGATTTTGCTTGCTTGTTGGAAAATGTCCGCCCTTGGGACTTTGATTTAATATAATTGGTAAAATATTGTTGGATTCGCCTGTTGAGACCGATAATTGGGTCGCGAATTATCTATTTGTTGTTTGAAGTGTATTCCCCATTTGCCGAGAACCCCGGGATATTGTTGAATCATACGCCGTATTGCGTCACCTCGTGGCACGCGGAATTTGTGGAAAATAGAATTGGATCTCACGAGATATGAACAGATTAATTGTGTTCAGTGATTGATTAAACTTTGTAATCTCGGATTAACAAGAATCCAGTGATATTTCTTGGAACATATCGCCTTATTGCGTCACCTCGTGTGGCACGCGCTTGGTGGGAACGAGTTGTGCTGTGATTGCTGTTGTGACCGCGCCATCTGGAGATCGGCGCCTTGTGAACGTTCTACAACACTTGACTTACATCACACCTTTCAATTACTCACCCTGATATTACATACAAACCACACTTGGAGCGTGACCTTGGAAGGTCGAAGTTGGCGTCCCCAGCACTCAGGTTAGTGGTACCATTATTTTATAACCTTGTTTGTTGTAAGCAACGTTTATGACTCCACGTATCGTGGAAAAGTTCCGGACACGTCCAGTTACCGTTGGCTGGCCTATTGCAGTCTTGAACAGCACCATTTGAGGAATTGGAACTGATGATGAAGACCACAGATGGCCACTGAAACTACTCAATAATAAGTATTTCGTGGATTGCGATTCGATTCCTTGAATATGTATGTTAAGCGCTTTATACTCGTCACAATGCATATGGTGATGTAGAGCTGATGTTGAAGTACCAGGAGAACTCCTCAAAAATTAACGGCTTTGCATCAGGAAAAGCAATATTCTGTAAAAGGTGATAAGAAGTTCACATTTTGGCATTTGTAACTAGATAAATTACAAACCGACCCACTAAAAAGCGTAAAAAAAAAACTTTTTTGCAAAAAATAAAACCGACTGCCATGTCACAACACTACAAAGCCAAAAATAACTTTAATTTCGGAAGGCGGTGTCAAAAAAACGAAAATACAAAATCAATACACCGACTACCGAAATTAAAGTTATTTTTGACTTTGTAGTGTTGTGACATGGAAGTCGGTTTTATTTTTTGATAAAAAGTTTTTTGGTTTATTTGATTATACAGATTTTAAGTTCAAATAGCATACAGATTTAAATCAGATACGAATGTATAAAATTTGGATACGAACGTATCTTACGAAAACTTAGTAAGTTAGTTTGTAATTTATCCAGCTACAATAGCCAGAATGTCAATTTTTGCATAACTCGCTCTGGGTTTTCAGATTAATATTAAATTAAATAAAAGTTGGTACCTATGATATTAATTATTCACGTATTTTACGTATGTGCGACATTACGAATGCGAGAGCCTTGGATAGCACGGAACAATCTTTGAGAGATTTCCTGAGCCCAGTGAGTGAAACATAAACTGCTGACCATACTAAACGATGTTAATGAAAAAAATAAAATCGCATACCATGGTCTGAACCAAGGCCGGGCGCGTGAAGTCACCGCTGTCGATCGCCTCCACGAGGACACAGCGGTGCTCCGCCCAAGCAGGGTGTTTCTTGATAGCCTGGGGGTCTTTAAGTGAAGAGCGAATAGGTTACTTCTAGGTAGGTAAGATTGCTTCTTTTTCGGTCATATCATCGCTTACCATTAGGTGAAATGTTGGTCAAATGTGAGCCTATTTTTTTTGTATGTGTGTGTGGATGACAAATAAATTTCTTCTTTCTTTCTTCGTCTTTATTTTCATGTAGGTAGCCATTGGACTACAATAGTATTATTTATGGAAATCTATATTTTGATATTTGACCAGTAAAGTTTAGAAATATTGAATGTTTCTTTTTGCTTATTTGATGCTCCTACTAATACAGCAACATCTATAAAGACTACGAATATAGAAATGTGTCTGTGCGTTCAGATCATAACGTTATGACGTCAGCTATATTTATACCTAATTGACCCCAGTACACTTGAATGCACTACATTCACCATAAACCCGCCATTAAGACTCCAACATTTTTCTTTGTGGTCCATACGGTTCATCCCTCCATTATTGCACTCAGTAAACAGAGTCCGATAATGGCTAGAAGCCACGTCTTTCTTCCATTGAAGGCGGGCTATTGAGAGGACCTGATACCGATTTAATAGATTCCTGATGATGATAGCATATTGTTCGTGGTTTTGAATTAGAAGTTATTTTGTGGCCATTATTTTAGGGAAGGGTAGCTTTGTTTGAAAAGGATGGGATATAAGCGTTTTATTTATATTTAAGAATTAGGAACACGTAGCTACATCCAATTAATATATGTCGGCGCAAAGTCAACGTCGACTTTAATAATATTAAGTTTTAGTACAAATTAATTAGTTATAAATTACTGGATAAGTTTAAATTAGTTTAGATTTGATTATCATAGTCAGTTTACTACTTTTCAATATAAAAAGCAGTGTTATGATTTGCGGTTCCTATAACAGCAAACCGTAACTAAAGGTTTATTTAAACTTAGGTTTAAAAACAAGATACATGTTACTAAATTCATTTCTTGATTAATAAGCGATATGCGTTAGTTTTAAAATAACTTCTGCTTATTTATTGTTTAAGAAATAGTCGATTGACTACTGTGTCGCAAGCAAAAAATATGGCGCGCGTATAAAATGTTTGAGTAAATGTTTTGGTAAATGTTTTAAACAATACAGAATTAATTCAATGTTAAAATCGAGTGCTAAAAATGGTAAAATTAATTAACAAATCATAGTTGGTTACTTCAATCAACGTTATGTGAAATTTGTAAACAAAAGATGTGTTTCGACTTCGCAACGATGGCGCCATATTAATATTTTCAAATGGCGGGTCGCTGCGAAGCCACAGTTCGTTCGTGAATATTGTGAAGACAAGACTTGGTGTTTCAACTGGAATATCTTGTGAGTAAAGTTTATATTTTCATTTTGATTTTAAGGTGGTTTTAATTGTGTTAGTTTTAATAATATTAAAACGTGTGCAAATAAGACTTGTGTGTATTCATTTTGCAATGAGTGAACCTAGCAGTGGAGATGGTGACGTCAGCCTAGCTGACGTCACGATTTCTAAAAATCCGAATGGTACCGGTCCTCCGTTATATACAATATTATTTAAAGAAAGTAAGTAGTATTTATGTTTGCCATCATGCGGTGAAAGGATTAGCCAATCGACAGAAGTCGATTGCCCAGGGTGCGCCGGACGTAACAAAGATATTGTGGTACGTCACTCGGGGTTAGGGGTAGTTGACATTTAGGATTTTGTAACTAGGTAAATTACAAACCGACCCATTTAATTTTATTTATTTATTTATTGTCAATCATCATGTCAGTTATCATACAACTTAAATTTAAATGAAAACAAAAAGTAAATCTTATTGTTAAAAAAGCCTATATATTACTTACACAATTTTAAATATGATTTTAACATTACTCAGCACATGAACCATGCAGCGATGGCTCACGTACTGACAGTCAAAACGTTCTGCAAAGGCGTTCAGGATACTATTGTGGCTGCCCCGCACCCTACGCAACAGTGATGTGCACCGCTTGCGCATGATTGTGTGAAAGCAATCCACACGCGCCTCCGCGAACATCCCTGAAGCGCTATAGAAGCGAGGCAGCCCCAAGAGCAACCTGAACGCGTTGTTGTATTGAACGCGTAGAGCGTCGTACTGTTTCCGCGTGTAATCTACCCACAGACTTATATTAGCCAGTATAGAAAGACGTGCAAAAAGCCTTAAATAGGGCAATTTTGACGCTCCTCGAACACTGCGCAAATTCGCTCGAACAGACAGCGCCCTACGCTCCCTTTCAATGTCTGCATCGTCTTTCAGGCCAGAGGTCAGTAGATGTCCAAGATACGTAAACTTATCAACTCTTATAAGTGGGCAACCGTTAAGCTTAATTAATGGTACGTTATCTGGACACCTCTCCCTGGCCTGAAAGACCATGCACTCACTTTTATTTGTATTATACAACAACCCGTGTTCCTTAGCATAATTTTCACAAATGCCAAGTAGCCTTGACAAACCACAGACAGAGGCGCTCAGCAGGACCATGTCGTCAGCGTAACTGATATTGTTTAGGCACACACCTCCAATATGGCAACCGACAAGCGTGCTGCTGAGCCTCTCTATCAGCGCATTTACGTACAGGTTGAAGAGCTTCGGTGAGGTCAACCCCCCCTGCCTCACACCGCACTCCAACCTATACGGCATCGAGTAAGCCCCCGACCATCGAACAACATTGACCTGATTGCTATACCAGGACTAAAAGATACGGATCATTTCGGCAAGCACTGACGCTTGCTACAGTTTTAGCCACAGCAGATCATAGCAAACCAAGTCAAATGCCTTCGACAGGTCGAGGAAATAAGCAAAGACAGGTGTACTTCCAATCTATATCTTATATTTAAAAGCTGGAAAAAAAAACTTAAATAATATTTTATAATTATTTGTGGCTTTGCAGTGCAGCAGTGTTTTGAAATGGAAGTCGGTTTTATATTTTGTTATTTTTTTTTTATAAAAGTTGTGTAATGATAGTAAGGATGGTATGTATTTGTTTTCTTACTTTCAGGAATAAAACGTAGATACCTGTATTATTCCCGATACAGACGATGAATTGGAGCATTTGATTAAAAAAAACTTTGCACCACAATTATGTTGACAACAGAAATCGTGCATTTTCTCAACTGATTGAACTAGAACTGAAGAATATTAAACCACGCATCAGGTCTAGGTTTACTTTGTATTAGTAGTACCTACAGTCAGAAAAAATATATAATTCATTATAATGATTTAGCTAAGTCATAATCTAAATAACCACTAAAATAAAGTGTTTTCTTTTTAAAATAATGAAAGATAAATATTTTCAAATGTGATTAAGTGTTAAATATTTACATTAACTAGTATTTTCCTATTTTTTTTTTCTTAAGTTTGTTAATATAATATATTACAACGATTTACACAGACACAACAAACAAATACAAATAGTTACGTATGATGTACAAACTATAATTATCAATACGAACATGAGCGAGTGGCGCGTACTTTGTTATGCAACAGAAGATCCACCGATTCAAATGTCATGTTTTACGAACTTTCCTCTTCTCACACGCTATCGCGCCATGCACCGTATTGTGCCACGTACACGGGCTACCGGCCGGTCCGCCGTCCACCCGACCGGCTCAAACTAGTTTGCAATCGCTTTCGCTTTGCTTAGGAACCGGTAAAATAAAGGTTCTCGAAGGTTCCAATTTAGGTTCGGGTTCCTGTTCCGGTACAGGCACCGGAACCCCTAAATACCGGTACTTTACCGGTATTTTGGAACCGTTTTCAATCCCTGCGTTAAACAGTTGGTCCTGCCTTTTATTTGCGTATCTTTGATATTCGGTACAATGATAAATGATCTTTATTTTGCAAATTGGTTATTAAATAACACTTTTACAAATATTTAAAAAAAAATTAAACTAGATGAGGCCGGTGTTTCCTAACTGACTACCCTGAGAAGAAACACCGAAACAAACTCAGAGGTCAACGTCTCTTTTAAAGTGCATACAATCTATACTGGTTAAAAATATATGGGAACCCTGTAGATTAACTTCTGAGGCGATGTTTAACTCGTACAGGTCAGAAATTCTGACTCTGTTCTCTACAAGGAGTATCGTATTACCTAGCTACAGACTGGGTTGTGAAGGTCATATAGCTAGTCGCTCCATGTAAAATACTAGTATTCAGCAACATCCCGTTAGAGTAAAAGCCGACCCCAATATAGTGAAGTTGATAAGCCTAAACTGCTAACGGAAAAAACTAGACCAAAATTCCTAAGAAATATAGTCCTTAAAAATAGTGTACAGTACTCCTCAACTCTAGTCCCATACACATTTTTATTTTTTGGTACCTGCTCTTACCTCATTTTATTAACAAACACTCAGAGAAATTGCAAACGCTATACTTAACAAATACTATAACTTGTAAGGACAGATATAAACGTTTATATATAAAAATAGTTAATTATGTTTAGCAATCCTGTTTTTTTTTATCTAATAAATAAGAAATTACAACTAGCTAAAACACAGACAAGCCCTAAAAGGCATTCGAGTATGGTAAAATAGTTCGTAATATTGTGTGAAATGTATATAAAATAATAATAAATAATAACAAGACCGCGGTTCATGCCTGCTTCCTAGACCTTTCTAAGGCCTTTGACTTGGTGTCCTACGATATCCTGTGGGAGAAGCTGGAAAGCATAAAACTACCGAAGGAACTAATTAACATCTTTAGGTATTGGTATGGACACCAGGTCAACTCGGTCCGGTGGGCGGGAACAATGTCGGAGCCGTATAGGTTGGAGTGCGGGGTGAGGCAGGGGGGGTTGACGTCTCCCTCGCTTTTCAATCTGTATATGAATGACCTTATTGCCGCGCTCAGCAAGCAGCATGTCGGCTGCCATATTAATGGAGTATGTGTCAATAATCTCAGCTATGCAGACGATATGGTCTTGCTGAGCGCGTCAGTGTGTGGCCTACGCAGGCTTATCGAGACCTGTGAAAGTTATGCTGTTAGCCACGGTTTAAAATATAATGCAGCAAAAAGTCAGTGCATGGTCTTTGAGGCCGGTAGTAAGCGATACACTAGCGTGCCGGATGTATTTCTAAATGGGGTGAAACTTGAAAGGGGAAGGCATTTCAAATACCTTGGCCACATAGTGACGTCCGACCTCAAAGACGATGCCGACATGGAACGGGAGCGGAGGGCGCTGTCGATCCGAGCGAATATGCTGGCTCGCAGATTTGCGCGTTGTTCCGAGGGGGTGAAAGTTACGCTCTTTCGAACGTACTGTACCTCCCTCTACACGTGCAGTCTGTGGGCTAGATATACTCAGGCATCGTACAGCGCTCTCCGCGTCCAGTACAATAACGCCTTCAGGGCGGTGATGGGGCTGCCTCGCTACTGCAGCGCCTCAGGCATGTTCACGGAGGCGCGCGTGGACAACTTCCACACTATAATGAGAAAGCGAGCCGCCTCGTTAGTGCGCAGGCTGCGGGGCAGCACTAACACAGTCCTGAGGATGATTGCCGACAGGGTAGATTGTCCGTATGTTAAACATTGCGGAGATCTACATATAACTAAAAATTTGATAATGTTTTAAAATGATTTATTTAAAATTAATAATGTATATCTTTTTTATTCAATTATAGCATTTTTAATTATAGAAAAATTTATTATGACTATTTTATTTTATTCATATTATTGTTTTTTTATTGACATTTTTATTTCATTTAGTTCTTTTTTTTTGTAATTGTCATTTTCATTTTAATTTATTCTTTGAAAATAATATTTGGTGTGTGTGTTTCTGATTTTGTTAATCTTATATGAGTTAAGTTACTTGAATTAAATGTATTTTATTTTATTTATTTATTTAATAAATATTTCGCAAAAGGCTAAATAGGCGATGATGAAAACCTTTGTTGCAATCATTTTCTTTACCATAATTTACATCACGTTAATGTCTCCAATATGATCACTAACCAGGCAGCGTCTGTATTTGAAAATAGGACTTGTGTTAACATTAAAAATACATGTCAGTCATAGTGTGACAAGGGTCAATAGATTTTATAAAACGTTTTGGTAATTAAAAATACAGTAAGAGAGATTTCTGTTATAAACTACAATCAGACAGAATCCAATCTACTGTTGAGGATCGCCATAATTATGAAAATGTTTCAGAAAAACTTCACCTAATCTGAGGACAGTTCATGTTCATTACTCTTTGCCATCACCAGCTAGATTAAAGAGTTTCGAACTAAGTTCTGGAATCCAAAACGAATATCAACTACATATTAAGATTCCACTGTCAATACTAGTTACCTGCAGACTGAGTATATTTATACCCAGTAACAAGTTACACAAGTTTTGTGTTAGATTTAAGTTACCCGGCGACGTATTGCAAACACATGGGTGCTGCTTCAACAGTGCTACTCGAGTTTCAAATACCCTTGCGTATAAAAATTCTAAAGATTCCCGTTCTTTCTTTTTTGAAGTGAAAACATCTTTAGCGGCGTTGTGCACTTTTTTATTGTAATGGGTAAAAAATGTTAAACTCGCGTCAGGACACGTGACCTGATCGAAAATTCGTAAGACGACGGAGAGTAGACAGCCGGCGCGGCGTAGAAGAGGAAGTATCCCCCTCCCTTTCTACGGCGCGGTGAAAATGTATGCCTGCGCAAACTTTTTAATGTAATATAAATTGTCATATTTGTGTACGATAGCGCAATAAATAAATATTGTATTCTACCACATAAATGATAGTACTTTTATACTGATAATTAAAGCAATTTAAATTATTCCCTA
The DNA here is from genome assembly GCA_943138885.2 of Tholera decimalis. Taxonomy (NCBI): domain Eukaryota; kingdom Metazoa; phylum Arthropoda; class Insecta; order Lepidoptera; family Noctuidae; genus Tholera; species Tholera decimalis. The sequence goes on along the minus strand of OW964573.2, from coordinate 18,312,918 downwards.
ACCATTACGAAATATCAAAAATGCACAACGTTAATATTCAAGTTTTCACTTCTGCCGGCACTCCCGGAGTGCAACACGTCGTTTTTTTTTTGTTAGCTTGCTCTTTCCCACTCCTGGGCAAAAGCCTCCCTCCACTTCTTCCATTACTTGCGAGACCGTGAGTCCTCCTTCCATTTCTGACAGAACCTATCCAGTTCGTCCCGCCATCTCCTTCGTGGTATGCCGCGACTCCGCTTACCTGTCTCAGAGCTGCAGCAGTTTTGTGTTATATTAGCCCACAGTTGGGCATGCGGTAGATATCTACGGTGCGGCAGAAAGAACGGACTAGGCAGGACATATGTCCTGCCTAGTCCGTTCTTTCTACCAAACTAATATTTTTAGGGTTTCGAACATACTTGAAAAAACTTTACTCTTATTATCTCTCGTCTGTCTATCTGGCCATCTGCCACAGGAAATTTGTATTTATCCAACCGAATCAATTTTCAATGTTCTGTGATCCAAACACACTGGCATAACGTAAATAAATACATTTCGAAAAGAGGTCATATATGTATAGTTTTTATCTAAACATTAAAAAAAATATAGAAGTCTCTGTGTTTTCAAAATAATTATGTTTTTTCAATTGTTTAATTAATACGATCCTTAAGTACAAAAAACTTTTTATTTTTTTGTGTATCTTTCAGTTTATCCAAGCTAATCTCTGGAACGTCAGAACCGAATGGGGTTATTGGAACTCTCACTGGAAGATAAAATAGGTTATAGGGTAACATTATGCTGCTTTTTATCCCGGAATTTTCACAGGATCCAGTTTTGCGGGGAAAAACCACGTAGGTAATTTTGAACCACGTCAATAAAGCTTCAAGCACAGCTTATTGGACGTGGTACCCCAACTCTTATTTGGCGTATTCAAAGCGCTCTATTTATAATTTAAACTCAACCTATATCCAAATTGAATGTGCGAAGTTTCGTGCAAGTTCAATTTTAAAGTTCCATTTAGTTTTGTAATGAATTCCCGTCATTTGTTACTTTGTACAACCCACTGTATTCAATTTAGTTACTATACATTCTCCAAGTAACGTAATGGTTTGTCTGACCGGTTGTCAGAGTACTTATTTTGTTCTTTTTCTGATATATTATGGCGTCTTCCTAATACAGAGCAATCTTGGCGCGAAGATGTGAGTGTCACTTTCATTTATACAGCAAATCTGATTGATTCGGTGCACTGGGCCTGGGCCTCCATATTTTTCCGGATACATTTATTTATGTAATAATAACTATCATATCATTTAGTGGAAGCTGAGGAAGAAGAACTTATATACTAGCTGACCCGGAAAACGTTGTATTGACAAATAAAAAAAATAGTTACCAAACCTACCAAAAATTAAAAAAAAAAAACATAAAATTTGGTCAAGCCGTTTCACATAGATATTATGTCACGAGATTTTTATACCTGTATTATATGTATTAGATATATATATATATATATATATATATATAAAAAAACCTCGACTCTGGTGAGGTTATCGAAATGTCAACCTGCACTGGACCTGCGTAGTGGATTTTACGACTCATTCCTTCTTAAAGAGAGTCCTTTCTCCCAATATTAGGAACAATAACGTATATATTATAAACAATACATTTATCGCAGACAACATGGTCCATACAAATAGTTATTGCAAAAGGATATACAATATCCTTTTGCAATAACAATAGAAAAACGAATACACATAACTAAACCGGAACTAATATTTAATGACTGCAACTATTATACAACGTGTAACGGAAACCCCATATCTATCCAAAAGGGCTGAAGAAAACATCTGGTATGGAGTCTTTATGCACAGTTTCAGCACAAAGTAGCTGACTCAAAGAATTGATACCAAATTATTGGTTTCATATATTTCTTGAAAACCAATCATAACAAACGTCACAGCACTACCAGGGTCAATAACTTTCCACGTCACTTGCCAATAACATGCTAATCCTTTTCGTTCTTCTTAATTTGAAAAATTCGGTCTCTGGTATTGTGTATTGGAATTTGTAATAAGTTCTACACACGTAGACTTAGGATTACAAAACCCTTGCCATATCGTTTGTTTTCATCCAAAGAAGCCATGCACTTGGTATGTATATACCCTTTAAATTACACGTTGTATACATGCATATAATAATTATTATATTGGTTATTCTTTACGGCCTATAGTCATGATGGCCAAAAACTTAGATGACTATCTGACTGATGACTTCTGTTATCTGTATGCCATTAAGGCACACAGAAGTGAGTGCTTCTCGATATGGCTTGTATATTGTAATATTGTTTTCTTTTTTATTATGTTATTATTTGTAAGGAAGTTTCTAACTCTGGTATATAAATCAACTGTAGCGGGTTGTAACATTATATTTTAAATAAATAATTAAAAAAACTTTTTACCAAAAAATTAAACCGACTCTCAAAAAACACTGCAAAGTGAAAAATAACTTTAATTTCGGTAGTCGGTGTCTTTAGTTTTGTATTTTCGTTTTTGGCACCGACTTCCGAAATTAAAGTTATTTTTCACTTTGCAGTGTTTTTTGGGAGTCGGTTTAATTTTTTGGTAAAAAGTTTTTATTTCACTCTTTTTAGTTGTTCTATTTGTAATTTACCTAGTTACAAGAGCCTAAATGCTCACCATCAGCTATACATCACCATATGCATTGTGACGAGCATAAAGTGCTTATCATCCATATTCAAGTAATCGAATCGCAATCCACTCAATACTTATTATTGAGTAGTTTCGGCGGCCATCTGTGGTCTTCATCATCGGTTCCACTTCCTCAAATGGTACTTTTTGAGAGCAACTGCACAAGTTACTATAATAAATAGCCAAAACGTCATAAGTGAGCCTATAATATTTGAAGAGTTCCCTCGATTTCTCCAGGATCCCATCATTAGATCCTGACGTTTATGAAAATGGGACCAATTTCAAAGTATACCCTTTCAATCAAAAAAAGAATTTTCCAAATCGGTTCAACCGTCTTCGAGTAATCGATGATCATACATTAAAAAAAAAATATACGCGTCGAATTGATAACCTCCTCTTTTTGTCGTCGGTTGAAAATGGAAATTATGCATGTTTTGTTTTGTTAATAAAGAAAGATAAGTGTCCTTATGATGAAAATGTTGTGATTTTCACATGGTTTTGTACGTGAACTATGACGGTCTTTATTCCAGCTAGCCTACATCGCGGGAATGCTTTAACGAGATACCGCGGCCCCGGAACGAAAGGGCAGTGAAGGATCGGGGTGGGTTTTTAGTCATTAGAAGTCTGACACTCCCTTCCGCTCTACCCAGAGCAGGAGGAGACATTAGGTACATGATTTTTGGAACGAAAAAAACATACCCTTTTTTACTGAGAATTGGCTTGCGTTTGACCACCATCTCACCTGATGGTAAACTTCTAACTATCAGAACCTCCCTCCAGAAGCAAAAGTCTCACGGTCTGATCATGGACAAAGTGAATAACTAAGCGAATACCTACACATTGAGATGTTGAGAACGCTGGTAGTACGTCTAGTAATAATAAAACGGGCGGTATAGCCAATAAGCATCATTTTAGGTTTATATCAATGGCGATAATTATCTCGAAGGGGTTTAGGCCCGGGCTGTCTTCGGATACCGTTATATTGTGTCTTAAGTAATTAACCTTGATCCTATATAACGGTTCTGCCATTATACAACGTGTAATTTAAAAGGTATATACATACCAAGTGCACGGCTTCTTTGGATGATAACAAACGATATGGCAAGGGTTTTGTAATCCTATGTCTACATGTGTGGAGCTTATTAGAAATTTCAATACATTGATACCAGAGACCGAATTTTTCAAATTAAGAAGAACGAAGTGAATTATCATTTTATTGGCAAGTGACGTGGAAAGTGATGACCCTCATAGTGCTGTGACACGTTTGTTATTACTGGTATTCAAGAAACATATGAAACCAATAATTTGGGGTCAATTCTGTGAGTCACTTATTTTGAGCTGAAACTTTGAATAGAGACTCCATACCAGATGTTGTCTTCTGTCCTTTTGGATAGATATGGGGTTTCCGTTACACGTTATATAGGTTCAAGGTTAATTACTTACTATCTATATTAACATTATTAATGTGAAAGTTTAGATGATGTATGTATGTTTGCAGTTCAATAATGGCAAGATGGTCGAACAGATCTAAACGAAATTTGGCACAGAGATAGATTCTGAATTGATAGTCTAGAAAAGCACATAGGCTACTTTATTTCGAGCTATTTTTTAAATATAGTCATGTCATATAGTCATACAGTCATCAAACCGGGTTTAGAAGTGACATTCGAAGTTAGAAAGTGGCATTTTATCTCCAATCCCTCTAGGTTTTAAACTATATTTTAATACGACAGATACCCGCTAAACTCTCGCCATTTCTCAAGTCTTATTCGACGCATAAATATCTCTGAAATGTATTTAATTATAATTCTATTTGGCTAAACTTTGTTAATTACAGTTGCGAGACTGACGGATGAAACCATCGCTCAGATTTCATAGATTTAATAAGTAATTGGAGTTGGGAAGATACTTGTTAATTCCACTCTCTTCCATGCTATTTGTATTTAACAATATTATAAAGTGATAGATACATTTGATATGTTATTATTTTTATTGTTCATAGGCTCGCGTTTGACCACCATCTTGCCTGGTGGTAAGCGATGATGTGGTCGAAGATGAAGCACCATTGCCTAGAAGTAACCTAATCACTCTCGACTTGAAGTCTCCCAGGTTATAGCTGCCAGGAAACATAGGCTCCGGTAGGGAATTATTATTTTACCCATTATCTGTAACTAAAAAAGACAAATTAAAACTGAAATAAGTCCGTCCGTATATAATATTTGGGTTTTAGAAAAATAATATCTTCGAAACAATTTTCATAATTGTTATGACAAACGTTAATGTTTAAGAAATCGAGGACATAGTTAGCGCAGTGGTTGTGCAATTGGATACTAAGCAGCATGTTGCGTGTTTGGTTTCCATATTGGACAAATATTTGTATGGCCTACATATAATTTTTCTAGGCTGTTATGTGTTACACAGGTGTCATATAAGTATGTGAAACAGGAGAAATTTATAAATAAAAAGACTTAAAACTGATGATAGATTATCTGGCTTGTGATAAGCGGTAAAAACTGTCAAAGACGTACCTATAGGTACATGCAGAGAGTATTTAACCTAGAGAGCTTATAGGCCGATTTCTTTGAAGAACACAACTCACCAATACGGGTTAGGAGGCGAAGAAAAAATGCGCTACTGCAATTGGTCAGTTCAAGGTCAAGCTTCATAGATATGCCGAGTTAGGGATTGCTCTACTTGATTGAGGGAAAGTTATCGATATCGATAAAATGAAGTTTAACATTATAAAAAATACTCAATAAAATCACATAATAATATTTAATCATTATCAGTCTCAATTACAAAAAAGAAAAACAAGAATGCTGTTATTAATGATTTTTAAAATGAATTAATTTGGTAAATGTTTTTCGAATTAAAGTTAGTAGTAGTAGTAGGGTCCTGATTGTTTGTGCTAAAAATGATAACCGAGCGTATATATATTTCTGAATTATGCATCTTGCTAATTCAATCAAATTATTGGTAGTTTCTATTTCATATTGATGAAAATTAATATCCGGGAATAAATTATACCCAATCAGTGATTTTAAAACCGATCTCATAAAATAATTGGAATTATATTTCTGAGACAGCACTTTCGAACCACTCTCGTTGATCGCCCTTTACCGCATGGATTTTTAAAATTCGCTCAAATTAATTTATGATATTTCTTACCCCAAAAAACCCCCTAGAAAAATAATAAAAAAAATATATGCATAGAAAATCGTATAAAAATCGAGAAAAAATTTGGAACAACATGCATTCATGGTTATTTTGAAAGACGTTCCACATTTGGAACAACATGCAGATACGGTAAAGTTAAATGGGTTTAATAAATAAATATATAAATAGTTTTCAGGTACTGTGTATATTTTAGGTAAGGATAAGAATAAGGATTTATAATCAAACATTTATAGTACATTAAAAGAAATTTATTCATTTGTGAAAACATGAAAACTCTTAAAACAATTTCGGTCTTTGTTAAAGCAAAAATAGCAACCACATTTACTGCAGCATACGTGAGATTTTTGTCCATAGTTTTTACAACGCTGACAATCATTTTCCCAACTAGGCCAATATGCCCAACCCCGTCTTCAACCACTTCTCGAGGTGGCAAATCTATGCGCCTTCTTTTTGTTTTTTTTAACGTTTTCGATGTTTTGGTCCAAAACGGGTCTCCCTCTTCTACGCGTGGTTGGCGTGAAAACGCCTGTCGTTTCTTTCATAAGCACGTCTGCAATATATAATTTGAAGTCAAGAAGTAGCATATAGGTTTCAATGCCGGTGATACCATTCCTTACTTCTTATTTGGATTCTATAGAATCCGAGCATGGAATTCAAAATATCCACCCCTCCCATTTATTGATTGTAAATTTCAACCGCCTTAGGGCGCGTAACGTCGATTCTAGCCTTTTTTTTCTTGAATATTTTGATGAAGAAGGCTGATCTTCCTCTACCATTTTATATTCTTGTTCATCATTAATTGACATGATATCATCACTGCAGTCCTCGTCGCTTTCTGGGATATACACTCTTTCTAATGGTGTTGGGACTCCATATTCATCGTCATCTGATATGTTTTCGTCGTCACTGCTATCTTGGATAATGTTTAAATGTCGAGCTCGAGTATCTATATTATCTGTAATAAAATGTTCAGCTACACTGCATGCAGTTCCAAATATGACCAGATACCGTGTATCACCAAGCTGCATGAAGTTTCATATTTGGAAAGTAAATAAGTACGTTAGTGCATGAAGTTCCAAATTCGGAACACCACTTCAATTGACGATAGTAAAATGATCCTTGTGTGAATACTTACGTGTTTTGCCATAGAAACACTGGGGATCCATTTTTCTCCAATATTAATTACAACTATCTCACAACAACTCGTGAAAACACTAATAAAAACTTTTTTGACTAACTGCAAATTCAAACTCAGTCAAAATGGCCCTAGTGACTGTTTTAACTACCGGTTGCTGTCATTATGCAGTCCTATACTAGTCGACATCTCTATGTTATTTTGTGACACACACTGCAAACAAGGTTTTTAGTGAAAAACTTTTGGCAAAGACGGCGTAACTAGTTTTCTAAAGCGAATTATTGTGAGTGTTCCAAATTCGTCACAGTATGCGGCAAAGGGTTAATATAAATTTCACAACGATGACAAATTTCCATTACTATGGTGGATCCGTACAATAACTTGTTTTTAGTGTCTTTTTGAAATTGTACAGAGTTTTGATGTGTAACACCAATCAACGCTCCAATACAAGTTAGGCATTTTATTTGCTTTATCAGAGCATGGACAATGTAGCCGGCCATATATTATTTTTATATTTTATTTTTTTATATTTATTTTATATTCCATAATAAATATATTTTCATTAAAATCAGTTGTGTCAACAACTGTAGCTTCAGCAGGCACTCGGTAATAATTATTTTTTTGGTGGTGAGTCATTAGATGATTTATCTAATGACTCCTCCCTCCTACATACACTTAACCCGTGGAATCGACATCGACACAAAGTAACCTGTTTTTTTTCCTGGGTGGGAAAATCATCGAATGACTTCTCCCGCTCTGGGTAAAGTGGAAGGGAGTGTCAGACTTCTACTAACTAAAAACCCACGCTGTTCCTTCAGCTGCCCTTAAGTTCCGGGGCCGCAGTATCTCATTAGAACATTACCGCAACCCCGGAATCAAAGTAACTTACGAGGGCGATATTGTAATGCAAAGGTCCAAGTTAATTAATATTAGACTCCGTCATACTATTTGAAGCCTAGAAAGATTGGATATAGGTATCTTATATTATTTTGACTTTTCTCAACATTATATCAATAAAAACCAAACTAGAAACCAATATTCCCTAGTAACCTTATCCATCCACTTTTCTTTTTAATCTGGAATCTTGGGAAATCTAAAATGAAAACACGCATGTTACACAGAAGAAAAAATATCAGAACTTTCTCATTTTTTAGGCCGTGCGCGCACTGCGTTGCGTTTTGGAAACGCAAAATTTGTGAAGTATGGAGTGTCATAGAAGTGCGCGCACTGCGGTCAGTCTACCGGTGCAGTAGAACTACCGGAATTGCGGCCACCGCAAGGCAGTGCGTGCACGGCCTTAAAGTCGGTTAATGTAGATAGGTATTTTATAACAACTATCTGAATTGAATTAAAAAAAATAAGTTTAATTTTATAATTATCGATATCGTATTCAGCCGTTATAGGTAAAAGCACAGATTTTTACGATAAAAATACAAAAGAAAAGACAGGAATAAAACAATTAGAATTTCTTCATGTACGAAAGAGACATTTCCAAAAGACATCAACGCGCGACACAATTTTGTCCTTGACCACCCAAACCACCACTTTTAATGGACCTCTGCGGTAGCTTATAATCTGATTAAATGATAAATAATTTTCATATTATTTCATTACTGATAAATAGTTATGTCATCCATTTGGTATCTAGATGTCTGAGAATGTTTTCCACACCACTTCAACGTGCATGAAAGCATTATTATGGGTTATAAATTGGATACAAAAATTTAAAATTTGTAATTGTTTAGCATGCACACAGGCCTAATACTTGGTCACAACTAAAATGGTTCGTGTATCGTAGCCAATATATAAGAGCAAAAACTCTCATAGCTTTCGTGCGTCGCGTCGGGGCAACGTATGCGCGATCAAGTGGTTTTCTAATCAGTGGGTACATGATTGTCGGGACTCGAATAACTATGGTTTTACAAGCTTTCCGAGTCATTGAGGAATCTCGATATAAGGTAATTCGATAACCCATCCTCAGACTAACCACAGCCGGCCTTGACTAACCCTGAAGATCATCCCGTGCTGATATTTTTATTTTAAGCACAAACTACTAGCAATAAACTACTTAAAGATTCTAATAGTGTACACAGTCTTCTTTTAACAATAAAACACAAACATTTCGAGTTTAATCAAACGTTGCTTGTTTTTGATCTGTAATATGTCTATGATACTCTGATTGCTTAAGTTTATGTGTATTTACATAGATGCACAAACATTAAAACTTAAACATTAACACTGAATATTAATTATTTATTTAAGTGTAGGTATATGTATTTTATCAAGAAACTACATGCAAAAAACGTTGTAAAAGTTGTAAAAAAAATTATATATACAACATGTTACATAATTAACGCACATCCTGGAAGTAGTTTGTTCGGAATCGTTTACTGAAGCGATTTCTATAATTTTTAATTATAGGTAATTTTTATCCCAAAAATAATTAAAACTACGTAAATTACAGTCACACTACCCTTTTACGTTCAAAACAAACTAAAACGAACCGTAACTCAATGCAATAAGACTTTTAAAAGTGCAGTTTTATTTGTATTAATACAAATTCCGTATTGAATGATACAAAATAAAGACATTTAAGTCTTTACAAATACACTAATACATGTTTAACTAAAAATTCAGTGTATGTATTATGATTATAACATAATATACTAATTGGGGTATTTCAGGGTGTGCGACAATTACGTTACATGTTGTATATCAATAAAATTAAATATGTATTTACTAACTTTCAAAGTAAGTCAAGTTGAAATCTGTTATTATACGTTTTGGTATATTATACCTTTAAAATGTATAATAGCATACCTTTGCTGACTGTGAGTTCAAATTCCACGACATCGACACGTAAGTCACACCTATAATCACGAGGCCACCATTTCCACCCTAAACCACGGTAATATTATGTATAAACCACTAGTTATAGTTCAATTATTAAAAAAACTAAGTAAAGAAAATGTAATAAGTATTCTATTAACTTACGGAATCTACAGTTTTACTAAATTTATAATATAGAAAAAAATATATACACGCATATTAATGAAATCGAAGAGTCTACTTGTGATTTCAAAATTACTGCTTTTCCTCAATTGCTTATCTTTCTTTACATGATACTTAGATGCACAGAACAGATAAAAGAGGTTAGAAAGGAAATAGTTCTTGATTTGTATTACAACGCGTGTCGCCGCTTGTCTCCCACTCTTTATGTCCACTACAAGCAAGAGACCCGTACGTATGCGCATTACGCACACAAATAAACTACACACACTTAGATTACGAGTTTGCAACTGATTGTCACACTAACGCAAAGACTGTGTTTGACATGCACTCACACACGCGCAAAAGCAATTTATGTCTCATATATGTTAAGGTAACCAAAAGGACGATAATCAATATCGATAAAATTATTGTAATTCTTAAAAAAATTGTTACTAAAGTTTTGCAATTTTTTGCTATAGTTTGGGAAGGGCGGGGGGAAGGGCAGGGGTAGTAATAGTGTGGAAATAAATTAAATAATATTATCAAATTTAGGGGGTACATCCGTCACAGCCACGATATTCAAATTTTCTCTCGATTTTTGTGTCTTTTTTTGGTAATTGTAGTTCCGTTTTACGTCATTATGTTATGACATAATATAATTTAATTAATTTCATGTGACTAACCCTGTAAATTTCTATATACTATATACCAAAAATTCAAAATACCACCCGTGCGAACCTGGGTTGTGTGTTCTCACGATAAACGTTATTCGCGCCATAGAAAGCCATCAGTTAAAGCTATTACGTAAATAAATGACACAAGTAAAAAATACAACAATTTTTTAATAACGAACAATAATTTAAACTAATTTCAATGCAGATTTAATAATAATATCCGTAAAAATTATCCAGGTTTTGATGTCATTTAATGTTTAGTCTTTAAGTCAAGAGTGAATAAGTTACTTCTAGGCAAGTGTGTTCCATCTTCGACCAAACCATCACTTACCATCAGGTGAGATGGTGGTCAAACGCGAGCCTATTATAAATAAAAAAAAGCAATAAAGTTTTATATAATATAAATTACACACTACTTACTGCAATATTTTTGTGTGGAGAAGTTCCTGTTTTTAAGTATCTATTGCCTGACTTTTTTATATAATAATTTTCTGCAAAATTTTCAGACCAAATTGTACTACATTTAGTATGTAACTATTTATTTCTACCGGTTGCCTCAATCCACAATTTTTTATATCTGGATCTGTTGGAAACCTAGCAATAAAACGTATGTTTATAAACAGCTAACCTCAAACAAATTTTTTGACGAAAACCTAGTAACTAAATTGATAACTTCAATTAACAATAGTTGGTGGTAATAAACAAAGGTATTTTCGTTAAAATAATACTGATAATAATCATTTGAATACATTCGTTATATCGACGGTGTTTACAACTTGGTATAACACTATCGATACGCATGGAATTTCGCGGTATTCAAGCATTGGCTCGGCACACGCGACTCTCGCAATAACGCATTACATTTCGCGATCGCTTGTGTAGTACAAGATGGTACCCATGTATTGCAAGCAATGTATGATTTTGCATCTGATCACGATTGTGTCGTTTTTGTCTACAAATTACATAATACTATTGTAATAATTACAAATATAACTAGTATTTTAAGGTTTGTGGGACTTACCGATGAAAAAAATCCCTTCTCGGGTTACACTACACACCTGGCTTCTTTTCCGACACGATATGACAGCGCAAGACAGCATAATGACGTTTTTTCGCGGAGTTCTTTTCGTCGTCACAATAAAAGTGTGACTATTAGCCGGTGAACATAATTTTGGTTGAAGTATGAGCGTTCAAACGAGCGGCGCGCCTGCCCCGCCCACAAGGCCATTCTAACCTCTTTTATCAGTTCTGTGCTTAGATGTATGTGTTTAAGTATTGTGTTCAAACTATGACATTTTTGCGTGTCTGTCTATATTTATGTTTGTCCAGGCTAATCTGTGGAACGGCTTTATTGATTTTACCAACATAGCTAGTACCTACGAAATAAATCTATTTCAAAATAAGTTATTCGTATAAATCTAAATAGATATCAATTTTACGAAGGTAAATACAGATAAACTTACTGAACTGTACCTGAATTTTGAAATAAGTACTAATTAATGTTATTATAATATAATATGAAAGAGGGCCTATAAAATGCTTGAAATGGACAGAAACTGCGAATAGTCTTTAATTCTTTTTAAAATAAAATATGTGTAATTAAATCATTTTCAAGTTTGTTTAAGTAGAATATAAAAATATAGGAATCATTAAAATATTTAACCTGATATCCGTTTAATTCATTCTTGTTTTATTGGAGGTCAGTGTTTATTTGACACAAGTAAGTGACATTCTACCAAACAGGAATCGTCAATTAATCCCTAACGAAGTATTTTACAGACTTGTGCACAGTTATAATTAAACTATACTAATATTATAAAGCGGAAACGTTTGTTTGTTTGTTTGCTCGAACGCGCTAATCTTCGAAAGTACTGGGTGGATTTGGATGCAATTTGGTATGGAAGAAAGGTTATAGGTTAATTTTTACGCGACTGCAAAAAAGGAGAGTTATGTTTTTACCGTGATAGTATCCACGGGAGCGAAGCCCCGCGTGAGTACTATTTTTATATAATTCGATCTATGTGTAGCATAAGTCTAATGGAAATAATATATGCCTGTCAATATTAATTAAAATTAATTTATTTTTTAAATAGATAACGTATCGTCATAGGCTGTATGAATCACATGTCCTTTACCTTACTGACAGTTTGACATTACTGCATTTTCGATTGTTTGTTTACTTGATTTTAGCGTGGCGTAGTGCGATATCATTATATCGCACTACGCCAGGCTAAAATCAAGTCGTCATTACGACTGTGGCCATTTTTTAAGAACTTTGGTTTTACTTCTACTTACGAAACCTATTTTCGAACACGGAATTAGATTGGATGCGCCTAAACGACAACTCGGCATCCTTAACCTAAACTTAAACTATATTTCATAAAAAGGTTTCTAACTGACTTGTCCCTAGTTTTATGATAATTATTGAAATTGAAATGGGTTGCCTATGATTTATTTTATTTTATTAAATAGGAACAACAAACAGCTACAAAATGCAAAATTACAATAAGAAAAACATAAACAACTTAAGTATTAATGTAGCTCACAAGGATCTTCACAGATTACCAGTAATGAATAAGACCTTACAGTCACTAGGAGGTGAACTGTTCTTCTGTTACATTAATATTCTAAAAACAACAAAACAAAATTGTTAAGGGAAGCAAATATAAAAAAAAAAACGAAAAAAAAAAAACGATTTGTAATACCATTCGGCGTATATTTCATTGTTATTCATTTCAGGCATTTTTTTATATGGATGATGGATGGATGATTCGCCTTTATAATAAGGCTTGATGGTATTACTTGACCTTGAACTCCAGTCAAGCGATTCAATATGTGTAATGAATGTTTTCATGAATAATATATGAAATATTTGATGAAAATGGAAAATATGCACTAACATACTCATAAGATACCAGGAAAAATATTAGTGTTGAACTTATAGTCACACTGTAAACATGTTGTTATTTTCGTGTGTAGTTGGTTTCGTAATAAGTTCTATCGATGCCGAAAGGATTTTGGCAGTAATTCCAACTCCATCTATCAGTCATCAAGTGGTATTTCGGCCTTTGACTCAGGCTCTAGCCAAACGAGGACATGACGTCACCATCATCACAGCAGACCGTGCTTTCCCGAAAGGACAAACACCTCCCAATATTACAGAAATTGACGTCCATGATCTTTCATACAATATCTGGACAGAGAAGCTTTTGAAATCAACAGTAAAAAATAATTTGAAAAAACAACTAGAAACGTATTTTCCAACTATATTAGAAATAGTTATGGAACAATTAAAAACAGATGAAGTACAACATTTGGTTAACGATAAAACAAATAAGTTTGATCTTTTGATTGTAGAAGCTTGTGTTAGACCAGCACTTTTGTATTCGCATATCTACAAAGTACCTGTTATACAAATGAGTTCATTCGGAGCGATGCCTGGAAATTTACAAGCAGTTGGTGCCCCTGATCATCCATTGTTGCATCCTAACATGTTTCGACAAAGATCTAACAATCTTACAGCATGGGAAAAAATTGTCGAATCTTTAAAATATTATATATTTCATAAATTTTCGGAAAAATATGAAGCCGTGGAAACCGAAGTTATAAGAAAGCAGCTAGGAGCTGAAACTCCAAGTGTATCGGAATTGTATAAGAATGTACATATGTTATTTTTGAATGTGCATCCAGTGTTTGAAGGGATTCGCCCTGTGCCGCCGGGCGTAGTGTATACAGGTGGTTTACATCAGAAATCTGTTAAGGAATTGCCAACGGTAAATACGAGCATATTATCTGTCAGCTTCATCATTCTATAATTATTGTTATATTATTTCCTTTAAATTAATTATTTCTCAAAAATTCTATTAAATATATTAATAATTTATTATGGTTATATTTTCCTCATTTACTGTAGTAAATATTTTAAAATATTTATCCACCAGTGTAGAGAGTAGGGCCGAGCAATCATACAACGGCGGTTGCCAAGGTTGGCCCGTAAATAGATAACCAAATTCACATATTTGGATTCCTCCGTGAATTCTGTCTCCATTATTTTTACATCTCTGACGGTCATTATAGCTCGTCAGAAGCCAAAAATATTACACCAGTCTTGCCGAGAAGTATCATGTAACACTGTTGCATTGTTAGGGATGTCAGATCGGCAGTAGATCCCTGTAAAATACTGATACTACATCAGGATTGAACTGGAAACTAACCCAGCATAATTGGGAAAAGGCTGGGCAGACAATGAATTATAAATGTAAATATCATATGTTTTGATATTATTTCAGGAACTGAAATCTTATTTGGATGCTTCTAAAAATGGTGTTATCTATATAAGTTTTGGTACGAATGCGAACGCAGATCATATAACTCCAGAGGTTCTAAAAAAAATGGTTAAGGTTCTATCTGAATTACCTTATGACGTTTTGTGGAAGTGGGATAAAGACGAGCTGCCTGGTCAAACTGACCATATAAGAATATCAAAATGGTGGCCGCAATCAGATCTGCTACGTAAGTAGTATTAATAGAAATTTTTTCATCATTTATCGATTTGAAAAGAGTTTTTTTTTTCAACACACAACCAGCCTCATCTAGTTTATATTTATGGAAAAAGTAACCTGTAAAAGTATTATTTATAATCATTTTACAAAAAATAAATATCATTATTTAAAAAAATTGGATGGGCTGATTATAATATGATTGCTTGAACAGAACATCTTAACTGAATGAATGAAAAATGAAAGCTTTAATGTGACTATAACGTACCATTAACATAATATTAGAATACTCTCTTCTGCCCGTGACTTTGCTCAAGTGAAAAGTGTTTATCTAGCAAATAAAAACTTTTTACCAAAAAATTAAACCGACTCCCAAAAACACTACAAAGTGAAAAATAACTTTAATTTCGGTAGTCGGTGTCTTTAGTTTTGTATTTTGGTTTTTGGCACCGGCTTCCGAAATTAAAGTTATTTTTCACTTTGCAATGTTTTTGGGAGTCGGTTTAATTTTTTGGTAAAAAGTTTTTATTTCACTCTTTTTAGTTGGTCGATTTTTAATTTACCTAGTTAAGAGAGCCTAAATGTCAACTACTTATAACTTTTTACAAAATATTGCTTTTCCCAATGCTGGGCCGTTAATTGTTGAGGAGTTCTCCTGGTACTTCACCATCAGCTCTACATCATCATATGCATTGTTACGAACATAAAGTGCTTAACATCCATATTCAAGTAACCGAATCGCAATCCACGAAATCTATTGCTCTTTCCTTGAAACTATGTTTAGAAATAGTAAATTTATGTCAAGCTCCATGAAATAAGTGTTGTATATATCAACAAGGCGACGAAAAGGCAGGCGCACCCCGGTATTAGACTTACACGAATTTGTATGGAATAAGGAGGAGGAAGATGTAGGAGGTACATATGTTTTTACTGATCTTTACAGGACACCCTAAAGTAAAACTGTTCATAACCCAAGGCGGTCTACAATCAACAGATGAGGCTATCACAGCAGGAGTGCCATTGATTGGTTTGCCAATTTTAGGCGATCAATGGTTTAATGTGGAAAGATATGAACATCACAAGATTGGATTAAAATTTGACTTGGACACACTTGATGAGAACCAGTTCAAGAACGCAATTACTAATGTAATTGGAGACGCAAGGTTTGTATAAAATATAACTTCTTCTTCTTTTTCTCCTGGCTTTTATCACGCTTCATTTGGGGTTAGCCCTCCTAGTTTTCTTGCGCCACTCCGCACGGTTGTGGATTCTCTTCTATTGTGTTGGTATGCACCATGTCATTTTTTATAGTTTGAATCAAGGTCATTGGCAGTCGTTCACGTCAACTACAACTAACAAAATAAAAATAATTTCATATACTTAACTAGTAATGTATCCATAAAGCGGACGGTATTACCACGTTGGACAGCAATTAGTATTGCTTAATCTTAGTCAAGTAAAAGCTAGCCTTTACGTAATGTGAAGTTTCAACTTATGAGCACTCAGACTCCATGATTTGACAATTGTTGATATACATAAATTTTAGATGCATATCGAAATGTTTTTCTCATCACCATACCGAAAGAAGGTGCCTGAAAAAGATAAACGACGTCAGCTTTTTCCTAATCTCGTAGTAGTTGTCAACATGACACCAAATATTTCCAAATTTCAACCTTTTCAATTCCAGCTATCGTCAAAACGTTATCAAACTCCGTAACCTCATGTACGATCAACCACAGCCGCCACTAGAGCGAGCCGTGTGGTGGATGGAGCACGTGCTACGTCACGGCGGCGCCACACATCTGCGAGCACCCGACGCCAATCTGTCGTGGGCACAGTACCTCGAACTAGAACTAGTTATAACCGTACTTATAAGCTTAGCGATTCTAGTATTCATATTCATCTGTCTTGTTTATTTTGTTTGTATAAATTACGTGACTTCGAGGAAACTTAAGACGACTTGATGAATAAACATGTTTATTTTAATCATAAGTTTGTAATTCAAACTGTTCGACGGTTGTTTTGAATTTTGATCAAGTATTAAAATTATTTTTGTTTCGAAGACTTAAAACTTTGAGTGATTAGAGCAGCTTTTATGCCAGTATTTTTGGTATTTTATGAAATCCAATAAATATAATTATTCTTAATGGTTAAGTAAGACTCTGATAGTTTTGTATACTAATGGACTCTTTCACAACTAAATTAGGAAAGTACAAAACCATTTTGAAACAAATGAATGAATAGGTTACTTCTAAGCAAGCGTGCTCCATCTTCGACCACATCATCACTTACCATCAGGTGAGATGGTGGTCAAACGCGAGCCTATTATCAATTAAAAAATAACATGATGTTAACTCGAAATGGTTTTGTTGAATATTCATAGTACTGGGGACTGCCTCGTTGTAGTGGTAGAAAGCGCTACTACTTAGCGCGAGTCCTCGAATTCGAAAAGTGCTATTGAGTTTTTTATATGAAATTTATCAGTAGTAGAATTTATTTAGAATTTATCTAGCCCGGAGTTTGGAAGTTGGCGATGTGATATCCCCGTTACTTGAAAATCACGTTAAGCCATTGGTCCCAGCTGTCATTTTTACATCTTTGACAGTCATTACGGGTAGACAGAAGCCAGAAAATTGGACGCTGGTCTAGCCAAGGGGTATCTTGTTACCAAGCAACTGGGTTATGGAGGATAGGCTTTCGCTCCATGTAAAACAATAACACACACTGCATTAAGTTGGACTGGAAGCCGACCGCAACAAAGGAAGATGATGATGAAGTTAGACTGGGCATTAATTGATTTGGTGCGGCTCATGAAAATAAATATAATACCAATCTCATAATAATAACATCATTACAGTAAAATAAAGGACAAATTAAATTATGAACATTTATTTATTGTTCGTCAAATTGTTGAGCTCCTTAAGTTCTAAGTTGAGCTACACGATAACTGACTAATGCTTGCACTGTCTGGACAGGTCCGCTCAAATTTGCGTGGTTATTTCCTCAAAAGAATACCACAGACATGAACCTACATGCTTCTCATATACAAATACAAATTGTCTGGACTTTAAATCAGACTTTGACATCTGAGTTTGTTTCGGTGTTTCTTCTCAGAGTAGTCAGTTAGGAAATACCGGCCTCATCTAGCTAAACTAAACTTAACACGCAAAAAAACATGACGTGTAAAAGTGTTATTTATAACCAATTTACAAAATAAATATTTCATTTCATTTCATTTGAATCTAATGTGATAAAAATATAATCTTACAACAAAAACAAAAACAATTTTGTTCAGAAATATTTTCAATTTCCAAATAAGCTGTCCAGTCATCAGAACGTTTTAATGAAATAGGAAGGCAATCAAGGTAATTAAATAAAGAGTGTCAAAATGAGAACTTGAAAAGAGAATTAAAAGATTGGCAGAGGACTACTCTATTCTGAAGATTAAACAAGTCATCAGAACTTGTTAATTGATTTAAAAATAAGGACAAAAACTTTGAAAAGGACACCAAAAGTAAATACTGAAAGTGTGACTCAGCAGTCTTAAAAGCCTTTGCCGAGATTCTGGTCACATAAACCCCACACTATTAAACTCATATGCACAATGATTCAGACCCAGAAAAACTTTCTGAAGGCCGTACAAACATTTGTTTGGTGCCAGAATTAATTAATATTAATAAATACAACAGCAAAGTTTTACATGGAATTACTGCCTAACTGACTACCACAACCCAGTTGCTGGGTGAAACTATACTTACCCTTGGTCCGACCGAGTGGCAGATTTTGTGCCTTTTGACTTTAACGGTTGTTAGAGATGTCCAAATGACAGCCGGGATGTAGATCTACCTAACCTAACGTGCTTTCCGAAGCGCGTAGGTATGACACCGCCATCTTCAAACTCCGGGCTACTACTGCCTAACCCAGGAATCGAACCCGAGATCTCATGCTGGGCAGTCACGCTTACAACCACTTGACCAACGAGGCAGAAGATATGGAATACAAAAAGAACGATGGCGATGTATGATGATGGTGTATACAATATCGTGATTTAAAAGAAAGTGCAATGACATAATTAATAAAGTTAGTCATAGTTCAGCGGTTGGAATACAAATGAAATTATCTAAAGAACGAATGAAAGAAATAAATTGTAAGATTCCCCGCGAGCACTCGCGCTATGGGCATTTCCCTCACGGTGAATTTCAAATTCCCGCCATTTACTGATTTATTTATCTGTGGTCGTCGTTTGTCTGCTAGCTGAGTTTTATACTTCCCCGTCCCACGCATTACGGCGTTTTCATGTTAGTGTGCATCAATCGCTCAGTGGAGTTGGTTTGTTTAGCCGGATCACGTCGCACGGGGATTTGCTCATTGCGGGAGTTACAACGTACCTATTATTTTTTAGTTTTTCTTTTATTTTGAAATAGTATAATACCTAATTTAAAGTCTTTATTGTTATATTTTGATAAATACTGGTTAACAATGAGTTTATTATGCAGTGTATATATAAATATAACTATATATTTACAGTTGGATAGACGAGAACAACAAATTTTGGCGTGGGTACAAGAAGATGGTTCCGAAGACATCGAAGAAGATGTTTTTAGAGCTGATATTATTGAAAGTGATCGAGAGAGTGAGCACAGCGATCATCACACTGATACTGAGCAGTCATCAACGGAAATGGAAATAGACTTCATTATATGGCGAAAGATCAGCGAACTAAATGGTTCTACAAGCCGTATCGTACTAATGTGAGAACTAGATCACATAATATTGTCACTGAGAGACCAGGAGTAAAACCAGTTGCCAAAGAAGCCAAAGAGATTTTAGACTTTTTTTTTCTTCGTGAGTGAAGAAATGTTGACTAGCATTATTAGATATACAAATATTCATATACAAACTTTTCAGAATAGATTTTCTAGAGATAGAGACTGTAAAGAGACTGATATGAAAGAAATAAAGGCATTCTTTGGTAATTTATATATGGCTGGTATAAAGAAAATTAATCATCTGAATTTGAAGGAAATGTGGGACAAAGACGGCACGGCTCCTGACTTTTTTTGAGCTGTAATAAATCTCAATCCATTTATGTTTCTTATGAGAACTGTAAGATTCGATGACGTACACTCTCGTTTGGAAAGGTCACAGATCGACAATTTGACACCTATCCGTAAGTTATTTGATTTTTTCGTTGAAAAATGTCGTGCAAATTATCAGGTTAGTGTAAATGTGACCGTTGATGAAATGTTGGAGTCCTTCAGAGGCCGCTGCAAATTCAGAATGTATATTGCCAATAAGGCAGTAAAGTATGGCATAAAAGTGTATGCATTGTGTGACGCACAAACTTTTTATACCAGTAATTTAGAAATTTACCCTGAAAAACAACAAGTTGGACCATACCATTACGATAATACCGCCTTTGGCGTCGTAAAACGTCTGTCTTGTGACATACTAAACACTGGCAGAAATATAACAGCCGATAATTATTTCACTTCAATTCCACTGGCAGACGATTTACTAGCTCACCGCACTACTTTTAATGGGACGCTCAGAAAAAAATAAAAAGGAAATCCCACCCTTGTTTCTGAACATGAAAAAACTTTTTTGCAAAAAATAAAACCGACTTCCATATCAAAACACTACAAAGCCAAAAATAATTTTAATTTCGGTAGTCGGTGTTATTGGTTTTGTATTTTCTTTTTTTTTTCACACCGCCTTCCGAAATTAAAATTATTTTTGGCTTTGTAGTGTTTTGATATGGAAGTCGGTTTTATTTTTTGCAAAAAGTTTTTATTTTCGTGCTTTTTAGTGGGTCAGTGAATTTTCCAAATCGGTTCGTAAATGACGGAGTTACGCGCGAACAAAAAACGCAATGCAGAGTAAACGAAAAGATCATCAACGTAAATATTTTTTTAGACTTTTGTTGATTTTTCAGAAACGGCTTGTCCAATTTCGATAAAATTTTCATGGGACCATTTAGGAAGTATACCCTTTCTAACAAGAATGTTTCAAATCGGTTGGTAAGTGACGGAGTTATGCGCGGACAAACATAAAAAAAAAATACAAACATCCGAATTGAGAACCTCCTCCTTTTTTAGAAGTCGGTTAAAAATAAGACCCAAACCCAGTAGTATGTTCAGATTTAATGAAAATATAGTGTTGGTTTCATATATACCAAACAATAAAACAAAAAAAAAATGTTCGTATGATTAGTTCATTACTTAATGATGATCGAATTGATCCAGCCTCTGGTGATAGCGCGAAACCCAAAATCATCACTTTTTATAACAAAACTAAAGGAGGAGTGGACGTGGTTGATAGACTGAAAGAAGAGTATTCAGTGGCTCGAGTAGCGTGCAGATGGCCGCTAAGATAATTTTTTTTTTATCCTGAATATTGCCGGGATTAACAAACAAATAATTTATAAAGAAAATACAAATACTATTATTTCTCGGAGACAGTACCTAACACAATTAGCCTTGCATTTAACGCAACCACACATGTAACGAAGATCTACCATGCAGAACCTTTCTTACCCTCTTCAGCAAACTATCAAACGATTTACAAATGAACCCGGCACTTCAGAGGCTGTGAAACCTGATGGAATGTGCGCAATCTGTCCAAGACGTAAAAGTCGTAAGACAAAAAAGACCTGTTTTACGTGTAAAAAATATTTATGCACAGAATATGCTTTTACTTTGTGTGACATATGTAAAGCTAGTGCATATTATTATGATGAAGATTATGTTTTATTGTTCACTCCTTATTTTTTTTTTTTGAGTAAAGTTATTTTTCTTTTAGTTTATATCAAAAGTGTACTTAAGAAATACCAATTTAGTTCCTGAATATGTTATTAAAATATTATAATATAACGAATGTTACATATTTAAAATAAATATTTGATTAGATTGTACACGATTGTTTTATTATATATTAGCAGTAATATAAATAAATATACCATAATTTATGTATTTTTTGGTTATGTGTAAAACGTGAGCAAAATGCTCTATACGCGAGTGCTCGTGTAAGTTTTAAAGGCGCGAGTGCTCCCGGGTTAATAAATACAGGTGTAAGCGAGATTAACCATGTTCTTCGGCTCGCATGTATTACTTGAATGCAATAGGAATACCTAAGAATTGTAGCATGTGATATTGTTCTGAACTTACTGTATACCCGTATGGAAAAATATCGTAGATTTAAGTATTCTATAGACATTTGTTTTGGCCCTGAAAAGTGTTGTTTGATTGAAATGACCTTCAATATTATTTGTATGTACGCGTTAAATAAACGTATGTAAATTTGAATTTGTGATTTAAGAAATGTAGGAATTACCTTATAATTCCATGAAATAGAACCTTGAATTATATTAGTGCGCACGAGTAAAACTTTGTAGCGGTTGAATATACCGCTATCACGAAGTAATATATCATACTACAATGACGTGGTGCACGAAAGGTTGAACAATTGGCTGCTGTGCTGCGTGAAGCAGATTCGATTTCCACACTGGAGCAAATGTTTGTTTGGCCAATATAAGTTTTTCCAGGTTTGAGTGTTCGTAAAACTCCACTTACGATACAAAATAAATGTGTGGCGATGCTTTTTAATTACTTATTTCAAACGATATTTGCACCCAGCCATAATTTGAACACGTTGAAAACACATTAATAAATTATTACTTAAATTACTTTTAAAAATACTCCAAGGAGTTAAACTTTCTTGGAATTTAGAATCGATCAAATTGATCCTCAAATAGTAAACTGCATAATTTCCTCTGATTTGATTTGTGTTCGAGACCCGGAAAGCTGATAAAATAAACCTCAATGAATTTATAACGTCAACATTTCAGACAGAAAAGTTCTGTGAACCATTTGAAACAAATCTATTTAAAGAAGAAACGTATTTTCAGTCAGTAGCTTGTTTGAGACCTCTAAGTGATTTTGAGTCTTTTCGAACGAAACATTGATTGCCTCTTCCACTCAAAGTTTGGTTAACGAAGTGGATAAATAGAATTGAGTTGGCAATTAATGTTTTGGTAACTTGATTTTGGAGGGTAATTGCAGTGGGAAGGCAACTGTTTTTGGTTTGGTTGTACTGAACAATCCTACTTCCTACTTAATATTATAAATGCGAAAGTTTGTGAGGATGCCTGGATGTTGATTATTTTTTCATGCAAAAAGTACTATACGGATGTCAAAGTTGATGTACAGAATGCTGAAATTCTGGAGTATTCTCCAGAATTTCAGCATTCTGTACATCAACTTTTCAATGACATCCGTATAGTAATTTTTGCGTGTGCATAAGTTACGTTTTATCCTTAAAAAGAAATTCTTACAGGATCGAACTACTTTTATTATTTGATTTTAATTACTTGTACACCAACCAGCCTTGTGGTCTTCTCAACACTAAGATTGAATGGCAGAGAATGCCTTGTTCCATTAAGTTTAAATAAATAAAACCTTCCCCCACGAACGAAGCCGTGGGCAACAGCTAGTTACTAATACTAATTATACTTGACAATATTATACTCTGTATATTTATGTTTTCGTGTGAAAATTTCCTTTACTCACACTGACTGTTTCAAGTAAACTTACAGCGACTCATTGCGAGTCGATTCGGTCGTGGTACGAGTTCCGAACTATGTACTAACAGACTTTGCTGAAATAAGAGTTTAGGGTCATGTATCAACAATTTCGTGAAAGATTACGTGATTCCTCCGCAGCGTGATACGACACCGACACTTCGTGCATAGTCGTAGTTTTATTTTTTTGTTAAAATTATTTATTAGTACTTATACAGGGTGGCAGGTACATCGACGCGCAACCGCTTACCATGAAGTCAGTACATGATGCTGGACACCCCTGCGTTGACATTTTTCGTCGGCTTTTTCTTAATTTAATAAAATTAGAAAAAGCCGATGCAAAAAAAAACAGTAAATTCACTTGTTTCACTTAAAACAGCAATGTAAATAAAACTCGAAATGGCTACATGATCAGCTGTGTTGACCTCGCAAATGAACTCTAGCAAACTGGTGATCAGCTAGTCCTTTCGAGTTTTATTTACATTGCTGTTTTAAGTGAAACAAGTGAATTTTATTTTTTAATGAAAATTTCATTGGGTTAGATAGAAAAAATGATTTTACACAGGTTTAATTAAAAAAAAATTGCTGAAAAAAGAGAAGATTTACGACCGAGGATACACTGAGAAAAAAAAAACAACCAGATTTCACGTTGCTTCAACAAGTTTTCGAGTTAAAATAGCGCCTACGTGCTGTTTGGTTGAAACTACAAGTTTGATCTTGTAAAGTATAACTTGTTGATCCTACAAGCTACGTATCATGTTATTTCTACATTACGCCAGGTCGAATTTACGTTATCATTTTCCGATTGTTTTTACAAGTTTAGAAAGTAGTTTTAACATGCTTGACATGTTGTTGTGGTGAAATTTTTATATCGAAACCTGTTTGTTTGTAGCTTTTTTTTTGTAGGGCCACTCGTAGTTCAGGACACTAAGGCTGGTTACTACTTAACCGGGCGATCCTGTGGTGACCTCTAAATTTGAAGGCCCCCACAGCCAGTGCTACATTTAGACGACCGCACGCTAAGGGCACTCCTTGTGGAGTACGAGCCTGTATGGACCTCGGCATAGCGGGGTCGTTGGTCTTTTGATTTTTTTTTTTTTTAGTTAGGGCCACTCGTAGTTCAGCACACTAAGGCTGTGTGACTACTTAACCGGTCTATACCGGTCTTTTGAGTAGAACTCCGCACTATATGTACGAACCAAGTGAAGCAAACGATAGCGCGAATTTAAACAGGGCAACACCATCTATCGAGCTCGACGGAACAATTTTGTGATTCATTTATGTATGTATGTTCTCATAGTAAATGTTTGATGTAAACTCAAACTCTTATCTTCCATTTATTCTAATTAAAAAAAAACACCGTTAAATAAAAAAACTAAATATAGGTTAAATAAATTATAAAGTTGTCCCTTGAAAGTTGAAGGAAGCATTACGGAAAATTATATACCTAATTTAAGAAATTAATTTTATTGAATCAATGCAATATAGATAGCAATTTATAGTGCACTGATGCTACCATAAAATGTATTCACTGGTGTTATAACATTTTTAGGGTTCCGTAGCCGAATAGCAAAAAACGGAACCCTTATAGTTTCGACATGTCTGTCCGTCTGTCTGTCTGTCCGTCCGTCCGTATGTCACAGCCATTTTTAACCGACTTCTGAAAAAGGAGGAGGTTCTCAATTCGGATGTTTGTTTGTTTTTTTTTTTTTTTTATGTTTGTTCGGGCATAGCTCCGTCGCTCGCCAACCGATTTGAAAAATTCTTTTTTTGTTGGAAAGGGTATACTTCTCAAATGGTCCCATGAAAATTTTATCGACATCGAACAAGCCGTTTCTGAAAAATCAACAAAAGTCTAAAAAAAATATTTACATTGATGATCTTTTCGGTTACTGTATATTGTGTTTTTTGTTCGCGCGTTTTTAGTTTTTTGTAGTTGACATTTTGGCTTTTATAACTAGATTAATTACAAATTGACCCACTAAAAAGCGCGAAAATAAAAAATTTTTTGCAAAAAAATAAAACCGACTTCCATATCGACGCTTGAAAGGCAATCATAACTAAGCGACATTGAGTAAACTTTACAGGAGAGCGATTTAAAGTTCAAATATTTACAAAAAAAAATCATAAAACTTTTCCTAATTGTTCGATTAAAATGATGTTAACACTCCTAGAAATCATTTTTTTATAGCTATCCAAATTGTCAAAATAAGACACCTGACACTTTTAAAAACACCGGTTTGTGTCGGTTAGATAAAATTTACCTGATTTGATAAACAGGTAAAATTATCTAAATCATCATTGTAGTGTGTGCAGTAACATGTAAAAATAGGTAAACTTACTTAGTTTAGAATTTTGAAACATGAAGATTGATCTAAAAAGATCTGAGAGTTTAAAATAAAATAAGTAAATTTACCTAAGCATTCTTTAATGGTTTTTGTGATTTTGGAAATTGTATCTTAGTTATTAAAATTACCCCAAACCTCCCTTCATAACCGACATTTAACCAAGAACTGTATAGGTAATTATTATCATGCACAAAAATAAATGAAATCAATTATTATTGAATAAAAGTCTTTATTGAAAATTAAACAAATACGCTATGTAGTGCCGACCAGGAAACTAATTATGACATAACATTCAGTCTGAGATTAATATATTTTAAATTGAACAATTATTATTGCTGTCGCAATTATAAATTACATAGCATCTTCATCATTCAGGTTCTAAAAAAAAATTATATCTCACAATTGCTTTTGATATGGGAAGCTGCGATCGATAACAACGTAAAAGAGATACCTTGGTTTTAGACTGAATTTCAACTTTTTTTTTTTATAATAGGCTCGCGTTTGACCACCATCTCACCTGATGGTAAGTGATGATGTGGTCGAAGATGGAGCACGCTTACCTAACAGTAACCTATTTACTCTTGACTTAAAGACCCCTAGGTTATAGCTATCGGGAAACACAGAATCCGTCAGGGAATTCCACTCCTTAGCCGTACACACAATGAAGGTATTCCCAAAACGTTTAGTGCGTATAGGTGGGATATCCACTATGTAACGAAGGCGCATCGTCGTTTGTCTTGTAGTCCGATGATGGAACGGGCTTGGCGGAATTAGATTGTGTAATTCCATCTTACACTCTCCGAAATGTAACCGATAGAAAACCGATAGACTAGCAACTCGTCGTCGATGTTCAAGGCTCTGGAGCTTTGATTCGACCAGTATATCGTTGCCAATGAGTCTTTTGGCCCGTTTCTCAATAGACTCAAGCGCATCCAGCTGGTACTTGGCAGATCCATCCCAAAGATGAGAGCAGTACTCCATACACGACCGAACCTGGGCTTGATAGAGATTGAGCAGCTGTTCGGGTGTGAAGTACCGTCTCACCTTTGCTAGGATTCCCAACTTTTTTTATGCTAATTGAGCCTTAGCCTCGATATACGGACCAAAATTGAGGTTAGAAGTTAGTGTTACCCCCAGAAGATCGATACGATCGGTTATTGGCACGGTTACATCCTGGAAAGTAGGAGCCGGTTTGAATTGACTCCTTTTTGCAGAGAAGAGACACGCCTGGGTCTTAGCTGCATTAAACTTGACCAAGTTGGCATCGCCCCATTCGGAGACAGCCTTCAAGGACAAGTTCAAGCGCCTAACCATGTCCTCACGGAGAGACTGGATCTGTGGATCTGGAAAAACTGTAAACCATTGTGATGGTGCGTAAACAGTTGTATTCTTCAATCTATTTTCAATAATAGCATGCACTGTATCTACACATAAAATATATATTTAATATCTTTCTTGGATTTTCTTTTACCAACTTTACTTTTAATTGGATTTGATACGGTAGATTCTTTACTTTCATGCCGATGTAGACGGTACATCATGATCGGACGTAAGTGATGTATATTGTGTGTTATCCTCAACCTGGTGATCATTCAAAGTCGGTTTTTCAATGTCTGGTTCAGCAGTTAAAGTCATATTAAATGCGTGATCAACCGATATACGTGGAGCAGTAATCGATGCAGTCGTTTCAGTGTGATCTGTTGTGGTGCATAAACTATCGGCAAGAACCGGAAAAGCTAAATCTTTCGAAGTGTCAATACTGATAGAAGCTGACTCTAATGTTTTGTTAAACTGTTTGTGTTGCTATTAATTGACGAAGCCGCAGACTGCAAAAAAAATCAATTCGAAAACTACAAGATAAATAACTACTGCTTATTTGTCTTGTAGGTACTCAAACAAATTATAAAAAAGCAACTCATTTTTAACTGCAAAGATAATAAAATTGATTTAAAATGAGTACTTTGTTCCATCTAAAACATAATAGGGTTTAAAAATAATCCGAAACAAAATGCAGTTTTGAAATAGGTACTACCTTTGCATAACGACGCTTGAAAGGCAATCCTAACTAAGCGACATAAATCCGTAAAATGAGTTATATATACCATTCGAACCTGCAGATTTTTCTGCGTTGTTTGGTCTAGGTCTCATACTTCTACGACGAGTTTTATTGTCGCTTAGATATTGCGTGATTTCGGTAAAATCTACATTTTGTGCTTACTAAACGACCAAAAAATGGTGATTTTTTGAATATCTAGCAGTTATGACGTTCTAACAATTAGGAATATGAACTTAGTCGGTTTTTCATGTATTGACTTTTTCATTTATTTGTATTGACGTATTTTTACTTGTTAAGAATTTTTCCTTTGAAATTACTTAGTAGATTTTACCTACATAAAGCAATTGTAATTTATGTGGTTATATATTTTAACTCGATAATATATTTTGTGACAGTGTCATTTGTATAAGATAGCCTGAAATAAAGTGGAAGAATATTAGAGTTTAGATATTTTTACTTGTATATCATAATATTTATTTTTTATTCTTAGATATTTTTATTTGACAACGCTTAATACTAATGATGTCGGTTAGATAGTCTTACTTGATTTGCTAAATGGCTAACAATGGCGCGTAGATAAATTTACCCGTACGCAAAATTATATTTTCTCGTCGCTAAAGAACCGCACGAGTTTAAAAAACGTCGTGTAGGTATGCGCGACACGCGTCGTGACACGTCTATACATGTTCTAATTCAGGCACCCGCCGTCGCTTAGGGAGGACGTACTTCACATTTTGGCGCATATTCTATGAAGACATGGTAAGTATTCAATCAAATTATGCAAAGGTACCTAGTACCTATTTCAAAACTGCATTTTGTTTCGGATTATTTTTAAACCCTATTATGTTTTAGATGGAACAAAGTACTCATTTTAAATCAATTTTATTATCTTTGCAGTTAAAAATGAGTTGCTTTTTTATAATTTGTTTGAATACCTACAAGACAAATAAACAGTAGTTATTTATCTTGTAGTTTCACTTAGTAAAAATACACGGTATAAATCTAACATCATCGAATTGATTTTTTTTGCAGTCTGCATCAGTCACAAACAGTTTAACAAAACATTAGAGTCAGCTTCTATCAGCATTGACACTTCGAAAGATTTAGCTTTTCCGGTTCTTGCCGATATTTTATGCACCACAACACTGAAACGACTGCATCGATTACTGCTCCACGTATATCGGTTGATCACGCATTTAATATGACTTTAACTGCTGAACCAGACATTGAAAAACCGACTTTGAATGATCACCAGGTTGAGGAAAACACACAATATACATTACTTACGTCCGATCATGATGTACCGTCTACATCGGCATGAAAGTAAAGAATCTACCGTATCAAATCCAATTAAAAGTAAAGTTGGTAAAAGAAAATCCAAGAAAGATATTAAATATATTGATTTTATGTGTTAAATATGTTAATTTTATGTGTAGATACAGTGCATGCTATTATTGAAAATAGATTGAAGAATACAACTGTTTACGCACCATCACCATGGTTTACAGTTTTTCCAGATCCAGAGATCCAGTCTCTCCATGAGGACATGGTTGGGCGCTTGAACTTGTCCTTGAAGGCTGTCTCCGAATGGGGCGATGCCAACTTGGTCAAGTTTAATGCAGCTAAGACCCAGGCGTGTCTCTTCTCTGCAAAAAGGAGTCAATTCAAACCGGCTCCTACTTTCCGAGATGTAACCGTGCCAATAACCGATCGTATCGAGCTTCTGGGGGTAACACTAACTTCTACCCTCAATTTTGGCCCGTATATCGAGGCTAAGGCTCAATTAGCATAAAAAAAGTTGGGAATCCTAGCAAAGGTCAGACGGTACTTCACACCCGAACAGCTGCTCAATCTCTATCAAGCCCAGGTTCGGTCGTGTATGGAGTACTGCTCTCATCTTTGGGATGGATCTGCCAAGTACCAGCTGGATGCGCTTGAGTCTATTGAGAAACGGGCCAAAAGACTCATTGGCAACGATATACTGGTCGAATCAAAGCTCCAGAGCCTTGAACATCGACGACGAGTTGCTAGTCTATCGGTTTTCTATCGGTTACATTTCGGAGAGTGTAAGATGGAATTACACAATCTAATTCCGCCAAGCCTGTCTCATCATCGGACTACAAGACAAACGACGATGCGCCATCGTTACATGGTGGATATCCCACCTATACGCACTAAACGTTTTGGGAATACCTTCATTGTGTGTACGGCTAAGGAGTGGAATTCCCTAACGGATTCTATGTTTCCCGATAGCTTTAACCTAGGGGTCTTTAAGTCAAGAGTGAATAGGTTACTGTTAGGTAAGCGTGCTCCATCTTCGACCACATCATCACTTACCATCAGGTGAGATGGTGGTCAAACGCGAGCCTATTATTAAAAAAAAAAAGTTGAAATTCAGTCTAAAACCAAGGTATCTCTTTTACGTTGTTATCGATCGCAGCTTCCCATATCAAAAGCAATTGTGAGATATAATTTTTTTTAGAAACTGAATGATGAAGATGCTAGGTAATTTATAATTGCGACAGCAATAATAATTGTTCAATTAAAAATATATTAATCTCAGACTGAATGTTATGTCATAATTAGTTTCCTGGTCGGCACTACATAGCGTATTTGTTTAATTTTCAATAAAAATTTTTATTCAATAATAATTGATTTCATTTATTTTTGTGCATGATAATAATTACCTATACAGTTCTTGGTTAAATGTCGGTTATGAAGGGAGGTTTGGGGTAATTTTAATAACTAAGATACAATTTCCAAAATCACAAAAACGATTAAAGAATGCTTAGGTAAATTTACTTATTTTATTTTAAACTGTCAGATCTTTTTAGATCAATCTTTATGTTTCAAAATTCTAAACTAAGTAAGTTTACCTATTTTTACATGTTACTGCACACACTACAATGATGATTTAGATAATTTTACCTGTTTATCAAATCAGGTAAATTTTATCCAACCGACACAAACCGGTGTTTTTAAAAGTGTCAGGTGTCTTATTTTGACAATTTGAATAGCTTTAAAAAAAATATTTCTAGGACTGTTAACATCATTTTAATCGAACAATTAGGAAAATTTTTATGATTTTTTTTGTAAATATTTGAACTTTAAATCGCTCTCCTGTAAAGTTTACTCTATGTCGCTTAGTCATGATTGCCTTTCAAGCGTCGATAATTTGATTGAATACTTACCATGTCTTCATAGAATATGCGCCAAAATGTGAAGTACGTCCTCCCTAAGCGACGGCGGGTGCCTGAATTAGAACCTGTATAGACGTGTCACGACGCGTGTCGCGCATACCTACACGACCTTAGAATAACAACGCATAGAAGAGGCGTCTAGAACAAAACACGAGCGATTTCGTGTGTCCACTTTATTTTCTTTATGTGTGTGAGCCGAATGTGTCTACGTTCTTCAAACGCACACAAATATAGCTTTCAGTGATACCATTACCAGTACCATTACCACAAAAATGGGAAAACGCACTATTATGTTGCTGGATCAAATCAAGTATTTTATGTTATGAAACTAAATAAGATGATGTTTTTTCATGTAATATGACTTATATGACATATATTTACGGAAGGTAAACGAAATGAGATATCGTTTATTGCGTTTAGAATGTTTGATGTGTAATGTGTTATAATGATATTATGATATTATAGAAATGTATTAATTGCTTGAAAAATCTCGTTTGATATCAATTAAAAGTATGTGTTTTATTTATGAAATAGAAAAATATTATTGAGAACATTACTTAAATGAAAAAAATCTTAATAAATAAAATTGTCATCTTTATGATGCCACTCTTCGAACGAACAGTAACTTTTAGTTATAAAACACTGTAGGTAGTAGCTATAAGCTGTAAATAAATATAGTTTATAGCTGTAAATAAATATAGTTTAGTTTGACGCATACATAATTGCCGCCAAAACTATATTTGTTTAAACAAAAATAAGCACAAAAGAAATCAATATGGGTATTTTTTTCCTCACGGATAGCAACATTGAATTGTGATAAGTTAGGTTATTAGAATTTTTGTTTGATGGTCGATTTATTTAAATGTAATGTATTAAATGTAAGTATTTACTTGTGAAATGTAATTTGATTACACGTTTTTTGTTTTCCTGAAGGACTATGACATCCCTTTACGCTACAAACGGTCGTTTTAAATTATTTACTCGCGAGCTCTGTTCGGCAGAATGTGACCTTGAATACTGACGGCTCGTCGAGCAAAGTTAGCCACAAATGGCTAAGTTTTAGTTGCCTCACTTTTTGCACTCGTAATATCCTTCTATGCGTTGTTATTCTAAGTACACGACGTTTTTTAAACTCGTGCGGTTCTTTAGCGACGAGAAAATATAATTTTGCGTACGGGTAAATTTATCTACGCGCCATTGTTAGCCATTTAGCAAATCAAGTAAGACTATCTAACCGACATCATTAGTATTAAGCGTTGTCAAATAAAAATATCTAAGAATAAAAAATAAATATTATGATATGCAAGTAAAAATATCTAAGCTCTAATATTCTTCCACTTTATTTCAGGCTAACTTATACAAATGACACTGTCACAAAATATATTATCGAGTTAAAATATATAACCACATAAATTACAATTGCTTTATGTAGGTAAAATCTACTAAGTAATTTCAAAGGACGCCCGGCCTTGGTCGAGGCCATGCTGCGGGGCGAGAGGGAGTGGGAAGCGGTCGCCTCCTTCTGCGAAGCAGTCATGCTTTCGAAGGAGGAGGCGGGCCGCGTGAGGGAGAGGATGGCGTCCTCCCTCCAGCCCAGCCGCAGTGGTAGACGCCCACGGCGTCGGACGTCGGCCGACGATCTCCGGCCACCGTAGGCGCGGGCATGCGGACAGCGAGTAAAGGGCAACTCGCTGTCCGACCATGGACCATGCCCGGGTCGACGGCGCGTCGTGTTTCACGCGCGCCTCAAAGAGCGTCAGCAACATGACGAGGCCCCCTCTGCAGAGGGCCGAATCCTGCCGGGGTCGTGGGACTCATCCCGTTATCGTGGCCCCGGTATGTAAAGGATTATTGAAGGAACACCGTGGATTTTAGTCAGTAAAAGTCTGACAGTCCCTCCCACCCTGCCCGGAGTGGGAGGACTTATTTGATAATTTTACCACGTTAAAAAAAAAAAAAAAAAGTAATTTCAAAGGAAAAATGCTTAACAAGTAAAAATACGTCAATACAAATAAATGAAAAAGTCAATACATGAAAAACCGACTAAGTTCATATTCCTAATTGTTAGAACGTCATAACTGCTAGATATTCAAAAAATCACTATTTTTTGGTCGTTTAGTAAGCACAAAATGTAGATTTTACCGAAATCACGCAATATCTAAGCGACAATAAAACTCGTCGTAGAACTATGAGACCTAGACCAAACGACGCAGAAAAATCTGCCGGTTCGAATAGTATATATAACTCATTTTACGGATTTATGTCGCTTAGTTAGGATTGCCTTTCAAGCGTCGATATCAAAACACTACAAAGCCAAAAATAATTTTAATTTCGGAAGGCGGTGTGAAAAAAAAGAAAATACAAAACCAATAACACCGACTACCGAAATTAAAATTATTTTTGGCTTTGTAGTGTTTTGATATGGAAGTCGGTTTTATTTTTTTGCAAAAAAGTTTTTATTCCGAAACTATTAAGACTATACATGTGAAACTTGATAAGTAGATGTATTCTGTAAACCGCTTTCCGATTTTAAGAGAAAATTAAAAAAATATTTAAAATAAAGGGGGCTCCCCATACATGAAACTGAAACTGAAAATATTTTTTTTCAAGAAACCCATACGTGTGTGGTATCTATAGACAGGTCTTTAAAAATGATATTAAGATTACTAAAATGACTTTTTCATAAAGTTAATCGTTTAAAAGATATATGCTTACAAAGTGGTAAAATGTGTGTCCCCCCTCTAACTTCTATAATAATGAAGTGAAAATTCAACCAAAATTGGTTTGAACGAGATCGAGTCAGGAGTTTTTGAGATACAGTATATTTTCTAAAACCGCAAATATAACTTTGTAAATCATACAAATATTATGAAAAACAAAGTTATTTGGTGGAGTTGTAAAAATTGTAAATAAGCTAGTTTTAAGAAATTTGTAAGGTTTTTGTTTTTTTTTTTTCAAATAAATATATTAAGTATATTATATTTATTATAGTTACTACGGAACCCTTCATGGGCGAGTCCAACTCGCACTTGGCCAATTTTTATTTATACTTTTTAACAAACTTAAAAAAAGACACCTTGTTGCTACTACAAGTTTATAATTTATTTTGTTACTTTAACAAGTTAAGTATAATGTTGATTTTACAATTAAGGGCACATCAATTTCAAATGACGCCATGTTATTTAAACCGCCTGTAACGTTGTTTTAACAAGATAGCATTTAACAAGTTACGTAATGTAGTTTCAACAAGATATAATGTTGAAATAATCAAACAGTCTTGTTGGTTTAATGTGATACCAACTTGTTAATGCTACAAGTTTATGTTTTGGTTGATTAAACAAGTCGATTTTGTAAAAGCAATAATAAGTATGTTGTTTCAAACAAATGTTTGGTTGTTTCAACTAAATAACTTTCAACAAGTTTAATCTTGTTCTTTGTACAAAATCGACTTGTACTATCAACCTTGCGTTTGTTTCCGTTGACCAAAATAATTTTATTTCAAACAGATAACCACTTAACAAGTCAAACTTGTTCAACTTGCTAAGCCAATTTCTCTCAGTGTACTAAGAGTTTTCAAGACGGATACAACCTTCAGATTACAGTTACGTCCTTCATTAGAAGAACGCGACAGAAGAGAGAGAGAGAGAGAGATTTACTACATAAACTACATTTAAAGGCAACAAAAATGTTTTTCATTATATCCTATTACATCATTTCTATATACATTGGACTATTGATTTCTCTCAAAGTAAACCATTATTAGTTATGATTCTATTCATAAGAACTTTGCACGAGTACAAAGTAAATTAATCCCCCTTGCCTTTGTATTAACGTCAACCCTTTTCAACTGACTGGCCCAAAAGTCACTGACACACGGTATTGACAGATAGAGAATAGACATTCATAAATTAGGTTCCTTTAATTCAATGATGAAATTCTACTAAGTACCTACTTACTTATTTTTCAGTACTTTATAAATCAATTTAAGTATGGGAATGAGCTTCTGAATTATATAAAGGGTCTTTTTAATTTAAATATAGATGTCGAGCTGAGTATAAATGTTACAAGAATGTTTACTTTTTGAAGTCGAAAGTTTAGTTGTCAAAAGCGTGACTGCTGAGCATAAGATCTCAAGTTCGATTCCCGAGTCGAGTAAAAACTGCGATTGGTTTTTCTTATTATTTACTAGCTGACCCGCCACGACTTCGTTCGCGTGGTATCCTACCCCTACCCAACCGATACCACTACCCCTATCCTACCGATACCCTACCCTTACCTTACTCTACCCCTACCCTATCCAAACCCTACACTACCCCTATCCTACCCTACCAATACCCTACCCCTATCCTACCCTACCGTACCCTACTTTTACCCCCACCCTACCTCTACCCTACCCTATCCCTACCCTTAAGACCTTTCCTATTTGTTTTTTTCATGAGAAACTTCTCCTGACAAAACTAAACACAACAAAAAAGAATCAGCCAAATCGGTCCAGCCGTTTTCGTGTTTTGCGCTTAGCAACACATTTAGCGATTCATGTTTATTATATAGATTTCGAGTTTGGAAGTCGGCGGTGTGAAACCCCTGTGCCTCGCAAAGCACGTACGTTTCGTCGTTGGTCCCGGCCGACATTTGAACATCTTTTATCGTCGTTTCGGGTAGTCAGAAGCCAGAATCTGGCCAAGACGTATCGTGTTA
Organism: Tholera decimalis; assembly: GCA_943138885.2. Classification (NCBI taxonomy): domain Eukaryota; kingdom Metazoa; phylum Arthropoda; class Insecta; order Lepidoptera; family Noctuidae; genus Tholera; species Tholera decimalis. Next base: position 18,276,881 of record OW964573.2, on the reverse strand, counting down.
CTCAGCTACGGGTTGTGGAGGTCACACAGGAAATCGCTCTATTAAAACACTAATACTCAGCTGCAGTTAGACTGGAAGCCGACCCCAATATAGTTGGGAAAAGGCTAAGCGAATGATAATATAGAAACACGGCTACTATCCTTACCTCTATCTGACAAAGTTCTTACTGGGTTGCCTCGGATACAACTACCCAGAGGTAAGGCGAGCTCGAGATCAGCTCACAATAACCTGTAAGATGCTTCGTGGCGCTATTGACGCTCCTGATCGGCGCGGGCGTGTGCTGGCGCGCCTCTTTATCCCAGACAATTACTGCCGGGGCAAAAAGCACAGGCAATTTGCCGTGCCTCCATGTCGTACTGTTGCACGTGCTAAGTCACCAATTCCTCGCACTCTGGCCGCGCTTAATGATCTCTTGGATTCTAATCCAACAAGCGATCTGTTTGCGAATGGATAGATGAAGATTTTATTGGTACCTATGTCAGATGTACTGTGAGACGAATTCATGAAAGTGTTGTTAAAATGTTAACCTTCTTTTATTTATGTTTTCACTTAAAATTTTACTATACCTTATTTGTATATTTTAGTATGTGTTATAATTGTCTCTTTTAATTTTAGTTACTGTCATTGGTTGTAAACATAACCGTTGTAATTAAATAAATAAATAATAATGATTTACTTTGTTAAGTAAGGAGAAGTTTGTGGCTAGAGAATAACAGCCATACGGATCGATCTTCAAAGTCAGTCCGCGGATAGGTAACCATCCTTACTTATCTATATTTCTCCGTGCCTCGCAAGCACCCTAAGCTGATCTTAACATAGTTGTGAAAAGGCTAAGCAGGTGATGAATTGGGAAGAAAATCAAATTTCGTCATCTTGTTTCCATTTATATAATGATATAAATGGAAACAAGATGACGAAATTTGATTTTAAAGATTTATAGTCTGCTTAAGTACCACTTAAAGCAGACTATAAATCTTTTTCGAAATTGCTAAAATAAAAAGTTGTAATTTTTTATTGTTATTTTTAAAAATTTCACCCCATACACTCAGACTTAGAACAAGACCCGAAATTATTTGTAGGCTATACAAACATTTTTTCCGATGCGGGTTATCTTATCATAAAAATAATATCAAAGTAACATTGATAGCTAAGCCAGTCATAGTTTACTTTACAAATTATGCCGATAGCAATTTTAGCAAATGTAAACATTGCTATCGGCACAATTGAAATCTGACCCGTCTCAATTGTTTTTGACGAACTGATGTTAATGGAACAGGCATACCTACCTTAAATTCCAAAGTCTTAAAAGTTATATTTGTTTGCATTTGTGTTGATACTCGTAGTAAATAACATTGCTATTCATCTATACTTTTATTACAAAGCGGTAAAGTTAGTTGGTTTGTAAAACGCGCTAATGTTCAAATGTATTGGGTGAATTTGGATGAAATTTACTACTTTTAATCCAACTGGAAAAGAAGGAGTGTTATGTTTTTATCGTAATAAAGTTCACGGGAGTAAAGCCCCGCTCTCTCTCATCTCATCACAATCTGATCGGTGATGTAAGATTATTTACAGGAGAAACATACAAATACTGACTTTTATTTTCCATCATTTCTTACCATTTGAACTGTACTTGGACCTCAATAAATATTTATCAACCAAAATTTGTCATACAAATACAGCTGTTCTCGAGTTTTAGCGAGGCTAATGAACAGTAATTGATTCTTTCATACTTATATAGTTTATGTAGATGTCGATACGTGATGATGATAGACTGACGTTGATAGATTTTTATTTATATAACGTGTAACGGAAACCCCATATCTATCCAAAAGGGCTGGAGACAACATCTGGTATGGAGTCTCTATGCACAGTTTCAGCTCAAAATAAGTGACTCACAGAATTGACCCCAAATTATCGGTTTCATATGTTTCTTGAATACCAATCATAACAAACGTGTCAGAGCACTATGAGGGTCATCAATTTCCACGTCACTTGCCAATAAAACGATAATTCTCTTCGTTCTTCTTAATTTGAAAAATTCGGTCTCTTGTATCAATGTATTGAAATTTCTAATAAGTTCCACACATATAGACTTAGGATTACAAAACCCTTGCTATATCGTTTGTTATCATCCAAAGAAGCCGTGCACTTGGTATATATATACCCCCATAGATGGACAGATTATTAAAAAAGAGCAATTTGGCTTTCAAAGAAACAAGTCCACAACACTGGCGATTTTCACTCTTGTAAAAACCATATTAACTAGTATTAACCGAAATCACTTTACTACAGGGCTATTTTTTGACTTATCTAAAGCTTTTGACTTAGTTTCTCACGACCTTTTATTACGAAAATTGGAGGCAATTGGTATTAGAGGTGTTGCACTTCAATGGATATCGACATATCTAAGTAACAGACAACAGCGTGTTATAATTACAAAAGTAAATCGACATAACGATATGACACCACACTCTTCTGAACTTAAAAGTAACAAATATGGCGTTCCACAAGGAAGTGTGTTAGGCCCAATTTTATTCATATTGTATATTAATTCAATTACTAATATAACTAATCATAAATGCATACTATTTGCTGATGACATTTCCATTATTGTGACATCTGATAAAAAGACTAATACAATTGACGATCATGAAACTGACATTAATAACACAATTGACATATTAATTGAATGGCTAAATAAAAATAATTTATCATTAAATCTTTCAAAGTCTGTATATATACAATTTAATCGATCATACAATCCTAAATATAATAACAAACTAAATATAAATAAAATTGGTGAAGTAACGAAAACTAAGTTTTTGGGCGTTACTTTGGATCAAGACATGAATTGGAAAACCCATGTCGATAATGTCGCAAAACAAATAAATAAGTTTGTATTTGCCCTAAGAAAAATTAGGAATATTACAAATGTCCAAACGGCAATAACATCATATCGTGCATATGTTGAATCGGTGTTACGGTATGGATTAATAATGTGGGGCAATAGCACTGACCAAAATAGAGCATTTGTTGCACAAAAAAAATGCATTCGAGCAATCTATGGGCTTCAATTCGACGACTCTTGTCGGCCTGTATTTCATAAACTTGGTTTGTTACCGCTACCGTCTCTTTATATATATGAGATATGTATGTTTGTGTGGAAGAATAAGGAATTATTTACAAAAGCAGACGATGTACATCCTCGAACCCGGCGCGACCCTCACAGGCTCGTGCTGGATGTCATGCCAAGGCTAGCTAGATATAATAAAAGCTGTTTGTATATGTGTGTAGAAATATTTAATAGGATACCGAGTTATTTAAAAATTCTCAATACCAGATTATTTAAAAGTAAATTGTATGATTGGCTGTCCAATAATGGTTTTTATAGTCTTAAGGAGTTTTTTCACAAAAAACATTAATGAATTGTATGCACAAAAATTTGCACGCTTATAATGTTAAGCAGAAACATGTATGCTCTATATTCAATTTTTGTACCATCTTTTATACCGTGTTTTTATGCAAATAAATATTACTATTACTATTACTATAGGTATAGTACATTTATGAACCTGACTATAGCCAGAAATAAATACACCTACGAAAATTTATACGACAAATAACCAAGCGATTATTGAAAAACAAAACACCATACCAAAACACCCTAATGATATAAAACATTAGGTTCATATACAAAGGCCCGAAGAATGATGTAGTGACATCTGGGAGCAACTCATAAGCTAAGGACCAGACATGACGTTGATAAAGGCATCCCTTTTGCGATGTTATTAAATATTACTATTATATTATACTAAAGGGTTCCGTGAGATAGAAAGCGTTTAGAGTATTTATTATAAAGTATTTTTATGTTACAGTAAATCGTTTCGAAGCTGTGTGTCTGATTGTAAATTTAAAAATATGTAAATTATAGTCCTCCTAATCGCTTATAGCCACGGCGCAGCCAATCTCATAATTGATTAACCATCTGCGCAGGAGATATTATAGTGCTCAAGTATGGGCGCAGGTCTGTACCTGTTCTGTAATGTTTCCTTCAGTGATGTGAACTTAGCTATTTTATAGCTAGATCTAGCTATTTTTGCACCACTGTCAGCTACAATTTCTAAGAAATTGTAGCTAAACGATTTAGCTACTTTTTTTTAGCAAATTATCAACATAGCGACTTTATCTACACACTATTATTGATGCTTGTGTGTGTGATTTTCAGTTTTTGTTTTTTGTCTGTGGAAGCAATTTTTAGAGTCGTAAACTCGTCAGCATTTTGAGTCATATTGTAAAAACAAGACAATAGTTAAAAAGCACAAAGGGCGCTTTTACTACATTGGGTTAAGTGGAAAAAGGAAAAGGAGAAAAGGTGAAAAGGAGAAAAGGTGAAAAGGAGAAATTTTGCGTGGAGGTCAGACACTTTAAAAATGCATGTGGTGATAATACATATAGGGATATAAGTGAACTGGCTATATCTTGCCTTTCTCTTTCACACTCAAATGCAGAGGTTGAGAGGTTATTCTCTCAAATGAATCTAGTTAAAAATAAGCAGAGAAACCGAATGAGTCTGATAACTCTAAATTCTATTTTATGTATAAGAGACTCGCTCAGGAAAAAAGGCAACTATTGCTTCTACTGTACCTTACCTTTAACAGTTCTCCAACAAATTGGAACCGTGGAGAAATACACAAAATCCCTGGATTCTCAGGATGTACAACCATCTACATCATCTTCCCTAGATTAAGTTATATTAATAATGTTTTACCATAAGTATGTACCTGTTATATATTACGAAAGTAAAGATATCCATTACACACATTAGTTTTAATGTAGAAAAACGATTTTAACGATTAATTTAGTTTTTTTTTTTTTAAATTTAGCAACTTTTAGCTACTTTTTGGGGTAAGATAATGTGGGAATCTGGCAACTTTTTGCAAAAGATCTAGCTACAAAGGTGATAGTATAGTTGGCAACACTGGTTTCCTTTACTCTCATTGTACGATGGGACGGCAATCCGACACGACCGGGGAAAGATCACGCGCAGGACCAACGACTTAACGGCTTTTCGGGGGTTATCAGTCATCCAACTTCCAAAATCCGGGCTACTACTGAGAAATTTCTAACAGAAAAACCCAACAGCACTTTATGCCCAACCTGGGAATCGAACTTGAGACCTCTTGCTCAGCAGTAGAGCTTGTGACCACTAGGCCAGCAAGGCAGTTAAAATAGGTATACTGAGTATCTGAAAAGTAAGAATAAAATATACATATTAACAACCTCGCTATAAACTTGCTGCTTACGAAAATAATTAACAATAATAATTTTAAGCTCATTCAAGAAAATTCGCAAGACAAAATTATAGGGAGAAGCGGTATTTTTTTTATTGCATATTGAAATTCTTTGTTTTACAACGTTATGAAGAGAAGAATATAAAAGTAGTACCTAAGTAGCACCAGTAAATAGTGAACAAAGTCAAGTCGATGTTTGCCTCGGAAAGCTCGTGATTAACAGGCACACGGGTCGTTCTACGAGGCAGGTAAACAACGCTTGCCGATTCGGTTTGTGGATGAGTGACCTTAACGTATTGATATTCCTCATTACTTCGAGTTAACATCAACTCCGTATTTATAAGAATATTCTGGGACCGATTAGAATAATTCCGAAAATGAGAAAATTTAAAAAGAATCTCCATGATCTGTTAGTAAACAAGTGCTACTACTCTATAAAAGACTTCCTGTTAGACAAATCACTGCTCCAATACAGTCCCCCTCGGTCTTGTTGTGTTCAGTGACCCACTGATATGGACCCACTGATATGTACCTGTGAATTTTATTTTGTTTTATTTTTTATTTGTAATTCCTATTAATAAGCAATTTGAAGTAATCATGTTTTAATGTAATTTAATTTAGTTTATGACTATTGTATGCCCTAAGGGCGGGACATACCTGATCTGTATTATTATGTAAGACTTTTATCATGTACTACCTATGATCCACAATAAAATATTTGATTGATTAGTTTTTAACATTTAATTTTTAACACTTTAAACACTTAAATAAAGAACCTAAACTACATATATACTTACATCTAAAAATAAACTAAAATATGGCATCCAGAAATTCGTGCGCATCGATGTCCACTGGTAATGTGCCCAAAAGACTGGCGGCATTGCTACATTGTATGGCAATGCTTAATTGATTGATTGATTGAAATTCTTTTTAAAATAGTTTTTGAATATCAATTTAATAACAAATAGTAATTATAAAGGCGTAACGTTAGTGACTATAGACACCAAATAACGCTATCTTTTAAAAACTTAAGTGTTAAGAGATGTTAAACCCGACTAATGTATAGTGTAAACAAACTCAAATTAATCAGTGGTGATGGCTACGAAACTATTTCAACTAACTTCACTGTGAGTAACATCAAAAAATAACACACACAGATAGTATAAGTCTAGTTATATTAAAAAACTTCTTAATCTAAAAAGTGAAAATAAAATTTGTTAATTTTCTGCAATTTAAATTCGCAATCTCATTCAGTTAACAACAGAATTGAGTATAGCGACATCTTGTGTCATAAAGTAATACTGTATCGTAGACATCTAGCGATAAATAGCAGAAGTACGTGCTTAACTATGAATAAAATCGATAACGTCACCGTTAGACGCGCACGAGCGCTCTCAAACTCTCTATATCTGATGATGATGACATTGATATAATTACTCAATTAAAGAAGCAGATATAGGAGCTAACAATTAAATTATTTAGTGCAAATAGAGAAATAAACACATTAAGCCTTGAAAATGCAAAGCTAAAAAAGGAGAAGGAAAATCTAAATGGCAAAAATTCACTCTACAAACAAATAGCTGCTAGTCTCAATCTCCAACACCTAAAACAACGGCGAAAAAATATTTCAAACGCAGACTGATCTGGACCTAACAATTAAAGAAAAATCCAGCGACAATGGGTGCGGACAAAAAACTTCTAGTAAACATTCCAGACCACAGATGGCGCCACAAACTACGATTGCGCAAAAGACAATTCAAAGTAAATTAAGAAACAACAATGAATTGAAATATAATCTATGTATACTAAGTACTAATAAAACCAACAAGAATATATTTAGTTTAGCAGAAGACTATTTTCAGGAAAAATATCAAATATTCTACCACTTCACACCAAACGTAGGTACTATGCGTCTTTTACAAGGTTTACAATCAAAACTGAGAAATTACACGAAGAATGATTACTGAATTATAATTATGGGCGAGGAAGATTTTAAAACTACAAAATGTTACTATAATATAATCACATGCGTGAGAAACACATTGTTATTCATTTGAGAAATATATCTATAGGGAGTTATGTAATTACATTGAAAAAAATAATAGAATAGAATAGAATCATTTAATTCAGGAAAATATCCCATGTAAAAATCAATATATTACGTAAAAATCAATCATTATAGAATCATTGCAAAATTAATATATTATTATTATTAAAATTATTAAAATTACATATTACAATAATATATTGTGTGGAGAATAAAAGGATTTAGGCAGCATAGAACCATCAATATGGCAATATATTATTGTTTGTATTCGATTATTAGTAACATGGATAAGCCCTATATGTGCCATATTTAGTGATATCACTTAGGCATTTGATTATGTTCATTAAAATACATTATTTAAAAAATTAAAAGCCTATGGCATAAGAGGTAACGTGCTCAAATATATAAAATCGTATTTAGAAAACAGAACACAAATAACCGAAATTAGTCGCATTATAATGTCATTAATAAACATGAAGAGATATCACGATCACGAGAACGTAAAATTGCATTCGGTGTACCACAGGGAAGCGTTTTAGGTTCGTATACAACGTGAAACGGAAACCCCATATCTATCCAAAAGGACTGAAGACAACATCTGGTATGGAGTCTCTATGCAAAGTTTCAGCTCAAAATAAGTGACTCACAGAATTGACCCCAAATTATTGGTTTCATATGTTTCTTGAATACCAGTAATAACAAACGTGTCACAGCACTATAAGGGTCATCACTTTCCACGTCACTTGCCATTAAAACGATAATTATAATCGTTCTTCTTAATTTGAAAAATTCGGCCTCTGGTATCAATGTATTGTTTCTAATATGCTCCACACATGTAGACATAGGATTACAAAACCCTTGCCATAACGTTTGTTATCATCCAAAGAAGCCATGCACTCGAAATGTATATACCCTTTAAATTACACGTTGTATATGTATACTATATTATGTAAATGACATGCCCAATTGCTTATGTCCATTTACCATCCTTTAACAATGTTTGCAGATGATAGCAACATTATGATTCCTTGTAAAAACGAAGTGACATATGAAATTGATATAAATAATTCTCTTCACTGCAATAAATGGCTAGGCAAAAATGATTTGAATTGAATTTAAGTAAGATGAAAATAATGCACTTTAGACAACGTATGCCTGGTATACCTGACCTTCACATACCTACAATACAAAACACACAATTTTGACGAAGTATCTGTAACAAAATTTTTGGGACTACAAATAGATTACAGTTTAAACTGGAAAGCGCACATAGCTATGTATTGTGTAAAAAGTAAAGTTCTGCACAGATTTTTTTATCTATCATCCATAGTAGATACCAAAACAATTCTTGCGGCATGCGCTACGGCGTCAATTTCTGAGCGAATTCAACTGACAAAGAGACAGCATTCAAAGCTCAAAAAAGATGTCTCCGATTAATGTTCAGATTAAAAATGACTGAGAGTTTCAAGCCATATTTTAATCGGTACAATATTTTGACACTCCCTTCTATTTATATTTTTGAAGTAGCTATGTGTGTTAAGTAAAATCTAAGTCGTTTTGAACGTATGGAAGATATATTTCCGAGAAATAGGCGTGACAATAAGAAATTATGTCAACTAACGTGTCAAATCACGCTGATGCGCAAAACTGTTTATTCATGGCACCAATTATACATATATAACAAATTACCAAGTGCTTGGAAAGAGTTAAACACGGTGCAGTTTAAGAGTAGACTGCAAAAACTATTAGCAAAGAAAACATATAACAGTGAACTGAGTTTCTAACTGATATTTTTTTGCCGAATACCTAGTACTTCTGTGAAAGGAATTCATCAGTAGGGTAGTCAGAAACCAGAAAATTTGACACTGGTCTTGCCAAGGGATACGAGTACCCAGCTACTAGGGTTGTGGAGGTAGCAGTGTTTTCACATATTACCTATGTATAGTTTTTTAGATTAAATGATTAGTTTAGGAATACTGTCTCGTTGGTCAAGAGGAAGCTAGCGCCACTGCTGATCAAGAGGTCTCGGGTTCGATTCTGACTGGAAGCTGAGTTGGAAAAAGGCTAAGCAGATGTGAATGATTATTAGATTAAGACTGCTGGCATAGGGATGGTCGATTGTTTCTAGCACAATGAGTCATGTTACTTGATAAACATAGACAATCATATTATAATTATACGGTATGTTAAGTAACAGAGGGCGTTCCCGTTAACCCGCAATAGTATAGTATAGTATAGCATCTATACATGCTAAAAAATAATACCATTCGAAAACAAAATGTTTTTTTATATTAAAATATTCACTAAAAATGTTAACTTGATACGTAAAAGAAACACTCTGTACACGCATACACATTCATAAATAAATTGCGACGTTGCCGTCCTTCAAGTACGCGTGTACAGAGTGTTTCTTTTACGTATAAATTTAACATTTTTAGTGAATACAATAATATTAAAAAAAAAAAACATTTTGTTTTCGAATGGTAATATTTTTTTAGCATGTATGGGTGCTATACTATTGCGGGTTAACGGGAACGCCCTCTGTTAGTTAACATAATGTATTTAAAGTTCAAATTTTGAACGATTCGCTTATGAGCTATGATGTTATAGACACACTGGCATGTCAAACTTATTGCACTTCTCAACTCCTACTTGAGCTAACTAACTAGGTGGGGCTTAAAAAGCTTGCAAACAATGAGAACGTTTACCTAGCCTTTTCTCCAATCTTGTCGACGTTGAACTGGGTACTGATGTAGCCTTGTACGAGTATTTTATATGGAGGTATGACCTGAGACCGGTTTTGTTAAAAAAATCTATTGCTATGGAATCCAGACAATAACCTTACTTTCTAATTTTCCAAGAAGTTGCTCTGTTTGTGATTGAGATATTTTATTTTAATAATGTTTTCTTTGTCTTGATGACATGACATGTCGCGTACTTAGTAGGTATTGTAACCTTTTTCAAGTATTTCTACATATATGAACTATTGCCTTGAGCTGACATGGTAAAACTCTGACTTTATTATTTATTTACTCATAGAAACAGTAGTAGGTATTACTTCTAAAGAAACCTCTTCATTGTAGACAATTTTGTGTAAGAACAAGAAAATAATAATATAAAACCAGCAACTAAAATATCAAACTTAAAATTTTACAATTCAGTAACAATTTGTACTATTTTTTATTAGACACATATATTTGAATTCTATAATTTTGGACGTAGTGAGTTCCATTGTCTTACTATATAGACGGAAAAAGCGTAGGAATAGCTTAAATATTTTGTGGCCTTCTGCAGGTCAAAGAGTTTTTCGGATGCCTCACTGGACCTGCCTGTGACAATCTTAATTACATATATGTATAAATTAATAGAATATTCACTGGTTTCTAAGGAACATTTCTAAGGAAATAATCTAAGCACACGTAGGTACGCGTACGCTACGCAAGATACGCTAGTAGGAGGGGGAGGGAAATTTCATCGTTTAAGCGAGTAGGATGTATTAGAAAGGTTATGTAGGATGTTGAAACGATGACTTAAATCCACTTGGACTCAAGTCTTGGATTCAATTTTTTACTTCTTCTAAGACGAATCGAGAGTCACAACATGAAGTTAAAACGGCACAATTACCAGGTGTTTATTTATCTTCTCTCACAATCAGAGTCTATGACATTATTTTTTACTCGTCTTTCGCAAGGATTCTTGAAGAGATTTCTGTTGGAATAAGCCATAATTTAGCACCATCAGCATCTTTTAACGATAAGCCTTGCCTAGAATCAAAACCCCATCTCATTTAAAAAACTTACATAAAGTTATTAAGCCAAATAAACATAGCGAACAAAATCCAATCTTCCCCGAGATTACTAATTCAGCGCAAACAAGCTGTTTACTAAAACCAGGGACCACATGTACTTACATCAAACTCATGAAGTTACTGTGACAAATAAACAAAAGTTAATTCATTATCACGGGCGTAAACTGCACCGGTGGGTCCCAGCAGTTTGTTAGTTCCAAACTTCGTAAATGGCATGTGAGTAAAAGAGACACCAATACGATAATATGACACCTAAGACAGAGACGACGATAAAGGCGTAACGAGGTTAAAAGTTAAGAATCTAGGGACAGTATTAAAGCGGAATGGAGCAAGGGTTTGCGAGAAAAATGTTGCTCAAGGCGTTAATTTAGAAAAAAAATTGTTTAGTTTACGTCACTTTATTATTTACGTAATCTTGGCTTGATAAGCAAAGTCTAAAATGTTTTTAGGCTTTAGGGAGAAAAACAAATCTTATTTTTAGACGTCGCTCTATCAAACTGACTTTGATAGAGAGCTGAGGCGAAACCGTGTCTTAGATAACTTCTTATACGTAATAGCAGATATTATTAATACATCTTATTATGTATTTTAATATTGATTTAGAACAGTAAAGAAACATATTAATCAATAAAAATCTAGACATGATAAGCAAGGTCAAAATGCTTCAGTCATCATTTAATAGGACTGATTTAAATCTAGAATGTTGTATAACGCCACGAGCGGTGGTATTCCGCCGCTTTTGCGGACAAGTGCCACCGAAACGCACTAATACCAAGTGTAACTAAGTGATAGGTACTAACATAGTTTTAAGATTTATTTACTACCATTATTGTTTTTATTATAGTTATAGTTATGCTAATGTTTTCTTGGGTATTCCGGTTCTAGAAGAAGTATTAGTCTTTATTACTCTGTAAATTATATAAGCCCTTCTGCGTTGTTGGATTTGAGTAAAGTAACATTGAATATAATATTACATTTCAATACAGAAAGAGAAGTTTTTCTTTACAGTTCGGAGAAGACAAAGAAGACAATCCAGTCAAGCAATATACATCGCAATTTTATTATTAATAAAGAGCATTAGCTCTATAATGAAGCTACTCAACAAAACGGTAGTCAGTATCTAAGCAGCCCAAGTTTAACCACGTTAATCATGAGACCATTAAAAATCTAAAGGAAATTACTCCAGTAATTGTGACGATTCGCGGTTATCCCCGACCGGCGGTGCCGGAAAGTAACGAGCATTCGGAAATTAGAAATATAATTGATGAAATTTTGCAGCTTCGGGTTTCTTGGAAAACAGAATTTTATTGGCGGTTTCGAAAGATGTCTTGACCCAATTATTGACGATTGGTTTTATTAAAAATGTTTATGGCTTCAGATAAAGAGGAGATGAGAGTTTTATCTCACTTGTAGTTCCGCTACGGTGTGACAATAAAAACCAATTTGCCTCAGGATAGTATTAGCATAACATTAGTAGGTATATTTATATCTTAACTTGCTGATGCCCATGCCCTTAAACCGTTTTCTCCGTAAAGTCACGCAAGGTCCTTTTTATGTTCGCAGTGAGAGTCTACACGTAGACCTCAAACTGTTCAACATCCAGCAATTTATTAAACGCCGCTTTCTTTGAAACTGCAGTCATATATAGAAACCCCCTTATCCAGCCGTCCGATACGATCCTTCTCGCATCACCAAGATTCGCCGACCAGGGCATACTCTTGTCGCTCCCGATGACACTATTACCCTGCTCCAAGAGAGCCATAGGGAAACTACTAGCCAGCCCGCGACGTTGCGCCAGTAGCTTTAAATTCGTCCTTTAATAATAATTATCAGATTCAGTCTGTAACTAGCTGCTCTAGTCCGCGACCCGCTACGTCCTTAAAATGTAGTCGCCTAGTTTTTAAGTTAAATATAAGCCCTAAGCCACCACAGCGAAATCCAGTTAAGCAGCTGACAACGTCATGGGTTGACTTGAGAAGAGCCAATCACAAATAGAAAAAAAACTTTTTACCAAAAAATTAAACCGACTCCCAAAAAACACTGCAAATTGAAAAATAACTTTAATTTCGGTAGTCGGTGTCTTTAGTTTTGTATTTTCGTTTTTGGCACCGACTTCCGAAATTAAAGTTATTTTTCAATTTGCAGTGTTTTTTGGGAGTCGGTTTAATTTTTTGGTAAAAAGTTTTTATTTCACTCTTTTTAGTTGGTCTATTTTTAATTTACCTAGTTACAAGAGCCTAATTATCAACTACTTATAACCTTTTACAAAATATTGCTTTTCCCAATGCTGGGCCGTTAATTGTTGAGGAGTTCTCCTGGTACTTCACCATCAGCTCTACATCACCATATGCATTGTGACGAGCATAAAGTGCGTAACATCCATATTCAAGTAATCGAATCGCAATCCACTCAATACTTATTATTGAGTAGTTTCGGCGGCCATCTGTGGTCTTCATCATCAGTTCCACTTCCTCAAATGGTACTTTTTGAGAGCAACTGCACAAGTTACTATAATAAATACCCAAAACGACATAGGTGTGCCTATAATATTTGAAGAGTTCCCTCGATTTCTCCAGGATCCCATCATCAGATCCTGACGTTTATGAAAATGGGACCAGTATCGAAGTATACCCTTTCAATCAAAAAAAGAATTTTCCAAATCGGTTCAGCCGTCTTCGAGTAATCGATGATCATACATTAAAAAAAAAAAAAAAAAAAAAAATATACGCGTCGAATTGATAACCTCCTCTTTTTGTCGTCGGTTGATGATGTACGTAACTTCGTTCGCGTGACGCTATGTTGTCTTCCAATTTGCAAATGTGACCGAAATTTCGCCCAAACCGCTTGTGCGATTTTATTTTATAAAAAAATAAACACATACCATACACAGTAGACTTAAAGTAATTAACTTGGTCTGTTAGGCGTACGCTAAGCACAGAACATTTATTTTTTTCACAATTATTCCAACCACCTTTAAATTAAAACCCAAACCAACACAACAAATAAATGGAAGTGAGCCATATAAGAGACAGCGCTAACGTTTTATTAGAGGCAAAGCGAAATCGTCTAAGAAAGAAACACGGGAAATGCATTAGACGTACTGCAGACAAACGTGTATGCATTCGAGTTGAGTTTATAGAAGACGTGGGGAACATTATGTTCATAGGCTCTGCATCCTTATTTTTATATTATAAAGAGTTTTTTAGGCAAATGAATTATAAAAGTTTATAATTAACTAGAATATATTATTCTTTAACAAAGATATTAAAACCATTTATTTTACAGCTTATTTCTGCCTGCAGCTTCACTCGCATGTAAAGTTCTGCATCAGATGTTCTAGTTTCCTAAATCTGTTATAGTTTATATAAGCTAACATAATATTGTGTTGCCCAGACTTAATAGCAATATAAAAAAAAAGTTACATTCAAATCCGTCAAGGAGTTTCAAAGATTAGCGTGTACAAAGAGACAAATATTTTTTGTTCTATTAACCCCCTCAATTATTTTTTGGTAAATATATTCAATATTCTGTTTTATTATATGTATTGATATTGATGTTACATAATACTTTACATACACACACATGTGCGTTTCAAATCATGTCTGATATCAACTCTTAAACTAGGCTAGAGCCTGTATTTTGTGATTCAACTACAAGATTCAGCAGGAGTGTTTCGAACACATTCAGGTATTAATAAAATTTTAATCGTACCTAAGCTAAATATTATGTAAGGTAGTATTTAAGCGTTATGTTACTTACCTATCTACTTAATAATGTACACAAGTAATCTGTGAATACGTTGTGGACTCTTCTACATTTACCTACCTATATATCATTGTTTTGTTTTCAAATAAATAAAATATTGCTTAGGTCTGCTGCAGGTCTGCTAGAAGAAATTTCTTAAGAAATAAGCAGTACCTTTGTACTCAAATATTATAATTATGCTTATCTTAATGTATTTTACTGTGTGTACATAAATAATAAAATAAATAAAACAAACAGTAAAGAAGGCAATCATCAAAGATTTTGTGAATGACTATTGTTTTTTTTTTTAATATATTTACTTGTTTTGTTTCTACTTTAAGATATTTTTAGAACACAAAAACGAAGGTATATACGAGTTTAAAGCTTGTTATCTCTCATTCTGAGGCTAAACCCCTAATGTTATTGACCTAAGACTTCAATAGACATTCAGGAATAAAATTATATGCTTTCTACAGGCCTTCTTTTATAAATATGTATTAAGAAATAACATGTATTTAACCTGTAATATTTTAATATTACAGGTTAACCCTTATACGTTGTATAATGCATAACGGTGCAATTTAAACCAGAATGACGGTACAACGAACAAAAAATAAAATAAAATAAACAAAACATAAAGTATGTGGCTGTGATTTATTATGTTGGGTTTAAGTGGTGAAGATAAATAAGCCTTGCATGTCCTGTGTAATGGCTAAATTTTATCATTGTTTTATAAAACAATTTTATGGTAAATATTATTTTTTTTGTTTTATATAAACCGTTGCCCTAAATAGAAATTTCTCCTGCATCGTGACTGCATTGTTAAAAACATACAGACTTGGTACTACTTTGCAGGCCATACACACATTTGTTCCGTGTGCTAATTGAACTGTCTGCGCTGTCATCTGTCATCTAAAGTGAATTTTCTCTTATGAATGTTGAGGCCCATGATGAATTCAGCAATAATAACATACCCTTGAATGAAGACATGAAACAAAAGAACATAACCTGCTTTTTTACGGTATTTAGGCTCGCGTTTGAATACCATCTCACCAGGTAGTAAGCAACGTAAGTCGAAGCTGAAGCTTACTTACCTAGAAGTAACCTATTCACTCTTGAAAAAAAAAATCACGTGTTGTAACAGGGCTTTCAGGGACCACCTGGGTGGTTTTAGTCAGGTAAGAATTCCATACTCTCTGACCTTCTCTCCAAAATTCCAGACGTATTCTATAGATTACAGGAAATATAGACACTGGAAAGATATTTCACTCCTAAGCTGTCTGCAGCTTAAAAATATTCCCAAAACGTTCTTAGCGTAAGAACGGTAACATTTTCGATTTCGCGTAAAGGTTGTCATAAAAAACGTTAGCTCAGCAGCTGATAGAGCTAAAACTTCTTGAAATTGGACGCGAAATTTTGATGCTTATAAAACAAAGGTATAGACAGGAACAATCCAATCTGTAGATCCAATTTGTAGGATATTTCTATGAGTTCGCGTTTAATAAGATGAATAGCGTCTCGCCTTGTCGTTGGCAACTTGATCCAATATAATTTAATTTTGTACATTACATGAGAAAGTACAATATTCTTGTGCGTATACAGAAAGACTTAAGGGTCGTCGCGGGTAGTAGAAGAAGCAAAGAAAGAAAAGAAGACGAATAAAAAGAAGAAGAAAGGAAGAAGAAGCCAGAACTGGGTTGTGGAGGTTAAATAGGTAGTCACTCTGTGTAAAACTAGTAGTCTGCATCCGATTAGTCTGGAATCCGACCGGTAGTCCCGATAGTTGGAAAAAGAATAAGCGGATAATGATGCTTTATTGGAATATACTGAGCATTGGTTACGTAGTATTTTATTTCACATAGACCTACTACATGGGCACTTACAAAACGCTAGAAACCAAACCTATAAAGGAGATGTTTCATTTTTATATGGGACTCCGGCCATGACATGTACATTTCAGCAAAGCTGGGAAACTTACCCCTGAATAGAATAAAGTAACATTTTGTTCATAATATCAAATGGTTTTTATGTACAAAATTAAAATTAAAAATGTTTGACGTTTGTCCTAAGAGTTATAACAGCCATGACAGTTTGTAGAAATGACGTTTACTTAACCTTGTTTTGTTTTGTTCATCAGAACTAACCCACAGAACATTATTACCCTAGCGGGGATCTGACTGACTGATAGAGTTTCAACTTTCAAGACAACAAGCGGTTATTTTGAATTTCTTTTAAAACCACATTTCAAAAATGGAGACTAAAGATTTTTGTAACGATGAAATCGTCACACTTAATTATGTTTACTCAAAAATATGTACAATAGAATAATAGTAATTTACTTTTAACACTACAATAATACACACATTTTTCAATATCTTCTACGTAACATTGATTTGATGAGACATGACTTCAGAACGAATGAAGTATGCAAGCAAATGAGACGCCATGTTGAATAAAACATGGCAATAATTGAAAAACTATTATTTTTTGTACACAACAAAGCAGGCTCAAATTCACCAGAGAATATTTTTCCCAAATTTGTAGTATTTTTTCCTCTTTTTCGATAAATGTACATCTGATGGGCGAAAATGAAAAATCTCTGTTTTTATAATTTTTATTTTGCTAAATGGTTATGAAATAACACTTGAACACTTGAATCTGAAACTGAATCTGAAACTGAAACTGAAACCAAAACTGAAGTTGAAGCTGAAACTGAAGCTGAAACTGAAACCAAACTGAGGCTGAAACTGATGCTGAAACCAAAACTGAAGCTGAAACTGAAACTGGAACTGTAGCTGAAACTGACGCTGAAACCAAACTGAAACTGACGCTGAAACCAAACTGAAGCTGAAACTGTAGCTGAAACTGAAACCAAAACTGAAGCTGAAGCTGAATCTGAAACTGAAACTGAATCTGAAACTGAAACCAAAACTAAAGCTGAAGCTGAAACTGGAACTGTAGCTGAAACTGACGCTGAAACCAAACTGAAACTGTGAAGCTGAAACTGATACCAAACTGAAGTTGAAACTGATGCTGAAACCAAAACTGAAACTGATGCTGAAACCAAAGCTGAAGCTGAAACTGGAACTGTAGCTGAAACTGACGCTGAAACCAAACTGAAGCTGAAACTGAAACTGATGCTGAAACCAAAGCTGAAGCTGAAACTGAAACTGTAGCTGAAACTGACGCTGAACCAAACTGAAGCTGAAACTAAAGCTGAAGCTGAAACTGACGCTGAAACCAAAACTGAAGCTGAAGCTTAAACTGAAACTGAAGCTGAAAATTAAGCTGAAACTGTAGCTGAATCTGAAACTGAAAGCAAAACTGAAGCTGAAAATGAATCTGAAACTGAAGCTGAATCTGAAACCAAAACTGAAGCTGAAGCTGAAACTGGAACTGTAGCTGAAACTGACGCTGAAACCAAACTGAAACTGTGAAGCTGAAACTGAAACCAAACTGAAGCTGAAACTGAAACTGATGCTGAAACCAAAACTGAAGCTGAAGCTGAAACTGAAACTGAAGCTGAAACTGGAACTGTAGCTGAAGCTGAAACTGAAACCAAACTGAAGCTGAAACTGATGCTGAAACCAAAACTGAAGCTGAAGCTGAAACTGGAACTGTAGCTGAAACTGACGCTCAAACCAAACTAAAGCTGAAACTGAAACTGATGCTGAAACCAAAACTGAAGCTGAAGCTGAAACTGAAACTGAAACTGTAGTTAGGTACATAGTGAACGTAGTCCAAGATACAGATAATTTAATAAACCACGTTTATTCTGATTTGAAAACAAATATGAGGGATAAAGAATGGCTGCGTGAAATTGGCAACCAATTTTGGCACCAAGTAACGAAATTGTAGGGCAGATCAAAGAAAAGATTATGTCTCATGTGGATTGTGATGTTGTCGAGTATCTGTCCGTCGACATTGTCATGGATACAAAGCAAGTGACGTCGTACTCTGTAGAGTATATCAACTCTCTGGAATTGTCAGGGTACCCCATCACATTAGTTGAGGCTTTAACTTGGTGTCCCAGTCCTGTTGATGCGTAATCAGGGCGCACCAAGGCTCTGTAATGGCATGCGACTACAAATTACATACCTTGGATGCAATGTTTTCAAGCAATAATTATGACAGGAACAGCAAGCGGTGGAAACGTATTTATTCCTCACATTCAGTTCGAAAAACTCAAATTTCCCCTAAAAGCGGCATTCGCAATGACCATAAACAAAGTTCAAGGACAGACACTGAAAGTCGCAGGTGTACATTTAGAAAAAGACTGCTTTTCCCATGGGCAATTGTATGTGGCGTGCTCACGAGTATCAAGCGTACAAAATCAACACGCCAAGGACTTGAAAACCAGAAACGTAGTTTACAAAAATGTATTGTAAACTACGTCTTTGGTTTTAAAAAGATAAATTTTAAATACTGTCTGTCCGTTTTTGGGGATGGATGGACCCTGGTGATGGTTTTTTATATATTATATGCGTTTTTTAACCACCCAAAAAGATACGGTACACATTTTTGGCAACAAGAATTATTGACAAAGTGTAAATTAACGCGGGGGAAGCCGCGGGCAAAAGCTATATTATAATAATACGAAAGCAATTGTCTGTCTGTTACCTTTTCACGCCTAAACCGCGGAACCGATTTAGATGAAATTTGGCATGGGAATAGTTTAGGACCCTTTGAAAGACATAGCATAGGTTTCGCTCCGGAAATCATTCCTAAAGGATGTAAAAGGGGTGTTAGAATTTCGTATAGGGAATCAATAATGTCCCCGCCCTACCCACACACATAATACACTTAGACCGCTAAACCGATTTGGATGAAATTTGATATGGAGATAGTTTTAGACCCTGGAAAAGACATAGTTTAGTTTTATTCCCGGAAATCATTCCTAAAAGATGTAAAAATGGTGTTGGAATTTTGTATAGGGAATCAATGATGTCCCCGCCCTCCCCAACCACATAATACACTTGACCGCTAAACCGATTTGGATGAAATTTGCTATGGAGATAGTTATAGCCCCTGGAAAAGACATAGGATTGTTTTTATCCTGGAAATCATATCTTAAGGATGTAAAGGGGTGTTGGGACTTTGTATTCCCCCTCTCAATTCATTCAAATCGCGTATTCAAGAACCACTCATAACATTTTTCTTAAACTACACAACTGCATGTAGGCTATACAAATCTTTGTTTAGAGCTGGGGTCGAACCCACGTCATGCACCAGTTAACAGTTACGCCAACCGTGTCACTTAAATTTTAACCAATCAAGTTAATATACGAATCATTTCTATTTCAAAATCGGGGCAATATGCGTTTGCCTTTTTGAAAATAGGAGAAGATCGTGTGGCAACAGATATCAACGGGATGATTTATTTGAGCTGAACTGAAACTGAAACTGAAGCTGAAACTGAAACTGAAGCAGAAACTGAATCTGAAACTGAAACTGAAACCAAAACTGAAGCTGAAGCTGAAACTGGAACTGTAGCTGATTCTGACGCTGAAACCAAACTGAAGCTGAAACTGAAACTAAAGCTGAAACTGATGCTGAAACCAAAACTGAAGCTGAAGCTGAAACTGAACCTGAAGCTGAAAATAAAGCTGAAATTGTAGCTGAATCTGAAACCAAAACTGAAGCTGAAACTGAATCTGAAACTGAATCTGAAACTGAATCTGAAACTGAATCTGAAACTGAAACCAAAACTGAAGTTGAAGCTGAAACTGAAGCTGAAACTGAAACCAAACTGAGGCTGAAACTGATGCTGAAACCAAAACTGAAGCTGAAACTGAAACTGGAACTTTAGCTGAAACTGACGCTGAAACCAAACTGAAGCTGAAACTGAAACCAAAGCTGAAGCTGAAACTGGAACTGTAGCTGAAACTGACGCTGAAACCAAACTGAAGCTGAAACTGTAGCTGAAACTGAAACCAAAACTGAAGCTGAAGCTGAATCTGAAACTGAAACTGAAACTGAATCTGAAACTGAAACCAAAACTAAAGCTGAAGCTGAAACTGGAACTGTAGCTGAAACTGACGCTGAAACCAAACTGAAACTGTGAAGCTGAAACTGAAACCAAACTGAAGTTGAAACTGATGCTGAAACCAAAACTGAAACTGAAACTGATGCTGAAACCAAAGCTGAAGCTGAAACTGGAACTGTAGCTGAAACTGACGCTGAAACCAAACTGAAGCTGAAACTGAAACTGATGCTGAAACCAAAGCTGAAGCTGAAACTGAAACTGTAGCTGAAACTGACGCTGAACCAAACTGAAGCTGAAACTAAAGCTGAAGCTGAAACTGATGCTGAAACCAAAACTGAAGCTGAAGCTGAAACTGAAACTGAAGCTGAAAATTAAGCTGAAACTGTAGCTGAATCTGAAACTGAAAGCAAAACTGAAGCTGAAAATGAATCTGAAACTGAAGCTGAATCTGAAACCAAAACTGAAGCTGAAGCTGAAACTGGAACTGTAGCTGAAACTGACGCTGAAACCAAACTGAAACTGTGAAGCTGAAACTGAAACCAAACTGAAGCTGAAACTGAAACTGATGCTGAAACCAAAACTGAAGCTGAAGCTGAAACTGAAACTGAAGCTGAAACTGGAACTGTAGCTGAAGCTGAAACTGAAACCAAACTGATGCTGAAACCAAAACTGAAGCTGAAGCTGAAACTGAAACTGAAGCTGAAACTGGAACTGTAGCTGAAACTGACGCTGAAATCAAACTAAAGCTGAAACTGAAACTGATGCTGAAACCAAAACTGAAGCTGAAGCTGAAACTGAAACTGAAACTGTAGTTAGGTACATAGTGAACGTAGTCCAAGATACAGATAATTTAATAAACCACGTTTATTCTGATTTGAAAACAAATATGAGGGATAAAGAATGGCTGCGTGAAATTGGCAACCAATTTTGGCACCAAGTAACAAAATTGTAGGGCAGATCAAAGAAAAGATTATGTCTCATGTGGATTGTGATGTTGTTAAGTATCTGTCCGTCGACATTGTCATGGATACAAAGCAAGTGACGTCGTACTCTGTAGAGTATATCAATTCTCTGGAATTGTCAGGGTACCCCATCACATTATTTGAGGCTTTAACTTGGTGTCCCAGTCCTGTTGATGCGTAATCAGGGCGCACCAAGGCTCTGTAATGGCATGCGACTACAAATTACATACCTTGGATGCAATGTTTTCAAGCAATAATTATGACAGGAACAGCAAGCGGTGGAAACGTATTTATTCCTCACATTCAGTTCGAAAAACTCAAATTTCCCCTAAAAGCGGCATTCGCAATGACCATAAACAAAGTTCAAGGACAGACACTGAAAGTCGCAGGTGTACATTTAGAAAAAGACTGCTTTTCCCATGGGCAATTGTATGTGGCGTGCTCACGAGTATCAAGCGTACAAAATCAACACGCCAAGGACGGGAAAACCAGAAACGTAGTTTACAAAAATGTATTGTAAACTACGTCTTTGGTTTTAAAAAGATAAATTTTAAATACTAACTGTCTGTCTGTTTTTTGGGATGGATGGACCCTGGTGATGGTTTTTTATATATTATATGCGTTTTTTAACCACCCAAAAAGATACGGTACACCTTTTTGGCAACAAGAATTATTGACAAAGTGTAAATTAACGCGGGCGAAGCCGCGGGCAAAAGCTAGTAATAAATATGTTTGAAAGTAACTTCATACTCACAAAGTTTATTTAAATATCAGTGTACTTTCAATAAAAGCTTACCAAAGAAGATACAAAACATTTACTTTTTAAACCACAGAAGATCAATATCAGTGAACTTCTAAAGTACATCTAGAATTCATGTATTCTAGGTCGCAAAGACTCACTTAGGTGGCGTCTCTAGCTTTCAAACGAAGTGACTTTATTGAATTAGGAGAATGAAACTTCAAAGCTGGCTAAAATGTGCTGGGTAAAAATCTACATCTTTTGATATAGGCTTTCATATAATAAGAGTGTGAAACCACATGTAACTTTTGAAACTTACATAACTACAAATAGGTATAACACAAATAAATAACAGTACAAAATATATTTACATAAATAAAATTTGAGACTGGCCTGTCAGTTATATTTCGGAGAATGCCTTATACTAATGTTATCCTTAACCTCACATACATTATATTACAAAGAAAGAACCATTTTAATAAAAAATTGAACCGACTTCAAAACAAACAAAAGGACACTGCACTATAAAGCAAAAAGTAACCTTAAAGATTGTTTCATTGGATGTCTAATTTCGTTTAAAATAATGGCTTGGTACTTACTCACATGACTAACGTTGATGCTGAGATAAAATCTAATAACCAATTCACTCAGGAAACATAGATAATTTCACTCAGTCGTACGCACACTGAAAGTATTCCCAAAACGTTTTGTGCGTATGGGTGGGACGGCTTGGAGAAATTAGTTTATGCAATTCAATCGCAAACTCCCCGAAATGTAACCTATGGATAACTGATAGACTTGCTACTCGTCGTCGATGTTTAAGGCTCTGGAGCTTTGATTCGACCAGTGCATCGTTGTCAATGAGTCTTTTGGCCAGTTTCTCAATAGACTCAAGCGCGTCCGGTTGATATTTGGTAGATCCGTCCCAGAAATGAGAGTAGTACTCCATACATGATCGAACTTGAGCTTGATATAGATTGAGCGGCTGTTCCAGAGTGACTTACCTTTGCTAGGAATGCCCGTAATGCCCGCATGATAGTTTCTTTTATTAAGCAAATATAAAAATAATAATAAGGAGATGAAAAATCATAGTATTCACGTTCGCAAGTTTTTAACAATATACATGACTTGTTTTACCCATATTTTAAATTTATTACTTGTGGTGGTTTGTGGCATTAAATATGTAGATAAAATATACTTTATTGTATACCAAAATTTAAACACATCTATTTAATGTATGATATGACTTTTTATGCTCGCATTTGGCTTTTTAATAACCTATTTATTTATTTTTATGTTATATTTAGTTGATGGTATAATGTAGTGTGCTAGCTAAAGTGTGAGCATTTAATTACATAGTTAAAAGTTTTATTTTACTTTTCATAATTATTATCAATACAAGGTCTTCAAACGTAACTGACAGGTGTGTTGCTGGGGAAACATTGTTGCGTCATTTTTTCCTTTCATTTTTTTTTTTTTTATAATCCTGGCTGCATGCTTTTTTATAAGTATTGACTATCTGTTTAAGCTTATTTTAAGCAGACGATAATATAAAAACCGTTTTAAGTAAATCTATCTAATGCTAAGGCATAGTCGCGTAACAAAACTACGGCGATCATTTATATGAATTATCAAAACTTCGCAGATATGACGAGCAACATTTTTACCAAAGTTTTTGAGTTAAATATGTAGTATTCATCGCCCCCACCTAATTTTACCTTTTAAGAATTAGTAAGCCTTAGTTGATTGGATGTGAGCCCACAAAAATGATGGTTTGCCGTTGAATTTTAACTTTATGTTAGACGGCATTGAGATTTTTGTGCCTAAAATTTTATAAATGACAATAATTTTAATCTCCAATGAAGCCATTGACCCGTTGTCGGCTGTGGCTACTTACATTAATTTACTAAACAGAAGAGATTTGTGTTTGTTTTGTCTTTATAAATATCTATACTTAATTAACATCTCAAATTCCTCTATTTTACACGTGTCTTCAGAAATGTTTCTCGAAGTTCTATTAATAAAACTTAATTATATCGATCGATATACCTTCAACAACTTTCCTTACAGTATACCTCAACGACAATATTACACCTACTCAAATAACTATTCACAACTTAAAGTTGGTTTACCAAATGGAGGGTTCAGCAAATAGTATGTAGCGGAATCAATCAAAATACTTAACCCGAGTTCCATCATAGAGTAGCGATGTGTAGAAGCGACACTACTTTACCGACCATGCTTAACACAAATTCGAATGGGACCTACTTTTTGGGGGGTAAAATCATCATAGACTCCCACTTTTGATGAATCGGAAGGGAGTGTCAAACTTCTACTATCTACGAAACCCATCGTGATACGCACTTTCTTAGAGTACACCAATTGAATAAAAAAAACCCTTTGAGTACAAGAAACTATTGGGTAATGAAAAAAAAAATACTTTGCTGACACTATAAATACACATACCGATATTCATTTATTTAATATGGATACTTTTATTGATTAGACCGTCCATTGAAACACACTTTGTAGTTGTTTTCCTTATTTAATTCTGTTATGTTGTACAATAAAGAGATTATCTATCTATCTATGTATCAGCCAATTGTGACATCGACTCACGCAATCAAAACTACAGTGAGCTTAATCTCACCTTAAACTTGAAGTTCGCTTAAACGTCATAAAACTAGTCAAGTTCTAATTCTCTGACACAGATAGTTCCAATAATAGTGACGTTTCATTATACTAAGAACAAAAGTCTATAATTATTATAAATGCAAAAGTGTAAATGGATGTGTGGATATTTGTTACTTAATCACGCCAGAATGATTGAAAGGTTAAGATAAAATTTGGCATAGAGATAGATTATAGTCTAGTAGCACATCAGCTTCTTTTTATTCCTCAAAATAAGTGAAATTTTAACGTGAAATTTCTGACTACAACTGATATGTTCCCATATACACAAATTTCACGTTCTCTGACTCTATACAGCCCTGAGATTGACACATCTTGACATTTCTAAGTACCACTTAACCTGTATTAGAGATATCAATTCAAAGACGTTTAACTCTTAAGGGTCTCCATTGAATCGAGTTCGAGAGTAATTGTGACAGGGTGGTGTTGGCATACAGCCACCGTTTACTATGTCGGCATTGTCCACTCCTAGAACAATGTATTGATTTCTCTCCATAGAGGTGTTAGACAAAGGATGGATGGATGTAGTATTAAAACTACCTTTCACTACCTCCACCGTGGTTAGAGGAAATAGCTATCAGGAAACACAGACTCCGGCAGGAAATTCCACTCCTTAACTGTACGCACAATGAAAGTATTCCCAAAATGTTTTGTGTATGGGTAGGAAGTTCACCATGTAAAGATGGCGCATAGCCGTTCGTCTTATAGTCCAATGATGGAACGGGTTTGGAGGAATTATTTTGTGCAATTCCATCACACACTCCCCGCAGCCTAATCGATAGAAAACCAACCAAACCGTTTATGGACCGATGACCTCGTAAAGACTGCAGGGACTCGTTGGATGCAGGTGGAATTAGACTGGTCAAAATGGGTTGGGCTGAAATTATGATGACCACTAGCCCTACCATTAAAAAACATGTTTTGCATATTATATACTTTCTGAAAATAAATAATATAATACCCATCGTTAGTATCTAATGAGACAATTTGAATCACTTACACTTCATCAACCCAATTATTTATGAAACAAATAACGCTAACCAAGCACTTTAAACTTCTCCAATCTTCAGCAATATAATTATAACTTGGTTGGAATAATAAGCGGATAATACCTTCAATAGGTATACAAAACAAATAAGGTATAAATGATCTTAAAATTCCATTGTTAGGCTCGGCCCGAATTCAAACACCTGCCTGCTCAAGGGTTGTAAGACAAAAGCCTAGTTGAGCGAGCATGTTCGCTGCCAAAAACCAACCTTGATAACCAACCACAGGGTTGAAATTCGCTTGGTAAGAATAGATGTTTAATTGAAGTAGGTATTGTAAGTTCGAGCCGGTCAACCTGAGAATTTCTCGAATTCAGCCGAAGTACAATCGACGTTACAGTACGTGCTACAGCGCCTTTTGCTTGTAAGTAACATGACAGATATTGTAGGTTCGAGAGGCTCATAGTTAAATAACACCAGCCGCAAGAGTTGATCTTTAAGGTCATAATAAAGTCAAAACGGCCAGTCTTTAAAAAAAAGTTGTGACCAGAGTATTTGTGCCCGGTTTGACTCATAATCGCGGCCTTGGGGTTGGCGAGCAGGGGTAGCTCACCGGTTAGGAAGGACCAGGTCCGGGTCGACGGAGCGTCGTACTCCATGCGAACTTCAAAGAGGCTCGATAAGGCCATTGCCTGCTGGCTGGGGTTACTGAGACGTACTAACGAGGTACCGCGGCCCCGAACCACAAGGAAGTCAGTAGAAGTCCGACAGTCTCTTCCGCTCCATCCAGAGTGGGAGAAGTCAGTCGATGACTTTCAACCTGAAGAAAAAAAAGAGTAATGCATATACATAATTACTAGCTTTTGCCCGCGAATTCGTTCGTGTGGGAGGTTTTTTCGCGTAAATTCCGATCCAGTGGGGTATTAAGTAATAATATAGATATATTTCGGGGTAAAAAGTAGTCTCTGTGTTATTCCAGGATATCAATAATTTACTTACCAAATATAATTTGGATCCGTTTCGTAGTTTTTGCGTGAAAGAGTAACAAACATCCACACATTCATCCTCAAAACTTTCTCATTTATAATATTAGTAAGATTAGTAAAAAAGAAGTAAGAAGACACTACTAAACTAAACTATGTGCATAAAATAAGAAAAATAAACTTAGACGTCGAAGTGTCCTCCACATCACTGTCGACGCGGGTGTGGTTTGGATCCCAACGTATCTATCTTGGTCGTGCTTATAACACCAAAAATTTTTACAAGCTACCTCTCTGGCTAACTTAACCCGGCGACCGCATAGTTGGGTCTATTAGACCCGCACCATTTTGAAATACACATATTTCTTATATTTTCTCTGCGACGTTGTCAAACTTGTCAGTAGCCGGAGCTAACCGTCGTCCCTCTCCGGAGGATATCATCATTTAATCGAGTTGCAATTGCAGCGGTGGATAGAAGCGTCTGAACACGAAAAAGAGTAAAAAAGACCCAACCATACACTTTGTGTCGTAATTTCACACCATTCGTTTTACAATACATATATAATTAATCTATTTTGTTATTTTGAGGACTTTTGCAATAATGGATCGCACAAAAAGCGAAAATTCAAAATCAGAAACTGAATATGAAGAAGATTATTTGAGTGTTGGCAGCCAAGACACCGATCAAGACGCATCTGAGGATAATGATGACAATGAGCCCCTGGTTGAACTATACCGCCGCACCGTCTACATTCTTCAACATCAGAATCTTTGCCTTACCCTAGTTGGTGAGTATTTGCTTGATCGTAAAGGCATCATTCGCCAAGACTGATTCCTGACTGATGCGCAAAATAATACGCGAGTTTTAAGGAGACCCTGATGAGAAGCAACCTGTGAAGATACCTAATGTAAGAAAAAGGTGTTAATATTGTCCTGCCAAAAAAGACTGAAAATGTAATAATACTAGTCGGGGCTGTAACACATACATCTGCGGTAAGCATGCAATGTTGTACTGCAGAGATTGCGCAGATGTAAGAAACAATAAGACTGACTTGTAAGACTGATTTGGATTCGCTTTCGCAGTCTTATCGTAAATGTGATTGATATGTATCCTATTAATTAATATTTTAGAAGAAAAGTCTATATTTGGTTCAAGTTTTGTAACTTTAAGACAGAGGTTGTTAATTTTGTTAGTATTTTGCCACAATTTTATAATAAAAAAAATTAAGACGGTAGTTTCACATCAATTTGTTTTTATTTAATCAAAATCTCTTAAACGATAGTCGTTTTATCCAATTATTAGAATATATTGGTAAATTTCTTTTAATTATTGATATTGTGGCAATATTCTATAGGGGTCTCCTAGACCCAACCCTACTATCGATGTTACACTTTTCAACTGTGCTGACGCGGTTAATAACTCAGATACGGCCTAATAATAAAGCGGCGGACGAACAGAGAAAATCTAAGCTTCTAATATCTAAGAACTCTATTTCTATAAAATGTTATAAATATAAATAAATAATGTTTATTATTAATTTTAAAATGGTTTAGTTTCCTTCATTAATTAAGTGTAATGTTGTCGCTCGTCAAGTTTATTTCAATTTTAGGTATATAAAGCATTTTTTGTGTGTGTTTTTTTATAGATAATATATTGTGCTGTGTTAATTGGTTTTTACTGTCCTCTCATTGCTATTAAACCTGTATTAATATGTACCTATTACAAAAAAAAAATGTATGGAATAGAATCTTCAATTTTAGCTTTATTTTTGTTATCAGCTAGGAAGGAACGCCAACACCTGAAATACAGGACGTGTCCTAGTTTAAGTGTCGGAAGTTTTAAGTTATGTGTATCGACGTAGCTGAATATAAATATTGTAAAAGTGCTTTGTTCCCTTTGTATATGGCTTGAATATTTTTTTTATTATTATTATTGTAAAAATGAATGATATTTTGAAAAGAATAATTGTGGAGTTTCTTGCCGGTTCTTCTTCATAGGAAACATAAACAAGTTTTGAACCGTGCACTAGCACTATGTAAAATAAAATATTTTAAGTTGGAGTAACGTATGCTAAATAATAATAAAAAAAAATATCGATCACCATGCTCCGTTATTAACAGCATGTTCACGATTTCGGTTGATGTGAAATATGATAAGGGTCGAGAAGCGGTGACTATCAAGATGGCAGCCAATAGATTCATAATTTAAGAAAAGATAGATTTTCTACACTGATACCAGAAAATCCTAAATGTAATGAGTTTGCGAATGCGATTTCAGAATAGAAATAAAAGATATACAAAAGAATATGTTAATTTATTTCATGAAAAAACCCAAATCTAGAACGAATATTTATATGCCAGACAAATATTT
Source organism: Tholera decimalis (assembly GCA_943138885.2). Classification (NCBI taxonomy): domain Eukaryota; kingdom Metazoa; phylum Arthropoda; class Insecta; order Lepidoptera; family Noctuidae; genus Tholera; species Tholera decimalis. The sequence continues at coordinate 18,247,273 of OW964573.2, read as the reverse complement.
GTCCCAGTGCGTGAATCGAACCCACGAAACCCAGTGCAGCAGTCTATCGATCAACCACTGCGCTGGCGAAGGGTTGTTTTTCTTGCATCTCTAAATCTTTTGCAGTTAGTACCATACAACAGTACATGACGATTCTCCTTACTACCCACATAATTTGAATTAGAATTTATTACATTAACACAGTACTGGCTGATAAGTTCATTACATTTATTCGTCTGAATGGATGGAAATTGGTTTCATTGTATTGTGTAGAAGATTGAATTTTATTTGCGTGATGAACATGAAGATTTTACAATCCAAACGACCTACTGGATGGATACGGAAAACGTGTACGGTTTTCAACAAAGTAACATTAGAAAATACGAAATAGAATCAAGCGTCACACATTCTCTTGTCCTCTTAAATAGAGATTTTACTAGCGCAATTCGTCAATGCTAAGGTAAGTTCAAAGTTGGCGCAACAGAATCAAGCGTCACTTACTCTCTTGTCCTCTTAAATAGAGATTTTACTAGCGCAATTCGTCAATGCTGAGGTAAGTTGGAAGTTGACGCAACAGAATCTAGCGTCACTTACTCTAATGTCCTCTTAAATAGAGATTTTACTAGCGCAATTCGTCAATGACGTCCCTAAAAATAATTGACGAGAGAAGCTAAAGATCGGTTTTGGCGATAAGAACGCCCATTGTAACACCCTTTGTTGTTTTTAAGTCCTTATTTAGTTCTTTTATGGTGTACAATAAAAAGTATATCTATTTATCTAAGCAGCTAATGATTTGAAAACACTGTCTGTTGGAAGCTCTCAGGCAGTCCTACGAGAACCCGAGGCTTCCCTCCATGTACTGATGTTGACCACCGGCCAGGTTTGAGTACTTTATGAGGTTTGCCTAAATGTATGTCGCATCAGGAGATGTGAAACATCGGGTCTTCTTCACGATCTGACATAGTTCTAGATAAATGTGGGCACTGACTTGGGTACTCGAACGAAAGATAATTTAAATCAAAATAACTTTATTTAACTAACGGTTTTTCACACCATTGAAACAAACACGTGCGTTGGTACTGAGCTTCTGCCAAGACTGTGCGAGGTAGACTATATCACTCCGTCCTCCCGCCAGTCCTCGCTACATCCCTTCTACCGACGATCGTGTCCAAGCGGAAGGGCGCCGCTTGCGTTTCCGGTAACTATTTATTTGTTCAGGAAACTAATTGTTAGATGGCGCTGCCCATCGCACCATAGCGCCATCAATCCACGACATGTATATATGTACCATGTAGGACGAACTATATCAAAGTAAGTAACTTTGATATTGTTCTTCAAATCGGTATGTTAGTATACAAATATCCTACTTAATATTATAAATGGTATAATAACTCTGTCTGCTACACTATCACGTCTAAACCACTTTACCAAATTTATTAAATTTGGTACAGATATGGATAAAACTTGGAGAAAGACATACGCTAGTTTTGTTTCTGAAAAGAACTTTTCCGCAAACAAAGCTGTGGACAGAAGCAAGAAACTGATATAAAATAAAGATAATATTTTGACCATCTATATTAAACTCAATAAGAGACCTCATATTATCCAACGGTGTCAGCAATCATTTGTTAGCGCTCACAGATAAAATAGCGGACAACAAACAGTAAACATCTTTAAAGTAGATTTATTGTACTCATAAAATGGAGAAATAGCCGTAATACTAGCGTTGTCTTTAGTTTTACGGCTGTTTAGAAACGACGCGTAACAGATTCAATTTTTTCCTTGTTTCATTTTCCTAAAAGTAATATTTTCTTGATTACTGTTTATTTTTACGGTTGCTAGTTTTCCTTATTCATATAAATGGTTAATTTTCAACAACATATTCTAGTACTTTGTGTCTATATTAGTGTTTATAGATATATTTAATAAACTCTAATAGGCATATTTATAAAACATATATTTTTCAGCTTCCCCAAAGCTAAAGGCTGATTTCATGATTTTCACCGCGAGTATAAAGGAACCATAAACTGATTGAAAGTAGAATAGTTTTACTGTACCACAGAATAGTGAATTTCTTAAGGTGAAAGGATTGCCCAACGTCCTTGAGCATTGAACGTGAAACAAGCGGCCAGTGCTGACCACCCCGAGCGCCCGCGCGCTCCCCCGATTGTCATAGGTATCACCGGACGCAGATACGTTCGAAGGATTTTTGTCGCTACCTATTAGCTTTTATCATCATAAATCGATTGAATATAGTCGGACTCAGAACATTTGCAATGCTTATTTTGAGAACAAAATATTCTTTAGTGAGTAGTTATTGTAGTTAGAGTGAATCAAAATATAAAAAATATCAACTTGTTTTTGTGAAAATAAATAATAACGCTTTTATCAACCGACGACAAAAAAGGAGGAGGTTATCAATTTGACGCGTATATTTTTTTTAATGTATGTTCACCGATTACTCAAAGACGGCTGAACCGATTTGAAAAATTCTTTTTTGTTTGAAAGGGTATACTTCGAAATTGGTCCCATTGTCACTTAGTCAGGATCTGATGATGGGATCCTGGAGAAATCGAGGGAACTCTTCAAATATTATAGGCACACCTATAGTGATTTGAGTATTTTTTATAGTAACTTGTGCAGTTGCATTCGAAAAGCACAATTTGTGAAGTGGACCTGATGATGAATACAACAGATGGCCACTGGAACTACTCAATATATAAGTAGGAATAATAAGTATTTCATGTGTTCCGCTTCGATTACTTGAATGTGGTTAGTTATTTTTCACTTTGCAGTGTTTTTTGGGAGTCGGTTTAATTTTTGGTAAAAAGTTTTTTTAATGTACTAAAAAAATTGGCCAAGTGCGAGTTAGACTCGCCCATGAAGGGTTCCGTAGTAACTATAATAGTATAATATATGTATATTTATTTGACGAATAAAAAAAACCTAAAAAAATTCTTAAAACTAGCTTATTTACATTTTTACAACTACGCTAAATAACTTTGTTTTTCATAGTGTTTATATGAATTACAAAGTTATATTTGCGGTTTTAGAAAATATGCTGTATCTCAAAAATTGCTGACCCGATTTCATTGAAACTATAATAAATATAACACACTTAATATATTTATTTGAAAAAAAAAAAAAAACAAAAAACCTTACAAATTACTTAAAACTAGCTTATTTACAATTTTTACAACTACGCCAAATAACTTTGTTTTTCATAGTATTTGTATGAATTAAAAAGTTATATATGCGGTTTTCGAAAATATACTGTATCTCAAAAACTGCTGACTCGATCTCGTTCAAACCAATTTTGGTTGAAAGTTTACATTAAAGTCTACAGACATATATTTTTTTTAGATTTTTCACTCCATTATTATAGAAGTTAGAGGGTGGACACATTTTACCACTTTGGAAGCTTATATCTTTTAAACCATTGACTTTATGAAAGAGTGGTTTTAGAAACCCTTATATCATTTTTAAAGACCTGTCTATGGATACCACACATGCATAGGTTTCATGAAAATAAATATTTTCAGTTATAGTTCCATGTCCCTTTATTTTAAATATTATTTTATTTTTTTCTTAAAATCGGAAAGCAGTTTACAGAATACATCTACTTACTAAGTTTCACTTGTATATTCTTAACAGTTTCGGAATAAAATGGCTGTGACATACGGACGGACGGACGGACAGACAGACAGACAGACGGACAGACATACCGAAACTATAAGAAAAAGGTGTTAATATTGTCCTGCCAAAAAAGACTGAAAATGTAATAATACTAGTCGGGGCTGTAACACATACATCTGCGGTAAGCATGCAATGTTGTACTGCAGAGATTGCGCAGATGTAAGAAACAATAAGACTGACTTGTAAGACTGATTTGGATTCGCTTTCGCAGTCTTATCGTAAATGTGATTGATATGTATCCTATTAATTAATATTTTAGAAGAAAAGTCTATATTTGGTTCAAGTTTTGTAACTTTAAGACAGAGGTTGTTAATTTTGTTAGTATTTTGCCACAATTTTATAATAAAAAAAATTAAGACGGTAGTTTCACATCAATTTGTTTTTATTTAATCAAAATCTCTTAAACGATAGTCGTTTTATCCAATTATTAGAATATATTGGTAAATTTCTTTTAATTATTGATATTGTGGCAATATTCTATAGGGGTCTCCTAGACCCAACCCTACTATCGATGTTACACTTTTCAACTGTGCTGACGCGGTTAATAACTCAGATACGGCCTAATAATAAAGCGGCGGACGAACAGAGAAAATCTAAGCTTCTAATATCTAAGAACTCTATTTCTATAAAATGTTATAAATATAAATAAATAATGTTTATTATTAATTTTAAAATGGTTTAGTTTCCTTCATTAATTAAGTGTAATGTTGTCGCTCGTCAAGTTTATTTCAATTTTAGGTATATAAAGCATTTTTTGTGTGTGTTTTTTTATAGATAATATATTGTGCTGTGTTAATTGGTTTTTACTGTCCTCTCATTGCTATTAAACCTGTATTAATATGTACCTATTACAAAAAAAAAATGTATGGAATAGAATCTTCAATTTTAGCTTTATTTTTGTTATCAGCTAGGAAGGAACGCCAACACCTGAAATACAGGACGTGTCCTAGTTTAAGTGTCGGAAGTTTTAAGTTATGTGTATCGACGTAGCTGAATATAAATATTGTAAAAGTGCTTTGTTCCCTTTGTATATGGCTTGAATATTTTTTTTATTATTATTATTGTAAAAATGAATGATATTTTGAAAAGAATAATTGTGGAGTTTCTTGCCGGTTCTTCTTCATAGGAAACATAAACAAGTTTTGAACCGTGCACTAGCACTATGTAAAATAAAATATTTTAAGTTGGAGTAACGTATGCTAAATAATAATAAAAAAAAATATCGATCACCATGCTCCGTTATTAACAGCATGTTCACGATTTCGGTTGATGTGAAATATGATAAGGGTCGAGAAGCGGTGACTATCAAGATGGCAGCCAATAGATTCATAATTTAAGAAAAGATAGATTTTCTACACTGATACCAGAAAATCCTAAATGTAATGAGTTTGCGAATGCGATTTCAGAATAGAAATAAAAGATATACAAAAGAATATGTTAATTTATTTCATGAAAAAACCCAAATCTAGAACGAATATTTATATGCCAGACAAATATTTGTCCCAGTGCGTGAATCGAACCCACGAAACCCAGTGCAGCAGTCTATCGATCAACCACTGCGCTGGCGAAGGGTTGTTTTTCTTGCATCTCTAAATCTTTTGCAGTTAGTACCATACAACAGTACATGACGATTCTCCTTACTACCCACATAATTTGAATTAGAATTTATTACATTAACACAGTACTGGCTGATAAGTTCATTACATTTATTCGTCTGAATGGATGGAAATTGGTTTCATTGTATTGTGTAGAAGATTGAATTTTATTTGCGTGATGAACATGAAGATTTTACAATCCAAACGACCTACTGGATGGATACGGAAAACGTGTACGGTTTTCAACAAAGTAACATTAGAAAATACGAAATAGAATCAAGCGTCACACATTCTCTTGTCCTCTTAAATAGAGATTTTACTAGCGCAATTCGTCAATGCTAAGGTAAGTTCAAAGTTGGCGCAACAGAATCAAGCGTCACTTACTCTCTTGTCCTCTTAAATAGAGATTTTACTAGCGCAATTCGTCAATGCTGAGGTAAGTTGGAAGTTGACGCAACAGAATCTAGCGTCACTTACTCTAATGTCCTCTTAAATAGAGATTTTACTAGCGCAATTCGTCAATGACGTCCCTAAAAATAATTGACGAGAGAAGCTAAAGATCGGTTTTGGCGATAAGAACGCCCATTGTAACACCCTTTGTTGTTTTTAAGTCCTTATTTAGTTCTTTTATGGTGTACAATAAAAAGTATATCTATTTATCTAAGCAGCTAATGATTTGAAAACACTGTCTGTTGGAAGCTCTCAGGCAGTCCTACGAGAACCCGAGGCTTCCCTCCATGTACTGATGTTGACCACCGGCCAGGTTTGAGTACTTTATGAGGTTTGCCTAAATGTATGTCGCATCAGGAGATGTGAAACATCGGGTCTTCTTCACGATCTGACATAGTTCTAGATAAATGTGGGCACTGACTTGGGTACTCGAACGAAAGATAATTTAAATCAAAATAACTTTATTTAACTAACGGTTTTTCACACCATTGAAACAAACACGTGCGTTGGTACTGAGCTTCTGCCAAGACTGTGCGAGGTAGACTATATCACTCCGTCCTCCCGCCAGTCCTCGCTACATCCCTTCTACCGACGATCGTGTCCAAGCGGAAGGGCGCCGCTTGCGTTTCCGGTAACTATTTATTTGTTCAGGAAACTAATTGTTAGATGGCGCTGCCCATCGCACCATAGCGCCATCAATCCACGACATGTATATATGTACCATGTAGGACGAACTATATCAAAGTAAGTAACTTTGATATTGTTCTTCAAATCGGTATGTTAGTATACAAATATCCTACTTAATATTATAAATGGTATAATAACTCTGTCTGCTACACTATCACGTCTAAACCACTTTACCAAATTTATTAAATTTGGTACAGATATGGATAAAACTTGGAGAAAGACATACGCTAGTTTTGTTTCTGAAAAGAACTTTTCCGCAAACAAAGCTGTGGACAGAAGCAAGAAACTGATATAAAATAAAGATAATATTTTGACCATCTATATTAAACTCAATAAGAGACCTCATATTATCCAACGGTGTCAGCAATCATTTGTTAGCGCTCACAGATAAAATAGCGGACAACAAACAGTAAACATCTTTAAAGTAGATTTATTGTACTCATAAAATGGAGAAATAGCCGTAATACTAGCGTTGTCTTTAGTTTTACGGCTGTTTAGAAACGACGCGTAACAGATTCAATTTTTTCCTTGTTTCATTTTCCTAAAAGTAATATTTTCTTGATTACTGTTTATTTTTACGGTTGCTAGTTTTCCTTATTCATATAAATGGTTAATTTTCAACAACATATTCTAGTACTTTGTGTCTATATTAGTGTTTATAGATATATTTAATAAACTCTAATAGGCATATTTATAAAACATATATTTTTCAGCTTCCCCAAAGCTAAAGGCTGATTTCATGATTTTCACCGCGAGTATAAAGGAACCATAAACTGATTGAAAGTAGAATAGTTTTACTGTACCACAGAATAGTGAATTTCTTAAGGTGAAAGGATTGCCCAACGTCCTTGAGCATTGAACGTGAAACAAGCGGCCAGTGCTGACCACCCCGAGCGCCCGCGCGCTCCCCCGATTGTCATAGGTATCACCGGACGCAGATACGTTCGAAGGATTTTTGTCGCTACCTATTAGCTTTTATCATCATAAATCGATTGAATATAGTCGGACTCAGAACATTTGCAATGCTTATTTTGAGAACAAAATATTCTTTAGTGAGTAGTTATTGTAGTTAGAGTGAATCAAAATATAAAAAATATCAACTTGTTTTTGTGAAAATAAATAATAACGCTTTTATCAACCGACGACAAAAAAGGAGGAGGTTATCAATTTGACGCGTATATTTTTTTTAATGTATGTTCACCGATTACTCAAAGACGGCTGAACCGATTTGAAAAATTCTTTTTTGTTTGAAAGGGTATACTTCGAAATTGGTCCCATTGTCACTTAGTCAGGATCTGATGATGGGATCCTGGAGAAATCGAGGGAACTCTTCAAATATTATAGGCACACCTATAGTGATTTGAGTATTTTTTATAGTAACTTGTGCAGTTGCATTCGAAAAGCACAATTTGTGAAGTGGACCTGATGATGAATACAACAGATGGCCACTGGAACTACTCAATATATAAGTAGGAATAATAAGTATTTCATGTGTTCCGCTTCGATTACTTGAATGTGGTTAGTTATTTTTCACTTTGCAGTGTTTTTTGGGAGTCGGTTTAATTTTTGGTAAAAAGTTTTTTTAATGTACTAAAAAAATTGGCCAAGTGCGAGTTAGACTCGCCCATGAAGGGTTCCGTAGTAACTATAATAGTATAATATATGTATATTTATTTGACGAATAAAAAAAACCTAAAAAAATTCTTAAAACTAGCTTATTTACATTTTTACAACTACGCTAAATAACTTTGTTTTTCATAGTGTTTATATGAATTACAAAGTTATATTTGCGGTTTTAGAAAATATGCTGTATCTCAAAAATTGCTGACCCGATTTCATTGAAACTATAATAAATATAACACACTTAATATATTTATTTGAAAAAAAAAAAAAACAAAAAACCTTACAAATTACTTAAAACTAGCTTATTTACAATTTTTACAACTACGCCAAATAACTTTGTTTTTCATAGTATTTGTATGAATTAAAAAGTTATATATGCGGTTTTCGAAAATATACTGTATCTCAAAAACTGCTGACTCGATCTCGTTCAAACCAATTTTGGTTGAAAGTTTACATTAAAGTCTACAGACATATATTTTTTTTAGATTTTTCACTCCATTATTATAGAAGTTAGAGGGTGGACACATTTTACCACTTTGGAAGCTTATATCTTTTAAACCATTGACTTTATGAAAGAGTGGTTTTAGAAACCCTTATATCATTTTTAAAGACCTGTCTATGGATACCACACATGCATAGGTTTCATGAAAATAAATATTTTCAGTTATAGTTCCATGTCCCTTTATTTTAAATATTATTTTATTTTTTTCTTAAAATCGGAAAGCAGTTTACAGAATACATCTACTTACTAAGTTTCACTTGTATATTCTTAACAGTTTCGGAATAAAATGGCTGTGACATACGGACGGACGGACGGACAGACAGACAGACAGACGGACAGACATACCGAAACTATAAGGGTTCCGTTTTTTGCCATTCGGCTACGGAACTCTAATAAAAAACTTTCCGAGTGCGAGTCGGACTCGCCCATGAAGAGTTCCATAGTAGCAAGCAGTTTTTCTTTCAACTTGTTTTTCATAGTGTTAATAAAATAAATAAATATATTTCAAACGAACGATATGCATGCCGAACGAGCTGTGGGCCCGTAAACCTCAAGATTGGTGCCCTGAAACAGGGACACAAGGTCGCGGCAGACCACGAAGGAGATGGCGGGACGAAATTGATGTCTTCCTTGAGAATTGGAAAGAATTGCCGCAGAACCGGGACCGTTCGAAGGAATGAAGGGAGGCCTTTGCCCAGCAGTGGGACAGTGCAGGCTAAATAATAATAATATTTCAAACAATTGACTTGGAGAAAAAATGGTTTGTGTCATTTGGCTACGACACAATAAAAACTAAAATCCAACCAACCTGCCAACCTGGTCAAGTTTAATGCAGCTAAGACCCAAGCGTGTCTCTTCTCCGCAAAAAGGAGCCAATTCGAACCGGCTCCTACTTTCCGTGGTGTAAACGTGCCGATAACCGATCATATTGAGCTTCTTGGGGTGACTTTAACATCCACACTCAATTTTGGCCCGTATATCGAGGCTAAGGCTCAGTTAGCATCAAAAAAGTTGGGAATCCTAGCCAAGGTGAGACGGTACTTCACACCGGAACAGCTGCTCAAGTTGTATCAAGCCCAGGTTCGGTCGTGTATGGAATACTGCTCTAATCTTTGGGATGGATCTGCGATATACCAACTGGACGCGCTTGAGTCTATCGAGAAGCGGGCCAAGAGACTCATTGGCAACGATGCACTGGTCGAGTCAAAGCTCCAGAGCCTTGAACACCGACGACGAGTTGCAAGTCTATCGGTTACATTTCGGGGAGCGTGCGATGGAATTACACAATCTAATTCCGCCAAGCCCATTCCATCATCGAACTACGAGACAAACGGCGAAGCGCCATCGTTACATGGTGGACATCCCACCACTACGCACAAAACGTTTTGGGAATACCTTCATTGTGCGTACGGCTAAGGAGTGGAATTCCCTGCCGGAGTCTGTGTTTCCCGATAGCTATAACCTAGGAGTCTTTAAGTCCAGAGTGAATAGGTTACTTTTAGGTAGGCGTGCTCCATCTTCGATCACATCATCACTTACCATCACGTGAGATAGTGGTCAAACGCGAACCTATTTTCAATAAAGAAAAAATATATATAATTTTATTTACTTAACATTTAGTTTAGTCCACTCGCAATCAACACTAAAACTAAATATTCACATACGTCCAAGGACAAACGAAAAGTCCGATTTTTAAATAGCTCAACCGTACCACTGTACCAAACGTACTATCTACGCTGTTTACTCTTTGACGCAAAGTTTAAAGAGCGGGGCGCGCTAACATGCGACACAGCCTCCCCGTGCGAACGCTAGGGTGAGACTGGCCCTTGCGTATGAGTGAGCGCGCGCGCCGGGCGCTAATGTAATAATATGGTATTATTGATTTAACGGCACTTAAGTAATAATTTTGTAAAATTTTGAATTTAAATTTAGTAAAGCAATAAATTCTCTATAATAGTGTGAAAGAAATATTTAAATCGGTTCAGTTATTTCAAAGCAGTAAGCAAATTATTGCAAAAATAAAGAGGATATATTCGATTTTTTTCCAAGAAAAGTATGAACAATAATAAAAAAAATCAATTTAAAATTTAAAGTCAAATATGTTACGCGTATTAGGTATTTTTTTTTATCTATTTAGTCCATCCGTCTAGTAGTAGTAGTCCTTCAAAAAGAGGTCTATTTTGTAATTTAGCCAATCCTTTCGCCTTAAAACTCATGGGTTGAGTTTACAAATTTCAAATTAATTGCAATAACCGAACTTCGTGATGTTAATTTTAACTAAAATATAGAAAAAGTTTGAAAATAAAAAAAAATTACCACACTTTTTTCTGCACATTTCTAAATCCAGAGCCACATAATTACCACGGACGCCAATTGTCCCACCCACCCTGCTCTAATTACGCCACTATGGAGACCTCTGTAGAACAATTCAGGTCACTGCTAATGAGATTCTGAACTTGTCAGGGAACCCTCTCATCGGCTGCATTACAACTAACGATGTGAAATGGGGAGAAGGTGATATTCCGATTAATTTTCAAACAATATACGTAATTAAATGAATATTAAGAAGTTGTTTATATCCACCAAAATTGTCTACCTAAAGCCCAATTTACACTTCAATAAGTACAGTAGCGAGTTAACTTGCGTCATCGGCGAGTTAAGTTGTTATTGTAGTTTGAACGGCAAAAGCGAGTTAAATAGTAAGTTGTTGATTAAGTTGAGTTAAATAGATCACGATTGATTTCGTTGTATGGCAATGTTTCTTTTATCGACAAAGAATGAGCCAGCTCTCTTTTTGTTTTCATTAAATCATGGTAAGCATTCAAATTGTAGCCTTACGCAATTAAACTGCAAGTGAAGCCACTAGCGAATACTAATTTATTTATTTAACACCAAACAATTATCTTAAAAGGTTTATCAACATTTTTTTTTTATTGATAATAGGCTCGCGTTTGACCACCATCTCACCTGATGGTAAGTGATGATGTAGTCGAAAGTGGAGCACGCTCACCTAGAAGTAACCTATTCACTCTTGACTTAAAGACCCCGAAGTTATAGTCATCGGAAACACTGAACTAATGCGATAATGTAGTCCACTTTTATTACTTATACAAAAATACAACTAAAAAATTAAAAACTAATAGCTCCTTAATCCTAGATCCCTGTACTTTTTGCTACTACAATCTCCAATGTCTGTATCATAACAAGACTAGAGAATATCTCAAAGAGAACTTGTTTAACTTGTTTGTAACTTGGGGCATCTAGTAGTTACATTTCCAAACCAAATTCGCAGACCAAACGATAACGACAGCTAAACTATTTAGCTCGATGTCCACGCTGGGGGTATCTGTAAAACGTAGCCACGGAAATTAGAACGCGGTGTGGTGAGATTAGATCCCAACGCATTTGAAATTTCACAGGTCCAACGCTATTGCTAATGTAGGTGGGATTCGCAGTTATGTGGACCTCGCTAAATTGTGACCAAGCTAGCATAACGTGTTCAGGTAATTGCCTGAATTAGGACGAATTTTGTCCACGTCGCCGTCGATTGGATGGTGAAAATTTTAGGTTGTGGTTACAAATGTCTAGCCGCATATCTGCTAGTTAAAATATTACTAGCTACTTCTATATTTTAGTTGGTCAACAGTATCTAAATGATCTGAACATTTTCATACGTTTTTGGTTTGGAGAACTTAGCGTAGTTAGCTAAGTTTTTTTTTAATTCAGTATGGTGGGCTCTTAGAGATTTTTTTAATAGTTGATAGGCTTGCGTTTGACCATAATCTCACCTGATGTTAAGCGATGATGTGGTCGAAGATGAAGCACGTTTGCCTATTCACTCTTGACTTGAAACTCTCAAGTTATAGCTATCAGGAAACAGACTCCGGCAGGGAATTCCACTACTTAGCCGTACACACAATGAAAGTATTCCCAACACGTTTCGTGCGTATGGATGGGATGTCCACCATGTAAAGATGGCGCATCGCCGATTGTCTTGTAGTCTGAAGATGTGACGGGCTTGATGGAACAAGACTGCAATTTCATCGCACACTCCGCGAAATGTAAGCAATAGAAAACTGATAGACTTGCAACACGTCGCCGATGTTCTAGGCTCTGGAGCTTTGTCTCGACCAGTTTCTCGTTGCCGATGAGCCTTTTGGCCCATTTCTCTATAGACTCAAGTTCATCAAATGAACTTCAGACGTGATTTTGTCCGCTCGGATTTCTAAACAATTTATAGTCTATATAGCACTCACTAATAATGTTTTAGCAAGAGTGAATAGGCATTTTATGGGCTCGCTCGTTCGGTCGTAGACCTCATCTTACACTTACCATCAGGTGTGATTGAGGTCAAGAGCGGGCTAATTCGTAACAGAAAGATGTACTATAATTATATTTCTTTGATCACAAAGACACGTCACGTCACTCACAGTTTTATTTAAATTACATTTATCTCACTTATTGACAAACTAGAACTTCAGACGTGATTTTGTCCGCTCGGATTTCGAAATAATTTATAGTCTACATATATAGCACTCACTAATAATGTTTAAGGAAGAGTGAATACGCATTTTCTGGGCTTGCTCGTTCGATCGTAGACCTCATCTTACACTTACCATCAGGTGTGATCGAGGTCAAGAGCGGGCTTATTCGTAATAAAAAAAACCAATGGAAAAAAAATAGGTTCATTAGTTCCGGAGATTACCTCCTACATTATAAACATACAAATAAACTTTACCTCTTTATGATATTAGTACACATAACTCCAAATAAAAATTTAGCACTTTACAGTGTCATATTTTATTGCATTATTATTTTACACAGCCGTGACCATCGCTGGTTTATAGTCCGTCGCAATATACATATCCCATAAAAAACAATACTTGTCAAAAAAACCAAGTCTCGCAACTCAATTCTTCTACCGTAAGAAGTTGTGAGATCCGTGTAATAAATACCAATTCGGTTATTAAATTATTCAGTCCTTACTTAAGGGACCTTCTGTCTTAAGTTCTTACGTAATTATCTAACCTAACAATATCTTATAGTGACCATATCAATATTAAAAATCTTTAACGTTTTAAATAAATAGATTGACTCGGCCATCGCATGAAAACACAATATATTATCTCACAAGTAATACATACATATATAAATTAGATTGTTTTTGCGATTGCCAAGTCAATCTATTTATTTAAAACGTTAAATATTTTTAATATTGATATGGTCACTATAAGATATTGTTAGGTTAGATAATTACGTAACAACTTAAGACAGAAGGTCCCTTAAGTAAGGACTGAATAAATTAATAACCGACTTGGTATTACACGGATCTCACAACTTTTTACGGTAGAAGAATTAAGTTCCGAGACTTGGTTTTTTGACAAGTATTGTTTTTTATGGGATCTCATTTATTTTTGTAGATAGTCCTACTTTTTTCCTTTCCGGTACCTTGTACTTCTTGTATACCAACAACGAATTTTCTTAAAGCCTTTTCTTTATCTTATGAGCTTTTCTTATTTTTGTAGGTAGCCTTCCTTTTTTCTTTTCCTGTACTACTTCTTGAGCTTCAGCTACAGTTGTTTTCAAAGCCCACTCCCTGTCTCTATGGATTTTTCTCAGAGGCTTTGATGTTAAAACTTTTGACTAATCTGGACGGTAAATTAGTCTATTGTATTCACAAATTGAGGATTTCTGCGCTTTAAATACTTCCAAAGTTGACATTAATTAGATGTAAACCGCCCAAACTTGTAACTCTCGAAAGTGCCACGTAAGCTTGACCGGATGTGAATACTGCAGAACCGATATCCATCAGCGCATTATTTAGACTTAGGCCCTGACTATTGTCTATAGTTATAGCATAGGCTATACATACGGGAAACTGTTCGCGATGAACATAAGCTCTATTAATAATTTCAAATTTAGTTTTGACCGGACCAAGCTCGTAAACATGTTCTTTACTATAATTATGTGATGTATATTTTCTTAATGACTTTTGTATTTTCCGGATCAACCTTTACTTTTTGCACTCTACCGATAGAACCATTAACTAAACCAAGACTCACGGTAATATTTCGCCTTAGCATGACTTTTGCTCCTATTTTTATAATTAAATTCTCTTCCAGGCCCGCAGTCATAGAAACATCATCTTCATATTTTTTTATGCATTCATGAGCTCTTTTTGTTAGGTATCTGGGGCAATCTATGCTATCTACAGCTGTAAGTTTTATTTCGGGATGTTGGAGAGATCTAAGCCTTGCAGTATTTAGTTGTTGACACATGTTTTTTGTAGGTAATAAGCAAATGGTATCATTAGGAAGTTTCGAGAGGTGTTCAATTGTTTTAACTAATCTGTTTTTTTTTTTATTTTTTATTTGCGCCATTTGAATCGAATTTCGATTTGAATTTGAATCTTATTCTATTTATCATTTCAACAAAGTCAGAATCATTGAGGTGTCGCATGTTAATTATGAGTTCATCGTATAACCTGGGGTCTTTAAGTCAAGAGGGAAACCTCCAGATAGGTTACTTCGAGGCAAGCGTGCTCCATCTTCGACCACATCATCACTTACCATCAGGTGAGATGGTGGTAAAAAAAATAATTAAAGAAAAAAAAAACGACATTGATAAATATTTTAGTTTTTCCTTGAATCATACAATAAACACTAATTGAATTCTAAATTTGAAGCTTCTACGTCTGCTAGAAGTGCCTTAGACTTTTGATGATTGGTCAGTCAGTGAGTGACAAAATTAACAAACTTTGACTCGTTATAATTCTTAAACTACAGGTTCAAATTGAATGAAATTTGAAATATACCGTGTTTATACAATGTCTGCTTGGTTACTGAAAGTTCAGGCTTATAGTTTTATCCACAACAAAGTTATAGGGGGTCGAAAATGGCCTGAATTGCTTCGAGAAAAGTATGGTACGGCCGTGCCGCGTTTTTGCTCGACTTGGCGGGGGCACTGCCGTGCCCCCAGATCTTCATACAAAGTTATAGAGGCACAGTTGAAATCGCGCAGCAGAATAACAAATCCTGAATTATCGCGTTCCATTCAAATTCGAATACGGAACACAAATAAGGAGCGGCCAAAACAAGACTTATGCCAGCCAATTGTAGTGGTAAAAAAATATATAAATGTCTATTTTTGGGTCATATCCTTTTTGTATGACTACTCGTATACGGGAATCGTACTGATATAATAAAGTTAGAATGTTTTTGGTACAATATTTTTTGGATAGGTAAACCAATCATTATTATCTACTTAGCCTTTTTTCAACTATGTTGGGGTCAGCTTCTAGTGTAACTGGAGGCAACTGAGTACCAGTGTTTATGGAAAGTCTGCCTGTCTGACCTACACAACCCAGTAACTACATCGCACTATAACCCTTGTAAGGTTTCCACTTACGTTATAACATCATTCATGGTTTAGAATTTCCTAATATTCTGATATTAAGTTATTTTTATATAATACTTTGTTTGTTTACGTTTCTGGAAAGTCATTAGTGACAGGACTAGTTTTCTTCTTAATTCATCGCTGGAGTTAGGTTAGGTCGTATATGTAACTGATATTGTACCTCGTGATAAATTACTTTTATTCTTTTTATTCTAGAACCTCGATTCAAAAACCGAAAAGTCGATGTAATGAGAGAGATGACGAAGAGCGGTCAGTCTACGCCTGGAACACAAACAGTGAAGAAGTCTGCAAGTAAAACGGCTTGGTCGCCTCCTAATACACAAGTCGTGGTCCGGACCTCCAGACGCCCTCTTCGTTCTGCTGCTGAGGCCTACCGACTGAAGGCCAGGCGTCCGCAGCCACCTCTTTGTACTGCCCTCTTCGTGCTGCCCTCTTCGTTCTGCTGCTGAGGCCTACCGACTGAAGGCCAGCCGTCCGCAGCCACCTCTTCGTGGTGTGCTGCTCTCTTCGTTCTGCTGCTGAGGTCTACAGACTGAAGGCCAGCCGTCCGCAGCCACATCTTCGTTCCGCTTTTATCATCCGCTCCACTTATCATAGACCCTCCCGTCATCTCTTGTGCCTTAGGATTCAAAATTGTATAAATTCCTTTATAAATTTGTGCCTTAGGTTTCCAGCAAATGTTTATAATTTCTTTTATAAACGGGTTCTAAAAACGTTACACCCTTGGCGAGACCAGTGTCAGATTTTCTGGCTTCTGATTACACGTAACGTCGATCAAAGATGTACAGACGCCAGCACGTCAATCTACCCCAATCTGTCAAATTTTACCAATCGAACATTAACCTTCCACTATTGTGATAAGGTTGAAAATCTATTAAAGAAATTTGACAGATTGAGGTAGGCGTCTGTACAAATGATGGCCGGGACCAACGGCTTAACGTACTTTCCGATGTACGGAGGAATCTCAATAACGTTAAGCTGGTCACCCATCTACAGACCAACCTCGGCAAACAATCGCTGTAATGGGGCGTGCAAGTGAAAGCTAATCGCAGATGGCGCCACCACCGTAAGAACCTTTGTCACCTTAGAACAACAACGCATAGAAGGATAGTACAAGTGCAAAAAGTGAGGCAACTAAAACTTAGCCATTTTTGGCTAACTTTGCTCGACGAGCCGTCAGTATTCAAGGTCACATTCTGCCGAACAGAGCTCGCGAGTAAATAATTTAAAACGACCGTTTGTAGCGTAAAGGGATGTCATAGTCCTTCATGAAAACAAAAAACGTGTAATCAAATTACATTTCACAAGTAAATACTTACATTTTATTCATTATATTTAAGTAAATCGACCATCAAACAAAAATTCTAATAACCTAACTTATGACAATTCAATGTTGCTATCCGTGAGGAAAAAAATACCCATATTGATTTCTTTTGTGCTTATATTTGTTTAAAAAAAAATATAGTTTTGGTGGCAATTATGTATGCGTCAAACTAAACTATATTTATTTACCTACAGTGTTTTATAACTAAAAGTTACTGTTAGTTCGAAGAGTGGCATCATAAAGATGTAGTAATATTTTTCTATTTCATAAATACAACACATACTTTTAATTGATATCAAACGAGATTTTTCAAGCAATTAATACATTTCTATAATATCATTATAACACATTATGACATTACACATCAAACATTCTAAACGCAATAAACGATATCTGATTTCGTTTACCTTCCGTAAATATATGTCATATAAGTCATATTACATGAAAAAACATCATCTTATTTAGTTTCATAACATAAAATACTTGATTTGATCCAGCAACATAATAGTGCGTTTTCCCATTTTTGTGGTAATGGTACTGGTAATGGTATCACTGAAAGCTATATTTGTGTGCGTTTGAAGAACGTAGACACATTCGGCTCACGCAAACAAAGAAAATAAAGTGGACACAAGAAATCGCTCGTGTTTTATTCTAGACGCCTCTTCTATGCGTTGTTGTTCTAAGTTTGTCACTGTCAGTGTTAGTTAGATTGTGAGATATTATATAGTTATCTGTATCATCTATGGTTATCTGTGGTAATATTTTTATTTTTCATTTCATTGATTTCAATTGATTTCTGTACAATTTTCCGATTAAAGAACATAATACATGTTCTTTACTCAAAAAATTCTCAATAACTGTCTCTAATTTAGGAATTCATTACTGTTCCATAGAGAAACTGCTTTGATATTGGTAAGTGTGCTACTAGCGCCACTTTGACAGTTGCACGCCCCATTATTTGGCCACGGGCTCCTCAAAATTAACAGCTCCGCACAGAGAATAGAAATATTTTGCAATAGGTGATACAAGGGTAACATTTAGGCTTTTGTAACTAGGTGAATTACAAGCCGACTCACTAAAAAGCGGGAAAAAAAACTTAGTAGTAGTAGGTAGTCGGTGTCTTTAGTTTTTTACACGTTTTCGTTTTTAACACCGCCTTCCGAAATTAAAGTTATTTTTCCCTTTGCAGTGTTTTTTGGGAAGTCGGTTTTATTTTTTGTTAAAAAGTTTTTTTTTCCATTTTTAGTTAGTCGGCTTGTAATTCACCTAGTTACAAAAGCCTAAATGTTACCCTTTTATCACCTATTGCAAAATATTTCTTTTCCCTATTTGTTTCCTTAGCTGTTAATTTTTGAGGAGTATTCCTGGTACTTCACTATCATCTCCTCATCACCATTATGCATTGTGACGAGCATAAAGTGTTTTACAACCATATCCAAGTAATCGAATCGCAACCAATGAAATACTTATTACTACTTGAGTTGTTCTAGTAGCCATCTGTGGTCTTCATCATCAGTTCCACTTCACCAAATGTTGCTTGCTTTTCAAGAGAAACTGCATAAGTTACTATGAAATATACCAAAATCGCTATAGGTGTGCCTATAATATTTGAAGAGTTCCCTCAATTTCTCAAGGTTTCCATTATCAGATCCTGATTTCATGACAATGGGACCAATTAGAAAGTATACCCTCTCAAACGAAAAAAGAATTTTCTAGCTTTTTCTATCTTCGAGTTATGAGGTAACATACATAAAAAAACTTTAAACCGAACTGAGTACCTTCTCCTTTTTTTGAAGTCGGTTAAAAATAAAAAGAATTGATTCAAATCAAACCAACTTACTCATTTATTAAAATTTTTAACCGACTTCAAAAAAAGGAGGTTTACAATTCGTCTTGAACTTTTTTTTTTTTTTTTTTTTTTTTTTTTATGTATGTTACCTCATAACTCGGAGATGGCTGGACCGATTTGAAAAATTCTTTTTGCGTTTGAATAGGTATAGTTTCTAGTTGGTCCCATTGTTACGAAATCAGGATCTGATGGTGGGATCTTGGAGAAATCGAGGGAACTCTTCAAATATTATAGGCACACCTATAGCGTTTTGGGTATTTCTTATAATACCTTGAGCAGTTGCTTCCGAAAAGTGCCATTTGGGGAAGTGGAACTGATGATGAAGACCACAGATGGCCACTGAAACTCCTCAATAATAAGTATTTCGTGGATTGCGATTCGATTACTTGAGTACGGATGTTAAACACTTTATGCTTGTCACAATACATATATGGTGATGTAGAGTTGATGGTCAAGTACCAGGAGAACTCCTCAAAAATTAACGGCTATGCATCGGAAAAAGCAATATTTTGTAAAAGGTGATAAGTTGTTGACATTATGGCTTTTGTAACTAGATAAATTACAAACCGACCCACTAAAAAGCGCGAAAAAAATTTTTTTGCAAAAAATAGAACCGACTTCCATATCAAAACACTACAAAGGCAAAAATAACTTTAATTTCGGAAGGCGGTGTCTTTAGTTTTGTATATATTTTCGTTTTTGACACCGCCTTCCTATTGTTTTTTTAATTGGCCTAAAAAATTAAAAATGCTGCCTAAAGTTACTATTCCGCGCGCACGAAGTCACGGGCACAGCTAGTTTTAAATATGTACAGGTATGTCATTTAAGATGGTTACATGCATTCCCACGTCCTTGCACCACACACATTATTATGATTTGGTATTTTATACGTGGCTCAGTAGGACAAACAACGTAACGACTGCAACCTTTTGTATTTCTGAATGCTACTAATACTGTGGAAGTTATCACTAATGACGCGTAAACGTATCTTGTCGAAGACATTTACAACTTGACAGTGCTTAAATAAACCCTTTTCGTTATGATTAAATTGATTTTTTATGTGACTTGAACAATCGTTAATAAAATTCGCAACTGTAAATTATAAATGTCCTCGACGTAGGTTTTGTATATACGTCCGTAGCTACCAAAGTAGGTACTGAGGCCATAATCAATTACAAAATCAGCCAGTATAAATCTTTGGTGCATGGTACGGAGTTCTAAGTATCCTGTATGGTAACATTGGTAACTTATACTTAAGTTTCGTGCTTCATCTTCGACCACATCATCGCTTACCATCCAGGTGAGATGGTGGTCAAACGCGAACCTATAACAAATAAAAAAATATTAAAAAAATATGACAGGTGGATGGCCATGATTTCTCTATCTTTGTAAGTACATGTAACTATAATATAATTTACCATATTCATACATATCCATCCAAATAATATGTATGAATAGTGGAATAAATGATGATGAAAATAAATGAATTCTATTTTATGATATTATGTTTTTTTTTTTGTGTTAACACTATTATTATCATTATTTTTTTCCAATATAATTTTCACGTACATCCACTCTATCTCTTCACCACTTATCGTTGACTGGTAGAGAATGCCTACGGCATTAAATCCGCCTTTGTACCTATGTGCATAAAGTGTAAATAAATAAATAAACCTCTGCTTACCCTTCGTGGAATACCGACTTGATTTTATGTTTACAAAACAACGTGCAAGAAAAATGTCACAGAAAAACTTCCTATTTCCTATTTTTATTACAGCATCCTGTCGAATGCGCAAAGCGTATAAGCCAAATGAAATGTATCGAGTATCGTATTGAAATTTATACCCCTGAGAATTGATACGATTTTATTGTTTTATTTATTTGTAACGAGAAGAAATGACGGCCATTATTTTTAGGGTTTATTGGTGAAATGTTTATGGAAATTGTTTGGGGACGAAATTCAAATAAATCGATTCTGCAAAAGATACTTATCTTTGTAAAATGTACTGTCTGAAATAATAACTTTATTAAAGTACTAAAATCTTTCTACCGCGATCTTGATGAAAATGATGTGTAATTATAAACATATACCTACTATCGTTTTGTACTTGTTACGTGATTATTGTAGTTAGGTCTATGGATTGCAGGTGTATCCATGGAAATGAAAAAAATTGGCCAAGTGCGAGTCAGACTCGCCCATGAAGGGTTCCGTAGTAACTGTAATAATATAATATAATAATTGTGATCGAGAGGTCACGAGTTCGAATCCCACCCATTACACTATTGCCGTGAGCCCACTCTAGACACAAGCATATTTAGCTTAGTTGGAGGGGTTAACAAGATTGCTAGTAATGTGAATGCTACCCACATTGCTAGTTATCTTTTTAATTAAAAAAAAAAATGTATAGTTATTTGATGAATAAAAAAAAAACCTTAAAATTTCTCAAAACTAGCTTATTTATTTACATTTTTACATCTAAGCTAAATAACTTTGTTTTTCATAGTGTTTGTATGAATTACAAAGTTATATTTGCGGTTTTATAAAATAAACTGTATCTCAAAAACTGCTGAGCCGATTTCATGCAAACCAATTTTGGTTGAAAGTTTACATTAAGGTCTACAGACATATATTTTTTTAGATTTTTCACTCCATTATCATAGAAGTTAGAGGGGGGGGGGGACACATTTTACCACTTTGGAAGATTATATCTTTTAAACGATTGACTTTATGAAAAAGTGGTTTTAGAAACCCTTATATAATTTTTAAAGACCTGTCTAATACCACACACGCATAGGTTTCATGTAAAAAAATATTTTCAGTTCTAGTTCCATATATGGGGACTCCCCTTTATTTTAAATATTTTTTAATTTTTTTCTTTAAAATCGGAAAGCGGTTCACAGAATACATCTATCTACTAAGTTTCACATGTATAGTCTTAATAGTTTCGGAATAAAATAGCTGTGACATACGGACGGATGGACAGACAGACAGACAGACAGACAGACAGACAGACTGACGGACAGACATATCGAAACTATAAGGGTTCCGTTTTTATATCATAAATATTTTTTTTGAGAAACAAGACAAAAATAATGACAACGAGGAAAGTATTCTAAAAAATGGATCCAGTTTGCGTTTGGGTTACTACTTTCTCACAATAGTATCTAATACATTCAAATAAGAATGTTGCCTTTTACTTTGAACTAGGAATTTGTATTGCGGCCCCTTTTTTATTATGATTACTTGTAGATCCATCTGTCGCAGTACTTCTAATATCTTTGAAGTGGTGACAGACCCTTGTCCAATTAACCATGGCTTACTACTAGGTCTATATTTTTCATACTAGCGTCGACTATGGATAAAATGTGTTTATTTTTTTATATGGTCATCACTTCACAAGCCTGCAGTAGGTAGCAGACTGCGTCTAATTAGTTGGTTTACGTAATCCGTAGTTTATTTTTGTGCAAAATTGCACTTATTTCTGTTTTAATTTCGATAACTCTCATAATCATAACTCATAATGGCCAGACATAACCTATAAAACTCTCTTCTTTTTAGGACCTCCTTTAACAGCGAACTTTAAGGCAAAAGTGATCAGGAATTGAAACTCAATGAATGTTAGGGAATCTGCCATTGTTTTTTTATTTAACTGAGCCTTGCGACATATCAAATTTGTCAGAACCAAACGTATTTTGGTTCACGTATAAAATACAAATCAATAATTAATGAAATCTTAAAATTTTTCCCTTATCACAGTGACTAATAAATAAACCTTAAATTAAAAAAAAAACGTGAAGATTTTGTGTCTATCCCTGGTTTACAATTAAGTATTGTTTTAACGTTTAATTCGTTTTGTTTATGTATTCATTCCGTATGTCCGATTTGTCAGTTCTTCGACCATTTTTTTTAATAATTTGACCATGAAAGTCCTGACTGACTTCAATTTCGTTTCACTAATGGGTATAAATGTTAAAAACAATGCGGACGTATAGGCACATTTTAAAAAAGCAAACCTCAATCTTCGATTATCCCAAATTTTCTTAGATTATTTTTTAACTTTCTTAGAGTTACGAAGAAACACCAAAAGATATGCCCCGGGTGAGGATCGAACTCACGACCTTAAGATTATGAGACTTACGCGCTGCCTACTGCGCCACCGAGGCGGATGGTAGGCTACCCAAATTAGCTATTTAATTATTTTTCTTACAATTTGTTATCTCTCGTTTGCTCATCTACACATATATTATTTTAAATCACATGTTCTGGTATTCTATAGCGGACACACACAATTATTACAATTTTAATTGGAGACAAAAACCTACACAAACCGATATTACCAGGAACATAAAAATATGGGTTGGTTATTCATTACCAAAAATTGCGTAATACTTTGATTCTATCCAGATAACTTCATGTTATTATGTACATAAAACGTTGTGTTCAATCTAGGTAGGGTTCAGTGGACTTATCTGCTACTTCACGCCTAGTTAACAAAAATGTAATACCTATATTATACCAAAATAAAATCAGTTATATTCCTTTAGCTGCATATGTGTGTTATATTTGTGTTATAAAATGAATTCTATGACCTTAATATGAGCAGTGGTACCCTATGATTGTTTAAAGTAAGGTCGTGGTTTCAAACCCAGACAGGAACATTACCTACTATGTGTAATTTCTATTATCACTTCATCTGTTAAAACGACAAAGGAAAACATCGTAACGAAATTGGCACGCCCTATGACAAAAAAACCCAAGACATGCGACATCCACCGACTCAAACTTATAGGCCCACGTAGATCACTCCCTTTTATAATAGGCTAATTATGTTATATTACAAATGAGAACAACTTGATACAACACTGAGCACGGAATCTACTCGTATACAAAATTGGCGATTGTCCTTCGATTTATTCCTTCCTGTTTTGTTAACAGCATTCACTCGTGCTACAATTATTCAAAATTCAAGTGGTATTGGTGTATATTTTTGTAACAAATCTAGTGGAGATAAGCTATCGAACAACACTCGTACATAAACTTTATCAACATTTCACTGAGATTATTTATGTAAACATTGGATTTGTTTGATAAGGAATCAATAATCAACCGAAAATTTTCGTGCAAAACACTTGCATTGATTTATTATTATTGGTTGCCACGAAGACATCATGAAATGCAAAATATTATGTATTCCGTACCACCAACGACGTACCACACATGACCCGTAAGCTTTTAAAGCAAGATTGAACGGGCATCTTCTGGGTTCACTCGTTCCATCGTAGACCTTATTTAACGCTTACTATCAGGTGAGAGTGGGGTCATTAACGAGCTCATCCGTAATAAAAAAAAGTGTTTTCTTATTTCAAGATCACCTTGACGTACACGCAATTCTTAGTATACTTTAATAAGAAACTAATTTCCACAGGTTTTAGATGCGATGCTTCAGTCGTGCTAACGTAATTAATTGTGTCCATTTTGAACTTCTAAGAACGGGTTGATATTTGCTGCACCTAAGAAATTCTAGCGTAACCTTCATTTATAAAAAGTAACTCTTATAATATACAATGTAATGTAATGTATAAAGTAAGAGCTGTGTTATAGCCCCATGTTTATAGGCACAACTTGCAAATTGTTGGTTTGGTTAGCTTGAATCTAGGCAGGTATAATTACTACGTGTAATTTTCATCATCACAATGTGTGCTTTTAAAATCGTGTAGGAAAACATCATGAGGAAACTCGCATGTGTACGTAGTAGGACAGAAAAAGTCGCCGTAATTCTAATTTATGATTTTTTTTCTGTTTTCGATCATGTCTAAAGATCGATTTCATCACTTATGTACCTATTTAACGGTAGAGAACGTGACTCATTCGTCATACGTACTTTACGTATTTAGACTTTAGAATTTTTGTTTTTTTTTTTATACTAACAATGTGGGTAGAATTATATAAAAGAAGGAGGTTGGCTGGATGGAGTGACGACCGACACGGCTCACGCTCAATGGTCTCGTGCAGAGACTAAGTGCGGAAACCAAACCAAAGAAGAAGAAGAAGAAGAAGTGGGTAGAATTCACATTACTAGCAATCTTGTTAACCCTTCCAACTAAGCTAAATATCCTTGTGTCTGGAGTGGGTTCACGGCAATAGTGTAATGGGTGGGGTTCGAACTCGTGACCTCGCGATCACAAGTCCGAAATCTTATCCATTAGGCTATTGTCGCTTAATTCCACCAACAACCTTTTTACTCGTCGTAAGTATTTCGTCATAGTTTATTTATTGTATGGCAAATACGAAACTGAAGTCTACTAGGATTTGCAAAACTTCAAGAAACCTCCTTGATTTTAAAGTGAATGAATCACACAAAATAGTAGGTTATACGTATAGTATATGTGAAACGTTCAAAGGCCCTACATCCATACTATACTAATATTATAAATGCGAAAGTAACTCTGTCTGTCTGTCTGTCTGTCTGTCTGTCTGTCTGTCTGTTACCTTTTCACGCCTTAACCGCTGAACCGATTTACATGAAATTTGGCACGGGAATAGTTGAAGACCCTGGGAAGGACATAGGATAGTTTTTATCCCGATGTAAGGTTCCCGCAGGATAGTTTTCGAATTGTATCTTTGTTTGTCTTTCACGCAAAAACTACTGAACGGATCTCAATGTTTGGTAAGGAGACAGTTGACATCCTGTAAAAACACATAAGCTACTTTTTATCCCGGAATTCCCACGGGTTTGGGATTTACGCGGGGAAAACCTCCCACTCGAACGAAGTCGCGGACAAAAGCTATCCATACTTTAATACTAATAATATAACTCCATACTTCCATATCCATATCCATACTATCCATACTTCCATATCCATCAATACTTCCAAACTAATCCATACTAATATTATAAATGCGAAAGTAACTCTGTCTGTCTGTCTGTCTGTCTGTCTGTCTGTTACCTTTTCACGCCTTAACCGCTGAACCGATTTACATGAAATTTGGCATGGGAATAGTTGAAGACCCTGGGAAGGACATAGGATAGTTTTTATCCCGATGTAAGGTTCCCGCAGGATAGTTTTCGAATTGTATCTTTGTTTGTCTTTCACGCAAAAACTACTGAACGGATCTCAATGTTTGGTAAGGAGACAGTTGACATCCTGTAAAAACACATAAGCTACTTTTTATCCCGGAATTCCCACGGGTTTGGGATTTACGCGGGGAAAACCTCCCACTCGAACGAAGTCGCGGACAAAAGCTATCCATACTTTAATACTAATAATATAACTCCATACTTCCATATCCATATCCATACTATCCATACTTCCATATCCATCAATACTTCCAAACTAATATTATAATATTACGAAAGTAACTGTCTGTCTGTTACCTTTTCATGCCTAAACCGCTGAACCAATTTAGATGAAATTTGGCATGGGAATAGTTTAGGACCCTGGGAGAGACATAGCATAGGTTTCGTCCCGGAAATCATTCCTAAAGTATGATAAGATGTAAAAGGGGTGTTAGAATTTCGTATAGGGAATCAATAATGTCCCCGCCCTACCCACACACATAATACACTTAGACCGCTAAACCGATTTGGATGATGTTTGGTATGGAGATAGTTTTAGACCCTGGAAAAGACAGTATAGTTTTATTCCCGGAAATCATTCATAAAAGATGTAAAAATGGTGTTGGAATTTTGTATAGGGAATCAATGATGTCCCCGCCATCCCCACCCACATAATATACTTGACCGCTAAACCGAATTGGATGAAATTTGCTACGGATATAGTTTTAGACCCTAGAAAAGACATAGGATGGTTTTAATCCTGGAAATCATCCCTTAAGGATGTAAAGGGGTGTTGGGACTTTGTATTCCCCCTCTCAATTCATTCAAATCGCGTATTCAAGAACCACTCATAACAGTTTTTTTAAATTACACACACTGCATGTAGGCTATACAAATCTTTGTTTAGAGCTGGGGTCGAACCCACGTCATGCACCAGTTAATAGTTACGTCAACCGTGTCGCTTAAATTTTAACCAATCAAGTTAATATACGAATCATTTCTATTTCAAAATCGGGGCAATATGCGTTTGCCCTTTTGAAAATAGGAGAAGATCGTGTGGCAATAGATATCAACGGGATGATTTATTTGATCTGAACTGAATCTGAAACTGAAACTGAAGCTGAAACTGAAGCTGAAACTGTAGCTGAATCTGAAACCAAAACTGAAGCTGAAGCAGAAACTGAATCTGAAACTGAAACCAAACTGCAGCTGAAGCTGAAACTGGAACTGTAGCTGATTCTGACGCTGAAACCAAACTGAAGCTGAAACTGATGCTGAAACCAAAACTGAAGCTGAAACTGAAACTGAAGCTGAAAATTAAGCTGAAACTGTAGCTGAATCTGAAACTGAAACCAAAACTAAAGCTGAAGCTGAAACTGACGCCGAAACCAAACTGTAACTGAAACTGAAGCTGAAACTGAAACCAAACTGAAGCTGAAACTGATGCTGAAACCAAAACTGAAGCTGAAGCTGAAACTGAAGCTGAAGATGAAACTGAAGCTGAAAATTAAGCTGAAACTGAAACTGAAGCTGAAACTGAAACTGAAGCTGAAACTAAAGCTGAAGCTGAAACTGGAATTGTAGCTGAAACTGACGCTGAAACCAAAACTGAAGCTGAAGCTAAAACTGGAACTGTAGCTGAAACTGACGCTGAAACCAAACTGAAACTGAAGCTGAAACTGAAACCAAACTGAAGCTGAAACTGAAACTGATGTTGAAACTAAAGCTGAAGCTGAAACTGGAACTGTAGCTAAAGCTGATACTGAAACCAAAACTGAAGCTGAAACTGACGCTGAAACCAAACTGAAACTGAAGCTGAAGCTGAAACTGGAACTGTAGCTGAAACTGACGCTGAAACTGAAGCTGAAACTGAAACCAAACTGAAGCTGAAACTGAAATTGATGCTGAAACTAAAGCTGAAGCTGAAACTGGAACTGTAGCTGAAACTGACGCTGAAACCGAAACTGAAGCTGAAGCTGAAACTGGAACTGTAGCTGAAACTGACGCTGAAACCAAACTGAAACTGAAGCTGAAACTGAAACCAAACTGAAGCTGAAACTGAAACTGATGTTGAAACTAAAGCTGAAGCTGAAACTGGAACTGTAGCTAAAGCTGATACTGAAACCAAAACTGAAGCTGAAACTGAAGCTGAAAATTAAGCTGAAACTGTAGCTGAATCTGAAACTGAAACCAAAACTGAAGCTGAAGCTGAAACTGGAACTGTAGCTGAAACTGACGCTGAAACCAAACTGAAGCTGAAACTGAAACTGATGCTGAAACCAAAACTAAAGCTGAAGCTAAAACTGAAACTGAAGCTGAAACTGTAGTAACATACATAGTGAACGTAGTCCAAGATACAGATAATTTAATAGACCACGTTTATTCTGATTTGAAAACAAATATGAGGGATAAAGAATGGCTGCGTGAAAGAGTAATTTTGGCACCAACTAACGAAATTGCAGGGCAGATCAACGAAAAGATTATGTCTCATGTGGATTGTGATGTTGTTGAGTATCTGTCCGTCGACATTGTCATGGATACAAAGCAAGTGACGTCGTACTCGGTAGAGTTTA
This sequence comes from Tholera decimalis, assembly GCA_943138885.2. NCBI lineage: Eukaryota > Metazoa > Arthropoda > Insecta > Lepidoptera > Noctuidae > Tholera > Tholera decimalis. The sequence continues at coordinate 18,218,521 of OW964573.2, read as the reverse complement.
TCAACTCTCTGGAATTGTCAGGGTGCCCCATCACATTATTTGAGGCTTTAACTTGGTGTCCCAGTCCTGTTGATGCGTAATCAGGGACCAAGGACGCACCAAGGCTCTGTAATGGCATGCGACTACAAATTACATACCTTGGATGCAATGTTTTCAAGCAATAATTATGACAGGTACAGCAAGCGGTGAAAACGTATTTATTCCTCACATTCAGTTCGAAAAACTCAAATTTCCCCTAAAAGCGGCATTCGCAATGACCATAAACAAAGTTCAAGGACAGACACTGAAAGTCGCAGGTGTACATTTAGAAAAAGACTGCTTTTCCCATGGGCAATTGTATGTGGCGTGCTCACGAGTATCAAGCGTACAAAATCAACACGCCAAGGACTTGAAAACCAGAAACGTAGTTTACAAAAATGTATTGTAAACTACGTTTTTGGTTTTAAAAAGATACATTTTAAATACTAACTGTCTGTCTGTTTTTGGGGATGGATGGACCCTGGTGATGGTTTTTTAAATATTATATGCGTTTTTTAACCACCCAAAAAGATATGGTACACCTTTTTGGCAACAAGAATTATTGACAAAGTGTAAATTAACGCGGGCGAAGCCGCGGGCAAATAATACATATATGTACGAGATTGAATAACGAACTTTATTCAATCACGTACATTTGTTCCTCTAAATATCGAATTTCTAAGAGTTCTGGAACGAAAGAAAAACTCGTTTATTGGCATTTACGCACAAAAAAAAACATTATATAAGTATAATGTTTTTTTGTGCGTAAATGCCAATAAACGAGTTTTTCTCTGTTAGTAATAAAACCAACATTTCAACTTTATTACAATTTATTTGGAAGAAGAAAAAATCCAGAATTTTCCAACCATTGATATTAGCAATGTAACTAATGTATGCCGTCTAGCTATCAAAACTTCAGCGCCTCTGTATAAACTGAAAACAAAAGAATTACAATGAGAATTTCCAAATCTTAAGAAAACGAAATTGGCAAAATATCTTTGGAGCTGACATTGAGTTATTACTTATTGGCGGGTGGTCTAAGGAATAAAGGAAGGTAGTATTAGAAAACCTATCAATCTGTTTTGACTCTTTTTCTAAGTTACGTGAAAAAGAAAAGTAACACGAAAAAGTGAAAATCTTGTAGGTCTGATGCGTTTGTTTTAGGAAAATTGCACACAGATTTAAGTGTATCTATCCAGACAGTGCAAGCATTATTCAGATAATATATAGCTCAACTTAGAACTTTAAAGAGCTCAACGATTTGACGAACAACAACAACGTAGGTAACAACGTTTGGGTGGGCCGCATAAAGTACTCCAACTGCCAGACAATCATGTTTATTCTGATGTTTATACAACCTCCATAACACACATATTAACGATAAATACACACACTTTCACATTACATCGGAATCCTACACAAGGTGAGGCGGTACTTCACGCCTGGACAGCTTCTAAATCTGTATAAAGCACAGGTCCATTCCAGCGTGGAGTATTGCAGCCACTTGTGGGATTGCTCTGCAAAGTACCAGCTTGCTGCATTGGACTCGATCGAGCGCAGAGCTAAAAGGCTTATAGGCGACGAGGTGCTGGTGGACAAGCTTCATAGCCTGGCTCATCGGTGAACCGTTGCTTGCCTGTCGGTTTTCTACAGATTGTACTTCGAGGAGTGTGCGCAGGAGCTCCATGACCTGATTCCTCCATCTCCATTTCACTACCGGTCTACCAGACGCACGGCTGGGTACCACCCACACTTGGTTAATATACCGTCTTGTGATAAGCGCTTCTCTTCCACATTTATTGTGCGCACAGCCAAACTGTGGAATTCTCTGCCGGCTTCTGTGTTCCGTGCCACTTATGACCTTTCAGCCTTTAAAGCACGAGTAAATAGGCATCTTCTGGGCTCGCTCGTCCCATCTTAGACCTCATCTATCGCTTACCATCAGGCGAGATCGAGGACAAGAGTGGGCCCATCGGTGATAAAAAAAAAAAAACATAATTATAAAAACTTATCATCGTATTAACTGTCTTGGTGGCCTAGCGGTCGCAAGGGGTCTCGTGTTCGATTACCGGGTTGGGCAAAAAGTGTTATTGGGTTTCTCTGGTAGAAATTTCTCAGTAGTAGCCCGGAGTTTGGAAGTTGGTGGTGTGATAGCCCCCGTGCCTCGGAATGCGCGTTAAGCCGTTGGTCCTGCGCCTGGTCTCTCTCCGGTCGTGTCGGATTGCCGTCTAGGCGTGTGTAACTCTTTACGGAGCCGACTCACTGATCCGAATCATTGAAGTGATTCAATAGATTGGTTCTGTGGCGTGTCTAAGTCTCACGAGCCACAAAAACGCCACGCTTATGAATCTTGGGCCACGCACCAGAAATCATACGGTCCTTTGTTCGCGCTGAGGTGAGCGGCCGGCGAGCTTACACGTGCCGCGCGTACGCACCGTGCGCCTGATATTTGTACCGGCCGAGGCGCGACGGCCTTGAACTACGGCGAACAACAGCGTGCGCCGAGCCATCGTGGTGAAAGGAATCGATCAGCGAGACACAGTCGTCCTGAACTAGCCTACGAGTCGGTCGCGCCGCGCCTACCTAATTTTACTTATTGCTTTGTTCATAGCTGTAATTATTGTTTAAATTAATATAATTTTTGTTCAAGTAATTTAATAATAATCATTCATTTCATCTTCCGTTCTTCACTCATTCTTTCGCCTTTCGCTACGCTTCTGCTTCGCCTAAATACACACCGAACTTTCTCGAAGTTACGGGTTCGATTCCCGACAGTGGAAATTTAACATTCCCACATTGGTGACCCCGACTACCGCGTCCCGACTAACGCGTCCCGACGTCCGCGTTACTCAAGACAACAGGAGTCCAGGAGTCCAGGAAAACGTTGGAACCAGGTGACGGCTGCGCTGGTAGAAGATCCAAGTGCACTTCCAAGAAGCAGACAGAGTCGGTGTATCGAGAAGAGCAGTGATTTCTGTGGTGAAGTTGTTTTATTTACGTCCGGGTCTGGGTAAAATATTTTAACTTTGGTCCAAGTCACAAGCGGTGAGCGATTTGAATTTTTTAATTTTATTTTTGCAAAACAGTAATTATGTCTGATACTGAAAATTATGCTGATGCTAAAGAGGCTGCTGGCACTGTCTCTGGAGAGGTATCGAAGGTTGGACTGCCACTCCGCTGCCCACCATTTTGCCCGGAGGAGCCAGCATTATGGTTTGCACAGCTTGAAGGCCAGTTTATTTTGTCTAGAATCTGCAGTGACACGACAAAATTTTATTTTGCAACCTCCCAACTAGAATCCAGATATGCTATAGAGGTCAAGGATGTTATTACTAACCCTCCAGAGACGAACAAGTTCGAAAAGCTGAAAACCGAACTCATAAATCGATTGTCAGCGTCACAAGAAAAGCGAATTAAACAATTGCTAGTCCATGAAGAGTTAGGCGATCGCAAGCCATCACAATTCCTGCGTCACCTTCAAAACCTAGCTGGACCATCTGGTGCCGTGGACTTTGTCAAAAGTATATGGACTAGCCGGCTGCCCCAAAATATACAGACAGTCATCGCCTCACAAATTTCTGATTTACAGGTCGAACGGCTAGCGGAGATAGCGGATAGGGTGCACGAGATCGCCCCGATGACACCACAGGTTGCGAGCGCTTCCACATCCTCAAGCACTGCTTCAACGGACCTGGCAGCGCAGGTGAGTGAGCTTACGAGGCAGGTAGCCTCGCTCACTGCGCAGTTTAACAGCAGAGGGAGAAACCGCTCACGCTCACGACCACGCAGCAACCACCGAAGGTATGACCACTCTAGCCATAGACCACAGCAACCACCACAGAATCACCCGCACTGTTTTTACCACTATAGCTACGGAGACAAGGCCCGAAAATGTAAGCAGCCCTGCACGTTCGAGTCGGAAAACAGGAAGGGCAGTCACAAGTAGCGGCCTACGACTGCCCCACTTCTTCAGGCCGTTTGTTTATTACCGATCGGACGTCAAAAATGCAGTTCTTAGTAGACACGGGTTCAGATTTGTGCGTTTTCCCCCGATCAGCGGTCAGGATGCCCTGCATACAATCCAAGTATGATTTGGTAGCCGCCAACAACACGGTAATCCACACTTACGGTCCCCTACAACTGCAATTAGATTTAGGACTTAGGAGAAACTACGGCTGGAGCTTTACAATTGCAGACGTTTCAAAAGCAATTATAGGTGTGGACTTCCTAAGCTTTTACAATCTGTTGGTGGACTGCAGGAACCAACGTCTGATCGACAACCTTACTTCCCTGTCTGTCTCTGCTGCGCACTGCAATTCCACTAACATCGCTTCTGTAAAGGCTGTGGTAGGAGATACAGACTACCATCAGATTCTACGCGAATATCCAGAGATTACGCGACCTCCAGGCAGACAGTTACCGGGAAAGCACAATACACTGCACTACATTAGGACGACACCAGGCCCACCGGTAGCATGTAAGCCCAGACGCCTTGACCCTTCTAGATTGCAGGCAGCAAAGAAAGAGTTCGAGGAGATGCTCGCAAGCGGAGTAGCACGGCGCTCGGAGAGTGCTTGGTCTGCGCCATTGCATTTAGTGAAGAAGAAAGACGACGGATGGAGACCATGCGGCGACTACAGGGCACTCAACTCACGAACTATACCCGACAGGTACCCCGTTCGTCATATCCAAGACTTCTCTCACCAACTAGCAGGCTGTACCGTCTTCTCAACTGTCGATTTAGTAAAAGCCTACAACCAGCTAGCTGTAAACCCTGAGGATATCCAGAAGACCGCGATAACTACACCTTTCGGTTTGTACGAGTTTCCTTTTATGACCTTTGGTTTGAGGAACGCGGCCCAAACCTTCCAAAGGTTCATTGACGAAGTCTTACTCGGCCTAGATTTCTGCTACGGATTCATAGATGACATCTTAGTTTATTCTACATCTCCAGAAGAGCATAAAGTCCACCTACGCCTGCTATTTGATCGCCTGAAACAATACGGCATCGTCGTCAACGCAGCTAAGTGCAAAATCGGCCAACCTGAGGTCGTTTTTCTTGGATACAGTGTGTCTGCTGAAGGTACGAAACCCTTAAAATCTAAGGTCCAAGCGATCCAGGAGTTTCCGGAGCCAAGGACGGTCAAGGAGCTGCGACGATTTCTGGGCATGATTAATTTCTATCGCCGATTTGTCCCAAACGCAGCCCATCTTCAAGCACCACTACACGCTGTCCTTGCTGGTCCCAAGGTAAAAGGATCACATCCGGTAGAAATGACTCGAGAACTGCTGAAGGCTTTCGACGACTGCAAGTCCTCGCTGTCTAAGGCAACCCTCTTGGCTCATCCGGATATTTCGGCGGAGCTAGCCATCATGACCGATGCATCGAATACCGCTATAGGCGCAGTTCTTCAGCAACGCAAAGGTGAGAACTGGCAACCTCTAGCTTTTTACTCTCACAAATTAAATGAAGCTCAAAAGAAGTATAGCCCGTATGACCGAGAGCTACTGGCAGTATACGAGGCTATCAAATACTTTCTGCACATGGTCGAGGCCCGAACTTTTGTGATTTACACCGATCACAAGCCGCTTATATTCGCTTTCAAACTTAACAGAGAGAGTCTATCCCCGAGACAATTCCGTTATTTGGACTATATCGGGCAATTCACAACGGATATAAGGCACTTACCAGGCAGCGAAAATGTTGTCGCTGATGCACTATCGCGCGTTGAGGAGGTATCTGCTGCCATAGATTTCAAAAACCTTGCAAAACTTCAGGACGAGGATCCAGAACTGCAAGGCTTGCTTCTCAATGGTACTACGCTAAGATTAAAGAAGATACAATCTACCTGCAGTGCAAGCTTACCTGTGTACTGCGACATATCCACGCATGTACCTCGCCCCTACATAACGCCGACACTACGGAAGGAGGTATTCAACTCTCTGCATAACCTGCATCATCCAGGGATGTCTGCTACTGTGCGACTGGTGACGCAACACTTTGTGTGGCCAGGGATACGCAAAGATTGTAGAGAGTGGGCAAGGCAATGTCTACATTGCCAGGCGTGCAAAGTGACACGCCGCACCAAATCTCCTCTTTCCTCATACCTTACTCCTTCCTCTCGTTTCTCTCACATTCACCTCGACATCATAGGACCTTTAACCCCTTCGTCTGATTACAGATACTGCCTCACGGTCATTGACAGGTTTACGCGATGGCCTGAGGCGTACCCCTTGAGAGACATCACGGCGGAGAGCTGCGCTGCTGCTCTGGTGACCGGCTGGATAGCCAGGTTCGGCTGTCCGGCAAAGGTGACTACTGACCGTGGTCGCCAATTCGAGAGTCACCTCTTCAAGGCTCTCACTGCCTTGGTTGGCGCACACCACTTCCGCACCACCGCCTACCACCCTGCTGCCAACGGCATCGTGGAACGTCTGCATCGGCAGCTGAAGGCGGCCATCATGTGCCACACCTCTTCGCAGTGGACTGAAGCACTTCCACTGGTACTTCTCGGCATGCGTAACTCTTGGAAGGAAGACATCCAAGCTACGCCGGCCGAGCTCGTCTACGGAGAGCCACTCCATCTACCTGGCCAGTTCCTATCCTCGAGGGAAGACTACACAGCGGCTGACGTCACCCAGTACGCGAACCGGTTGCGACATCACATGGCCAGACTGACTCCAAGACCTACTTCGTGGCACACTACATCGCCCTTCTACGTTCCTCGAGACCTGCACTCATCCTCGCACGTCTTCCTCCGGAGAGACTACGTCCGCAGCTCACTGGAACCACCTTATGCTGGCCCCTATAAAGTTCTACAGAGGAATGCAAAGTACTACACGATCGAGATGCAAGGGAAGCCTAACGATGTTTCCGTCGATCGACTCAAGCCGGCCTACGTGGTGCGTGAGGATAACAAGGTTCCGGCTGAAAAATCACAAATTCCGACGCCATCAACCACTGCCGCCACTACCACAATAGGCGAGCAGAGAACGAAAAGCGGGCGGCGAGTAAGATTCCCCGATTTTTATCGACCGTAAGCAACGGTCTGGCCGGGGGGAACTTGTGGCGTGTCTAAGTCTCACGAGCCACAAAAACGCCACGCTTATGAATCTTGGGCCACGCACCAGAAATCATACGATCCTTTGTTCGCGCTGAGGTGAGCGGCCGGCGAGCTTACACGTGCCGCGCGTACGCACCGTGCGCCTGATATTTGTACCGGCCGAGGCGCGACGGCCTTGAACTACGGCGAACAACAGCGTGCGCCGAGCCATCGTGGTGAAAGGAATCGATCAGCGAGACACAGTCGTCCTGAACTAGCCTACGAGTCGGTCGCGCCGCGCCTACCTAATTTTACTTATTGCTTTGTTCATAGCTGTAATTATTGTTTAAATTAATATAATTTTTGTTCAAGTAATTTAATAATAATCATTCATTTCATCTTCCGTTCTTCACTCATTCTTTCGCCTTTCGCTACGCTTCTGCTTCGCCTAAATACACACCGAACTTTCTCGAAGTTACGGGTTCGATTCCCGACAGTGGAAATTTAACATTCCCACAGTTCAGTAACAACGTTTCAAATGCATCATTTGAATCTGAAACATTACTTTGCTAACATTATTTCGCGCGACGCGTCGCTCGTGTGGCGAATGAGCAGTGAGCGAGCGAGAGAGGGAAACTGAGAGACACTGAGTTACTTTAACTATTGACTCTCGTATCGTATGCACGAAAATTGACTTTATTTATAACTAGCTTCTGTCCGCGACTTCGTCCGCGTAGAAGTCGAAAATATTCCACGGTATCCCGTCCCCGACTTGCTTGACAAAGATTATAATAGCTCGGCTAATATGCATGATATAAAGATAATTTATAGCCTATAGCACTCAGGGATAATGCAGCTACATGTAAGCGAAAGAATTTTCAAAATTGGTTCGGTAGTATCAGAGATTACCCCATACATACAAACTTACAAATTTTACCTCTTTATAATATTATAAGTAATAAGTATAGATCTCACTTATCACAATAAATATGTAGACATAAAACATTCAGTATTGATGCCTCAAAACATTTCTATGTCTCAATAGTAAACGCCCGAGACCCAACGTAAAAATCTTACGCTATACACGACGCGGTCGCGTCGCGGGCGTTCACTGAGTCATTTGAGCCGATGATACAAATGAGCCAAATGAAACATATCAGTGTTCCGGATCATTTTAGTGATCGAGATGCAAATGTTCCAATCTCAAAAATTATACACTTTGCCCACTTCTACGTCCAATCGGACAATGAGAGTAAAGGAACAGGGTCTGCATCTGTAACTACGCACATACTTATGCACAATAATATCTCCTGTGCCGGCTAATCAATTATAAAATTGGCCGCCGTGACCGAAATCGGTTAGGAGGTCTATTACTATTAAAAAAACATATTAACAAGTAAGTATTCACGTCACTAAATCCATTCCGTGTTGCATTGCCACTGAGGGATAGGAAAGCACTTAACCTCTCAAGGACCGCCATTATTTACGTCAACTATTAGTTGAGCCCCGCTGGCACACAAATTTGTTGCCAGCGGAGCTCAACTAACACTGGTTTACTGGCACGTTTTTGTGCCGCTGGGGCTATACAACGTGTAATTTAAAGGGTATATACATACCAAGTGCACGATTTCTTTGGTTGATAATAAACGATTTGGCAATGGTTTTATAATCCTATGTCTACATGCTTGAAGTATAATAGAAATTTCAATACATTGATACCAGAGGCAGAATTTTCAAATTAAGAAGAACGAAGAGAATCACCGTGTTATTGGCAAGTGACGTGGAAAGTTATCGACCCTCGTAATACTGTGACACGTTTTTTATGACTGGTATTCAAGAAACATATGAAACCGATAATTTGGTATCAATTCTTTGAGTCACTTATTTTGAGCTGAAACTTTGCATAGAGAGAGTCTCTATGCAAAGTTTCAGCTCAAAATAAGTAATAAAATACCAGATGTTGTCTTCAGCCCCTTTGGATAGATATGAGGTTTCCGTTACACGTTGTAGAGGTTAAATACTCTTTAACGCGGCCCCTGGCCAACCGGTGCCAGCACGCCACTACGGACCCCGTCTGATCGTGTAGATTGCTACATAGTCTTACCACAAGAATCTGAGAAGCAGAATTTTAAATGGAACGTTTGGCTTTTGTTTGCGACGGAGCTGACACTACCGATGCTTGTGATCCCAAGCGATCGGCGATGGAACGTCTGATCTGATGGTGGCGGCCATTATTATTCCTACTTAGCGAACTAGATGAAAACGGAGCGCGCACACATAAAACGATGCGCTTACTATTATCTAATTTGTAACAATACGTCAAGAATAAACTGTAACTTGTGCTGTAACTGCGTTTGATTTCATCACTCCCAACAGCTATCATTAGACAGGCAGATGTTTCATGTTGCTTGGTGCCAGTAACTGGATAACATGGCACGCCTTTCAAAGTACGATCATCGCCTTTATTCATATAAAGGCGATGATCGGATGTATGAAGGAGAATCCCGCTATGGAAAGGATGGTAATCCATCGGCCGGCTGACCTCGATAATAGTTGCGTCACCTCTTATTCCTTTAGCCGCGAGCTCCTTCACTCCAGCTCTTAAGGACGCATTTACGTTTTCTCGCAAATATCAATGTTTTTCTGGTACCATTTTGATACATAAGGAGTTAAAATTTTGACAATGTTATGGTACTAATTTCAAGATAATTTATTCATCTCCACATTGAATGCATTATAATTACACAGTCCTATACATCTTTTTCACACAAATACGTTTATATCGCCGTAATAATCGTAGAAAATTACAAAAAATGGGGTCTGAATACGTACCTGTAAGCAAAATCTGGAGCATATCCTTAACTTCAAAATAACAAGAAATTATAGCCTATGTACTTATCTATACGTTAAGCTAATTATTTTGAACATACATAAATAACTTTTATGATTTATGAGATAAATAAAATCGGTCTCAAATTTCTTCATATATTTTTCTACCGAACGCACTGCTCCGACCGTCATTCTGCGCTCAGACGCGCTCGTGAACGCAGGGGTGTATCGCTTTCCTCGAAAAAATAAATACGTCGAAACCTATAATAAAGACAGTGGCGTCTTGTATACTGTGACTAGATTACGTTGATACTTTTTCGTACCGAAACAAAAGTAAGAACGAGAACCATACTTATTTTTAGAATTGGATGGATATTAGTTACTGAACCTAGCATGAAACAACAATTTTTTTTTAACCGACTTTTAATAAGGAGGTTTCGCAATTTGACCGTATAAATGTTTTTTTTTTTTTCATTAAGTATCTTAAAGTACTACAAATTAAGGAAGGTCTAGAGTTGATCTGATGATGGAGCCTTTCATCAGATTGTCTCCTGACAGTCGAGGGAACTCCTCAACGATTTACAGCAGTAACCTTTTCTTTGGGCGTGATTAATTTGAATTGACTAGAACTTTACACCTAGATAGTTTGTGACTGTCATTAGAGGTCTAATGATGAAGACGAAGGACAGTTAAGGGAACTCCTCAACGGTTTACAGTAGCTACCTTGTGTTTGAACTTAATTAATTTATATTGATGAGAACTTTGCACCCATATGGGTTATAAGTGCCATTACAGGTCTGATGATGGAGACCATAGACAGTCGAGGGAATTCCTCAACGATATACAACAGTTACCTTTGTTGGGCTTACTTCATACGGTTCAATATGCCAAAATGTTCAGTTCGTACAAAAACTAAAAAATTGCGCAAGTGCGAGTCAGACTCGCCCATGAAGCGTTCCGTAGTAACTACGCCAAATAACTTTGTTTTTCATAGTGTTTGTATGAATTACAAAGTTTTATTTGCGGTTTTAGAAAATATGCTGTATCTCAAAAACTGCCAACCCGATCTCATTCAAACCAATTTTGATTGAAAGTTTACATTAAGGATCATAGCATATATTTTTTGTATAATTTTTCACTCCATTATTATAGAAGTAAGAGGGGGGGGGGGGGGACATTTTACCACTTTGGAAGTGTATATCTTTTAAACGATTAGCTTTATGAAAAAGTGGTTTTAGAAACCCGTATGCCATTTTTAAAGACCTCTCTATTATTACCACACACGCATAAGATTCATGAAAAAATATATATTTTCAGTTTCAGTTCCATGTGGGGTACATGGAACTGAAACTGAAAATATATTTTTTTATAATTTTTTTTATATTTTTTTACTTTTTTTCTTAAAATCGGAAAGCGGTTCACAGAATACATCTACCTACCACGTTTCACATGTATCATTCTAATAGTTTCGGAATATAAAAACTTTTACCAAAAAAATTAAACCGACTTCCAAAAAACACTGCAAAGTGAAAAATAACTTTAATTTCGGTAGGTAGGCGGTGTCCGACTTCCGAAATTAATTAGAAAGTAGACAAAATATTGCTTTTCCCAATGCTGAGCCGTTAATTGTTGAGGAGTTCTCCTAGTACTTCACCATCAGCTTCATCATATGCATTGTGACGAGCATATTGTGCTTAGTAACCATGTTCAAGTAATCGAAGCGGAACCCATGAAATACTTCTTATTCCTACTCATATATTGAGTAAGAAAGAAAGAAAGAAAAACGTTTATTGACACATGCCACAAGTACACACAGTAAAAAAAAAAAACTTACAAGAAACAAACAAAATCATATTATTATGAAAATAAAATATATTAAAAAAGTGAAATTGAATAGATCCAGGATGATTAATATTACTGTGTGACTCACGGATGCGCCAAATAGGCCCAGTTCAGCAAAAGCCGGACAACTAGTGCCCAACGCTGGTTTTCAACTGGTCCTAATAGTGAGTGTACGGATGTCAATCAGTTTATCATATAATATAATAATAATATACATAATGTAATAAAGGAAATATACATAAAATAGAAATATAAAGTACTTTACGAATCCAATAAATATTTATATACAATACATAATAATTATATGTGTATTTCCAGTAGTTGCACGCGCATCGCCCGTAAACACAAACATTCCACTCAAATTGACACAGCATCATATCAGGGACACATTTATATTGACCATGTCCAGTCTTCGCTGTGCGTCTATCAAATACTGTCGCAAACGTTTTCTGAACAGATTTAACGAGTTGCATGTTCTAATAGGAGGCGGCAGATTGTTCCAGATTTTTGAAGCCGCATAACGGAAACTGCCTCTGAATGCTGCCGTGCGATGAGAACGAGACGCAAGCTGCTGTGAACATTGCCTTCTTTCACAACCCCGTGTACTAGTCAGCCATCTTAGTTTATTGTACAAGTACTCTGGCTTTTTATGTTTTAGCACACCGAACAGAAGGCATGCCAGGTGCAACTTGCGTCTTGATTTCATTTTGAGTGTGTAGTGCTCATTAAGTACGGGCGTTACGTGGCTCCTAGGAGGAATTGTGTAACAGAACCGGGCACAGGCGTTTTGCACCCTTTGAATAAGGCGGTCTGTGCGGGCTAATAGACGTGGGCCGTAAACTGCATCCGCATAGTTTAGCCTAGACAACACCAGAGTCTCAACAAGCTGCTCGCGTAGAGTAACAGACAAGTAGAGTAGTAGAGTAGTTCCAGTGGCCATCTGTGGTCTTCATCATCAGATCCACTTCACAAATGGTGCTTTTCAAATGCAACTACACAAGTTACTATAAAAAATACTCAAATCACTGTAGGTGTGCCTATAATAATTGAAGAGTTTCCTCGATTACTCCAAGATCCCGTTATCAGTTCCTGACTTGGTGACAATGGGACCAATTTTGAAGTATACCCTTTCAAACAAAAAAGAATTTTCCAAATTGGTTCAGCCGTCTTCGAGTAATCGGTGATCAAATATTTAAAAAAATATACGCGTCGAATTGATAACCTCCTCCGTTTTTTTCGTCGGTTGAAAATGGCTGTGACATACAGACGGATGGACAAACAGACAGACAGGCATGACGAAACTTTTCTTTATTTCTTATTATTTTTTTTTATCACATATTAGTATTTTATTTCCAAAGTCCCCTAGTACTCTTAATCGGGCGTCAAACACATTAATAAACTAACATCTAATCAATAAGCATGTAACCCTTTGTAAACAATAAGTTACAACTTATTATGATCAAACAATATTAAAGAAAATATAATATTACCTTCAAGTATCAATATTAGTTAAGTAATGTATAAAATCGGGCGAACAATGGTTTGTAGGTGTGTGTGCGCGCAATGTTGTTGTGTTGCTACTAGAATACCTAAAATTGAGCGAGTGATAAACGTAAATGCGTCCTTAACACTAAAAAATGTTAAAAAACTTTAATCATGTTTACGGTTGAAGTTTAAATTATAATTACCTACATTAAATTAATTTTCAAGTAAATTGATTCATTTTTTTTTTTCCAAATATTTTAATTATTTTTAAGTTATGTTAATGTAAAAGCATTTTCAACTATTAATTAACGTTTGCTTTTTCTTGTGTTCTGTAATAATAATACGCTTTCTTTTCTTTCTCCATTTTTTAATGTTTATCAAACAGCTGCAGGCTATCAGATTCTAAATAAAATTAAGGCTACATGATTCTAAATTCAAATTATATTTAGAAAAATCATATAAACTAAGCAATATGGCTGCAATATTTTAAGAAAAAGCCTAGATTTAAGCCTTTACGCTTGACACGAGTCTGAAGTTTGCTGGTATAGTTTTTATTCTATTTTGATATCATAGTTCTGTCCATACGAAGTGACTTATATCAACTATCGACCACACCAAGTATCAAAATGATAATAAAGGACGACACGGTTGGCGCAATAATTGAGCGATTAACTTCTGTACTGTGTGTTGCGGGTTCGATTCCTGCACCGGAGAAAATCTTTGTAGCTCGCATAAATAGTTTTTATAATAAAATAATAATATAAAATGCAAATGTTTTTTTTAATGAACATTTCCTTTTGTCTTTGTACCGTAGCCCAAAGGCTGGCTTCTTAAATGAGAGTCTGTTTATCTGCACCGTTTGTTTTATTCCTGCCTTTTATTTAATCTTTCAAATGTATTTTTTAAACAATTTTTTACAAACATTTTTAGTGATAAAATTTTGACATGCTTATTAGGTAACTCTTTTATTCTGAAGATCGTGTTATATTAAGTTCCATCTTAAAAATATTGAATGCACTCACAATTATCACTTTTGGTAATTTAAATACATAATGTACATAAAATGTGTATGGATGACTAGCCCAATATTTATATACAGTTTTTATAAAAAAAATATGTTTTATTCAACCTTTTAATATATGGCTTGCATAAAATATTTGTATTGTTTATAAAAATCAATTCCTGTTCTCGCTAAAAATCGAGAACGACTGTATCGATTTCAATAATTATTTTTATTTCTCTCGAACAAGGAAGGTCAAAAAGACAGCGTCTATCGAGTTAGCTCATACAAAATAAATTAATTTTTCTACGATTATTTATTTAATACCAACGGTTTGAACGGTTGAACTAAAGCGAATAAGAAAAGTTGAAGAAATATGATGTGTTTAGTTGTTGGATGTTCATAAATTTTGTATCTTTGTTTGTTTTAACCATAGGTAGGTATGTAGTTGTAGTATAAAATATTTTACTTTTTATTAGTAGATAATCAATGAATCCTTTTATATTCAATGAACTTCTGTGGAACCTCTATTCATTGTGCGTTGCCTGTGATGACATGTGCTTTGGCCGGCTTACTTCCGTTGGTTCTAAAGAGAAGAGAAAAAAAAATACTTTGGTAGGTCGTGGTAGAAATAATTAATAGTGAACTGTATTTAAAATAAAGGGTAGATAATTATAAACCATAACCGATTTATTACCCATCCTATATTTTATACGAAACTAGCTGTTCGTGTGACTTCGTTCGTATGGGAGTCGATATTATTTATGCTCAACGTGGTTTGATAATTTTACCACGTTAAAAAAAAAAAACAAATATGCATACTAACATTATAAATGCGAAAGTAACAATGTTAGTCTGTATGTTATCTTTTCTCGCCTAAACCGCTGAACCGATTGAGATGAAATTGGGCATGAGAATAACTTAGGACCCTAGGAAGGTCATAGAATACTTTTAACCCGAAATTCCCACGGGATCGACGAGATTTACGCGGGAAAAAATTCCCACACAAAAGAAGTCAAGGGCAAAAGCTAGTACACAATAAAAATCAGTCAAGATGTTTTAGGAGGAATTGGATAACAAATACTACGACACGATATTTATATACTTTAGATTATTAAGAAGGAAGTAGGATTAACAATGGCAACCAAACGATATTTAGAGGTTGACTATCGCAGTGGTGTCTTTGGTAGCAAGTGGACCTGAGGTCACGATTTTCCGATGCCGCGCCGCACCTCCACCCGCCGATGTCGTGTCGAGCACGAAGCAGTGCTGGTCCCTGCGGATACATACTTTAACAAAACGTATGACGTGTATTGTTTTGTTTTGTTTTTTCAGTTTCAAGAATGTTATTGTTGCCTTAGCTTGATTTTGCTGTTTGTATAATAATAATAATATGAGATGTTTAATTTTCTCCACACAAAGTAACTTAAAGCTAAATATTAGAGTAAACTAAAGTAGGGGTTTGACTTTCTGAGAGACTGCTGCCTGGAGTGAGTTTGAATGAGAAACTATATTACAGGTCACCAGTACCCTGCTGCAGCATGAATATGACGCGAAATAGTTTATAACCAGTACCATTGAAGGTATAAAGTATTAGAAAATAAATGAAATGAAGTATAACGTGCAAATACATAGTATATCTAGTATGGTTCTGTGTAGGTTTGAGTTGAATGATGCATTATCTCACTTTCTAAATGGATCGTGATAAATTTTACGGGTGGGATATTGGTGCTGTTTACCACTTTCAAGCGTCAACAACAAGAAATAACACTAAACATTGTTTTAAACATAATTATACTTTTTAATTAATGCTGACTAGCCAATGGAATGTTACTAAGCAAAATCAATAGTGTTTCTTGCTCAAAAATTAAATCTCCTTCCTTTCAAAAAATCCTGTATTGCTAACTTACAAGTTTTTCTTGGGAAACCGTTTACTCCATTCGTCGTTTGGCTATTGTCTAAAGAACAGAGACTTCCGACTTTAAATCTCGCGGTAAAAACCATCGTTCAAAAAGCAGCAAAGGACCGCGTCCACAAAATTTAATACTTGCTAACAAAAAAAAAAACTTAAAAACAAGTAACTTTTTAATAACGGAAAACTTTCACCATTTTTCAAAGTCGCACAAAGGTATATTAAAAAAAATGAAATGAAAGAATAAATAAGACTCGGTGAAGGGGTTTCTCATTTAAAAGCCCTCATCTTCTGTTCTTGTCTTTTTACAGCAGTGTTGTTCCACACCAGTCTAACCGGTTGAGACTAAGTACTAGTGTTTTACATGGAGCTACTTCCTAGGTTTCTCGTAAGGAGTGCGTACCTACCTAAATAATAATTGCCGTGTGGAGCGATCTTCAAGGTTAGGAAACGTTTGCCGAGATCTTTACGTTGATGGGTGTCTATACAACGTGTAATTTAAAGGGTATATACATACCAAGTGCATGGCTTCTTTGGATGATAACAAACGATATGGCAAGGGTTTTGTAATCCTAAGTCTACGTGTGTAGAACTTCTTACAAATTCCAATACACTGATACCAGAGACGGAATCAAATTAAGAATAACGAAAAGAATTATCGTGTTATTGGCAAGTGACGTGGAAAGTTATTGACCCTCGTAGTGTTGTGACACGTTTGTTATGATTGGTATTCATGAAATATATGAAACCAATAATTTGGTATCAATTCTTTGAGTCAGTTATTTTGAGCTGAAACTGTGCATAGAGACTCCATACCAGATGTTGTCTTCAGCTCTTTTGGATAGATATGGGGTTTCCGTTACACGTTGTATAAACATCGAGATTCCTTTGTGGGGGTATCGGCTGTCATTTGTATATGTTTGACATTCGTTACGGGTAGTTATAAGCTAGAAATTCTGACACTAATCTTCCCAAAGGGAAGATGTTACATAACTACTGTGTTGTGGAGGTTAGATAGGCAGTATTAGTACTCCGCTGCTTTCAGTTCGAGTGAAAGCTCCGAATTATTGGAAAAGGCTAATCAGATGATGCCTATATAATTAACACAACAGTGACAGTGACTCGACACAGTATAAACTGCATCAATTTAAGCCGTTTATGAGATAAGCGTTGTCAAAATTATTAACACACAGAAAAAAAATAAAGCCTAATTCATTGGCCTCAGTAACATAAGTATAATGTGTATTAAGTAAACAGCTTTTTAATTTTTAAGACTAGCTGTCGCGGAACTAGACTTTATCACGATGAAAACATAACGCTCATTTTTTGCAGTCGGGTAAAAAGTAGCCTATTACCTTCCTTGAGCTTCAAGTCACTTTCATACTACATTTTATCCAAATCCACTTATTAGTTTCAAAGATTAGCGTGTCTAAACAAACATACTTTTCCGCTTTACAATAAAGACACGGCTCTTTTACGATTTTATTATAGGTACGTATTTATTGATGATGACAGACTCTATGCAAATACCAGTAGTCAGCTGCACCTGGTAACATTGGAAGCTGCCCGATCTTAATATATTTAGGAAAAGGTCAGACAAATGATGATGACATAATGACAGGCCCGAATGATGATGAGCTCCAATTGCTACGATCAGTATATTAGTGGATGGACATTACTCAAACATTAAGGCTGATACTTACCATAACAGGCATGAAAAAATAGACTATTCGCGTATAAGTACGAACACATAGTAGAGGTGTAGTGAAAATACAATAAAATTTATTACTTATCCAGTATAGTGTATAAATGTCCGGTATAAAACGTGGATAAAAAAAGTGAGAAGCATTAAATTAAACCACACACAGAGTTGATACGACCGAGGGGCTTTCCTTTAAACTGCGTATACTAGGTACCATTTTCAAGCTTTGTACCAAAAATCAATTAAATAGGAGAAATAGTTTAGTCGCAAATGATTTTGATGAGATGCATCTTAAAGCCATAAATCTGACCAAGACAAGAGATAACACACGCCGCGCTACGTTGCCACTTTGTTACCTAGGTATTTAAGGTCAGTCACATTTATTTAAAAAGGATGGTTGCGTTTTACTCTGATTTGTAAGCTATTTAGTTTGTTTGAAAAAAAAATTTTTTTGGCTCTTTTTATTTTTTAACCGTATAAAATTAACACTAAACACGTATAGTATACGTAGCGTAATTTAATGCCCCTCTGTCGTATCAACTCTCTATACTATACGTGCTTACAATTAATCCGAAACTATTAAAAAAAAAAATTAAGAGAAAAAACAAAAAATATTTTTTCAGTGAACTTAAACAGCTGAATGATCAAAGTAAAACTTCCTTGTTTGTATTGCGAACTTATGATGCAGAGCGGTATCGTACCGTGAATTTTGTCGTTTTGAGGTGTACGACCCATGAGTAGATAAAGTAACTATAGGTAAGTACTTAGTCAGCTGCTCAGAAAGATACATCATGTTTTAAGTAAGAAAAAACTTCAAAAATTTCCTGTGACTAAACTATTGCTTCAATTGATCTGATTTTTGGTGTGTAGCCTGAAAATTATACATAGCAAATGTAGTTTTATTTAATGCCTCACCCTTTTGTCAACGTTGTATGTGAATAGGTATGTTTTACATCATGCGATTTGTAGTTTTTGATTGAAAAAAGTACTTAGTTAGGATATGTACATTAAAAAGTAAGTTGTAGCTAAGTTGATAAGTAGGTAGCGGTGCCTAAAATCTACCCACTAGTTTTTTATCGCAAGCAGGTGTCTCATGTGATACTTTTTTCACCTACCCACTTATTGTTTTATTAATCCAGGTACTTTACGCAATCAAAAAAGTAAAATATTTACCTACCTATTAAAAAAACCAAATTATGTTCTATTAGGTTATAAGTTACTAAACAATAGCATCAACTATCCAGATCTTCTTAAACGTTTCTATCAGAATCCCATGCCAACCCCACCCCTTATATAAAAGCCACAAATCTGGGTAAGCATTCACCCGTTGCAAGAGTGACAGGTGTGTATACCATAGCTTGCTCCTCGGTAGACATAAAAAATATAAATCCTGTATCATTTTGCAGTTGAAATATATGTGTTGATATACCAGACATATATATAACTAGCTATTACCCGTGGCTTCGCGTTAATTTACACTTAGTCAATAATTCTTGTTGCCAAAAAGGGGTACCGCACCTTTTTGGGTGGTTAAAAAACGCATATAATATTTAAAAACCAAGGTCCATCCATCCCCAAAAAGAGACAGACAGTATTTAAAATTTATCTTTTTATAACCAAAAACGTAGTTTACAATACATTTTTTTAAGCTACGGTTCTGGTTTTCCCGTCCTTGGTTAAAACGTGTCGATTTTGTGAGCTTGATACTCGTGTGCACCTCACATACAGTTGCCCTTGGGAAAACTTTTTCTAAATACCTGTGACTTTCAGTGTCTATCCTTGAGCTTTATTTATGGTCAATGCGAATTTTGCTTTTAGGGAAAATTTGAGTTTTTTGAACTGGAATGGCAAATCGGTCAGGATTATTGGAATGTGAGGAATAAACAAGTTTTCACTGCTTGCTGTTCCTGTCATAATTATTGCTTGAACAAAATTGCGTCCAAGGTGTGTAATTTGTAGTCGCGTGCCATTACAGAGCCTTGGTGCGTCGAGATTACGCATCAGCAGGACTGGGACACCAAGTATAAGCCTCAAATAATGTGATGGGTACCCTGAAAAATCCAGAGAGTTGATAAACTCTACAAGGTACGACGTCAGTTGCTCAATATCCATGACATTGCCAACGGATAGATACTCGACATCATCACAATCCACATGAGACATAATCTTTTCGTTGATCTGCCCTACAATTTCGATAATCGGTGCCAGAATTGGCAACTCTTTCACGCAGCCATACTCTATCCCTCATATTTGTTTTCAAATCCGAATAAACGTGGTTTATTAAATTATCTGTATCATGGAATATGTTACAGAATTCAGAGCTCAAATAAATCATCCCGTTTATATCTGTTGCCATATGATCTTCTCCTATTTTCAAAAGGGCAGCCGCATATTGCCCCGATTTTAAAATAGAAATTATTCGTATATTAACTTGATTAGGTAGTTAAAATTTAAACGACATGGTTGGTATAACGGTTGACTGGTGCATGACGTGGGTTCGACCCCAGCTCTAAACAAAGATTTATATGGCCTACATGTAGTTATATAGTTAAAAAAATTGTTTCGAGTGGTTCTTGAATACGCAATTTGAATGAATTGGGAGGGGGGGGAGAACAAAGTTCTAACACCCCTTTTACATCCTTAAGGGATAATTTCTGCGATAAAAACCATTCTATGTTTTTTCCAGTGTCTAAAACTATCTCCATACCAAATTTCATCTAAATCGGTTTACCGGTCTAAGTATATTACGTGTGTGGGGAGGGCGGGGACATTATTGATTCCCTATACGAAATTCCAACACCCTTTTTTCATTCTTTAGGGATAATTTCCGGGATAAAAACTATCATATGTCTTTCCCAGGGTCCTAAACTATTCCCGTGCCAAATTTCATCTAAATCGGTTTAGCGGTTTAGGCGTGAAAAGGTAACAGACATACAGAGTTACTTTCGCATTTATAATATTAGTATGGAAGTATGGATATGGAAGTGTGGATATACTAATTTCGCTAATTCTGATCTCATTATAATCTTATATTATCCTTTTTTATTGTTTTTGTTTCTTCGCTATAAAGTAGCACATAGTTTATCATGTTAATAACAGTACTATAATCGTTTTTTTTTTTTTAAATAGGTCATTGACTTTTTGTCTTGTATTTTTTTTTCTTGTAATTTATATACGCACGCACAATGTGATCTTATATAATTGGAGAAACACAAGGTTATAACATATTTTAGCATGTAAGTGTACTCTTTGTTGGGAAACCTAAATAAATAAATGAATACATAAAAACTATTTTATAGTTTTGCCTTTCAGAGTTTCCAGGTCATCTAAGAAATATTACCTCTGGGTGCGTTATTAAAGAATTCAAGCAACCAAAAACAGTAAATATAGCCGATATATCGCTCTTTGCTCTATGAAGTAACTTTATCCTTATACTATTTCAATCTATCAAATCAGATTGCCATGACGCAGCGTTTGAGAATCTCTTTCCTACGAGGTGGATGAATGACTAACTGAACCCCGCAAGAACCGTACAGGGTTGAGCAAATCTTGCCAGTATTGCGGGAACTATGCTGGAGCTGCGGGAATGTTCTAATGAGGTACCATGGCCCCAGATCGCAAGGGCAACTGAAGATGATCTCCTCCCGAAAAGTCCTCTGGATATGACTGACTGATCCGGCTCGCTATGGACTGGTTGGCTTTTAGGAGGCCTAAGACCTGCAGTGAATATCTGTCGTCTGAAATGTGGACGACGTAAATTACCTTCATTTAGTTATCCTTCAACTGTACCTACACCTGAACATTAAGTAATCTAATTAAGTTTATTTTAAAGTCAAAAATTAAGTTCCCTAAAAAGTTTTCAATTCCCCTCCCGGGATGGAACAAACGCGTTAAGTTGTCAACAGACCATTTAAAATGTGTTCAAATTTTTACCCCTCTATAGGGTTTATGCGTCAAAGTTTTGGAGGCAAGCTCAAACTTAATTCATTAGAGCCTGCTGATACCGCTGGGGTAAAAACAGTTTTATAATATACGTTGGTAGAGTTGGGATAGTTTTTGTTAAGGGGTGATCAACCTCCTGAAATTTTCTAACTACTTTGACTCGGATTTTAAGGCAATCAGAGAGCTTGATTAAAGTGATATCCAACCCATACGCACAAAAAGCTTTGGGAATAAGTTTTTATTCTGCGTGCAGCTAAAGAGTGGAAATCAAGAGTGAATAGGTTACTTTTAGGTAAGCGTCGCTCATCGCTTACCATCAAGTGAAATTGGGGTCATACTCAAAACAAATGATAATATAAAGTCTAATATGTGGATTTGTTCACCACTGAAATATCAGGTTTTTTATTTGAACTGAAGAAAAGAAACGTTCTTTGCCATGGAGATATACGTTTTGGAATGTGTACTTAGCTTCATATCCTTGACTGACTGAGCTTGGCAGTTCAAAAGTGCCTGTAAATAATGATAATGATAGCTCTACGTTTCAGCTTAATGTAAAATATCGATACACACAACATCCCATTTGTATCCGTAAATGAACGTATTGTTATTACGTGTGTTTGGACTATTGTTACTGATATAAGGGCTAATAACTTTCTGTAACAATGGGCGTAATATTGGGTATCCCTTGTCTATTAAGCGTATTGTTTTATATTTTATATAGAATTATATATAGAGTTGTGATTCTGTAACTAAAATTTTCTCTCAAGAATTATTTAGTTTTGATTCTTAAAACAAATCTCTTATCGATTCAGTCCTTAAAAGATATTTTAGAAACAATAAGAACAGAAGTAATCGCATTAAAATTACTTTATGTTTAGATTCAATTCATTTTCGTAAACGTGGACTGGACTGAACGTATTGCAATATTCCAAAAGATTTTTCTAACCATAAACTATAGCGTCTCCGAGTTGCCAAGATGTTTTTTTAACGTTATTTATTTTAGAACACTTGGGTTTTCAACAAGTATCTAAAGATATCTTAATTTCATACTTCTTCTTATTTTAAGCTAAACATAAAATAAATTAGACGGAGTTAAGGAGTGGCCCTGCCGGAGTCTGTGTATCCTGATAGCTATATGCCTAGAAGTCTTTATGTCAAGAGTGAATAGATTGCTCCTACGTAAGTGTGCTTTATCTTCAACCACGACGTTATCGCTTTACATCAGGTGCCCTTGAGGTGGTCTAGAATCTCTGACACTAGTGTGTATGGGGTCGTTAGACCTTACAACCTACACGATAAGAAAAAGAAGGTGCAATGGTAGTCAAAAGCGAGACTATCATCATTAAAATAGATATATGGAGAGCTACATTAAGCTGCAAACATATCATAAAATTAATTAAATCCTATAAGTTCATATTAGAGAATCTTAGTTTAGATTTGCAACAAAAGTTTAACACAATATTGTGCTACTAAAAGTGCAACGTATCAGAATACTTGTAAAATGGAAATACGAAGCTTCCATATTCATACTTCCTCGGCCACTTCTCTGGAATTATTTAAAACTTCATCTAGGAACTAGAAAGCGCTAGATTTGTAACAGGAGAACTCTGCCGGATGGTTTAGAATAACACCCTGTCTGGTAACTCACAATTTATGAACAAGCTATAAAAGTTTTGTACGTTTTGTAGCTATAACATGTTATACAGTTTAACTGTGTTTCGCGAAGTTGGATTAAACACTGAGTACGTTTCACACAACATAAGCTGGGTCTCCTCTTTGTTAGATGGATCGGGTTGAAAAGCCACAGGCGTTCGCTCTTAAACTTCTTATGCATGTAAAACAGAAGTTGCACGTAAGAATTTATGAAGCTCGAAAGTAAGACTTCACATCATCTTTCGAAATACCGGATATTCCACATGAAACCGTACTTCCCCACACATACCTCTACATGTATACTAAATCTTTTATGTGTATCGAGGAAAGCCAGCAATGTATCTCGAAATTACACGGTCGGCTCTAATGTTACTGCTTCTATCGCGTTTTATTTTAAATTTTTAAAATTTCTAACGTTCTTTTACAATTAACCGGTGTCCTTATACGATTACTTTCTTTAGGGCTTGTTTTTTATCACAATATAAAAATCCACTTTGGCACACTACGTGATGCCATACACTGAGTAACGATACATGGAGATCCTTATAGTCTTCCTACGGACAAGCCTTAACAGACGTCGCATATGGATTTTGGAGAACTATCTTACTAAGACCAGTAGATCCCCTCCTTTTGCTGATTGTGACCACCGGGTCGGTTTTAGGGAGTTAAATCAACCCAACTCTACAAAGCTGACAAAAAGGTGTCTAGCCCTCAGATTATCATTTGAAAAGATAGGTATGTATTACACACACAATGACTAATGCGATCTGTAATTAAAATAAAACTTAAAACGGTATATTTATTGTTTTGAGTTTTCGATATTTCGGCACTGTTGCAAGCGCCATGATCACGGATGAACTGAAGTAATTGCGGGTGGACGTTTATGAGCAGACAAATCGGTCTACCCTCTTTCTTGTTTGTTTTCTGTTAGCGACACCACTACCACTATCACATGTATCACTAAACACTCGATTCTGTTCCCGACACACGAAACTCACCGTGTCGACTCGCGAACTTTCTACGGAACTTTTTCGGTTTTTACACATTTGAACCACTGAATTCCAGGCCCTCGACAGTTGAAACCCATCCTTCCGGTTAAAATTGTCGTATTTGGTAATCTCAATTGCTTCCCTTACTAGTCTTGGTATATAGTGGCGTCCTGTCGAGATGACTTGAGGGAGGGAAATATTGGAAAATCAAAACAATAAATACACACGGTAAATAAGTTTTAAGTTCTAATGATACTGTTAGTGACCATGTTAGCTTAAAAACTTATAATTATAATAAAGTTTACAAATTTAAAAACATGAATATAAAGTTTTGCTCATTACCACGCTTCTTTTTCGGTGGGGATATCATCAAATGACTCCTTTCGTTCTGGGTGGAGCGCCAGGGAATGTCAAACTTCTACTGACTAAAAACAATCTCTGAGTCTGCTACAAGATAGTGTACAGTATATACATAGTTTTTGGTATATACGCACATTATAACATGTGTATATTGTGTACATAAACATAATCTGGTTAATTGTCATTTAGGTATTGAGCGTGGGTGTCCTAATAAAAGACTCACGCATACAAACATTTCCAGTATAAAGTTACCTTGTCGAAATTCATACAGAGCTAGGTCTAATTTAGCTCTGTCAGCACCGGTGACGGGGTCCCATAGGGCCATTGCCTGCCGGGGTTGCGGTAATATTCTAACGAGATACCGCGACCCCGGAACTTTAGGGCAGCTGAAGGAACAGGGTGGGTTTTTAGTCAGTAAAAGTTTGACACACCCTTCCGCTTAACCCAGAGCTGTTCCAGAGCGGGAGAAGTCATTCGATGATTCTCCCACACGCCGAAAAAAAGGTCTAATTCAGCTAACTCGGGTCTAGTAGCGTAAACTCTATGACGTATATGAATAGGTATCATTACATTCACTATATACAGTTGCTCGTTAATCTTTCTTATGATGTAACAAGTTGTGACGTAATGTTCAGTCGCATGATGACGTAAGTACATTTTCATTATTATCAAAATATCCAAGACAGTAGTTTGTAGTTGGGCTCTCCCTTAAAAAAATAAAGGACTTTTTTCAGGCACGGATATTGTTGCGTGTGTCTATGTGTTGTGTTTGTCGGTCTTCGGGAAAGTCTTTAGTTTTAATATTAAATATTTTAATTTAAATTTACATATAAATAAGGTAATCATTACTTATATTACTACTAACTCAGAGCTGTTATTGTATCATGGATAGATTTACTATAATAAAAGTATTTCAGAGCAGTTTTCAAAAGGAAAGATTTAAGTTAACTAAAGAAATGAGAATAAAATTCAACACATAAGCTCCTTCCAACGTTTACAGTTACTGGTCGGGCACCCATTTATGTAGGCAGCTTAAAAGATATGCATATTCACTACAATGCAAATATTAATGCAACTAGGATTTACTTGCATATAGATATATGCATGCAAGTGAATACGCGGTCAAATACCGCTGGATTTATTTATTTGCATTAAAACTGGCACCACAAAGTTTAAATAGTAAAGGATTTAATAAAAAAAAAAAACAAATAGGAAATCAAATGGTGTTTTGAAATGGGCTCCAGAACGGAACTCATTGATGTGGCTCAAAAGGCTGCCCAACTTAAATAGGATTTATCAGGACATGTCGGCCGCAAGCCAGACAAGCAGTGGGCTTGTAACATACAGATTTGGTGCCTGAAGACTGCAACACGGGACCGTGGTAGACTGCGATGAAGATGGTGGTAAAACTGAATAGCTTCGTTAAGAATTGGAATAATGAGGTGCAAAAGCTATGAACGATAGAAGAAATGGATATGAATATAACTTTGACATTTATACAAACACTATGAAAAACAAAATAAATCAATGCTTGCTACCACAGAACCCTTGATGGGCGAGTCTGACTCGCACTTGGTCACTTTTAAATCTGACAGTCTAAACGCGTTTCATACAAGACCTACATTCTCGCTACATGATGTAAGTACCTATGTATATTCGTACATGGAAGCAGCAGCAACAACACTGGCACAGCAAAATTTTGAAGAATTTGATATTCTAATCGTGTGTTTTGACTAAAACTCCTAGCGCTCCGTAGTAAGTGCACTATCTTGGTACTTACAAGTGGGTATGGGCTGAATACACAAAATCGGGTACACGAATGCCTTAGAACGTATTGCTGAAATGTGTTAAGATTGTATATGAATAGGATGTTAAAGCAAGTATCTAAGCGTTATTGAAGTATTAAGAATTTAAAAAAGGTGAACGGTGTCATATCCACCACACTTATACTGGGATATACCTGTCCAACAAATCACTACTCTTTGAACGAATTACCAAAAATGTACATAAAGATTGTACCCTGCAATGCCTGGCCATCACCACTCTCTTGTGTTTAAACTGGGAAGACGGGTCACAAACTACCCACTAACACGTCTATCTGTTAGTTTTAAAGAACATGAATGTAAACAACGGAATAATTAAAAAAAAAATGTATAATTATAAAATTATGTATGTACATTTAAAGGCACCTAATACCACGTTAGCAAGCACACCACATTATACCAGAACAACGTAACAATTGTTACAAAACATGAATTAAAAGAAATAAATAGATTATATTATAACTAGGAAACGGATAGCAGTTGATCTGGATACTGGATACCGAATATCCGGCCTACCCAGTGGCTGAATAGCCGGATATCCAGCAAAAAATTGTCAAAAGAAATGCCGAGGCCGAAAATAGTCATGAAAAAGAAAAAATGACTATTGGCGAAGCTCATAACACGTTCTGGGATTGTTTCAATGAAATAAAATATACGAAGGAAACGGAGCAATTCTACAATATTTATATTAGGATAGACTGATATACATAAACTTGAAACTTCTGACACCTAAACTAGGACAGGTCCGCAGCGCTCTCGCCTCTAGAGTTCACAACGCCTTCCAACGACCAGAGACAGAAACCACTGGAGAAAGATAATTCGTGAGAAAGTGATACACAAGGGTCACGACTCTCAATTATGAGGAAAAAGACACAAGGAGGTTTACGAGAGGATAGTCTTCCTCGTCCTTTAAACAGTAAAGTCACAAGTACGCTCACGTCTTGGAAGAGATGAAATTGTCAAGTTAAACAAACTGTAGCGATGTTGCATACATATGTGCGTAATGTTTGGTTAGTGTGAAAAATTACATTATGGTATGAATATGTGTGTCTGTGTTGTGATTTTCATGTGGCATAGGTAATTACGTGTGTGTATGGTTTATTTGTGAATTACCTTATGTTTTTACATAATTATGTAAGATTTCAAGGGACTAGCACTTCACCCGCGACTTGTTCCGCGTAGATTTCGAAATTAGGTCAGCGTGGCCAAAACTCAGGCAAGAAGGCTTGTTAAGACTGTTAATCTTGCATACATACTAATTTGTTTCATAAATACATAAACCATAGACTCACAATCTAATAAAATGTTGACCTGAGCCATATTATTTGTTTCACATAGGGATATTTTAATGAACGATGGTAGGTCTTTTTTCTAGATCAAAACTCTTTTCATTTTCAAACGCTGAACCCTAAATTATGTTGAAAGTGCACGTACAAAGGTCGCATATCGTTCTACCTATCTCGTTATAACGCTGTGCTGTTTGCATATCATTACGTGTACTAACAATCTGTGAGCGCACATACACTGCATTTTGTAAGGTTTTGCACGCATATTTTCATTTATTTTTCTAGCTGGATTTTGATATTGAATACGTAAATGATAAACTTTAATAGTAGGTTTGTATTCGAAAATATATGAAGCTTATTATCTGGGGGCAGGGCAGTGCCCCCCCCCCAAGTCGAGCAAAAAAGCGGCACGGCCGTACCATATTTTTCTCGAAGTAGTTCAGGCCATTTTTGAACCCCTATAACTTCGTTGTGGATAAAACTAGAAGCCTGAATTTAGTAACCGAGCAGGCATTGTATAAACACGGTATATTCAAAATTTCATTAAATTTGAACCAGTAGTTTAAGAATTATAACGAGTCAAAGTTTCTTAATTTTGTCACTCATTGACTGACTGAACGATCATCAAAAGTCTAAGTAAGGCACTTCTAGCAGACATAGAAGCTTCTAGAACACAATTAGTGTTTAGTGTATGAATCAAGGAAAAACAAAAATATTTTCCAAAATCGTTTTTTTTTTAATGATAATAGGCTCGCGTTTGACCACTATCTCACCTGATGGTAAGTGATGATGTGGTTGAAGATGGAGCACGCTTGCCTAGAAGCAGAACTACCTACAAAAAGAAATGAGATCCCATAAAAAAACAATACTTGTCAAAAAAACCAAGTCTCGCAACTCAATTTTTCTACAGAAAAAAGTTGTGAGATCCATGTTATACCAAGTCGGTTATTAATTTATTCAATCCCTACTTAAGAGACCTTCTGTCTTAAGTTGTTACGTAATTATCTAACCTAGCAACATGTTATAGTCACTATAACATGTTGTTAGGTTAGATAATTACGTACATATCAATATTATGATTTTTTAAGTTTTAAATAAATAAATTGACTTGGCAATCGCATTAATTTATATATTTATTACTTGTGAGATATATTGTGTTTTCATGCGATGACCGAGTCAATCTATTTATTTAAAACGTTAATTTTTTTTTAATATTGACGTGGTCACTATAACATGTTGTTAGGTTAGATAATTACGTAACAACTTAAGACAGAAGGTCTCTTAAGTAGGGACTGAATAAATGATTAACCGACTTGGTATTACATGGATCTCACAACTTTTTACGGTAGGAGAATTGAGTTGCGAGACTTGGTTTTTTGACAAGTATTGTTTTTTATGGGATTTTTATATCCGCAACTAATATTATACTTCAGAGCTAATACTTTAGGAAAAATATCTAGTGTTAATTCCGTCAAGAACCAAATGGTCATTCTGGCATGCAGTATGCAGCATAATTGATCAAGCATCTGTCTATTCTATTTTCTTACGAGTCTCAAATTATATACAATATCAAAAAAACATTATCTTTAGCCCTGAACTGGAACAACTGCTACTAAGGTAAATAAAGTTTAATCTGTTTAACACTAAAATTTATCTGTAAGTGATCGCCCTGTGTGATAAGACTGCCCATTGTACACTAGTGTTACTCATTGTAGCTATAAAAACATTGTAACGTGTATAATAAAGTATAGTATACATAACCATAATATAATCAACTATTTGTAGAACATACACACATTTTTTCCGGTGCGGAAATCGAACTCGCGACACGCGGCGCATCAGCCAATTGCTCAATCAATGCGCCAGTCATTTTGTCATTATTTTATTACATAGTTTTTTAGTATGTGTTTTTATAGCCATTGACTGTTACCAGCTTTGCCTGTCATCTATAAATAATTAAAGTAGTAGCAGTATTAATCTGTGAAAATAATACCGAATGAAAATGAAATTGAAATTCTGAAATTGTGAAATAATACCATTCCCGTTACAGCAAGCAATATATTTCTACGACATTGTCTGGAGTTACATTCGCACCAGTATTTAGATCGTTTTGTTTTTCGGGGGGAAATCATGAAATTACTCCTCCCATTCTAATCGAAGCGGAAAAGAGTGTCAGACTCCAACCGCCTAAGAATCCATCTTATTTCTTCACTTTCCTTTACGTTTTTTGGCTGCGATATCTTGTTAGAACGTTTCCCCGATCAACCCCGGTGGGCAAAGGCCAATGCCATATCGGGACCACTGATTGTTGCTGACTGCGTGGAACACGACGCGCCTCCAACTCAGGAGAGTAACGGTCACCTCAAACTGAAATACGAAAGGATCCATAAAAACGATTCATTGAAATATATAAAACACCCAAATCAAACCATTTATATCCAGATCCAGCAGTTAAAGCGAATCAAAATTAAATCACTACAACCGTCCCTATCATTACATTTATATAGGTCGTTGGATCCCTATAAAGATCCGAACCAAACGGCTAGGGTTTAAGTGGTCATCCATCACACTGATGTCAGTACCCACCCACATGGTAAAACCTCCAGATTTACTTAGCAAAAAGGTTTATTGAGAGTTTAAAGGATAACTTCGGACATAGGTTTTTATGGATAGTAAAGACGAATTGTTAAGGCTAACAATGAACTTAAGTATGTACTATCAGCCAAAGATACGTTTGCTCACTTAAGAAAATATTTCTGTGGAAGCGCAGCTAGTGACAAACCACATCATTTCCTGGTTTCGCCCAACATTATATTAATACTTACTATTACGAACACTACTAAAATACGCTTCATACATCCTATTGGTCAAAATACATGCATTAGGCGATCGAGTCGTGAGCGTTGCTATGCGATTATAACCTTAAAGGTGAGCATGCGGAAGATTGGTCGATAGTATCTAAGTATTATTCCTCCAAACCGATGTCTGCCACGATGGATCAATTAGACAGACAATCTCATAATCGATTAACCATCTGCGCAGGAGATATTTTAGTATCTATACTAATATTATAAAGTGGAAAAGTTTGTTAGTTTGTTTGTTTGTTTGTTTGTTTGCTTGAACGCGCTAATCTTCGAAAGTACTGGGTGGATTTGGATGAAATTTGGTATGGAAGTAGCTTGAAGCTTGAGGAAGGTTATAGGCTACTTTTTACCCGACTGCAAAAAAGGAGAGTTATGTTTTTACCGTGATAGAATCCACGGGAGCGAAGCCCCGCGAGAGTACTAGTACAAGGATATGCGCAGCTACAGGTGCACTCTCTGGCCTTTTACTCTCATTGTCCGATGTGACGGCAAACCGATATGAGAGATCAGGCGTACGACCAGAGGCTTATCGTGCTTTCCGAGACACGGAGACTCATCACATCACCAAGTTCCAAATTCCCGGCTACTACTGGATATTTTTAATCGAAAAACCCAATAACACTGTTTGCCCGATCCGGGAATGGCACCCGAGATCTCTTGCTTAGCAGTCTCTCGCTTGCGATCACTATCCCACCGAGACAGACACTTTCATTATGCAAGTACCTACATATTGAATAAGGATCTTGGGTTTATTTAATTCGGAAGGCTAAGGGTCAATCAAAGTCTACGCCTACCAAAATAACTCATAACATAAGAACACAATTAGCTACAATTTCTAAAGTATTCAAGTAGATAACAGATATAACAATACAAGACAGAGTAATTAATTTTCATATTATTATTTTGATTGACTTATTGATTGACTTTATTTGTTTAGAACAAACAACTTGATAATGAAAATATAGGGTAATGTTTTGTGTGTGGATACGATACATAAGCAGCTCCTACAGAAACGTAGATTAAACCATGGCACCCAGCAACAGGTGTGGCTTACTGTATTTGTGAAACATGTGATGCGGTATAAGCAAATAGACAAACAGTTTAGCCTCGGCAATTTTTTCTTTATAAAGAGAAATAACAATCTGAGTCGAACTCACATTACTAGAAATCTTGTTAAGGGGTTAACAAGATTTCTTGTAATGTGAGTTCGTTAATGCTTGTGTCTGGAGCAGGTTGAAATGGGTGGAGTTCGAACCCGCAACGTCTCACACTTATCACAAGGCCGACCTTAGCCATTTTTTTATTACTGATGGGCCCACTCTTGACCTCCATATCGCCTGATGGTAAGCGATAGATGAGGTCGAAGATGGGACGAGCGAGCCCAGGCCAGGCAGCCTATTTACTTGTGCTTTAAAGGCTGAAAGGTCATAAGTGGCAGGGAACACAGTAGCCGGCAGAGAATTCCACAGCCTGGCTGTGCGCACAATAAATGTGGAGGAGAAGCGCTTGGTACGACAAGACGGTATATCAACCAAGTGTGGGTGGTACCCAGCCGTGCGTCTGGTAGACTGGTAGTGAAAGGGAGATGGAAGAATTAAGTTATTGCTGCTTCAAAACCATTAAGATTTTTATGGCATCCTCTTACGGCATTGTCAGGAACATGCACTCGGGCCCCATGATCAGAGGTACCTTATGAGCTTTTTCTTCAGTAAGTTTACAAATTAGCTATGCAAATAATAAACCTCTGGCACATCTTATAAAATTATTTTCATCATATTGGCATCATAAATCATTGCGGCTCCCTCCCAATCTTTAAGCTGTATATATACCAATAAATAAACATCAAAATAATAAATCAGATAAAGGTCGGCTCCTGTTTACTCAGCAAACTCGCGAAACAATGAACTTCTTATACAATTAAAAGCTGAACGGAGTCATTAATTAACTTCTTGAGCGCTGTCTTGTTCTGAAGTGCTGAGTCATGACGCTAGAGCTATAAGTATCTATTTATACTAGGTGCCAAGGTTTCACCAGAGCCTCTTTGTCTATTGTATTTACAAGATAAACTTGATAGTCCTTTTCTTTGGTTGAGAAAACCATCAATGTCTTCTCTCACTGTGGGTGAAGCGGAACGGAGTGTCAGACTTCTACTGACTCAAAGGGTTTTACACTGGAGTAGGGCTGCCATCAGCAAAATTGCCGGCCCCAGACAAAGACTTCATAAACCCCAGACATTTGAGTAAAATCGCAATTTTTTCCCGAACACCGTAGAAGAATACATTTTTGTACTTGAAACTAAAAACAGTGATGTTTAGTTATGGTTTTTATTTATTGGTAACATTGTAGACAAATAGAAGTTTATTAATTTTTAATAATCAACGTAACAAAAACAATAAGATGAAATACAGAGATCGTAGACCAATGTGTGCCCGGACGCCCCCGGACGCTGTCCAAACTAGAACATATCCGGGGAAATCGGGACGGATGGCAGCCCTACACTGGAGCAGGGTTGGTACTCTGCTCCTTCAGTTGCCCTAGCGTTCTAAGGCCGCGGTATCTCGCCAGAATATTTCCGCAACCCTGACAGGAACTTGATTGTCCTAAGGTTTCGTTTCCTAACAACATAACCGTATAAATAAACCCCGCCGTTTATCTGTATGTTTGTGAGCGAACTGTATCTCGGTTACCATGGCAAGTAACTTCCCAACGAGCACATTAGTGGAAATAGCAGCCTATTTTGTTACTTTGGGCTGTAAAATAGTGGTTTAAGGGTTCAAAAAGCAGTTCAAAGTTGCATATCTGCATCCGTAAACGTCTATTGCTATAAAAGTTACTTAAGGTGCTATAAGCTGAATCAAATACTACCCTAGCCTTCACAGTAGTCCACGGTAGAACTCATTTACCACTTACACCTTTATATGAGAGTTACGAAGGTCATTCTGCCACTCACAGCTGCACAGTGGTTTCCATTGTAACTTTTATAGGTTATAGTTATAGTAACCACTACTATACTACTATAAGTTTCATTATAGAAATAATAGAAACTCTTATGCATACTATAGTTACAAAAAAATCATCAGTGTAACTAAGGCCTTTAGTAGCAATAGTCATTCCTTGCAGGCTCAATCCATTCGCCATTTTACAGCCGCTTTTGTAACTATTATAAAACACTGGTACTCACGCGGGGCTTCGCTCCCGTGGATTCTATCACGGTAAAAACATAACTCTCCTTTTTTGCAGCCTATAACCTTCCTCAAGCTTCAAGCTACTTCCATACTAAATTTCATCCAAATCCACCCTGTACCTACTTTCGAAGATTAGCGCGTTCAAGCAAACAAACAAACAAACAAATTTTTCCGCTTTATAATGTTAGTATAGATTAAAAAAAAATGGATGCTAAACGAATAAGTACGTAACTAGATCTTATAACCTCAAAAAACAGGAAAATAGGAGCTTTTTGTTGCTGTGAGTTGCACTAGGGGAACAAAAATCACTGGAAGCGTTAGAAGGGTGAAAATTAGCGCTATGATTCTCAAAAGGGAGTTATTAGAGCTAAAACTGCAGGTTATGACTACATTACAATGACGCCATGATTTTTTAAGAAAACTTATAATTCACTTGCAAAATTGAGTTGATATACATTGGTTTTTCAGTTAAATGTGCATTTAATGTACCGGTAAACAATCGGCCACTTGCGAATAGTAAGTTATCGACACGTAAAAATACGGAAATAAAATTTATTCTGTATAACAAATAAAAAATATCACATATCTTTTGTTATTTTTTTAAATATCATAAAAGCGCGTTAAAATTACTCGAAAATTATCTTATATATCTACAGTAAACTGGACAGCGTTTTAAGTATCTTTATATATCTTGCTAATACAGAATACAAACTTTTACTTCTTTTTGTTTTATTTTCATGATGGCGACGAAAACACTTTACCAATTTATTACAAATAATGTCAACTGAAGATATCTTCAGTTGACATTATTATTTTGAACTACTTTGAACGAGTGAATTTATTATAGTTCTTTATTGTATATACAATAAAGAACTATAATCAATTCATTCGTTCAAAGTAGTTCAAAATCATTCAAAAGTAGCGCTACGAGAGCTTTAGTATAGCGTTAATAAATCGTTATAGCTATTAAGGAACCTTTATGCAACCGTTGTGCAGGTTAAATGGAACTTTAGGTTGCATAAAATGGCGCCCAAATAGTGCTAAAGCGGCTGCTTTAAGTCTGTAGTAGACGCTCTAGCGCTTACGTCTATTACCATAAGTAATAATCGGATACGCTCCAAAGCCCTAATGCAGCCCATTTGTGCTAGTTGGGTTATGGTCAAGTTAAAATTACACAAAGTAAAAAAAAATATGTTGCAAGAACCCTTCGTATGTGTGAGTCCTACTCGTATGTGGGCAGTTTTTTTATTATGTTTTTAATTATTATTGTTTTTTATTTCTTAAATTTCCGTTTGGATATTTTTATGAATGTTATTCTAGCGCAGAATCGAAACTAGTGGAAGCAGTGGATGAGTACCTACGGGCTATAAATTGAAATATAATGTTATACTGATACCTTGAATCTTGATATCTTTAATAGTCTAGAGAAACAAGAAAAAATATGACATCAGTCTTTTTTTTTATTACTGATGGGCCTATTCTTGACCTCGATCTCGCCTGATGGTAAGCGATAGATGAGGTCTAAGATGGGACGAGCGAGCCCAGAAGATGCCTATTTACTCGTGCTTTAAAGGCTGAAAGGCCATAAATGGCAGGGAACACAGAAGCCGGCAGAGAATTCCACAGCTTGGCTGTGCGCACAATAAATGTGGAAGAGAAGCGCTTGGTACGACAAGACGGTACGACTTTCTAAGGAGTATCGTCTTACCCAGCAACTGGGCTGTAATAGGTCAGATAAGCAGTCAGATAAGCAGTCGTTTCATGTATAACACTAATACTCAGCTGCATCCGGTTACACTGGTACCCGACCTTATCCGGAATTAGCTGCAGTGTAAAGTATAGTTTATTCCAGTTACGTAGTAATGATAGTGAAAATAATGATATTTTTATAGTATCACAGTCGGCGCTGACTGTCACTGATATAATCTGTGCTATGGATATATCTTAGACACGAGTCACAGCATTATACTAAGCGACGCATATATTATCACTAGTTTCCGCCCGCGACATCGTACGCGTGGAAAAAAATCCCCCGATTTTGATAAATTTTTCATTAGTGCCCCGCTCCTATTGGTCTTAGCGTGATGATATATAGCCTATAGCCTTTCTCGATAAATGGGCCATCTAACACTGAAAGAATTTTTCAAATCAGAACCGTAGTTCCTGAGATTAGCGCATTCAAGCAAACAAACAAACAAACAAACTCTTCGGCTTTATAATATTAACTAGTATTTGCGTGTTGCGCGAGGTGCAAGCAACTCGCGTGCTTGTGGAGAAAAAAAAAAGGGGGGGTGTGATGGGGGGGAGGTTGCACAATTATTTCGACTAAAGCATTGCCCCTCTAAATGAATCTGAAAAAAAAATGTTCCAAGTCTCTTAATTTCCGAGATCCGCCTAAAGGGGGGGAGAAGGGGGGCGGGGGGGGGGACTTTGAAAAATGGTTTTTACTTTACCGAGCCTCCTCTATACGAATCCGTAAAAAGAAAAAAATACCGGTCTCGTAGTTTCCGAGATACGATAGGGGGGGGAGAGAGCAGGGGGGGGAAAAGGGGAGGTTTGGCAATTTTCCCGTAGGTTTGAGAGTTACTTGTTTACGAATCTGTCAAAATATACCCACCTCCCCATCCACCATCTGGGAGAACAATTATGTCAGTGAGTGAGTCAGTCAGTGGTAATCTAGCTTTATATAGTATAACTAGTATTTGCGTGTTGCGCGAGGTGCAAGCACCTCGCGTGCTTGTGAAAAAAACTAAAGCATTGCCGTTCCAGTCTCCCGTCGCACGCGCCGGTGATACGTCGTGTTCATTATCGTAATTTCGGGTCGGGAAACCATTGCGTTAAACAATGGTTTCAACGGTTGTAAAATGTCCGAGTTGTAACATAGTTATCAACGAGGTGCTATCCTTTATATGTAACAAGATACAAGTGATGGATGAGCAAAGTATCGCAAGTATCTGTGTCAGTGCTTTTTCAGAAAGTGATATTGTAGAAGCAAAGAACTTGCTCTTCGAATCTGTTTCGACTCCAAAGCGCAAGAAGATAAGAAGGAGAGAGGGAAAGACATTACGAAATATTGACGACATTGTATGGATACTGAAGAACTTAGATCCAGAGGAGATTCCAATTTTCGTTGCCAGAGATTTGCACAAACTACCTCCAGTTTTATTTGACCATGTCGATGTGACCAGAGTTTTGAAAGATATAGTTAAAATGCAGAGTGACATAAACCGTATTGTTAATGAGTATGCAACAGTGAATCAGATGAAGGAGCTTAGTGCTGAGGTGGAATCGCTTAAGAAGGCGTCAATTGTCAACAACTTTCCTCGGAATGTTAATGTGAAAAGAGGCGCCTGCTTATTACCTAGCTTTGAGAATGAAAGTGGACCAATGGGGTTTTCGCCGATTTGTAGTGATAAAAAAACAAAGCAACAATCAACTGAGTCATCATCATCTCTAAAAAAACCGCCTTTGGTTTTTACTAATGAGGGTAGTCCCATAAAAACTACGCGTAATGTCACAGGTGGTTTTACGTCATCGCCACGGAGAAGCGAGAATTTGACCGTTCACACACCACGATCAGTGATGACTCATGGCCGTGCTATTACATCGGTTGCGGCTGCCGACACGTTACTCACAGCCCGGACGATTGGTCAACACGAAAGTAGAAGTTTTGCGGATGTTGTGCAGAGTGGAGAACCAAAAATCCATGAGCCGACTGAAGAATGGAAGCTCGTTCAAAGGAAGCGATTAAGAAATCGTTTTTTGGGTAAAACGGGCACAGCTATTGTAGACGCCAATATTAACTTCAAGGCAGCGGATATTAAAACTCCGATTTATATCTACAACGTGTCAACCGAAACGTCTGTGTGTGACATCAAGTCATATATAAACAACAAGTGTAACTTAGACGTACATTTAGAGAAAATGAATATGAAGACTGCGAAGGATTACAATGCATATGTCGCAGGTTTTTCATAAAATTAGGTTTTTGATCAAAAACCTAGGTTTTTGATGAAAAACCGGAAGATGACAAATTTTAAACTCAGTTTCATCATAAACCTGTAACAATCTAGATTTTTGATCAAAAGCCTGAACTAGTTTAGGTTTATGATAAAGTCCTTGTCAAAATCACGAGTTTGCTTTGTTTTATGACAAATAAATCAATTTAAAAGAGCATATAAAGTCGGTTCGCTCGCGAGCCGCTTTCGCTCTCGGTAGGTTACACTGTATGCTGAATGCACACAGCAAACTCTACCTAAAATGTAAACTACACATTTTTACCTTTTTATTTCTAAAAGACTGGCTTCCTCGAAACATCTATTCAAATATCAACTACTGCCTTTAACGAACCTGTATCGACAAATGAACTGAGTTTGCGTGAAATTACTTCAAAGATGTCTTTATTTGGAGGCCAAGGTTTTAAGAAATGCTCGTGCGAAAAATCTAAAGTACGCTGCAAGACAAATCGATGTGCATGCAAAAAAAAATGTTTTATGCAACTCTAGAGGTCACAAGTCAACAAACTGTTATAATAAATAAAGCATACTAGCAGATTTATAAAAAGCAAGCACGTGGTAAACGTTTCTTTAGTCGTATTTAATAGTTTTTTTTATATTACGAATGAGCCCGCTTTTGACCTCGATCACACCTGATGGTGAGTGTAAGATGAGGTCTACGATCGAACGAGCGAGCCCAGAAAATGCCTATTCACTCTTGCTTTAAGGGCTGACGGGTCATATGTGGCAGGGAACACAGAAGCCGGCAGAGAGTTCCACACCTTGGCTGTGCGCACAATGAATGTTGAAGAAAAGCGCTTAGTACGACAAGACGGTATATCAACCAAGTGTGGATGGTATCCTGCGGTACGTCTGGTAGACCGGTAGTAAAAGGGGGATGAATGATGGGGGATGATCGTGGAGCTCCTGCGCACACTCTCCGAAGTACAATCTGTAGAAGATAGACAGGCAAGCAACGTTGCGCCGGTGAGCCAGGCTGTGAAGCTTGCCTGCCAGAACCTCGTCACCTATGAGCCTTTTAGCTCTGCGTTCGATCGAGTTAAGATAGTTACGAAATTTCATTTTCGCGGCTTATCAAAATCAGATTAATATAGGTACGTGAACTTGAAACATTTCATTTCATAATTGGATTGAAGGAGGAGAATATTGATTGGATCATGGATATAAAATTTTGATAAATAAATAATTGTTTTCTTTCTATTAAGTTGCAAATGATGATGGAATGTTTTATTTATTTCATTTAAATTGATTTATATGTCATAAAACAAAGCAGACCCGTGATTCTGACAAGAACTTTATCATAAACCCAGACTAGTTCAGGTTTTTTATCAAAAATTTGGATTGTTACAGGTTTATGATGAAATTGAGTTTAAAAAGTGTCATCTTCCGGTTTTTCATCAAAAACCTAGGTTTTTGATCAAAACCCTAATTTTATGAAAAACCTGCGACACATACATTGTTTATGTTCCTAAATATAAAGTTGATATGTTTTTAAATGATGATTTTTGGCCCAATGGGATACTATACCGCCGTTTTGTGGACTTTAGTCGGAACACGGCACAGCGTACCTATCGGGATTTGGCTACAGTAAAACCTACCAATAATGGATCGTAATAAAAATATATCTAAGCTAGTAAGCTTTAACTGTAAAAGCGTCACTCGTTCTGTTGACTGTGTAAGAAAACTATGTTGAGCAGCAGACATTATTGCACTTCAAGAGACCTGGTTGCTTCCGCACGATATACCGTTCCTGGGAACCATCGATGACTCATTTTCATACACCGGCAATTCCGCTGTGGATATGTCTGCTGGAATTGTTAGAGGTAGACCATATGGCGGGGTTGCCCTGCTGTGGAGGAAGTCTGCGTTTCCGTCGGTATCAGTTATTGTGTGTAGAAGTGTTAGACTCGCCGCGATCAAAATAGTGCTTGACGACAGGTCGGTTTTAGTTATAACAGTGTACATGCCGACTGATTCTTTTGAAAATTTGACCGAGTTCACAGAATGTTTAAGTGAATTACATGCCATAATCGAGAGTAATGAAGTGGAAACTGTATTTATCCTGGGGGACTTCAACGCGCACCCAGGTGAGCTGTTTTCTTGCGAATTATTAACGTTTTGTGCCGAACAGATGTAGTCGTGCGTGGATATGGAAATGTTACCTTCCGACGCGTTTACGTTTATTAGTGAGGCACACGGGTGCAGGCGATGGCTCGATCACTGTGTGGTAACGGGTTCAGCGCGACGTACGGTAGTTAATGTGTCAGTTCTGCACGATACCTATTGGTCTGACCATTTCCCTTTATTGGTGGAATGTAACTTAAATGTAATTTGACGCAATGACGCAAATGAGGCAGTGGATAGTCTTGTTTCTCTGCTATCGAGTACGATATGTAGACATACAAAGATAACCAAACAGAGTAAAAAAAACAGGATCCTAAAACCGTGGATGACTACGGGATTACTCCGCTGCATCAAAAACCGTGACAGACTGCACCTAAAATCGAAAAAATCGCCGGATAATATGACACTAAAACTAACGTACACACGTTACAGGAATTTCTGTAACGGGCTGCTCCGCAAGCTAAAAATCGCGTATGGTAAAAACCTAATTGACGAAGCGGGAAATGATACGAAGGCCCTATGGAAAGCCATCAAAGCTATAACGAATACAAGTAAACAAAAAACTAGTCCCATAGAGCTCTTGCACACAACCACACATCCTAAAACATCCGTCAACAACGCCTGCAAATATTTCAGTGAAGTGGGAAAAAACTTAGCTTGTGCGATAACTTCATCTACTCCCCAACATTCTCCTTCTTTTGCTACTTTAACATCCTCCATACACAGCCCATCAAACTCAATAGCTCTGACAGAGGTAACAGAGTTAGATGTGGAAACCATCATCCAACAACTCCGAAATGACTGTGCGATTGGATGGGACGGTATATCGTGTCATATTCTCAAACTTTCTCGGCGGAACCTGTTGCTACCCATAACCCACATCTGTAATATAGCAATTACCTCCGGTGTTTTCCCTACAGCCTTCAAAAAAGCTATTATCCACCCAATCTACAAATCTGGGGACAGGGACTGTGTCTGTAACTATAGACCCATTGCAATATTAACTGCTCTATCTAAGATATTGGAAAAAATATTGAACAATGCACTTAAAAATTTTCTAAATAAGTACAATATCTTGGCTAAAAATCAGTATGGTTTTCGCTCGGGTCTTTCAACCGAAGATGCAGTACTTGACCTAACAACTAAAATAAGTAAAAACTTAGACGCGAAAACCAAATGTCTATGCATATTTTTGGATCTTTCCAAAGCTTTCGACACGGTCTCTGTCCCTATTCTCCTAGATAAGCTTGACAAGTGTGGTGTCAGAGGTACACCTTTTAAAATTTTTGAAGACTACCTCACAGATAGAAAATTGTCGGTTAAAGTAGAAGACTACGTGAGTGATGAGCACAAGGTTTCCTATGGCGTCCCTCAAGGGAGTATTCTGGGCCCCACCCTCTTTCTCCTCTTCATAAATGACCTCTGCACTCTGTCACTGCCATACACTGACATTTTTACATACGCAGATGATACAGCAATTTTAGTGTCGGGCCCAAATTGGCAATTAGTTAAGGAGAGAGCAGAATATTCCCTCAGTAAAGTCATGAACTGGCTAAACAATAACCTGCTAACCCTCAATTTGTCCAAAACACACTATGTTCCCTTCTCAATATCAAAATCCAGCTTATCTCCACAAGATTTTTCTGTCAAAGTCCACACCTGCTCGTCCTCACAAACTTGTGTTTGCTATGAACTAACGAAATCCGAGTCTGCTAAATATCTGGGTGTTCAAATAGACAGTGGCTTAAAATGGGATAAACATATAGATTTAATGACAGCACGCGTAAGACGGTTAATACATCTATTTAAATCCCTAAGAGATACAATGCCAAAAGAGAAACTTAAACTTGTTTACTTAGCACTGGGACAATCTATCATCCAGTATTGTATCACAACATGGGGAGGGGCAGCCAAAACGCACCTTTTAAGCTTAGAACGAGCCCAGAGAGCTGTGCTGAAAGTTCTACTTAAAAAACCATACAGATTCCCCACGGTACATTTGTATGCAGACTCGAAAGTACTTACTGTTCGCCAGCTTTATGTGCTCCGACTTATTCTCAGAAAGCATCTGACTGTACCTGCCCCAAACCCAAATAAACGTAGCAAGAAACCTATATTTCCCTCGGAGCCCTGCAAGACCTCATTTGGTAGACGTCAATTTTATAGTCTAAGCTGCAAAATTTATAACACTGCAAACATAAAGTTGAACATAGCGCGCACAAATAGACATGCAGTAAAGATCAGTGTCACTGAGTGGATACAAAAGCTCGATTATGAAACGACAGAAGGG
The DNA here is from genome assembly GCA_943138885.2 of Tholera decimalis. NCBI lineage: Eukaryota > Metazoa > Arthropoda > Insecta > Lepidoptera > Noctuidae > Tholera > Tholera decimalis. The sequence goes on along the minus strand of OW964573.2, from coordinate 18,176,158 downwards.
TTGCTTAAATTCATAAAGTAAAGTCACAAACTATCCATCACTCGTCAAAACATAAAGCAAACTCGCGCTTACGCTCTCTCTCACACACACGCACGCACCCTCACACACACACATACATACATACCCACACATTTTCACTCTCGCACACTCCTAAACAAACAAACACACACACACACACATATACACACATACCCACAAACTCTCACTCTCGTACATACCTGAACAAAAGCATACTGTACTTAGTTATTTTTTAGTTTTTAGGTTTTTAATTTTTATTTAATTTTTAATCATTACATTTTTAACTTATGTTTTTAATTAGTTGTAATTTTTTAACAATCGTAAATACATGTTGCTCAATTGATAACAATAATCTGTACACTAAGTTAAAGACAGAAGCCTCTATTTTTTGAAAAGTGTAAACAACCTCTCTGCCGGTCTGATCGCTGTCTCCCAACATACAGGCTCCAGCCTAGTTTGGGAAACAGTATCTCAGTACCTTTTGTAAATACACCATAATATAATATATGTATAAAAAATTGTCTGAAGCGCAGGAATGCCAAATTGTGTATGTCTTTACTCTGTGTCAAATAAACATTTTTATTTTTTATTTTTTAAAATTTATTTTAAAAAAATTTTACCCAAAAGTCAGATAACAACTTCAACATTAAATCACATAAATTGGGGTATTAGAAACAATGAACAAATAGAAATGTATTTAAATTATTGTAACTCAGAATTGAAACAGTTAGATTTCCCATTAGAGTTTACTTATTGTGCGGATCGACTGTGTGATAATGAGTCCCACAAGGTCATAATAAGTGACATGTACAAAACAATTGTAAATGTTTTAACTAAAGCCGCTAAGCGCACCTGTAACAAACATGTATCTAGGCGTATAAAGCATAGACATGTACCAGGCTGGAATAAGTTTGTGAGTGACACTCATAGGAGGGCGCGACATTGTTTTCAGACTTGGATAAATAACGGTAAGCCTAGTTCTGGACCTGTGTACCGAGATATGTGTGAATCTAGGAAAATATTTAAATCTAAATTGAAATATTGCCAAAATAATGAACTACAAATTAAAATGAATATTATTTCTGAACATCACGCAAATAACAACTTTAGCGATTTCTGGAAAAACACAAGAAATTTAAATCCTGTGTCGAGCCGCCCTGTGAGTGTCGGGGGAGCGCATGAGCCCCGGGACATAGCCTGTGCCTTTCAGCGCCATTTCAAGGTCGAATCACCGCTCGGGCCCGGGTCGCGGGTGCTCGCTGCTGAGGATCGCCCCGGGGACGTTGCCGTTAGATTCTCTGCCAAAGATGTGGCCGCTGTCATAAAGAAGATGGTTAGAGGTAAGTCTCCGGGCCATGATGGGCTTAGCATCGAGCATCTGAAGTACGCGGGTGTACATCTACCTAGAGTACTCGCTTTGTTTTACAATTTATGTGTAAGTCACAGTTACTTGCCTGATGACTTAATGTACACTATCGTAGTTCCCATTGTTAAAAATAAAACTGGTGATTTATCTGATATTTCAAACTATAGACCTATCTCGCTAGCAACGGTCATTAGTAAGGTGCTGGATAGTTTGCTTGATCAACAGTTGGAGAAGCACATACTTCTGAACGACGCTCAGTTTGGCTTTAGGCCTGGCCTTTCAACTGAAAGTGCTATCCTCTGTCTCAAGCAAACTGTTCAGTACTACACAGATAGAAATACGCCTGTATATGCTTGCTACTTAGATCTTTCAAAAGCATTTGATACTGTTAATTATGACAAGTTATGGCTTAAGTTGCGATGCGAGACGAAGGTGTCACATGACATTGTATCATTATGTGAGTATTGGTATAGTCACCAGCAAAATAGTGTCAGATGGGCAGGGTCGCATTCAGACATGTACAGGTTGGACTGTGGTGTGAGGCAGGGGGGACTAACCTCGCCGCGCCTTTTCAACCTGTATATGAACAAATTGATTGAAGAGCTCAGCAGCACTAAGGTCGGTTGTTCCGTTGATGGAGTATGTATAAATAACATAAGTTACGCGGATGATATGGTGTTGCTGAGTCCGTCCCTTTCTGCGTTGCGGAGGCTTTTGAGGGTTTGTGAAGCCCATGGACTCAGATACAACCCTAAAAAGAGTGAATACATGATCTTCAAAGCTGGTACTAAAAGCTACGTAACAGCGCCTCCTGTCACTCTTAGCGGTTCTAATTTGAAGAGAGTAGATCGGTTCAAGTATCTGGGTCACTGGGTCTCTGATGATCTATCGGACAATGCGGACATCGAGAGGGAGCGCAGGGCGTTGTCTGTCCGGTGCAATATGTTGGCTCGCAGGTTTGCGCGTTGTTCTTCACAGGTGAAAATAACTCTATTCAAGTCATACTGCCAGACTTTTTACACGTGCAGCCTGTGGACCAACTTTACTCAGCGGACGTACAACGGCCTTCGTGTCCAGTACAACAACGCGTTCAGGATTCTGTTGGGGCGGCCCCGGTTTTGTAGTGCGTCAGCGATGTTCGCTGAGGCCGGTACCGATGACTTCTACGGAATAATCCGGAAAAGAAGTGCTTCGCTGCTGCGTCGCTGTCGGGGCAGCTCGAACGGGATCCTGAGCGTGTTGTCCGAGCGGTGGGATTCTCCTTTCTTGCGGAGATGGCTGCAGCTGCATGTCAGTGCCTGCACGTATTATTACCTCTGACATGCGTACATATTTAATAATCTGACATCGTTTATAATCTGACATTGTTTTTATTTTATAAATTTTTTGACATTTCTCATTTTATTTTATTGAAAATTTGTATTACTTATTCTAAATTTAATTTAAATTTCACAACTATGATATATTTTTTTATTTTTTGCATGTATTTATGTTTGTATAATAGTGTAAGCCGACCAATGGCACATGTGTAACTTTTGTATTTTATATGGGTCACAGACCTGAATTAAATGATTTTTATTTTTATTTTTTTATTTTTTTTTATTTTTTTTATTGCCCCTCTAAATCAAGTATTTGCGTGTTGCGCGAGGTGCAAGCACCTCGCGTGCTTGTGACAAAAAAAAAAAAAAAAAAGTGGGGGGGGTGATGGGGGGGGGTTGCACAAGTATTTCGACTAAAGCATTGCCCCTCTAACTGAATCTGAAAAAAAAAATGTTCCAAGTCTCTTAGATTCCGAGATCCGCCTAAAGGGGGGGAGAAGGGGGGCGGGGGGGGACTCTGAAAAATGGTTTTTACTTTACCGAGCCTCCTCTATACGAATCCGTAAAAAAAAAAATACGGGTTTCGTAGTTTCCGAGATACGATAGGGGGGGGGGGGAGAAGGGGGGTGAAAAGGGGAGGTTTGGCACTTTTCCCGTAAGTTTGAGAGTTACTTGTTTACGAATCTGTCAAAATATACCCACCTCCCCATCCACCATCTGGGAGAACAATTATGTCAATGAGTGAGTGAGTCAGTCAGTGGTAATCTAGCTTTATATAGTATAATAATATAACTAGTATTTGCGTGTTGCGCGAGGTGCAAGCACCTCGCGTGCTTGTGAAAAAAACTAAAGCATTGCCCCTCTAAATCAAGTATTTGCGTGTTGCGCGAGGTGCAAGCACCTCGCGTGCTTGTGAAAAAAACTAAAGCATTGCCCCTCTAAATCAAGTATTTGCGTGTTGCGCGAGGTGCAAGCACCTCGCGTGCTTTTTATAAAAAAAAAAAATGGGGGGGTGATGGGGGGGTTTAGTATTTGGGTGTTGCGCGAGGTGCAAGCACCTCGCGAGCTTGTGAAAAAAAAAAAAAAAAAAAAGAGGGGGGGGGGGGGTGATGGGGGGGGGGGGTTGCACAAGTATTTCGACTAAAGCATTGCCCCTCTAACTGAATCTGAAAAAAAAAATGTTCCAAGTCTCTTAGATTCCGAGATCCGCCTAAAGGGGGGGAGAAGGGGGGCGGGGGGGGACTCTGAAAAATGGTTTTTACTTTACCGAGCCTCCTCTATACGAATCCGTAAAAAAAAAAATACGGGTTTCGTAGTTTCCGAGATACGATAGGGGGGGGGGGAGAAGGGGGGTGAAAAGGGGAGGTTTGGCACTTTTCCCGTAAGTTTGAGAGTTACTTGTTTACGAATCTGTCAAAATATACCCACCTCCCCATCCACCATCTGGGAGAACAATTATGTCAATGAGTGAGTGAGTCAGTCAGTGGTAATCTAGCTTTATATAGTATAATAATATAACTAGTATTTGCGTGTTGCGCGAGGTGCAAGCACCTCGCGTGCTTGTGAAAAAAACTAAAGCATTGCCCCTCTAAATCAAGTATTTGCGTGTTGCGCGAGGTGCAAGCACCTCGCGTGCTTGTGAAAAAAACTAAAGCATTGCCCCTCTAAATCAAGTATTTGCGTGTTGCGCGAGGTGCAAGCACCTCGCGTGCTTTTTATAAAAAAAAAAAATGGGGGGGTGATGGGGGGGTTTAGTATTTGGGTGTTGCGCGAGGTGCAAGCACCTCGCGAGCTTGTGAAAAAAAAAAAAAAAAAAAAGAGGGGGGGGGGGGGTGATGGGGGGGGGGGTTGCACAAGTATTTCGACTAAAGCATTGCCCCTCTAAATGAATCTGAAAAAAAAAATGTTCCAAGTCTCTTAGATTCCGAGATCCGCCTAAAGGGGGGGAGAAGGGGGGCGGGGGGGGACTTTGAAAAATGGTTTTTACTTTACCTAGCCTCCTCTATACGAATCCGTAAAAAGAAAAAATACGGGTCTCGTAGTTTCCGAGATACGATAGGGGGGGGGGAGAAGGGGGGGGAAAAGGGGAGGTTTGGCACTTTTCCCGTAGGTTTGAGAGTTACTTGTTTACGAATCTGTCAAAATATACCCACCTCCCCATCCACCATCTGGGAGAACAATTATGTCAATGAGTGAGTCAGTCAGTCAGTCAGTGGTAATTTAGCTTTATATAGTATAATAACTAGTATTTGCGTGCTGCGCGAGGTGCAAGCACCTCGCGTGCTTGTGAAAAAAAAAAACAAAGGGGGTGATGGGGGGGGGGGGGGGTTGCAGAAGTATTTTGACTAAAGCATTGCCCCTCTAAATGAATCTGAAAAAAAAATATTCCAAGTCTCTTAATTTCCGAGATCCGCCTAAAGGGGGTGAGAAGGGGGGTGGGGGGGGCGACTTTGATAAATGGTTTTTACTTTACCGAGCCTCCTCTATACGAATCCGTAAAAAAAAATACGGGTCTCGTAATTTCCGAGATACGATAGGGGGGGGGGGAGAAGGGGGGTGAAAAGGGGAGGTTTGGCACTTTTCCCGTAAGTTTGAGAGTTACTTGTTTACGAATCTGTCAAAATATACCCACCTCCCCATCCACCATCTGGGAGAACAATTATGTCAATGAGTGAGTGAGTCAGTCAGTGGTAATCTAGCTTTATATAGTATAACTACTATTTGCGTGTTGCGCGAGGTGCAAGCACCTCGCGTGCTTGTGAAGAAAACTAAAGCATTGCCCCTCTAAATCAAGTATTTGCGTGTTGCGCGAGGTGCAAGCACCTCGCGTGCTTGTGACAAAAACTAAAGCAATGCCCCTCTAAATCAAGTATTTGCGTGTTGCGCGAGGTGCAAGCACCTCGCGAGCTTGTGAAAAAAAAAAAAAAAAGAGGGGAGGGGTGTGATGGGGGGGGGGGGGTTGCACAAGTATTTCGACTAAAGCATTGCCCCTCTAAATGAATCTGAAAAAAAAAATGTTCCAAGTCTCTTAGATTCCGAGATCCGCCTAAAGGGGGGAGAAGGGGGGCGGGGGGGGGGACTTTGAAAAATGGTTTTTACTTTACCGAGCCTCCTCTATACGAATCCGTAAAAAGAAAAAAATACGGGTCTCGTAGTTTCCGAGATACGATAGGGGGGGGGGGAGAAGGGGGGGGGGAAAGGGGGGGGGAAAAGGGGAGGTTTGGCACTTTTCCCGTAGGTTTGAGAGTTACTTGTTTACGAATCTGTCAAAATATACCCACCTCCCCATCCACCATCTGGGAGAACAATTATGTCAATGAGTCAGTGAGTGAGTGAGTGGTAATTTAGCTTTATATAGTATAATAACTAGTATTTGCGTGCTGCGCGAGGTGCAAGCACCTCGCGTGCTTGTGAAAAAAAAAAACAAAGGGGGTGATGGGGGGGGGGGGGTTGCAGAAGTATTTTGACTAAAGCATTGCCCCTCTAAATGAATCTGAAAAAAAAATATTCCAAGTCTCTTAATTTCCGAGATCCGCCTAAAGGGGGTGAGAAGGGGGGTGGGGGGGGTGACTTTGATAAATGGTTTTTACTTTACCGAGCCTCCTCTATACGAATTTTTTTTTTTTTTTTTTTTTATTTAGAATAGGTTCGCGTTTGACCACCATCTCACCTGATGGTAAGTGATGATGTGGTCGAAGATGGAGCACGCTTACCTAAAAGTAACCTATTCACTCTTGACTTAAAGACTCCTAGGTTATAGCTATCGGGAAACACAGACTCTGGCAGGGAATTCCACTCCTTAGCCGTACGCACAATGAAGGTATTCCCAAAACGTTTGGTGCGTATGGGTGGGATGTCCACCATGTAACGATGGCGCTTCGCCGTTTGTCTCGTAGTCCGATGATGGAACGGGCTTGTTGGAATTAAATTGTGTAATTCCATCGCACACTCCCCGAAATGTAACCGATAGAAAACCGATAGACTTGCAACTCGTCGTCGATGTTCAAGGCTCTGGAGCTTTGATTCGACCAGTGCATCGTTGCCAATGAGTCTTTTGGCCCGCTTCTCGATAGACTCAAGCGCGTCCAGTTGGTATTTAGCAGATCCATCCCAAAGATGAGAGCAGTACTCCATACACGACCGAACCTGGGCTTGATAGAGATTGAGCAACTGTTCGGGTGTGAAGTACCGTCTCACCTTTGCTAGGATTCCCAACTTTTTTGATGCTAGTTGAGCCTTAGCCTCGATAAACGGGCCAAAATTGAGGGTAGAAGTTAATGTTACCCCCAGAAGCTCGATATGGTCAGTTATCGGCACAGTTACACCTCGGAAAGTAGGAGCCGGTTCAAATTGGCTCCTTTTTGCGGAGAAGAGACACGCCTGGGTCTTAGCTGCATTAGACTTGACCAGGTTGGCATCGCCCCATTCGGAGACAGCCTTCAAGGTCAAGTTCAAGCGCCCGACCATGTCCTCACGGAGAGACTGGATCTGTGACCCACCAGCTCGCGCGCTGGACACATATCTCTCAGAAACTGTGCTGTCGTCTGCATACCCAAAGGTACCGGGCATTAGCAGATCGTTAATGTGCAGCAAGAATAAAGTTGCTGAGAGAACAGACCCCTGAGGGACCCCGGCATTAATTGCCAATTGGCCAGACGAGCAGCCAGAATCCGTAAAAAAAAAATTCGGGTCTCGTAGTTTCCGAGATACGATAGGGAGGGGGGAGAAGGGGGGGAAAAGGGGAGGTTTGGCACTTTTCCCGTAGGTTTGAGAGTTACTTGTTTACGAATCTGTCAAAATATACCCACCTCCCCATCCACCATCTGGGAGAACAATTATGTCAATGAGTGAGTGAGTGAGTGAGTCAGTGAGTCAGTGGTAATTTAGCTTTATATAATATAATTAATATAGATTCTCAAAGGAATATGGATGCTGTTTTATTTGCCTTCTTCTCGTATGCGTCATGTCTGGTGCAAATAACGCGGATACCCTTTATGGTTTCCTTCCTAAAAAGATTACATAATTACTCAAAAAATTACATTTAGAAAATCCAGGAGGCTTGTAAGCAATGAGGGTTTTATAGTTACAAATGGTGTTATAGGGGTAAAATATTTGAAAAATATTTTGTAGCCTTTCTAATTTCGTCACTAGTAGTGAAACAGGCCAGCCCTTCAAGTTCTACCAAAATAGACCAAACAAATCACCCCAATGTATTTCACAAAATCTATTCCTTACATCCAGCAAACTCTCCCATCTATTGTTATTCAGCTCATGCAAACGAATAGTTACTGTTAATACTAAACTAGGCAAAGTTACATCAACAGTATCGCCTCGCAGTCCGTTAGATATTCAGCGTGTGTAAAACCATCCGTAAGTTATATGTCATTTAAAAAGTTTCATTGAAACACACGGATGGGTTGGTTGGTCAACGCTTACCCTCCGTGAACCATGTGGATAAAAGTTACGTTCTGCACTACGTGGGGTTTCCTGAACCCCATCATCATTGCATCTTTTTATAAATAGCATCTTTTTTATATCTATATTTTTTTGTATTATTATTGTTTATGGACAATATGAGGATAAAAATAAAATAAATTTGTCAAATATGATAAACATTTTAAGTAACTTTAGGTGTTGTAACAAAAATAGAGTTTTTTTACCAAATAAAAGGAGACAAATCTCTTTGGCTTAGCCTTAATAAAAGCAAATTAAATAATAACTTCGTATTGCCTTTTCATTTAGGGCTTCATGAGGTAGGAAACAAAAACAAAATTAAAAAACAAAACATAATTAGCCTTCTTGAGATACTAGTTGGATCAAATCACCCCAATTATTACAAAAAAAAATGAGCATGTTCTAAGCATATAGACACATTATTTTTAGATATCGTGCACTGAAATATTTCAATTCCAGTACCATCTTAAGCCTAGAAGTCATTGTGGTTTTGTTTCCCAGAACGGTACAACCTTGCTAAAAATAAAAGCCCAACAACAGTCCGAGTCGCCTTCACTTTCGGGTAAAAACACCTCGTCCGTGTCGCCATCACTATCTTCCATAAGTGCCGATAACATTGCATCTCCATTTATACGACAAGCCGTTATGAGTCCCGGAAACAAATAAAGTAAATAAATAAACAAAATAAACAAGGATTTATGTATAAATACTAATATTTTCCATATTATACCGCTCACCTTTTATATGACGTCTCGAACTACGTGGGGTTTGTGACACCCAACTTCACTTTAACGGCGTCAGTCCGAGGCGCCTGCGAAGCTATTACTAAATCACTGTTACTATGGATCGGCAATGTCGCAACTCCAGCTAGACGATGTTTCGAGGTGTTCGCGCGACCATTAAAAAAGATACGAAGATTTTTGTTTCACTGGGGTTTATTAAACCCCACGTGGTGCACAGAGGGTTAACCCAGTAGTCTGATTTATACAAAAACTAATTCAAAGTACCTATGTATAAGATAAGATATAAGATATCAGTAATAAGACCGTCACTGTAACTATTGCTTAATATTTAAAAAAAATTACAGAAAAAAAAGCAATCAAACACTCAGTTCGAACTTTTATTGGCTCTGCCTCGCTTAACTTTTCTTCTAGAATCAGGTAAATATTAACTGTTATATAATTGGTGTTACATACATCAATTGAAAAATACAAAATTAAATTATTAGATCAACAAATTAATATCACATATTTTATTTTTATTTGGCTAATAGCTCGAAATCTCGAACAAATTTCAATATAGGTTGAGATTTTATTGGTACCTACTGCGCAGTAGGTACCAATAAAATCTCAACCTAAATTGAAATTTGTACTGTATGAAGGATAATAAAAAAGTCAGTTGCCCTTGCGTGTGACATACAAATTGATCAACACATAACATAAATTAAATTTATATCCAAGGTTATTTATTTTAATAATATTCACTAAGTGTTGTATTAAACACGGGTAAGACTAATTATACAAATAGCCATTTCCAATTATTATTAGCTATGAAGATGAATTGCTCAAATACAGAGATATTAAAACATTAAACGTAAATAGATCAGAAGCAAAGACAAAGTGTAATTTCATCAGCGAATGCATTTGTTGGAATGCCAAAATATAAGGAATAAGTACACGTGATATCTAGACTGTTTGTCTTATACAAAACGCTGTCAGACTGTTCTTAATAAGGGCCTCTGGGGAAATAACATTCCATTAGGTAAAGCAATTGTTAAATAGGAAAAATATAAGAAATAGTTTCATTACGTATTTGGACAAGTTGGACTTACGTAGATTAGAAGTGACTTATAATAATTTGGTTAATTTATATCGTCACCACTGTTCTAAAGGTCTCCCTTTAATCTCATATTCTCTTAGATATTTCATTCTCATGAAATCATCATGAGGTACAGTCTAGGACTAAAGATTCGGAGGCGTGATATCCAGCAACTCACACTGGGTTGGCGATATGAATCCCATTACCTCTCATAAGTAGAATAGCCTGTATCCCCACAGTGCTTTGTAGGCAAATTATTACTATTTTTAATGCCACATATTTTCGTGGTTTTTTTATAGTGGATTATTTGAATGGCACAATCTATATAGTATATTTTCTGATAATTAAGTATCACCTCAAATTATCAATAATTATTTCAAATGCACCACAAAACATTCATTTCTTTTAGATCCGCTGTCAGTTACTTTGACGCACCCAGTTTAAAAAATTGGCTAAGTGTGAGTCAGACTCGCCCATGAAGGGTTCCGTAGTAACTATAATAATATAATATGTATATTTATTAGACAAAAAAAAACTTACAAATTTCTTAAAACTAGCTTATTTGCATTTCTTAGAACTACGCCAAATAACTTTTTTTAATAGTAGTTTCATTAGGTATAATAATTAATTAGATTAGGGTATTATGAGGCTGACGTACCTTTGTTAGGTAAAAGCCTCTAAATAAATATAGATTAAAAAAAAAGCTTTGTTTTTCATAGTGTTTGTATGAATTACAAAGTTATATTTGCGGTTTTAGAAAAACTGCTGACCAGCTAGAGCATACATTTTTTTTTAGATTTTTCATGCCATTATTACAGAAGTTAGAGGGGGACGACGACGACACACATTATATCACTTTGGAAGCGTATATCTTTTAAACGATTAACTTTATGAAAAAGTAGTTTTAGAATCTTCAATGTCATTTTTGAAGACCTGTCTATAAATAGCACACCCGATTAGGTTTCATGAAAAAAAAAAAACAGTTTTAGTCCCATGTATAGGGAGCCCCCCTTTATTTTAATTTTTTTCTTAAAATCGGAAAGCGGTTCACATAATACATCTACTTACCAAGTTTCACATGTATACTTGTATAGTCTTAATAGTTTCGGAATAAAATGGCTGTGACATACGGACGGACGGACGGACAGACAGACAGACTGACAGACAGACAGGCAGACAGACATAACGAAACAATAAGGGTTCCGTTTTTTACCCTTCGGCTACGGAACCCTGAAAAGGTACGCTAAGACCAGGCGAAAAAATTAATTTAAGTGACGCTTGTCTCAACGCGTAGCTTTATCTGGTAATTTATAATAATCTAATGTAACAATGTCTAAAGCTTATCTCAGTAATAATCATCCTTTATACCCGTATGTCCCAAAAAGCGAACATTGTTGACGTTGTAAAGCGTTCAGGGTGCTACAAATTACCAATTTACTGAACATCTGAAACACCGGCAGACGTCACTCCTTCCAACACAATACGATTCAAAATCCCTTGATTTTCAGTTCATGAACGGTAATTATAAGTTGGTGGGGATGACATGTCACCCTGTGAAGAAGTTTTAACAAAGTTCTGAGTTCTACAGCGGATAATAGACGAGTGGCAGAACAGCGTAGCCCACGACAATATGATAGTTTAATGTTCCACGAGTTTCTAGGCTCAGTTGAATTATATCCCACTTCTGAACGAGTTCTACTTGGACACCATAACGTTTATTGTTTGAATGAATATTGTTCATTGTTTTTGTTTATACGCAAGATTTTATACTATTAATTCAGTGTTTTAGGGTTCTGTACCCCTAAATAAATTGGCCAAGGGCGAGTAAGACTCGTCCATGAAGGGGTCCGTAGTAACTACGCCAAATAACTTTGTTTTTCATAGTATTTGTACGAATTACAAAGTTACATTTGCGGGGTTAGAAAATATGCTATGTATAGGTATCTATCTCTAAAAGTGCTGACCCGATCTCGTTCAAACCAGTTTGGAAACCTATATCTTTTAAACGATTGACTTTATGAAAAATTGGCCAAGTGCGAGTCAGACTCGCCCATGAAGGGTTCCGTAGTAACTATAATAATATATTATAATATGTAAATAATTATTTGACGAATAAAAAAAAACCTTAAAAGCTTCTTAAAACTAGCTTATTTACATTTATACTACTACGCTAAATAACTTTGTTTTTCATAGTGTTTTTATGAATTACAAAGTTATAATTGCGGTTTTAGAAAATAAAACTGCTGACCCGATTTCATTCAAACTAATTTTGGTTGAAAGTTTACATTAAGATCTACAGACATATATTTTTTTAGATTTTTCACTCCAGTATTATAGAAGTTAGAGGGGGGACACACACATTTTACCACTTTGGAAGCTTATATCTTTTAAACGATTGACTTTATGAAAAAGTGGTTTTAGAAAACCTGATATCATTTTTAAAGACCTGTCTATAGATACCACACACGTATAGGTTTTATGAAAAAAAATTTTTTCAGTTATAGTTTCATGTAGGGTTTAGTTAGGGGATAGGTTTCATGTCCCTTTATTTGAAATATTTTTAATTTTTTTTCTTACAATCGGAAAGCGGTTCACAGAATACATCTACCTACTAAGATTCACATATATAGTCTTAATAGTTTCGGAATAAAATAGCTATGACATACGGACGGACGGACAGACAGACAGACAGACAGACAGACGGACAGACATATCGAAACTATAAGGGTTCCGTTGTTTGCCATTTGGCTACGAAACCCTAAAAACGGAACCCATATAATTGATTACTTTGTTCTCAGGAACGCTTTAAGATATCAAACTGAAAATGACAGATAAGTACTCGGGTCTACATCTCTTTCCTTATTTAACGAATTTATAATTCAATACGATCAAATGATAATTATGACTGTTTATGTCGCATATTTGCACCTATTTTGCTTTTTTATAAGGCAATTATAACCTTTAAGGTACTTCCTTTTGACTTAGAATAGCTCATTATAAGGTTAGAAAAGACTAAAAATATGTATTTAGTTCGGTTCAATTGACCTTAAAGAACAATGGCGAAAAAATTGTTGATAGAATAATTGAGCGTCTACAAATGTCATGTTTTCAAATGTTAATAAAATAATTTCTTAGTTTTTTTTCAAGATATGCTTAAGAACTGACCCACTGTAATAAAAAATATAATATTTTTTGGAAACACAATTGACTAACATGATCGAGGGATTAGATTATTTTTTTCCTTTACAATTTGACTTCATGTCTTTTAGCCAAATATTGTCTCAGTTGAAAGTTCTCTGCTGGCTTCTCTGCCATATATTAGTAAATCTACTCCAATTTACTTAGTGCTTTGCCCTTATCACATAAGCATACTATACAAGTGTATTCATAAACCATAATAAATATAATTGCAGATTTCTGTTAAGAATTCTGCTGAATAAATAAATACTAAAATAAAGTCATACTGCAAGCAAAGTATGGCAACAATACGAAATGACATTGACATCTGCGTAAGGTTTGACAACTGCCGCTATCTCGTGTAATGGCTGTGTTTCCGTACTTTTGAAATTATTAACAGCTTCTGTGTATAAACTGAGTTTTTCCTTGAGACTAGTGCTTGCCTAAGGATTCCGATCAGCTGCTATTTACGATGACGACGTTTTGCTTTGACTTTTTTGAACTACGATTCTACCTGATACTTTGGACTTTGTGCATCCATTTGTATATCACAATGGGAAGTCGTGTAATGCCTACTCGCACAATGTGTGTTAACTGCCGCATAAGTGTCTATAACTTGCGTCGATACCCCGCATTGGCACTTGATACGCCAGTCACTGCTGTAATCTGCAGCTGGGTAGACCCTCAAATTGTAAGTATTGTTGGCGCCTATTCACTATCTTTAGAACAGAATCTATATTACTATAATAAGAGATAAGAAAGTATTTATTGGTTTTGGTTTTATAAACATAATCAATTTTTGTTTTTAGGTTTTGGAAGACGATTATGTTTGTGAGACTTGCAGAGATCTTGCAATGGCTGCTGTAAATACTAATATACAAAGAGAAGTTTCTGGTAGTGAAGAAGCTGGACCAAGTATCAGAAGACATAATGCGTGTCTAATATGTGGTATCTCGGATGGGCCAGACATCAGACAACTTTTACTCCACCAGCAGGTTTTTTGGACGATATTATCATAAGAGAAGATGAAGAATAAATACACACACAATATAAAACAAATTGTTTCATTTTTTATGAGTACCTATTACCTTCTTTTATATTATTTATTTATTTATTTAACACGACTAACACCCATATTAAAGGATGGAAAACAGATGTTCCGACTGATGAAAAGTGATCTCCGCGGTCTATATGGATCTGCATTACAAAAGCCATTGTACATGCGGTACAACCCACCCTGTTACTTCAGCTGCCCTTAAGTTCCGGGGCCGCGGTATCTCATTAGAACATTATCGGGGTTGTGCCCCGGCAGACAATGGCCTTATGGGGCCCCGTCACGGGTACTGACAGCTCTTTGAGGCGCGCGTGGAACACGACGTGCCGTTGACCCGGGCCTGGTCCTTACCGGACGGTGAGCTACTCCTGCTCGCCGTCCACAAGCCCGCGCCTACGGTGGCCGGAGATCGGCTCGCGATCCCTGACACACGGGGCGTCTTCCGCAGCGGCTGGGGCGTGAGGAAGAGAGTTGCCTCTCCCTCGCGCGTTCGGCCTTCTTGGCCCTGGAGCGGAGCGAGTGGGAATGGGATGCAGTCGCCTCCTTCTGCGGAGCTGTAATGCTAGCGCCAGGCGCGAGAAGTCACCGCCGCCGATAGTCTCAACGAGAAAACGGCGAAGCTCTGCCCAAGCTGGGCACACCTCCACCGTATGCTCCACCGTATCCTCCGGGTGGTCCAGGCAATGTCGACACCCGGGCGTATCCTCCCGCTGAATCCTAAATAGGTACCTCCCGAAACACCCGTGTCCAGTAAGCACCTGCGTCAGGCGGAAGGTGAGGACGCAATGTGTGAGTGAGTGAGTCTCCAGCCACTCCTCAAAGAGGGGAGTTATCGCCGCGATTGCGGCGTGCCCAGGCTTCGGTTGCGACAACCGCTCTTTCCATGCTGTCGTGAGATCGCGGGCGGGAGACCCCTGGTCAACTGACAATGGCTCACTACTAGGTCTATGTTTTCCACACTAGCGTCGACTATGGATATAATCAAGTCTACGGTACCAGTCTGCTTGCAATAAATAGGTTTACGTAATAATGGCCAGACATAACCTCTAAAACTTCTTCAACGAATATCTTTTTTTCAAGAGTTCCTTTAATAGTGGATCTTAAGGCAAAAGTGATCATGAATTGAAACTCTATACTCTTGTATATTTTCCATTAATAGACGCTACAAAATTATGCCAACAAAAATTTGTTAGAGGATCCACCATTGTTCTTTATTATTACCTAGATAATTTTGTACGGAACTTTCGTTACACGAGTCCAATTAGTATATTACACACATATCTGGTAGAGAATGCCTATGGCATTAAGTCCGCCTTTGTACATTTTGTGTTGCGTGAAGTCTTAATAAGTAAATTAATATTATTTAATGATAAATACTTACAAATCAATAGAATTTCATGGCTACATAATAACAGTAGCACGGGTCGTTCTTCTAGGTTAAGCAACACTTATCGAGGTGATTCCATGGATGAGTGAGCATCTTAATATATCGAGAGACTTTCCGTTTCGTTCCATTAAACCGTAGGTCCTGGCTGTCATTGGTACATCTTTGACAGTCGTTATGAGTAGTCAGAAGCCAGAAAAACTGACAGCAGTCTTGTTAAGGGGTGTCGTGCTACCCAGATACTGGGTTACGAAGGTTTAGGTAGGCAGTCGCTCCATGTAGAACATTAAGTCTTCCACAATATTGTTGGGAAAAGGCTGGCCATCATATTTAAAGCCTGCAATACATGTTGGCCGAGCGTTGTCGAGTGAAGGCCAATACCAACATGTAGACGGTATATTTGCCTTCTCTTGCTATCGTTCGGTGTCATTTGCCTAGTTGGCCGAGTGAAGGCCAGCGCCAATGTGTATAGAGCTCATTTGGTGCAACTTGTCTTCGCTTGCCGTTGCTCGTGATCACTTGCCTCACTTCGGATCAGTGTCGGTTTTTGATCACAAATCAAAGGCGCTCGCCTGCGCTCGGCCAACGTGTGGGCAGCTCTACAGACCCTCTTCTACATTGGTCGTCTGCATTGGCGTTCGACGAGCTTGTCGAACGTGTGGACATTACTTCTTGCCTTGTACCTATTTGCCAATACTCATGTTGGCCTACGCTCGGCCAACATGTATTGCAGGCTTAAAAAAAAGTTCAAGTCTTACTATCTTACTTCTTCTTACTAATACTAATACTTACTAATATTATAAATGTAAAAGTTTGTGAGGATGAATGGATGTTTGTTACTCTTTCACGCAAAAACTACTAAACGGATTTGAATGAAATTTGGCAAGTAGATAGTTTACATCCTGGAACAACACATAGGCTATTTTTTATCCCGGAATTCTAACAGGATCAGGATTTTACGCGGGAAAACCCTCCTACGCGAACGAAGTCGCGGGCAAAAGCTAGTATTATATAACACTAACAACACAAAGTTAAGTTAACAAGTTTTGCCAATTTTGTACCTTTATATCAACATTGTACTTACTTTCATTAAGAAAATCTGTTACACTTTCCTTAGTCATATATTTATACGCTAAGTGAACAATATAAAATGCTTTTTTTTTAAATAAAAAATCTTTAAACATTCCTTTATCAATGACAATGCTCTACTCTTGGGTAATTCCAATTTTTTTTCCATTCAGTATTCACAATCCATTAATTGCAAGACTTGTGTTCGAATTTAATTACCTATCATTGTCATGTTAATTAAGGCGAGGCTGTATTAATGAAATACAGTTTTTAATATAACTGCTCGATTTAAAATGTATAATAATTGTATACGTTTTTAAGGTTCCGTAGCCGAATGGCAAAAAAACGGAACCCTGATAGTTTCGTCATGTCTGTCCGTTCGTCCGTATGTCACAGCCGTTCTATTCCGAAACTATTCAGACTACACAAGTAAAACTTAGTAGGTAGATATATTCTGCGAACCGCTTTCCAATTTGTGGACAAAAAAAATGAAATTAATTTCCCCATACATGAAACTGAAACTATTTTTTTTTTCATCAGACCCATACGTGTATGGTATCTATAGACAGGTCTTTAAAAATGACATTGAGGTTTCTAATACCACTTTTACTATAAAAGATACGCTTCCAAATTGGTAAAATGTGAGTCCCCCCTCTAACTTCTTTAATAATGGAGTGAAAAATCTAAAAAAAATATATACTGTAGATCTTAATAAAAACTTCCAACAAAAATTGGTTTAAATGAGATCGGATCAACCGTTTTTGAGATATAGCACATTTTCTAAAACCGTAAATACAACTTTGTATTTCATACAAACACTATGAAAAACAAAGTTATTTTGCGGAACTCTTCATGGGCGAGTCTGACTCGCACTTGGCCATTTTTTTATTATAGAGAATCTGCTATGTGAGTAGAATATAACACATACCTAAGAGTAATCTTGTTACTACTAAGCTAAGCTAAATATGCTTGTATCTGAAATGGGTTCACGACGGCAGTATAGTAATGGGTGGGATTCAAACCCGAGATCTCTCCATCACAATGCTGACATCTTATCCATTAGGGCTTAGGCTATAGTTGCTTAGTATTATACAGTATTGTGTTTACGATTTAATTTTAGATTTTTCTTTAAATGGTATTTACATTTATTATTACATTTTTAGTATAATCATGGGAGGAATTAAGATTCTTAATAAAATTATACACACACAGCTATCCTTTAACACAAAAATCGGTTGTCTGTAAAGTCGGTTTACTGACGATCAAGGAACTTGTACCTAAAAGATCCTTGCTGACGATAGTTGAACGTGACAACGTCATAAGAAAATACTGATGGAATGGTTGCATTTTTCAAAAGAAAATTTTAATTTTATTTGTTTGATAGATATTTTGTATGGATAAAGAGAAAGAGGTAAATGGAAATCACTATTGAATTGATCAAGTTACATTTATTTGTACGCATAAATACAATTATGTCAATTTTTTTTAACAATGTACATAATTTTTACAAGTATGAATGTGCTTTGAGCAATTATTTTACAATTTTTATTTACAACTTTTAAACATGTGTGATATTTAACTTCTTACAATTTGTGTTATTCTGTTGAGAATAGGACGATGGTAGGAAAAGTAGGAAATGAAAGGGAGTGTTTCGAGTGTAATGTGTCTTGAAAAAGTCAAATCGATGGTAGTGCCTCTTAGTGTTGTTGACTTATTAACGTCTGATCTACAATCGAGATTGAACATGTCTTTCATGAATTTGAGAAATGTTTCGTCATTTTTCACGTTTGTGTTGAAGTCGCCCACGCACAAAGAAGAATTGGTACATCGGTATCAACTTCCATGATGGGATGTACATACTGGCTGTTGTAAACATACGGAAATAGTGCTTGATGCAGCAGAACACTGATGTTAGAGATACTTGCTCCAGGATGAATATAAACTGCGCCAAGAACCATTTTAAACGTGGTATCAGCGGTGAAGCATGTAACTTCTGCCAAGCAAACGTCACCAGTGTTTCTAATAAGGCGGGCTGTATTCGACAGCTCAACGTTGAAAATTTTGGCCGTGGATGTCGATGATAAGTTTCTATAAATTGCCACTCCACCTGCAAAGTAATTGATTTTTTAATCATCGTGAAATAGTTCTGTTAACTTATTGTTATAGTTTTGTCAACTATAGCATAACCCACAATCGCTGCACTAGCGGACCGATGCTATTTATTTTAATGATGAAAGCACGATTATTCGACAATATACACTGAGCATATATTTAATATCGAAAGAATCATTACCTTTATCGCCGCAATTATTGTTGCTATAAACAATTGACACCACATTCACCTTTCACTGCACTTCATACTTGACGAAAACATGTAAATGTATTATTGTATAGCAGCTGTCCACGCGGACGCATCGCTCACTCAAGTAGGAGAGAGACTGATGTCGAACGCTGCCGAACGCGGAGGCCGATTGTGCCTCTTTTTTTCGCTCGTTCCGCGCTCTCGCTTGCACTTCAAGCCTTAAATGGAACGCCTCAGAGCGAGGTAACGCCGCATGAGTCATGTATTTTCGTGCGTGCAGCCAGCTTCATCGAATTATAATACGTTGTCACGTCAAAAACATCAAAATACAGCCTAAGAAACCCTAACCAATTAAAGATGCGCCCACCCCGAACACAATATGGCAGGAGAAACATAATGTACGAAGGCGTCCTACTTTATAATAATTTACCGGCAGATACTCGTATCAGGAGCATCTTCTTTTAATATATTTAAAGCAAAACTTAAGCAGTATGCCATTAAGAACACTAAGCTATTAAGATAACAAAACAATTTAATGTTACGCACAATAATATGTCGACATCATACCTACCTACTCCAAGTAAAATACTGTTAGCTACTGGACCATAGATGATACATTACTGGACTAAACCTACCTTAAATATGTATTTATTCGCTAAGTGAACAATGTATGTTCTTTTAGAATAAATAAAGAATCTTTAAACCCAAGTATGCCTGTATTTTTGATTTGAACAGTTTTATGGTAGTCTCAAACCTCGTAGTATGGTTAAAGGATATACAGAAAATAAATGTAATTACAAGCATTGAAAAATGTGCTACAAGTTTGCGTACTTTTTCATTTTCTATCTTTAAATAATGAGAATTTTGTGTAAAGAGAACCCTTTACTCAGAAGTCACAGGATCAGCTAACAGCCGCGTTAGAAACTTTGTTTGAATCGTCAATAGCCTACTGGCTAAGGTGTTGGAGTTGTGATCGATAGGTTGCGGGTTCTAACCCCACCCATTACACTATTGCCGTGAATCCACTCCAAACACAAGCATTTTTAACTTAGTTACAGGGGTTAACAAGATTGCTAGTAATGTGAATTCTACCCACATTGCTTGTAATCTTTAAAAAAAAACTGCCAGACTGCAAATCCACCTCAGCAGCAATTTTTTTTTATTCTGATATGGTTCGCGTTTGACCACATCTCACCTGATGGTAAGTGATGGTGAACATGACATAACCTATAACCTAAACGTTCTACTACTATATTAGACGTTCCCACTACTGAGACATATACTTCTTGGCATGGCATGGGCCATAATCTATCACTCGGGTCAAGTGCGGCTTGGTGGAAGTTGCACGTCTTCACATGCTACTTTCATATTGTTCGTCAAATCGTTGAGCTGCTTAAGTTATAAGTTGAGCTACACTATAACTGACAAATGCTTAAACTGTCTCGACAGGTCCGGTCAAATGTGTGTAGTTATTTCCTCAAAAGAGCACCACAGACATGAACTTACATGCTCTGCATATTATTGGACCAATGAGAATTGTATGGACTTTAAAAGAGACGTTGACCATCGAACCCGAGACCTCATGCTCAGAAGTCGCGCTTGCAACCTTCGAACAACGAGGTAGTCCAACACAACAAATTGTTGGTCGCACTATATTCGATTAGGGTGCTTTAAATCAGCTCGAGGAAACCACACATTTGTTCTCAAAGTGAGATATTTATTGAAAAAATCAGTCTTGCAATAAAATGCCTCCAGTCTAGGTAAGATTTAGCTTTTGTTTGTCATTTATTGATGTCTTTTAGACACAGTGGGAATTGCCGATGAGATACAGCAGGTTGAAAATTCTACCAAATTCGAGTATTTTATTTCACATAAGCCGTATATGGCCACTTATTCAACGTTAAAAGCTAGTATACGGTTTAAATTGATCGTTTCCTATGGAAAGGATGAAACTTCTCGCTTCCTCTTTCCAAAAATAAAATGATTTTAAAAATGTTTCCATATTGCAGTATTAATAGGTATTAAAGGATCGTGTAGATCAATCAATGTAGTATCTAGTACCTACTCGTAAGTATATAACATTATAAACGATCGAACCAAAACAGATTCTATGAGTCTGTTCTCACATCATAAATAAAAAGAGAACTAAAAATACTGACTTATAGACCAGATGGCACTTATAAAATATAAATGGACTTAATGTCCTTAAAAATTAATCATGAATCAGAGCTTTTATCAATGGGCATTGTGTTATAGAATGGTTTTGTATCAGAATATTTATCATCTAATTTTTTAGATTTATTTCCATGACGGCTAAATGTATACAACAACACCGCCTTGTCCTCGTGGAGACAATCGGTAGCGGCGATCTTCGCGCCCGTCTCTGGTTCAGACTATGGTACGGGGCGAGTAGGAAGCAGTCGCCTCCTTCTGTGAAGCAGACATGATAATGAAGGAGGAGGATGAACACTGAGGGAGGGTCAATTCTCTTCCTCTCGTCCCAGCCGCAGTGGGAGTCGCCCTGGGCGTCGGGGATCACGATCGCGGTCCCTGACCAGAAGGGTAACTGAAGGAACCGGAAAAAAATATCATCTAAGAATAGAATTTATACACTACTAATTTTTAATTAGTACAAAAAAAAATGGGGCTCTATCCGTACCCTTTACTGATCATATTTATGTAGTCAAAAGTAAAAAAAACGAAACCCCAAAATTGTCTACGAAAATTTGTCATAACTGGTAAACTCATAATTGAATCAATCATTCATAACAATTGCTACTAGAAAATACTACGCGCAGTGCTAGTCCAGTTAGATCGTCATTCATAAATCCCGGCAAACTCGCGTCTAAGCTCAAGCCACGCCCCCTCTGGCCAGCGGTCCTTTTTACAACGAGTGAATGAACAAACAGTGTCAATTTGTTAGCGGAAGTGTGCGCGTGCTTTTTAAACATAAGTTGTTACGTTTTTACTGTCGTGATGGCTTACCAGTTTTCATCTCGGGAGTACGTGGCTATGTTGCGTGTGTACTTTTGGTCTGGTGGCCGCTGTTCGTATGTACAGGGAAGAGTACCCAAATGCTCGCTAGCCAAAGGTTCGGACTGTGGTAAATGTTTACCAACGTTTACTCGACCACTGATCATTCCGCGCAACGGCCCATCGCCAAGGACATGGAAGACCGGCCCAAAACCTTTACGACGATGTAGTGGACTACTTTGAAGATCCCCGGCGAAGTACGAATGACGCAGCTCGTCATTTTAATATCAGCCAGTACTGTGCATAGACGATCATTAGTTCGTCTGGATTTCACCCATACCACTAAAGAAAGGGTCAAGAATTGACTACTGTGGATAATGAACCAAGGATGGAGTTCTGCAGTTGGATACTGAACAACACAAGCAAATGGCCCAATTAAAGTATGTAGGTAAAGTTTGAATTTAATAAGTGCCTATTATTTTTCGTGAACCTTTTATTTTACTTTTTTTTTAATTCGTAAAGCTTAAAGATGCGTCTAAGCTACCTACAATTACGATAACAGCTGTTGGAGGCGGGGCAAGTTTGAGCGAGACCGCGTGACCGCGACATCACGATTAATGAATACATGAATGGCCTGTACAATATGTCCGTAAATTGAGTGACATTTTGGGATATAAACAAACGCTAATAACTTTGCTATTTATCAATATTATATAGTAAGACTTTACATATATAATAACAAGACCTTTTCTAATAAGCCCTTTAAGTATTTGTACTAATTAAAAATTAGTAGTGTATAACAGATTTATTGAACACTAGCTGTCCCGACAGATTTCATTGTGTCAAAAGTAATTGGCCTGTCGCAGTTCAATAAATAAGTAAAACGTATTCAGAATTACCACTTTATTTATTTTTCCTCCCAATTGTTCCTCTCCATAAGAACCATTTTCGTGATTTAACGATGATATGAAAAAAAAGAATAGTGAAATTGGTCGAGCCGTTCTTGTGTTTTGCGCTTAGCAACACTATTAGCGATTCATTTTTATTTATACAGTATGTTAACTAACAGAGTACGTTCCCATTAACCCGTAATAGTATAGCATCCATACATGCTAAAAAAAATATTACCATTCGAAAACAAAAGGTTTTTATTTTTCTTAAATATGATAAAAACTTTTTTGCAAAAAATAAAACCGACTTCCATATCAAAACACTACAAAGCCAAAAATAATTTTAATTTCGGTAGTCGGTGTTATTGGTTTTGTATTTTTTTTTTCACACCGCCTTCCGAAATTAAAATTATTTTTGGCTTTGTAGTGTTTTGATATGGAAGTCGGTTTTATTTTTTGCAAAAAAGTTTTTATTTTCGCGCTTCTTAGTGGGTCAGTGAATTTTCCAAATCAGTTCGTAAATGACGGAGTTATGCGCGAACAAAAAACGCAATGCAGAGTAAACGAAAAGATCATCAACGTAAATATTTTTTTTAGACTTTTGTTGATTTTTCATAAACGGCTTGTCCGATTTCGATAAAATTTTTATGGGACCATTTGGGAAGTATACCCTTTTCAACAAAAAAAGAATTTTTCAATTCGGTTGGCAAGCGACAAACATAAAAAAAAAACAAACAAACATCCGAATTGAGAACCTCCTCCTTTTTTAGAAGTCGGTTAAAAATGTTCACAATATTTTTTTTTAATTTATACATAAAAGAAACACTCTGCTCACGCGTACTTGAAGGACGACAATGTCGCAATTTATTTATGAATGCGTACGCGTGTGCAGAGTGTTTCTTTTACGTATCAATTTAACATTTTTAGTGAATATTTAAATATTAAAAAACAAACATTTTGTTTTCGAATGGTAATATTTTTTTAGCATGTATGGATGCTATACTATTGCGGGTTAACGGGAACGCCCTCTGTTAGTTAACATACTGTATAAATATATAGAACAGAGTTATTACTGCCTTTGAAGAAATATAACATCCACCAATCCACACTGGTCAAGGGCAAACATTTCCTATCTCATAGAGAGAAGGCTTGTGTCTCAGTAGTGGGAATGGTGTGGGCTGACTATTATTATGAACATTTGAGCGCATCAATTCGTTTCTGAATATTCATTGGTATGACTTTGTATTCCTGGGTTGTTTTTTGCCTGTAAATTATTCAAAAACATTTCAGGCAATGCTACTGTTTCTTTTTGTATTTATTAATAATTCAATACTATTCATCCATAATTCAATTATGACCGTATTAACGTTATTTATTTTATATTAATTTATTCAGACTTCAAAGCTCGTGAGTACAAAAACTGGCAATTTCCTTTACAAAGTCAGTAATGTGGTTACTGCAACTCTGGAGTATTTATGCAAATAATAAACCCATGAAAAACATAAATGTGAAATGAGAGCCAAGTTCAATATTATCATAAATGCCTTGGTTGTTGACTTCAACGACAAAAGAAATGAAATCTATATGGGTACCAAGTTCAATGATCAGTCCTGAAATTTATTTATAACAACATAATATCATTTATTCTTATAACTTATGAGAATATATTGTAGCCTAAGGTCTGACCTGGCTAGTTCTTATATACGAATTATTATGTTTAATGGTTAGTTTCTACCAGCAAGCCAAATTTTCGGAATAATAAAATAAGAACCGACAAGTAACAGGTTTAGAACTTGCAAAGGCTATAATATAATTCGTATATGAAAACTAGCCAAGTCAGACCTTAGGCTACAATATATTCTCCTAAGTTGTAAGAATAAATGATATTATGTTGTTATAAATAAATTTCAGGACTGATCATTGAACTTGGTACCCATTTAGATTTCATTTCTTTTGTCGTTGAAGTCAACAACCAAGGCATTTATGATAATATTGAACTTGGCTCTCATTTCACATTTATGTTTTTCATGGGATATCATTACTTTTTGTACATAAATTAGTAGTAGGTACTTACTTATAACAAAATTAATACTAAATGGTTTTTGTTAAACTACTGTATTTTCCTACGTTTACGGGGTATAATTGTCCTTTTTGTGTTATTTTCTATATTTTCTTGTACCTTAGAAATGTTCGAATGAATTGCCCATTTAGTATGCGGAATTCTTTTTACGCATTTGCCTCCATGGTGTAGTGACCCTCTAAGATAATAGGTGGCGCTAGTGGTTGTAGAATACGGTTAGTTAAGCGTAATAAATACGAAAATTTACTATATTCTTATTTATACGTACAAAAACGGAAATATTTGGATTAAAAAAATTAAGGGTGGTATTTAACTCGTTATATATTCACGTAAAGATCTTAAAATCCACATATAGAGATTTACAGGCACTAATTATAAGTTAAGTGAAAATTATAATAAAGTGATAAAAAATAACCAGTTTCTGATTTTTTCCTTTGTATTCACATAATTACCTATCTTCATGCCAAATTTGAACTTTCTAGGTCATCTGGAACTGGGTTATAGTTTTAATCTATAGGTCAGTCATAAAAATGACGATTTTTGGACGTTAATATCTAAATAACCGTTTGAGATATGTTTATAAAATTTGGAACACATATGTATCTCGCCAGTCTCAATATATGAGCCAAATTTGACAAGTTTAGGTGAAATCGTTTTTGAGTTATGAGGGGCTCAAAAGTGGCTCCAAATGGTTTGTGTAATATTACACACGGTGAGCTACGCGCCAGTTCTTGGCTTGACACGCTCCCGCGTGTCTAGATTGGTTATTCTTAGGCAAGACTGTTCCAATAATATCATTACCTAACTGACTTGCATCCGTAGACTCAAAGAAAGGTTCAGGTGACAGTCATGGTTCTTTTTTTTTTAGCGTGGTAAAATTATCAAATAAGTCCTCCCACCCCGGGCAGGGTGGGAGGGACTGTCAGACTTTTACTGACTAAAATCCACGGTGTTCCTTCAATAACCCTTTACGTACCGGGGTCACGGTAATGGGATAAGTCCCACGACCCCGGCAGGCTTCAGCCCTCTGCTGGGGGGGCCTCGTCATGTTGCTGACGCTCTTTGAGGCGCGCGTGGAACACAACGCGCCGTCGACCCGGGCATGGTCCATGGTCGGACAGCGAGTTGCCCTTTACTCGCTGTCCGCATGCCCGCGCCTACGGTGGCCGGAGATCGTCAGCCGACGTCCGACGCCGTGGGCGTCTACCACTGCGGCTGGGCTGGAGGGAGGATGCCATCTTCTCCCTCACGCGGCCCGCCTCCTCCATCGGAAGCATGACTGCTTCGCAGAAGGAGGCGAACGCTTCCCACTCCCTCTCGCCCCGCAGCATGGCCTCGACCAATGCCGGGCGCGAGAGGTCTCCACCTATCGCCGCCGTGAGGACACGTCGGTGCTCTGCCCAAGCGGGGCAGTCCTGCACCGTGTGCTCTACCGTGTCCTCAGGGCGACCCTCGCAGTGGTGACACCCAGGCGTTTCCTCCTTTCCCATCAGACACAGGTACTTCCCGAAACTTCCATGTCCGGTGTAGACCTGCGTCATGCGGTAGGTCAGGACGCCGTGACGCCGATCTAGCCACTCCTCAAAGAGGGGTCTTACCGCCGCAATTGCGGCGTGCCCGGACAGTCATGGTTAGGTAACTTTTAGTTGTAGGTATTTAATTTTGCCGAACTGCAAATGTTAGGGGCAGCCGCGAGGCATACATTGCTCCACACTAGAAATTTCTCTTCTATCACGATGCATTACAAACACCCAGACCCAAAACAACTAATTTAAGGCTATATAAAATTTGTTCCGATGCGGAAGTTTAACCCGTGATCGCGACGATAGGTCGTGGTGAGCAAGCAATGAAAGAATAGTGGACTGTATAACATGTAATAAGTAAAAAGATGATCGATTACAAAACGGTACGGTTGGTTAAAATACGTGGACAAAGGTTACGGGAATATAATATGCGCGAGCGCAGCCGTGCTTAGAGGCGTGCAGCAGCTGACTGTGTGGCGTGGGGGCGCGCGCTCGGCCGTCGACCGCCGCGGTGCGAGCTGTTGCCCCGCAACCCTTTTTCACTGCCGCCGGCGCGCGGCGATGTTGAGACGGGTGGACTCAACAACCCGTGACACGCATCGCAGCAACCAATCGCTCAACCATTGCGTCAACCCTGTCATCAAATATTGGATGCCATTTCAAAGGTCTTCAGTTACGCAATTGGCATAAAACTCTCGTGAAATCTTTTCCATAAAATATTCTCACCAAAAAGTTCCTGGAATTCACAACTTCACACCCAACCGTCATTTCGGTTCAACTCAAAATCAGCGCGAATAAATACCCACATTTAAACGACGGGCTTTTTCATATGAAAAAGTCCTGCGCTTACAAAAGTAATATTATATGTTTGTTTGTACAAATATTTAGGTAGGTACAGGTTCGTCACGAATAATAAAGAAAAACTTCGACCACATCATTATTTACCCATCAGGTGAAATGATGGTTAAACGCGAGCCTCCTACTTACCAATAAAAAAATGTAGTGAAAAGTGAAATAGGAACGCCAGTGGTGGCCCAGTGTTCAATAGCATGTCTAACGAGTTCCTGGTCATGAGTTCGAGCCCAGGCAGTCCCATTGCCTCAACTTGCCCGTCCCGACAACTTTTGTTGACAGCAAATTGTCGGGGCCTACTAGGGTGCCGTTGCCTGCCAGGATTGCGGAATTGTTCGAAAGAGTTAGCGCAGCCTCGGAACATGAAGGGCATATGACGGAACACGGATGGGTTTTAGTCAGTAATAGTCAAACACCCCCACGCTTCGCCCAGAATAGGATCATTGGATGATTTCCGATCATTAAAAGAAAAGAAAAAAAGGCAGGCTCATTACTATGTATAATGTTCATCATTTGAATAAGGAAACTGGCATGTTCTTCCGGTAATACGGAGACATGTGACATCCTCTAACCTACACTATACCCCGGATCTACCAAGTTAGCCATATGGATCAAACCTCTCCTAGAGAGAAGGCCTATCTCCTTACAGTAGGAATGTTATAGCCTAGTTTATTTATGTATTTACAGACGCCAGCACATGAAGCTACCCGAAACTGTCAAATTTTCCCAATCAACCTTGAACCTAATTTATTTGACAATAAAGTTGAAAATCCATTAAAGTTATTTGAGAGATTGTTGTAGCTTGATGTGCTGGCGTCTGTACCTATTAAGTGAGATAGGCTACTGGAGCTCAGATAGACATATACTTTCTGTCAGCAGTAGCTTGGTGAAAGCGATTTCGAAAGGTATATGAAACAAGCTATCAAAATGTCAAATGATTGATCTCTTATATTTTGATCTGCTGGTAAAATAGCACTTTATCTAGATCCTCTGGAAAAGATTTTTTTGTTGAAATGTTAGGCAGTAGCATAACAATTCCATGTATTTTGTATTTAGACAATCAATACAATTCAATGTTATTTTGTCTAGAGGTTTCAGTGATCCCGAAAAAAAAATTACAATATGGAGAACGCCATGTGAAGGAATCCGCATGAAAAGCTAGTGAAAATACATAGCTACATGATTTATATTCGCTGTTGTGGAATGAGACTATTCGTAGACACATCGGCGGCCCTCTCAATATATTGCTTTTCCGATTTTCGGCAATAACATATCGAAAATTCTGGAAGCAAAGAAAATAATATAAGGAAACAATGTGCCTTTGACAATGACCCATATAATGTGAAATAAGGTTTATCTCATAAAGATTGCACGCATGAAGTAAATTAGAATTCTTTATACTAAATACGGATACCTATAAAATGTATATTTTTCAGTCTTGATTACCCTTTTTTTTGGGTGGGAAAATCATCGAAAGACTTCTTCCGTTCTGGGTTAAGCGGAAGGGTGTGTCAGACTACTACTGACTAAAAACCCACCCTGTACTTTCGGCTGGCCTAAAGTTCCGGGGCCACGGTATCTCGATAGAAGTCTTAATCACCCACGTAAAACAAATCAATTTGCTTCGATTTTACTGAACCAAGTGCGCTGTTTGATACTCAATTATCGTTTGTAAACCAAACACTGATGCGGTACTTAAATAAATACATCTTGCTTATATGTAAGCGTCAACTCTCTTCCTCACGTCCCAGCCGTTGCGTAGGGGTTCGTCCCTCGGTAGGAGTCTACCCACAGAGACCACGGAGTCTGGGTAGAGACCCTGAGCAGGACGAGTCATTTGATGATTTACTCTCGAAAAAATAAACAAAAATCACGAAATATGTCAGTAATGTGACAGTGATTCGCCTTTTTCCTACTATTTTGGGGTCAACTTCTAGCCTAACCGGATGCAGCTAACTATTAATGTTTTACGTGGAGCGACTAGAGCGACTACCTATCTGGCTATCTAACGCTCAATTTACACCACCGCGGAATGGAATGGAAGCGACTTTAATTGTACCTACATAGCATAATGAACTTTATGTCAATTGTATAGCATACAAACTAAATAGGAGCCAAAAATGGTCGCGCGTCTTACGGGGAATCCTCGCGCATTCTCGAGAATTTTTGGCTCCTATTTAGTTTGTATGAAATGAAATGAAATGAAATGAAATGAAATGAAATGAAACGAAATGAAATATTTATTTTGTAAATTGGTTATAAATAACACTTTTACACGTCATGTTTTTTTGCGTGTTATGTTTAGTTTAGCTAGATGAGGCCGGTATTCCCTAACTGACTACTCTGAGAAGAAACACCGAAACAAACTCAGAGGTCAAAGTCTCTTTTAAAGTCCAGACAATTTGTATTTGTATATGAGAAGCATGTAGGTTCATATTATATGTTGCATATTGTATGTTATACAATTGACATAAAGTTCATAATGCTACCTATGTACACTTTCGTTGCAAAAAGTCGCTTCCATTCCATTCCGTGGCGGTATAAATTGAGCCTAATATCTATCTAATACGATACCCTTTGGCAAAGCCATTATCAGTTTCTCTGGCTTCTGACTAGCCGTAATGACAGTCAAAGAGGTTAAAATGACAGCTGGTACCAAACGGCTTAACGTGTTTTTAACCGACTTCTAAAAAAGGAGGAGGTTCTCAATTCGGATGTTTTTTTTTTTTTTTTTTTTTTTTTTTTTTTTTTTTTTTGTCCACGCATAACTCCGTCGCTTGCCAACCGATTTGAAAAATTCTTTTTTTGTTGGAAAGGGTATACTTCCCAAATGGTCCCATAAAAATTTTATCGAAATCGGACGAGCCGTTTCTGAAAAATCAAAAAAAGTTGAAAAAAATAATTTACCTTGATGATCTTTTCGTTTACTCTGCATTGCGTTTTTTGTTCGCGCATAACTCCGTCATTTACGAATCGATTTGGAAAATTCACTGACCCACTAAAAAGCGCGAAAATAAAAACTTTTTTGCAAAAAATAAAACCGACTTCCATATCAAAACACTACAAAGCCAAAAATAATTTTAATTTCGGAAGGCGGTGTGAAAAAAAAAGAAAATACAAAACCAATAACACCGACTACCGAAATTAAAATTATTTTTGGCTTTGTAGTGTTTTGATATGGAAGTCGGTTTTATTTTTTGCAAAAAAGTTTTTATCTGAGGCACGGAGGAGTTTCGATATGTTGTCATGGTTACCGAAACGACCATGGCAAGCGTTACTTAGTTTGAAGATCGACCGGAAGCCTCATTGCATAACTTTATCAGAAAGTTGACATGTCAGCCAGCAAGAGTGATTAGGCATTTTCTGGGCTCGCTCGTTTGATCGTAGACCTTAAACTTACCATCAGGTGTGATCGAGGTCAGGAGCGGGCTCATTCGTAATACCTAATAAAAAAAGTATAATAATGTGATTTTATAATCATAATGTGTCTTAGTGAGACAACAATTTTCATTGGTTTCCTTGTTTTTGGTTATTCTTTGGTTAAAATATGGTGTAATACTTAGTGGCCAGATTTAAGTGTTTTTTTTTCTCAGTGTTTTTACCCTGAAATTTATTTAAACTATTCATCTAATCTAAGAGAGGAAAATCACTGTCGACCCGTGCAATGATTACAATCATGATTCAGTATCACAATGGTACTTAAAAGACATTGTTCGATTTTGACTTACATAACCGATGTGAATATAAATTACACGTTAATTTTCATTTCTTTTTATACTGCTTGAAACATATTTTAGTATTCCATGGAAACTTGAAATAAATAAATAGAAAATAAAAAGTTGGGTCACGATTAACGACTGCGTGGTACCGTAAAAATGTCTATTGGCCAGATAGTGTTGTCGATTTACGGGATTTTCCCCGATTTCAGGAAATACGGACGGTTGTCTGTATTAAATCAGAAATTGATAAAATTCAGACTATTTCGGGTATTTTCAACGTATAGATAGAAATAAAAATAATAATAAAATATTGAATGGGTTACGTTATTAATTAACTTCAGTAAATAATATATAATCGTCAACAAATTGAGGACGGGAAATCCATGCTTCTTCAGTCTGACGCTTTGTCTCATTTCCTTAGTAAAGCGTTTGTTCAATTGACTGATTATTTCTGAAATTGAGTTGATCACATATACGCACATAATAATATGAATTCAATAAATCAAATAGGCACTGTATCCTATTATTGACAATAAATAAATTAATATCTAAAAAAAATATTTATTTAACACTTTATTTATTTAAATGCCTGAATTGACTAGCTGGTGAGGAAAATTTATTCCATAATTTTTTATCTGAAATTGGGAATTTCTGGCATGGCATTCGGGTATTATCGCTTTTCGTAATTGGCAACACTAGTGTGCTTATATTTCATTTCGTTTCAATTTTTATTGCAAAGTTTTTTTCTTTGCGATTTTCTATGCGTTTTATGGTTTTATTCTAACAACTTTGGCTTGATAACGGACTCTGATCAGATTGTTAATATTAATTGGTAATAGGGGTAATGTGAATAAAGGTGAAATAGTCCATTTTTATAGGTCTCTGAGCAACCTTAGCTTAGGAAAAATTGCTATGTTTACACTTCCATATAGTAACAGCTTGCCACAGGAAGAAAATGACCTTAGATATAATATTAATAATACATTGCATAATTTGACATATAATACTGATAAATTTCAATTAATTGATATTAACAATTACCTTCATAATAGTTTTTATTTAACAAAAGATAGATCCCAACGAGCACATTAGTGGAAATAGCAGCCTATTTTGTTACTTTGGGCTGTAAAATAGCGGTTTAAGGGTTCAAAAAGCAGTTCAGAGTTGCATATCTGCATCCGTAAACGTCTATAGTTATAAAAGTTACTTAAGGTGCTATAAGCTGAATCAAATACTACCCTAGCCTTCACAGTAGTCCACGGTAGAACTCATTTACCACTTACACCTTTATATGAGAGTTACGAAGGTCATTCTGCCACTCACAGCTGCACAGTAGTTTCCATTGTAACTTGTATAGGTTATAGTTATAGTAACCACTATTATACTACTATAAGTTCCATTATAGAAATAATAGAAACTCTTATGCATACTATAGTTACAAAAATATCATCAGTGTAACTAAGGCCTTTAGTAGCAATAGTCATTCCTTGCAGGCTCAATCCATTCGCCATTTTACAGCCGCTTTTGTAACTATTATAAAACATTTAATAAAATGGATGCTAAACGAATAAGTACGTAACTAGATCTTATAACCTTTATAATATTAATACTTAATACTAAACATTAATACTTATAATATTAATCTCAACATTTCACAAATCACAAACTTAACCTTAAAAACAGGAAAATAGGAGCTTTTTGTGGCTGTGAGTTGCACTAGGGGAACAAAAATCACTGGAAGCGTTAGAAGGGTGAAAATTAGCGCTATGATTCTCAAAAGGGAGTTATTAGAGCTCAAACTGCAGGTTATGACTACAGTACAATGACGCCATTATTTTTTATGAAAACTTATAATTCACTTGCAAAATTGAGTTGATATACATTGGTTTTTCAGTTAAATGTGCATTAAATGTACCGGTAAACAATCGGCCACTTGCGAATAGTAAGTTATCGACACGTAAAAATACGGAAATAAAATTTATTCTGTACTAGCTTTTGCCCGCGACTTCGTCCGCGTGGAATAGTTACTTTGGGCTAACGTTAAATTTAACCCCGATTTTGAAGCATTTTTCATTGGCGCTCCGCTCCTATTGGCCTTAACGTAATGATATATAGCCTATAGCCTTTCTCTATAAATTGACTATTTAATTAAAAAATATTTTTTCAATTCGAACCAGTAGTTCCTGAGATTATCGCGTTCAAACAAACAAACAAACTCTTCAGCCTTATATTATTAGTATAGATAGCTGTTGCCCGCGACTACGTCCGCGTTTCCGTCATTTTTCGTAAAAAAAAGTAGCCTATGTCCTTCCTCACGGTTCAGTGATTTTGATGTAACAGACAGATTAACTTTCGTAATTTAGTAGGGAAATATAATATGTCAATCTATAATACTGTTGACAAATATCGCAATACGGAACCGCACAATATTATTGTTAATAGCTGTGCCCGCGACTCCGTCAGCGTAAGTTAATGTATTGGTAATATTGTTTAGATCATGTTCACATGAGGCTTAAGTACCTATATAACAAAATTTTATACCTTCGGCCGCGAGACGCGTCGAGCGCGGCGACCGATTCTCAAAAATAATCCTTATAGCATGATTCAGTATTCACGCGCGATGGCTTATTATTAGCGTATTTCATGTATAACTTTGGTGTTTCTATACCGATTTATACTTATGATTATTTTTTATGGAATAGTTAATAATGTTAACTTTTTCAATTAGGGGTGACTGAGAGTGTTATAAACGTAAGAGTAGACAAATATTATAATCGGAAAGCTTCGAACAGCTAAGCTATCGGGAGTTACACGTGTTATTGTGAGTCAACCATAAAAGATAGACATATGCTGTCGTGGGATATTTTTTATATAATTTTAAGGAGAACATGTCCGTCATGAAATGATTTCTGTGTAGCTTTAACCATTAAGGTTGCACACGCAACGGTAGCTTAAAAAATGGAGTAACTTCTCCCGTTTTCCCAACATTTCCCTTCACTGCTCTGCTCCTATTGATCGTAGCGTGATGAAAAGTATACTATAACCAGCTCAGGCGTATGAAAAATAATTGTACCAAGTTTCGTTAAAATCCGTCGAGTAGTTTTTGTTTCTATAACGGTTATACAGACAGACAGACAGACAGACAGACAGACAGACAAAAATTTTACTGATTGCATTTTTGGCATCAGTATCGATCCCTAATCACCCCCTGATAGTTATTTTGGAAACATATTTCATGTACAGAATTGACCTCTCTACAGATTTATTATAAGTATAGATAACAAATAAAAAATATCACATATGTTTTGTTAATTTTTTAAATATCATAAAAGCGCGTTAAAATTACTCGAAAATTATCTTATATATCTACAGTAAACTGGACAGCGTTTTAAGTATCTTTATATATCTTGCTAATACAGAATACAAACATTTACTTCTTTTTGTTTTATTTTCATGATGGCGACGAAAACACTTTACCAAAATATTACAAACAATGTCAACTGAAGATATACAATAAAGAACTATAATCAATTCATTCGTTCAAAGTAGTTCAAAATCATTCAAAAGTAGCGCTACGAGAGCTTTAGTATAGCGTTAATAAATCGTTATAGCTATTAAGGAACCTTTATGCAACCGTCGTGCAGGTTAAATGGAACTGTAGGTTGCATAAAATGGCGCCCAAATAGCGCTAAAGCGGCTGCTTTAAGTCTGCAGTAGACGCTCTAGCGCTTACGTCTATTACCATAAGTAATAATCGGATACGCTCCAAAGCTCTAATGCAGCCCATTTGTGCTAGTTGGGATACTATCTTTTAAATTATTGTAGAAGACAGATAGCTGTGTCGCTATCATATTATTTTAGTATTACAGCCAAGAATTTGGCTAAACAAGTTGCTTCTATTGAGCAATGCAATATTGACATTCAGAATAATTCAACCAATTGCTTGGTTTTAAACAATGAACTTATTAATAATTTAAATTAGAAATAATGACAACAGAGGCAAACTCTAGCAATAATGCAGAGAAAATTATTATTACATTAAATTCAAATAAAATTAATAAATTAGTAAATGGAGTCAACCTGGTGCACCAAAACATTCAAGGATTATTGAACAAGGATTTAGAAGTGGAATTATTTATTAATTGTAACAAGGTTGATATTCTCTGCATTACCGAACATTGGCTAAAAAGTGATGAAATGATGTTTAATTTTAGTAATCACCAGGTTGGTAGTTCATTCAGCAGAAGTAATGCCATTCGTGGTGGCTCCTTAATTCTAGTACATAATGATAAATTTAAAGAACATAAGGATATAGTGAGCCTGTCTGTTGAGCGGAATATTGAAATAGCCTGTATAGAATTGGAGCAGTTCATTGTATTGAGTGTGTACAGACCCCCCTCAGGATTGTATGACTATTTTGAAAAGGTAATGGATGAAGTGTTACACAAGATTAGTAATTTGAATAAGTACATCATCACTTGTGGAGATTTTAATGTCAATTTATTAGAAATTTCTGGTTTAACTACAAAAATTATAAATCTGTTTCGGTCCTACAATCTTGACAATTTATTCTCAGAGCCAACAAGAATCACCCCTACCAGTGCTACATGCCTTGATAATATTTATACAGATGTATCAATTAAACACAAAGAGATCATTAATTTACTAGAATCAGATCATAGTGGGCAATTAATTAATTTCCAATGTAAAAATAATAAAGCGGCTAAAAAGGATATCACTGTTAACCCAAAAACTGAAAGTCGTTTAAAAACTTTCAAAAATAAACTCACACATAGTTTACCAGTCTTGACCACCCTACATGATCCTAATCGTTTATATAAGGACTTTTTTAACATGTACTGTAAGCAATTTGATTCTACTTTTTTGCCTAAAACCATTTCTATTAACAATACTGTGTCTTTCGGTGATTGGGCTACCATTGGTATTCACAAAAGTAGAACTCGTCTTTATGAATTGTACAATGAAAGAGCACATATAAACACTGTTGAATTTAATTTATATGTTAAGAAATATTCAAAATTATTTAAAAAGGCTTGTTGTATGGCAAAGACGCGCCATTTGAGTTCTAAGATCAAAAATAGTAATAATATTATTTAAACGACTTGGGATATCATTAACAGTGAAACAGGCAGGTCTAAAAAACGGTGTAGTGACTAAAAACTTGTAATTAATGACGAAATAATTAAATCTGATGCCCAGGTTGCCGCGGCTTTTGAAAACTTTTTTTCAGAGATACCGGTATCAACAACGAAATCTCTGGATTCCTCACCCACTGTGGCAGTCTCTGCTAAAAGAAAATGTTAAAGCTTGTGATTCAGTATTTAATTTTCAACACGTTTCTTGTAAAGATATAATTAAAACTTTTAATACATTGAATGTAAAAAAGACAAAAGATTTGTGGGGCAAATCTGTGGATATCGTCAAGTCCATTATTAATATTGTAGCTCCTAGTTTAGTATTTATTTTTAATAATTGTATTGATTGTGGCGAGTTTCCTGACCTAATGAAGTATAGCAAAATTATACCATTGTTTAAAGCAGGTAGTACATCAGACCCTACCAATTATAGACCAATTTCAGTACTGCCCACTCTTAGTAAAATATTTGAAAAACTAATTTTAGAACAGTTACAAAGGTTTTTTAATAGACAACAATTATTTCATGCCAAACAGTTTGGTTTCACAAGGGG
Organism: Tholera decimalis; assembly: GCA_943138885.2. Taxonomy (NCBI): domain Eukaryota; kingdom Metazoa; phylum Arthropoda; class Insecta; order Lepidoptera; family Noctuidae; genus Tholera; species Tholera decimalis. The sequence goes on along the minus strand of OW964573.2, from coordinate 18,139,452 downwards.
TCGTTCAACAACTGATGCTGGTGTTGAACTTTTAGAACACATCTACAATGCATGGGAAGACAAATGTGATGCTCTGGGCATATTTTGTGACTTGTCCAAGGCATTTGACTGTGTTCATCATGAAACATTGGTCAGAAAACTACACCACTACGGAATTAGGGACTCGTCTTTGAATCTTCTTACTTCTTATTTAAGTGACAGGATTCAGAGAGTCGAAGTAAATGGAGAAATATCCCCAGGATCGGTTTTGTCTATGGGTGTGCCCCAGGGTTCAATTCTTGGACCATTTTTGTTTCTTATTTACATAAATGACCTGCCTTACCTCATAAAGGATAACAATAAAATTGTGTTATTTGCGGATGACACTTCACTTTTACTTAAAATTAAACGTCAGCAACCGGATTATGACGACATTAATAACGCCCTTTCAGAAATAGTACATTGGTTTAATGTGAATAATCTTCTTCTGAATGAAAAAAAAAACGAAATGTATAAAGTTTACGATGCCTCACGTTTGGCAAGTACCAACTACTGTTTTGATAAAGGGTAAAGAGTTGAGCCCTGAGGATGCAACAGTGTTCTTGGGCATTACTCTGGATCCTAAGCTTCAGTGGGGTCCACATATAGATAGACTATCCAAAAAACTGAGTTCTGCCGCATATGCAGTTAGAAAAATCCGAAATTTAACTGATCTAGAGACAGCTCGTTTAGTTTACTTTAGCTATTTTCATAGTGTAATGTCATACGATATTCTTTTGTGGGGAAATGCCGCCGATATTCAGACAGTATTTGTTTTACAAAAAAGGGCTATTCGTTCAATATATAAATTAAGTCCTAGATGCTCCCTCAGAGATAAGTTTAAAGATATTAATATAATGACTGTGCCCTGTCAATATATTTATGAAAATATTTTATATGCTCATAAAAATAAAACCATGTTTAAAAAGTACAGCGATATCCACAATATAAATACTAGGAATAAGCACACATTTATTGTTCCTTCAACTAGGCTCAAGAAAATTGGGGGTTTATTTAGATGTCAATGTATACGCTTTTACAATAAACTTCCCAGTCATATCCAAGAACTAAGCCCAAATAAATTTAAATCGTGTGTGAAGCAGAAACTTTGCCAGAAAGCTTTTTATTCTGTCAAAGACTATCTTGCTGACAATAAAAACTTTTTTGCAAAAAAATAAAACCAACTTCCATATCAAAACACTACAAAGCCAAAAATAATTTTAATTTCGGTAGTCGGTGTTATTGGTTTTGTTATTTATTTTTCACACCGCCTTCCGAAATTAAAATTATTTTTGGCTTTGTAGTGTTTTGATATGGAAGTCGGTTTTATTTTTCTGCAAAAAAGTTTTTATTTTCGCGCTTTTTAGTGGGTCAATTTGTAGTTAATCTAGTTATAAAAGCCAAAATGTCAACTACAAAAAATAAAATAAAAACGCGCGAACAAAAAACACAATGCGGAATAAACGAAAAGATCATCATTGTAAATATTTTTTAGACTTTTGTTGATTTTTCAGAAACGGCTTGTCCGATTTCAATAAAATTTTCTTGGGACCATTTGGGAAGTATACCATTTTCAACAAAAAAAGAATTTTTGAAATCGGTTGGCAAGCGACGGAGCTATGCCCGAACAAACATAAAAAAAAAAACAAACAAACATCCGAATTGAGAACCTCCTCCTTTTTCAGAAGTCGGTTAAAAATGCTTGGGATTGAGCTGCTCCAATTACATTTATGTTGTAATTCTGTTTGTTTTTTTTTTTGTTTTCTTATTACTTTTACATTACATTTTTTTTATTTTATTTTAATGATTATTTGACAACATTATTTACTTTTTCAAGTAATAATAGAATATACTTTTATTTTTTTTATTACTTTATAGTTTTTAATTTTTGTTTGCATAAAATGACAATATTTTTTTATATTTTTTGTAATAGCAAAAGCTTTATTGTGAATGTGAGAGCAATGTGGGATAACAACAGATATTATTAATAGATTACCGCAATGTTAGATTACCGCGCTGTCTGGCAGTTTGAGTGCTTTATACGGCCCACCCAAATGTCCTAACTTTGGTATTGTTCGTCAAATCGTTGAAGCTCCTTTAGATATAAGTTGAGCTACACGATATTTGACAAATGCTTGCACTGTTTGGACGGACCTGCTCAAATCTGTATTATTCTGTCCTTTAAAGGGCGCCACAGGCATAAACCTACATGGCTCTCATATGATTTGATTACTACACATTGTATGGACTTTAAAAGAGACGTTGACCTCTGAGTTTGTTTCAGTGTTTCTTCTCAGAGTAGTCAGTTAGGAAACACTGGCCTCATCTAGCTTACATTTACGAAAAAAAAAATGACGTGTAAAAGTGTTACTTATAACCCATTTGCAAAATAAACATCATTATTTCATTGCATACTTGGTAGATTCGGCTGTGTATAAACGACTCTGTGAGTCTTACTACCTAGCTATTTTCGGACTTGATTTTGATGAATTGGTTATTTTTGTATCTAAAATGTCCGTTAGTAAAAATTGATTTACTATGATTCCATTAAATATTTAGAGTCTATCTAAGTCATTATCGATTCAAGCGATTCTTAGGCGTGACATGTATGGAGCCGGAACAATATCCTTTATCACAGAGATGCATGCTCCGTGACTACTGTCAATTGAGACTTGATTCTCGTGAGGTATTTTTAGCAATAGACTGAGAGAAAGATAGAACATATGAAAACTATACACAGTATATTTTCAAGTTCAATAATTTGTGGATTCTAACATGTGGAAAACTCTTGTCACGTAAATCCCGAACCCGTGGCAAATTCTGGATTAAAGGTAACTTATGCGCTATTCCAAGATGTTAACTATCTACTCACCAAATTTCATGCAGATCTGTTTAGTAGTTTTTGTATGAAAGAATAACAAACATCCATCCATCCAGCCATACATCGTCACAAACTTTCTCATTTGTACACTGAGAGAAATTTACGTAGCCGCATTACGTAATTTATGTAGCAAAACGATACAGAATGACGATTGTAGCCGGAACCATGTCGCGTACGTAGCTATGCATAAGTAGCCGGCACCATGAACTTTTTCATGGACCGGCTTATAATACGTAGCTATCTATCTTAGGTTAGTAGGCGCAATACGTACAGGGAAGGATCCAGTAGCCAGATGCTTTAATGTGTACCGCCTATTGATATAATGCAGTCGGTTACATAATCTAAGTAGCTAGCCACCTTACGCACTAAGTAGGTAGAATCGATAACATTTTGTAAATATTGCAGCTAGTTAAAATACATAACTATCAATCGCTCCTTGGTAATAAGGATAAAATACGTATGTAACAATATTATAACTACATTTCTGCAATGCCATTATGGAACATGGCCCGGCTTACAAACACGTTTATAAGATTCACCGTTAATAGATAAGCGGAACAATTATTACATATGCTACAATCGTAGTAAATAGTAAATTGCATACACATTACAAAATCGGGTCATGTACGTAGCATTTTTTTCTCAGTGTAATATTAGTAAGAAGTAACGTACATACTAGACAGATTACTAGACATTACGTACTTACTAGACAGATGTACATAATTATTGTAGTACATGCAATTTTTACTAATAATATTAAATTGTAATAGGAGAAAAATCAGAAAGTGCAATACGTAAAATAAAACTGATACTTATTTTATTGAATAATATTTAAGTTATTTCAGCACTATTTGCAGATGTGCTGCCAAATAATGAAATAATGATTTATTTTTCAAATAGGTTTTATGACACGTTATTTTTTTTCGTATATATAAACTAGATGAGACCAGTGTTTCCTAACTGACTACTCTGAGAAGAAATACCGGAACAAACTCAGATGTCAATGTAATTTTTCAAGTCCTTACAATCTGTTGGTATTGACCTAATCATATGAGTACCATGTAGGTTTATGTGTGTGTGCTTATGAGGACATAATCACACATATTTGACCTAGCCCGACAAACAGTGAAAGTATTTGACAGTATCTAAATCTAAACTTACCTAAGTTGAGCGCACCCAAAGAGCGGTGTTCAAAGTTTGCAGCGTCAAACCTAGTCATTTTCCCACAGTCGAACTTCATGAATACTCTCGTAGTTGTTATTCCGGCAGTATCGATCAGCATCAAGCTACACTCGTTGACACATTTTTGAAAATCAGGTACTAACGGGTCACCAGATTTTCACCTTTAAGAAATACAGGTTTTCATTATTTACCACAGTCAACAGCGTTGCATGATCAATGTGTTGTCTACTGGTTTATGAAATGGCTGGAACATGAAGAAGGGTTGCATTTGGTGTAAATATGAATTTATAGTTTAATATACAGATATATAGATACATAGTAAGTACTAATACGATAAACTGAATACAGATACTAATAAGTACTTGATTTATAGGCAAGGATAAGATTACAGCAACAAGTAATGTTCTCTGTTAAGTCTTTCGAATTTAGGTTATGAAGAAAATAATTTCTATGAAGTATTATCTAGTTTGTAGTTTTGGAATGGATTGACATTTTCATTCACGAGAGAGGTAGTCTAGTGCTTATGGTCCCAACTTACGAATAGTTGGATCTAATCCAGTGCCTGGATTTCGCTAAAAGGAAAAAAGGAAGAAAAAAAGAGGTAAAGATAATAGGAAGGAAGGGTCTATTTCCCCAAAAGGGGAATTCAGGCGCCTTTTAAAGGTCTCTGTAATTTATATCATCATCGTTGTTCTCAAAACGGTGAAAGGAAACATCTTAAAAATTCAGCATGTCCTAGGAGTGAAAATTTGCAGTCATGTGACATCCAACAATACACTCTGAGCCCGATTGGTGGCCAATGGTATCTAGTGTTAGTATATGATCATCGATAAAATTTCTTTAGTACTTTTAACACGGTCAGAATTCATTTACACCTGCACACATCACACACAACAGTTGGCACACTCAACTCACATGTACTTATTATTGTGCAATATTATATTGTATAAGATAAGCTTTACATAATTTGTGTATTAATTTTAATTTTATTATATTAGTTAGATTAGGAAATTGTTATTTTATTATGTAGTTGGAACAAAGGAGCCTGGTAGTCACGACCCAAGGAATCCGAGTATAAGTTCCAGGAATCAACACCTTAAAAACAGCGTCGAGCACTAGCTGTCTGTGTTTTGCTGAACTGGGTCTATTTGACGAAGCCGTGAGTCACAAAGTAAAATAAATCGTGTCAGTATTCAGTTCTTATTTTGTGCCCTTCTTTCTATTACAGTTATATTATGTTGTTTTATATTTTGTTATTGCGTGTACTTGTGGCATATGTCAATAAACGTCCTTTCATTCTTTTTCTCTCTTTCAAATGTGATTTTTATGATATAACATAATTCTTATTCTTATTCATTGCCTATGCATTGCATATACATTGCGCACTTTTCACAATTCTGTTAGGGATTTTATATGTTTTGAGAACAGAATAAAAAGTATCATAAAAATCTTCATCATAATCGTTCTAAGTCCAACAAAAGTGAGCACGGGTAACCCAAAGATCGTAAAGGGGATAAAAAGCCGTTGAAAATTTATCAGCCATACAATTATTGTAGTTACAGTTGGGTGGGACACAATTACACTGGGCTTTTTGTTATATAAGGCATATAGTAATGAAAATTCGGGATTTAAGTGGTAAATTACAGACCGGACATTTAATGAAGTTTTTTTTTGAGGTTCCGTAGCAAATAAGCTACTGCGTTCCCTATAACTATTTTTGTATGCTGTAGAGACGTGGACTCTGTGGGAGAGTGAGAAGCAGAGGTTTTGGAGATGTGGTGCTGGAGAAGAATGCTTGGAGTGTCTTGTACGGAATTCCTTTTTTTTTTCGGGTTTTGAAAATCATCGAATGACTTCTCCCACTCTGGGTGGAGCGGAAGGGAGTGTCAGACTTCTACTGACTAAAAATCCACCCTGTTCCTTCAGCTGCCCGTAAGTTCTGGGGCCGCGGTATCTCATTAGAACATTCCCGCAACTCCAGACATTCTCGCAACCCCGGTGTACGGAATTCCCTACAAATGCTTCCATACTCCCAGAACTCGGCATCAAGGATCACCTCTCTTCTGTATTCTCACTTTCTTTGGGCACGAGACTTTCGAGAAGAGACCACACCTCAAACAAGCTCCTAGTCGTACACGGTTGTGTTGCGAGCATGAAGCCGCGCAGAAGGTCACCGATGAGATGACAAATCAGATAAAAGCTGCTCTCGGTGACTCAATGCACGAATATACCAGGAAAGCTGCTGCAAGAGACGAGTGGCGGCGTATAGTGAGACGGGTCACTCAACTGAAATAACCACCATGACTACTCTGCCAAGAGTGAAATGGTTAAGAAGAAGCAAATAAGGAATCGTTATAGTTTCGTCATGACCGCCGCTTTGCCACGGTTTTAATCATGAGAAGTAACGGTGGATATGTCTTTTACGGAAATTGGCCGAAAAAGGCAATAGAGCAGATTGGCTTTGCTTAGGTATTTTACAGTTGAGAAAAATTATAATACCATAGTTTCGTATTTATTTCACCATATTGTACGTATAAAGTAACTATAAGCCGCTTAGCGACCCGCAGTTTTTAAAAAGTCTGCTAAGAAATTTCCCTACTTTTTCCATAACAGTGTATCATACAATGACATATTCACATTCACAACTTTACTCATCACATTCAATATTGTTATACTTTAGAAACAACATTCAAAAAGCAATATCAACTTTATCTTTCAACTCATAGAAATGAAATTCGGATGACACCTAGATAATGTTCAGAAACTTTTCCCATACTTTTTTTTTCTATGAAAAAAGGCCTTCCCATAACCATTTGACATCGTAAGAAAGACATTGCGAGTTGAAAACACAACAGGAGTCCCGCGATAAAGTTTTACGATGAAATATAGATAAATACGGAATAACCCTACAGAAAAGCAGTTAAAAATTGTCGGAAAAAGGGAAATTGGGTGGGAAAAGTTTTTATTATGGATCTGGAAATACTACAGCAGTGACATTTTTGTACATTTTCTCGTAAAAATATACCTTAAGCCTAAATAAAGTAGTCCCAGATGATGGGCTGACCAGTTGTCCGAAGTACTGCAGATGCCTATGTCTCAGGCTCTTCATCAAGTTGAAGATGAGATGATGATGATGATGAGATGGAGTAGCCTGTTGCAATCTTTCCGTGGTAGCCACGAATCCTTAGCACTGAAAGACCGACTTGAGGACTGTTAGATATGCGGGAGTTACGGACAACCATTAAACACGCTAGTCAATGTCACACTACTTTATTCACATAGACACAGGTTAAAGTACCGAGACGCAGTCACGGTACGCACACATACAAACATAGTTTTAGCATACATAACATTCTAGAAAATCGTACTCAGTGCGTAAAAATACAGAATTACTACAGTAGTGAGGTGCCTGTGACATTTGGTGTGCCTCAAGGTAGCGTGATTGGCCCGACACTTTTCTTAATCTACGTAAACCAGCTCTGTAACCTAAAACTGGAACATGGAAGTATTATAGCGTTCGCTGATGATACCGTCCTTACCTTCTCTGGTGATTCGTGGCAAGATACCTTCAACTCAGCACAAAAAGGACTCAATACTGTTATGGGTTGGCTTAGAACTCATACCCTCACTCTCAATACGGAGAAAACTAACATTCTCACCTTCACCATACGAAATTGCTCTCAACCTCCAGACACTTACGCCTTGGTAGCACATTCCTGTTTACAGCCTGGTACTATTGCTTGTACCTGTCCAAAATTAGAGCGATGTCAATCTCTTAAATACCTTGGAGTGATACTTGACAATGGCCTGAGTTTTGCAGCACACGTAGATACCTTAACAAAAAGAGTCAGAAAACTAATCTTTGTTTTTAAGACACTTCGCTACGTTGCTGAACCCCAAATTATAAAGAGTACATACTTCGCACTTTGTCAGTCTCTTCTAACTTACTGTGTTTGTGCCTGGGGGGGTATTCCTAAGACGATATTGTTGAAACTGGAGCGTGCTCAGAGAGCAGTATTGAAAGTCAGTACCTTCCGCCCCACCCTCTTCCCAACAGAAGAACTATATAAGAACTGTGAAGTGCTCACAGTCAGACAATTATTTGTGCTTAACACAGTCCTACAACAGCACCAAAAAACACCCTACGAGGTAATCACTACCAGACGCATAGACAAAGTAAGCCAACCCTTTCGTTGTCACTTCTCTTTTACAAGAAGGTTTCCTTGTTTCCAAGGCCCCCATCTATATAACAAAATTAATAAAATATTGAAGTTTTACTCACTTCCATATTTATCACTCAAAAAAATACTTTTGACTTGGCTCCAGACTCTTAACTACAACAACACGGAGCTCTTGTTATCATCTCATAACACTTAAGACATCCTCTGACATCACAAAACACTCCCCGACTTACACTCACACACACACTCATATCCATACACTCACTCTTATACACATACAAACACACACACTCACACACCAACAAATCCTTACACTCTACATCTTTCGTTTTTAGCATTTTTATTTTGTTTCCTTATTTTTGTTAAATAATTTATTATGTATAAACTGTATCTACCAAACTTGTGTAAGATTATAAGCGGCTTCACCCATTTCTAAGTTAAATTTTAAACAAAGCATCGCAAAAGGGTCGGGCCTAGCACCTTTAATACAAGTTGTCTCGTCAACTTAGCAAGGGTGCTAGAGTCTCCAAATACATTTACTGTGTATAACAAAACAATGTAACTCCATCCTATTTCAATGTATGTACATATATGTTTTCATTTTACTGTGCAAATAAATAAATAAATAAATAAATAAATAAATAAATAAATAAATAAATAAACATTCCCTTCCCATTAATTAAGAAATACCCCGGCTAACAACAAAAGAACATGATTAACTAAAAACTTAAAAACTAAGGAGAAAAGTTGTCTGGTGACAGCGCCAGACGGCGCGGGTTAATCGCGGGCACAGGTGTTGCCAGCGCATCACGCGAGGCGAGGCGCGAGGAAGGACATATCCCTTCTACTTCCATCTCCCTCCTCACTCTCTTCTAAGGGCGTACTGGTAAGGGTTGATGAGATTGACTCTTGTGCGGGGGGTGGGGTATCACAAACCACTAAATCTGAGTCGTTGGAGTTAATGGTTTGATTTGTAGCAACGTGCGGAACGTCGTCGGGAATCGTGTCGTAATATGATGAACCTTGACCTTCACCATGCCCTCGAATTTGGTCCAAATGCCTTTTTACCATACAGTCCAAATCAGGTACATAAACTTCGTACATGACCTTTCCTATCTTCCTTTTGATAATTCCTTCGATCCAAATAAACTTTTTATTGTTCATATTTTTAGTAATCCACACTAAATCATTTTCTATGAATTCTTTCCTAAGCTTTCCTTTAAAGTATTTGGCCTGTAAGCACTGGTTACGCTCGACTGTATGAGTGAGACTGGTGGACGACGAGGCCGACGCCGGCGCACCCACCGGGGACAACAAATCAAGACGCGAACGTAGCGGCCGCCCGTACACTAGCTCAGCCGGTGACTTTTCAGTGGTACTATGCCTGGAGTTCCGATAATCAAACAAAAATTTAGAAATCCGTAACTGTAATTGATTTTTATTTGTATTATCGATTATAATACTTTTGAGACCCTTTTTAACTATTTTTACAACACTTTCTGTTTGTCCGTTACTAGACGGATGATATACCGGGGAAAGCTTGTGAGTGATACCGTTTTTTGAACAAAACTCCTTAAAATCCTGCGAAACAAACGAAGTACCGTTATCAGTTACTAAAGTGTGCGGAATACCTACTCGCGACATTAAATCGATAAGCTTTTCGATGACGGCTTTCGATCCATACGATGAAGACATAATAAAAACTTCAACCCACTTACTATAAGCATCAACAGCTATTAAAAACATTTGATTGTTAAATGGGCCCAAAAAATCTAAATGTATTCTGTAGAAGGCGTGCGGCGGGTGAGGCCAGGGCGCTAGAGGGGCGCGAGGGGGTGCGGGGCGCAGCGCGCTGCACACGGCGCACGCGCCAGCCAGCCGCTCCAGTGCACTGTCTACACCCGGGAACCATAACCGCTTTCGCGCTTCTGCTTTCATTTTTACAATTCCAAAATGAGAACTATGCAATTCGTTACAAATTTTACTCCTTAACGTTTCTGGTATGATAACCTTGTGGCCCCGCATTAAACACCCATTTTCAACGGCAATTTGATTACGACAGTAGAAATACGGTTTTAATTCAGTTTCATATACCTTCCTTGGCCAACCTAAATTAACATAACGTTTAACTTTGCTCAAAATTAAATCTCGCTCAGTTTCACGTTGTAAATCCCCTAAAGTAACTGGTAACCCGCCATCGACGACAAAGTAAACATATGCGGCGCGGTCATCAGCTGTGCACTGGACGCTCGTCCCCGCGCCTTCACTTCCCCGATTCAAATATGAGCTCGAGTCAGCTGATGACTCATTATGCAACGGCGCGCGCGATAGATAATCAGCACTGTTGTTTTTACTGCTAACATACTCGATTAAATAATTGTATGCAGATAAAAATATTGCATACCGTTGTAGCCGATTCGCTGAAATCTCCGGTATACCACGGTGAGGGCCGAAGATCGTTAACAATGGTCTGTGATCAGTTCGTAAAGTGAAAGGCACCGCTCGTGCATACAAATACTGATGAAACCGCTTTACCCCGAAAACAATCGCCGTAGCTTCTTTCTGTATTAGTGCGTATTTTTTTTCTGCAGTGGTTAAAGTTCTAGACGCATAACTAATAGGGCGCTTAGCCCCGTCATTACCGACCTGCGACAGCACGGCGCCTAGCCCGCAAGGAGAAGCATCCACCGTCAATATCAACTTAGCTGACGGATCGAAATGTGCCAACACGGTATCCGATGCCAACTGCAGCTTGATTTTTTTAAATGCATTTTCGTGTATTTCTGTCCATTCCCACTTGGAATTTTTATGTAGGAGATTGTATAGAGGTGAAAGTATAGCTGAAGCGTTAGGTACAAAACTGCGATAGTAATTAGTTAATCCTAAAAATGATTGCAACTGAGAAACAGTATGTGGCCTGGGCGCTAGTAAAACTGCTTTGACTTTATCTGGTGATTTTTTTATGCCATTTTTGTCAATGGTATGCCCCAGATAATTTACTACATTTTTAAAAAACTCACATTTACTATGTTGTATAGTAAGGCCTGCATCTTCTAACCTTTTTAATACTGCAACTAACCTATCCATGTGCTGTTTTTTATTCACCCCAGTTATCAATATATCATCAAAAAAAGAACTACTCCCTCTAACCCAGATAACAACATTTCCATAGCACGTTGAAAAATCGCGGGTGCACTCGATAAACCAAACACTAACCTAGTGTATTTAAATAGTCCCCGATGTGTATTGATACAAGTCATATTTTGTGATTTTTCCATAAGAGCAAATTGTGAATAAGCACTAGAAAGATCAATTTTACTAAATTGAACACCTCCATACAATTTAGCAAATAAATCATTGACCGTTGGCAACGGATAATTATCAATTAGAAGCTGCTTATTAATGGTAACGGAATAATCTGCGCAAATTCTAATTCCACCGTCTTTTTTTAACACGGGAACTATCGGTGACGCGTAATCGGAATGTTGAACGGGCAGTAGAACTCCTAATTCTACTAATCGATCAAGTTCGACGTTAATTTTGTCCTTCAATGCGTAAGGTACCGGCCGAGCTTTGAAAAATATTGGTTTCGAGTTGAGTTTTAAATGTAATTCCACTTCGTATTTATTAAATCTACCTAATTTACCGGAAAATACACAAGGGTATCTAGAAACCAATTCGTCTAATATTGTTTTATCGGTCGAGTCGTATACAGATTTAATCATTGGAGTCAATTCTAATCCAAAGTTGGTTATAAAATCACGGCCTAGCAATGGCGGCCCTCCGTTACGAACGACAAACAAACTAAGTGTCCGACTTATATTGGAGTACTGAATGCCTAAATTAATAAAACCAATTGTTTCTAAATGATTACCAGTGTAACTAAATAGTTTTTTATCGGTAGTTAATAACGGTACTTTGCTGAAATGCTGGTCATAGGTATTTTGTGAAATAATACTAACCGCAGAACCACTATCTATCTCGAACTCCAGGATTAGCCCACCTACATTGACACTAGCCACCATGGGTTGACCTTTTTCGCAGCGAATACTAAAGCACAACTTACGGTTGTCGTCCACGTCATCCATCGAACCTCGCTCCACATACTTCACTTTTACATCACCTGGGCACATTTTTCTTAAATGACCCTTGCTATTACACTTTTTACATTTGTAATTTTTAAAACGGCACTGATTTGACTTGTGATTGGAATACCCGCACACACTGCACTTAACCTTAACCGCGAACACTGAGCCGTCGTCGCCGCCGCTGGCGCCGCTCGGCCCCGCAGCGGTGAGCGCGGCGCGCCGAGCACACCGCACACTCTCCGCTAGTTCAACCGCTCTCGCGAGGGTCAAGTCCGCTTGGTCCTGGGCGAAGAGCTTGTCACGCTCGCGTCCTGCCGACATGCCCATGATGAACTTGTCGAGCAGAGCTTCCTCCAAGTTCTTGAACCCGCAGTGTGCCGCCAATCCCCTAATTCTGGCCGCCCATTGAGTGTGACTCTCGTCTGATCGTTGTACCGCCGCGTAAAAAACCGACTTCTCCGCGAATCCAAGTCGTTTAGGCTCGAAATGACGGTCTAAAAGTTTGAGAATTTCTTCATAATCGGTTTCTTCCAACTTTTTCGGCAGCGCCAGATCCCTTGCTAGCATATAAGTAGGTCCGGTGAGGGCGCTAATTAGAATTGCCCTCCGTTTGACCTTCAATTTGTCCGACTCATCCGTTAAATCGTTGGCAATATACCATTGCTGTAAACGAGATTTGTAGCTCGTCCAATCTTGTGATGTAACCACTATCTTGTGACCATTAAACACGCTAGTCAATGTCACACTACTTTATTCACATAGACACAGGTTAAAGTACCGAGACGCAGTCACGGTACGCACACATACAAACATAGTTTTAGCATACAGAACAAGGAGGAAGATTTTTAATACAGCTTTTAATAAAATAAATAGTATATAATAATTGCATAGCATTTTTTATCAACTCATGCAATTTCACTAGTGGACTCAGTTATGAGTAGTTAGCAGCTAGTCTACACGCATACGTCTAGTCGCACGCACACAAACACCGCGCCGAAGTCTGCTGAACTGAAACGACGTTAGACGATGCACGGCTTTCAACGCCGCGCGCCGCACCGCTGTGCCGGTCGGAGTGGGGGGTGTTAGGTTTAGTTTCGTTACGGAATTTCTTGATTCGGTCGCCGCGCTTAAAGCCCGTGATAAAAGCTATGCAAGAGCTTAAAATTTCATTATTTCAAGTGCAATTAGGAGATGTACTTTTGCCGAGCTCGGTAGGTTGCATTGGGTGACCTTCTTAAGACATTAACATATCTCCGTACTTCGAAAAAGTATGTTAAGCCGTACGTTGCGGCTGTTATTAATTTATACATCAGGGACAGTTATTACGGGTAGTTAGTAGCCAGAAAGTCTGACACTAGCCTTTCAAGGGGCTTCGTCTTACCCAGCTACAGGGATTTGGAAAAGTGGATATCAGATAAGCAGTTGTTTCATCTATACTAATCTATACTAATATTATAAAGCTGAAGAGTTTGTTTGTTTGTTTGTTTGCTTGAACGCGCTAATCTCAGGAACTACCGTTCTGATTTGAAAAATTCTTTCAGTGTTAGATAGTTCATTTATCGAGGAAGGCTATAGGCTATATATCATCATGCTAACACCAATGAGAGCGGAGCAGTAATGAAGAATGTTTCAAAATCGGGGGATTTTTTTTCCACGGGGACGAAGTCGCGGGCGGAAGCTAGTATGATTATAATTCTGAAGAGTTTGTTTGTTTGTTTTTTTGCTTGAACGCGCTAATGTCAGGAACTACGGTTCTGATTTGAAAAATTCTTTCAGTGTTAGATAGCCCATTTATCGAGTAAGGCTATATAATCGGGGGATTTTTTTCCACGCGAATGAAGTCGCGGGCGGAAGCTAGTTTGAAATACTAGTAATCAGCTGGCCCTGGTTAGACAGTAAGCCATCCCCACCGTGGGGTTCATATGCAAAGCTACAAATTCGAACTTAATACCGGCAATTTATATATTAAGATTGATGAATAAATAACTTGGCAGTACATTGTTTTCAGCCTGGATAACGAGAAGGTAAGAACTCAAATCCATTAGTATAAAATATAAACAACGTTGACTATTGTAATAATTAGAGACGTTATTATAAGGTTTAATATTATCATAGGCCAAAGAATCAGGCCAATGACCCACCTCATTACGTAATAAAAGGGAATATCACCAATTCTCAGGCGGGGTCAATTTCACCCAACGTGGCAAATGGCAGGTTAAATACACAGCGCGTTTTATTAAATTTTAATGCAAATACAAGGTGTGAATGGGTGTTAGCTGAGTGTGACGCAGAGCGGGCGAATCTATGATAATGGGGCTTAGCTAATTAATATAAAGATGAAAATACACTTAACGTTATTTGGTCCATATCCCAAATTAGGACATAGTACATTATCACTACCTACTATTTACAATCATCTATCTTTTTTTAAACAGCTTCTTACTAGGAATTTCTTCTGTATATCTGCAGACCGTGCAATCATTTTTTTTCAGAACGGGTAACGAACTCGCGGCACGCAGCACAACAGCCTGCATCTCAACCACTTTGCCAACCGTGTCATCAAACCATCCTGTCTAGAAATGAATCTATGAATTAAATGGTTTTATAATTTGAGCTACAAATCTCATAGATGGAGAGATTTTGAAAGTACATTTTGAAGAACCTAAGCTTGTTAGTTTATACATAGATTTTATGGCTTAGTGAGTTTATCATATGAATCATTCCACGCGAACTGGATGTGTTTTGCGAGATATAATCCTGTAGATTATGTGATAACAATTTAATTTACGCTTTTAGAGATTACTTTTTTCAAAAGAATGTACCTAACAATTTAATGTATTTTGTACATTAGTTTTGTTTCATATCTGTGAGCAGAATATAAGTTGATTGCTATTACTACTCTAACGGCAGCTTTATAAACTGAATATTTTATAAATTACGCTCAGTTATGCCTTTACTGCCCCAAAAGGTTCAAGTTAACGTGAAGTACCTATACCTACATATACAGGGTAACACGCAAAATTTGCACTTGGCAAAATATACACTCTCATAACTGTCGGAAAGGATTTTTTTCGAATATGTCACAAAAACGAGCACTTCTTAAAATAAACACTTTTCAAAATGTGTACATCTAAACCCCTATAAGTATGTATTATAAATTATAAAATGTTGTATTATCCATTAAAAGCTATCTGTATCTGGACTGCAACAAAAGCCTCCTCTCTTCTTCCACTTATTCTTAATCAAAACTGTTCGTGACCAATCTTTAAGATAAGAGTCAAGCTCGTCTCACCTTCTCCGCCTGGGCCTGCCACGTTGTCGCCTACTACTGTTTGGGACCCAGCGTGTTCGTACGTTCACCTATAGCTCCTTCGGCATGCGAAAGATGTGGCCAGACCAGTTCCATTTATAGTCACCCTAAAAATATAATTTCGAAATTAGGGTAAGATATTAAAACCTCTTGAACGACAAAAGTTAAAAAACTCTCCGAAATTCATATCCCCCAAAAAGCGATTTAGTTTTTTTCTTATGTTTTAGCAGAAAAAAATTATACTATTAAATTCCTTAACAACATTTAGTTCTAAAAAATGATGAACATTCTGTTCCATTACCAGCCTCTAATCGCTCCTCGCAACACCCCTTTTTAAACGGCAAGGTGCGAAAGCCTCGTCGCTCTTTTACGATACTGTAAAAAGATACTACAATATACATTTTCGTCGTCCAAACTACCTCAATGAATATATATTATTATTGTTTACGTAAAGTATTTTGATAAAAGGTTGTTGCTTTTTTTATAAAACTACGGTAGTCTACTGATGATAGGCATTATAATGTGCATCATAAAAACGACGTACACACGTACACTAAAGAATATATATTTTTAATGTACATCAGTGACTTGAAAGGCTACTAGGCTGAAATGGGATTGGGCGGGTTATGTCAGCTGCATGCACGAAGACCGCTGTGCGAAAGTGTCTACATAATGGGTGCATAACAAAGACTATACAACTAATAAGGATGGACGGCGCCGCCGAGACGACCTGGACTTGTACCGAGGGCTGTTTTTAAGCGGCGCGAGTACAGAGCTTGTGGAAGAAATTGAGAGACACCTTTGTACAGCAGTGGGATACTTTAAGCTAAATTAAGGAAAAATCTCACTTGCAACTAACATCTACTAAACCTAAATACAAAAAGAAATAACACTTAGGCGTCTTATCACGCTTCCACGTCCGTCGTCAGGAAACCTGCCAAGAAGGCTCAAAGCATTGCCGCGTTGAATGAAAATACTAATTCTTAGGACAAAAACGAGTCTCCATAACAGCTGATATTTAAAAAAAATTATATATCAATATAACGTTTTGTATGCCATCACCTAATTCTAACTATTCTTACACTACTAATTAAAACAATTCTTACATTTCAACAAATATTAGACGTCGGTTTTCATTATCTACTTTCAAGAATATTGTTTTTTGTGGCTCTCTCTTAACAGCAAAAGTTACAAAATAACGTTCCTAAACAATTTTCGAGCTAAAATTGTATGAATTTCTTTTTTGGGCGTAAAACGTATTGTACTGTTTTGTACGACTCTTAAATGAGCGACTTCAATGCGAAATATTAACATGCATTTTAAATTCTCTTTTACAGAATAAAATCATGCGTTATATTGCGGAAATTCACAGCATATAACAAATTTTTTGGACAATATTTAGTGGTAATAACACCAATGGTTACGTGAGCATGACAAATATTACAAAAAATATTTTATATGTAGGGGTTTAACTGCGTTACGACATCGAAACCGCGCTCTTTTTCACCAAGCAAGGTAGTTTTAAATAAACGCCGTAAGTAAATAACTCTTTTACACCCCAAAAACTTTTTTTTTTTGTGAAAGTTAACTTAATAATCATACTATATATATATGTTATTAATATTTTTTCTAAATGCCAAAACGATATAATTCTAATTTCATTTAAGTATTTTTTTTTGTAAGTACCTTTTTTATGAGTAGGAAAATCATCGTAGGAAAATAATCAGAAAAGTTCTCTCACTCTGGCTTAAGCGGAAGGGGGTGTCAGACTTCTACTGACTAAAAACCCACCCTGTTCCTTAAGCTGCCCTTAAGTTTGAGGGCCGCGGTATCTTGTTAGAATATTTCCACAAACCCCGGCGGCGGGCAAGCCTTATGAAGCCTCGTCACTGGTGCTGACAGCTCTTTAAGGCATACGTGGAACATGACGCGCCGCCGACCCGGGCCTGGTCCTTACCTGATGGTGAGCTACCCTTGCTCGCCGACAGCAAGCCCGCGCCTTCGGTGGCCGGAGATCGGCTTGCAATGCACGAAGCCCGGGGCGTCTCCCACGGCAGCTGGGGCGTGACGAAGAGAGTTGCCTCTCCCTCGCGCGTTCAGCCTCCTCCTTCGCTAGCTTGACTGCTTCGCAGAAGGAGGCGTCTGCATCCCATTCCCTCTCACTCCGCACTAGGGCTTTCAGTCTCAATGCATTAGTGAGTCCCGGGAAAAAAAAAACGAGACTAGGTGTGATCTCGAAATTCCCGGGAAAATCGAGACTTTCGAGACTATTTCAAAACTAGGTGTTGAATAAAACACGGCCGTCGGTAATGAAGCTGTTTAATGCACTGACTGTGCTGCGTATAACGTGCGGCGCGCAGGACGCACATCTATATCTATAACTAACCTAACATCCCTCCACCACATATTCTAAACTAAAACGTTAAACAATCAAAAGAATTTGCGATAATTAGCTCGAGGAATATCCCTTAATTTAGGACGTGCTTCCGTTTCCCTTCGGAGATCTGGTCTAGAGGCTACAGGCTCAGTAGCTGATTCTGGTACAAGTGGAACTGTCTCTGTTGTTGACTCGATTGCTGGCTCTCTGTTATCGTCTTGATGCTCTGAGGTTGCCTCGATCCACTCTTCCTCTTCCCCTTGTCGCTGTTGTTCTGACGAATGAGCCCCGCTAGTACCTTGAGGCGCATTTTGTTGTTCTCCTATTCTGGTGTCTACTAGCGCCCAGTCTATGTCCGTGTCCCATTGAGCCGTTTGCGGGTTCAATTTATATAGCTGGTTTTTATGTTTTTTTATTGTTATATTTTTTTCTGGTAAGTAAATTTCATATAGACTCTTGCCCATTTTATTTTTAACTGTACCCTGAATCCATTTGTTATTATTGCTACCTTTTACCAATACTGTATCGTCTATATTGAAATCTATGTTCCTATTGCCTTTGTAATATTTAGCCTGTACGGATTGCTTGTCGCGCACTTTTGTTTGTATGTCTTGTGACGGTAATGATGACGCCGTTGACGTCTCGTGAGCGGTTACCGCCGCTGAGGTATCTAGTAAATCAAACCTGCAACGCAATTTTCGTCCGAGCATTAATTCGGCTGGTGAGCTGTCTGTCGTCGTATGTTTTGAATTTCTGTATCTGAATAAAAATTCCGAAAGATGCGCCCTAATTTTGTTTTTAGAAATACCTTGTGTAAGCAACCCATTTAAAAACCTTTTTACTATTTTGACATATATTTCAGCTTGTCCATTACTAGCTGGCGAATATGTTGGTGAAGTGATATGATTTATGCCATTAAGATTACAAAAGTCCTTAAAAAGTTTACTTGTGAATGAGGTTCCGTTATCAGTGACTATGGTGTGCATTATTCCAAATCTAGCCATAGTTTCTTGTAGTTTTGTTATCACTGAGGCTGTTGAATAATCACTAGTAAGACAAAAACATTCTACCCATTTTGTAAATGCATCGATAATTATTAGGTACATATCACCCTGCCATGGCCCAAAAAAATCTAAATGTACTCGGTGCCAGGGACGCTCAGGAAAAGGCCACGGTGTCAACGGAACCCTAGGAGGCGTTGGACGTAAACTTAAACATACACTACAACTAGCTATCTTATTTTCTATATCCCTATCTATGTGGGGCCACCAAAATCTAGATCTCGCCTCAATCTTTGTTTTTATTATACCTAAATGTGGTCTATGTAATTCATCTAATATTTTATTGCGTAAAGACTTCGGTATAATTAATTTATGTCCACGAATAAGACAATCACCTTCCCTTGTTAAATCAAAACGACATCTATAAAACGGCATAATATTGTTGTCATTTAATTTTATTTTAGGCCAACCATATTGTATATACTGTGCAACCCTTTGCAAAATGCTATCATTACTTGTCTCTAAACAAACCTCATTTAACGATACAGGTAAATGACCATCAGCTACAAAGTTAATGTACGACGCTTTGTCAACTGACTTATAAACACATGAGTCATCCGTGACGACACCTGCTATCGAGACTGACCCATCGTCGCTGTTATGAGTTCCCGGTCGAACACGTGCACTGCTGTGCGCTCCTGTGGTTGCAGCGCGACTAAAGTAATCAGCACAGTTACTAGCGCTTGGAATGTACTGTATCTCATAATTATAGCTACACAAAAATAATGCGTATCGCTGTAACCGGTTTGCGGACACTTCTGGTATGCCTTTGTCGGGATGAAATATAAACATTAACGGTTTGTGATCTGTACGTAAAATAAATGGATTTGTGACACCATATAAATATTGATGAAATCTACGTATACCAAATACTATAGCTGTTGCCTCCCTTTGGATTTGGCTATAATTCCTTTCAGCACTACTGAGGGACCGAGACGCGTAAGCTATAGGGCGTTCTATTTTATTTTCCTCTATTTGCGCTAAAACTGCACCTAACCCTGTAGGGGATGCGTCCACAGTCAAAACTAACTTGCACGATGGATCAAAATGTGCCAATGTTCGAGCAGATGTCAGTTCCTTCTTAATTTGATGGAAAGCAGCCTGATGAGTGTCTGTCCAAGACCACACGATATTCTTTTTAAGTAAATCGTTTAAAGGGCTAAGTATTGACGATGCATTTGGAATGAACATCCTGTAATAATTTACAAACCCTAAAAAGGATTTCAGTTCCTGTGCATTACATGGGGCCTTGGTGTTAGTCATTGCTGTAACTTTATCGGGAGATGTGTGGATACCCTTTTTGTCGATATCAAATCCTAAGTAGGTCACTGTATCTTGAAATAATTTACATTTATTTTTATTTAGTACCAAACCAGCTTCCTGTAAACGATGGAAAACTTGCTGTAATCTTTCCCTATGTTCCGCCTTTGTATTTCCTGTAATCAGGACGTCATCTAACAGACATAGAACCCCCTCAATACCGTTCAGCAAATTCTCCATGGTTTTTTGGAAAATTGCCGGAGCATTAGCTAATCCAAAAACCAAACGCGTAAACTTAAATAAACCCTTGTGAGTATTTATTGTGGTGTAAATTTGTGACTCGTGATCTAATAAGAGTTGTAAATATGCACTACTTAAGTCTAACTGCGAGAATTGTTTGCCGCCATGTAATTTAGAAAAAAGTTCTTCGGTTCTGGGTAAGGGGTATTTCTCAATATGTAAACATTTATTTAATGATACCGAAAAATCAGCGCACAAACGAATCTCACCATCTTTTTTAAGTATTGGAACTATCGGGCTCGCGAACTCGGAATGTTCAACAGGAACTAATACACCGGTTTCCACTAATCTATTTAATTCTTTTTCCACCTTACTCCTTAATGAAAAGGGTACCGTTCTCGCCCGGAAAAAACTCGGTTTACTTCCTGGCTTCAAAGTAAGTTTAATTTTATATTTGTTAAAGCTACCCAAATTATCAGAAAACAACGTAGGATATTTGTTTACATAGTAGTCAAGTTCTGATAACTCAACACAATGATTCACCTTGGATAACTGTAATTTATATAGCGATAAAAAGTTCCTTCCTAACAATGCCGGCCCTGCCCCTTTTATAACATACATTTCAATAATTTTACGTTCACCGCCATACGTAATCGGAACCTTCATTACACCTACTACATCTAATTGCTCACCCGAATAAGCTTTTAAAATTGATTTAGGTTTCTGTAACGACACATTCGAAAAATATTTTTCGTATGTGTTTAGTGGGATGGCAGTAGCGCAGGACCCACTGTCTATTTCAAAAGATAACAATTGACCATTTACGTCGACAGACAACGTCATCGGCTCGCCGCGGAAACTACGAATATTACATACGAGAATATGCTTACCGTCGTCATCATTTGCGTCACCTGATGTTTGTAGGCAATTAACTTGTTCCCTTTTGTTAGTACACATTTTTTTTAAATGACCTTTCACTCCGCATTTTTTACACTTATAGTTAGAGAACCGACACTTGTCCGTAGTATGATTGTTATAGCCGCACACTTTACACTTTGCCGACGCTTTTGCTGGCCCTGCCGCTACCTTGAACACCTCCGTACCGGTTCCTGTCGATGTTACTGCCGTAGACGATTGCCGTGCTGCCTGTTTCGCACTATTTACAGCCACTGCAATTTCTAACGCCTTAGCCAAGGTGGTCGATGATTTTTCGTCCATGAACAACTTGTCCCGTTCTGATCCCGGTAGCATGCCAATAATGAACCGATCGCGCAACATTTCGTCCATAGCTGTCCCGAACCTGCAGTCCACCGCCAATCGCCGCACACGTGCAGCCCACTGTGTCATGTCTTCGCCTGCTTCTTGCGCCGCCGTGTGAAATTTGTACCTCTCAGCTAGTAGTGACTTCTTTGGCAAGAAATGCTTACCCAACTCCGCAGTTATCTCGCTGTAGGATATTTTTTCGACTGTATTTGGCGCAATTAGCTCGCGTACCAATTTATACGCGTCGTTATTGAGTGCACTAAGAAACACCGCTTTTCGCTGAGCATCCTCCTTCCCATCTGTCTTTATTAGCAATGTGTTTGCCGTTAGCCACTGCGACAGCCTTTCTTTAAAGATGCTCCAGTCCTGACCGAGTTCAAAGGTTGGTACAGACCCTATAAAATTCGCCATTTTTGTTTTTATGTGCGTAGGTAACTGTAACTCGTCGCCACTGTTGAATAAAACACGGCCGTCGGTAATGAAGCTGTTTAATGCACTGACTGTGCCGCGTATAACGTGCGGCGCGCAGGACGCACATCTATATCTATAACTAACCTAACACTAGGTTTCTTATTTATAAGCTATGCAATTAGAGAGTCAAATCAAGATATTTTAATTAAGTAGTTACTTATCTAAACAAAGGCAAATTAAAAAAAAAACCATTTGTTACAGTTTTTTTTTTTCATTTTTGTAGTGGGCACGTAAGAAAGAACGGGCGTTTAACCCTAATTTTGGTACAAAAGTAACCCGCATTAGAAAAGAGGGAAACTACTTAGTACCACTTCGTGCATTCACAATGAAAGGGGATAGAACCTATCTGGCGTATCGACGTCACCATTATGTTTTTTTTAATCGCGGTGCATGATGAAAGTGTGGTATGCATGGCTAGAGGAACAAAAAATGTCCAGTAATACGGTACCCCAAAGTGTCACGTAAACGTTTGAAGGTAAACATCGACCATATAACTTCAACGAAAATAATTAAAAATAGACTCATTACGCGACCATACGCTTATTACTATTTAGCTTATTAGTCTAGCAGTACGAAAAAACCGCTACTATAATTAATTATTTGCCTACTAAATCGCATCACATCGCAATAAAACGCATGTCAAAGAATTCCACACGCGCGTGTTGGCTGTCTTTCATCCCACCGTATTATAAAATAAATAATTAAGTGTTTTGGTTTTCTTTGGTACATGGATTAGGCTCGGCATCAAGAACCCCTATCCGACCTCCTGCTGAACTTATGGATTATCTAGTATAGTAGTATTTATGATACGTGTTAGATATGTTATAAATCTTTTAAAATGTCACATCTTAGTATTAATATTCACTTATGTTTGATATCATACTTACAGTTATAAATAAATATTAACGTAAATGACATACCTTTTGCCTTTTGTTTAACTACCGCTTAAAAACGTTTTCAAGCTGAGTAACATGTAACATGATCCACCACGCGATAGTGACATGTCGACTGCGTTTCATTGCGATGCGATTTAGTGGAAAATAATTATTTGTAGTAGTATTCTCGTGCTCCTAGTAGCGTGTAATGTACCTACTCTCTTTCAATAAACAAGTAATCATAATCAACCTGGGACGATTATTTAGATACAATCTGATGCTTATAGACCCGTAATAAGTCTAGTTTTAATAATTGTCGTTGTAGTCATATGTCGATGTTTACCTTCAAATATATCGGTAATGTGACATTTTGGAGTAGCATGTTAATGATATTTTTTGTTACATACATGCCAGTTTTAGTATGCGCCACGATTTCTAAAAAAAAAAAAACAAAATGGCGGTGGGTCGACATGCCAGTCTTCATACAAAAAAGTTCGAACCCCTTTCAATTTAATTAGAATAGTTCTATTATTCAATCTTTATTGCAATCATAATTATGTGTTAACAAGATCTTAATATAAGTAGTAGCTCACATGGACCCTTTCGGGCACAGCAATTTACATTTATAATATGTAGACAAAATCTGTGTTATTTGTCAATAAGGTTATTCAGCCTCCACAGATAATACTAAGCTTTACTCTATGCTCGACCGTGCTGCCATAGCCATATCCATAATAACAATAATAAAAATTGACTGTTGGTTTAATAAATTATTTAATACAGTTTTTATATTGCTGAAGTCTCAAAAGTCTCGTTATTCCCGTGACCGAAGATTTTAGTCTCGAGTCTCGAAAATACTAAAAAATCGTCGAGACTCTCGAAATTTTCGAGACCGAGATTCCCGGGATGAAAGCCCTACTCCGCACCATAGCCAGTCAGGAGCCGCTTGAGTGCAGCCCCCACCCGATCCAGTCTTAGAGCCAGACGTCGGAAATGCTCCACGAAGTTCTACCGACTGTCGTGAACGAGTCCGAGGTACTTCATCGTCGTTTTGACACCGATGTGAACCCCTCTTACCGTTAGTTGGAAACCCGAAGGTGGCGTGTTCCGACGGCCATGAAAACACATAGCCTCGGACTTGTGTAGGGCCACCTCGAGTCCCAATACCCGGATCCTTTCAACGATTGTCGCAACTCCTCGTGTTGCCAGTTCGGCCGCCACCTGGTGCGACCCCCCATGCGCCAGGACCAGCGTGTCATCAGCGTAGCAGACTACGCTGACGCCTGTGGGAGGTCAGCGCGCAACACCCAGTCGTAACCGATGTACCGATCCCTGTGGGACACCGCACGACATCTCTCGCCGGTTCCACTCTCCCCGGTGACCGGGACCGGGCCTCAACCACACGACAGATTACGACTGATTACAGACCGAGATACGGTAGGTATTCAACCAATGATAACGGAGTACCGGGCAGGATGTTAAAGGCATTGGCGATGTCGAGAGACACCGCCAAAATGACCCCGCCCCGGGACAACGCCGCCTGTGTCGCGAGTGCTCTTACACGCATGATGGCATCCACCATCAAGCATCCATTGCGGAAACCAAATTGGCTATACGCAAGATCCGACCCAACTCTCTCGAGGTGCTTGACGAGGTAGTTTGCAATAAGTCTTTCGAAAATTTTGCCCACCTCGTCGAGCAGCACAATAGGCCGGTATGTGGACGGAGAGTCCACAGGGTGCCCCGTTTTCTTGATTAGGACCAGTCTTCCTGTCTTCCAAAGAAGCGGAAACTGGCCCCTCTCCAAACCAAAAAAAGTAAGTGTAAGTACCTAGCACATTGAATAAATGGCACGACTACAGTGTCCTACTGTAAGTTTATAAGACTTGACAAAAACAAATAGTTAAGGAGTGTCAATTTAAAAATACATCAGTAACTTGAAAGGAAACACTCACTTTTTCATTTTTTTTTTTTTAAATCAAACACTGTTCAACCAATACGATTATATTCACACACATTAAATTTTTCGATGTCTTAGATCAGTGACATGACATCAATGTGAATCTCAAAATTTTACAAATACAATCAACGGGTCAACCCTCTGATTTTATTTAACTGAGTGACCACAACTACGCCATTTTAGTAGCCCAACTAAATGCGCAGAAAAACAAATTCAGTTCGTAACAACTTAAATAAACTTTTAGGCGAGATGAAAATTAAACGGTGACCAAAGTTAGGTTACATGAATGAATAAATTTATTATCACACAAAATAAGCTTGGAGTAGAATAGGTATTTAAAAATAAATATGAATATTAGGAGCGCGATCAAAGAGCTTTTATGAGTGACAAAACTAAATTATAGTGTAAATTAACTAAAACAGCGTAATTTCTGCATTTTAGGCATCTAGTTAATTCTAAATAAGGCTGATAAAAGGTCAGACAATTTTAATTAATTTTATTTTTGCATCAAACGGTCATAAGCAAATACTACAATTTTTGAGACGACTGGTTCCTTACAATAGACCTATAGTTTCAACTATACGACATAATGCCAATCAATAAATCGATGCCAATTTTAAGCGTCTATAGCCTAATGGATAAGATGTCGGACTTGTGATCGAGAGGTCACGAGTTCGAGCCCCACCCATTACACTATTGGCGTGAACCCACTCTAGACACAAGCATATTTAGCTTAGTTTGAGGGGTTAACAAGATTGCTAGTAATGTGAATTCTACCCACATTCAATGGTAAATTGTAAATAATATAACCAGCCTTTAACGTTTCCACTACTACAGTAAAGACCTCCTCTCTGTGTCACAGAGAGGAGGTCTTTACTGTAGTAGTGGAAATTCTGTAGTGTGTATACTGTAGTAGTGGAAATTCTTCTCACAGAGTCTGTGAGAAGGAATGGGCCCTAATGCACCACGCGGGCCCAGTGCGGGTGGTGGATGTCGCATATCTTCCGATTTTTGGTTGTAGAACATGCTGGTTTCCTCACAATATTCTTCAGCACCATTTTGATAGGAAAAATGATGATGTAAAGTACGCAAATTAATGTGGTTGCCTGGTTTCATATCCACAACTTAAATAAGGGCATATAAGAAGGAGGTTGGAAATAAATGTATTCAAACTCAAAAATTGGTAAAGTAATTTTTCAAACCAATACTTTAATCATACCACGAATCAATCAGCAATATTGTCAGATTGTCAAAATAAACAAGAAATCTTATCCTATCATGATATTTATCTAAATTTTGATTCACAAGTTTTCACTAATTTTATTCATTTAAAGCCTTGTGTGTTATACCAGTCTTATTTTACCTTACATTTTACAAAAAAAAACCATAGTAATGTTTCAAAAAACCCTTTCAATTCCCAAACTTGTTCAGTGAATTCAGCTGAAAAGTTTTAAAATTAAAAATCCCTTGTCACCTTAAAAAAGTAGTCCTCAGCAACAACTAAGTATAATAAAAAGAAACGTTGGAAACATTAAAACTACAACAGATAAAATAACTCCCGCAGCGCACAGACATTACAAGTCTTCATAACCCAAAGATATGTACAGAGAAATTCAGATAAATTTATGGCTTAAATAACATCAAATAAAAACAAAATGGGCCATCAAGAAGTGGACAAACAACTACACAGATAATAAAATAAATAGAAATAAACAGACAAACCTTATTGAAATAGGTAGTCTAATTCCACAAGTAGTTTTGAAAATGGCCCTGTTAAGACCTGCTATAGGAGCATTTACAAATTTTATCTAATCGCCTCGCTAGACCCAAAACTTTAAGCAATAAAGGTGATTTTTATTTGAGTGTCAGCAAAATTAAATTTGTAAAAGTGTACAGGCTCATTTATTGGTCAAAAGAGTCTTCAGAGGTCATATGGAAGGACAATGGTGGGACCAATTGTTATTATCTGCAATTTATGTGGAAATAAGTATGGTTTTATGGTGTCTTCAATTGGGGACCTTTTGCTGAGCTATTGGTACAGATATTCTTGGTAAGGGTTTGTTCATACTCTTGCAATTTATTAGTAACTAGCTTTTGCCCGCGACTTCGTCCGCGTGGAATAGTTACTTTGGGCTAACGTTAAATTTAACCCCGATTTTGAAGCATTCTTCATTGGGGTCTCCGCTCCAATAGGCCTTAGCGTAATTATATATAGCCTATAGCCTTTCTCTATAAATTGAGTATTTAATTTAAAAATAATTTTTCAATTCGAACCAGTAGTTCCTGAGATTATCGCGTTCAAACAAACAAACAAACAAACTCTTCAGCCTTATATTATTAATATAGATAGCTGTTGCCCGCGACTTCGTCCGAGTTTCCGTCGTTTTTCGTAAAAAAAAAGTAGCCTATGTCCTTCCACGGTTCAGTGATTTTGATGTAACAGACAGATTAACGTTCGTAATTTAGTAGGGAAATATAATATGTCAATCTATAATACTGTTGAAAAATATCGCAATACGGAACCGCACAATATTATTGTTAATAGCTGTGCCCGCGACTCCGACAGCGTAAGTTAATGTATTGGTAATATTGTTTAGATCACGTTCACATGAGGCTTAAGTACCTATAGAATGAAATTTTATACATTCGGCCGCAAGACGCGTCGAGCGCGGCGACCGATTCTCAAAAATAATCCTTATAGCATGATTCAGTATTCACGCGCGATGGCTTATATTAGCGTATTTCATGTTTAACTTTGGTGTTTCTATACCGATTTATATGATTCTTTTTTATGGAATAGTTAATAATGTTAACTTTTTCAATTAGGGGTGAGTGAGAGTGTTATAAACTTAAGAGTAGACAAATATTATAATCAGAAAGCTTCAAACTGCTAAGCTATCGGGAGTTACACGTGTTATTGTGAGTCAACCATAAAATCAGGGCTCCGTTACTCCATGTACTTGCGCGCTATAATTACCTACCGCCCGGCCGAGCGGTCTCGGGCCGTTTGCGGACCAAATTCAGTGCGGTTTTCACAAGCAAAGCGCAAGCACGTTGTTCAATTTTAATCGTTACCTACATTGGTTTGTACACGTACCTACGTTGCCGTCTGGTGCCTTATGTGTTGTAGATGGGTGCAAATCAAGTAAAAGAAGGGATAAACACCTAACATTTTTCCATTTAGCTGTCAATGAAGAAAGTTAAGTGATAAATAAATAAAATAAATGTAGCAAGAAGCATACCTGTCCTGGCTTTGTTGGTGAATTATAGAACATTCCTGATTTAAATGAATCTACGAATAGATTATTTATCCATTTTAAAGCATTCAACAAAACATCGTCTTTTTACGGAAAGTTAAAAGTGCCAACAGATGCGTTTCATAATTATGTAAGAGAACTTGAGACTATGTTTATTAATAATTTTGAAAAAAAAAATGAAACAAAGACCGGGTACTCTTTATGAAATTTTAAATAACATACATTTTGATTATTGCCCTTGTTTCCTAAAACAATATCTAATAAAACTTTTTATTCGATTCAGGATATTTTCTACACTAAAATTTAATAACCGAGAATTTAGAAAGGGTAAGAAATTTATAAAAAACATGTAAAAATAAAACATATGTAACTTTAAAGATTTTTTTTATTTTACCCACACACTGACCTGTATAATTATGTTTTATCTAGATGTATTGCACAGTCAGCACCTTTTTATAAAAAAAATATATTTTATTTCAGTTCTCAATAGCATAGACACAAAAAGTTATGTTAATTTAATTTTATCGAAGAGACAGTGAAGCAGCCCTGCGATTGCTGTGGGATTGCGCGGTGCGAAAGCAATCACAACTGTACGCTTGAATATTTAGACATATTTTAGCATGCAGCGGTTGCTGACGCGACGGAGTAGGCTATTTATTATAGCAGTAGGTATTGGAATATTTGTACTGAGTGAAGTATCTGTTACGTAGTAACTATTAAGTAATCTGTGATAAAAGATAGACATATGCTGTCGTGGGATATTTTTTATATAATTTTAAGGAGAAAATTTCCGTCATGAAATGATTTCTGTGTAGCTTTAACCATTAAGGTTGCACACGCGACGGAAGCTTAAAAAATGGAGTAACTTCTCCTGTTTTCTCAACATTTTCCTTCACTGCTCTGCTCCTATTGATTGTAGCGTGATGAAAAGTATACTATAACCAGCTTAGAAGTATGAAAAATAATTGTACCAAGTTTCGTTAAAATCCGTCGAGTAGTTTTTGTTTCTATAACGGTTATACAGACAGACAGACAGAGAGACAGACATACAAAAATTTTACTGATTGCATTTTTGGCATCAGTATCGATCCCTAATCACCCCCTGATAGTTATTTTGGAAATATATTTCATGTACAGAATTGACCTCTCTACAGATTTATTATAAGTATAGAAGATAAATTGCAAATGCAACTGTTGTTTTGAATATCCATTTAAAGAATGAAATTCAGTTTCACTTTTAAGGTGCCAATCTCTTAGTATGATGTGAGTTTACTGAAGTAATAATCGTTAAAATTTTAATGTATTTAGGTTGGCCTCCGATTCATTCCTAAAAATATACATCACACAATATATTATATTTGTGTCTATTTCCTGATTACTTCTAAATACCTTATCACAATTTGACGATTGAGTTCTTAGACACTTCTTGATTGTTTGTTGTTATGCTACAGTAAAAAAGTATGGTGATATAAAGCTATGGCTTTAGGTAATAAAGTTAAAAACTATAAAAAGATGACACTTACTATAACAACACATTCCAACACCAGTAGGATATCGTAACTATGCCTGTCTAAAACTATTATATTTAATTATACGTTGGTTATTTAATAGTTAGCATGTAACAGTTTCAGATGAGAATATTTCCTTATATATCTAATAGGTACTTTTTAGCGCATGATATTTTAGTTGATGATTTAGTTTTAAAATTTACTTAGTGTATACCTACTCTGCCTAAATAACTTCAATTCAGTGTATTTTCAAAAACTACATGAAGTTAAAATAAATAAATAGAATCAATAATTTTGCATATACAACGTTGATAAAAGCGAGATGCATTAAATTAAGTAACATAATATATACTTGTACCGTGCTTACGGTTAATTCGATCAGATTTTTGGCCTGTGGCCTGAAAGTGATACATATTAAATGTATTTTCTTTTAATGTCTCTCGTTTTTATCAACGTTGTATGTACTAGCCCTTAGAAAGTATACCGGACTGCTCCACCCAAGAGTGCCGAGAATAGCTCACATGCGTCACTTCCAGTCCTTTCCCAATATTAAAATGGAGATTTGTAGAAAATCTGACTTATAAGACAAACTTCACATGACAGATGGTTCAACTTTAGTAAAAAGGACTGCATACGAATCCTTATGTAACGAAATTTTGCCACGTCACCAATATTACCATAGAAAAACTTGCCCCAGTTTTTCTATGGTAATATTGGCGATGGCTGTTTTAATAATTAATATTCTTCTTTTAGGAATTGTTTATCCATTCAGCATAAACTGATATTAAATTGAGCAACTCGACTAATTGACAAAGATTTGCACTGATTGCATAGATCCACTGAAATGTAAAAATAATCATAAATATTAACGCATCTTCCAAATAGTCATACAACTAAATCATACAAAGTATTATTTAATAATTCAGCCTCTGTAGGAGACTGGTACCAGCACTAGGACTAGGATAGCCTTATTACACAGATAGCATCCTCCTTTTTTCATGGAAAATTATCGAATGACTTACCGCGCTCTGGTTGGAGCGAAAGATAGTATCAGACTTCTCTTGACTACCCAACGAGCACATTAGTGGAAATAGCAGCCTATTTTGTTACTTTCGGCTGTAAAATAGCGGTTTAAGGGTTCAAAAAGCAGTTCAAAGTTGCATATCTGCATCCGTAAACGTCTATTGCTATAAAAGTTACTTAAAGTGTTTTAAGCTGAATCAAATACTACCCTAGCCTTCACAGTAGTTCACGGTAGAACCCATTTACCACTTAGACCTTCATATGAGAGTTACGAAGGTCATTCTGCCACTCACAGCTGTACAGTGATTTCCATTGTAACTTTTATAGGTTATAGTTATAGTAACCACTATTATACTACTATAAGTTTCATTATAGAAATAATAGAAACTCTTATGCATACTATAGTTACAAAAAAATCATCAGTGTAACTAAGGCCTTTAGTAGCAATAGT
Organism: Tholera decimalis; assembly: GCA_943138885.2. Lineage (NCBI taxonomy): Eukaryota > Metazoa > Arthropoda > Insecta > Lepidoptera > Noctuidae > Tholera > Tholera decimalis. Next base: position 18,108,046 of record OW964573.2, on the reverse strand, counting down.
CATTCCTTGCAGGCTCAATCAATTCGCCATTTTACAGCCGCTTTTGTAACTATTATAAAACATTTAATAAAAATGGATGCTAAACGATGGAAATTAATAAAGAAAAGTGGAGGTTATCGCAGGAAAGTACGCAAGGTTTAAGAAAATCTGCTAAAATCGTCAAACATTGCTGAACATTCCAGTGAATCTGCTAATCATCTAATACTAAGTTATTTTAATTTTTAAGCTTTTAATTTTAAAGAATATTAATCTCAACATTTCACAAATCACAAACTTAATAAAAAAAGCCTATTCTTGGGTTCTTATTGTATAAAGATTTCAGTCTCAACATTTGGATTTGGCGCAGTACCATCACAGGATCCATTAACCTCTTTAGCCAAATTACGTTTTTTTTTTGTGCAACGTTCTCATCATCATTAGGCAATATCTTTTCAATCGGAATATTGTCTTCGTTTGACAAATTTTCTTTATTCAGATCTAGCGATATTTCCCATCCTGAAGGGCAGATTGACAGCTCTTCCTTGTCTGCATTTTTTAAAAGGCATTCTGTAATAAAACAATAATAAGTAGTTAATTGAAATGTTTAAACTTCATATTACAGTATAAGTAGGTATAACTAAACCCTAAAGTAACCGGATCTTATTTCTACCGACAACAAAATAATGTAAACTATTATTGAGACGTTTGATGATTATCTATTTGAAAAATAACCTGTATCATGTTTATGTAGAACTATCGGGTGTAAAGTCAAGTATCGTAATTAAAACACCGTAATCTTGGATTTGTTTTTAAAGTTGAGAAGCGTACAATGTCTATGTTAAGTGAACGTTTTTAAGGGTAGACCACGGATCTCCAAAATGGAAATCATTCGAATAAGTACGTAACTAGATCTTATAACCTCAAAGACAGGAAAATAGGAGCTTTTTGTGGCTGTGAGTTGCACTAGGGGAACAAAAATCACTGGAAGCGTTAGAAGGGTGAAAATTAGCGCTATGATTCTCAAAAGGGAGTTATTAGAGCTAAAACTGCAGGTTATGACTACATTAAAATGACGCCATGATTTTTTAAGAAAACTTATAATTCACTTGCAAAATTGAGTTGATATACATTGGTTTTTCAGTTAAATGTGCATTAAATGTACCGGTAAACAATCGGCCACGTGCGAATAGTAAGTTGTCGAAATACTGTATAACAAATAAAAAATATCACATATCTTTTGTTAATTTTTTAAATATCATAAAAGCGCGTTAAAATTACTCGAAAATTATCTTATATATCAACAGTAAACTGGACAGCATTTTAAGTATCTTTATATATCTTGCTAATACAGAATACAAACTTTTACTTAAGTACTTTTGTTTTATTTTCATGATGGCGACGAAAACACTTTACCAAAATATTGCAAATAATGTCATCTGAAGATATACAATAAAGAACTATTATCAATTCATTCGTTCAAAGTAGTTCAAAATCATTCAAAAGTAGCGCTATGAGAGCTTTAGTATAGCGTTAATAAATCGTTATAGCTATTAAGGAACCTTTATGCAACCGTTGTGCAGGTTAAATGGAACTTTAGGCTGCATAAAATGGCGCCTAAATAGCGCTTAAGCGGCTGGTTTAAGTCTGTAGTAGACGCTCTAGCGCTTACGTCTATTACCATAAGTAATAATGGGATACGCTCCAAAGCCCTAATGCAGCCCATTTGTGCTAGTTGGGTAGAAACCTACCCTGTTCCTTCAGCTGCTCTTTCGTTCTGGGGCCGTGGTATCACGTTAGAACATTCCGACAATCCCAGCAGGCAATGCCTATATCTATGCCATATCGAGTCCCATCAATGGACTGCTATTATGCCTTTCTATCACATAATACACCATCCTGCACTGGGGCCGCGTCGTGGTTCTTTTACGAGTAGACTAACAAGAGTGTTAGTCAACCTATGAGGTTGCCGGCTGCTTACCCGAACTTGCCTGTGGCCTTAGTTTTAATAAATAAAGCATCTAGAAACGTACCCAGAAGACTGGCAGCATTTTTCCGGACGACAGCGATAAGGAGAAGTATTTTGACGCCTAAGCTTGTTCTTTTTTATTTTATTTTTTTATGTATGTACATAGTTAGGTTTAGTAATTATATTAGTTTATTTATAGTTATATTAGTTAATATTATTAAGTAACATGTGTTTCTATAAAATAAATTTAAATATTAAAATTTAAAAGATATACGCTTCAAAAAAAAGCATCTAGCCAGTACTTAAATTAAACTTACAAATTAGGCGACTATGCGCTAAGTCCATCTCCTGTGGGGTACAAACCTCGGCCTAGGGCGCTGCTGGAAAAGGGAGTCAATTTGTTCAGATTACTTGGGGACGAATTTAAAGCTACTGGCTACTACTCTACCACGCGGGCTGCAAGCAATTGTCGGGGTGCGCAATTACTAGGACGACGCGTCGCGGCGGACCTCGGTGGCGAGGGTGGAAGGACCGTCGGTTTTTGTAACCACGTGATATAATAACGCGCGAAATAATAATAATAAAGGCATAGAGAGCATCCTTTGCATAGAGAGCCCTATGTCCCAGTAGAGCTAACGTTATATGCTGATTAGGTGTAAAATAAAGTATTAATTAATAAATGTGATCCCACAATACTTAAATGTTTTGTCCTAAACGCATTAGTAGACTAACTTAAAGTTATATTTTAAGATAAAGAATAAGATGATTCACCGTAAATGGCCTCATCAAATTGTTCCGTCTTGAATTAACTGCAAGCGTCTACGCAAATCACATTTAATTAAATTACAAATCAGTCATGTCACTGACAACAGCTTAATCCTTTGATGTGAGTTAATTAAGAGGATTAATTTCAAGAGAGAGATATTACTGGTTTTCACTGTCAAAATCGTCGCCCTTAATAACGTCATTTGTGTAATTGTTTTGTATAAACCTAATATTCTGATTAATATGACTCTTGAGAATTTTGCGTGCTTTATCCGCATATTTATTATTTTCTACCATTTTTACTTTCAACGAGAAAAAGAATGTACGTAAAGACTAGTAATTTACTTTTGTGAATTTTTGCTAATTCTTGCTTTTCGTTTCAAAAAACAACGAATGACATCACCTATTTCTTCGCTGTCAGATTATCATTGGTTCAACTCACGTGCTTTTTAGAATTAACAAAAAGGTAATAATTATTTTGACTTTGGATGGTCACAGCTGCCATTACCGGGAATAATATCAGACATCCCACTCCGCATATCCTGCAAAAAGAAGAATAAGACAGAGGCATATCTGCTACTGTTACGGAGGTACATTACAGCTTAGTAAACCCAGGTCCCTCCGTGAGAGACCACTTTCTTCCACGGACCCCAGCCGCCAACCATGGTATTTGATATATAGACAGAGTAATTTTCCTGATTAGAATACTAGAGTGGTATTTATAATAGCTATTCGAAAAAATCGGTTCACGTGTCCAATATTTACATCTAAATATTCTATTAACATAGTTTCGTAAATACATTATAAAAATCACGAAGGAAAATCATTGTTAAGTTATATATTGTGTTGTCTCGACATGGAGCATTTGAGTGAGTAAAGGGTGACTAGTCGTATACAGAGATGCACTAAGGGAGTAGATTCGCCTCGATTGTCCATACTTGATGAGGGAAAACTGCGTAGTTTTAGTCAGTTTAGAGTCTGACAGACATCTTTAGACACCCCAGGTCAAACATGAGGATTTCCATCCCGAGACAAAAAGGAGTTGTGCGATCGCATTGTTTCTATAACCTAGTGTCAATTGCCATTGCTGCGCGGAGCTCCTTTCTTTTCAGTTCATATGATTATGAACTTTTTAATCACGTCGATAAGACTCAAAATTATTTGTAATATTTTGCTTCACAAGCCGTTGCCAACCGCTGCTCGTTCAATTGACTCGTAAGTCACGTCGTTCGCGCAGAGATAGTGACTAATAGCTGATTCAAAAACATTGTCCAACTTTCAATATAAAAAATAGATGATGAATAAGTATTACAAATGATTCTGTTACTGTCCTAAACTATTTCTACTTTCTTAGATCGCAGCCAATAAAATAATAACAGTTGCATGGATGCAAAGTTAAGCAAAGCTTTCTGAGGTCGGTGGTTCGGAGAGGATGAGTAACCATTTTTAACCGACTTCTGAAAAAGCAGGAGGTTCTCAATTCGGACGTTTGTATTTTTTTTTATGTTGTCCACGCATAACTCCGTCGCTTGCCAACCGATTTCAAAACTTCTTTCTTTGTGTTGGAAAGGGTATACTTCCCAAATGGTCCCCTGAAAATTATATCGAAATCGGACGAGCCGTTTCTGAAAAATCAACAAAAGTCTAAAAAAATCTACATTGACGATCTTTTCGTTTACTCTGCATTGCGTTTTTTGTTCGCGCATACCTCATTTACGAACCGATTTAGAAAGTCTTTTTAACCGACTTCTGAAAAAGGGGAGGTTCTCAGTTCGTCTTGAACCCTTTTTTTATGTATGTTATCTCAAAGACGGCTGGACCGATTTGGAAAATTATTTTTTAGTTTGAAAGGGTATACTTTTTCGTTGGTCCCATTGTCATTACGTTAGGATCTGATGATGGAATCATAGAGAAATCGAGGGAACTTTGATATGGATGTGAAGCACTTTTTGCTCGTCACAATGCATATGGTGAAGTAGAGCTAATGGTGAAATACCAGAACTCTTCAAAAATCAACGGCTCTACATAGGGAAAAGCAATATTTTGTAAAAGGTGATAAGTAGTTGACATTTTGGGTTTTGTAACTAAATTAATTACAAACTGACCCACTAAAAAGCGCGAAAATAAAATGTTTTTGCAAAAAATAAAACCGACTTCCATATCAAAACACTATAAAGCCAAAAATAATTTTAATTTCGGAAGGCGGTGTGAAAAAAAAGAAAATACAAAACCAATAACACCGACTACCGAAATTAAAATTATTTTTGGCTTTATAGTGTTTTTAACATATCGTGATCCAACCGTACTTTGGAAACTATGTTAAGCCGTTGGTTCCAGCTGACATTTGTACATCTTTGACAGTCGTTACAGGTAGTAAGAAGCCAGATGATTACTCATTATAAAGTCAGAAGATTATCAAATTTGTCATATGTGTAGAGTTTCGCCCAGCGTTTTTCGTGCATGCGGATGGCGTTACCCGCCCAAATGAAGGAATTTTAGGAGTCTTTTATGCACCAGTGGGGTAACAAAGATACTGTATAGATAGATAGATTTACAATGCTGCAAAATATGGTTACAATTCCGTTATCGCTGATAGCGATATCTTCCAGACAGCCTTTGGATGGACTTTAATAACATAAAACAAAGAGGGGAGGGGAAAGTCAGTGTACCTACTTCAAGTATATAACATACACAAAAAGTAACTAAAGTAGTTAAGTAATATAAGTATATATAATACAATACAATACATAAATAAGTATATGTGTTTTGTATATAAAAATATGTCATAAGAACTAAAAAGAAAGAAAGTAACCCTTGCGATGTGTTTGGACTTGTCTCGTAAGTTGTTTTGAAATGTGGACGTTTCTGTCACAACTTATGTCCAATGCGTAGGCGATCGACCACATGACGGCTTACATACGCCAAACAAGTCGTTCCATGGAGGAATTAGATGTTCCGGCTTAATTGGTAACAAGATAAGAAATTCCTAGTGTGGCAAAAAATCAACTGTCGACTTCTAAGTTCATCTATCATTAAATGCAACTGTAAAACGCTACCATTTTCTTATCTCAAAACTCAGTATGTTGCTCCCCAAATTCTCTACAATACGTGATAATAAACTAATATTAGCCAAAACCAAACAGCAAAATGAGCTACCAAAACTGCACATTGTACAATTTCGATTCAAAACCTGCAATTGTTTACTTCCGCCTTTTCGCTTATTATGGTCGAAACAATCGACCAACCAGTTGTTCTCGAAACATTACCATGGGCGACCGTTTCTAGGAAAACTGGGAAATATTACATCACCGATTTCGAAACAGTGCATTTGGTAGGGTTAACTAAAAGATAACTAGTTGGAGTGTGAAAATTGAAGATTATCTAATTTGGTGTCGTAGTCAACATCTGTTTAGCCTTTTCCAAACTACGTTGGGGTCGGTGTTCAGTCTAACCAAATGCGGCTAAATTACTTGTACTTTAACATGAAGCGATTGCCTAATCTGACCTTTACAACTCAGCTGGCTTTTGACTACCCCGAATGACGGTCCCATCGATTTTCCTGCGTTAATCCCGATCCCGGAGAAATCCTGTATAATGCTATGTGTTGTTCTTTAACTTTATCTTTCTTCCAGTGATAGTCTCATTGAACCCACCAATCAAACTCTATTGGTCCAGGTGTGGGCTCATTCTGAATAAAAACAGGAGTTTCGGAGTTTAGTTATGACAAACAGAAACAAATACTGACAAAAAAAAGTTAGTTTCTGTTTTGGTATCGTCTAAATAATTATATAAGCACTTGAAAAAACACAGTCATTTTGAAAACACCAACAGATACTATTATAAATTATTCGTTTAATAACATGGTTATGAATTACTTTTTATTTCGTAAATTTAACCTAGATGTGGTCAGTATTGAGATGTTTAACGAGCATGCGATCTTGGTATCCATTTAATCTAAAGCTACGGTGTCCGGCAGGCCCTGGAGATTTTCAGTTAGGCAACGGTTGGACCGGATAGGCTACATCTTGGGGACTGATTGTGATTAAATAGATTGCATGCCTTTTTGTCTCTAATCCAATATCCTTCGATGTGACTATCCGACCGAAATGTTGCACCAGAGCAAACATGACGTCATCCCCCCGTAGCTTGTAGGGGCGTATGAGTTCCACCTTGATCTAGTCGCTTCCAAGCCCTGTGTATCTATCCATCAGCTATGAAACCACGACCTCATCTCAATTAAATTTATGAAAAGAAAAATTACGTGTAAAGGTGCCATTTACTTGTAAATGATAATTATTTTCATTTGAAAATAAATATAAACCTAAATATATAACCAGTAAAGATTGTATGGACTTCAAAAGAGATGTACCCCTGAATTTGTTTCGGTGTTTCTTCTCAGGGTAGTCAGACAGGAAACGGCCGGCCTCACCTAGTTTAAATTTACGAAAATAATGACGTCTAAAAGTGTTATTTAATAACCAATTTGCAAAATAAAGATCATTTATCATTATCATTTTAAAATAAAATTTTGGTAGTAAGTAAATTTGTGCTATAGGCCATAAATTATTACGGCGACGTCGCCGGCAAAGTGCTAGTTTTATATATATATTTGATGATGGTAAAAGCGATGGATGAGGTCTAAGATGGGACAAGCGAGCCCAGAAGATGCCTATTTAGCCGTGTTTTAAAGGCTGAAAGGTCATAAATGACAGGGAACACAGAAGCCGGCAGAGAATTCCACAGCTTGGCTGTGCCCACAATAAATGTGGAGGAGAAGCGCTTGGTACGACAAGACGGTATATCAACCAACTGTGGGTGGTACCCAGCCGTACGTCTGGTAGACCGGTAGTGAAAGGGAGATAGAGGAATCAGGTCAGGGATAAAAACAGATTGGGTTCAATTTGTTGCACGTAATTATAAATATTGTTGAAAAATAATATCTATCAATCTAGCTTTTATGGTTCTGCACAAAGGGTTCAAAATACAGTGTCATTTATTTTGTAATTTCAAATTTTAATAATATGCATTATTGTAGTCACCAATGCAATGTAATTGATTAATAGTTACAGGTGAGAGTTTTTTTGTTAGATCCTGCAAAGTGACAAAACTCATTTGGTATAATGAATGTATAAACATTAAACTGGAATAAAACATAAAGTATTTCTTACTAGGTAGATATGAATTAGGATGTAATGCCACGGCACAGGGTGTTTTCTAATGGAGTTTCTTTTTAATTTTTATTTGTTTGGGGGTTGGGGGTCAACCCCATTTATTTTTTATATTCATAATTAGTGAAAAACTATAAAAGAGAAAATAAATAATCAATGTGAGGTGGAAGGAGTAGTTAGAGATTTTAATTTGCGTGTTTTTCTCTCCTGATTTCCACTAAACCCAGAAGACCGTTCTTGAAAAACAAATACGAACAAAGTACAGTACCATCTCAGTCCGGGGTTGCAAAAATATTCTAATGAGATACTGCGGCCACGGAACGCAAAGGCAACTGAAGAATTAAGGTGGTCTTTTAGTTAATAGAAGTCTTACACTCCCTCCCACTCCGGGAAATTCATGATTCTCACCGCGAAAGAAATATTATCCTAGTGTTAATCAATGTCAAATACTTGTTAAAATAATAAAAACTGGAATAAATAATGAAGCTAATAATGACTCACATTGTAGATTGTCTGTAAAATAAAATAACCAGTTAAATATTATTGTGTGTATTATTAAGATAATAGCATAATTAGTGATAACAAGTTACCATTATTTAAAAAAAATCTTAATATACAATGATTAGCGTGCAATTTACCAATGACACTTAACTATGAATCATCCTATTTGTTGTGCTGAATATAACTTTTTGAATATTGCTTATGTTTTAAATCTAAAGTAGCAATGTATAGAATTATTCCACTTTGTAAGAAAGTAGACTTTTAGGTCCGTATTACAGAACGTTACTCAAGTCCAGTTTGAGCTTAATTCGCTCGATCTCAGTTTAAATATAGAATCTGCACTTGAGCATTGATCTTATTCCAGAACGGTAATAAAACTACACTCAGATTCAAATCGGGCCTCAAGAAGAGAATATCTATTGTCTATGCATCAGTCTGTTTTCGTTTACGTTTTGTTTTCTTCATCTCCGCTGTTCCGATCTACGAATGATCGTAAATGATTCAATTTATTTTAATACCAAACTTTTAAGAATAACAAATAAGTACTGCACAGTTTCACTATAGAAATTACTTTTTAAGAATTTGTAAAAGTAAATTATTGAAGGTAAATGGTGTTAAGGCAATTTTTTCTAACATATAAAATATAAGTTAAAGTGAAAACGAAACAGAAATGCATGTTTTTTACCAAATCTTTGTCAAAAGATGGCGGTATTACAAATTGTAAATTGTACCACATCTTGTAAAAACCTATACAATTTCTTAAAATAATTAGCAAAATTCTATGACCCATCACATGCGAAGCTGAAGTTCTGTTTTTCTGTTCAAATCATCGTTGAATAAATAATTATTGTAATCTATTTAAGTTAGGAAACACGGCATTCATCTAGTAACTTAAAATGGCAAAAAATTACGTGTAAAAGTGTTATTTGTAACCAATTTTCAGAATAAAATGTCATTTAATCATCATTCACCAAAAATGACCATTTTTATATCAAATAATAAACTGAAAATCGAATAATAATCGTTAACTGACAAGGAAGTCCCTGCTCAAGCGTGGCGTAGACCACACTTGGGTGATGAATCTACAACTAAGTAACGATCTAGAATAAAGCCGTGCCCGGCGGAACTATGTTCAATGAATCTGTACTTGAGGAACATTCTAAAATGAAATCTCAACTCAAAACTAGTTTTAAACAGAGATCAGTGCCCGAGTTTCGTTCTGTAATACGGGCCTTAGTCTCCTCATTTCAGCCAGGTGAAACCATCCAGGTGAATGATTTGACAAATGCGGTCTACAGATCTAGACATCTGCTATTTTTACAGGGAAAAAAACGTAAAATAGCTCCTGCCATTGTGGGTGGAGCGGAAAGGATCGTTAGACTTCTACTATGTTCCTTCAATTGCCCTTTTTTTCTGGGTGGGAAAATCATCACATGACTCCTTCCACTGTGGGTGGAGCAAAAAAGAGTGTCAGACTTCTACTGACTAAAAACCCACCCTGCTCCCACAACCTCATAAAGCAGTAGCCCTATCGGGCCCCGTCAGTGCTGCTGACTGCTCTTTGAGGCGAGCCCAGAACAAGACGCGCCGCCGACTCGGGCTCCTTCAGTCGCCCTAGCTATCCGGATTACGGTATCTCGAGGTATCTATTTCTGACAAGTTCAAGGATTGTTTTTATGGAGGAAAAAAAATGCGAGGCAAATTGAAGATAGGTATATTTTATCTCCTATTATCCTCACATTTTTTCAGGTACATGATTGTGTAAAGCTGTCGGCAGGAAGCTAGATATTAATAAAGTTGAATCCATAATTAATACGTTTGCATACGAATAAAATTCAAACAAAATTGAAGTGTCTGTCTGTGTTTTCAAAATAACTGTATGTCTCAAAGTTAATTCACTCAGTGTTTTTTTCATTTTCTTTGTCTGTATGTCTGGGCTATTCCCTGGAACGGCTGAATATTTTTTCACGGGACATTCACTGGAAGATAGATGAGGTTATAGCGCAACTTAAAAGATATCCTGAATTCCCACGATATTTTCACGGGAAAAACCAGGAAAAACCACGTAACTAAAATCGACTAACACGTACAACAATATTACTTATAAAATAGAAAGCGGCACTTCTCAACAAACATAAAACATGGTTTAATTATTAGGTATATTCTCTTCGATGTGAATATTTTAAAAAGGGAGAGAGACAATCATTTCTTTATGCGATCCCCAAATACATACATTGATGGGGCAAAAATGTTATGCTTTTCTTTTTTTTTAATGATAATAGGCTCGCGTTTGACCACCATCTCACCTGATGGTAAGTGATGATGTGGTCGAAGATCGAGCACGCTTACCTAAAAATAACCTATTCACTCTTGACTTAAAGACCACTAGATTATGGCTATCGGGAAACACAGACTCTGGCAGGGAATTCCACTCCTTAGCCGTACGCACAATGAAGGTATTCCCAAAACGTTTAGCGCGTATAGGTGAGATGTCCACCATGTAACGATGGCGCATCGCCGTTTGTCTTGTAGTCCGATAATGGAACGGGCTTGACGGAATTAGATTGTGTAATTCCATCACACACTCCTCGAAATGTAACCGATAGAATACCGATAGACTAGTAATTCATCGTCGATGTTCAAGGCTCTGGAGCTTTGATTCAACCAGTGTGTCGTTGCCAATGAGTCTTTTGGCCCGTTTCTCAATAGACTCAAACGCGTCCAGTTGGTACTTGGTAGATCCATCTCAAGGATGAGAGCAGTACTCCATATACGACCGAACCTGGGCTTTATAGAGATTGAGCAGCTGTTTGGGTGTGAAGTACCGTCTCACCTTTGCTAGTATTCCCAACTTTTTTGATGCTAGTTGAGCCTTAGTCTCGATAAACAGGCCAAAATTGAGGGTAGAAGTTAGTGTTACCACCAGAAGCTCGATACGATCGGTTATCGGCATTGTTACACCTCGAAAAGTAGGAGCCGGTTCAAATTAATTCCTTTTTGCGGAGAAAAGACACGCCTGGGTCTTAGCTGCATTAAACTTGACTAAGTTCGGCACCTTTCCAGTCTCAAGCGATAGGCGAAACAGGCGTGTAAAGATTGGAGACAGTTCAGGCGCACAAGTTCTAAGAACAACGAAGAATGTCAGTACCATTAGCTTGTTCACGTCAAGATTACGCAGCACTCTACGGACGTCCTTCTGATGGATGCGAATGTCCGACATGCAAGTACCGCATCCAATAGGAGCATCAGGAGAGTGAGCGCCTCTACTATCCAGACGTGAAGACTCCGCAAAAAGAGCGGCAAACAAGTTTGCTTTTTCCCCAGCGGAGTGGGCCAGAGACCCGTCAGGTTTAAGCAGTGGTGGTAATGAGGGGCGACAGAAGTTCGATTTGACCGACTTTGCCCGGGACCAAAAAGCTTTGCTGCCAGCAGGGTATGAAGCAAATTTGTTCCCAATTCGGCTCACGTGGTGTTACGTAGTTTTTTTTTTTAACCTGACTTACCAGTGGGTAGGTATGCGTTGTGAATTGTGAAGTTTCCAATGTTGATCTCGAAGGTTTCCAAGTGAAATGTTCAACAACATCCCTTCATCTGTACTTCGTCACTGGACTCTTTGGTAACACTTTCTGACGTTGAATCACTTTTCAAAATCCTAATAAACCAGCTTTCAAAACAAATTAGAGCCAATATATCGTAATCAAGTTGTGGTTTTGTTTACATTCTAAATGTCATTCAGTTGTACGTCAGTTTCTGACAGTTGGTGGCGACATCTGGCGGTTGCCGATTCGCAGTTTTAGTTCTGAATCGATACTAATAAATTTTAGCAAATTGATTGGAAGCCATCGAACAAATATCGAAAAGACCAATCCTTAACAGTTTTCAGCTATTGGTTAAAATACTTAATAAACGGAAGTGAAATATTTTTTTCATTATAGACATTATTCTAGAAGTTTCGGAGAGCAGACAATTCATATTTAGTCTGCGGTTTTTTTGTGAACGACCCGAGAATATCAAGTGAGGCCGCCATTTGTCAATTGACCACGCTTGAAATAAGCTACAAAACCTAATCCCATGTTTTAAAAGGACTCTACGTTTTGAAGGAATTCGCCGATCAGATGAGCACACCCGTCCTCCAGCCGGTCGAGGCCTGAAGTCATGTGTTTTCGCCATTGATCAACCATGAGGCAGCTCGAGAGATTCGTCTCGCCGCGAGGATCTAGAGGCATCTCTGGAGACTGGACGCGAGACCCGTTCCTCGAGTCCTCCCAAAGCCTCCTGTGGAGACGACTGTGCGGTTGCAGTGCTAGCCTTCTAGTACAGACGGGACGGTTTTTCTTTTTCTTTTTATTCTTTTCAACTGACGACCAAAAGAGGAGGTTATCAATTCGAGGCGTATGTTTTATTTTTCTTTTTTTTTATGTATGATCACCGATTACTCGAAGACGGCTGAACCGATTTGGAAAATTCTTTTTTGTTTGAAAGGGTTTACTTCGAAATTGGTCCCATTGTCACCAAGTCAGGATCTGATGATGGGATCCTGGAGAAATCAAGGGAACTCTTCAAATATTATAGGCACACCCATAGTGTTTAGAGTATTTTTTATTGTGACTTGTGTAGTTGCATTGGAAAAGCGCCATTTGTGAAGTGGATCTGATGATGAAGACCACAGATGGCCACTGTAACTACTCAATATATAAGTAGGAATAAGAGGTATTTCGTGGGTTCCGCTTCGATTACTTGAATGCACAATATGCTCGTCACAATACATATGGTGAAATGAAGCTGATGGTGAAGTACCAGGAGAACTCCTCAACAATTAACGGCCCAGCATTGGGAAAAGCACTATTTTGTAAAAGGTTATAAGTAGTTGAGATTTAGGCTTTTGTAGCTAGGTAAATTGTAACTCGACCAACTAAAAAGAGTGAAATAAAAACTTTTTACCAAAAAATTAAACCGACTCCCAAAAAACACTGCAAAGTGAAAAATAACTTTAATTTCGGAAGTCGGTACCAAAAACGAAAATACAAAACTAATTAACTACTAACTAACTATGTAATGGAATCTAAGGTAACTAATTTAACCATCTTCCAAGCTTCGTAGCATAATGAAAATTGGCAGCTGTATGTAGTTCTGATGAAAATACAATAATATGGTACTGTCGAAATAATCTGATGATGGAGCCGGAAGATATGAACTGGAACTTCATGATGGAAAATCGCATCATACCTGTTTTGGATTTCTTAGAAAAGTCCTGTAATGAACTTTGACCACGATTAGGTTTCAAGGTCTGATGATGAAGCCGGAAGATAGGCACGTGCATTCCATGATGAAATATCGTATCATAGTGGTCTTTGCACTTGTGAGAAAAACCACATAATAGACTTTGAACACGATCAGGTTTCAAGGTTATAACAAACCTAAAAAAAATCCGTTATCGGTTTTCTTAATAAACTTTTTGAATTACCGCGTAATCCTTAGATTTATTTTTCTATAGATGTCACTTTCAAATACTCTGGATGGATCGACTGTTTAATTGTTCACTATTCGTGGGAATAATATGGCAACAAATACAAAAAAAGAAACAGCAACACAAAGAAAACGGAGACTACAAAAAAAGGAAAAGCGCGAACAAAAAACCTTAAAACTCAGTGATTTTTTTTTGTTTTTACGTGCATTTATAAAAGTGTGTTTTTTGTTTTTTTTTAAACTAATTATTTATTATATGGATAAATTTACCACGCATTTACATTCTAACGGTTCATGAAGGAACCAGCTTATCACCTGTCCGGTCTTCCAATTTAGAAGCCGGTCTACAATAAATTTAATTAATGGACCCTGGGGTCGACACCTACGCTTAACTGGAAGAATATTGAACATCTTCGTTGGCTCATGGATCCGGGACTATTAGAGTCCCTGGCGCCCATTTAGTAATAATTCACTTTCACAAAACTGGAAGGTCGTACCTTGATATCTTAGTAATGAAAATTAGACCGTATTTAATTTAAACTTTAAATGAATAGAACAGTACTGGTATTATCTCCAACCCCCCATAACCAGAAGTTCCACCAACTAAAGTTTAAGCTGGCTGGCTACCTTTTTTTGTATATTTTACTTTACCCTGTTTAAATAAACTTTTGTTGTTTGAAACCGTTTGTTGTTTCAATACCGACCCACCTTGCATCTGGGCTTGTGTTCCATTACTATTAGAGGGACAAAATCTCAAATGTAACAGTGGTCAAACCGAGCCCTACGCAAAACCTTTTTGCAGGACTTGGCAGCCCTGTTGAAAGCTCTCTTCTTCTGAATCACGTCCTTTGCTTTGCAGTTTCGAGCATCGACCCATGCTAGGTAAACCAAGGTCGAGCTTTGCCGGACATTGGAAGGTCAGAGAACGGAATGCAGTACTCCATCCCCTGTCACAAAACATCCGCCACGTCGTCTGCGCATGACGATGAATCATTTGAAGAGAAGCAAGTAGGCTGCCAAGGATAACATGCAAAGAAAGATCGCATGCCATCCCAATCCGCTGACTTGTATCGCCATACCCGCCATGTGCCTTTAAGGCTGGGATCGGGCGGGGAGTAGACGGATACAGACTTCATCAGACAGTGGTCGGAACTACCTAACGGTGAAGATATTGTTACCAAGTAGCGGTCTGGATCTGTAGTCAGCAGAAGGTCCAAGCAATTGGCTGTGTGCGACTCAACATCTGGCACCCTCGTTGCTCCCTGGATCAGCTGAGTGAGATTTAATGCAAGTGCAAGATTGTGCATCTCTCGCCCAGCATGATCCGTGCACTAGTATGGGAAGAGCCACTCCTGGTGATGGGCATTAAAGTCCCCCAATAACACGAACTGAGCTGAAGGGTAACGCTGCTGGACCGCATCTGCCACCTTACTGATGTACTGTGTGAGCCTGTTTGTCTCCTGATCTGCACTGTGCGAGCGGTAGACACAGGCATAAATAATTTTGTCCATGCCCGTGTCTACCAGAGCCCAAAGCGTCGAGAGCCTGGAGTCCTCAAGGTTACGGAGACACCGATAGCAGATATCATCGCGGGCGTACATGCATACACCCGCACGTTGTTTGAAATTGTGCTCCAAGGTGAACTCTGGGTATGAAAGATACGACACGTCTGACGGACTTCTGATCTGCGTCTCCGAAAGAAACAAAAGAGCAGGTTTTTCAGTCTTGAGGTGTTGGTGGACTGCAACGAAATTTGAGTGCAGACCCCGGATATTTCTGAGGTGCGCTTTGAGAGAGAGGGAGTGCATCCACTGTTTAACTTTGCTCGTTTTCTTTTGTCCTTTCATATTATAAGAGTGAAACAGAAAAGGAGAAGGAAGTGAAGTGAGGCTTCGCGCTGTTAACCCTCAGGCACGAACTAGATGTATGGTATCTACTGGGGGACTAGCCTGGAGACTGCGGGGATGCCCGAGCCCCCCCGGGAATGTCCATCGGGCCCTCTCATCTGGTCGCCAACTAGCACGACGGTGCATTCCGGGATTTTTCGACAGTTGGCGGGACAGCCTTTCATGCGTGGCTGGCACACTACTTGGGCCCCCAACTACCTGCGGTCGGCCAGCGGCAAACCGTACCTCCCCAACAAGCACATTAGTGGAAATAGCAGCCTATTTTGTTACTTTCGGCCGTAAAATAGAGGTTTAAGGGTTCAACAAGCAGTTCAAAGTTGCATATCTGCATCCGTAAACGTCTATAGCTATAAAAGTTACTTAAAGTGCTACAAGCTGAATCAAATACTACCCTAGGCTTTACTTTAGAACTCATTTACCACTTACACCTTTATATGAGAATTACGAAGGTCATTCTGCCACTTACAGCTGTACAGTGGTTTCCATTGTAACTTTTATAGATTACATTAATACAAAAAGGAGTTAATTGTAGACTGTTTGCAGCACCTGTACAGGAGTTATAGTAACCACTATTATACTACTACAAGTTTCATTATAGAAATAATAGATGCTCTTATGCATACTATAGTTATAAAAAAATCATCAGTGTAACTAAAAACTACATTAAATATCCTAAAAAGAAACAAACTGCCTTTAGTAATACAATAGTCATAACTTCTTCCTTACAGGATCAATCCATTCACCATTTTTACAGCCGCTTTTGTAAATATTACAAAAAAAAATGAATGGTAAACGATGGAAATTAATAAAGAAAAGTGGAGGTTATCGCAGGAAAGTACCCAAGGTTTATGAAAACCTCCTAAAATCGTCAAACATGGCTGAACATTCCAGTGAATTTGCTAATCATCTAATACTAAAGTATTTTTATTTTTAAGCTTCTAATTTTAAAGAATATTAATCTCAACATTTCACAAATCACAAACTTAATAAAAAATAGCCTATTCTTGGGTTCTTATTGTATAAAGTTATCAGTCTCAACATTTGGATTTGACGCAGTACCATCACAGGATCCATTATCCTCTTTAGCCATATTACGGTATTTTTTGTGCAACGTTCTCATCATCATTAGGCAATATCTTTTCAATCGGGATATTGACTTCGTTTGACAAATTTTCTTTATTCTAATCTAGCGATATTTCCCATCCTAAAGGGCAGATTGACAGCTCTTCCTTATCTGCATTTATAGTTTTAACTATTTTAAAAGGCATTCTGTAATAAAAGAATAATAGGTAGTTAATTGAAATGTTTAAACTTCATATTATGGTATAAGTAGGTATAACTAAACCATAAAGTAACTGGATCTTATTTCTACTGACAACAAAATAATGTAAACTATTATTGAGACGTTTGATGATTATCTATTTGAAAAATAACCTGTATCGTGTTTATGTAGAAATATCGGGTGTAAATTCAAGTATCGTAATTAAAACACCGTGATCTTGGATTTGTTTTTAAAGTTGAGAAGCGTACAATGTCTATGTTAAGTGAACGTTTATAAGGGTAGACTACGGATCTCCAAAATGGAAACCATTCGAATAAGTACGTAACTAGATCTTATAACCACAGAAACAGGAAAATAGGAGCTTTTTGTGGCTGTGAATTGCACTAGGGGAACAAACATCACTGGAAGCATTAGAAGGATGAAAATTAGCGCCATGATTCTCAAAAGGGAATTATTAGAGCTAAAACTGCAGGTTATGACTACATTAAAATGACGCCATGATTTTTTAAGAAAGCTTATAATTGACTTGCAAAATTGAGTTGATATACATTGGTTTTTCAGTTAACTGTGCATTAAATGTACCGGTAAACAATCGGCCACTTGCGAATAGTAAGTTATCGACACGTGAAAATACGGAAATAAAATTTATTCTGTATAACAAATAAAAAATATCACATATCTTTTGTTAATTTTTTAAATATCATAAAAGTGCATTAAAATTACTCGAAAATTATCTTATTTATCTACAGTAAACTGGATAACGTTTTAAGTATTTTTATATATCTTGCTAATACAGAATACAAACTTTTACTTAAGTACTTCTGTTTTATTTTCTTGATGGCGACGAAAACACTTTACCATAATATCACAAATAATGTCAACTGAAGATATACAATAAAGAACTATAATCAATTTATTCGTTCAAAGTAGTTCAAAATCATTCAAAAGTAGCGCTACGAGAGCTTTAGTATAGCGTTAATAAATCGTTATAGCTATTGAGGAACCTTTATGCAACCGTTATGCAGGTTAAATAGAACTTTAGGCTGCATAAAATGGCGCCCAAATAGCGCTAAAGCGGCTGCTTTAAGTCTGTAGTAGACGCTCTTGTCTACTACAGACTTAAAGCAGCTAGCTAGCTAGACTAGTCTCCCGATACGTCCGTACTAGTGCGAGCCAGATTGGTTTTTCAGCAGTGAAGCAACTACTTCAACCCAACTTCTTGATAGGCTATACAGGGCATCACACCGAAACACAGCTAGGCCGTTTGGCGGTACGTCTTTGCCCTGTAGGTATGGGTGTGTGTTTACAAGCCTGCGGTTTAAACCTACCACTAGTTTGGTGTCACCTGATTAGCACCACCCCGGGGCCACGTGTAGGGATTCGCAAATGGGTACTCTCCTATGGACGATGGTGACTCGGATCCCGAACCCCCCCCCCCCCCTCTTCTTCTTGTTATAACTACTAGCAAACTTGTTGGAATGTTAGAAAAATAATTCGAAACAAAGTCACGTTCACAGCTTGTTACATGTAATTGAACAGTCGTAGGTTATAAGTAGGTAGGTATATAAGGAAACGTATTCATTTATGTTTCATATAAATCTGAGACACCGTACAATAATATCTTCAATGACATTCTTGGTGTTATTAGTGTTATCAATTACTGTATGTGATGCAGCCAAAATACTGGCATTTTTTCCGATTCCTTCTATCAGTCATCAAGTAGTGTTTCGTCCTCTAACTCAAGAACTCGCCAAGCGAGGCCATAAAGTCACAGTCATCACAACCGATCCCGTTTTTCAAAATGGGGGAGCGCCAACAAATCTGACAGAAATTGACGTTAATGATTTCTCCTACAACAAATGGAACAAATTCTACGAATTATCATCTACAGGCGATGATGATGTGGTCGTACAAATGCGACTAGCATTCCATATTATTGCTGAAGTGGTTGAAATGCAGTTAAAAGTTGACAAAGTACAGAAGTTGTTACAAGAAGAAAAATTTGATTTGCTTTTATTAGAAGCTTGTGCCAGACCAGCATTACTTGTGTCACATGTTTTTAAGGTGCCAGTGATTCTAGTGTCTTCCTTTGGGCCCTTAAATTTCAACGTAAAAACCATAGGAGCGTCATGGCATCCTCTTTTGTACCCAGACGCTTTTGGGCAACGTTTATACAACTTGACAAAGTGGGAGAAGTTTTCAGAATCGGTGAAACATTATAGAATATCAAAAATTATGGAGGACATTGAAAATGAAGAAAATGAAATTGGAAAAAGATTGTTTGGACCAAACATTCCAGCTATTAGTAAATTGGAAAATAACGTTGATATGCTGTTTTTGAATACGCATCCTATTTGGGAAGGAAATCGTCCAGTGCCTCCTAGTGTTATTTTTATGGGAGGATTGCATCAGAAACCATTGAAGGAATTGCCAAAGGTATAAATTCATGTAATACTTTTCATTGTTGGGTAGTGCACTTATAATACCGTAGTGAACTGTCCTAAAACATTACTAACTGCCATATATTTGTTAAAGTAGATACTAAATGTATTCGGATCTTGGATGTGGAAGATTTTAAGTGCAATTATTGAAGTAGCAATTTTTGACACTCAAATTTATTATAGTTACTGGAATAGAAAGCTAATCAAAACGAATATAAACAATGAAATGACTTCTTGAAGCATGCATAATTATTTAGTCAATGTCATTTTACGACACACGCTCATACGCCATCACACCTTCTTGCATACCTATAAAAACACATAAGCACCTGAAAATGCGAAACCAAAAAATACAAATTATAAATACTTTGGGAATGAGCCGAAATCCACAACGCAGACCCGGTATGAGTGCGGGTTAGTGGATGTCACATCGCCTTTGGATTTTCGATTCAAGGACCGGACCGGTTTTCACATGATGTTTTCTTTAACTGCTTTAAGTGTTCCCTCGCATAGAGAAGAGGTCTGTGTTGTAGTCGAAGGAACGTCATAAGCTAGTTATGTTTTTTATAAATATTTTATTCATAGCCAGATGAAAAATAGAAAATCATCATTGAACTGAATCATAACTTACAAGCTTTATTGAGGAACTAGGTCACGGAAGTGAATACAGACAATTCTTTTTTAAAAAGGCACTTCAAATAGATACTAGACACAATTTGTACACAGTGTAAAGTAGTTCGGCTTGCAGAGTACTCCATAGATATTAGTGTGCATAAAATCAATGGTCTTATTAGTTCAGCTATATTATAGCACATTGGTGCTGAAGAATAAATAATTGGTTTTTGTGTATTTATTGAGTTAACAGCAAGTTAGCTGATTTAAGTGGATGGATGAGTTTTCAACAGCATGTCAACACCTACTCTCTGACTCATCTGACTCACGATTAATTTATCACGTGTCGGTAATTTCTCACCGAAAATAAGAGGCAAGGTACAAATTGTTTTGTTAATAAGTACGGTTGTTTGCGTGGATATTAAGATATTTATCTTAATATCCACGCAAACAAACGTACCGTAACGTACGTAACGTATCCCGCAAGAATCATTATACTATCCCGGCATTAAAAGTAGCCTATTAAGTATTTCAGATTACAATGTTACTCTGTGCCAAATTTCATTTAGCTGCAATAATTTACGGTGTCGGCCTTGTGATCGAAAGGTCGCGAGTTCGAACCCCACCCATAATACTATTGCCGTGAACCCAATCCAGGTTGAAGCTTATTTAGCTTAGTTGGAGGAATTAACAAGATTGCTAGTCATGTGAATTTTACAAAAGAGAACTAGTTATATTGCCCCCATTGCCAGTTCGCTTAAAAAAAAACGTATTTAAATTCTTCTAGAGTTTTTGAGTAAAAGACATATACAACGTGTAACGGAAACCCCATATCAATCCAAAAGGGCTGAAGACAACATCTGGTATGGAGTCTCTATGCCCAGTTTCAGCACAAAATAAGTGACTCAAAGAATTGATACGAAATTATCCGTTTCATATGTTTCTTGATTATCAATCACAGCAAACGTGTCACAGCACTACGAGGGTCAATAACTTTCCACGTCACTTGCCTATAACACGATAATTCTCTTCAATCTTCTTAATTTGAAAAATTCAATCTCTGGTATGCATTGAAATTTCTATTTAGTAGCCTTTGATTTTTTTACAATCAGTTTTGCCCGCGTAAATCTGATCCGCTCCGCATCCCGCAGGATTTTCAGGATACAAAGTATTTATTGCCTTATAACCTTCTTTATTTTATAATGAAACTGTCACTTAAATAAGTTCAGCCGTTTTATTCAGATTAGGTTGGACAAAAAGAAAAACAGACTACGTCACTAAATAACTGCATAATTCAAGTTATTCTAAATCATACAAGTTATGCACCAAATTTATTTTTCAATCATAGACACAATTTTATTTATTTAGAGTGTGTAATATTATATGTTTATAGATGTTAACAATTTGTATTATGAGTTCAGGAAGACCTCTGGGTTTATTATGCCATTTTAAAACAAAACGTTTAAAAAATAGCGCTTGCATAATTATAATTCTGAAGTTTAAAAGAGGAAAATTTCCATATTAAAGAAACGAGCAAAGTCACTGTACAGTATATACTAATTGTACCGTCAAAGATACATAATAGTCTTTATAAGTACACCTTAATAAGATACATTGATTGCCAAGGTTAGGAATAAATTGTCGGCTTCCTATTTCATTCAAAGTCATATCATTTATTTCCATTTCAGATTATACCGTTGACATCGTATTAAATAAATCCTCTTATTATTTTCTTTTGTTTGACTTAGTCCAATTTATACTGAATTGAAATTGAGACTGGAGATCTTCAATATAGCTTTTGGGTTTAGGACTTCGTTTTGGGATATTTGAATTACATTATTTATCTAGCCTTTACTCATCTATATTAAAGTCGGCTCCGGAATCAAATACAGCTGAGTATCAGTATTTTACATGGAGGCACTGTCTATCTGACCTCCACAAGCAGTGCACTTTCTTCTTCTTCGTATTGATGGTAAATCGCGTAAATTATATGTATTAGGCCTAATAGGTAGCCTCGGTGGTCGTGTATTCAGCGGCGTTTATAAGATCTTCTGTACATTAATGTTCTTGGACCATTAGGACACTCCAGCAGATGAGACATTGTTTGACCAGCGCTGCAATCGCACTGTGTGTCAGTTTGGCATATAATGCTCTACTTTGCTAAATTGTGCCAGCGGCCTACTTGGGTTCGCAGTCGATTGATAGCAATGTACTGTAGATTCGGTAATTCAATGTAGATAACATGAAATCACTTGGCAAGACTGATGCTGCTGACGACTTTCGAAGATGCTGATAGCTTAGTGTGTTTTTCCATGCAAACAGTAATTTGTTGTTAAGGTCAACCCCACAGATTGGCCAGCGTTCCTTGAATGTCATCCGGTGATGGCAAGCGATAATGTGGTAAAAGCTGAAGTACGCTTACTTACAAGTAACCTATTCACTTTTGACTTAAAACCCCAGGTTATAGCTCTCTGACTGCGTTTAATATATTTGACGATTAATTTTAGAATTAATTTTCATAATACGTTTATTAAATTAAATATGACCCTGTTTATTCTACTTGTATAATTTGCCCTTTGAATTTGATGTATTGTAATTTGACCTACCTAGCTTATTTTTACTTTTAATCTGTATTGATAATAATTTAATTAGTATAATAGAAAAATTATCGTTTATATTTTTCATTGGCATTATGTTTTGAGAGATACGTATTTATTGTATTTTAATTTAAGTGGTTGTCATTCCATTGTTATGTTTAATTAATTAATTTGAATGTATTTTTTTATATCTTTTCAATGTAATTTAAATTAATGTAATCATGATCTCAATTTGCTTAGTATATTTTTTTTTAATTACTTATACAAGTGCTGTGCACACCTATAAGTGATGAATTCACTACAGTATTAGTATTTGTTACAATTTTATATGTATTCGATTTAGTGAATAAGTCGTTGGTGTGTCATTTAATAAATAAATAAATAAATCAGGAAACACAGAACCCGATGGGGAATTCCATTACCTTCTAAAAAATAAACTTATTGATTACAGGATCTCAAATCATACCTGGACTCGTCTAAAAACGGTGTGATCTATATCAGCTTTGGCACAAACGTGAAACCTTCGCTGATTCCACCAGATAGGGTGCAACTGATGGCGAAAGTCTTCTCTCAGTTACCTTACGACGTGCTATGGAAGTGGGACAAGGATGAACTACCAGAACGGTCCAGGAACATCAGGATATCCAAATGGCTGCCTCAGTCAGATCTTCTAAGTAAGTGATAAGTATCATCAATATCTGCTTAGACTTTTCTCAACAAAATTGTGATCGGCTTCTAGTTTAACCAAATGAAGCAGAATACTAGTGTTTTATGACTGCCACTCACTCTTCTTTCCAAAATCAGTAGCTGAGTAATACTTTATACTCCTTGGCAAGACTGGTGCCATACTTGCCAACTACCCGTATCATCTGTCAAAAATGTATCAATGACAGCTGGAACCAACAACATAACGTGCTTTCCGAGACAAGAGGAATCTTCATATGGTAAGATGGTCAACCATCCACTGACCTCAGCAAGAATTGCTTAACCTCTCAAGGACCGCCATTATTTACGTCAACTATTAGTTGAGCCCCTCTGGCACACAAATTTGTTGCCAGCGGGGCTCAACTAATACTGGTTTACTGGCACATTTTTGTGCCGCTGGGGCTATAGAGGTTAAACTTGAAGATTTACTCGTGCACCTGTTAATATTAGCCACGAGTTCCTCCTAAGTGATTAATGTTAGTTTTCAGGGCAAGCTATTACTCATCTTAATTAATGTCTAGGTAATATTAAGTACTTACTTTCAGGACATCCAAAAATCAAACTGTTCATAACACAAGGAGGTCTACAGTCAACAGATGAGGCTATCACAGCAGGAGTACCTCTCATTGGTGTACCGATGTTGGGTGATCAATGGTACAATGTGGAGAAATATGAACACCACGGCATTGGACTCAGGCTAGATTTACTCACGATGACAGAGGAAACATTTAAGAATGCTATTACCACTGTTATTGGTGATAAAAGGTGAGTGTCTTTAAAAATAATTTAGAACTACCCCAATGTTGTTGGTATCCATAGGCCACGGTTACTAGAATAGTCCACTATACTAACTTCTTTAAAAACTAAATCGTGACCTGGATCATGCCTTCGCTTACGACCGCTTACCATCGTAAGCGATAGGTGAGGTCTACGATGAAACGAGCGAGCCAGATGTCTGTTTGTAGGTCAGGTGTGACAGATTAGATTTATGAAGTGAGGCTATCAGATTTATGTGAAACAGAGAAGCAGAGCTACGGACAAAATTTAATTACCCCTCTCTCACCAAGACATCTTTGGCACTTCATAATACGAACGCTGGTGAGAGTCTTGCTTGTCTCTCAACTCTACGGTTTAAAACATTAAATAAACCCCTTTCAGTATCGATATATTTTACTAGCTGTGCACATAACTTCGCACTCATGGGAGTCGATATTACCTACGCGGTTTTTCGCATAAATCCGAAGCCCGTGGAAATTCCGGGACAAACCCACATACCAGAGATTAGCTCGGACAAAGATTAAACAGAGAGACGGACAGTATTTTTGTTTAAATTTGTACACTAAAACATTGTATCATGGCGCGCTTGGTCGAGGCCATGCTGCGGGGCGAGAGGGAGTGGGAAGCGGTCGCCTCCTTCTGCGAAGCAGTCATGCTTCCGAAGGAGGAGGCGGGCCGCGTGAGGGAGAGGATGGCGTCCTCCCTCCAGCCCAGCCGCAGTGGTAGACGCCCACGGCGTCGGACGTCGGCCGACGATCTCCGGCCACCGTAGGCGCGGGCATGCGGACAGCGAGTAAAGGGCAACTCGCTGTCCGACCATGGACCATGCCCGGGTCGACGGCGCGTCGTGTTCCACGCGCGCCTCAAAGAGCGTCAGCAACATGACGAGGCCCCCTCTGCAGAGGGCCGAAGCCCGCCGGGGTCGTGGGACTCATCCCGTTACCGTGGCCCCGGTATGTAAAGGGTTATTGAAGGAACACCGTGGATTTTAGTCAGTAAAAGTCTGACAGTCCCTCCCACCCTGCCCGGAGTGGGAGGACTTATTTGATAATTTTACCACGCTAAAAAAAAAAAAAAAAACATTGTATCATGTAAATAACTTGAAGTACTTGAAAAAACATATTTATTAAAATAAATAAAAAATAAATAAATTGTATTTATACATCGATATAAATAGGTAAGTAGGTATGAACCTATAGACTGTGACAGTATGATAATAAGTTATGAAATTTGAAGGTCACGATAATTATTACCCTCTAAAGTAAAAGATAATATGGCTCACCTCTTTTTATATCCATCGTGCATGGCCACATGCACTTTGCAGGATCTTAATAACGCCAATACAAGAGCTATGCAGGTAGCTACATATTGGTCGAAAGATGTTTCAGCATCGACTCGAAAAGAAGAAGAAGACTACCCTCTTCTCAGTAGACGGCATAATATTTACAATCAAATTTACTAGCGACTTTGGCTCGGAGCTTATCGTATGTAATAGACTTATCACCTATTTATAATTTGCAGTTTTCGTCACAATATCGTAAAACTTGGCAGCGTGATGCGTGACCAGCCCCAGCCGCCTCTGCAGCGTGCCGTGTGGTGGACTGAGCACGTGCTGCGTCACGGCGGAGCCGCACATCTGCGAGCGCCCGCCGCCAACATGTCCTGGGCACAGTACCTCGAACTAGAACTTGTATTCATTGTGTTGGCAATTGTTTCAGGATTTGTTTTAGTAATTGCATTCATTGTTTACAAACTATGGAAGATGTTTAGTGTGTATCAAGTGCGCACAAAATTAAAGAAAAATTAATTGCTTCGTTTTTGAACAGGCATCAAAATGAATAATGTAATTATAAAATTGTTATTAATATTATTTACCTACTTAGTGTAATAAACATGTTTTTTTCTGTATTGGAGAATATTTTTTCAAACATAAGTTTCTCTATTGATCTCCTAAAATTAAAATTCCGAAATTTCATTCATATTCAAATGAAAAAGCTTTGCCTTATCACGAATATTTCAATCAGTTTACCCTTTTGTATAACATGTTACATGTTCAAATATAAATATAGTACTGCGATACAAATGCTGTATTAAAAAATAACGCGAGATTTTTTTTAATGTAAATATTTCGGCACTCTAAGAATGTCCTGTATCGTAGATGCATTTTTTCAAATACCTAGACCCACAACTTAACAAGTATTAATAGGCTATACAAACATTTGTTCCATTGCGGAAATCGAGCACGCGACACAACTATTTTTACAGGTATTACTAACCCAATTTGACAGCGTAGCAATAAGGAAAAGCAAAATACACACGCGAATAACATTAATTTTGACAACATAATATAACAAACAGTGCTGTCCTTGTGAATTCACTCAGAGCATAAAAATATATCCAACTCCCTAGCTATAAGTTTTAGCGTGCAGAGTATTTAACGGTTATTTCATTAGAGGTACATAGTATGTTTGTTAACCGCGTATTCTAAGATTTGAAATTATTTTCTATCTTTCTCAACAAATGTTCTACTAGTGACTAGGTAGGTACCTCCGAAGTTAATCAAAGTAAAAAGAAAATAAATCACAAACAAGTAAGTTCAAAAAAAACTTTTTTGCCAAAAATAAAACCGACTTCCATATCAAAACACTACCAAGCCAAAAATAATTTTAACAAGTTACAAAAGCCAAAATGTCAACTACTTATCACCTTAACCAGCAGAGTAAACGAAAAGATCGTCAATGTAAATATTTTTTCAGACTTTTGTCTATTTTTCAGAAACGGCTTGTCCGATTTCGATAAAATTTTCATGGAACCATTTGGAAAGTATACCCTTTCCAAAAAAAAATAAAAGAATTTTTCACATCGGTTGGCAAGCGATGGAGCTATGCCCGAACAAACATAAAAAAAAAACAAACATCCGAATGGAGAACCTCCTCCTTTTTTAGAAGTCGGTTAAAAAAGTAATTATATTTTATCAAATTATATACTAACCAAATATTTAGATGCTAGACAGAAAACATAAACCTTGTAGACATCAGTCAATTTGAAGCTTCAATGGCCTAATGGATAAGATGTTGGACTTGTGATTGAAAGGTCGCGTGTTCGAACCCCACCCATTACACTAATGGCGTGAACCCACTCCAGACACAACCATATTTGTTTAGCTTAGTTGGAGGGCTGAATTCTACCCACATTGCTCTTTTAATCAAAATACAGAGTTGATTCTCGAACATAGCAGATTCTAAATTGAACAAAGATCAAAATAAGTACATTATCTATCATCAGTATTCAATCTTCTGTAGTTATCATTTAGATAAAGTTTTGTATTCATACCTACTAAATAATCAAGTATAAGCATAGCAACTATGCATGAATCAGTGGCTGCATTATTACATAATATATTTTCTTGTTTGCCATTCTATATTGTTTTGGTTCGTTTCTGTTCTCTTTGTGATTCACTTCGACAAAAAAAATATTTAGCAAAAAATAGAACCGACTTCCATATCAAAACACTACAAAGCCAAAAATAACTTTAATTTCGGAAATCGGTGTTATTGGTTTTGGAATTTCTTTTTTTTTTTCACACCGTCTTCCGAAATTAAAGTTATTTTTGGCTTTGTAGTGTTTTGATATGGAAGCCGGTTCTATCGTTGCAAAAAATTTTTTCATGCTTTTTAGTGGGTCGGTTTGTAATTTATCTAGTTACAAACACCATAATGTCAACAACTTATCACCTTTTACAAAATATTGCTTTTCCCGATGCATAGCCGTTAATTTTTGATGAGTTCTCCTGATACTTGACCATCAGCTCTATATCACCATATGCATTGTGACGAGCATAAAGTGCTTAACAGCCGTACTCAAGTAATTGAATCGCAATCCACGAAATACATATTATTGAGTAGTTTCAGTGGCCATCTGTGGTCTTCATCATCAGTTCAACTTCCCCAAATGGTACTTTTCGAAAGTAACTGCTCAAGGTACTATAAGAAATACCCAAAACGCTATAGGTGTGGCTATAATATTTGAAGAGTTCCCTCGTTTTCTCCAGGATCCCATCATCCTATCCTGATTTCGTAACAATGGGATCAACTAGAAAGTATACCCTTTCAAACGCAAGAAGAATTTTCCAAATCGGTTCTGCCGTCTCCGAATTATGAGGTAACTAATATTAAAAAAAAAAGTTCAAGTCGAACTGAGAACCTCCTCCTTTTTTGAAGTCGGTTAAAACAATTGCCTACAATCTACATCATGCT
Organism: Tholera decimalis; assembly: GCA_943138885.2. NCBI lineage: Eukaryota > Metazoa > Arthropoda > Insecta > Lepidoptera > Noctuidae > Tholera > Tholera decimalis. Next base: position 18,079,624 of record OW964573.2, on the reverse strand, counting down.
GCAGGTTTCCTAACGCACGCGGATGTCCAACACAGACTTAAAAAAAATTGGCCAAGTGCGAGTCGGACTCGTTCATGAAGGGTTCTGTAGTAGCGAGCAAAGATTGAAAAAAGCTGTTTTTAGTGGTTTTAGAAAATGTAATATTTCGAAAACTTCTAACTGTATCTCGTTCAAACGAATTTTCTTTGAAGGTGTTTATTAAGATAGTATACATTTACTTAAGATTTTTCATTCTCTTATTTTAAAAGTTAGAAGTGTATGTACCTCACACACTTACCACTTCGGAAGTGATTATCTTTCAAACGAGTAAGTAACTTTAAGAAATAATCGATTAAGGAACCTCAATGTCCCTTTTAAAGACCTAACTTTAGATCCCCCATACGTGCATGTTTGGTGATTTTTTTTAGTTTCTGTTCCATGTCCATAATATATGGAACAGAAACTAAAAAAAACATTTAGACAGACATGATGAACCGGGGTGCCATTTTTGCCATTCGGCTACGGATCCCTAAAAAGATGTTTTGGGTCAATTTAAAATCGGTGGCAGAAAAATAGACAATAAATTTTGAATTCTTAAAAAAAATATTGTTGGTAATAACATGACATGCACATAACATTGTAAAATGCAATTTCATGGTTGGCCGCGATCTTTTGCGTATATTTTCAGGATTTTACGTGATTGAAACTAAAGTGAGGTGAAAATTAAACAATTCTGTTACCATTATACATTTATTCATAGTTAAACAACAAATCATCTTTTGGTAACTTTTCTTTCAAATCAACATTAATTATATATTTACTACCATGTTTAATACATGGAATCACAGTATTTATTCTTCAGTACTTATAATAATGTAAATGAAATATACTCTTTTACTTTCTATGTTTTAACAAAACAATTTTTCTTTATATATTACTTAAATTGACTGAAATTATAAGAACATACCAATAATACTATGTAATAATCTGAATAGTATATATTACATATAAAAAATATGAAATCAAGTATCAGTTTTTCATAAAATTTCAAAAATTGGTCTTATATATTTAGGGACGTAAAAGTAACAGAGTGGTAGGTCGAGTAACATAGTTGTACCTTTTATATTAATTTTAACGAACAACTATCACAAAACCTTTTATATTTAATAATAACTTTCTTAAAACAATAATATATTTAGGAACTGGGTATTATATAATTATATACTATCTATTATATAATTATATACTATTTAATTATATAATAAAACTTAAAAAGCAACTAAATTGCTGAGATCAAATTATATTCAAATTGACTTAGTTTCGAAAATTTTTAGGGGAGTAGGGAAATGGTAATTTTACCCTTTTGTCTTTAAATACTTTACGAGGTTCTGAAAGAATGCGCAATAAACTTTCATATTGTTGATATGATACATCATTTTCTACTAAATGAAATGTTTTTCCGGTATCATCAACAGACTTCATGAACACTATTTTCACTTCGCCGTCATCGTCTGCTTCGCTTAATGCTTTGCCAAGGTAAATTTATTCATTTTTAGAACAGGAAATTTTACTAGAACCTGGTGTATGTTCTAGTAAAATTTTCCTTCTTTGATTTTACTTACTTGCACTATAAAAAAAAAACTTGGATGAATATTTTGTTCTCTTTGATTAAGTTAGTTATATTCGATAAAGTAGTGGGATTACTGTCTTCGGATTATTCAATCATATCCTTTAATGGATAATAGTTTTTTTTGGGGACATACAAGAGCAGAAGCCATGCTGGCAAAAACAACTCAACTGTCGATACTTCAGGGTTCCCATTTCTGTAAACACTTGATGCACCTTCATTGTACCAATCAGAGGAACGATTTGTGTTGTAATTTCTCTCGCGATTGTTTCTATATCTTCGTCGATTATGAGGTACATCTTCACTTTACTAGTATCTTTTAGAGACTGATAGACTGAAGAGGCATTGAAAATGTCTTTTCCAGCGGCAACAAGTTGGTCCGCAGTCCGTTTAAGAAAACCACCAACGCCATCAGCAGCTCCCTTGCCGTGCCCCGCCTCGAAGAAGTTCCATGTAACTTTACATTTGAAATACTGTCTAAACTTGGAATTCTGTCAGATACAGAAGGTGGCGGTGTCTCAACATCTGGCGCTGATTCCGGCGTATTCATAATTACTCGAAGAGCTCTTTGTCGATTTTTTCTTGTGGTATTCGCAACTCATCATTTTTTTGCATAGTCTATGCTCACGCGGGGTCAGATCTTTTACCAAGCGTTTATTTTTACGATATTTCTCTAAATCCTTTCTCTTAGCTTCTGTTACCTTTTCCGGGTTTAGTTTTCGCTTTTCTCTGTAACGTCGCTGCTTTTCAGCAGCAGTAAGACCCATAGCGATGTACTGAAGTAATTATTACATGATTATAAAATAATATTGACTGCTATAATATATACAGACATACCGATGACGACTTATAGCTACTAACAGTTCAATAATGACAACTCTGTTACCAGTCTACAACTCTGTAACTACTACGAGGTAACATAGTTGTGCAGTAACAGAGTAGTAAATTCAACACTAAAGTAATTTATTCTTAAAATAAAAGTATATTTTGATAAAATAAAAACAGATTAGACAATTATTCCCTTAAGGATGCATTTATGTTTCCTCGCAAATATCAATGTTTTTCTGGTACCATTTTGATACATAAGGAGTTAAAATTTTGACAATGTTATGGTATTACTTTCAAGATAATTTATTCATCTCCACATTGAATGCATTATAATTACACAGTCCTATACATCTTTTTCACACAAATACGTTTTTATCGCCGCAATAATCGTAGAAAGTTACAAAAAATGGGGTCTGAATAGGTACCTGTAAGCCAAATCTGGAGCATATTCTTAACTTCAAAATAATAAAAAATTATAGCCTATGTATTTATCTATACGTTAAGCTAATTATTTTGAACATACATAAAAAACTTGAAAATGAGAAAAATAAAATCGGTCTCAAATTTCTTCATACATTTTTCTACCGAACGCACGGCTCCGACCGTCATTCCGCGCTCAGACGCGCTCGTGAACGCAGGGGTGTATCGCTTTCCTCGAAAAAATAAATACGTCGAAACCTATAATAAAGACTGTGACGTCTTGTATACTGTGATAGAATACGTTGATACTTTTTCGTACCGAAACAAAAGTAAGAGCGAAAACCATACTTATTTTTAGAATTGGATGGATATTGGTTACTGAACCTAGCATGAAACAACATTTTTTTTTAACCGACTTCAAATAAGGAGGTTTCGCAATTCGACCGTACAAATGTTTTTTTTTTTCATTAAGTATTTTAAAGTACTACAAATTAAGGAAGGTCTAGAGTTGATCTGATGATGGAGCCTTTCATCAGATTGTCTCCTGACAGTCGAGGGAACTCCTCAACGATTTACAGCAGTAATCTTTTGTTTGGGCTTGATTAATTTGAATTGACCAGAACATTACACCTAGATAGTTTGTGACTGTCATTAGAGGTCTGATCATGAAGACGAAGGACAGTTATATCATATATCATATATTTATTTGCATTCCACAATGTTGTTTTAGATGTTACAATAATTGCTTAAAGCTAGGATACAATCATGGACCCCGAAGGGCACAGCAAATCATAAAATTAATTCAATTTACAATAATAATTAAAGATGTCAATACATATTATATTCCCAAACTTATCAAAAGAATACTAAAAATGTCAATAGATTATTAAAAACCTCGATAGATAAAAAAAAAATAATAGTGTCACAAAAATAATCATAATATAAACCAGTCAAAATGTCTAACTGTCAACTATAAGAGACATGTGAAAATTTACTATTAACTATGCGGTTACAGTCAAAATAAAATACAAAAGGTCACAATTTCAATAAGTCAATACATATTTCGTTTACAGGTCTATATTAAGTCTTAAAGTTAAAAAATTCACCTAGGGTATAAAAACAGTTCTCTATTAACCATTGTTTCAATTGCTTTTGGAACTTATGTAAGGGAAGTTCTCTTAACCGACGCGGAATATGGTTGTATACTTTAACGGACATCCTATAGCAATTTTTTTTATGTAATGCGCTTCTGCAAGTAGTGTGAATGTTCAATTTCGTGGGGTCTCTTGAAATATATTTTCGGTTTTCATTATCGTCAACAAATAAATGTAATTGTTTTCTAACAAACATTCCTATTTCCATTATGTACATAGATACAAGAGTAAGCACTCCTAGTTTTTTGAAAAGCGGCCTGCATGTTTCAAAAGGTCCGACGTCACTTATAGCTCGGACACACTTTTTCTGTATAATGAAAGCTCTATTAGTGTGTGTTGAATTACCCCATAACAATAACCCATACCTTAAGATGGAGCTTACGTGGCCGTGATAAGCAGTAAGAGCTGCTGTCTCACTAACTGTTCTTTTTAACTGTCTTAAGGCGTAAACAAATCTATTTAGTTTCTTGCATACTGTTTCCACATGAAGTTTCCAATTGCAGTTTTCGTCTAAGGTAATACCAAGAAATCTTATATTTTCGTCTCTATTTAGTATTTCGTCGTCGAATATTATGTTGAAATTATGTTTATTAATTCGATTGTAGTTGCTAAAGTGTACATATTTTGTTTTGGATAAATTCACCCTAAGGTCATTTAGTGTTAACCAAGAAATTATGTCATTTATTGTCTCGTTTACTTCTTTTTCGTGGTTTTGATTGTTATTGCTAGGTATAATCACTGAGACATCGTCGGCAAACAACACGCATTTATGATTGGTGGCATTTGGTAAATCATTTATGTACAGGAGAAATAGTGGAGCTCCTAAGATACTACCTTGTGGTACTCCTGACCGATTGCTCTTAAATTGAGATCTATTGGTAGTTGATGTCAAGTTTTTGTTTATGCGAGTCACTTCTACGCACTGAGTCCGACCACAGAGATATCTTCGGAGCCAATCTAGTGCCGGACCCCGAATGCCATAGCGCTCGCATTTATCTAATAGCTTGTCGTGATTGACTAAATCAAACGCTTTACTCATGTCAAGGAAAACAACAGTTACGGGTTTTTTTTCATCAATATTTTCTGTAATAGACTTAACCAGAGAGAAAGCCGCTAATGTTGTTGATTTGCCTTGTTGAAAGCCGTTTTGTTCTTCTTTTATTATTTTATTTTTGTTCAAGAACTCACGTAGTCTATGGTGCATAACTTTGTCATAAATTTTAGAGAGTATAGGTATAAGAGTGATGGGTCTGTAATTATTAATATCCAAAGTGCAGTCTTTCTTATGAAGAGGTTTGACTACAGAAATTTTCAATTTTTCCGGGAAGACACCGCTTGCTAATGATGTATTTATTAGATGACATAGAATGGGAGAAAGCGCTCGTGCACATGATTTTATCACAATTGTAGAGATCTCATCATAACCTACTGATTTCTTATTATTTAGAGAGTTAACAATTCTCATTATTTCGGACTCCGTTAAGGTTAAGGAAACTCCTCAACGGTTTACAGTAGCTACCTTGTGTTTGGACTTAATTAATTTATATCGATGAGAACTTTGCACCCATATGGGTTATAAGTGCCATTACAGGTCTGATGATGGAGACCATAGACAGTCGAGGGAATTCCTCAACGATATACAACAGTTACCTTTTGTTGGGCTTACTTCATACGGTTCAATATGCCAAAATGTTCAGTTCGTACAAAAACTAAAAAATTGGCCAAGTGCGAGTCAGACTCGCCCATGAAGTGTTCCGTAGTAACTACGCCAAATAACTTTGTTTTTCATAGTGTTTGTATGAAGTACAAAGTTTTATTTGCGGTTTTAGAAAATATGCTGTATCTCAAAAACTGCCAACCCGATCTCGTTCAAACCAGTTTTGGTTGAAAGTTTACATTAAGGACCATAGCATTTATTTTTTGCATAATTTTGCACTCCATTATTAGTAGCCCCCTTATTAGTAGTCCCCTTAGAAGTAAGGGGGGTAAAGTGGTATTAGAGACTTCAATGTCATTTTTAAAGACCTGTCTATTAATACCACATACGCATAAGTTTCATGAAAAAAATATTTTCAGTTTCAGTTCCATGTGGGGTACAAGGAACTGAAAATAAAAATATATTTTTTTTAATAATTTTTCAATTTTTTTCTTAAAATTGGAAAGCGGTTAACAGAATACATCTACCTACCAAGTTTCACATGTATAGTCTTAATAGTTTCGGAATATAAAGAACTTTTTATCAAAACAATTAAACCGACTTCCAAAAAACACTGCAAAGTGAAAAATAACTTTAATTTCGGTTGGCGGTGATCGACTTCCAAGTTAGTTAGAAAGTAGACAAAATATTGCTTTTCCCAATGCTGGGCCGTTAATTGTTGAGGATTTCTCCTGGTACTTCACCATCAGCTTCACTTCATCATATGCATTGTGATGAGCATATTGTGCTTAGTAACCATATTCAAGTAATCGAAGCGGAACCCATGAAATACTTCTTATTACTACTTATATATTGAGTAGTTACAGTGGCCATCTGTGCTCTTCATCATCAGATCCACTTCACAAATGGTGCTTTTCAAATGCAACTACACAAGTTACTATAATGAATATTCAAATCACTATAGGTGTGCCTATAATATTTGAAGAGTTCCCTCGATTACTCCAAGATCCCATTATCAGCTCCTGACTTGGTGACAATGGGACCAACTTCGAAGTATACCCTTTCAAACAAAAAAGAATTTTCCAAATCGGTTCAGCCGTATTCGAGTAATCGGTGATCAAACATAAAAAGAAAATATACGCGTCGAATTGATAACCTCCTCCGTTTTCTTCGTCGGTTGAAAATGGCTGTGACATATGGACGGATGGACAAACAGACAGACAGGCATGACGAAACTTTTCTTTATTTCTTATTATTTTTTTATCACATATGAGTATTTTATTTCCAAAGTCCCCTAGTACTCCTAATCGGGCGTCAAACACATTAATACAAAATTGAAACTAATATCTAATCAATAAGCATGTAACCCTTTGTAAACAATAAGTTACAACTTATTATGGTCAAACAATATTAAAGAAAATATAAATTACCTTCAAGTATCAAGATTAGTTAAGTAATGTATAAAATCGGGCGAACAATGGTTTGTAAGTGTGTGTGCGCGCAATGTTGTTGTATTGCTACTAGGATACCTAAAATTGAGCGAGTGATAATCGTAAATGCGTCCTTAATGCTATATTTCATTTATTAAATTATGTAGAAATATCTGAATACTTACATCAAAACGCCGGTAACCTAACACACACAGAATAAAACCACGCACCTCACACCGCAACTAATGGATGACTGATTCGCGTACCCCACGCCCCACCCGCCTCGAAAAGAGTCGAAGCATCAGAACACATTATGACCCAACTATTGTGAACGGAACGGTAGCGCCATCTCTTAGTATTTGTCTAATTTACATGGTAACAGAAAAGTGCGACGGTTATTACAACGACCGCGGGACTAAATCTTAAATAATCATGGATGATTAAATAAATTTATTAAATAGGCAGGGATAGTCTTTTTTTAAATGATAAATCCGCTTAATTATTATAAATATTAAACAAAACAATAATAAAATTTTAATAAAAATATATTGTGATTTTTGCATAGTGCCATGAGATACAGAACAGAATTTTCTTGTATGTAAAACACCTCTGTTACCATGAATTACTATTCTGTTACCTGATAAGAAAGGTGATAAATCAATAATAACCCCGTTTTTCTTTTGAAAATATATTAACTAATGTGTACTTTAACTAAAAACGCTAAAAAACATTTTTAATATTTTAAAAATTTTGGTGAACGTAAGGTATTTTTGCTTGGGGATAACATTTTCTGCCACCGATTTTAAATTGACCCTTTTACTCAGAAAACCGTTGCCCTTAACAACTGAGCTATGTGGGTAACCATTTCCACAATAGGAAAATATATTGGTAAAGGTTAACAAAAGACGATAAACAACTTCGATATGAATTCGATAACTCATAAAACATCACAATGCTTGTAGATACCAAGTTTATTACACAATTTGCGAGGTATAATTAGTATTGTTGTTATTTCTCTCGGTGTGCCGATGTAATATATTTATTGTTTCCTGAATTGCAAGGGAAAATAGCTTGTATTCCCAAGAGATAAATTTCAATATTATTTTGAACGCATTGGCGCTCTTTGTGCGGTTGTGTTAGTATGGAATATGGAGAGGTTCTCAATATTTTTATTATTTTAGGAAACAACAAATATATAATGTTCTTATGAGTCATCAATTGCTTAGCGTCTATGTTGTTGTGAGCTACCAGTTTAATACGTTCGCTGACAGTACGTCGTTAGACGGTAAATTAAAATAGTGCGTTATGACAGTAGTTCGAGGGACGGGCCACTTATTGTTAAGAGTACGTCGTGAAAAATTCTACTGTCGTAATGTCGTGTCAGGGTAAGTGCTCACTGTCAGCGAACGTGCTAACCGAATGGAGCCGAACGCAAGTATTTTACATGGAGCAATTGCCTATCTGGCCGCCATAACCGAGAAGCTGGGTAACACGTTACCCTTTTGGCTACAACAAAGTCAGATTTTCTAGCTTTCTGACTACCAGTAACGATCGTCAAAGGTGTCCAAATGACCACTGGGACCAACAGCTTAACGTGCTTTCCGAGGTATGAGGGAAATACAATAATATTTATGTTAATTTTATTTTTATTATTAGTTTTATCAATAATAGTGTAATTTTTTTTTATTTTTATTATTTTTGTAATACCATTATATTATGATTATTTTATGCTATAAGTAAGCGAAAAATGTTAGATGTAATTCTAAGTCATTATGTTGTCTCAATTGTATAGAAATTTTATTTAAATGTTAACGTAGAAATTAAGCAATGATTAAATTAATTAAATAATTTTGCATGCCGTAAGGCAAAATGCATCGGGACTCTCCATAAATTAACAACATATTTGTTACCTACATTTTTGGCAAATAAATGATTTCTATTTCTATTTCTATTCCACCCCACCCACCCATCTACAGACCAACCTCGGCAAACGTTGCTTACCTTGAAGATCAACCTGTGCAGCTGTTATTATTGTCCGTTCGTTTTAGTGTTTCCAGAGAAAACAGGCAGAAAGACCGACAAACAAAAATGTATAATGTCGTGAAAATACTTATTTTGAAAATCATCACAGACCTACACTTCATTTCTATAGATATAGATGAGCGCAAAATGTCGTCGTCAAGTCTGTAGTCACCATTATTCCGGGTATTCTTTTTTCACATCGTCCATCAATCGTACCTTTTGTGATGGGCGTGCGTTTTAGGGGACTGACTGTCTTTATGTAAAATTGACGATCCAAAAACGCTGGCTCTCAGCCTTTTTTGAATAAATTACTTTAGATTTCGTTTTTTTTTGGGATTATTTTCCTCCTAAGATTTAATATTTTTATTCATTTACTATAATTTCATCACAGAAGGAGACACTATACATCATTTCTGTAATTCGTTTCCTACCAAAACATAAAACTAAAATATATTTTTGAAATATTATTCTTTCATCATTGATACAAAAGATTTTTTTTTTAATTTAATGAAATGCTCTTTGAAGATTAACGTTTATTTCTGTTCTACTTACCCTTCTAATTATGAAATTATAATCGGCTTATTATAAACCTAATGGATGGATTAGTATAATTGCAGATAAACGTATGAATATAATGTCTGTGCTTAGTTCAGCTTCTATTCATAGAAATCTTCTATTTAATTTAGGCATGCTAATTGGAAGCTTCTCTTGTAAACTAATTCACAGTCAGAATAATAAGACATATTATTCTGACTGTGAATACACGATAGCTCAGTATTACTTTAAAATAATATGTTTATATACCTACAAACTTCATACCTATTCTAGGTATTTTTAAAAAGTTCTTACCAAATTTTACTTTCAAATCCTGTGTTGTAAATTTGAATAAAGAATTTGATAATCGTCTTTTATATATAAAATCTGTCTGATTATTATCGTTATTTGCAGTACATTTTTCGTAACGGCGCTCTTTGGATCACGCCATGGCTGTTTAGTGGTGTATTTTTTGTAATATGCTATTATTGTTTCTAAAAAAATCAGCAGGCTCTTTTGTAATGTAAAGAGTCAAAATTATCTTTGTCCGAATATTGAACTACGCTGAGGATATCTGCTATGTCAACGATAAGCGTTCTATAGAGCAGTTGAAGTCTTCAAGTGTATGCACAGAGAATAATGGGAAGAGCGCCAATCATCCAAACACAAAGATATGGCGTGAAGAAATATTACTCTTATACGGCATCATTTCTGAATTGGGTTGATGAAGGCCTGACAAAAGTATGCATGTCAGGACTTGTCGTCAATTGGCTGACATATAGCAACTTTTATTTGGGTTAAAACAATATACTAATTAATTTGACCCTTAAATTAAGACAATATCACTTTGTCTATAAGTAACAAGGAAGAATAATTTTGAATTATTTTGACTCTGCACTTAACAGGTTCCTAAGTGATAACCCAGATTGCATATTAATGTTGACATTATTGATAAGCTAAATTACTAGCATATTCATTATCAAGTACATCTTTGTGTAATACACGTAAGTGTACCTTGAACGTATCTTAATTTAGTTTGGCCTTTTGCCCTGCGACATGTTCCTCATCAAATTAATTCTTATTTCTTTTCCGAAGTCACTTTGATAACGGACATTTTGATGTTCAATTTCACAAGCCTCGGTGGCGCAGTAGGCAGCGCGTAAGTCTCATAATCTTAAGGTCGTGAGTTCGATCCTCACCCGGGGCATATCTTTTGGCATATTTACTTGTTTTCATCTTACAATACAATATTTCATTTTGTAAAAAGCAAATCAACTGAATATTAGTAAATACTCAGTTTTATATTGTAGTCTCTTAACATCAAAAATTAAATTACACATAGAGAGTATCCTTCAAAACTTAGTAGATATTTTCCGAAATAAAATGTTAAACACTCAGCATTTGCCTATAAAGTAGCTAATTTGATAAGTAATTTTCAGAAACACATGTCATTTCCGAGATTAGAACCTTACTCATAATTATATTCACACACAAATAAGTAATTTCGAACTTTGATAAGTGTGTTGTTCAATCATATGCTTTCCGTTTTTCACAATAATTGTTTATTTGTTTTGATAATTTGCCAGCAAAAGTGACTGGCTTTTAATGAAACTTTATAATAATAATATTGGTCATAATCAGAATAACACGTAGGCAATTTTTTTATCCCGGAAAAATGTTGCGTACATAATTATATGAATGGCTGTTTGGTAGAAATTGTTTCCTTATTCTTTCCTTAAAAACTACAACACAGGGCTATCCTTGTCTTGTACGTATGTGGAAGAGGTTACGCGGACTGCATGGACTTATTTAATTAATAAAAGAATCTTTGAAACATGAAGTGAAATCCTTGACCCGAGTCGACGATGTGTCGAGTTTCACGCGCGCCGCTTAGAGCAGTCAGCAGTAATGGCGGGGCTCGATAGCGGCAGTGCCTGCCGGGGTTGCGGAAATGTTGTAACGAGATACCGCGGTCCCAGAACAACAGATATAGAATGGAACAACTTTATACCCCTTTTTACAAAACTTTCACGGTTATGATACTATGTATAGTAAAAGTTCATATTAAGGAGTGCGGAAAGCTAATATTTTTATATTACAATACATTCGAAATAATTTAAATTATAGTTGGACCACTAGTTTCATTAATAAACGAATGTTCAAAAAGAGTAATCCTCTCCAAAGCCCACTCCACACTATGAAACTTGCGGACAGTTGTAATTTGCGCTGCGGTTCCCGCCGCACTGTCTAATTTTCAACACGTATGAAGGACATTTCGGACTTTACCTATTTCGTGGAGGTTCTGCGACGTAATTGTGTTTGGTCCCTTTATGATGTATTACGAAGTTTGCTGAATGTTGTGCTGCTAAGGAATAGGGTGTGTTTGTATTGTGTTTACGTTTACTTGGTATGCAACGAAGAGGAAATCACGGATTAACATACGTAAAATTTTAGGAGGTCATATAATTCTTGCCAATTGCCCTACACTGTTTCTTATTTATATTAATGATCTCTGTAACCTGCACCTGAGGCAAGGCCAAATAATAACATTTGCTGATGATACGGTTCTTCTGTTCAACTCTAACACTTGGAAAGGTGTCAATGAAGTTGCAAATGAAGGGTTTTGCTCTGTGACATCTTGGTTGGATCATCACCTCTTGACACTTAACCGGGACAAAACCAAATTTATAACATTTTCAATCAATGCTAAATCTCAACCATCACCAAATTTGATTTCTATTCAAACTCATAATTGTAACAACTCAAATATCTGTCAGTGTAATCCAATCACTAAAGTCAACTCCATAAAATATCTAGGTGTGACAGTGGATCAAAACCTAAACTGGAAGAAACACATTGCTAACCTCAGTAATCGTGCAAGAAAACTAATTTATATTTTTAAGACCATTAGGAATTCATGTGACATTAAATTATTATTAAGTATATATTTTGCACTATGTCAGTCCTTACTAGCGTATGGTTTATTTGTCTGGGGAGGAACCTCCAAAACTACTATGATAACTGTAGAAAAAGCTCAACGTATGGTACTTAAAGTTATGTGTCGTAAAAAATACACCCATCCTACAACACAGCTATACTCTGAACTGGGAGTTCTGACGGTGCGCAAAATGTTTATTAAAGTTATAATTGTTTCACAGCATAGAATTGAACCACACTTTACAATAAGACGTAGACAAGATATAGTGTATAACGTTCCTAACTGTAAGACAAACTTTGCACGAAAATTTTACTATTATCTCGGTCCTAGCCTATACAACAAAGTTAGTAAACATGTAAAACTAAAAATTTGAATTCTAAACTATGTAAAAAAACTACAGATATCTTCCTCAAATCGCTAGACTACAATGAAACTGAAATTCTTTTGAACTAATGGAGATATAAAAGTGGGTACATAAATTTTAAACACTGAAACAGCATAAAACATACACACACACACCTCATACACATGCATAAGCAAATATCTTAAATATACAATAATATATAATAGAAGCAAGAAAAAAAAAAAAAAAACACATATTACATAATTCTAATACAGAAGTACTACTGTTCCATATCAATACGTCATGCTTATACACAGCTACGATGAGATTGAATGTCTGGGGAAGAGGTATACTATGCGCCCGTGAGACAGTTTTTAACTAGTACGGGGGTATAGGGTGCATCGTTCTAAAGACAACAAACCTATAAAAGCACTCAATATATTACAAACAAATAATTATGTATAGTGTTATTACATGCAATGGATTATTGTTAATGTCCTAATGGTTAAAATAATTTATAATGTAAGTACTTGCATAAACATTTATTTGGAGAAAAATATTTTCTTTTTTTTTTTTTTGCTGTATGTATTCCTAGTTTGTAATAAGATAGTAGTAGTAAATAGTTGTTTAGTTTAGTTTAGCTTATTAAAAAGTTGTCTCAATGTTTTCGCAATAAAGATTATGTTTATGTTTAATTCTATGGTAACTTAAGTAAATTTCATGGACAAACACAGGGTAGATATAGACCTAAATATAGGAACACCTTTTTGTTCTATTATGTATCTGCAATAAAATAAACAGCAGCCACCAAATCCGAATATTTCTGGTCAATTTTCACGTGATATTTTTAGTGGAATTCATAACGCCAAGATGGATTCGCCGACACATTTCCCCGGTATGTCACGATTGGTCTAATTATCGTTTGGATTTGTTGAGCACTTTTCTACGAGTTGATAATCCGCATAACTTGATTAAATAAATACTACATCTTTAGTTAAGTCTTGTAGTGTACAATAAAATGTATATATATATAAAAATATAATATATATATATATATATATATATATACAAGGTGCAGTTTTGGATCTGCAAAACATTTTAGGAGGTAATTATGTTAGTGATTCTCGACCCGAATCAACAATAAAATGGGCAGGTATTTTTTTTTCATTTTATTCTTATTTACGGAAATCGGTAAGTGTGAACTCCCCTTTTTAAAACGCGACCAATCTGTACGTGTCCTTAAACTGCGCTTTCACACACACAAACAAACGCAACCGACATTTCTTTCATAAATCCAAAGCACCAACCACCGCCCGCTCCCTCTCCCCCGCCACGCCCCCGCGGCCATCGCAAACGCATAAATCGGGTCAATTTATTAGTGTATTTGATGACGCCGGTATGTGCATACGCTTGCAAATTCCGCCCCTCAAGTGCGTGTCGTGTGCGGTCGGGATAGGTACCTACTACCTAGTTGTAAAAATGACGGACCAATACTCCAATGTAGAGTTGGTGGAGATGGTCCGCTTGTATGCCATCAGTGGAGACAATGTATCTGGAGCCATCGAAATGTTCGCGGAGTTATTCCCCAATCGGCAACGTCCCTCACACAGGGTAATGCTGGCTGCTACGCAGAGACTGCGCGATCATCGGCAGTTCGACGTTCCCCAGCATGCTGAAGGTCGCGGCAACGAAGGCCTGCCTGTCGCCTTGCAGGAAGATATCCTGGAATTCTTCCGGCGAGAGCCACGTGCAAGCACGCGGGAGGCTGGTCGACGGTTTGGAGTGCACCACTCCACAGTGTGGCGGCTACTGCACAAAGAAATGCAGCATCCTTTTCATTACCGCAAGGTACAGGATCTCCACCAGGACTTTTATCTGTGGGGAGACGTTAAAAGATTGGTGTACACAGACAAAATCACCAGTGTTACCCAACTACGTGCAAAAGTGATCAGTGCTTTCGACACAATAAAAACGAATGTGTTTGTGTTACGTAAGCTGAAGGAATATCAGCAACGTCGTGCTAGACTGTGCCTGGAGTGTGACGGTGGAAACTTTGAACAATATCTCCAGGTAACATAAGTAGGTAATTTATTTATTTATTTGTACATAGACAATAATTTGTAAATACGATGTTAGCTAAATCAACTTGATTAGTGTAAATAAGTTGAATTAAATTTTTTAACTACGCCAAAAATACCTATCAGACAAAATGAATCACCTAAAATCCCTAACACATGGGTACCTACTTAACTAGCACAAATTATCTTGATGTATTTCTGTCGGTCCTCAGCCCGTTAAAAAGTGGGAAGGAAAATCTTAAATCAACCAATTTAATCAAATAAAAACCGTTCTTGGGGCTGAATTTACCTAAATAGCGCGCCGACTGCGCCGAGTACCTACATGCCTTATTATTATTATTATTAGATGCCTACCTAAGCCCCTGCACACGCTCGCGATCGTAGTTTCACAATTGTGCAACGGGAACTGCTTACGTGCTTTGTAAGGTTTATTTATGTTCGCCTATCATTTTATTCATCAGCTGATAGGTAACTAACGACGCCAACGTGATCTTTTTTTGGCGCAGTTGTATCTACTTTCTACTATTATTATTTATCGTAATAGCCCAGTGGTTAAGGCTTTCTCCTCTCATGCATGAGGTTGCGGGTTCGCAACTGAGCAAGTACCATTGTGTTATTTTTTTAATTCATAATGATGTAAGTACTTTTTAAATTTATCTAGGACATAATTGAAATCCCGTGTTTCGGTAAGCACTTAATTAATGCCTTTGGTTCGAATTGATTTGTAGATCTCGGACGGTCGTTAGGTACCACACGGGTCGGTACGGGTCAACGACCTTACAGCCCTGCCATATGGTCGTTGGTACGGGTAGTCGAAAGCCAGAAAGTCAGACAATTAGTCTAACAAATGGGTATCGTATTATCAAGTAACTGGTTTGTTGACGTCTGATACGCAGTCGCCCTACGTGATTCACTGGCACTCCATGTAGTGAGCTGCATACAGTTAAACTGAAAGCCGACCCTAACATAGGCTCGGCAGATTGGCCACGGCATTGTAATGATGCTTAAAAATGAGTTATTATTTAGCGAAATTTAAAACAATAATGTAGGTACATTGTGATTTTCAAATTCGAACTAGAACTTAGATGTAGTTCGAATATGACGAGCATCGCGGGGCCCCCCGTAACCATAGCAACGACCTTCATTCTAGTTTAACGTACGTCGTACGTGCCGCGTTCGTTTCACACGCACACAGTGACATGACGCGCGATACATCGCAATGGGTGATTCTGTTTTTTTGAAGAGGGTTATTAAGAGTGTTATTCTGAAAAACAATAAAATTGAAAAATCGAAAAGAAAAAGTATTATTGATTATTGACTTGGTATCGTATTGTTATATGATTATTTACGAGTCTCATAATAACCTCCTGAAATATTTTGCAGGTTCAAAACTGCACGTTGTATATATATATATATATATATTATATATTTTTTTTTTTAAAGATTACTAGCAATGTGGGTAGAATTCACATTACTAGCAATCTTGTTAACCCCTACAACTAAGCTAAATATGCTTGTGTCTGGAGTGGGTTCACGCCAATAGTGTAATGGGTGGGGTTCGAACTTGCGACCTCTCGATCACAAGTCCGACACCTTATCCATTAGGCTATTGACGCTTACAAATCTATCTATCTTAAGAAGAAATAAGATAAACGATTCGTTTGATGAACAGGGGCCATACCATAACGTGTTAAAGCGAGAGTCGTTCGAGCGAGAAAGAGAGATGGAGCTATATAGCGTGCATAGCTTCATCCCTCTTTCTCGCTCGAACGACTCTCGCTTTAACACGTTATGGTATGGCCCCTGGTCTTTAATCACGTAAGCTCTTAACGGGTTCATCACTATTTGCATTTAAAGAGTTAGGGCCAAAGAAGTTACATTTCTTAATTATAATGTAGAAGGTAGTGGTGACCCAGTGTTTGCAGTTATTAATTAAGGATTTTTTTTTTATTTTTTATTACGAATGCTCCCGCTCTTGACCTCGATCACACCTGATGGTAAGTGTAAGATGAGGTCTACGATCGAACGAGCGAGCCCAGAAAATGCCTATTCACTCTTGCTTTAAAGGCTGACGGGTCATATGTGGCAGGGAACACAGATGCTGGCAGAGAGTTCCACACCTTGGCTGTGCGCACAATGAATGTTGAAGAAAAGCGCTTAGTACGAGACGGTATATCGACCAAGTATTTTCCTGTATAGTAAGTGAAATTTTTACAAACACCTTGACCTAAAAGTCTCTTAGAGAAATATTTGTAGGCTATACAAACGTTTGTTCCGATGTCGATGTGGGAATGGAACACGTGACACACAGCTCAACAGCAATCAGTCAAGCTATACAACACACAAGTCCAGTACGGGTTGGTAGATGTTTAAAGTCTTTAGCTGATTCCAGTCTTAGGACATGCCGATTTCTTCCTTTGATTTGAGAAAAGTAGTGATGATATAAATAACACAAAATAATGTGTTTAACTGGATTCGAACCCACGAGCTGAAACTCCCAAGTTGAAGTTGAAGTTGAGTTGAAGTGGATTGAGGCACACATTCCCTCTACTTGGAGTTCGCGTACAACTACGGAGCTGTACGGACGCGCGTGCGGTGTGTAAAGCAAGGAGTCGATATCTCACTATCAGGTGACACACGTAAATAGTACAATTTATATAGCTACGAATCACCCAGTAAAACATCAAATTGAATGTACCCATAGGTACATCTCTTACAAAATAATATACTTCAACTCTATAAACTAGGCAAAAAACTGTGAGCTAGACTCAAAACATTACATGTTTCTTGCATGTAATAGAAAAACAAAATGGTAAACTTAAAATTGAGAAAAAAATAGAAACAATTTGTTTTTGTTTTCGAGTCGTCCAAAAACGCAGCCCAAACGCGGGTATCAAATGCAACCCTCCCTATGGCAAAGTCGGGTAAAAATATATCCGTAAAACTAAAATTCAACTGTCAAACTATATGATTACGATTTAGATACATAAGTACAATCCAGTGACAGATAGATATTATATGGTTTTATTAGTTACCCTTTCAGTACGGAAGTAAGAAAATGCGACAAACTACCGCGGCTATCATCAATTTATATTGTTTTATTTTTTATGAAGCATCGCGGAAACTTCCAGTCGTAAGCTATAAAATCGAATTTATAGACAGCTTCATTAATCTGGCGTAACTTAGGCAATGAAATGTTGATATACAAATAAAATAAACTGTGTGTCTGTGCTACTTTAATAATATCTTTGACCACAAAGCTGAGCTGCAAAAACTGATGAGTGTTATTTGTGGGAAAGCTGTATCAAAAAATATATCATTGGTTGCTTCGCTAAATGTTGTAGGTTTGATTCCCGCACAGTAACAATGTGTGTGTCCTGTTGATAGTTTTTCGTGTCTGACTGATTTTTTATATGCGTTATATTACTCCGACAATACAAAAGACGCTACTAAAGATATGTTATGTAATATAAAAAAAAATCTATTATAGTAAGCCGTATAAACAAACATACATAGATTGATAGATGACCTAATCGTGTACCAAAATATTAACATAGATTTTTTTTATATTGCGTGACTACAATCGGAAAAGAACACATTTACTAAATGCTATGGTAGTATAGCTACCTACCCATGTAAAACACTTATGATTATATGCCTACTTCAGATAGGAATTTGAAATTAATTGTATGGACACTATGTCAAAATGCTGCATGTAGTTAGCAAATCTACTGACAGGTACATTATTAAGTTCGACTGCATACGCTATATTATTATACGGCTGTGAACTTCCGACTATATTAAGATTTTTCTATGGTAGTATACAATTACGCTAGCATAAAAGATTGCAAGTTAATGGTATGTATTTACTTAGTTTCAAGGATTTGTCTTAATCCCGAATTAACGGCGCGTGGTGTAGCACGTGCGCCTCATAAAGCAGTCAGCCGCGTTGACGGGGCCTAGAGCCCTGGCTGGAGACTTTAATTTATTTATTAATTAAGGCAACTACAGGTAAGTCCGGTTAAGAGACCGACAAAAGGTTGACCTGCGAAATGCCACTCACAAAAAAAAAAGGCTCGGTAGGGCCTACCCTTCCCTGCTAGGCTTGCGGGAATGTTTTAGCGAGATACCGTAGCCCCCATAGAAATATAAAAAAAACCGGTCAAGTGCGTGTCGGGCCACGCGCAGTGAAGGGTTCCGTAGTTTTTATAACAGCCAAGTGCGTGTCGTATTCGCTGACTGATCGTTTCGTACCATGCTCTAACTAAAAGCCAAACATAACTACCTAACTAATTTGACTTCCTATACAAATACTCACCTGATCCGACAATTTTGCACGGAAAGTTTTAATTTTTTTTACAGATTTGTAAAAAACTTGTCATAGCCGGTATTTTGAATTTAAATACGGACACAGAGCTACAATACTCAATCGTCACAAGAAGCTAGCACGATACAACTGGCGCTTAGCGCCATCTATCGACATTTCTATAGAGTTGTTTGAAATTTTCGAGTCAAATACAATTGGTCGACTATTACTCGTAAACTTGTAAAGCCCACTTATATGTAATAGTTTTCCTTTAAATTTCGTTATAGGTATATAAGTACTACTGCCGTTACATTTGAATTTCTAACTACAACCGTTTAGTTGATAGGGGACACACACTTGACTCTAACGAAAATTGGTACTTTAAAGCTTGATAAGTCACGAACGGTTTACTTTATCAAAAAACGGTCCTACCAAACCCCTAATATTTTTGAAATACCTATCCAACGATATCACACACTATGGGAAGAACGAAAAAAAAAATTATCATCCCACTTTACATGTATGGGAGGTACCCTAAATAATTGTTTTTTTTTTTTCAATATTTTATTTTACCACTTTTTCGGCGTTATTAACCTGTATACTCGTGCTAAAGTATAACTTTCTAGTACCAATGGTTTTTGAGCTAAACATACACACGGACAGACGGACATGGTGAAACTATAAGGGTTCCTTGTTGACTACGGAACCCTAAAAAAGAGGTAGTCCCAGAATGCAACTGAAACAACAGGGCGGTTTTTAGTTAATAGAAGTCTCAACCTCCCTTCTGCTCCACCCAGGGAGGGAGGAGTCATTTAATGATTTTTCCCCTCGATACAAAGTAATTGTTTTGTTTGCTGTAACTCTGACTTAGCGACACAAATATAAAATTGTAGCGACAGCGCCGTCACACGAAGAAGCTAATTATGACTTCGGGTGTTTCCACCAGATCAGTTTATAATTTAATAGCAGTTGTGCGGAGCTTCGATCACGTGGACTTTATCTCGTAAAAACATAACCCTCCTTTCATGCAATCAGGTAAAATAATATTTCTCAAGTTTCAAGCTACTTCCATACAAACTTTCATCGAAATCCACCCAGTAGTTTCAAAGATTTGCGCGTTTGAACAAACAAGCAAACTTTTCCGCTTTATAATATTCAACATCAATTCTAAAATATTTTTTTTTATTTTTCAAATTTTGTCAATGTTAAAATAAGCAAGACAAGGTGACAATAACGAGTCTACTTAGTCATAAAATTTACATAGAAAATTATCTCGTTCAATACGATTTGATTGTAGAGGGCTAAGTAATGAGTCTCTTATATTACCTCGTAAAATTTGAAATGACTATTTTGAGACAGGTTACTGTTTTATTTGAATACTTTGTTATGATTACAGAGCCAGGGACCGATTATTAGGAATTAACGAATTTAAGTGTGAACACTGAGGATTACAATTATATCTGTGGATTTATTACTCAAATGGAATTACAGGAATTTTATTAGTTTTAAGGATTCAACACGAGTGCGGCTGATCAAATCGTGAGAATTGGGCGCGCTAGGTGAAAATGCCCGATAGCAGTCAGAGTCAAATTTAGTTGTAACTTGAGCCCCCGACTTAAAATACTAGTAGCATCTTTGGGGTTTTAGTTGATGTATTAGTCCGACATAACATAGGCGATGGTCTGATTACGTGTCCGAAGAACTATAGATGCCAATATCCCAGGCTTTTCATCAAGTAGGGCGTCATGTTCCACGCGCGCCTCTTAGAGCATTCAAGGCATTGATGGGCCCGACAGGGCTATTGACTGCCAGAGTAGCAGGCCCGGAACGTAAGAGTAATTGAAGGAGCAAAGTGGGTTTTTAGTCTGTGGAAGTTTGTTACTCCCATCTACTCCAATCAAAGCGAAGAGAGTCATTATATGATTTTCCCACTAAAGAAAGGCTATCCATCTGGAAGAAGTCTATTGCAATGCTTGCGTCATAGCCTCGATCCTGAACACTGAGGAGTCTGGTATTACACTCCGTTTTCCCCTGACGGAGTGTATTTTTAGGGGATGTTTCCACGATATAAAAGGGGTTCAATACCTCAAAAGGCATAATCAGATCCCTATGTGTATAACTTGTCCATCTGTTGGTCTTTAATTTGGGAAAACCCGCCACACTATTTCAAATTACTCCTAAGAACCTGATTCAACATTAAAATTACCCTAGATTAATCAAACCATAAAATATTAGCTCTAAAACGTTGTACAAAACCTTTTTCAGAACATTCATCAAATAGATATAGTTCTTAAACGAAACTTATACTCTAAATGTGAGCCCTATTGGTCTGGACCTTAAGTAGCTATTCGCTTGTGAATTATTCTTCAGAAGACACAATCGATTAGCGCTCATAAAACGTAATTTAGAAGCCGTCTGTAAAAATAAATAGTTGAGATATGAACGAAATAAATACATTAAATATTAAGTTCTAGTAAAAATTATTAGGCACAACTGCACAAGTCTTTGCTGTGTATGTTCCTAAAATAATGTAGGTAAATATTAATAAAAATGATAATTTTATATATTTGTCTCTTATCTTACAATAAAAGCTCGTAGCTAAATATTTTATTTATTTACACACACAATTTGAAAGACATACAGACAGAAAATACAATACATAAAGTTACAAAACACAAAAGGGTTAGCGATGGGCCCAAACTAGGCAAGCCTGTATCTTGGTGGCCCAATATTGACAACAGAGGTTGACTGAATCTACTCGTAACTTCAGTGTGACAGCACAGCTAGACAAAAAAGGAAAACGTTAAAAAAAGTGCGTGATAAAATAAAGTTACAAATAAAGAATTGGACTAATTATAATAATTTTGACAACGTTGCACATAACAAACAAATTAAAATTGATTATTAAAAAATTAGCCAAGTGCGAGTCAGACTCGCATGAAGGGTTCCGTAGTAACTATCTTACTTCTTATCTTACTCTTACTAATACTAATACTTACTAATATCCTATCCTATCCTACTATCCTACTTCCTACTTAATATAATATAATATTATAATATTAATATAATATTATAAATGTGAAAGTTTGTGAGGATGGATGGATGTTTGTTACTCTTTCAAGCAAAAACTACTGAACGGATTTGAATGAAATTTGGTAAGTAGATAGTTGGCAGCCTGGAATAACACATAGGCTAAATTTTATCCCAAAATTCCCACGGGATTGGGATTTGCGCGGGAAAACCTTCCCACGCGTACGAAGTCGCAGGTAGAAGCTAGTAATAATATAATATAATATGTATATTTATTTGACGAATAAAAAAAACCTTAAAAATTTCTTAAAACTAGCTTATTTACATTTTTAAAACTACGCTAAATAACTTTGTTTTTCATAGTGTTTGTATGAATTACAAAGTTATATTTGCGGTTTTAGAAAATATGCTGTATCTCAAAAACTGCTGACCCGATTTCGTTCAAACTAATTTTGGTTGAAAGATTACATTAAGATCTACAGACATATATATTTTTTTAGATTTTTCACTCCATTATTATAGAAGTTAGAGGGGGGCGGGGACACATTTTACCAGTTTGGAAGCTTATATCTTTTTAACGATTGACTTTATGTATACTCTTAATAATTTCGGAATAAAATGGCTGTGACATACGGACGGACGAACAGACAGACAGACAGACGGATAGACGGACAGACATGTCAAAACTATAAGGGTTCCGTTTTTTGCCATTCGGCTACGGAACCCTAAAAAAAGCAATAAAATAATAATAATTAGGAATATGTATGTACAAATAGTTATAGGCGCACTAGTCAATCTTCAAGGTTAAGCAACGCTTGCCAAGGTCGGTATGTGGATGGGTACCATCTTTATGTATCGAGTTTCCTCGGTACCTCTTAAAGCACGTTAAGCGCTTGGACCCGGATGTCTTTTGTACATCATTGACAGTCGTTACTGGTTGTCTGAAGCCAAAATCTGACACTGACCTTGCTTAAGAGTAGGTATCGTGTTACCCAATTACGGGATCGTTTTTTAGGGTTCCGTAGCCGAATGGCAAAAAACGGAACCCTTATAGTTTCGATATGTCTGTCCGTCTGTCTGTCTGTCTGTCTGTCCGTCCGTCCGTTTGTCACAGCCTTTTTATTCTGAAACTGTTAAGACTATACACGTGAAACTTAGTAGGAAGATGTATTCTGTGAACCGCTTTCCGATTTTAAGAAAAAAAAATATTTCATGAAACCTATGCGTGTGTGCTATCTATAGACAGGTCTTTAAAAATGATATAAGGGCTTCCAAAACCACTTTTTCATAAAGTCAATCGTTTAAAAGATATAAGCTTCCAAAGTGGTAAAATGTGTGTCCCTCCCCCTCTAACTTCTATAATAACGGAGTGAAAAATCTAAAAAAAATATATGTTTGTATATCTTAGTGTACATTTTCAAACAAATTTGGTTTGAACGAAATCGGGTCAGCAGTTTTTGAGATACAGCATATTTTCTAAAACCGCAAATATAACTTTGTAATACAGTATACAAACACTATGAAAAACAACGTTATTTAGCGTAGTTGTAAAAATGTAAATAAGCTAGTTTTAAGATTTTTTTTATTTTTTTATCCTCAAATAATATTATATTATATTTTTATAGTTACTACGGAACCATTCATGGGCGAGTCTGACTCGCACTTGGCCAATTTTTTTTATCTACAATAGGTTGGCGTTTGACCACAATCTCACCTGATGGTAAGTGATGGAGATGGGGCACGTTTACCTAAAAGTAACCGATTCACTCTTGACTTAAAGACTCTCAGGTTATAGCTATCGGGAACACAGACTCCGTCAGGGAATTCCACTCCTTCTTCAACACTAGTACTTATCTGCATCTGGTTAAATGATGACTTATATAATAAAAATAATTATTAAACACGTATTTTTCCTTTGACACTTAGTTTTTAGAAAAATTAAGACTTTAATAATAATAATATAATTTAATGGTTCCATAAAATCCTAGCACTAGGTTACAATTTGTATTTTATTTGGCAATTTTATGTGTTAACGAAAGAATCTAGCATCTCTAACCAAACTAGATAGTGCCTATCCACGTCTCGCCTTTTTAGAATTTTGAGCAAAAGGTTACGTCAACAAGTCCCGCTCCCGAACTTTGTAAAGGCAAAAATTACGTGTATTCTATTTTTTTTTTAATTTAACTGACCACAAAGATAATTATATTTTCAACACACTTGCTCATAAAATGGCTCTAATTTCACCGCAATTAGGCATATAATGACATCTGTAATCAAACTGTGACTTTTTCTTTACTATTATTCACAAGTGAGTTTTAGGCTTTTTTTTTAATAGGTTGAGTTGCTTTGTTTTAAAAAAATTTCAAAACAAAAAAGATCGTGTTCAATAGTACAAATAAATTAATGTAGGTACCTACCTATTGCTTGCTAGTTTCATGCAACTTCGTATTTAAATAGATAAATTTCAACTTGTTCGTTTTTAATATATACAACTTTCACTCAAATATAACTTTTGTTTTTTCAGTGATAAAGAAAACTTTAAATTACCCATTTTGTACGTGGCCGATCTGTTAGATGCGCGCGCATAGGAAAAGTGACTAATTTTTCCCGCCATTGCGAAAATTTTCACAATTCGTTTTCACTGTTGAAATTATAGTTATTTTCTTCACAAGTGTGTTGAAAAACGTCGTATGATACACGTGTGTATTGATGATTACCGTCCTCGGCTCTCTTAAGACCCTCACCTAACGGCTCGGGTCTCAATGGCGCCTCAGCGGTAATCACCAACATTACACACTTGTACCATAATGTATTATTTTTCTTCACAGGAAAATACTGTATTTCAATAAAACAATAATATAAGCCTGAACTAGATGGGAACTCTTTACAAACAGACTATAGTGAGGCTGCAATAAAATGGCCACTAGCGTTTCAGCCCGACCGCAATTGTTCGCGTAACGATCGCGCTCCCATCAAGTGGGCCGGAAAGCGATAACAGGACAATTTATGTCATCGCTACTATGCTGCATGGACTAGGAAGTGATACAAAGGACATTGAGAAATTTCGACTACAAAACTGAACAATTAATGCAAGTTAATTTTGCACCTTCAGCTCGTAACATTAAAAGTTCAACACAAACACACGTAGGTAATTAAAAATAGCATACATTTATGATATAAAATTGTTCAATTTACGATTATGTTTATACAATGTGTAACAGATTAAGCGCAATACATCAGACACCCCAATTAGAATATTAAATTATAAGCCTAAAACAATATCCATAACTAAATAAATTGAAACCAAACCTAGGCATTTTTTATAAAATAGTTATCCTTACTAAACGCAAAACATATGTGCATCATACAATATCCTTACGCAGACGCATACACTCATGCAATGTTAGCGGCCGACGCGACACGCACACAATTTCCTTGAATTAAGGATTGTATTAATTTGTCATGATACTGTGTTTTGAAGTTAAATGTTTTCAATATTGCATTTGAAGTTAAGTAAATGAAAGATTTTTCCATTTAAATTTAACACCTATTTTTTATGACGGAAATTGATTCAGAAGCCGATTCTCAACCAACCACTTTCCGGATTTGCGTTTATTCTGTTACACTTTGTATAATTATCTAAACGAGCTCGTGGCTTACAAATAATTGCTTGGCAGCAGTTAAACAATGCTTGACGGGTTCAGTCTGTCGATTGGTGATTGTCTTAACATTTCGAGTACCCTCCATGCATCGGAGGGCATATTCAGCCGTTGGACCCAACTGCCATATGTACATCTTTGACAATCGTTATGGGTAGCCAGAAATACTGAATACTAAGGGGGTAAGGGGAATTGTGTTTCCCAGCTATTGCGTCGTGGAAGTCAGATAGGCAGAGTAGTCAGTTAGGAAATACCGGCCTCATCTAGCTAAACTTAACACGCAAAAAAACATGACGTGTAAAAGTGTTATTTATAACCAATTTACACTAAATATTTCATTTCATTTCAATGAAGATGGACCAGTTTCTGGTACAAAGAATTATCCAAAAAATATGCCCCGGGTGAGGATCGAACTCACGACCTTAAGATTATGAGACTTACACGCTGCCTACTGCGCCACCGAGGCTTGTTATAAAAAAAGAAAAAACGTTGTCTCATCAACATGTCACTTATCGATTTTCCTGTCGCAAGTAGGCTGGTTGAGAATTTTGTTGCAATCAACATCGTCTGTGTACTTTTGAAACATAGATAATAACACAAATCTTCAGACGGATTGTGCGATTCTCAATTTTATGATGACCACACCTCAGGATAATCTTATATCGTTTCATTATGTAGATTCTGTGGCAAAATGTCCGGCACTAATATTGTCTTAACTAACGTAGTTTATAAAACCACTGGCCTGGAAAAGATATACACACTAAATGGACACTTGGGCTTTGAAGTGATATATGTGTGGCGAATGGACTGAATCGCAGTTTGTACGTGTGTACAAACAGGAGATCAAGAGAATGTTCTGTTCTCTTAAATTTTTATACGGTCA
Source organism: Tholera decimalis (assembly GCA_943138885.2). NCBI lineage: Eukaryota > Metazoa > Arthropoda > Insecta > Lepidoptera > Noctuidae > Tholera > Tholera decimalis. Next base: position 18,052,736 of record OW964573.2, on the reverse strand, counting down.
TGTATTTATAAATTATGAAATGATATTTATGTTGGATTAAAAATAACAGTTTTAGACAACTACCCTTTTGGTAATTTTAAACAATCAGGCATGTTTTCTGGCGAAAAAAAGGGTAGATAGCTATACCCTGAGCGGTCACAAACAAATATCATTAATAGACATAATCAAAGGGATGGATTTAGCTAACTACAAAATTATTCCAAGGCGCTTTCAATTATATAAAAAAAAAATATTTGAATTATAATTATGATAAGAATAAGAATAACGAGATTACAGTCTCAGGGAATATTTTTTTTGCTTCCAAAGTGGGTATGCATCGAGACATAGTAGCGGTGGACAAGGGACTCACCCTGCTCTCCTTGGCTAATGAGAACTGTCGCAATCCTATACAGTGCGAGACACTAACGATCTAAGGTGGATATGGCAGAATAAGGAGCTTCATGTACGTTTTTTCTGGTCCCTACATGGGTCCGACGTAGACCAATTAGCGTCCATAGCTTGGTTGCGTTACGATGACCTCTTTGGGGAAACCGAGGGTTTCGTCTGTGCTGTTATGGACGAAGTTATTATGACGAATAACTAACGAAAAAAGATCTATACCTACTAAAATAATATTACGATACAACGGCTACACTATTTTGAATTTCTAAAATAGAATATTGGTTTTTATTTAAACCTAGCTCGTCTCAATCATATTTGCTTCCCAAATATAATATAATGTATACTTTGCAATCAAACGTACTAATCTACTATTATAATACTATAATATAATCTAGTCTACAATTTTCTCACTGTTGGGATAAAGGCCTCTATTCTGTAAGAGGAAATGGGCCATAATCTCCTAAGGCAGCCTTTTGATATCACATGTCTTCGGATTTTTTAGCTGATTTCCTCGCCATGTTTCGACCTTTACCGTTTTGAAAGCAGGAGTAATGAAATGTGAAAAAGTAATGTGCCTACCTAGGTTCGAACCCACCTTTAGCCACTGCTTTTATAGATCTTAATAAAAATAACTGAAACTAACATTAAATACTCGTTAATGAAAGTATCAAAACACTGTCCAATTCCAGTTGCGTCATAACTCTACAGATGCCAATGTAATGCATGCTTAGCTGGATCTAATTGATGGATGGCGATGGCAATTTATGTCCTATGTTGGTAAATTTATTTTCTAATACTCCAGTAAAGAATATCGTGAGTCAATCGTGTTTCAGGGAAGTGGAATTGTAACTTCTGGGCTTGGTTGGGTGATCTATTAGTTGCCTCAGACGTCACATTCGATATTGCCTGCCGGGGTTGTGCGAATTTTCTAACGAGATACTGTTGCCCTGGAACGCGAGGGCATCTGTAGGATTAGTGTGGCTAATTTGTCAGTAAAAGTCTGATAATTCTTTTCGCTCTACACTGAATGGGAGTAATTACCATAGTTATAGTGAATTCTCATTGTATACGTGAACATGTGTTTTATCAACCGACGACAAAAAGAGGAGGTTATCAATTCGACGCGTATATACATATATATATATATATATATTTTTTTTTTAAGTATGATCATCGATTACTCGAAGACGGCTGAACCGATTTGGAAAATTATTTTTTTGATTGAAAGGGTACACTTTGAAATTGGTCCCATTTTCATAAAAATCAGGATCTGATGATGTGATCCTGGAGAAATCGAGGGAACTCTTCAAATATTATAGGCACACCTATGACGTTTTGGGTATTTATTATAGTAACTTGTGCAGTTGCTTTCAAAAAGTACCATTTGAGGAAGTGGAACTGACGATGAAGACCACAGATGGCCGCCGAAACTACTCAATGATAAGTATTGAGTGGATTGCGATTCGATTACTTGAATATGGATGTTAAGCACTTTATGCTTGTCACAACGCATATGGTGATGTAGAGCTGATGGTGAAGTACCAGGAGAACTCCTCAACAATTAATGGCCCAGCATTGGGAAAAGGAATATTTTGTAAAAGGTTATAAGTAGTTGACATTTAGGCTCTTGTAACTACATAGGTAAATTAAAAATAGACCAATTAAAAAGAGTGATATAAAAACTTTTTACCAAAAAATTAAACCGACTCCCAAAAACACTGCAAAGTGAAAAATAACTTTAATTTCGGTAGTCGGTGTCTTTAGTTTTGTATTTTCGTTTTTGGCACCGAGTCAGAGACAGAGTCGGTTTAAATTTTTGGTAAAAAGTTTTTATTTCAAAGTCAGTGCTACAGGTTGTTTATTTTGCGCTATTTTTATTGATATTATACTGAATTTGGGAATGAGACCATTTAATTTTTTTATATATAGCCAATCTGGTTATAGTGGCAACCATGAAAATTCACTAACTAATTGCGTAATCAATTTTTAATGCGAAATTTGTAATTTCCTGACGAAGAGCAAGGTGAAGAGAGTTCAGGAGTCGTATGAAAAGCTATTTTTCTTATAATACAAGTATTTAAACATAATTGCCTTTATACTTTGACTTATCGAAATCATCATAAATCCGTCATAAGAGTGAGAGAGAGAGGGAGAGAGACGTACTTATTTATATATGGCAAATAGCGCTAACCCTCATTTACCATTTTCATTTCATTTATTTATTTTATTTCATTTGATTTATGATGGTATTATAGTAAGCTTAACTTGGGGAATAAAACTATGAAATTACTAAGGCCAATGTAGTGAAATTGTAAACGTATTAGGTAACCCGCTGACCATGACAATGATTAAAGAATTGCGACTTATCCTTCTAATAAAAAGGCATTACTACTACTATAGCTTAAAATTGAATTTCAAAGCATGTCTTTCTTATCCCCTTGGCCACAATCTGTAAGCTCGCGTGACACACGTCTTTTCATTGCCACTATGGAGTTAATAAATGAAACGAGTTGTAGGTATACCATAAGAAACCGCGACGCGACAAGCGGAGCTAAGATTTGCAGGTCGAGCTCACGCAAAAATACCCGTCTTAGATCCTTTAGTCTCCGGAGTTGCGGGAATGTTCTTTTCTGATTTTGCGGCCCTAAACATAATGGCAAGTGATGAACCAGGGTGAGTTTTTAGTCAGTAGAAGTCTTACATCATTTTCTTTCGTCCACCGAGAGTGGGAGTAGTAATTTGATCACTTTTCTTCCCGAAAATAGGGCTCCATCAGTATACCCGTCACCCGGGTGGACCGGATCTGGATCTCTGTCTGAATCTGCGTCTGATTCCAGACTGGTGAACTAATAAGCATATTATAATCAATGAACTCCCCAACACGAAGGGCAAATGACGGAAAACGGACGGGTTTTGGTCAGTAAAAGTCTGACACACCCCCCCGCTTCGACCAGATCAGGGCCTCCTGATCTGGTTGATTGCCTAATCATTGGAAGATTTCCCATCCTTAAAAAAATGCGAATTTGCCTTCTGCCGAATACAAAACAAATAAGAGTGGGCACTGAATGAGACAATAAACGAGAACGTATGTGTTAAAGCAAAAACGCGGTGCTTTACACTTTTCAACCGACGACAAAAAGAGGAGGTTATCAATTCGACGCGTATATATATATTTTTTTTTTATGTATGATCATCGAGTACTCGAAGACGGCTGAACCGATTTGGAAAATTCTTTTTTTGTTCGAATGGGTATACTTCGATATTGGTCCCATTATCACCAAAGGGTATTTCTTATAGTAACTTGTGCAGTTGCTCTCAAAAAGTACCATTTGGGGAAGTGGAACTGATGATGAAGACCACAGATGGTCGCCGAAACTACTCAATAATAAGTATTGAGTGGATTGCGATTCGATTACTTGAATATGGATGTTAAGCACTTTATACTCGTCACAATGCATATGTTGATGTAGAGCTGATGGTGAAGTACCAGGAGAACTCCTCAACAATTAACGGCCCAGCATTGGGAAAAGCAATATTTTGTAACAGGTTATAAGTAGTTGACATTTAGGCTCTTGTAACTAGGTAAATTAAAAATCATCCAACTAAAATGAGTGAAATAAAAACTTTTTAACAAAAAATTAAACCGACTCCCAAAAAACACTGCAAAGTGAAAAATAACTTTAATTTCGGAAGTCGGTGCCAAAAAAGAAAAAACAAAACTAAAGACACCGACTACCGAAATTAAAGTTATTTTTCACTTTGCAGTGTTTTTTGGGAGTCGGTTTAATTTTTTGTTAAAAAGTTTTTATTAGCAAGCGATATGACTTGCGAGTATGGTCAGCCAGATATAAAAGGTTAGAGTAGCAAATATTATACTAATATAGAACGTTTGTATTGAAACTTAAGGCATTCTGAGCATCTCATTCAACGGCGCGTCGTATTCCACGCGCATCTCAAAGAACAGTAAGCAGTAATGGAACCCAATAGGACCTTTGCCTGTCGATGTTGTGGGAATGAACTGACGAGATATCGTGCCCATAGAACACAAAGGCAACAGAAGGAAAAGGAGGAGTCATTAAAAGTTAAAGTCAAAAAACACTCCCTTTTGCTACGGTTGAGTCATTTGATGATTTTCTCACCGATAAAACGTCTTTCTGAGCACGTTTCTAAGCTAAAGAGCTAAAAAACACGCGTGCGTGTTGCTTGAAGTAAAACACGCCGCGTCTCGCGTCGTCGCATGTTGTGAACGCAGCCTACATGATAGAAACTAACTTATTTAGTTCGAACGTGTAGAAAATACGTATTAAGCTGGATCAATTGAACGAAATGTAATAATCTAGACGTGTTGCTAATGGCTGTCGATGTTCGACGTGTTTAAGCGGTATGTTAGTATAAATAGAAATAAATGTTAGTGGATTACTTAACAAACTTCAATAACATTGGAAATTCATTTATGTCGGCTTTGGAAATTAATTTATGATAGGTATAGTATACAAATCGGCTTGATAATTGTAGGTATACATACAATTATCAAGCCAATTTGTATACCCATATATACTTTAGACTAGGTAACATTAATTTAAGCTAAAATTATTTTTTGATAACTTACTGTATTGTTCAATGACAGTTGTCTTTAAAAGTATACAAAATAATCTCTATAATTTTAAAGGACAGTAAAAACTGCAATATTTTATTTTAAATAGAAATTGTGGCAACTCAAAGTTATGGATAAAAAAGCTCTCGGCAGGATTAGAAATAAAAATTAGTGGTAATTAATAAAAATAAATAAATAATAATCATTTACTTCACCAAGGCCAGTATACCTATAAAAACATAGAACAAAAGGCTAATAGTATAATCTAACGCTATGTTTTATTAAAATCTTCTTTACTGTGAAATCAATATATTAAAAAGTATGAAACATCAAAACTATTCACATTTACATTAATAGTTGTATGGATTTCACGATAAATTTCCTTCAAAAATTAACGAAAAGATCCGGAAATACTTTAAATATGAATGTACCGTACCTATTTAAAACATACTAGTTTATCCCGCGTGTTCACCCATTTGAAAAGTTTTGTTTTTCAGCGAAACAAAAATTAGCCAGTATCCCTCTCTAATGTATAAGGTGTGTCTGTACCATTTCATCAAATTCAGTTGAGTGGTTTAGAAATGAAGTGTTACAGAATTACTTTCGCATTTATAATACGAGTAGGTTAGGGATTCATCAAAATATAAATGTCGCAGAGAAATGAGGATATCAAAGATTTCATGAAATCCCTAGGTACACCACGAAATCACGGTAGATGTTGAATATTGTTATTTATGACGTCTTCTTACTAAAAAAAAATTGTGATATAACAAAATACTAATATATAATCAGTGATATATCGTTTCACTCAACTAAATCTAGTGAAATGTTGAAATTGTTTCTGTCGAAGACTACCATCGTGTTCTCACGAAGTGCCATGAATCTACCGGCGTCGGAGTGCCTTACGTTCGTTGTTCTAGCCGCAATTTACATACTTTTAAACTATGGACATTTCGAACTTAAGGCAGTAGTAAAGAGTATTCGCATCTTCTGTGATTTCGTGGTATCCCTAGCGATTTCATGAAATCCCTAGGTTCGTAATTTCACTGTGACATAAATATATTTCTCGAAAACTTAGCTAAACATTCAGAAATTATATTTTTACGATGACTTTTTTCAATGATAAAAAAGGACAATACAATAAAAATATATTTATAAAAATGAAATGAAAACGACGAACGAACATTTACATTTCATCCGGTGATTATGCAAATATCAGTTGCAAGAGTTAGTCGGAGTCTTATTTGCATACACGACGCTTTAGTCTACCATCCACTAGGATATGATTTTCAGGTTATTTGTTGTTAATTACGTATAAAAAGGTAAATTAAATTTATAATAAATAAAAAAATAAGAATTAAGTATTTCTTATCTTATCTTACTTCTTACTAATCTTACTTCTTACTTCTTACTATCTTATCTTACTTCTTATCTTATCGTACTTCTTTCTTTCTTACTAATATTATAAATGTGAAAGTTTGTGAGGATGGATGGATGTTTGTTACTCTTTCACGCAAAAACTACTGAACGGATCTCAATGAAATTTGGTAAGTAGATAGTTGACATCCTGGAATAACACATAGGCTACTTTTTATCCCGGAATTCCCACGGGATCGGGATTTACGCGGGAAAAACCTCCCACGCGAACGAAGTCTCGGGCAAAAGCTAGTAATTATCATATTATGAAAAATAAAAAGTCTTGTCCATGAGTTCTTATCTCCTTTATATATACAGAGTGCCATATTTAAAGATGTTGTTTTGAGTCTGATACATGGTAACTTTTTTTATATAAATGGCGGCTTCAAATCTGTGATATGCTACTGCAAACATATAGGTACGACTTACGGCATAAAATCACTTTAGCAATTATGTATTTATTACTTTACTTTGGTTTTTTTTTAGTTTTCTAAATGTTGTCAAGTTTTTACGAAGATAAATAGACCTACTGACCGATTTAAGCCACAGCGGCCAATCTAAACGAAGATTAGCCATCAGCGCAGGAGATATTTTGGTGCACAAGTATGTGCGCACAGGTACATATGCACTCTGTGTTTCTTTATTTTCATTATCCGCTGGAAAGAGATCAGGCGTAGGGCAACCAGTTTAAAATGCGTTCCAAGGCACTGGGGTTATCTATAAATATTTGTACCGAGTCTGAACATTTATTTATTTATTTAAACTTTATGTACAATTGTATTACATGGGCGGACTTAATGCAGCAAGGCATTCTCTACCAGTCAACCTTTGGGTTAAAAAAACACACTGTGGTAGGTGTACGAGAAAATGGAATGAAATAATATTTTAATACTAATAAATATAATACTAATATATAATAATACTAATAAAATACACATAAATGCTAAAATGACAAACTAATAGATACGGTGCTTTATAATATTCTTTCTGAATAAGAGAGCTCAAAATAATTATGACAAAGACCAAACTAAGAATAACAACCCCTTAAGTAGTGGTTTTTAATTTTACGCTTAAAAGAAAATTTTGACTCAGCCTTCTTGATGTCAAGGGATAACAAATTCCAGAGTTTAATAGTAGAAATAGCGTAAGAATTAGATAGAAACCCGGTGCGGTGAGAAGGAATGTGAAGAAGTAAGTTTTTGGATGCGCGAAGGTTAAGATCATGAGAACTGCCCAACAATTTAAAATTTTGTTTTAAGTAAACAGGAGCACAAGGATCGTTCATAATAGTGAAGAGCATACAGAGGGATCTGAGGGATCTCCTTTGACGGATAGGCAACCATTTAAGCTGAGAACGGAAGGAAGAAATGTGATCATATTTTCGAAGACCAAAAATGAAACGAATACAGTTGTTGAGAAGTCGATCCAGTTCAGGTCGAACATTTGATATATTTTTATCAATTATTAATAATCAAGTCTTTTCTCAAAAATCGCACATGGAAAGTAGATTTTATGTAGTTATTGTATTCAAATTTGTTCTACAAATACCTACGTACAAGTATTTTTTGCATCCATAGCTCATTTCATAATAAAAGATTACCCTAGCAGTCGCCACTGTAATAGCATACTATGCAATGTCTCACAGAATTTCAGTTACAACAAAATTGTCAAAACGGTTTTCACCATGTTCTAAGCAAAGTTTAGCTCCGAACAGTAATATTTTTCTAACAAAATTGTGCTACTTACGCACAATTTTAGCGACTAGCATCCATTCAAACAAATGGTGAATTTATCAGCACATTCCCAAAGCTAACGAATTCCAAATAAAAACTAAAAAAGCTGGCCACTGATATTTTGAATTTATGGAAACCTTACTGAAAAAATACCATTCAAATTTTACAAACGCACGTAGAAGTTGATTAATTGATTTATGTTGAATTCAGTCACGGTCACATTAACTAATAGGCACGTACCAATTAGTTGAATAGTGAATGAATGGTGGACAGCTCACCCATACGCGCAAAACGTTTTAAGGCTCGAGCAGACCGGATGTGTATGCGTAGACGTAAGCGTAGACGTGCACCTGCCACTGAGTTAAATGTATGGAACTGTAAGTCGACGCGCACGTCTACGTTACGCAAGCGGTGTGTCCTGTCTCATACAGTTCCATACATTACAACTCAGGGGTAGGTGCACGTCTACGCTTACGTCTACGCATACGCATCCGGTCTGCTCGAGCCTTTAGGAATGCTATCATCGTGCGTACAGCTAAGGAGTAGAATTTCCTGCAGGAGTATGTCTATCAGGAAACAAGCTTCCAGATAGCTATAACCTGGGGATCTTTAAGTCAAGAATGAATAGGTTACTTCCAGGATAGCATGCTTAATCTTCGACAATATCATCGCTTACTAACAGGTGAACAGGTGCTCAAACGCAGGACAATCAATCATTTAAAAAAAATATTTAAAAATCTAAAAAACCTGACTGCTCAACTGAAATGCAAGAAACAAGCACATTTTTAACCGACTTCAAAAAAAGGAGGTTTGTAATTCGTCTTGAACTTTTTTTTTTATTTATTTATGTTACCTCATAACTCGGAGACGGCTGGACCGATTTGAAAAATTATTTTTGCGTTTGAATGGATATACTTTCTAGTTGGTCCCATTGTTATGAAATCAGGATCTGATGATGGGATTTTGGAGAAATCGAGGGCACTCTTCAAATATTATAGGCACACCTATAGCGTTTTGGGTATTTCTTATAGTATCTTGAGCAGTTGCTATCGAAAAGTACCATTTGGGGGAGTTGAACTGATGATGAAGACCACAGATGGCCATTGAAATTCCTCAATAATAAGTATTTTGTGGATTACGATTCGATTACTTGAGTACGGATGTTAAACACTTTATGCTCGTCACAATACACGGTGTTGTAGAGCTGATGGTCAAGGACCAGGAGAACTCCTCAAAAATTAACGGCTATGCATCGGGAAAAGCAATATTTTGTAAAAGGTGATAAGTTGTTGACATTATGGCTTTTGTAATTAGATAAATTACAAACCGACCCACTAAAAAGCGTGAAATATTTTTTTTTGCGCAAGATAGAACCGACTTCCATATCAAAACACTACAAAGCACTATAACTATAATTTCGGAAGGCGGTGTGAAAAAAAAAAGGAATTCCAAAACTAATAACACCGACTTCCGAAATTAAAGTTATTTTTGGCTTTGTAGTGTTTTGATATGGAAGTCGGTTCAATTTTTTGCAAAAATTTTTTTAAATAAAAATGTGCTTGAGCAGACAGGTGTTTTAGATTTTATAATTACTTTTTTTTCAACTTTTCAGTTATAATATTAATTAAAAAATATAAATTTTCCCGATCGTGTCACATTGGCACCCCACCGGATTCAGAAAGTGAAAAAGCTAAGTCAATATTTTTAAACTTATTCTTTGTATTATTTTTGCTAGTATTACACTAATGATAAACATGATATACCTGTTTGAAATCCTTGTGATAAGCCCTTTAATTTCATACCCATATTGTGGTATTCGAAAAAATATTATTTTTTTCACTATGTATAACTTACTTACCTATGTATACTTTTGCAGTCGGGTAAAAACAGGAAACCGTTTTTTAAACAAAACTAGCGTTGAGAAATCCAAAACAGACTATTTTGCCACAAAAGTTCTAACTAAAAGGAAAGAAAGAAGAAAATACATTATTTAAGCACAAACTTAAACGCACAAAGGAGCTTAACTAAAAGTACTAGCCCCTACCAACTTTGAATGGCTACCAAATAAATACACAAACCAACTTCATTTATCGTTCTTTCTACCTACAAAAACTAATTCAAATCCGTTGCATAGTTCAAAAGAAGTAAGTAGGGTAACAGAAAGACAGACAGTGACTTTCTTAAACTATTAAAAGATAAGATCTCTACAATCGACGGTTTTATATCAAAAAGCTATTTCTGCCAGACAGTCCTAGGATCGAAAATATCATTAAGAAAATTAGTGAGTAAAGTTAGAATTTCGTGTACTTATAATACCTACCAAACATCTAGCGAGGTGCCACGGAAAGTAGGTAAATTGCTTATTGAACGTTAGTTTTATCTTGTTATCTGAGATAACTTTTGCTCAGCTCGCTCGTTTTATCGTAGATTCCACCTATCGTATAAGGCGTTGAAGTTGAAGTATGGATTGAGCGAGTTCCAGTTTTTTACGAGTTCTTCTTCAACTTCTTCAAGGGAGGGATAATCATCAAACAACTACTCCCGTTCTGGGTGAATTGGAAGGGAGCATCATACTTCTACTGACTAAGAACCCCTTACAATACATGTTGGCCGAGCGTAGGCCAACGCGAGCGTTGGCAAATAGGTACAAGGCAAGAAATAATGTCCACACGTTCGACAAGTTTGTCGAACCCCAATGCAGACGGCCAGTGTAGAAGAGGGTCTGTAGAGCTGCCCACACGTTGGCCGAGCGCAGGCGTGCGCCTTTGATTTGTGACCAAAAACTGACACCGATCCGAAGTGAGGCACGTAATCACGAGGAACGGCGAGCGAAGACAAGTTGCACCAAATGAGCTCTATACATGTTGGCGCTGGCCTTCATTCGGCCAACTAGGCAAATGACACCGAGCGATAGCAAGACAAGGCAAATATACCGTCTATATGTTGGTATTGGCCTTCACTCGACAAAGCTCGGCCAACATGTATTGCAGGCTTTAAATATGATGGCCAGCCTTTTCCCAACAATATTGTGGAAGACTTAATGTTCTACATGGAGCGACTGCCTACCTAAACCATCGTAACCCAGTATCTGGGTAGCACGACACCCCTTGACAAGACTGCTGTCAGTTTTTCTGGCTTCTGACTACTCATAACGACTGTCAAAGATGTACAAATGACAGCCAGTGACACCGAGCGATAGCAAGACAAGGCAAATATACCGTCTACATGTTGGTATTGGCTTTCACTCGACAACGCTCGGCTAACATGTATTGCAGGCTTAACTGACTAATCTGAGAAATAAAACACTGTAACCAACTCAGATCTTTTAGAACCAATATACGAACAAAATATTGCTAAACATTTTGCAACACTCCGTCTATCCAACATGCCACCTCTTTCAAAAATCTTAATATGTTTATCCTTTTTCACAACTCAACGCGTTCCGCTTAAAATAATGGCTCTACAAAATATATGAGACCTCTCGCCCTTGCCTCTAGTATATAATTTATCACGCCAAAACTCCCCTTTAGAGCGAAATATTGGGGTACTGCTATTAAAAACCCTAATAGGAAATGATAAGACGATTCCCTTGACAGATTTCTAATTTATTTTCGGTTTAGAATTTGTAAAGCGTAATGTTGAAAGGGAATGGAGAAATTATTAAAATGTGGAATCGCTAATAATTAATTTCAAACTGATTGTGAACGACAAGAAGATTATAGATTTTACTCTGTGTGTCTCTCTAATCAATATTTTTGAAATATAAAGCTTTCAGCAACCCGAGTCGACGGCCTTAAAAAGTAGTCAACACTAATGACAGGGCTTGATGGGGCTTGACCTGCCGGGGTTGTGGTAATGTTGTAATTAGATACCACAGCCCTGATCGAAGAACCTTGTGACCTATCAGACTTGTGCTGACTAAAAACCCACCCTGGGTTTTTAGTCAGCACAAGTCTGATACTCTCTTTCACTCCAACGAGACCGAGAGAAGCATTATTTTGATGATTTTTCCTGGAAAAAAAAGACCCTAAATAAAGAATTACTCTATTCGCGAATGCAATGGAGGGTTACAACATTATTTCCTTGTAAATAGAACTTTAACACTAACATGACACTGTCTTCATTTTGGCTTATGTAAAAATCTGAATTGCTTGGGAAAGTACCAAGACGAGATTTCCCAATATTGGTGAGAGGCAAGCTGCTTTTCTACCTGGTGTAGGTACATTAGTTTTCCTTCTGCGAATTTGTCATGTCGCAGAAGGAGGCTGCGGAAAGGGAGGGGGAGATCTTGAGCGCTCTCCCGGCCCGCAGAAGGCACACCGGGCGTCGACAGAGGGCAGACAATGCCCTCTGGCGGCCCCCCTAAATGGGTCCAGGGATGGTGGACTTGGGGATGCCCGCCGTCCCCTATAACACGAGACTCGAGATGGCGGCGCGTGCCCTTCTCAGTAGTTACAGGGGGAGCAAAACACCCCGCTTAAAGAGATGGGGCCCGCGGAGGCGGGCCGGCACTAGTCGGGGGCCGCGTTGAAGAATACTTATGTGTTCCCGCAGCCCCCGGCGCACGTGTACGAGGGAACACGTGGTAGTTTTAGTCAGTATGAGTCTCACAGACACCTTCGCCCGCCCCAGGGCGGAGGACATCCATGAAGATTTCTTTCCACCTCGGAACGAAAAAAAATATTACATTAGTTTGAAATACACTCATTGTCGAAATACCCAAGTATAGTGTTTGTAAGTCCCATACATTCTCCATGTTTCGACAATCGTTTTTAGCTTATTACTACTAGTTCGGAGCGTATATTATATTATTATTTTTTATTCTGGAAGCGTCCACTATTGACCTCGATCTAGCCCGATGGTAAGCGATAGATGAGGTCTACGATGGAACGAGCGAGCCCAGAAGATGTTCGTCCATTCATGCTATAAAAGTACTAAAGGTGGCAAGGAACGTAGCAACTGGCAGAGAGTTGCACATCTTGGCTACGCGCACGATCTTAAACCCTGCTTCCGACAATGGTAGGCAAGTATTTTTATTTTTGGTCAACTATAAAATTATTTACACCTCGATGGTCTCATGGCTGCAACCGCATCTGCTAAGCATGAGGACTCTGGTATGATTGGTATAGTAGTAGTATATGGTCGGGCAAAAAATGCTATTGGGTTTACTATAAGACACTACATAATATAAAGCTTAAGCAGATGAGATTAAATTGTATATCTATTGTTTTTATTGTATTACATTGTATACGTATTTGATTATAACGAACGATTGCGATAAGTGTTCACACTACTGAGTGAACCCATGAATAATTTACTAACAAGGCCATGTAAACAAAGTTTTTATTTTAAAATTGATTATTTGTATAAATGTGTACTATTTCTCTCAATATATTGTGTAAAAGCAGACGCGATCCCCATCTACGTTTACAATATTATTGTTATGATGATTTCATTGCCTTTTATGTGATAGCTCGCAGATGTTGCTACATTGACTACTATGAGTTTGTATTCTACATATATTTTAATTTGAAATTACTTTTCCTTTCATAGTTTTCTTGTAGTGTGGTATCAACAGTTTTAAATATAATATATATGTTCGGCTTGTATTCTTATTTTGATTTTTTTTTTGTCAGTAAGATATCTAAATAGATAGATATATTCTTTATTGTACACCATAACAGTAAAAACAAAATTATGGACTTGACAATTAGTCAAGTTGTAAGGATTTTTGCATTCAGTTGCAATCTGCCACTGTCACATTTCTCATATCTCATGATCAGCTAGAAAAGAGTTGATGATCCTCATTTAGCTAATCATTATATACGACTTTATATCGGAACGAACCTTGTCAATAAAGTTACTTTACATAAAAAACCCAACCCAAAAGAGGCAATGATTTCTTTAAGAATGACCTACTAGATTTCAGTTTCATAAATAGAAAGCTGTTCTTAAAACATTCCTTATATCCATATTTGCTGGTGGCATTAATTTCAAAATCAAATAATACTGTCCAAGCGTTGAATCATCTAGGCCTCTCAGATTTTTATGATTGTCACGAGATGATATTACGTCATTAGATTGTTTGGGCAACATAATATCACGAAAAACAAACTAATTCAACTTGAAATTAAGGATATTATAAATATGCCATATGACTCACCCTATACAATCGTATCCTACATTTAACACTTGCAAAAAATATATAATCTGGATTAGCGATTTTTCTGCGGTTACGATGCCATGGTTACCTATTCCCATGTATTATGTAGACTCTTCGTATATTTTTGTCTATCTATTAACAAGTTACACTGGCACAGAGTGCACTGTAAATAGCCCAGCTTTCAGCTCAACGTTCCAGAGCTGCATCAATCGTTAGCCACGCTCAATCTACTACTAGTTTCAAAACTGATAGGTTACTACACTACTGCATGCTTCGGGGGAATCAGAAGGGCAAGTCTAAACAAAACATGTAATATTACACAGATGTAGTTTGTAAACCGCTTTACGATTTTAATACAAAAATAAAAACTTAAATAATTCTCATTAAACCTATACGTGTGGGATGTCTATAGATAGATCTTTAAAACAATATTGAGATTTCTAAAACCATTCTTCAATTTTGAGTTGATTGACTTTGAGAGGTTTTTACTCCCTCAAACTATTAAAATAATAAAGTGAAGAATCTAAAAAAACTTTTTAACAAAAAATAAACCGACTACCGAAATTAAAGTTATTTTTGCCTTTGTGGTGTTTTGATATGTAAGCCGATTTTATTATTTGTTAAAAAGTTTTTAACACGCGTTTTAGTGGGTCAGTTTGTAATTTATCTAGTTACTAAAGCCAAAATGTCAACTACTTATCACCTTTTACAAAATATTACTTTTCCCGATGCAGAGCCGTTCATTTTTGAGGAGTTCTCCTGGTACTTCACCATCAGCTCTACATCACCATATGCATTCTGATGAGCATAAAGTGCTTAACATCCATATTCAAGTAATCGAATCACAATCCACGAAATACTTATTATTGAGTAGTTTCGTTGTCCATCTGCGATCTTCATCATCAGTTCCACTTCCCCAAATGGTGCTTTTCGAGAGCAACTGCATAAGTTACTCTAATAAATACTAAAACGCTACAGTTGTGCCTATAATATTTGAAGAGTTCCCTCGATTACTCAAGGATCCCATCATTAGATCCTGATTTCATAACATTGAGCGTAACTAAAAAGTATACCCTTTCAAACAAAAAAAGAATTTTCCAAATCAGTCCAGCCGTCTTCGAGTTATGAGGTAAAATACATTAAAAAAAATAGTTCAAGACGAACTGAGAACCTCCTCCTTCTTTGAAGTTGGTTAAAAAATATACATGCTGTAGATCTTAATAAAAAATAAAAAAAATAGTTTGAACGAGATAAGTAAGCAGTTCTCCCCGTGCTCTTCCCGTGTCAGTAAGACGAGCACAAACCCTTCCTTCTTTCAAAAACATGGTAAAAGATCTCTATTTCTATCTTTAATTTGTTACTCTTTCTGTATGTTTTATTTAATTCTGTTATGGTGTACAGTAAAAAGAATATGTATCTATCTATAACACATTTTCCAAAACCGCGAATATAATATTTTAATTTATACAAACACTATGAAAAATAAAGTAATGTTTTGCTTAGCTATGCTTGCTGCTACGATACCTTTCATGGGCGAGTCAGAATCGCATTTGGTCACTTTTTTCTTACAAGGTTTGGCTTGTTGGTATTTTGCTCTTATATTTGGTACTGCTAGTTACGGAAAAGCCACGGTGATCGAACTGCAAATCATACATCGAGGATTTTGGGAACGACCCAGTTTTAGGGATATGTTGTATGTATCAATGTAGTATGTATCAATCTAGTAGCTTCATTGATAGCAGACTACATGTGTGTGTACATATTGTATATAGCCAGAAACTGCGTTTATGAAAACGGATTAAATCCTTTAGATAACCTCCTATAGAGCGGATTACGCAGAACTATTAAGATAGCTCGAGTTAGACTCATTGAAGCGACAAAAGACTCTTATCGATATCTCAACACTTTTTTAAATTGTTAATGGCATGACATCAACTCCAGATCTCCTTGACAAGATCTTCTTCTCCCAAACTTGCAATCCAAGCGTCCCTTCATAACATTTGGCACAATCCCATGTCGTACAATCTTAGGCCAAAATTCTCCCTTAAACAGGATGCTGGCTTCTTATAACAGAGCATGCTCCATCGACAACGGTATGGATATTTTTTGACAGTTTACCACATTTAAAAAATTAAATTAATAATGTTGACTTGTGATCAGCTGATCACAAGTCAACATTACTAATTTCTAATCATACACTTAAGAAAGCAGCTGCTTTCGTAAGTGTATGATGCTTATTATTTTAATTTTAGTTTGGTACATTGTGGAAAGAGATCATAATAGTCCAACATTGCACCAGTTACTTATGTCCTAGGTTTTCTGTGAGCCGTGCTATTGCCATTACCATTTAACAGCTGATTCAAACATTAAAATCATCACCTACTTAGCCTTTTCCTTATTATGCGTCCAGTGCAACCAGATGTATATCTACCTTTTAAAATTTTCTTAATTCTGTTTTTTATTTTATCTTCCTAACGTAGTTAGAAGGAGATTGAGAGAGAGAGAGAGTCAGAGAACCGTTATAGAAGATACTGTTATCTTAATTATGTATAATGATTTTTATTTCTAATATTACAATTATTATTATGTGATTTCATGACGCTTCTTTCGAATTATTAACAAATAACTCTACAAATAAATGGTAGCCCTAAAATCCTAATGGATGCTGAACAAAAACATCATATGAGGGATGAGATTATTCTTCAAGAACAATTTAATTACGCGCCTAGTTGGATTAAGCGGAATTGTTCACTATGAATAAATTTTAACTTTCAAATTCCCTTGCCTACTGTTGTTTTAAAGATACCGACATTGTTAGACGTTAACTCTGACTTTTTATCTACATTGTGGTTTTGTTGTCTTAAGTTATTATTAAGACTGAGAAAAAGAGCACACTTTTTTCACTGCCTCTAAGATTTTAACCTTTTTTTTTTCTCAGGGTGGGAAAACCATCGAATGACTTCTCCCGCTCTGGGTGGAGGGGAAGGGAGTGTCAGACTTCTAATGACTAAAAACCCACCCTGTTCCTTCAGCTGCCCTTAAGTTCCGGGGCCACGGTATCTCGTTAGAACATTCCCGCAACCTCGGCAGACAATGGCCCTATAGGACCCCGTCACCATTGCTGACAGCTCTTTGAGGCGCGCGTGGAACAGATCGTGCCGCCGACCCGATAAGATTGTAACCTAGCTTCTAAAATTCAAAATATAATGATTGTTTGTTTTTTATATCAGTATGGCAGTTGTTACGGGCAGTTAGAAGAGAAAAAAATCTGACATCAGTCATGCCAATCCAATGGGTATCATGTTACACATACTCGCTTGTGAAAGATAGTTAGGCCGTCGCACCAAATATGTATTCCACCAAATATGTATTCCAAATTTGTATTCCACCACCAAATATGTAGTCCATGTACTCAGCTGCATCCAGTTAGATTATAAGCCCAAACCAACATAGTTGGGAAAAAATAAAACAAAAAAATAAATACAATAAATAATAATATTTATTGACATAAACTAAAAATTACATAAATACCAAGCAGATGATGACGTATCATAAATTCACGCATGGTTATCGGCTAAAATAAAAAATACATAAATTTTCGGATTCTGAACATTAGAAATGAAAAGTTTTTCTTATTTAAGTTTAACAAGTTTTTTCGTGTAAAACCACTATTGGACTAGTTCTTTACTTTGAATTCCCAATAAGATGGTTTATTCGATAGTTGAGATAATTCTTTCAATCTTCCAAGTCTGACAACATGAAAAGATAATCTATACTAATATTATAAAGCGGAAAAGTTTGTTTGTTTGTTTGTTTGCTTGAACGCGCTAATCTTCGAAAGTACTGGTTAGATTTGTATGCAATTTGGTATGGAAGTAGCTTGAAGCTTGAGGAAGGTTATAGGCTACTCTTTACGCGACTGCAAAAAAGGAGAGTTATGTTTTTACCGTGATATAATCCACGGGAGCGAAGCCCCGCGTGAGTACTATAAAAAATAAAACGGCAAAATGTGAGTTAGATTCACAAACAAATGTTTTAGTAACGTTTTTAAGCTGATTTAGAATCCGTTTTCTGTAAGTAAAATCAAATGAAGCAGCCAAAATGGAAAAGTCTGACAGACCGCTGGGTGAACATTGGTGATCGCGATCTTCAGTCATGAAAGATTGACTACAGAAAGAGAGAAATAAGTAAAGCTATTTTCTAAATGTTTCTTTTTGTATTTGTTCTTCTTTTTTATTTGATTTTCTTTTTTTATTTATTTTAAAATTATTAATCAAAAGAAACACCTATCATTAGTTAATAATTATAATAAAAATTCTGTAGTACCTTTTTAATCTCGCTATTTGACGTCAAAAAGAGAGCTCGTATACTGAATCCTCGAATGAAATGAGGCAATACATGTATGTCCAACATTTTAAAGCAGCTTGTCCAGTCGATTCAAAGTAAATTACCTATAACAGATACACGAGTGACCCTCCAAGGCTTCCGTTATTCCATTCTAACGAACAGAACCCTAAAAACAAACTCGTAACTTCAATCTACACACATCGGTATCAACTCTATCCAGATGTCATTTTTCATGCGGAGTAACAGCTTTCAACCCTGAACATATTTGCTCGATAATACTTCACAAACTTTGTACCAGTATAGTTCTTTACTCTATGAAATCGATACCGAAACGTTTTTAGTTTAAGAGATGGAAACGATCGGGGTATGAAGGAATTTGGTGCAGAGTATTTATGCTGCAGGTTTTTGTTTCAAAGTGGTTTTA
This sequence comes from Tholera decimalis, assembly GCA_943138885.2. Taxonomy (NCBI): domain Eukaryota; kingdom Metazoa; phylum Arthropoda; class Insecta; order Lepidoptera; family Noctuidae; genus Tholera; species Tholera decimalis. Next base: position 18,033,678 of record OW964573.2, on the reverse strand, counting down.
AAACACATACATAACTACACGCCCTTTGTGATTATTCTATTTTGTTAAATAGACGGTTTTGTGTTAGTGCGTTTTTTTATACATATACCTAATGCATCAAATGCCGCGTTGGTCTAGAAGTCGCAAGAGCACTGTTGAGCAACATGAGGTCTCGGATTGGATTTATCTCACCTGATGGTAAGTAATGATGTGGTCGAAGACGAACCACGCTTACCTAGAAATAACCTATTCACTCTTAACTTAACAGGAAACACAGACTCCGGCAGGGAATAAATTACTTATCAAATGTTAACTCTTAATATTTTCCATTTTATTTCTATAAAAACTCGGAATGACAATGAAAGACAGTTTAAAGTCTTAGAGATCGGAATATAAAGACTGTGAAAATTAGTAGACTCATAGCTATGAGTGGTGATGCAGTGGTTACGAGTCGATATGACTTACTAGTTGTAGGCATTGAGATAATATGTACTAATACCTCAATGGTTGTAGGTCGTTTATCATTACCATTGCTCTCAAAACGATGACGTAAAACATTTTGACGTATCTGACATGGCCTAGGAACAAAAATATGAGGTTATGTGATATCCACCGGTTGAGATTAAGACCTATTCCCTCTCATACAGAGGACACCTGTATGCCAGCAGTGGACATGGTATAGGTTGGTTTTATATTATTGGATATATTTGAGTTATATAGTATTGTCTGAATTCTTACAGGGAGTGCTGTTTTGTAAACTTTTTGTGGTGCAAAATTACCAAGATGAAGTCAAAACGAAGTGTGATGTCGATGCGTTGAATCGACTTTGAAATAACTGTCACATTTTATCTTACCATGAAAACTTTGCCGAGGTGATCACGATGTTTTCCTGTATTCCTGTTCCTGTTTTCAGTGTTGTGTTCAGTTCTTTGTTTCCTGTATTCAGTGAAGTGACAGTGCACTTTACGCTCAGAAAATCTCTTTCATGGTGAGATATTTATAGAACCGAACGGCCCTTTTTTGGTCGGAGGTAACCTTCAAAAGACGCTCGATTTGGCTATAACAACGAGTATGCAGGTCTACTAGATTTTGCTACCGGTTTCGCTCACATATTTTTCGATAGTTCTTTTCGATATACATAATGTATATCGAAAAGAAATATCGAAAAATAAGGTCTTATCAAAAACGTTAAAGTCTGAAAATGTGTAGGCCATAGTTAAGGTTAGACTAGTGAACCAAAAACTATGATCCAATCGTCCAAGTTCAGAACAGATTATAAGGACGCACCTTCAGTTTATCTCTAAAAATATGTGTAACTTGTAAAATTACCCTAGGTATAAGATAAGCATTCTAGTAAGTCTATTATGATTTAAGTTAATACTATTGGTAAAGGCTGTGTCTATAGTTTCTTAATACAACTCTTGTAGGGTCTTTACACCTTTTAATGATGATAGTTTTGAGTGATACGCAGGAATACGTAATAATAAGATTTATTGATTGATAATTAATTGAATGATAATGAGTGCACGCGATTTGAATGATATTTGTGTACTAAAGTATAGACTACGCGTAGCAATTAAAGTGCTGACACAATGATGTCAAATTTGTACGTGTTTACACTGTACAACTCTCTTATCACAAGTCTGCTGAAAGAATTCGGTTTAAAGAAATTTATTTCTCAAAAAGAACATACAAAGTTCACTTAAATATGAGAAACTTAACATTAAAAAAGATCTTAAATTAAATTAAATTAATTAATTAATTAAATTGCATTTTTAAATAGCACAATCTTTTCTGTCTTTTCTCTATATTTGGTTTTGTTAAGTATCATGTGTACACATACAAAGCTGTTTGGATTCCAGTATGTAGGGTTTTCCGCAGAGCGAGAGGGAATGGGATGCGGTCACCTCCTTCTGAGGAAAACGAAAACGAAAGAGGAGGCCGGACGCGCGAGGGAGAGGCAACTCTCTTCCTCGCACCCCAGCCGCCGCGGGAGACGCCCCAGGCGTCGGGGATCGCGAGTCGATTTCCGGCCACCGCGCCGTAGGCGCGGGCCTGCGGACGGCGAGCAGGAGTCGCTCACCATCCGGTAAGGACCAGGCCCGGGTCGGCGGCGCGTCGTGTTCCACGCGCGCCTCAAAGAGCTGTCAACACCAGTGACGGGGCCTCATAGGGCCATTACCTGCCGGGGTTTGCGGGAAAGTTCTATCGAGATACCGCGGCCCCGGAACTTTAGGGCAGCCGAAGGAACAGGGTGGGTTTTTATTCAGTAGAAGTCTGACACACCCTTACGCTTAACCCAGAGCGGAAGAAGTCATTCGATGATTTTCCCACCCAGAAAAAAAGTATGTAGGGTTTTCATTTTAGAATACATAAATAATAATGCGCAAAAACCTACTCAAATCAATAAAACTTTTTAGAAACGCAGTGAAATAAGTTGCAAATCATTTTGAAAGTATAAAAAAGTAATAAAAAACAAATAAACGAGTTAGGGCAAGTGTCAATAGTGGGTAACGACAGAAAAAAAGCAGTTTGCAATACATCTTTGGAAGTTTTTTTGGAGTGGGGTTACAAAACTAGCGATTTTTGGCACTAGCGGTATTTGTACTAAAATACTTATGAAGTAGAATTTAGAAGCAGTTAGTTCTAACAAACGGACTGTATAAAAATTGAACGGTAGCTGCAAAGACCCCCAGGCTATAACTTTCAGGAATCACAGTAGGTGAAAACAAATTATATTTTTAAGTTCCAGTTCCATGTATGTGGAGTATTTTTAAGATTTTATTTTTGTATAAAATCGTAAAGCAGGTCATAAAATACGTCCACCTGCCAAGTTTTAACTCTTTAATCTTAATCATTTCGGAATAAAATGGCTGTGATGTACAAAAAGACAGACATGACGAATCTATAAGAGTTCCGTTTTCTTGCTATTCAGATACGGAACCCTAAAAAGTGGCGATAGCCACCACTCCGGTGGCTATCGCCACTTTCATAGCCACATGCAACAGCTCCCAAAGTTGCTATAAAAGTGTTGGACCAATCAAACAGTCAAACTGTATCGCCAAGCGAATTTGTTTCCAAATATTGAAGTTTGCCACCAGAGGACACTATAGGCCGGTCGAGAAACTTATCACCAAGGGTGATATTGGTTTATGGGAAAGTTCAATAATATTTTGTATTATATGAGAAGATAGGAGATTATTGGAGCGGGTATATGTGTGGATGGGATTTCTGCAAGATCAGATTTTTCTTGTTAACCCCTCCAACTAAGCTAAATATGTTATTAATCTTACTTCTTTCAATAATAATCAACCATTTCATAACTATTAAGACTTCTAATCTTATCGGATGCAGCTAGGTTCCCTAACTTTACATATATTATAAATAGTGTCTGCCTGGATCCCTATTTTTCAATTTCCAAATTCACCTTGGCGTGTATGATGAGAAGTTTGAGGTTGATTTTACATTTTGTTTATTTCAATGTGATCAACTGTATTAGCTTATTATACAACGTGTAATTTAAAGGGTATACATACCAAGTGCATGGCTTCTATGGATGATAACAAACGATATGGCAAGGGTTTTGTAATCCTAAGTCTACGTTCCTATGTAGAACTTATTACAAATACCAATAGAATGATACCATATACCGAATTTTTCAAATTAAGATGAACGAAGAGAATTATAGTGTTATAGGTAAGTGACGTGATAAGTTATTGACCCTCGTAGTGCTGTGACACGTTTGTTATGATTGGTATTCAAGAAATATATGAAACCGATAATTTGGTATCAATTCTTTGAGTCAGTTATTTTGAGCTGAAACTGTGCATAGAGTCTCCATACCAGATGTTGTCTTCAACCCTTTTGGATAGATATGGGGTTTCCGTTACACATTGTATATAATACATGCTATATCGAATAAAAAATATTTAATTTATATTTGTTAATTTTATCTTGTATGAATACTCAACATTGTTTTGACTTTTGAAACTGCATACATCATCTCGTAATTTCGAACAAAAATGTTTCAATAACATAATTGGAAAGGTTTCAATTACATTTTAAAATACTTTCGTGTTAGAGTTTAACATATTCATAATCCATCATTTTTTAGTCAATATTTCAAATACATTTCAGTTTTCCATTTAAGTTTCATTCAATTTATGTTTACTTGATAAATAGCTGCCTATCGGGGAACAGGCAATTTAATGTAAGTTAAAGTTTATTGCTAGATCATGACTTATGGCTTTTGCTGATATGTATAGACTTTAAGACTAATGCATGAGAAAAACTAAATCATCGTACAACACCCCGATGTTTGTAAATGAAATATCACTCAATTTGGTTGGAAATTTCAAACTTACTCATTAAAACACACATGATTCTTTAACAGGCCAGACTATCTTTCATCATAATATAAGCTCCCAAAAAATTTTACGTACATTAAAATTATTTTGGAAAAGTATTTTTTTTCTTAAAAAGTTCGTACCCTGTTTGGCAAAAAACGGCTGACGTGTTATTTCCATCAACACTACTACTCTCAAAACATGAATGAAAACGTCGTGAGGGATCATAACCTAGGCCTGAAAAATCCGAGAACACGAAAGATCCATCAAACGCTTGATGGATCTTTCGTGTTCTCGGATTTTTTCGGCTTCAGATAGAATGAACTGTAATCCACCACTTGAGTCCAGTGACTCACGTGGTGGGTTACGGTTCATTCCATCTGACAGAGAGAAAGTCTATTCTCTAGCAGTGGGAACATTGCAGGCTACTTGTTTTACGTTTTGTGTATGTACTTTTTACAAAGAAGACAAACGATTTTGAAATTCGGCGTGTCGGATATTATTTCTTTGTTATTTAACGCTCATTTAAAACAAATATATTACTTCTTATAATTTTTTTAATCTAACATGGTCACTAACAGTATCAAAAGAACTTAAAACGGGATATTTACTATCTTCACTCCGTTCAAGAAAGTCTCTCAGATGCTGCGTTCACCGAAGGACAACTTCCCTCTAGAAAAACCCGGTGTCTATAAAGTGGACTGCAGCTGTGGAAAGTCGTACATCGGTCAGACAAAACGTACCGTTGCTTGCAGAATCTTAGTATTATATTTATATAGTGTGTATATGTTGTGTGGTACGAGTAAGATTCGTACGATATTACCATTAAAATTATCTGTAGTCAGAGTATATCTAAAGATAATTCCAATAAGTTTAAATTGGCTATCATCAGTAGGTAGCATTTATTTTGGGCTCGTGGGAATGTTCTAATGTGATACCGCGGCCCCGGAACTTAAGGGCAGCTGAAGGAACAGGGTGGATTTTTAGTCAGTAGAAGTCTGACACTCTTCCGCTGGGCTCCGAGGGGGAGAAGTCATTCGATGATTTTGCCAACCAGAAAAAAAAGTTTGCATTCATTTTAATAACGTTTTTCATTTGTGATGTTCTTCATCGTAACGTAATCATTCTGAGAGCAAATACTGGATATTTTTATTTACGAAAACACTAAAATCATTATGTAAAATTTTGTCGAATCGAATCGAAAAGGTGTTGCGTTGCATGTCACAGGTCAAATCCCGCACGCGACCAATATTTGTATGGCATGTAGATTATTTTTATTTTATTTTACTTTATTGGGACATTACTACATATATAAGTGTGACGAAACAAAATATATGACGAGGTAAACGTGTAACCCACATCAATGTCCACGGAATAATGTTATAAGGATAAATTTAATGCTTGCGTTGTTATTACAGAAAAGTAAGAAGTATCAACTCGTGCGTATTTTGATTTAATGGGTGTTCATGTATGTATGTTCATATATTTTTTTAAACGCATCCATGATACAGGAGTAATTCCTATGTGGGAAGACTTTTTTATTTTAATTGAAAATAAATAATTAAGAAAGGACGACATATGCTTATAACAAACATGATAAAAAGTGCAACCGAATTTCTAATCTCCTTCATTAATAGAAGTTGATTAGAAATCTTCATAATGAATATTTTTATTTATTTTTGCTAAAGTTAGGTTATGTATTTGTATTTGTCATTTTTCGATCAATGTCTTATTATGTATTTGTCATTTTGATTATTGATGAATAAATAATTGTTAATTAATTAATTAAATAACATAATGTAATTGCATAATTTAATTTTTAATTGTCTGTTAGCTATACCTAATTACTATAATTGTTAAATAATTTATTTAAACATTTTAATGCATGATGAGGTCTCCTATAATTGAAGAAGAACAATGTTACCTATAAAAATCTGTATATTTTATTGTTTTAGCTTGTAAGGTGTATTCTTTGTTGGAGATCCAAATTAAATAAATAAATGAAGCAAAAAAAGCATCAACAAGAGTAAGTCCCCAAACAGTATGAAAATAAAAACAAGTTACAAGCTGTTCAAATTGGACTCTTGGTGACTTGGCAGTGTTCCAATTTTAAAACTGTAAGTCAAACTTACAAACAAAATACCACTTTGTATAGAATGTTAATGTCCGTTTCTTTAGACTATCATTGTTAATGGCAGTGAGCCAGCTAGGTTCACAAAAAGTGTATAAACATGTGTTTTGATTTTACACTTACTGTGCCCCCTACTTCTTGCGCATGGGTGGCTTTTCCGATCCTGTGGAAATTCCGTGATAAACGGTAGCTTTTTAACCAACTTCAAAAAAAGGAGGAGGCTCTCAGTTCATCTTGAACTTTTTTTTAATGTATGTTACCTCATATCTCGAAGACGGCTGGACCGATTTAGAAAATTCTTTTTTTGTTCAAAAGGTTATACTTTTTAGTTTGTCTCATTGTGATCACGTTAGGTTCTCATAATGAAATCATGGAGAAATCGAGGGTACTCTTCAAATATTGTAAACACCTATAGCGTTTTGGGTATTTCTTATAGTACCTTATGCAGTTGCTCTCGAAAAGCACCATTTGGGAGAGTGAAACTGATAATGAAGAACACAGATGGCCACCAAAACTACTCAATAATAAGTATTTCGATTACTTGAATATGGATTTTAGGCACTTTAGGCACTTTATGCTCGTCACAATGCATATGGTGAAGAACCTGGAGAAGTCCTCAATAATTTACGGCTCTGCATCAGGAAAAGCAATATTTTGTAAAAGGTGATAAGAAGTTGACATGTTGGCTTTTGTAACTAGATGAATTACAAACCGACCAACAAAAAAGCGTGAAAAAACTTGTCGGTGTTGAAATGAAATGAAATGAAATTAAATATTTATTTTGTAAATTGGTTATAAATAACACTTTTACACGTCATGTTTTTTTGCGTGTTAAGTTTAGCTAGATGAGGCCGGTATTTCCTAACTGACTACTCTGAGAAGAAACACCGAAACAAACTCAGAGGTCATAGTCTCTTTTAAAGTCCAGACAATTTGTATTTTTATATGAGAAGCATGTAGGTTCATGTCTGTGGTATTCTTTTGAGAAAATAACCACGCAAATTTGAGCGGCCCTGTCCAGACAGTGCAAGCATTTGTCAGTTATCGTGTAGCTCAACTTAGAACTTAAGGAGCTCAACAATTTGACAAAAAATACCAACGGACATTTGGGTAGGCCACACAAGTACTCAAACTGCTTGACATCATTAAATAAATTATAGTCAAAGTAAAAACAACGAAGAAAGAATAACCTACATTGTCCTCACATTAACAATAATGAAATAATTATGTTAAAAAAAAACAAAAACAATAAATAGCTATATACAATACTTAACAAAACAAATATTTTAATCAATAAAAAATAAATCAACTATCAAAATTTTAAAAATAAAAAATGCTCACGTATAATTATCACTGGAGCAGCTCATTCCCAAGCCTTCTTGTCCTCAATATGATCTTTAACAGTGTAAAACGCTTTCTGACATAGCTTACGTTTTATAAATAATTTGAATTTATTAATACTTAGTTCTTGAATATGGCTAGGAATTTTATTATAAAAACGTATACATTGGCATCTAAACGAACCACCTATTTTTTTTAACCTTGTTTTAGGAATGACATATGTGTCTTTGTTCCTTGTATTTACACTATGAATATCACTGTATTTTTTAAACAGATTAATATTTTTGTGTGCATACAAGAGATTCTCATAAATATACTGAGATGGCACAGTCATAATATTAATCTCTATAAATTTGTCTCTTAAGGAGTGCTTGGGACTTAATTTATAAATTGCACGAATGGCCCTTTTTTGTAATACAAATATTGTGTGAATGTCGGCTGCATTTCCCCAAAGTAAAATGCCGTATGACATCACACTGTGAAAGTAACTAAAGTAGACTAAACGTGCTGTTTCGATATCAGTTAATCCACGTATTTTTCTAACGGCATATGCTGCAGAACTTAACTTTTTTGACAATTTATCTTTATGGGGGCCCCACTGAAGCTTCGCATCCAAAGTTATGCCCAAGAATACTGTGGTATCTTCGGGTTTCAATATTTCGCCCTTTATTGATACACTAGTATTCACTTGTCTAACATGAGGTAATGTAAATTTTAGACATTTGGTTTTTTTCTCATTAAGAAGAAGATTATTAACATTAAACCAGCTAACTACAGTTGCAAGGGCTCTATTTACTTCTTCAATAACTTGCTGTTGACGTTTAATTTTAAATAAAAGAGAAGTATCGTCAGCGAATAACACTATGTCATGATTTTTGATCAGGTACGGCAAATCATTTATATAAATAAGAAACAAAAAGGGACCTAAAATTGAGCCTTGGGGGACCCCCATCTTGACCACAGATCCCGGCGATCTTTTGCCGTTCATATCGACTCTTTGAATCCTTTCACTCAAGTATGAGGTTAAAAGATTCAGAGAGGAGTCCCGGAATCCGTAGTGGTGCAGTTTCCTGATTAATGTCTCATGGGGAACACAGTCAAATGCCTTAGACAAATCGCAAAAACTGCCCAACACATCGCACTTATCTTCCCATGCATTATAAATGTGTCCTAAAAGTTCAACACCGGCATCAGTTGTTGAACGACCCTTTGTAAAACCAAATTGTTTATTATGTAGAAATTTGTGTTTATTAAAATATCTTTGCATCTGCATTAGAATAATTTTCTCAAAAATTTTACTGAAAGTGGGCAGTACAGAAATAGGTCTGTAATTAGTAGGGTCAGATGTACTACCCGATTTAAATAGTGGGATTATTTTACTTTATTTCATTAGATCAGGAAACTCACCACAATCAATACAATTATTAAATATAACAGCTAATGTAGGAGCAATAATGTGTATAGTTGACTTAGTAACTTCAACAGAATTACCCCACAGGTCTGCAGTCTTTTTCATATTCAAAGAATTAAAAGTTTTAATGATGTCATTAGAAGTAACATATTGGAATTTAAACTCTGAACTACAAACTGGAACATTTTTTTTAAGTAATGTTTCTGCAGCAATGGGACATGATTTTAGCGACTTGGTTGTCGATACGGGAATGTCAGTGAAAAAATTTTCAAATTCTGTGGCGAATTGCGAATCTAATGTTATTATATTATCATCAATAGTGAGGGTGTAATCACTATTTCGGTTGCAAGACCTTCCCGTTTCGCTTTTTATAATATCCCAAGTCGTTTTAATTACATTACTACTATTTTTAATTTTAGAACTCAAGTAGCGAGACTTGGCAATATAACAGACTTTTTTAAATAATTTAGAGTAGTTCTTGACATATAAATTAAATTCTACCGAGTTAGTGTAAGTCCGCTCTTCATAGATTTCATAAAGCCGATTTATACTTTTATAAATACCAGCAGTGGCCCAGTCACTGAACGAAGTGTTACTATTTACTGAAGCAATTTTGGGAATAAATGTGTTATCAAATTGTTGGCAATATATTTTGAAAAAATCATTATAATGTTTATTAGGGTCCTCATTAGTTAACAAACAGGGCATTTTATTTAAGAGTTTAGTTTTGAATGCTTCCAGGCGATATTTAGTTTTTGGATTTACAGTGATATTCTTTTTTAACATTTTATTGACCTTTTTTGGTAATGTAATTAATTGCCCACAATGATCAGAGTCTATTAAATTAATAATTTTTTTGTGAGTCGGTACAACATCCGTAAAAATATTATCTAAGCAAGTTATTCTAGTAGGCTCCATAAATAGGTTTACAAGATTGTATGATTGGAATAAACTAATAATGTTAGAGCTCAAACCAGAATTTTCTAATAAATTAACATTAAAATCACCACAAACAATGACATATTTACTTGAGTTACAGATTTTATGCAAAACTTCATCCATTACTTTTTCAAAACAATCGTACAATCCTGAAGGTGGTCTGTACACACTTAATATAATAAACTGCTCCAATTCAATACAGGCTATTTCAATAGATCGTTCAACAGAGAGGCTCACAATATCCATTCTGTTCTTGAATTTAAGATTATTACTTATTAAAATTAAAGAGCCACCATGTATAGCATTTACTCTGCTGAAAGAACTACCAACCTGGTAATTATTATAATTGAAAATAAATTGATGGCTTTGAAACCAATGTTCAGTTAGGCAAAGAATATCAATATGGTTAAAATTAAGAAAAAACTCGACTTCTAACTCTTTGTTTAAAAATCCTTGAATATTTTGATGTACCAGGTTAATAGTATTTATTGATTTTAAAACTATATTTGTGTCCTCTTTGCAGTTTAAAAGTTCATTACTGCTAGAGATTCCCTCGGTTGTCAAAATTTCTAATTTAAATTCTCAGTAGTAAAATTGTTTGCAACCAAGCAATTGGTTGAGTTATGTAAACTGTCACTGCAATAATTAATTTCAGTATTATTAGATACCCTAGATAATACTGAATATTCACTTAACCTAGGATCAGTAAAATTATCAATAAATGAGTGTTTATTGTATGCTAACAAAGTAGCCAATAAATTTCGACTTTTTTGGGAAGATACATATATTCCCGAATCAAAACAAAATCTCTAACAAAATTTTTAGTATCAAAATACAATAAATGGTCACTATGACGGCATATTAACATATGCATCAAATTATTAAGGCTAAAAATATATTCATATTCTATATATGTCAAATTATTAGAATAAGGCAATGCATATAAAATTAAATTAAAATTAAATTAAAGTGCCAATACCATTAACAATGTCCTTTTTTGTCACATTATTTTATTTCCAAATAAAAGAAATTATTGGCTTTATATTTTCTTTGTTTTTTTTTCAGACCGCCCTCCGAAATTAAAGTTATGTTTGGCTTTATAGTAGACTACAGGCCCGTGTCCAAAATGGATGAGACATATGAACCACCAGGTGACGTATATATGTAGGACGATATAAGAGCATAAAATTATAAGATTCAGCACTATGCCGTCACTTGTAAGCTGTCCAACTGAGTGCTGGTGAGAATTCAAAAGTGCAGGTAGAGTCAGTATATTTTGGCCATATATATTTGTACGGCATTTTTAACATAGACTAGCTTTTGCCCGCGACTTCGTCCGCGTGGAATAGTTACTTTGGGCTAACGTTAAATTTAACCCCTATTTTGAAGCATTCTTCATTGGTGCTCCGCTCCTATTGGCCTTAGCGTAATGATATATAGCCTTTCTCTATAAATAGACTATTTAATTAATTTTTTTTTTCAATTCGAACCAGTAGTTCCTGAGATTATCGCGTTCAAACAAACAAACAAACTCTTCAGGCTTATATTATTAGTATAGGTAGCTGCCCGCGACTTCGTCCACGTTTCCGTCGTTTTTCGTAAAAAAAAGTAGCCTATGTCCTTCCTCACGGTTCAGTGATTTTGATATAACAGACAGATTAACTTTCGTAATTTAGTAGGGAAATATAATATGTCAATCTATAATACTGTTGAAAAATATCGCAATAACGAACCGCACAATATTATTGTTAATAGCTGTGCCCGCGACTCCGTCAGCGTGTAACTCCTTGTGTGTTATTAAGTTAATGTATCGGTAATATTGTTTAGATCACGTTCACATGAGGCTTAAGTACCTATAGAACGAAAATACTTCAGCGCAAAGCTTCCGGGTAAACTATGTTGAAAGTTGACCCGTCCGGCACGTGAACATAAAGATTTCTAGAACTGCTAACCCGGGAAAGAGTACAACTGACCATGCGAGAAACAACTGACACCGAGATCTACTCCAGCAACATGAAAAGTCTGCCCTTGAGCCTTATTAATTGTCATTGCATAACACACCGATACTGGGAATTGCGTTCTTTTAAATTGGAATGGAAAATTATTTGGTATTATGGGAATTCTGAGAATAAAGACGGTTTCTGCTGCACCGCAACCTGTTAAAATTCTAGCCTCGATTATATTTTGTTGCAACTGGGTTACTTTTAGCCGAGTTCAATTGCAAAGTTGTGGTGGTTTTAAATTTCGGAGCAGAATAATAATCAGAAAGCTTCGAACTGCTAAGCTATCGGGAGTTACATGTGTTATTGTGAGTGAACCATAAAAGATAGATATATGCTGTCGTGGGATATTTTTTATATAATTTTAAGGAGAACATTTCCGTCATAAATGATTTCTGTGTAGCTTTAACCATTAAGGTTGCACTCGCGACGGAAGCTTAAAAAATGGAGTAACTTCTCCCGTTTTACCAACATTTCCCTTCACTGCTCTGCTCCTATTGATTGTAGCGTGATGAAAAGTATACTATGACCAGCTCAGGAGTATGAAAAATAATTGTACCAAGTTTCGTTAAAATCCATCGAGTAGTTTTTGTTTCTATAACGGTTATACAGACAGACAGACAGACAGACAGACAGACAAAAATTTTACTGATTGCATTTTTGGCATCAGTATCGATCCCTAATCACACCCTGTTAGTTATTTTGTAAATATATTTCATGTACAGAATTGACCTCTCTACAGATTTATTATAAGTATAGATAGATCCATGAAAAATAATAAGAAAGCGCGCAATGCCGTAAAAAAATGGTGCGCCACAAAGTCTATAATTTTTTTTTATTTTCTGACTGTTTCCAGGGTAAATTTGGTCATTTCATTCTGTACGGCATCAGTTTCATATTGTTTCAGTACAGCTTCTAATCCATTATTCCGCAACGCCGTACAAAAATCATGCGACAAGGGAATAAAATCGAGGGTTGCAACCCCCTCTCTTTTCTTGGTTCGGGGGGTGATTTGAAACAACATATAATTAATTTATTTTGAAAGTATTTTATGCATAGATAATATTTTTTTACATGCCGTACATTTTCGTTGGTCCAAAGGTTTGTAGGGGAAAAAAAAAACTAAAGGAAAAATTCAAAGAACGAAATGTAAGAAAAATCCATAAAACGAAATTTAAGGTGAAATTAATGACGATATTTTTTTATACGGAATTTAGATAGTTTATTTGTACTTAATGCAATAATTTATAAAAAGTTAATGCCGTACAAATCTGAAAGTTCATATTGATAAAAAGAAATAAAAATATTAAATAAATATAATTTACATACATATCGCTTACGGAGCGACGTTCTGTTACGACGTTTAGCATTTGTAGGCATATATCTACACCTGCCTATACTGTACTGTGTGCTAAGTAGTCGTGGGTCACAACAATGGAGAATAGACTAGTCTATTCTTCATGGTCACAACGTATTTTATTCGGATGTACTCGGCTTGGACCCGAGTAAGGTGTTCGTTTGCGCTCGTTTACACATAGTTCGATTAGTATGTGTGTACTCAGCAAGGGCGGATCCAGGGGGGGGGGGGGTCATGGGGTCATGACACCCCCCCCTGGGCTGGGTCCAGGACCTAGGTGGACCACTAATTAAATTTTTTATACATTGTTACTAGATAATACTCCAGTTTCTGTCGTTGTAAACGAATATCGGCAGTGGAAGGCCAAGTGGCAGCGGAGTCAGGAAATACGAATCATAACTTCTTGTGACTTGACCACGAAATGAGACCTTATGTGACCCCCCTGGCACCAAAGCTGGATCCTCCCTTGGTACTCAGTGACATAACGGAACCGGATGAGGAATCAGGAATCATTCAGCGAAGAAATTGATGACGTCATAGGTAAATAAATAAATCTTTACAACTTTAATCTGTACGTAAGACTTTGATTTTGACAAAAACTTATTCAAGTTTCAGAAAATGATAGAGAAGATAATTGAGACATCGATGAAGACGTTGATTCCGACAACAACTCAGCGGCTGATTTTGATAGTGATTAATTTAAATAAAAACCTTATTTTGTATTATCATCTTTAAATATATCGATTTTTTCTAAAAAAATGTTTTTTATTTATTCACATCATTGCAATGAAGTATATATTAAACCAAAAGTATACAAAACTGTTGATACTGGGATTTACAGTTTCAATTCTTGGATATTATATACACACCCTTTCACTTAAGTTAGAAGTCATAATGATTTTATCATATTATCAATTGTTTTCTTCAAAAATATGTTAATACCGTACAGTATCAGATGGCCATAAAGTACTACACCCTCAAAATGGTACCGTCATTTTCATCAGCCTAAAAGATATGGTCTGCATTAAAATGTACGGCATCATTTTTTCCTAATTTATTTATCTTAATACTATTTAAAACAAGGGAAAAATGTAGAAAATTCCTATATTTTATTAATCCATGAATATTTAAACTTTTGCAATAATTTAAAAAAAAACAGTTTTGGTTGTTCTCTATAAATTTTTTTAGAACAGTTTCTTTTGAACGGCAATACTATATAACAATTGTATTTTACAATATCATGTTAAAAAAAAGTTGCCGTACAGAGTCAAATGATTTTACAGCTTTATTTAATCAAGTATACCATGAAATTAAGATAATTATTGATATACATTCAAATGAACAATAATTTTTGACGGCATTATTTTTAATAGTAATTTTGAGTGCCTTTTTTTTTTAGCGTGGTAAAATTATCAAATAAGTCCTCCCACCCCGGGCAGGGTGGGAGGGACTGTCAGACTTTTACTGACTAAAATCCACGGTGTTCCTTCAATAACCCTTTACGTACCGGGGTCACGGTAACGGGATGAGTCCCACGACCCCGGCAGGCTTCGGCCCTCTACGGGGGGCCCTCGTCATATTGCTGACGCTCTTTGAGGCGCACGTGGAACACGATGCGCCGTCGACCCGGGCATGGTCCATGGTCGGACAGCGAGTTGCCCCTTACTCGCTGTCCGCATGCCCGCGCCTACGGTAGCCGGAGATCGTCGGCCGACGTCCGACGCCGTGGGCGTCTACCACTGCGGCTGGGCTGGAGGGAGGACGCCATCCTCTCCCTCACGCGGCCCGCCTCCTCCTTCAGAAGCATGACTGCTTCGCAGAAGGAGGCGACCGCTTCCCACTCCCTCTCGCCCCGCAGCATGGCCTCGACCAATGCCGGGCGCGAGAGGTCTCCGCCTATTGCCGCCGTGAGGACACGTCGGTGCTCTGCCCAAGCGGGGTAGTCCTGCACCGTGTGCTCGACTGTGTCCTCAGGGTGACCCTCGCAGTGGTGACAACCAGGCGTTTCCTCCTTTCCCATCAGACACAGGTACCTCCCGAAACTTCCGTGTCCGGTGAGGACCTGCGTCATGCGGTAGGTCAGGACGCCGTGACGCCGATCTAGCCACTCCTCAAAGAGGGGTCTTACCACTGCAATTGAGTGCATTTGAGCGCATTTGAGTGCTAGATAATGTTTTGGAACGAAAGCCGTACTTTTTCAAATCACCCCCCGGACCACGGAAAGAGAGGGGGTTGCAACCCTCGATTTTTTTCCCTTGTCGCATGATTTTTGTACGGCGTTGCGGAATAATGGATTAGAAGCTGTATTGAAACAGTATGAAACTGATGCCGTACAGAATGAAATGACCAAATTTACCCTGGAAATTGTCAGAAAAAAAAAATACCGACTGTGTGGCGTACCATTTTTTTACGGCACTGCGCGCTTTCTTATTATTTTTCATGGATCTATCTATGTTAAAAAGGCCGTACAAAAATATATGACCAAAATGTACTCACTCTACCTGCACTTTTGAATTCTCACCAGCTGTGTTATTCTGTAAGACCTCATTCTAAACTTCGAATCTTAATCCGCTGTGAGTTTATTGATTGGCATTCTAAAAACTCGGTTGTTAATTCGAATTTACACTAGCGCTACCCTTGCGAGCGTGTCGGCGAGTTGAACTAAAGATTTTGACAGATAAAGTATGAGATGACGTGAGAAGTGGCATTCGGTGAGGTAATTCCTCCGTCACTTCGACGCTGTTTACAGAATGCAAAATCAAGGTCACTTTGAACCATAAGCGAAGTGACAGTGAATAGCTATGTGAGATGCGAGTTGTTGTTCGAATTTTACAGAATCGACGTACAGCACTCAGTTGGACAGCTTACAAGTGACGGCATAGTGCTGAATCTTATTATTTTATGCTCTTATATCGTCCTTTATACGTCACCTGGTGGTTCATATGACCCATCCATTTTGGACACGGGCCTGTAGTCTATAGTGTTTTGATATGGAAATCAGTTTTATTTTTTCCTAAAGATTCTTTTTCACGCTTTCTTCATCATCAGTTCCTCTTCCCCAAATTGTGCTTTTCGAGAGCAACTGCACAAGGTACTATAAGAAATACACAAAACGCTATAGTTGTGCCTATAATATTTGAAGAGTTCCCTCGATTTCTCCATGATTTCATCATCAAATCCTAACGTGATGACAATGAGACCAACTAAAAAGTATACCCGTTCAAAAAAAAAAAGAATTTTCCAAATCAGTCTAGCCGTCTTTGAGATATGGGGTAACATACATAAAAAAAGTTCAAGGTGAACTGAGAACCTCCTCCTTGTTTGAAGTCGGTTCAAAAGAAAACACAAACACATTAACACCGACCACCGAAATTAAAGTTTTATGTTGACCTATAGCTTCTTCTATCACACAGCATAAGTCCCATTAAAATCAGTGCAGCTAATAATTCCAGGGATTAGCTCAGACAGACAGACCAAGAAATTAAAAACATAGTTTGTTTTAATAATGTATAAGCACTAGAGAATACAGTTATTTTGCAATCACAGAACGCTTTGATTTTATTGATATGTATGTATATACGTATTAATGTATTTCTGCAAAGTAACGCCTAATACCATTTTATGTCGCCTTAAATATCTAAACAAAACACAAACTATTCATAGGAAACCTCCTGTATCTTAGTTAATTGGCCTAGTGAGAGTGAGCCTCAAGAGAAATTAAAAAAATACATTAACCTAAGTTTGATTACTTATACAAAACTTTGGGACGAGCGGAGCTTAAAATATTTACCTACTTAATATTAATCCATAAATGAGTTTGCTTTATGGAACTTGAAGCACATAAAGTTTGTAACCTTAACTTAATTTGATGGTTCCTTAAATTGGCCTCTACTGGATTTTATAGTTTATTTTCATGTCAGACGATTACCCAGAACTTTGCTCATTTTAAGAGGTTTTTTTATCTTATTACTTTCTTTTGAAAATATATTGTTTAGATAAATAGATAGATAGAATATACTTTATTGTACACAAATAATTGCATGACAATTAAATAACAATATTTGTAAAAAAAAAATTAGTTACAATCGCGATCTTATCGCTGAGAGCAATATTTTCCAGACAACCTTTGGAAGAACTTTACGAGCTATAATTAAAATGGGGAGGGCTATATTAGTGTACTACTGTACAAATATTCATCAAAACGGAACAAAACTAACAAAAATATATAAATATATATATATATATATATAAATACAATACATAAGTACATAAATATGTTATTTTTATTGCATTGTAAGTATGTGTAAGTATATTTAATATTTTAGTTTTAGTTTTAGACTTCACATATTCATATTTATTTCTCTTCTTGTTCTCACACACTATTGTCTACATTTCTTTTTCACTTCTCCTTTCGCAGGTCTGCTGGAAGAAATTTCTTAAGAAATAAGCAGTACCTTTGTACTCAGATATTATAATTATGTTTATCTTAATGTATTTTACTGTGTGTACATAAATAATAAAATAAATAAATAAATAAATAAAAAATAAAATAAATAAATATATAATGTGTTTTTTAACATCGTGTACAGAAAAACAAAGAAATTATAATAAGTTTGAAAAAAAAAAGATTGGTAACCGAGCTTTTAAAAACAGCGACTGATAGAGCTTGTCTTACTGACAATGACACCGTAAACGACTGCTCGTAAAATTTTGTGGAATTGTTTAGTGTTTAATAACTCTCATTAGATCCGGATTTAAAGTCAGTCGTTTATTATGGTGCTTTTTGGCACTCCATTCTTCAATGGGAAAAATACGGTAACTCTTAGGAGTTTCACTTAGTTATCCGTCTGTTTATCTTTCAGTCTTTGAAGACCCTTCGTTTTCGAAAATCAATGTGGTCACGTTGAAATTCATGATAGCATCCCGTCTTATCACATAAAAAATATAATATATAACGTTGTTTAAAAACCCCGTGATTTAGTAACTTATTTGTATGTAATTCTAGTTATATTCTGGGTCACCACGCAAATTGCCACATAGCTTGCCATGACAAACTGGTTGTAGTTGACAAGTTGGATGGAAAGAAACCAAAAAGGTAGTCAATCACCAATCCGCTGTTATCACTTATGTGGTTCACAGTGACTGAATTGACAAATTAATATTAGGGAGGGCTTGGAAGTAAATTGTCAACTCCTCCACTTAAGTTTTTCAGGATAAGAACTTGCTTCAGCAATGAGAGCTACAGTCAAAAACAATTATTAACGCCGAGGCCGTAGGCCTAGCAAATGTGCAAGAGGTGGAAGGCTAAATGAAAGTTCTTTGCTCGCTAATGGTTTATTTTATTTATTTAAACTTTACTTCTTTTTTATACATGGGCAGATTGATTGCAACAAGGCATAATCTGCCAGTCAGCACTTGGGTTAAAAATACTAATACAGATTAAAAATATAATATCTGCCTCTATCCCACAATATCTTATTACACAACTAGCTTTTGCCCGCGACTTCGTCCGCGTGAAATAGTTACTTTGGGCTAACGTTAAATTTAACCCCAATTTTGAAGCATTCTTCATTGGCGCTCCGCTCCTATTGACCTTAGCGTAATGATATATAGCCAATAGCCTTTCTCTATAAATTGACTATTTAATTAAAAAATAATTTTTCAATTCAAACCAGTAGTTGCTGAGATTATCGCGTTCAAACAAACAAACAAACTCTTCAGCCTTATATTATTAGTATAGATAGCTGTTGCCCGCGACTTCGTCCGCGTTTCCGTCGTTTTTCGTAAAAAAAAGTAGGCTATGTCCTTCCTCACGGTTCAGTGATTTTGATGTAACAGACAGATTAACTTTCGTAATTTAGTAGGGAAATATAATATGTCAATCTATAATACTGTTGAAAAATATCGCAATACGGAACCTCACAATATTATTGTTAATATTAGTTGTGCCCGCGACTCCGTCAGCGTGTAACTTCCTTGTGGGTTATTAAGTTAATGTATTGGTAATATTGTTTAGATCACGTTCACATGAGGCTTAAGTATCTATAGAACGAAATTTTATACCTTCGGCTGCGAGACGCGTCGAGTGCGGCGATCGATTCTCAAAAATAATCCTTATAGCATGATTCAGTATTCAAGCGCGATGGCTTAGTGTATTTCATGTATAACTTTGGTGTTTTTATATCGATTTATATGATTATTTTTTATGGAATAGTTAATAATGTTAACTTTTTCAATTCGGGGTGACTGAGAGTGTTATAAAAGTAAGAGTAGATAAATATTATAATCAGAAAGCTTCGAACTGTTAAGCTATCGGGAGTTACACGTGTAGTCATGTGAGTGCACGTGTGAGTCAACCATAAAAGATAGACATATGCTGTCGTGGGATATTTTTTATATAATTTTAAGGAGAACATTTCCGTCATGAAATGATTTCTGTGTAGCTTTAACCATTAAGGTTGCACACGCGACGGAAGCTTAAATGGAGTAACTTCTCCCGTTTTCCGAACATTTCCCTTCACTGCTCTGCTCCTATTGATTGTAGCGTGATGAAAAGTATACTATAACCTGCTCAGGAGTATGGAATATAATTGTACCAAGTTTCGTTAAAATCCGTCGAGTAGTTTTTGTTTCTATAACGGTTATACATACAGACAGACAGACAAAAATTTTACTGATTGCATTTTTGGCATCAGTATCGATCCCTAATCACCCCCTGATAGTTATTTTGGAAATATATTTCATGTACAGAATTGACCTCTCTACAGATTTATTATCAAGTATAGAAGATTGTCGCAGGTTGAGCTATTGACTTTAACGCTGCATGACATACGTTCAGTTTTCGTCCGGAACCAATATTTCTATGGGATCTATGTAATAAGAATCTTTAGGTCGTAAAAAACTGGTTAGGAATTTGTGTAAGTGAGTTTATATGTTTGTAAACTCACCTTAGCTAAGGGAGTAAATCTTAGAATCAGACAGCGTTTGTAAAATAGGTACCTATACATTACATTTTCAAGGAGGACGTGGTAACACATTTTTATCATGATAATTTATATACCTTATTCAACACAAAGGAAGGGATCAAAAACCTGTTCTATGTAAACAGATAATACAATAATTTCCTATTCAGAACAAACCCAGTTTTAGTCCGATAGAAATAATATTGTAAGAATATATTAATGTTTACACTACACGAGTATATTTGTTTGATTCTTCATATACTCTTTTGTTTCTTACACACTATTGTTTTCATAGAAATTTTATTCATTTTTCCTTTCGCAGATCTGCTGGAAACATTAATTAACAAATCGTATTGCTCGATATAAAACAAGTCAACTTTGAATTTGGAACTTTGAATTTGAAAAAAAATCGTTAACATCGCTGTCAATGGGAAAAGTGTCTTGAACACTAGCTAAATTGCCATGTTGAATGACGATGCTTTGTCTCTGTCCCGCCCTGTCTGGACAGCCCTCTGGTCATTAAAGAGTCGACTATTCGTTTACTGATGTCACGAAAGACTCGATGCGCACTCGGACCCCATGGTTCTAACGTTTCAATTTCAAACGGCTCAAAACGCTATTTTTTTAAAACGAAGTTTTGTGAAGTGCTTTTTTGTTGAACATTAATAAACGCGTTCCATTCCATTTTACCGCAAATTTGTCGTGTGTCGTTGTGTCACCTCTCTTGGTAAACCGCAATACGTTCGACCGCTTATTGGATGGGCGACACGAAAGTCACAACTACAGATATCAAATGAGAAATCCATTTTCAAAATAAAACATTGTTGTTTTTTTTGTGATGTAGTACACGACATCGACATCGTTGCTCCGGGTATTGTTTTTAACCGACTTCAAAAAAAGGAGGCTTACAATTCGTCTTGAACTTTTTTTTTTATGTATGTTACCTCATAACTCGGAGACGGCTGGACCGATTTGAAAAATTCTTTTTGCGTTTGAAAGGGTATATGTTTTAGTTGGTTCCATTGTTACGAAATCATGATCTGATGATGGGATCCTGGAGAAATCGAGGGAACTCTTGAAATATTATAGGCACACCTATAGCGTTTTGAGTATTTCTTATAGTACCTTGAGCAGTTGCTTTCGAAAAGTACCATTTGGGGAAGTTGAATTGATGATGAAGACCATAGATGGCCACCGAAACTACTCAATAATAAGTATTTCGTGGATTGCGATTAGATTACTTGAATGTAGATGTTAAGCCTTTATGCTTGTCACATTGCTAATGGTGAAGTAGAGCTGATGGTGATGTACCAGGAGAACTCCTCAAAAATTAACGGCTCTTCACTGGGAAAAGCAATATTTTGTAAAAGGTGATAAGTAGTTGACATATTGGATTTTGTAACTAGATAAATTACAAACCGACCCACTAAAAATCGTGAAAAAATACTTTTTAGCACAAAATAAAACCGACTTCCATATGAAAACACTACAAAGGCAAAAATAAATTAAATTTCGGAAGGCGGTGTCGAAAAAAAAAGAAAATACGAAACAAATGACACCGACCACCGAAATTTAAGTTATTTTTGCCTTTGTAATGTTTTTATATGGAAGTCGGTTTTATTTTTTGCTAAAAAGTTTTTTAAGTAAAAAAGCTTATTGATTTATTTCTATTGTATTGTTGCCACATTTACAAACATTTTAATTCACTTACACAAACACAAAGACCCGGAACAACTACCAGTAGGCCTTACCTTACCTTACCTTACATTTGTTCTGGTTTGGGAATCGGATTCATGACATGTAGCGCAACAGCCAATTTTATTGCTTAACCACTGCGACAATTGTTCCGTCAATAAAAACGTAAAAAAATACTATTTGTCCTAATTCAGGACATACGCAGAGCAGAGAGGACTCTTTCCATGCGCTAAGATTCATTGAAATCCATTTAGTCCTGAAGAAGTGAGCAGGTAATAAATAAACTGGTATGATTATCAACCAAATAAAAGATAATAAAAAATAAAACGTAAAAGTTACTTGTAATTTTGGCAATATAGGGGAAGGTCGGGAACCTTCGTACGCGGGGCACATTCATACTTAATTTTATTAACCGACTTCAAAAAAAGGAGGTTTACAATTCGTCTTGAACTTTTTTTTTAATTTTTTATGTATGTTACCTCATAACTTGGAGACGGCTGAACCGATTTGGAAAATTCTTTTTGTGTTTGAAATGGTATACGTTCTAATTGGTCCCATTGTTACGAAATCAGGATCTGATGATGGAATCCTGGAGAAATCGAGGGAACTCTTCAAATATTATAGGCATACCTATAGCGTTTTGGGTATTTCTTATAGTACCTTGAGTAGTTGCTTTCGAAAAGTACCATTTGGGGAAGTTGAACTGATGATGAAGACCACAGATGGCCACTGAAACTACTCAATAATAAGTATTTCGTGGATTGTGATTCGATTACTCGAGAACGGATATTAAACACTTTATGCTCGTCGCAATACATACGAGCATGGTGATGTAGAGCTGATGGTCAAGTACCAGGAGAACTCCTCAAAAATTAACGGCTGTGCATCGGGAAAAGCAATATTTTGTAAAAGGTGATAAGTTGTTGACATTATGGCTAATTACAAACCGACCCACTAAAAAGCGTGAAAAAATAAATTTTACAAAAAATAGAACCGACTTCCATATCAAAACACTACAAAGCCAAAAATAACTTTAATTTCGGAAGACGATGTGAAAAAAAAAGAAAATCCAAGACCAATAACACTGACTACCGAAATTAAAGTTATTTTTGGCTTTGTAGTGTTTTGATATGGAAGTCGGTTCTATTTTTTGTAAATTTTTTTTTTTTTTTGCATTATTTTTGTCCTGTGTTTTGCTATCGCCGATGTACGTACATATATTTTAATACCTATTTCTTATTATTTCTTCACAGAAACTTGGTGCGGACTTATAAACAAAAAAAACGACAAGTAGACTAGCTGTGGATGAAAAATCCATGCAGTCAGCAATACAGGATGTTATTATGCAAGGAGTATTGTCATATAGAAAAGCTGCGGACAAGTACAATTTGAAATTGTCAACATTAGAAAGCCGTGTAAAAAATATAAGAATAGCAATGATGCTGAAGGGTCAAGCAACCGTACATTTGACTCTAAATATACAAGTTTCCAAGTCTTTTCTATGAAAGAAGAAAAACTGCTCAATGATTTTATTATCAAATGTTGTAAGATGCATTATAGGCTTACGACGATTCAAGTAAGAAAGTTAGCATATGAGTATGCCAAATCTTTGAGTCTGAAATATTCAGCAAAGTGGGAAGAAGATAATTTTTGATTAATAGAAGTTAAATCTTTATTTTTGTGTTTAATTTCATTGCTAATAAAAGAATTTTGATTTATATGTGTTATTTTAATCGCACGTATGGAACTACCCCACAGCGTACGAAGATAATTAGGTACCCCTAACACTGTATGTAGGTGCCCCGTTGTTGGGGCAGATTCGTAAAAATTCCAGATTTTGTTTAAATCATATTTATGGTTGAAACATCAGATGAAATCATCTATCATTTTTTTATATGAATCTCAGATAGTTAGACTATAAATGTAAGCTGTCAGGTGATTGATCCATGAAAAAATAAAAATAATAAAAAATAAAATGTAGAAACCGTACGAAGGGTCCCCACCTTCCCGATTTGAATACAATTGATTAATGATTTAAATTACACCTCACAATTTGAATAATTATTACATGACTGAGTGTATTGGTTTCTTGCTGGCCAGCATTAATATGAACGATGCAACTACCCTTCTGATGTGGTTTTTAAATAGTTTTTTTTTTGTCCTTCTTTATTATTATTTATTTATTTTTTATTGTTTGTTGATAGGCTCACGTTTGACCACCATCTCACCTGATGTTAAGCGAAGATGAGGTCGAAGATGAAGCACGCTTGCCTAGAAGCAACCTATTCACTCTTGACTTAAAGACTCCGACACACAACAAACACTGAATCCGGCAGAGAATTTCACTCCTTAGCTGTACGGACAAAGAAACTATTCCCAAAACGTTTTGTGCGTATAAGTGGGATGTCCACCGTGTAACGATGGCGCGACGCCGTTTGTCTAGTAGTCCGATGATGAAACGGGCCCGAAATGTAACCAATAGAAAACCGATAGGCTTGCAACACGTCGCCGATGTTCAAGGCTCTGAAGCTTTTTCTCGACCAGTTTTTCCTTGCCAATGACCCTTTTGACCCGTTTCTCGATAGTCTCAAGTGCATCAAGCTGGTATGTAGCAGATCCGTCCCAAAGATGAGAGCAGTACTCCATACACGACCGAACTTGTGCTTGATAAAGGTTGAGCAGCTGTTCCTCTAATGTTTTAATGTTATTTATTTTCACTACATTTTTCATCATTAGACGACGACTAATTATTGTTTAAATTTAAAATCTTAATGTGAACAGCTATGAACGATAATGTTTTTGAGAAAGACTTTTAAAAACCTTATTAAAAGGGAATCGTGGAAACTCTCGAATATTTTGTTTCAAGGAAGACTACGCACGAAAATGAGTGTCTGTATCTGATTTCAAAATAATAGTGTTATTTCAAGTGCTTATAGCTGTTCTTCTTCTTAGCGTGTTGATGGCAAATATCTAGATGGAGTCTGTCCAGAACTGGGCAACAAGTTTGGCATCGTCGGTAGCTTCCATCAAGTCCTGCAGTTGACTGGGCACGCAGGACAGGAAATTAAGTGTGCCATGGTTTGTGGAGCAGAACTACATAATTATACACTCCAAGGCAGAGTCATCGATAAGTATCCACCTGAATAGATTTTCTTTGCTACGACCAACCTGGGTACGCAGTCTATTTAAAGACTTCCAGGTCAGCCATGGCAGTTCTTGTCCAGGTGGTAGATGCTCAGCTGGTGGAACAAAGGGGCTTGGAAGGGATGTAATTTCTAGCTCCTTAGGCTGTTCGCCAGTATAGCTATTTACACGATACAAAACACAAAAAAATATATACTTGTCTATCTGTCTGTCTTTCTGTTTGTCCACACCAATATTAATTTGGAAGAGCAGCTCACCAAGGCTCTCAATGACTGCTAAAAAGAGTAATTGAATGCAGTAGCTGTGGCCGAAACCGGCTAGATGGCTTGACCATCATCATGACTTTGGAACGGTTGAACTGATTTTAATGGGACTTTTACTTTAAAATAGATAGAAGATCACTTTTATAGGAGACTAGCTTGTGCCAGCGGCTTCGCCCGCGTGGTAAGTTTTTCCCGTCTAAATCCCGATCCCGTGGGAATTTCACAAAATTCTTTCTTAGCGGATGCCTACGTCATAACATCTACCTGCATGCCAAATTTCAGCCCGATCCGTCCAGTGGTTTGGGCTGTGCGTTGATAGATCACTATGTCAGTCAGTCAATCAGTCAGTCAGTCACTTTTGTTTTATATATACCTTTGAGTTATATATATTTAGATTATTTTTCTGTCTGTCTAATTATGAGCGGCAAAAACTGCTTATTTGATATGAACTGTTGAGGTTGATATAAAATAAGCGGTTTTTACCGAAGTTGCGGGAACAATTAGTACAGAAACAAAAAACGAACAGCTATAGAACCTCGTAAACAACTAATGATAACACACGGTTACGTGTACGAGCTTGTAAACAACTAAACATTGGACAATGTTGAACCTGAACGTGAAACGTCACATGAAATAAAAACGAGAATACAGGCTATTGTACATGACAACCCCGAATTGCTACGCTTGCAAACGACTGACTTCAAATAAATCCTAGGCCAAAAGTTTATTCTGCTTTTGTGGAATGTTTTGATACAAAAAATGAAAGTTATTTTTCATTTACAAAACTCTCAATATACGTGTTAGTTAACTCCTTTTAATGATCAGATAAACTATAAACTGATTTAAATAAGAATCACGTATACAATCTGCCTCCATTAAAACAAAAACTATTAGTTGTTAAGCATTATCATTTGTATATCAAAAACAATATTCGATATTATATTTTTTTATATTTTATTGATAATAGGTTCGCGTTTGACCACCATCTCACCTGATGTGGTCGAAGATGGAGCACGCTTACCTAAAAGTAACCTATTCACTCTTGACTTGAATACCCCTAAGTTATAGCTATAGGAAAACACAGACTCCAGCAGGGAATTCCACTCCTTAGCCGTACGCACAATGATAGTATTCCCAAAACGTTTTGTGCGTATGTGTAGGATGTCCACCATGTAACGATGGTGCATCGCCGTTTGTCTTGTAGTCCGATGATGGAACGGGCTCGGCGGAATTAGATTGATTCTAGGAACAGTGGTGGTCCAGTGGTTACTGGTCTGACTTACGGTCGTGAGTATGAATTTATATCATCATCACCATTCTCAAATTGGTGTAGGAAAACATCGTGAGGAAATCGCCATGTTATAAGATAAAATAATCGAAGACATGTGTTACTTACCCAAACTGGACCCACGTAGTGGATTACAGCCCATTCCCTCCCTACTAGGCCTACGTGCCACCAGTGGAAAAATGAAAAAAAAAATCAGGCTATAATATTCCCATAATATATTTAATATTTTATAAAAGTTTTAGAGATATGTAAGGACGGAAGTGATAAAATAAAATCCTTATATTTTCTTAAAAAGCTTTACACTTTCACGCCATGGTTGAGAGAGAGAGCGCATGGGATACCGTCGGTATTTGCAAGAAAGTGATGGCAGCAAAGTAGGCGGCAGAAAAGGGGCGAAGAGATCCAGCTGATCTTGTTAGAGGAGTTGGATCTATACGCAACATACACCGGGTGCTAGCAGACGCGCAATGCTCTTCCACCATCATAATGTAGGTACATAGAAACTCTATTTCCTAAGCGAAAAGTTACTACCTGGAGGAATCGCAGCCACACGCGGAGAACGTGATGAAATGCGCAAACACTCAAGCTCC
Organism: Tholera decimalis; assembly: GCA_943138885.2. Taxonomy (NCBI): domain Eukaryota; kingdom Metazoa; phylum Arthropoda; class Insecta; order Lepidoptera; family Noctuidae; genus Tholera; species Tholera decimalis. The sequence continues at coordinate 18,006,232 of OW964573.2, read as the reverse complement.
CTGCCAAAGATTAATAGTAAGTACGTATCTGGCAAATCTCTTCGCTCATTCCCTATAGAGATCATCGAAGAAAATATCAAAAACTCGTATGTTTTTCTCATTTTAATTTTATTCCCTAAATGTAACAGAACAGTCCACGATGACGTGGCCCTGTTTTTTCAACAAAAGCTAATTTGTAAACATATTTAAAAAATACGGGCAATTGGCAATACACACATTTGGAAAATACAACAGGCTCGGTTTTCAACCGACGAAAAAAAAACGGATAATTTTACCACGTAAAAAAAAAGAGGTTATCAAGTTAAAGCGTATATTTTTTTTAAATGTATGATCACCGATTACTCGAAGACGGCTGAACCGATTTGGAAAAATTTTTGTTTTTTTTTGAAAGGGTATACGTTGAAATTGGCCTCATAGTCACTAAGTCAGGATCTGATGATGGGATCCTGAAGAATTCGAAGGAACTCTTCAAATATAGGCACACCTATAGTGATTTGAGTATTTTTTATAGTAACTTGTGTAGTTGCATTCGAAAAGCACCACTTGTGAAGTGGACCTGATGATGAAGACCACAGATGGCCACTGGCACTACTCAATATATAAGTAGGAATAATAAGTATTTCATGTGTTCCGCTTCGATTACTTGAATGTGGTTATTAAGTACAATATGCTCGTCACAACGCATATGATGAAGTGAAGCTGATGGTGAAGTACCAGGAGAACTCGTCAACAATTAACGGTCCAACATTGTGAAAAGCAATATTTTGTAAATGATTATAAGTAGTTGACATTTAGGCTTTTGTAACTAGGTAAATTAAAAATCGACCAACTAAAAAGAGTGAAATAAAAACTTTTTACAAAAAAATTAAACTGACTCCCAAAAAACACTGCAAAGTGAAAAATAACTTTAATTTCGGAAGTCGGTGCCAAAAACGAAAATACAAAACTAAAGACACCGGCTTCCGAAATTAAAGTTATTTTTCACTTTGCAGTCTGTTTTGGGAGTCGGTTTATTTTCTTGTTAAAAAGGTTTTACATGTGCCAGTCTTGCGTAGTTGGGAACCCCCGCTAGTACTCCGATAATCTTCTCTGTCTCTCTCTCTTTTCATAATTCAGCATTTGCTTAGCCTTTTCACAACTATGTTAGGGTTAGTTTCCATTCTAACCAAATGCAGTTGAGTATTACTAGTGTTATAGACGGAACGACTGCTGATCTCATCTCTACTTCTCATCTACCCCACCACGATACACCTTGGCAAAATGAGTGTCCGATTTTCAGACTACCCGACTTAAAGATCTACAAATGACAGCAGGGACCAACGGCTTGGAAAGTCGAGGAAAGAAAGAATGTCAACCCGTCTTACCCTTCCTACCTGCGTGAGCGTTTTTCTTACGCTCGTTCTAGCGACGTACCGTGTAGATCACACCTTAGATCCCTCCTTAAATCTCATCCTCATAAAACTAGCTACTTCTCTTATTCCTTCTCTGTCCATGCTGTAAGATTGTGGAACTCACTTCCGCCTAGCATTCGTGATTTAAAAACTATATCTCTATTCAAATGTCGATTAAAAGAGCATTACCTTTCCTCTTAACTGTGTTAATTATTTATGTATATATTTATATTATATGTTTATTACATTATGTATTTATTTAAGTATATGTTATTTTTATTGCATTGTAAGTATGTGTAAATAATATATTTAATATTTTAGTTTTAGTTTTAGACTTCACATATTCATATTTATTTCTCTTCTTGTTCTCACACACTATTGTCTAAATTTCTTTTTCACTTCTCCTTTCGCAGGTCTGCTGGAAGAAATTTCTTAAGAAATAAGCAGTACCTTTGTACTCAGATATTATAATTATGTTTATCTTAATGTATTTTACTGTGTGTACATAAATAATAAAATAAATAAATAAATATTTTAATATGATTACCCATCCAGATACTGTCCTCGTCACGTTGCCTAATCTCAAGATCCGAACAGCTGTTGTTAGTCAAACCCAAGCTTCTCATTCCATAATTTTGAACCCAAAATACACATGTTCCTCTGATCGTATAACAACACCTGACCTCTCTTGACCTCTAGATATAATCCTTGATTTAGGCTAACACCAACAAGTTTATATCGAAATAGTTACGAAACATATTGAGCCTAGTTAGGTCGACCGTCCACTATACAAAGAAACGACACGCCTCGGTGGCTTCAAGAAGAGTCGTATTATCAGAATTTTCCGTACAAATCAAACATGTCTTTGTGTTTAATTTTTTACACAGTTGTATTTTTTTAACATCATCACCTCCTTAGCTTTTTCCCAAATATGTAGGAGTCGGCTTCTAGTCTAACTGGCTACAGCTTTTTTACATAAAATATCTTAATTTTTTGATGTGAGAAAATGTACAGTTTTTTATATAATTATAATTGCTTCCTCCAACCATGAAAAAGAAAGCCAACACTTTGATTAAGAGCTATTGTGCTCCACGTTTAATAATTACTAACGATTGTGTTTTGTAGACTGTAATTTGACTGCGCAGTTATGCTACAAATTAGCAACACAACGCGGTTTGCCAGGCACGTATTCGTGTGAAGAGATTTCTTGTGTTGCATTTTTCCAATATTTTCAGTTGATCATTATGGACATGTGTCAAAACTATCGTGGTTGCATTAAGAGAGGGATAGAGTTATACAAGACAAATTGTATTTTCTTATAACATAATCATAATGGCATTGATATTTCAAAGTTTGAGCATCAGATGCTTAGCTTAGCTCTACGCTTCTATGGACCGAAACCTTAACTCTTCTATCAACTACCCTCATAATTTGGGCTCAAAACGTGTGGCAGCAAACATAGTTAAAATTTACCTGAAATAAGTTTGAGGTAATACGTATTTATCTTGACGGTCGCGTTAGGGTATCCAGGAGTTCGATGTATACAGAATAGTCCTGCTTTTTAAATAACATAATAAAAGACGAAGGTTTTTATATTCAAATGTTTTTTTTGTGTTTGTAGGTATACTTTTTTAATATTTATTAAATTAATTTGGAGTTTTATCCCAATGGATACGCAAACCCCATCATGCCGTACATATGCTTTTACAAAACAATGTTTACTTAATTAAATTTAAAGAAGAATCGTAAACAATATAGTGCACCAAGACGCTAAATCTTTTTGCTACATCTGACTTGGGTTGACCTAAAATTAAGTGATATAGTTTCGCTAATTACCGAGTAATTTTGTTAACTCTCTCTGGGCTCCAAATAATGTTTTCCCAGAGAGGACCCATTTCAATTTGTGTAGATCTAGTGAACAATAATGAAAATAGACAATGAAAAGATATGAGCTGGAACTTCTTTGATACAATAACCTCTTCAAATTAGATTAATTAAAATTTGAATTGCAAATTAGAGATGATGGAGGTATTATTAAGTTTATATTAGTCCCAACGTTAAGCTGAAAAGATATTTAAGGAACTTTTAACGAATAACAGTGCAAATGTAGATTGACTCATTACGAAAACAATATCTGTCGCAATGGTACCTTACTCTTATTATTTTCTAACATTTTGTATCATTTGTTCTTTGTCTGGGTGTAATGTATGTATTTAGAAATATATATGTATGTTTATCAGTTGTCTAGTACTCATATCACAAGCTCTGCTTAGTTTGGGAATAGATGGCGTTGTGTGAAAGTTGTGGAATATTATATTATATATTACTGACTTCCAAATAAAAAATATGTACCTTATAATTATTTTGTTTAGTTTAATAATTATGTATGTTCATATCTTTTATAGTTTTAAATTGAAATAAAACTTCTTTTTGTGTTGCTGTAAGGGGGTCTTTAATTCTCCGGCCCGGTCCTAAAATATTTTCGCAAAATTTGGTAACCCTGACCAATTCTCTATTAAAATTAACATTATAACATTATGTTTGTGACTCGAGTTAATAGAATTATCTGCGGTATCAGAGTACCTTAGATAAACATGAATCTACGCAACATCGCAACTTATGTAATAAAATGTTGTCAATTTACAAACCTTAAGGAATAAATACCTACCTAAGTTTATCAGATTAAAATATACCCTAGTATGAAAAAACTGAAATAACTGTGACTGAGTAACATTTCTAGTGAAACCGGTTATCATAATTTTGATTCTTAGTCATTCGTAAAAACAGACAAAGATAAATAGATAGAATATACTTTATCGTACACCAAAATTTAAACACACCTATTTAACAATATTGCTTATTGTATAGTTACAATGGCGGTCTTATCGCTGTAAGCGATATCTTCCAGACAACGTTTGGAAGGACTTTCAAAACTTTAATTAAAGATGTAGAAATAATATAATATAATAGCACATACCAATGGCTTAATGTGTTTTCCGAAGCATAGGCGTCTTGGTTTGCAATGGCTGATAACCGAATCATGGAGTGACCTCTTCTTGCGTTGTTTCACCCTAACGAACCCCAGCATCTGATATAGTAAAGCACCTCACTGTAATTACTCTGCCAGGTGATGTAACAAAATTCGTCCCTAAAAGCAAATAAGCTTTCAAAGACTTTCACTTCAAGGGCCTACGTTACGCGTTGACAAAATTGTTGCTAACGCTAATTGCCCTGCAAATTATACCGGCCAACTTTTCATTTTGCAGTGCCAGCAACTGTGTTGAATTTTAATACGAGTATGAGCCTGACTTGTATTTTTAACTGTTTTCCAGAAAATACATGATGGCAAAGTTTCTAATTTAGACGCGTTTATATTTTTAGCAGGCTTCAAAAATGGTAGGAGAATATTATGCTTGAGAGGCGGACAGCAGCTTGTCTACTACGAAGTAACTTTTTTCGCTTTTGATGCATGTGTGTAAGGTTTTGGAACGATTGCGATGATAAAGATGTTTTTCTTTTTATTTCTGATGACCCCATTGTTGCGCCTGATGATAGTAAGCGATATTAGATCTCAGTAAAACTAGCTATAAAAATGGTATCATAAAAATACTTAGGGATCGGCAGAATGTTCCGGAAGTTTAGTTTAGTTTTTATATCAGTTTTGTTTGTTTAGGTTTGGTTATGATTATTTAATAATAGTTTAATAATAATCAGGTATCACTTATTTCTAAATCAGATCACAGGATTGTTTTGTTAGTAAACATACACAATACACATACACAAAATAGTGTTAGTACAATAGCTTTTTTATGTATTAGTCTACGTATTGTCTATTGGAATTAATAGTTTGGTTGAACAACTTTGAAAATGTCTGCTCACAGATACATTTTAATGTTTATAGTAATCTGAGGAAAATTTTGTGGGTTGTGTATTAGTTTTTTTTTCTTTTTCTAGGTGGGAAAATCATCATTATATAATTATAATTATAACTTATATAATTTCAATTTTCAATCACAATTATTACTATTCTTATCTTAAATGTATTTCTATTTCTATGTTAATTAATGTAATTGGTGTTGTACCGTTTTAATTAACTATAAATAAATAAATAAATAAATAAATAAATAAATAAATCATACGACTCCTCCCGTTGTGGGTGGAGTGGAAGGGAGTGTCAGACTTCTACTGTTAATTTTCCCTACATTAACAAATAAATACTAAATAATGATAGATAAGGTTTACGATCATCATGGGACGAGCGAGCCCAGAAGGTGTAGATGGGTCATATGTGGAAGGAAAAACAGAAGCCGGCAGGAGTCCAAACTTGAGCCGTGCGCACAATAAATTCTCAATTCTTTATTGCGTACCATAATGTTACATAGTTGTTATGCATAGTTATAAAAGTCACAATAAAAAAAAAAAAAACAAAAATGTAGAGGAGAATCGCTTAGTACGACAAGATGGTATATTGATCAAGTGAGGATGGTATCGCTCGTCGCCCGCAAGCCCGCGCCTACGGTGGCTGGAGATCAGCTCACGATCCCCGACGCTCGGAGCGAGGAAGAGTGTGGTCTCTGCCTCACGCGTTCAGCCTCCTTTTTCGCGAGGATGGTACCCTACAGTAGGTACGTAGTACGTATGTGAGGATTTTAGTAAAATAAAAGAGAAGCGTTATCTTATCGAGCAAAGTTGTATTTAATGGTTCCAAATTATAGTTTGTACAAAGATCACGGAGAGGGACAATATGACATTAGCTAATAGCGAACGAACTTTGGTGTGACGTTGCGTCTACTTTATTATCCTGACCATGAGATGTCGTGAACGTTTTTCATTTGTAATGTTCTTCATTGTAACGTTATCATTCTGAGAGCAAATGCTGGATATTTTTATTTACGAAAACACTAAAATCATTATGTAAAATTTTGTCGAATCGAATCAAAAAGGTATTGCGTTGCATGTCACAGGTCAAATCACGCATGTGTTAGATAATAGTAACTGATTATTATATTATATAATTAATATTATATTTTGCTAAAGATATTCACATTAATCTAATAATTTTATTGTATAAAACACTAATTTGTTACTTAGAAATAACCCTTCTTTGTGTGTTGAATCATCTGTCATTGTAGCTGTCATTTGCCCATATAAAAGGCCCTTAGCGCCGTAGTTTAAGTCAGTTTCTCTCGGACAGCCACAGTGTAAACATCTTAAGGTACGATTTCTTTTTATATATAGAATTATGTTGTTGTATCGGTGTCCTAATAATATTGTGTTAATTTTTACTTGAAATTATGTGAAAGTGACGATGTTTTGAAAAGAGTAACTGTGGAGTTTCTTGCCGGTTCTTCTCCATAGATAGCCACCTTCCGAACCGTGTGGTAAATTAATAAACTGATATTGCTATACAGACTGCTAATTATTTCGATAAAACTCCTAGTAATCATGGTAATATATGTATATATCTATCACTTCTAACATCAGAAGTGGGATAGTTCACAGCCCACTTATTTTGTTTCGGTATTGAGGTTTGATTCATAGCCCATGTGATTTTTTTTTTTTTTAACGGAGGGTACTTGAATATAGGTCACTATTGTCAGATTGTTTTGCAGTTACTTTTCTTGCAAGTTAGTTTTGGTTAGCTGTACATTTGTTTTAGGCCTTTATTTCAAGTAGAAGGTACATGTATGTATATCGCTCTTGCCCAAATACTAATGCATTGGAGTGAAAGTTTCAGAATGAATCCTGCAATATTGGAAGGCCTCTTCATCCGTGATGCTGTCTCGGGCTATTGCCGCCGTTCAGATGATTATGCGGCGCTTCCAGTCCAGTGACAGCGGTGCAGCCTGATGGTGCTATGGAACCAAAAAACTTTGCAAGGAAATTGGATGGACCAAGTCAAGTAAGAAAAAAAAACTACTAAATAACATTGAACCAATAAGCTATATATAAAAATGTGTCATTATAAGTAATCCATATAAATTAACTAAAAGAAATATATCGGTAAATATGGAATCATTATTTTTAAAACTGTAACGATTATTATCGAGGAAATGTAATAAGTATCGATATTTTTTTGTTTTCGTCAAGTTTTATGCATATTCTTGTTTAAAAATTGACAATAGATTCATTGAGATTTAAAATTTTTTTCTATATAGTCGATTATTTTATAAAAGAATATCGATATTTTTTTTCTCTCTCCAAACCCTACTTTTCAATGTCACTTCATTACTACTGTTATGGTGTTTATTTTCGTCAACTTTTCGCAATGTGTTAAAGGGTTTATTACAATTGTACACCGTACTCGATAGAGATCTATGATAACGGATACTAATTTTGTCAAAGCACACGGTAAAAATGTGCCTAAAATTGACGCCATAATGATATGTGTATGTTTCAAAAATAATTTAGATTTTTATGCTCCTAAGCTGAAAAATATTAAATATTAATTAATTAAATATACTTCCAACTAAGTACAATTACTAACTAACTTAAATTTTGTCATGGGTTGTTCAAATAATGGTAGTCTTGACATAAATATGAAAATAAAAATTGTATTCGGCTTTATATCATCACAATTTCTCTGAGAAAGTTTCTTGGAAAGTTCTTTGGAACCTGTGTAGGTATGTCATATACTTCTCATAAGAACATTATGTTTCACTTAAAATCAGATACAAAGTATTGTATATTTTTGAATAATAATTATAAAGTAGTGTTCACTCTTGAAAAAGTTGGAGGCGATATGTTACTTTGTTCGAACATGCTTCTTCAGTTTATTTTTTATGGACGCTATTAGTTCGCTTCAAATCCTCCGGCAGACCAAAGTACAGCCGTACACAAACAATATATTATTTTTCCCGTAATTAGTCTATGCACTTGTTTGTCATTAGCTGCAACTTATTAATATTCAGTTGTAATGAATTAATGGTGATGTTATTAATGTTTTTTCTATGTTGGATGAAGATACTGATAGTGAAATAAGGATTTTCTGATTATTTTTTTTGTGTTCTTTGTGGGGGGTTAAGATTAGGTTGACAAGCTGATCCCCATGTCTCGATTAAGTATTCAACATGAAATTTTAAGAATCAGGCACTTCTTTTTTTCGATATTCTGTAGATTTGCATAACGCTCCTATCAATGTTTTTAATTTTGTTTTAACACGATCAATGTGTACTTTCCAATTGAGCCTATCGTTCAGCCAAAGTCCAAGATATTTTTTCTGGATATTTACTTGATTTCTCGTTGATTGTGAGAAGTGTAAATCCGAAACCGGTTTGTTTTTATTAAATAAATTTTGTGTGGTTTTTACTGAAGTATTTATACGTTTTGATAATGTACACCATTTGTTACTCATTTTTATACAGAAATCGCAAATAAATTTCAGATTGATGATAATTTATATCAGTCGTAAATTATTAAATAATCAGAAATGGTTTTTAAAATGTTGCCATATAATTTATTTCAATAGTCAAATTAGGTAACATAGGCAATCATCTCTCTTTAAAACTAGTTTTGAGTCGAGATTAAATTTTAGAATGTTCCTCAAGTACAGATTCATTGAACATAGTTCCATATTTTTTGCCATTTTCAGTTACTAGATGAATCCTGTGTTTCCTAAACTTAAATTGATTACTATAATTATTTATTTCAATAACGATTTGATTAGAAAAGCAGAACTTCAGCATCCCATACAAGTTTGCTAATAAGTTTAAGGAATGGTATACATTTTCACAAGATGTGGTACAATTTACAATTTATAATACCGCCATAAATTTACCAAAACTTGTCAAAAAAAAAAACAAGCATTTCGGTTTAGTTTTAACTATAACTTTCTTTTCTTTTAATATATCTATTGATTTTTTTTTCCAATATTTATTTGAATACTATTAAGTATATAATCAGTGAGCAATTTATAACGGCACTGTCATAGATATTATTTAGGATCCACTCCGTTCCAAAAACAAGTTACTCTTGCTATATTTTCATATGCTAGAAAAAAATCCTAATACCATTTACCTTCAAGAATTTGCTCTTACAAATTATTAAATATTAATTTCTATAGTGAAACTGTGCAATACATATATTTTATTCTTAAAAATTTGGTACTGGACCTGAGTCACGTAGGTACTGTAATACGGACCTTACCACTTAATAACTTCAGGAAGCCCTAAAGGTAATGGAAAAGTAAAACAATGTGTCCACGATTACAAATATGATAAACACTTCTTGTACTGATGTGTCAGACTGGCCGAGCGGTGCGTGGAAAGTTCAACTATCCATGAATACTGTGATTCAGCAATTGATTTTTGACCGTAGTGAGGCTACCATTCGTTAATTCCACCCATACAAACTTGATTAGTAATAGTGATAAATAATAATAACGATGGCTAAATTGTAGATGTCGAAGTAAGCAAAATTTAAAGGACATTAATTGTATTACATTAAATCATGATAGGCCATTTAAGAAGTACTAGTTACTAAAACGAAACTTCGTCTATCTATGTCTAGGTATTGAACAAAATGCTAGTCCAGAAGATAATAGTGTGTATAGTATTACAGCGCCGTTGAGTATCTAGATGATACGCGACGACATTTAAATTATTGTTCTAAATTGGATTCTTTTTTTCTTTTTATATATTGATATTTTTATGGCATTTTGTTTTATTATTGTATTACTCATATATTATTAATTGACATATTATCTCTAGTATAATTATAGATTTTATCCTTGACATTTTATTTTACAATAAGATGACATATTGTTAATGTTTTTGCACATTTTTTTTTATTATTTTATTGCTTAATTTTTTTTTAATTTAGATGTCATAAATCTCTGATGTTGATCTTTTCATACCAATTTGGTTTTCGATTTTCCTTTTTATTTGATTATTTGTTTTATTGTACTATTAATTATTTTTACATTGAATGTGGGTTATTATCACTTTAAATTTGTTTGATATGTATGTTTTTTTTTAAATATTTGAATGGTACTGTTTTATTTTATGAAATCTCTATATAATGTATACTGTTTCGATATAAATGAAGAAAAATAATTGTATAATGAAAGACTTTATTATAGAATTTATGTATATTATTGTATGATGAAATACTGATGGATTATTGTATGGTGAAATAATGATGGATTATTGTACGATGAAATAATGATGGGTTATTGTACGATAATGATGGATTATGTACAATAACATAATGATTGTATGATGAAAATGAATTATTGTATGATGAAAACTAATTATTGTATGATGAAAACGAATTATTGTATGATAAAAACGAATTATTGTATGATTAAAACGAATTATTGTATAATGAAAACGAATTATTGTATGATGAAAACGAATTATTGTATGATGAAAACGAATTATTGTATGATGAAAACGAATTATTGTATGATGAAAACGAATTATTGTATGATGAAAACGAATTATTGTATGATGAAAACGAAATATTGTATGATGAAAACGAAATATTGTATGATGAAAACGAAATATTGTATGATTACGAAATATTGTAGCATTGAAGATGTTGCTAATTTAGTGACTTATTTTTTCTTACTTATTGGTTTATTCTAATAATATGTACCTAAATTGTACGTTGAAATGATCGTGTTAGAATATTATAATTGTACTTCGAGAACGAAGTACATGTCAGTATGGCCGTGTTAGATAATAGTAACTGATTATTAAATTATATAATTAATATTATATTTTGCTAAAGATATTCACATTCATCTAATAATTTTATTGTATAAAACACTAATTTGTTACTTAGAAATAACCCTTCTTTGTGTGTTGAATCATCTGTCATTGTAGCTCTCATTTGCCCATATAAAAGGCCCTTAGCGCCGTAGTTTAAGTCAGTCTCTATCGGACAGCCACAGTGTAAACATCTTAAGGTACGATTTATTTTTATATATAGAATTATGTTTTTGTACCAGTGTCCTAATAATATTGTGTTAATTTTTACTTGAAATTATGTGAAAGTGACGATGTTTTGAAAAGAGTAACTGTGGAGTTTCTTGCTGGTTCTTCTCCATAGATAGCGACCTTCCGAACCGTGTGATAAATTAATAAACTGATATTGCTATACAGACTGCTAATTATTTCGATAAAACACCTACTAATCATGGTAATATATGTATATATCTATCACTTCTAACACACGCGACCAATATTTGTATGGCATGTAGATTATTTTTTATTTTATTTTACTTTATTGGGACATAAAACAGTTACACATTACTACATATATAAGTGTGACTAAATAAAATATGTGACGAGGTAAACGTATAACCTACATCAATGTCCACGGAATAATGGTATAAGGATAAATTTAATGCTTGCGTTGTTATTACAGAAAAGTAAGAAGTATCTACTCGTGCGTATTTTGATTTAATGGGTGTTCATGTATGTATGTTGATATATTTATTTAAACGCATCCATGATACAGGAGTAATTCCTATGTGGGAAGACTTTTTTTTTTATTTTAATTGAAAATAAATAATTAAGAAAGGACGACATATGCTTATAACAAACATGATAAAAAGTGCAACCGAATTTCGAATCTCCTTCATTAATAAAAGTTGGTTAGAAATCTTCATAATGAATCTTTTTATTTATTTTTGCTAAAGTTAGGTTATGTATTTGTATTTGTTATTTTTAGATCAATGTCTAATTATGTATTTGTCATTTTGATTATTGATGAATAAATAATTGTTAATTAATTAATTAAATTACATAATGTAATTGTATAATTTAATTTTTAATTGTCTGTTAGCTATAATTACTATAATTGTTAAATAATTTATTTAAAAATTTTAATGCATGATGAGGTCTCCTATAATTGAAGAAGAACAATGTTACCTATAAAAATCTGTATATTTTATTGTTTTAGCTTGTAAGGTGTATTCTTTGTTGGAGATCCAAATTAAATAAATAAATGAAGCAAAAAAAGCATCAACAAGAGTAAGTCCCCAAACAGTATGAAAATAAAAACAAGTTACAAGCTGTTCAAATTGGACTCTTGCGGTGACTTGGCAGTGTTCCAATTTTAAAACTGTAAGTCAAACTTACAAACAAAATACCACTTTGTATAGAATGTTAATGTCCGTTTCTTTAGACTATCATTGTTAATGGCAGTGAGCCAGCTAGGTTCACAAAAAGTGTATAAACATGTGTTTTGATTTTACACTTACTGTGCCCCCTACTTCTTGCACATGGGTGGCTTTTCCGATCCTGTGGAAATTCCGGGATAAACGGTAGATTTTTAACCAACTTCAAAAAAAGGAGGAGGCTCTCAGTTCATCTTGAACTTTTTTTTTAATGTACGTTACCTCATATCTCGAAGACGGCTGGACTAATTTAGAAAATTCTTTTTTTGTTCAAAAGGTTATACTTTTTAGTTTGTCTCATTGTGATCACGTTAGGATCTGATAATGAAATCATGGAGAAATCGAGGGTACTCTTCAAATATTGTAGCACACCTATAGCGTTTTGGGTATTTCTTATAGTGCCTTATGCAGTTGTTCTCGAAAAGCACCATTTGGGGAAGTGAAACTGATAATGAAGACCACAGATGGCCAACGAAACTACTCAATAATAAGTATTTCGATTACTTGAATATGGATTTTAGGCATTTTAGGCACTTTATGCTCGTCACAATGCATATGGTGAAGTACCAGGAGAACTCCTCAAAAATTTACGGCTCTGCATCAGGAAAATCAATATTTTGTAAAATGTGATAAGAAGTTGACATGTTGGCTTTTGTAACTAGATGAATTACAAACCGACCAACAAAAAAGCGTTAAAAAACTTGTTGGTGTTATTGGCTTTGTATTTTCTTTGTCTTTTTTTCAGACCGCCCTCCGAAATTATAGTTATTTTTGGCTTTACCTATAGTGTTTTGATATGGAAGTCGGTTTTATTTTTTCCTAAAGATTCTTTTTTCACGCTTTCTTCATCATCAGTTCCTCTTCCCCAAATTGTGCTTTTCGAGAGCAACTGCACAAGGTACTATAAGAAATACCCAAAACGCTACAGGTGTGCCTATAATATTTGAAGAATTCCCTCGATTTCTCCATGATTTCATCATCAAATCCTAACGTGATGACAATGGGACCAACTACAAAGTATACCCGTTCAAAAAAAAAAAAGAATTTTCCAAATCAGTCTAGCCGTCTTCGAGATATGGGGTAACATACATAAAAAAAGTTCAAGGTGAACTGAGAACCTCCTCCTTTTTTTGAAGTCGGTTCAAAAGAAAACACAAACCCATTAACACCGACCACCGAAATTAAAGTTTTATGTTGAATTATAGCTTCTTCTATCACACAGCATAAGTCCCATTAAAATCAGTGCAGCTAATAATTCCAGGGATTAGCTCAGACAGACAGACCAAGAAATTAAAAACATGGTTTGTTTTAATAACTACAAGCACTAGAGAATACAGTTATTTTGCAATCACAGAACGCTTTGATTTTATTGATATATATGTATATACGCATTAATGTATTTCTCCAAAGTAACGCCTAATACCATTTTATGTCGCCTTATATATCTAAACAAAACACAAACTATTCATAGGAAACCTTCTGTATCTTAGTTAATTGGCCTAGTGAGAGTGAGCCTCAAGAGAAATAAAAAAATACATTAACCTAAGTTTAATTACTTGTACAAAACTTTGGGACGAGCGGAGCTTAAAATATTTACCTACTTAATATTAATCCATAAATGAGTTTGCTTTATGGAACTTGAAGCACATAAAGTTTGTAACCTTAACTTAATTTGATGGTTCCTTAAATTGGCCTCTATTGGATTTTATAGTTTATTTTCATGTCAGACGATTACCCAGAACTTTGCTCATTTTAAGAGGTTTTTTTATCTTATTACTTTCTTTTGAAAATATATTGTTTAGATAAATAGATAGATAGAATATACTTTATTGTACACAAATAATTGCATGACAATTAAATAACAATATTTATAAAAAATAAAAATTTGTTACAATCGCGATCTTATCGCTGAGAGCAATATTTTCCAGACAACCTTTGGAAGAACTTTACGAACTATAATTAAAATGGGGAGTGCTATATTAGTGTACTACTGTACAAATATTCATCAAAACGGAACAAAACTAACAAAAATGTATAAATATATATATATATATATATATATAAATACAATACATAAGTAAATAAAATAAATAAATATATAATGTGTTCTTTTAACATCGTGTGCAGAAAAACAAAGAAATTATAATAAGTTTGAAAAAAAAAAAGATTGGTAACCGAGCTTTTAAAAACAGCGACTGATTGAGCTTGTCTTACTGACAATGACACCGTAAACGACTGGTCGTAAAATTTTGTGGAATTGTTTAGTGTTTAATAACTCTCATTAGATCCGGATTAAAAGTCAGTCGTTTATTATGGTGCTTTTTGGCACTCCATTCTTCAATGGGAAAAATACGGTAACTCTTAGGAGTTTCACTTAGTTGTCCGTCTGTTTGTCTTTCAGTCTTTGAAGACCCTTCGTTTTCAAAAATCAATGTGGTCACGTTGAAATTCATGATAGCATCCCGTCTTATCACATAAAAATATAATATATAACGTTGTTTAAAAACCCCTTGATTTGGTAACTTATTTGTACGTAATTCTAGTTATATTCTGGGTCACCACGCAAATTGCCACATAGCTTGCCATGACAAACTGGTTGTAATTGACAAGGTGGATGGAAAGAAACCAAAAAGGTAGTCAATCACCAATCCGCTGTTATCACTTATGTGGTTCACAGTGACTGAATTGACAAATTAATATTAGGGAGGGCTTGGAAGTAAATTGTCAACTCTTCCACTTAAGTTTTTCAGGATAAGCACTTGCTTCAGCAATGAGAAATACAGTCAAAAACAATTATTAACGCCGAGGTAGGCCTAGCAAATGCGCAAGAGGTGGAAGGCTAAATGAAAGTTCTTTGCTCGCTAATGGTTTATTTTATTTATTTAAACTTTACTTCTTTTTTATACATGGGCAGATTGATTGCAACAAGGCATAATCTGCCAGTCAGCACTTGGGTTAAAAATACTAATACAGATTAAAAATATAATATCCCACAATATCTTATTACACAACTAGCTTTTGCCCGCGACTTCGTCCGCGTGGAATAGTTACTTTGGGCTAACGTTAAATTTAACCCCGATTTTGAAGCATTCTTCATTGGCGCTCCGCTCCTATTGGCCTTATTATATATATAGCCAATAGCCTTTCTCTATAAATTGACTATTTAATTAAACAATAATTTTTCAATTCGAACCAGTAGTTCCTGAGATTATCGCGTTCAAACAAACAAACAAACTCTTCAGCCTTATATTATTAGTACAGATAGCTGTTGCCCGCGACTTCGTCCGCGTTTCCGTCGTTTTCCGTAAAAAAAGTAGCCTATGTCCTTTCTCACGGTTCAGTGATTTTGATGTAACAGACAGATTAACTTTCGTAATTTAGTAGGGAAATATAATATGTCAATCTATAATACTGTTGAAAAATATCGCAATACGGAACCTCACAATATTATTGTTAATATTAGTTGTGCCCGCGACTCCGTCAGCGTGTAACTCCTTGTGTGTTATTAAGTTAATGTATTGGTAATATTGTTTAGATCACGTTCACATGAGGCTTAAGTATCTATAGAACGAAATTTTATACCTTCGGCTGCGAGACGCGTCGAGTGCGGCGACCGATTCTCAAAAATAATCCTTATAGCATGATTCAGTATTCAAGCGCGATGGCTTATTATTAGCGTATTTCATGTATAACTTTGGTGTTTCTGTATCGATTTATATGATTCTTTTTTATGGAATAGTTAATAATGTTAACTTTTTTAATTAGGGGTGACTGAGAGTGTTATAAAACGTAAGAGTAGATAAATATTATAATCAGTAAGCTTCGAACTGTTAAGCTATCGGGAGTTACACGTGTAGTCGTGTGAGTTTACGTGTGAGTCAACCATAAAAGATAGACATATGCTGTCGTGGGATATTTTTTATATAATTTTAAAGAGAACATTTCCGTCATGAATTGTTTTCTGTGTAGCTTTAACCATTAAGGTTGCACACGCGACGGAAGCTTAAATGGAGTACCTTCTCCCGTTTTCCCAACATTTCCCGTCACTGCTCTGCTCCTATTGATTGTAGCGTGATGAAAAGTACACTATAACCAGCTCAGGAGTATGAAAAATAATTGTACCAAATTTCGTTAAAATCCGTCGAGTAGTTTTTGTTTCTATAACGGTTATACAGACAGACAGACAGACAGACAGACAAAAATTTTACTGATTGCATTTTGGCATCAGTATCGATCCCTAATCACCCCCTGATAGTTATTTTGGAAATATATTTCATGTACAGAATTGACCTCTCTACAGATTTATTATAAGTTTAGAAGATTGTCGCAGGTTGAGCTATTGACTTTAACGCTGCATGACATACGTTCAGTTTTCGTCCAGAACCATTATTTCTATGGGATCTGTATAATAAGAATCTTTAGGTCGTAAAAAACTGGTTAGGAATTTGTGTAAGTGTGTTTATATGTTTGTAAACTCACCTCAGCTAAGGGAGTAAATCTTAGAATCAGACAGCGTTTGAAAAATAGGTACCTATATATTACATTTTCAAGGAGGACGTGGTAACACATTTTTATCATGATAATTTATATACCTCTCAACACAAAGGAAGGGATCAAAAACCTGTTCTATGTAAACAGATAATACAATAATTTCCTATTCAGAACAAACCCAGTTTTAGTCCGATAGAAATAATATTGTAAGAATATATTAATGTTTACACTACACGAGTATATTTGTTTGATTCTTCATATACTCTTTTGTTTCTTACACACTATTGTTTTCATAGAAATGTTATTCATTTTTCCTTTCGCAGATCTGCTGGAAACATTAATTAACAAATCGTATTGCTCGATATAAAACAAGTCAACTTTGAATTTGGAACTTTGAATTTGAAAAAAATTCGTTAACATCGCTGTCAATGGGAAAAGTGTATTGAACACTAGCTAAATTGCCATGTTGAATGACGATGCTTTGTCTCTGTCCCGCCCTGCCTGGACAGCCCTCTGGTCATTGAAGAGTCGACTATTCGTTTACTGATGTCACGAAAGACTCGATGCGCACTCGGACCCCATGGTTCTAACGTTTCAATTCCAAACGGCTCAAAATGCTATTTTTTTAAAACGAAGTTTTGTGAAGTGCTTTTTTGTTGAACATTGATAACCGCGTTCCGTTACATTTTACCGCAAATTTGTCGTGTGGCGTTGTGTCACCTCTCTCGGTAAACCGCAATACGTTCGACCGCAGATTGGATGGGCGACACGAAAGTCACAACTACAGATATCAAATGAGAAATCCATTTTCAAAATAAAACGTTGTTTTTTGTGATGTAGTACACAACAGCGACATCGTTGCTCCGGGTATTGTTTTTTAAGTAAAAAAACTTATTGATTTATTTCTATTGTATTGTTACCACATTTACAAACATTTTAATTCACTTACACAAACACAAAGACCCGGAACAACTACCAATAGGCCTTACCTTACCTTACATTTTTTCTGGTTTGGGAATCCGATTCATGACATGTAGCGCAACAGCCAATTGCTTAACCACTGCGACAACTGTTCCGTCAAACAAAACGTAAAAAAAAATACTGTAAGTCCTAATTCAGGACATACTCAGAACAGAGAGGACTCTTTCCATGCGCTAAGATTCATTGAAATCCATTTAGTCCTGAAGAAGGTAATAAATAAACTGGTATGATTATCAACCAAATAAAAGATAACAAAAAATAAAACGTAAAAGTTACTTGTAATTTTGGCAATATAGGGGAAGGTCGGGATCCTCCGTACGCGGGGAACATTCATACTTAATTTTATTATTGCATTAACTTTGTCCTGTGTTTTGCTATCGCCGATGTACGTATATATATTTTAATACCTATTTCTTATTATTTCTTCACAGAAACTTGGTGCGGACTTATAAACAAAAAAACGACAAGCAGACAAGCTGTGGATGAAACTTCCATGCAGTCAGCAATACAGGATGTTATTATGCAAGGAGTATTGTCATATAGAAAAGCTGCGGACAAGTACAATTTGAAATTGTCAACATTAGAAAGCCGTGTAAAAAAATATAAGAATAGCAATGATGCTGAAGGGTCAAGCAACCGTACATTTGACTCCAAATATACAAGTTTCCAAGTCTTTTCTATGAAAGAAGAAAAACTGCTAAATGATTATATTATCAAATGTTGTAAGATGCATTATGGGCTTACGACGATTCAAGTAAGAAAGTTAGCATATGAGTATGCCAAATCTTTGAGTTTGAAATATTCAGCAAAGTGGGAAGAAGATAATTTTTGTTTAATAGAAGTTAAATCTTTATTTTTGTGTTTAATTTCATTGCTAATAAAAGAATTTTGATTTATATGTGTTATTTTAATCGCACGTATGGAACTACCCCACAGCGTACGAAGGTAATTAGGTACCCCTAACACTGTATGTAGGTGCCCCGTTGTTGGGGCAGATTCGTACAAATTCCAGATTTTGTTTCAATCATATTTATGGTTGAAACATCAGATGAAATCATCTATCATTTTTTATATGAATCTCAGATAGTTAGACTATAAATGTAAGCTGTCAGGTGATTGATCCATGAAAAAATAAAAATAATAAAAAATAAAATGTAGAAACCGTACGAAGGGTCCCCACCTTCCCGATTTGAATACAATTGATTTATGATTTAAATTACACCTCCCAATTTGAATAATTATTACATGACTGAGTGCCTTGGTTTCTTGCTGGCCAGCTTTAATATGTACGATACAACTACTCTTCTGATGTGGTTTTTAAATTGTATTTTTTTTTGTCCTTCTTTATTATTATTTTTTATTGTTTGTTGATAGGTTCACGTTTGACCACCATCTCACCTGATGTTAAGCAAAGATGAGGTCGAAGATGAAGCACGCTTGCCTAGAAGC
Source organism: Tholera decimalis (assembly GCA_943138885.2). Lineage (NCBI taxonomy): Eukaryota > Metazoa > Arthropoda > Insecta > Lepidoptera > Noctuidae > Tholera > Tholera decimalis. The sequence goes on along the minus strand of OW964573.2, from coordinate 17,986,795 downwards.
AACCTATTCACTCTTGACTTAAAGACTCCGACACACAACAAACACAGTCTCCGGCAGAAAATTTCACTCCTTAGCTGTACGGACAAGGAAACTATTCCCAAAACGTTTTGTGCGTATGGGTGGGATGTCCACCATGTAACGATGGCGCGACGCCGTTTGTCTAGTAGTCCGATGATGAAACGGGCCCGAAATGTAACCAATAGAAAACCGATAGGCTTGCAACACGTCGCCGATGTTCAAGGCTCTGAAGCTTTTTCTCGACCAGTTTTTCCTTGCCAATTACCCTTTTGACCCGTTTCTCGATAGTCTCAAGTGCATCAAGCTGGTATGAAGCAGATCCGTCCCAAAGATGAGAGCAGTACTCCATACACGACCGAACTTGTGCTTGATAAAGGTTGAGCAGCTGTTCCTCTAATGTTTTAATGTTATTTAGTTTCACTACATTTTTCATCATTACACAACGACTAATTATTGTTTAAATTTAAAATTTTAATGTGAACAGCTATGAACGATAATGTTTTTGAGAAAGACTTCTAAAAACCTTATTAAAAGGGAATAGTGGAAACTCTCGAATATTTTGTTTCAAGGAAGACTACGCACGAAAATGAGTGTCCGTATCTGATTTCAAAATAATAGTGTTATTTCAAGTGCTTATAGCTGTTCTTCTTCTTAGCGTGTTGATGGCAAATATCTAGATGGAGTCTGTCCAGAACTGGGCAACAAGTTTGGCATCGTCGGTAGCTTCCATCAAGTCCTGCAGTTGACTGGGCACGCAGGACAGGAAATTAAGTGTGCCATGGTTTGTGGAGCAGAACTACATAATTATACACTCCAAGGCAGAGTCATCGATAAGTATCCACCTGAATAGATTTTCTTTGCTGCGACCAACCTGGGTACGGAGTCTATTTAAAGACTTCCAGGTCAGCCATGGCAGTTCTTCTCCAGGTGGTAGATGCTCAGCTGGTGGAACAAAGGGGCTTGGAAGGGATGTCATTTGTAGCTCCTTAGGCTATTCGCCAGTATAGCTATTTACACGATACAAAACACAAAAAATATATACTTGTCTATCTGTCTGTTTTTATGTTTGTCCACACCAATATTAATTTGGAAGAGCAGCTCACCAAGGCTCTCAACGACTACCAAAAAGAGTAATTGAATGCAGTAGCTGTGGCCGAAACAGGCTAGATGGCTTGATCATCATCATGACTTTGGAACGGTTGAACTGATTTTAATGGGACTTTTACTTTAAAATAGATAGAAGATCACTTTTATAGGAGATTATTTTTTTGTCTGTCTAATTATAAGTGGCAAAAACTGCTTATTTCATATCAATTGTTAAGGTTGATATAAAATACGCGGTTTTTGCCGAAGTTGCGGGAACAATTAGTACAGAAACAAAAAACGAACAGCTATAGAAACTCGTAAACAACTAATGATAACACACGGTTACGTATACGAGCTTGTAAACAACTAAACATTGTCCCCCTGAACGTGAAACGTCACATGAAATAAAAACGAGAATACAGGCTATTGTACATGACAACCCCGAATTGCTACGCTTGCAAACGACTGACTTCAAATAAATCCAAGGCCCAAAGTTTATTCTGCTTTTATGGAATGTTTTGATACAAAAAATGAAAGTTATTTTTCAAAACTCTCAATATACGTGTAAGTTAACTCCTTTTAATGATCAGATAAACTATAAACTGATTTAAATAAAAATCACGTATACAATCTGCCTCCATTAACCTTTAGCTGCCGACCTGGTCTAAACGTAGCACTTACGCCGACGTGACGACTGAGAGACGTCAAACTTTAAGTACTGAAATAAAATGTGTATTCGCATGCTACATTTTTCTATTTTATACATTAAAAAGTTTGGTGTTTGAGGTAACAAACTACAGAATAAAAAAAAATACACGATATTTTTCAGGTAAAATCAACATTTATTCGAGAGATCACAATTATTTGGCACTAAATTTTAAGGACTTACTTCAGTCTCGTTTTTCTCTAATATTAAGTAATTAACAACAATTGAACTTAAAATATGTTATCTTCTATAAACTATTATCAAAATAAAACATAAATCTTACTTCTTAGTTAAAAAATAAAAATAATGACAGCCCTCGAATATTTGGTACATTCACTACATACGTTTGCAGTCAATGCATATTTGTAGGCAGCAAGTAAGGCACATTGGTTTCTTGCATTTGCAGCAACAGTACTTCGTTCGCCTTTTCAACCGACTGGGACAGATTGCACATGTCTTTCTAACACCTGAAAACAATAACCCAATTAAAAAAGCCTTTATTTCTGTCTCATTCGTTGAGCCTAGTTCAGATCTGCTACTGTCTTTATACTTAGCCCTATAGCTATCTAGTTTCTTGTTTGTATAAGTTACTATCATTTCAATCATGTGATCACTAAACATCAGTTTCCATAATTTCGTGAAAGATTCGAATTTAATCGGACTTACTTGATGCACCATGCATTGACAAAATTGTGCGCGCGTTCTCGACTTGTTCGGGATGGTTCCGCCGATCCCCATTTGTACCTATTCTTCCCATAAAAGTGGCGCGGCAGCTCTCCTGTTGATTCTTCATTTGGCTCCTGGTCTATTCTAAGATCTTCACTACCCTGGTCATTTCGCGTCTCTACTTCGCTATACTGCTCCTCTCCGATCTCTTCAATTCTAGTCTCTGCTGCGCCATGCTGTTCCTCTCTGACCATTATCTCTTCTTCGATCTGTTCTGTAATGTCCTGGCTTCCATGAGTTCGTACTTCTCTTTCTTATTCTTCATTGTTGTGATTATGGTTGATTTCTCCGTGGTAAACTTCCTCAACATGGGGATACGCGACCTCAACATCATCCTCATCGGATTGTTCGGATTCCGTGTTGTGATCGCTCTCTAAAATAAAATCAGGATCGCCTACACCGTCGTCAAAATCACTACAGTTGTCGTCACTCTCGTTTATGAGATTTTCACATATCTCTTTATCTTCTAAACGCCTATTATGTTTTTGCAGTTTCGGAGGCTTCTCGGGAACTGAACCGTCATCGCTTGCAGGTTTTTTCCGCTCACTAGACGTGATGTTTCTCCTTTTAGGCATTCTGCAATTAAAAGTATAATTTTAAAACCGATGTGACGTCAATCAGACACTATAAGCTACCACACATGAATACCGAGGTGACGACCAAGAGACGTACAAAATTTAGTACATAAACACCGTACTTACGTCTGTGAGACGTCGATCTCTTCAATACGGAGACGTGTGCACTCGCCGCGGGCGCAGCGTCGACTGGTACCTTGTGACGTGGAGGGAGAAAGGTAGCGGGAAGGGCGACGCTGAAGGTGGCGTGATTTTAGAAATATTTCAAAATTAAAAGTTATTACGTCTGTGAGACGTATAGGTCGGTAGTTAAAGGTTAAAACAAAAACTATTAGTTATTAAGCATTATCATTTGTATATCAAAAATAATATTCGATTTTATATTTTTTATGTTTTATTGATAATAGGTTCGCGTTTGACCACCTGATGTGGTCGAAGATGGAGCACGCTTACCTAAAAGTAACCTATTCACTCTTGACTTGAATACCCCTAGGTTATAGCTATCGGGAAACACAGACTCCGGTAGGGAATTCTACTCCTTAGCCGTACGCACAATGATAGTATTCCCAAAACGTTTTGTGCGTATGTGTAGGATGTCCACCATGTAACGATGGTGCATCGCCGTTTGTCTTGTAATCCGATGATGGAACGGGCTCGGCGGAATTAGATTGATTCTAGGAACAGTGGTGGTCCAGTGGTTACTGGTCTGACTTACGGTCCTGAGTTTGAATTTATATCATCATCACCATTCTCAAATTGGTGTAGGAAAACATCGTGAGGAAATCGCCATGTTCTAAGATAAAATAATCGAAGACATGTGTTACTTACCCACTCTGGACCCACGTAGTGGATTACAGCCCATTCCCTCCCTACTAGGCCTACGTCCCACCAGTGGAAATATTAAAAAAAAAATCAGGCTATAATATTCCCATAATATATTTAATATTTTATAAAAGTTTTAGAGATATGTAAGGACGGGAGTGATAAAATAAAATCCTTATATTTTCTTAAAAAGCTTTACACTTTCACGCCATGGTTGAAAGTGAGAGCGCATGGGATACCGTCGGTATTTGCAAGAAAGTGATGGCAGCAAAGGAGGTGGCAGAAAAGGGGCAAAGAGATCCAGCTGATCTATGTAGAGGAGTTGGATCTATACGCAACATACACCGGATGCTAGCAGATGCGTAATGCTCTTACACCATCATAATGTACATGGAAACTCAATTTCCTAAGCGAAAAGTCTGAGTTACTACCTGGAGGAACCGCAGCCACACGCGGAGAACGTGATGAAATGCGCAAACATTCATGCTCCCTGCCAAAGATTAGTAAATACGTATCTGGCAAATCTCTTCACTCACTCCTGGTAGAGTTCATCGAAAAAAATATCAAGGACTCATATGTTTTTCTCATTTTAATTTTATTCTCTTAATGTAACAGAACAGTCAAAATTTATTTTGTTTACTCAACGACGTGACCCTGTTTGGTTAACAAAAGCTAATTTGTAAACATATATGACAAAAACGAGCAATTGGCAATACAAACATTTGGAAAATACAACAGGCTCGGTTTTATGTGCCAGTCTTGCGTTGTAGGGAAAACCTCCGCTAGTACTCCTACCATCTTCTCTCTCTCTCTTTTCTTAATTCAGCATCTGCTTAGGCTTTTCACAACTATGTTGGGTTAGTTTCCATTATAACTAGATGCAGTTGAGTATTACTAGTGTTATACACGGAACGACTGCTGATCTCATCTCTACTTCCCATCTACCCCACCACGATACTCCTTGGCAAGATGAGTGTCAGATTTTCAGACTACCCGACTTAAAGATCTACAAATGACAGCAGGGACCAACGGCTTGGAAAGACGAGGAAAGAAAGAATGTCAATATGTTAAGATGGTCACTCATACAGATACTGTCCTCGTCACGTTGCCTAATCTCAAAGATCGATCCGAACAGCTGTTGTTATTCAAGCCCAAGCTTCTCATTACATAATTATGAACCCAAAATACACATGTTCCTCTGATCGTATAACAACACCTGACCTCTCTTGACCTCTGTATATAATCCTTGATTTAAGCTAACACCAACAAGTTTATATCGAAATAGTTACGAAACATATTGAGCCTAGTTAGGTCGACCGTCCACTATACAAAGAAACGACACGCCTCGGTGGCTTCAAGAAGAGTCGTATTATCAGAATTTTCCGTACAAATCAAACATGTCTTTGTGTTTAATTTTTTACACAGTTGTATTTTTTTAACATCATCACCTCCTTAGCTTTTTTTTTTGATGAAAGAAAAATTGGCCAAGTGCGAGTCGGACTCGCCCATGAAGGGGTCCGTAGTAACTATAATAAATATAATATACTTAATATATTTATTTGAAAAAAAAAAAAACAAAAAACCTTACAAATTTCTTAAAACTAGCTTATTTACAATTTTTACAACTACGCCAAATAAATTTGTTTTTCATAGTATTTGTATGAATTACAAAGTTAGTTAGTAAGTTAGAAAATATACTGTATCTCAAAAACTGCTGACTCGATCTCGTTCAAACCAATTTTGGTTGAAAGTTTATATTAAGATCTACAACATATGGTTTTTTTTAGATTTTTCACTTCATTATTAGCCTATACACTAACAGCTCACAAATGTAACCCTAGCTCAAGTCAGGACTGTAATTGTACTCAAATAGTCCGTACTCATTGCATGAAGTATCTTGGCATCTATATTGATAGTACATTGTCATGGAATGAACATGTAAACACACTGGTGGGCAGAGTACAGAAATTAATATATGTGTTTAAAAACTTGAGGACTTCTGCTGACTTCTCTACATTAAAAACTGTTTACTATGCTTTGGCTCACTCAATCCTAACCTATTGTATAGTAGCCTGGGGCAGTTCAAGTAAATCCTCGTTATTACGAGTGGAAAGGGCGCAGAGGGCAATTTTCAAAGTCATGGCCCATAAACCAATCCGCTTTCCCACGAGTGAACTCTATGCTCTATGTGAGGTACCGCGAGTGAGACACTCATTTGTACTTAGTGCCATACTTCGCAAGCACTCCGAACTGCCGTTCGACCCTGACATAAGACATGAACATAGACGAAGACCTATTAGAGTCTGTTCAATTGAGCCAGTCAGCACCGAAACAGTTAGACGACAGTATAAATACCTAAGCCCTATTTTGTATAACCGAGTCAATGAAGTTTGTGACATTTATTCACTCAATCTGAAAGATTGTCGAGTCACCGTTGACAAATGGCTGAATGGTTTAACCTATGAAAAACTTGAAAACCTTGTTAATATATAAAATTCATTTTCTTAAATCTCAACGCATACTTAAATACGCACTCACACGCTAACACCTGCATATATCACAACACCAGTATCACGCACTCACACGCACAACACACCACACGCACAACACATCACACACACGTACAACACATCACACACCCATAGAACTCATGCCACATACACGAACACACACACACATGCACACGCGCACACTATAGGTAACTTTATGCATGTTAATTACGTATTTTGTTTTATATTCTTTTCTTCCATCTTTAATCTTTGTTTAAACTTACCTAGAAAATTTTGTTTACGATGGAACGCTGACGCGTAAACTACTTGTATGGGCGTTAATGGCTGCAACACAGTTTATAACTAATGCAGTCATTATCGTACTCTAATTTATTGTATTTGTGTTTTTAGTTCCAATAAATCTTTTATTATTTTATTATTATTATAGAAGTTAGAGGGGGGGGACACACATTTTACCACTTTGGAAGCGTATATCTTTTAAACGATTAACTTTATGAAAAAGTCATTTTAGAAACCTTAATGTCATTTTTAAAGACCTGTCTATAAATACCACACACGTATAGGTTTCATGAAAGAAAATATTTTCAGTTTCAGTTCCATGTATGGGGAGCCCCCTTTATTTTAAATATTTATAAAATTTTCTCTTAAAATCGGAAGGCGGTTTACAGAATACATTTACCTACCAAGTTTTACATGTATAGTCCTAATAGTTTCGGAATAAAATGGCTGTGACATACGGACGGATGGACAGACAGACAGACGGACAGACATGTCGAAACTATAAGGGTTCCGTTTTTTGCCATTCGGCTACGGAGCCCTAAAAAGTACAGTTTTTTTATATAATTATAATTGCTTCCTACAACCATGAAAAAGAAAGCCAACACTTTGATTAAGAGCTATTGTGCTCCACGTTTAATCATTACTAACGATTGCGTTTTGTAGACTGTAATTTGACTGCGCAGTTATGCTACAAATTAGCAGCACAAAGCGGTTTGCCAGGCACGCATTCGTGTGAAGAGATTTCTTGTGTTGCAGTTTTCCAATATTTTCAGTTGATCATTATGGACATTTGTGTCAAAACTATCGTGGTTGCATTAAGAGAGGGATAGAGTAATGCAAGACAAATTGTACTTTCTCATAACATAATCATAATGGCATTGATATTTCAAAGTTTGAGCATCAGATGCGTAGCTTAGCTCTACGCTTCTATGGACCGAAACCTTAACTCTTCTATCAACTACCCTCATAATTTGGGCTCAAAACGTGTGGCAGCAAACATAGTTAAAATTTACCTGAAATAAGTTTGAGGTAATACGTATTTATCTTGACGGTCGCGTTAGGGTATCCAGGAGTTCGATGTATACAGAATAGTCCTGCTTTTTAAATAACATAATAAAAGACGAAGGTTTTTATATTCAAATGTTTTTTTTTGTGTTTGTAAGTATACTTTTTTAATCTTTATTAATTAATTTGGGGTTTTATCCCAATGGATACGCAAACCCCATCATGCCGTACATATGCTTTTACAAAACAATGTTTACTTAATTAAATTTAAAGAAAAATCCTAATCAATATAGTGCACCAAGACGCTAAATCTTTTTGCAACATCTGACTTGGGTTGAGCTAAAATTAAGTGATATATTTTCGCTAAATACCGAGTGATTTTGTTAACTCTCTCTGGGCTCCAAATAATGTTTTCCCATTTCAATTTGTGTAGATCTAGTGAACAATAATGAAAATAGACAATGAAAAGATATGAGCTGGAACTTCTTTGATACAATAACCTCTTCAAATTAGATTCATTAAAATTTGAATCGCAAATTAAAGATGATGGAGGTATTATTAAGTTTATATTAGTTCCAACGTTAAGCTGAAAAGATATTTAGGGAACTTTTAACGAATAACAGTGCAAATGTAGATTGACTCATTACGAAAACAATATCTGTCGCAATAGTACCTTACTCTTATTATTTTCTAACATTTTGTATCATTTGTTCTTTGTCTGGGTGTAATGTATCTATAATATGTATGTATTTAGAAATATATTTGTATGTTTATCAGTTGTCTAGTACTCATATCACAAGCTCTGCTTAGTTTGGGACTAGATGGCGTTGTGTGAAAGTTGTGGAATATTATATTATATATTACTGACTTCCAAATAAAAAATATGTACCTTATAATTATTTTGTCTAGTTAAATAATTATGTATGTTCATATCTTTTATAGTTTTAAATTGAAATAAAACTTCTTTTTGTGTTGCTGTAAGGGGGTCTTTAATTCTCCGGCCCGGTCCTAAAATATTTTCGCAAAATTTGGTAACCCTGACCAATTCTCTATTAAAATTAACAGAATAACATTATGTTTGTGACACGAGTTAATAGAATTACCTGCGGTATCAGAGTACCTTAGATAAACATGAATCTACGCAACATCGCAACTTATGTAATAAAATGTTGTCAATTTACAAACTATAAGGAATAAATACCTACCTAAGTTTATCAGATTAAAATATACCCTAGTATGAAAAAACTGAAATAACTGTGACTGAGTAACATTTATAGTGAAACTGGTTATCATAATTTTGATTCTTAGTCATTCGTAAAAACAGACAATAATAAATAGATAGAATATACTTTATCGTACACCAAAATTTAAACACACCTATTTAACAATATTGCTTATTGTATAGTTACAATGGCGGTCTTATCGCTGAAAGCGATATCATCCAGACAACCTTTGGAAGGACTTTCAAAACTTTAATTAAAGATGTAGAAATAATATAATATAATAGCACATACCAATGGCTTAATGTGTTTTCCGAAGCATAGGCGTCTTGGTTTGCAATGGCTGATAACCGAATCATGGAGTGACCTCTTCTTGCGTTGTTTCACCCTAACAAACCTCAGCATCTGATATTGTAAAGCACCTCACTGCAATTACTCTGCCAGGTGATGTAACAAAATTCGTCCCTAAAAGCAAATAAGCTTTCAAAGACTTTCACTTCAAGCGCCTACGTTACGCGTTGACAAAATTGTTGCTAACGCTAATTGCCCTGCAAATTATACCGGCCAACTTTTCATTTTGCAGTGCCAGCAACTGTGTTGAATTTTAATACGAGTATGAGCCTGACTTGTATTTTTAACTGTTTTCCAGAAAATACATGATGGCAAAGTTTCTAATTTAGACGCGTTTATATTTTTAGCAGGCTTCAAAAATGGTAGGAGTATATTATGCTTGAGAGGCGGACAGCAGCTTGTCTACTACGAAGTAACTTTTTTTTGCGATGCAACGCCTCGCTTTTGATGCATGTGTGTAAGGTTTTGGAACGATTGCGATGATGAAGATGTTTTTCTTTTTATTTCTGATGACCCCATTGTTGCGCCTGATAGTAAGCGATATTAGATCTCAGTAAAACTAGCTATAAAAATGGTATCATAACAATACTTAGGTATCGGCTGAATGTTCCGGAAGTTTAGTTTAGTTTTTATATCAGTTTTGTTTGTTTAGGTTTGGTTATGATTATTTAATAATAGTTTCATAATAATCAGGTATCACTTATTTCTAAATCAGATCACAGGATTGTTTTGTTAGTAAACATACACATACACAAAAGTGTTAGTACAATAGCTTAAATTTTATGTATTAGTCTACGTATTGTCTATTGGAATTAATAGTTTGGTTGAACAACTTTGCAAATGTCTGCTCACAGATACATTTTAATGTTTATAGTAATCTGAGAAAAATTTTGTGGGTTGTGTATTAGTTTTTTTTCTTTTTCTAGGTGGGAAAATCATCATACGACTCCTCCCGTTGTGGGTGGAGTGGAAGGGAGTGTCAGACTTCTACTGTTAATTTTCCCTACATTAACAAATAAATACTAAATAATGATAGATAAGGTTTACGATCATCATGGGACAAGCGAGCCCAGAAGGTGTAGACGAGTCATATGTAGAAGGAAAAACAGAAGCCGACAGGAGTCCAAACCTGAGCCGTGCGCACAATAAATTCTCAATTCTTTATTGCGTACCATAATGTTACATAGTTGTTATGCATAGTTATATAAGTCACCATACAAAAAAAAAATGTAGAGGAGAATCGCTTAGTACCACAAGATGGTATATTGATCAAGTGAGGATGGTATCGCTCGTCGCCCGCAAGCCCGCGCCTACGGTGGCTGGAGATCAGCTCACGATTCAGCGTCCTCACGCGTTCAGCCGCCTTTTTCGCGAGGATGGTACCCTACAGTAGGTACGTAGTACGTATGAGGATTTCAGTAAAAATAAAAGAGAAGCGTTATCTTATCGAGCAAAGTTGTATTTAATGGTTCCAAATTATAGTTTGTACAAAGATCACGGAGAGGGACAATATTACATTAGCTAATAGCGAACGAACTTTGGTGTGACGTTGCGTCTAGTTTATTATCCTGACCATGAGATGTCGTGGCTAGTCCTAGATTTGAGACTTTTGATGCCTGCACATTCCACAAAATTTTACAACCATTCGTTCATGGTGCAGGCTATTCGATTGTGGAATGCATTTCCGGCGTCCGTCAGACAAGCTCAGTCACTGCATGTTTTTAAAAGCTCGGTTGCCAATAATTTTCTTTCAAACTTATCATTATTACTTTGTTTTTCTCCACACGATGTTAAAGAACACATTATATATTTATGTATATATTTTTAGTTGTTTCCGTTTTGTTGAGTATTTGTACAGTAGTACACTAATATAGCCCTCCCCATTTTAATTAAAGCTCGTAAAGTCCTTCCAAAGGTTGCCTGGAAGACATTGCTTCTCAGCGATAAGACCACCATTGTAACCAATATCTTTTACAATATTGTTATTTAAGTGTGATTCAATGATTGGTGTACAATAAAATATATTCTATCTATCTGTTCGAAAAAGTAATGCGTATCGCAAAGCGCCTATGTTTTGTAACAAGCAATACACACGAATACGTCTTATTGCACACGATTAGATATTAATATTGGTCCAACCTACCTACTACTTGTGTTACATATTTACTCTTTGACTTCTACATCTTGTCTTTGCACGGAATACAGCTCTTAATTTATCAGAAGCATTTTTATTTCATAAATCTAGATATAAATCCCCAACTAAATCTATCTATAAGTTCACAACAGTGTGCGTGTAGTGTCCCTTCGTATTCCACAAATTGTTTGAAGTCACTGTTGTTACGTCGACCTGCATTATTTAATGAGAAGTTCTCAACACTGGACCCCTTCTGTACTACAAGGAACCGTCTGAAGTAGGAGATTATCTATATTTTTAGTCTAAGATGCGGATGACTTTTTTAAGACACATAACGCTCAGATACACCAATAGTGCCACTTAGATATACTCGTATATACACACATAAGCACAGACGTATGCAAGTGTGTATGTAACACATCCACACCATACAAATACGCATACACTGTGACTATGTATTTAATTTTTATCTGTGTATAATTGGCGTAACTTTTAAGTAATAATTTTATATTTTCCTCCCTATCCGTCTTCGCAGGAACACTCGAATATTATTCCTTCAGTACAACATCCTATTCAATCCTGCATATCCTAGCTACCTGCGCGATCGTTTTTCATTCACTCGTCCTACTGATGCCCTTTGTAGATCCCACCTTAAACTCCATCTCAATTTCCCATCCCAAAAAACCTGTTTCTATTCCCACTCCTTCTCCTTTCATGCAGTACGACTGTGGAACTCACTTCCCGCTAAAATCCGCGAAGCTAAATCCATTACTATTTTCAAAAAGCAGGTCAAAGATCATTACCTATCTAACATCCCGTAATTTTATATATTTATTATAGGTATATATTTTTATAGCATGTATTTTAATTCTATGTATGTATATATTTATTAAATATATCATTTTAGTTTAATTTTATAGCTAAGTATGTTTTATATCGTAATTAGTATTTATACACACTGTGTCTATCATCTCCTCTTCAACTCTCCTGTCGCAGGTCTGCTGGAAGAAATTTCTTAGGAAATAAGCAGCACCTTTGTGCTCTTTTGCCTGTATTTAATTTTTTTCCTTTATAAGTGTCATGTGTGTACATAAATAAATAAATAAATAAATAATCATTATTTTAATTTTAAGTTTCAGTTAAAACGACAGTTTTAAAAAAGAATACTTTTCTAGCTCTTTTTCGTGTGGTTGTTAGCCGTCCTCATCCTCAAATAATGACATGCTCTTTTAAATTAACTTTTAGATTAGTGTAAAAGCAAGAAGATGATGATTTTTTAATGGATAACCACAGTTTGAGAGAGACGAAGAATTAAAAAGAAATACCGGTTAAAACAGATTTAGATGTACTCTCGGACAGAGGCTACAATGCAAATTTATATCTTAGTAGGTATCGAAAGTATCTAAGCTATCTCAGTTCATGAATACCAAACCAACTGCATATTTACGATTTCAGATATTATTCTTTTCATTACTGCAATACATTGCTTCTTCCCAAATGTATTGAACACGCAAATCATGCAACTTAAACGGGTATGATTTGAGTTGGATATCTCGACCGGTTCTTGAGAAGGTTCTTGATAGATAGATGGACGGGCGGACAGATGGATAAAAAGTGATTCTATGAGGGTTCCTTTTTATTTGAGGTACGGGAAAAAAGATCCACGTGCACTAAGAACATATTTTTAGAACAGAATCATGAGCAAATCTACGACTTACCTACATATAAAACATTTTGAAAATACCTGCATTGTGCGTACAGCTAGGGAGTGGGATTCCCTGTTGGAGTCTACGACAGACTCCAGCAGAGAATGTCACTCCTGATAGTTATAACCTCGAGGTCTTTAAGTCAAGAGTTATTCACTCTTGACTTAAATACCCCCCACTAAGGCTACTTTTAGGTAAGTGTGTTTCATCTCCAACCATATCATCGCTTACCAACTGGTGTGATAGTGAACGAACGTAAACCTATCAATAAAAACAATACTTACCCAATAATCTTTCAGTCTTCAACATGAAGTTATTATTATTAAACTGAGTTTTCATAAATATCACGAATTAGCAACTCTTAAGGATTTTAAAGAATAAAACCAATACCTCTAAAAATGTTTAACCAATACATTGGACCAATACAGTTCTTATCAAGCTTACATACGCCATGTTTTTGCTTCGTTCATGTCAGGTTCATTAATCTGTCCTTTAAATTGAATCAGCCATTTTAAGGCCGGTCGGTAAAACCTCGTACGTAAATATAGAAAAAAAAATTTTTTGCAAAAAATAGAACCGCCTTCCGAAATTAAAGTTATTTTTGCCTTTGTCGTGTTTTTATATAGAAGTCGATTCTATTTTTTTCAAAAAAAATTTTTGTTCACGCTTTTTAGTGGGTTGCTTTGTAATTTATCTAGTTACAAAAGCCAAAATGTCAACAACTTATCACCTTTTACAAAATATTGCTTTTCCCGGTGCAGAGCCGTTAATTTTTGAGGAGTTCTCCTGGTACATCACCATCAGCTCTACTTCACCATATGCATTGTGACGAGCATAAAGTGCTTAACATCTATATTTAAGTAATCTAATCGCAATCCACGAAATACTTATTATTGAGTAGTTTCGGTGGCCATCTGGGGTCCTCATCATCAGTTCCACTTCCTCAAATTGTGCTTTTCGAGAGCAACTGCACAAGGTACTATAAGAAATACCCAAAACGCTATAGGTGTGCCTATAATATTTGAAGAGTTCCCTCGATTTCTCCATGATCCCATCATCAGATCCAAACATAACGACAATGCCACCAACTACCAACTAGAAAGTATACCCTTTCAAATAAAAAAAGAATTTTCGAAATCAGTCCAGCCATCTGCGAGTAATGAGGTAACATACATAAAAAAAAGAAGTTCAAGACGAATTGAGAACCTCCTCCTTTTTTTTGAAGTCGGTTAAAAATAAATTAATGCTCACCACAATTAAACTAAACACTTCTTCCTTTCATAATAAATTTCCACTCATTTAAATAGGTTTTCATTAAATTAATACAGTGAAGCCAAAAGCATATTTTCACGAAATTATTAAAAATAATAACTTTGTAATGTGGCCTGTATTGAATTCGCAGAAACAATTTTAAATTCTCATAAACATGATATAGTTTGTTTTTCAAGTTAGATAGAATTTAGAAAAAAAAAATATTTTGTATTTCTTTTATGTATTGGGTATTAATGTTTGATGTTTGTAAAATACAAACATCGAGTTTAGTGTTATTTTTTAGAATAAAGCCGTTTAGCAATAAAGCAATAAAGCCGTATACCATAAATCAATTAATTTATATTAATATATAATATATATTACGACGTCAATATATTATATATATATACAATACATTATATATATATATATAATATATATACAATACAATATTCTAACTTCTAGGCTTCCAGTCTAACCGGTTTCTGTTGATTATCTACCAGCAGTTTAGATGGACGTAGCAACGTGCCTATCCAACCACAACCCGGCAATTGAGTAACGTGATACCTCTTTTTTTTCAGCGACAATAATATAATTAAATATCTCCTCCCTCTCTAGTTGGAGTGGAAAGGAGTATCAGACTGATACTGACAAATAACCCGCCCTGTTGTTTCAGTTGCCCTTGCGTTCCAGAGCTGCGATATCTCGTTAGTACATTCCCGCATTCCCGGCCGAGAGACATGAGTTTTATCTATATTTTCAAATGCCGATTTAATTATATTCTAGATTTTCTTTTTCCGTTTTTCAAAGGCATCTGTTTGTCACCTTATTCAACTTTAAATAGCTTAATTCCCATTAGTGACACTTACAAAAGAGTAGGTACAATTTAATACCTATATCTCTGTAAAAAATAGGCTTATAAAAACATTACCATCTGCGTCACGCATTTGGGTGATAAAGAGAGAGATCAAAGCTTCATTCATCAGGATAAACCTCTTAATATGTCATACGTTACTGATGTGTAGTCATATCAGTCTTTTGCACATACTTAGATTACTTAATTTTCTGACACAACTTTGAAGACATAATTAGGCTTACTATTACAATAATTATGCACTAAAAACTTCAAACACAAAATGTGACACTGATTCAACGATCGTGTTTCAAATAAAAATTAATAGTTCTACGGGGTGAATTGATAAAATTTATGAATGATTAAATAAAAAAAAAACATACTTTATCTACATATTTCCCATAACCATTATTGTACATAAATTTTAAATAAATAACGGTCAGAGTTTATAATGTAGAAGGTGTGCAGCAAGCGAATATTTATCTTATAACGTTGAAACTTAAAATTAAACACATTATGTACGAATTTCGACCACTAGGTGACCACTTGCAGGTATGTACTGGAAGCCTTTTCTCAAAAGAAATCTTTCATTTGGTATCCATAATTTAATGAACTTGAATACAGAAATAATTAGGTCACAATCTTTTTTTTTCTAACCATATATTGTCATTGAAAACAGATAAGTAAGCGTCATTTCAATAGTTGGGGCTCAAATCAGTTTTAAAATTTTGTTGCAGGATAATAATATGACCTATGCATATAAACGAACTAACCAACATGCAAAGGTAAAATAAGACATATTGTAGTCTTTATAATTCAATAGGTTTTTATTTAACTTACCTGGTTAGTTATGTTGAGGCTGTTATTAGTAAGCTTCAAACCCTTTATCAGCTAAGTATAATTAGCCTGGTTATCAATACCACTTATCAATACAGGAGACTCTTGTCGCTTAATCTCAAGTGAGTCAAAGACAAATTATATTTGATAGATTTACATTAACAATAGATGTAATCGATTTAGTTAATTGACTAATTCAGATTTGCATGTATGATTGTGGGAGACAGTAGCACAGTTTTAAAAACGTTTTGATGAGTCAAAGGGTTGTCTGTAAAAGCTCGCTTATAGCGATAAGACCGCCCAATGTATCACCCTTTTTAGTGGTTAAGTTCTTATTGTTTTACTGTTATGGTGTACATCTTCTTCTATACTTATAATAAATCTGTAGAGAGGTCAATTCTGTGTTGGAACTAACGTAATTACATCAATGATGTTGGTATGTGCCTAAAACACATACATGGAGTTTGTATATGTCCCTCTATAAACTCTTGTAGTTTAGAATAAGTTTTCTAGACAGATGTCAGCGGCTAGTCCGTTCTGATCGTTTTGCCTGTGCGGATGCACAATATATTTGGAATCTAATATGGTATTTTATTGAGTAGTTCACGGAATATCCAACATGGTAGCAGAGCGTTAAATTCGCTACTCTGATAATTATTTTCCAAGTGTGCGCGTGTGTTTTCGTAAAATTATTTTCAAAAATTTTTTTTCGCAAGAAAACAAAAGATGGCAACTGCCATTCAGAATTTTTCTGTTGAAAAATTATCCGGGATCCAAGATTATCCATCCTGGAAATTTATGATGCGGATGGTGCTCATCCACGACGATCTTTGGGATTGTGTGGGCACAACTGAAAATAAAAACGAAGACGCGAAGAAACAGGAAAAGGCGCTCGCGAAAATCGCCTTGAACGTGAAGTCTTGTGTATTTCCACAAATTAGAAATGCCAAGACGGCTCGCGAAGCGTGGAACAACCTGCAGAAGGCATACGAGGACCGAGGCTTGTCACGACGGCTCGGATTGCTTCGCACATTGTTCGCCACCAAATTAAGCGAATGTGCGAGCATGGAGGCATACGTTAATAAGGTCATGGATACATCGCAACAACTGAGCGACATCGGAGCGGCTTTGGAAGATGACTTCGTGGCCGTGATTTTACTCAGTGGTTTGACAAGCGATTACGACCCGTTGATAATGGCTCTAGAAAATTCGAACACGTCACTCTCAAGCGAAAATGTCAAAGCGAAATTGCTTCTAGAAAATGCAAGACGTGATATGAAAAGCGAAGATGTTACGGCTTTAGCAGCTCGGAAAGCACCGAAACCAATTAGGTGCTTCAGGTGCAAAAAGAGTGGGCATATCAAGAAGGATTGTCCTGACAACTCTGACGGCAAGAAGAGTGGCCGGAAAAGCCAGGCGCATCTCACAGCGTTGTCCGCAGGAGTCAAGCGTAACGTTTGGTACGTTGACAGCGGTGCGGCGCAGCATTTTTGCAATGATCGCAGTTTTTTATCAGATTTTACAACTGAAAAGCCAAAGAAGGTCTTAATTGCCAATGGTGAAGCATTGCCGACAGCTGGAAAAGGAACTACGCAAACTGTGCTTAAGGACAATAGTGTGAGATCGATAAGTAATGTGTACTTAGTCCCTAAATTGTCTGCTAATTTGTTATCTGTAAGTGCGATGGATAAGAAAGGTTTCGAAATTGTGTTTAGTTCTGGCGTGTGTACGGTCTATGACAATGGGGAGGTTTTGGCTACAGCTACCCTGAGAGATGGTATTTATGAACTTGATGCCATTGAAACTGTTTCTGTTTCGTGTAGCGAGCCATCCTCGCAGGCCATGTGTTCGTCTTTGTCTGTAGGTACAGGTGACAGCAAAGCGGTGCCGGCACGTCAACTGAAGGTTGATAGTCGTCCTGTTGCCGTGAGCGTGAAGCAAGCGCCGCAGTTCCTTGCTACTGGAAGCCAGTCAACACAACAAATTTGGCACCATCGTCTAGCGCATCTGAACACCCGAAGCATGGAGTTACTGCGAAAAGGTATGGTCAAAGGTATTTCTTATGACAACAATAACTTTCAGTCGTGTGTTTCCTGCATCTTAGGTAAACAGACTAAGTTGCCATTTCCGAAGAAATCTGAGACTAGGGCCAAGGAAATCCATGGATTAGTTCACAGTGACGTCATGGGACCACTGCCGTGCCCGTCACTAGGTGGGAAAAGATATTTTCTGTTGTTTATTGACGACCTGTCACGAAAAACATTCGTTTATTTTCTTAGAAGGAAGGATGAGGTTTTCGAGATGTTTAAAGAATTCAAAGCTCTCGTAGAAAACCAAACCAATAAAAAAATAAAAGTTTTTCGTAGTGACAATGGTGGTGAATATGTCAATTCTAATTTTCAGAAGTTCCTGAAGAAGCATGGGATTCGACATCAGACCACGGTTCCAAGGTCATCAGCTCAGAATGGAGTCGCGGAACGCGCGATCAGAAGTGTTACGGAGAAAGCTCGGTGCATGCTCCAGGAAGCAGGCTTGAAAAAGGAATTCTGGGCAGAAGCAGTTAACACTGCCGTCTACCTGAAGAATCGCTCTCCAACTAAGGTGGTGATGGGCTTTACACCGGAAGAAAAATGGTCAGGTAAAAAGGAGAATCTGAGTTACCTACGCATTTTTGGTTATCAAGCTTATGCCCTACAGCACAAAAGGGACAAATTGGATCGCAAAAGTAAGAAATATATTTTTGTCGGATACTGTGACGAGACAAAGGGTTACAGATTGATTGATCCGGCGAGCTCGAAGAATGTCATAAAAGCAAGAAATGTCACTTTTCTAGAACATGCTTTTTGGAATGACACTTCATCGGATGAGTATGACAGTTCACGTTACACTCAGATTGGTTTGTTTCAGAACAATGTAACTGTCGCCGATAATGTTCCAGTGCAACCCGCCTTACTCGATTTACCCCAAGAGCCCGCAGAAATATCTAACGAAAACTGTCAAGATAACAGCGCCATTACGATAGATGATTCTGAGAGCAGTAGTGAGACCCCAGATGACCCTGCGGATGAGACGTATGTCCCAGGAGATTCCACACTGGAAGACTACGAGAACTCTACGGACGAATCTAGTGAGTTTGAGTCAGCTAGTGTAGCACGCACTGTATGCAGTGACACGGGGGACCCTCAGACAGTACGCGAGGCACTCAATGGCCCAGAAGCAAGTAAGTGGAATGCCGCGATGGCGGAAGAGTATAAATCCTTCATCGTTAATAAGTGTTGGACTCTGACTGACCGCGATGCGAAGCAACGGCCTGTCAAATGCAAGTGGATCTTTAAAAGAAAGCTTGGGCTCGACGGGGAAATATTGAGGTATAAAGCGCGCCTAGTCGCAAAGGGTTATACCCAGAAATACGGTATTGATTACGAAGAAACGTTCTCCCCTGTAGTACGATATTCTACTATACGTACGTTACTAGCTTTAGCAACGGAACATAACATGAATATCGAGCATCTGGATGTAAAAACGGCATTTTTGAATGGAGATTTAAAAGAGACCGTTTTTATGGAGCAGCCAGAGGGCTATAAGATAAAAGGCCAAGAAGATAAAGTTTACAAGTTGAATAAGGCCATATACGGACTGAAGCAAGCTTCAAAGTCTTGGTATGAGAAAATAAATGGCGTTTTGACAAGCAAAATGAAATTCAAACGTTTATCTTCCGAACCTTGTGTTTATGTAAAGTCGAGTGGGAAATCTATGACTATAATTGCGCTCTATGTTGATGACATAATGTTATTTTCTTCAGCTGGTTGCCGAGATACGGCAGGAATCAAAGAAGAATTAAAGAAGGCCTTCGAAATCAAAGATTTAGGGCCAGCACATCACATCCTTGGAATGAGGCTTTGCAGACAGAACAAGGAAATAACTCTAGACCAGTCAAGCTATATAAAGAAGGTGCTAGAACGATTTCATATGTCAGATTGCAAACCTGCGAGAACACCTATGGAGACAGGTCTGAAGCTCGTGAAATCTACAAAGAAGGATTGTACGCACGACTACAGAGGCCTGATAGGATGTCTGATGTACATAGCGGTATGTACGCGGCCGGATATTGCGCACGCTGTCAGCTCGCTCAGCCAGTTCAACGACGCGTACGACGAGACTCATTGGAAGGCGGCAAAACGCGTTCTTCGCTATCTGAAAGGTACGCCGGATCATTATTTAACTTTTCAGAAGTCAGGGTTGGATATCGTCGCATATGCTGATGCTGATTTTGCGTCAAATGAGGTCGATCGGCGATCTTATACCGGTTATGTGTTCAAAATTGGAAATTCTACTATCTCTTGGGAGAGTAGAAAACAGAAAACAGTGGCGCTTTCAAGCACAGAGGCCGAATATATGTGTCTGTCAGATGCTTGTAAAGAAGCACTTTTTCTACGCAAGTTTCTGTTCGAAATTTACGGGGTACAGTGTAGGATTACGTTGTTTAATGACAATCAGTCTGCACTGAAGTTGTGCACTAATTCTATGTACCACGCCAGAACGAAACACATTGACGTAAGACATCATTTCATCAGGGAAATCGTTGAGGAAGGTACAGTCGTTATAAAATACCTTTCTACCGATGAAATGGTGGCCGACGTTTTAACGAAACCGTTGGCAAAGGAAAAACACGATAAGTTTGTATGTCGTTTATTTCTATCGTTAAATAAATGATATGATGGTTCTAAGCAGTAGGTAAGGTATACTTGCAGAAGTATAATTTGTTTTAGATCCGTATCACATACTTTTGAATATTTACTGTTTACATGTGTGACGGATACTTTGATAGATTTATATTTTTGCTTTGTTTTAGCTGTTATAATGTTTTATTATGTTTAGACAGCGGATGTGTTTAGGCTTAGATTATTTATTGTGTTCAATGTGTGTAATGTGATTTACATGAGTTTATATTGGTTCAAGGGCCAGTGTTGGAACTAACGTAATTACATCAATGATGTTGGTATGTGCCTAAAACACATACATGGAGTTTGTATATGTCCCTCTATAAACTCTTGTAGTTTAGAATAAGTTTTCTAGACAGATGTCAGCGGCTAGTCCGTTCTGATCGTTTTGCCTGTGCGGATGCACAATATATTTGGAATCTAATATGGTATTTTATTGAGTAGTTCACGGAATATCCAACATTCTGTACATGAAATATATTTCCAAAATAACTATCAGGGGGTGATTAGGAATCGATACTGATGCCAAAAATGCAATCAGTAAAATTTTTGTCTGTCTGTCTGTCTGTCTGTCTGTCTGTCTGTCTGTCTGTCTGTCTGTCTGTCTGTCTGTCTGTCTGTATAACCGTTATAGAAACAAAAACTACTCGACGGATTTTAACGAAACTTGGTACAATTATTTTTCATACTCCTGAGTTGGTTAAAGTATACTTTTCATCACGCTACATTCAATAGGAGCAGAGCAGTGAAGGGAAATGTTGGGAAAACGGGAGAAGTTACTACATTTTTTAAGCTTCCGTCGCGTGTGCAACCTAAAGCTACACAGAAATCATGTCATGACGGAAATGTTCTCCTTAAAATTATATAAAAAATATCCCACGACAGCATATGTCTATCTTTTATGGTTGACTCACAATAACACGTGTAACTCCCGATAGCTTAGCAGTTCGAAGCTTTCTGATTATAATATTTGTCTACTCTTACGTTTATAACACTTTCAGTCACCCCTAATTGAAAAAGTTAACATTATTAACTATTCTATAAAAAAGAATCATATAAATCGGTATTGAAATACCAAAGTTATACATGAAATACGCTAATAATAAGCCATCGCGCATGAATACGGAATCATGCTATATATTATTTTTGAGAATCGGTCGCCGCGCTCGACGCGTCTCGCGGCCGAAGGTATAAAATTTCGTTCTATAGGTAATTAAGCCTCATGTGAACACGTTCACTATTCATTTAAACAATATTACCAATACATTAACTTTCGCTGATGGAGTCGCGGGCACAGCTATTAACAATAATATTGTGTGGTTCCGTATTGCGATATTTTTCAACAGTATTATAGATTGACATATCGACGGTTGAAAGGCTAATTGATCTAAGCGACATTTTGTAAAACTTGCAGGAGGACGGATCAAAGTTTTTATTTTTTGAAAAAAAAAATCATAAAACAATAACTATTTGATAGACTTTTATTTATTTAATACAGTATATCCATAATTGAGTAAGGAAGTTGTTTAAGTTATTACTGTTGAAACTTGTGTATTATTTTAGAAAATTTATGTTGGTTAGCCCAAAATGCATCCAATTTATTTATTTTTTGTGTAAGGCAAAATGGTTCAAATGCCTACCGTAAATAAAATAGCTGAAAGTAAACTAGCTCAAGCGTCAACCTAGAATAAAATAATACGAGAGAAAATGAATTTAGCGCCAAGCCAACCGACAGTTGAATATACCCAATGAGCATAAGTAACATGATGGTATTGCACCAGAGTGAAGTAGTTTGATGTAGATGCCCATTAGAGGGACTGCAGGATGAAAGAAAATAAACCTTTACTAGATTATAGTAGATATTATATTTGGGGGCCGAGTCACCCGCGTCCGTAGGAGAGTACCCCTTTGCGAATCCCTACACGTGGCCCCTGGGTGGTGCTAATCAGATGACATCAAACTGGTGGTAGGTTCAAACCGCAGGCTTGTGTCCACCTACAGGGCAAAGACGTACCGCCAAACAGCCTAGCTGTGTTCCAGTATCATGCTCTGTGTAGCCTATCAAGGAGTTGGGTGGACGTAGCTGCTTCACTGCTGAAAGGCCAGTCTGGCTCGCACTAGTGCGGTCGTATCGGAAGACTAGTCGCGGAGGCTAGTGGGATCCGGGGCACGGTGCGCCGCTGGCCGACCGCAGGTAGTTGGGGGCCCAAATAGTGTGCCAGCCAGACATGAAAGGCTGCCCCGCCAACTGTCGAAAAATCCCGGAATGCACCATCGTGCTGGTTGGTGACCAGATGAGAGAGCCCAATGGGCATTCCCGGGAGGGTTCGGGCGTCCCCGCACTTTCCAGACTAGTTCTCTAATCGATACCATACGTCTATTGCGTGTCTGAGGGTTATCAGCGTGAAGCCTCACTTCACTTCCTTCTCCTTTCCTGCTTCACTCCCATAATATAAAAGGACAAAAAAGAGCAAAGTTAAACAGCGGGTGCACTCCCTCTCTCTCAAAGTGCTCGCAGTCCACCACCAGTCTGAGGGTTATCAGCGTGAAGCCTCACTTCACTTCCTTCTCCTTTCCTGCTTCACTCCCATAATATAAAAGGACAAAAAAGAGCAAAGTTAAACAGCGGGTGCACTCCCTCTCTCAAAGTGCTCGCAGTCCACCACCACCTCGAGACTGAAAAACCTGCTCTTTTGTTTCTTTCAGAGACGCAGATCAGAAATCCGTCCGACGTGTCGTTACTCGTATCATAGCACAATTTTAAACCACGTGCGGGTGTATGCATGTACGCCTGCAACGACATCTGCTATCGGCGTCTCCGCAACCTTGAGGACTCCAGGTTCTCAACGCGTTGGGCTCTGGTGGACACGGGCATAGACAAAATTATCTATGCCTGTGCCTACCGCTCGCACAGCGGAGATCAGGAGACAACCAGGCCCACACAGTACATCAGTGAGGCGGCAGATGCAACCCAGCAGCGGTACCCATCAGCTCAGTTCCTGTTACTGGGGGACTTTAATGCCCACCACCTGCAGTGGTTCTTCCCATACCAGTGCACGGATCATGCTGGGCAAGAGATACACAATCTTGCGCTTGCATTAAATCTCACTCAGCTGGTCCAAGGAGCAACGAGGGTGCCGGATGTTGAGTCGCATACAGCCAATTGCTTGGACCTTCTGCTGACTACAGATCCAGACCGCTACTCGGTAACGATATCTTCACCGTTAGGTAGTTCCGACCACTGTCTGGTGAAGTCTGTATCCGTCTTCTCCCCGCCCGATCCCAGCCTTAAAGGCACACGGCGGGTATGGCAATACAAGTCAGCGGATTGGGATGGCATGCGATCTTTCTTTGCATGTTATCCTTGACAGCCTACTTGCTTCTCTTCAAATGATTCATCGTCGTGCGCAGACACCGTGGCGGATGTTTTGCGATAGGGGATGGAGTACTATATTCCATTCTCTGACCTAACAATGTCCGGCAAAGCTCGACCTTGGTTTAGCGCCGAATGTGATCACGCTGAAGCGCTTAAACACGCGGCCTACCTAGCATGGGTCGATGCTCGTAACTGCAAAGTAAATGACGTGGATCAGAAGAAGAGATCCTTCAACAGGGCTGCCAAGTCCTGCAAGAAGGTATTGCGGAGGGCTCGGTTTGACCACGTTAGCCGAATTGGGAACAAACTCGCTTCATACCCAGTTGGCAGCAAAGCGTTTTGGTCCCTGGCGAAGTCGATCGTATCGAACTTCTGTCACCCTTCACTACCACCACTGCTTAAACCTGACGGGTCTTTGGCCCACTCCACTAAGGAAAAAGCAAACTTGTTTGCCGCTCTTTTTGCGGAGCCTTTACGTCTAGATAGTAGTGGCGCTCACCCTACTTATGCTCCTATTGGACGCGAGACGTGTATGTCGGACATTCGCATCCATCAGGACGCTTTTGACAGGGTCTGGCACGATAGCCTTATTGCTAAGCTTCCTTCTTTCAGTTTACCTACTCAACTGTGTGTTTGGATTGAAGACTTCCTGAGAGATCGGTCCTTTCAAGTGGTCATTGATGGCTGCTCGTCTGACCAATTGGCAATTAATGCTGGGGTCCCTCAGGGGCCCGTTCTATCAGCAACTTTATTCTTGCTACACATTAAAGATCTGCTTATGCCCGATATGCCATCCATGTGTCCAGCGCGCGTGCTGGTGGGTCACAGATCTAGTCTCTCCATGAGGACATGGTTGGGCGCTTGAACTTGTCCTTGAAAACTGTCTCCGAATGGGACAATGCCAACTTGGTCAAGTTTAATGCATCTAAAACCCAAGCGTGTCTCTTCTCCGCAAAAAGGAGCCAATTCGAACCGGCTCCTACTTTCCGAGGTGTAACCGTGCCGATAACCAAATTGAGCTTCTTGGGGTCACACTAAGTTCAATCCTCAATTTTGGTCCGTTTATAGAGGCTAAGGCTCAACTAGCATCAAGAAAGTTGGGAATCCTAGCAAAGGTGAGACGGTACTTCACATCGGAACAGCTGCTCAACCTGGATCAAGCCCAGATTCGGTCGTATGTGGAGTACTGCTCTCATCTTTGGGATGGATCTGCCAAGTACCAACTGAACGCGCTTGAGTCTATCGAGAAACGGGCCAAAAGACTCATTGGCAACGATACACTGGTCGAGTCAAAGCTCCAGAGCCTTGAACATCGACGACGAGTTATTAGTGTATCGGTTTTCTATCGGTTATATTTCGGAGAGTGTGCGATCGAATTACACAATCTAACTCTTCCAAGCCCGTTCCCTCATCGGACTACAAAACAAATGGCGATGCGCCATTATTACATGGTGGAAATTCCACCCATACGCACAAAACGTTTTGGGAATATCTTCATTGTGCGTACAGCTAAGAAGTGGAATTCCCTGCCGAAGTCTGTGTTTCCTGATAGCTATAACCTAGGTGTCCTTAAGTCAAGAGTGAATAGCTTACTTTTAGGTAAGCGTGCTCCATCTTCGACCACATCATCACTTACCATCAGGTGAGATGGTGGTCAAACGTGAGCCTATCATCAATAAAAAAAAAAGATATTGCTGCTTCGGCCATCATAATTCAAAACATTTTGTGTAGAGGAATCATTCAAAATGTTGATTTAATGTGTCTTAAAACAAGGTATTAGATAAGGTGGTATATCAGCCTAAGCCTAGGTACAGGTAGTAGTATCACCACGGAATACATTGTACTTTAGTATCACTTTATAAATAAAACAACAAATAAATTGTTATAAGTTATTGTTAGTCAAAATAGCCGAAGTGACATTACTCATTATCCTTAATAGAGGCTAAATGGATCAAGAGACATAGTTAATTAATATAACTTAATGCAAAATGGTTCAAGCAACACGGTTTTTTAATGTAGTTGTATGCAAAATGGGCCAAACGACATAGCTTATTGTTTTGGTTTAATGCAAAATAGGCCAAACGACAAAACTACAACCATGGCGAAAAAGCCAAATGCCTTAATCGACACACGTTATAAAAGTTTGAAAAATCTAAATAGCTTAAGTCATCGAGTCCTCAAATTTGTCTAATTTTGTGTCGTATAGATCAATGAGCTTAGAAATGAGGCCTGTTTTGCAGTGGGTGCTAAGCGCCAAAAAAGTAGTCAAAAAAATTTGAAACCTAACTCAAACAACGGAGAAAAATTTGCTGATTCCGAATATGTATATAACTCAATATCGCAAAAAATGTCGCTTAGACCAATTAGCCTTTCAACCGTCGATATTATATTTCCCTACTAAATTACGAAAGTTAATCTGTCTGTTACATCAAAATCACTGAACCGTGAGGAAGGACATGGGCTACTTTTTTTACGAAAAACGACGGAAACTCGGACGAAGTCGCGGGCAACAGCTATCTCTACTAATAATGTAAGGCGGAAGAGTTTGTTTGTTTGTTTGAACGCGATAATCTCAGGAACTACTGGTTCGAATTGAAAAATTAATTTTTAAATAAATAGTCAATTTATAGAGAAAGGCTATAGGCTATATATCATTACGCTTAGGCCAATAGGAGCGGAGCGCCAATGAAGAATGCTTCAAAATCGGAGTTAAATTTAACGTTAGCCCAAAGTAACTATTCCACGCGGACGAAGTCGCGGGCAAAAGCTAGTTAAAGAATATATCTATTTTAGTAACACAATCTGAGAACTGCCTCGATGTTCTAGTGGTTGCAAGCGCGACTGCTGAGCAAGAGGTCTCTGGTTCGATTCCCGGGTTGAGCTAAATGTGCTGTTGGGTTTTTCTGTTAGAAATTTTTCAGTAGTAACCCGGAGTTTGGAATTTGGTGGTGTGACAAACCCCGTGCCTCGCAAAGCACGTTAAGCCGTTGGTCCTGCGCCTGATATCTCTCCAGTCGTGTCGATATGGATAATGAGAGTACAGGAATATATACAATATATATATCAGCTAGGAGATCTATTAATACAATCTTGATATAATATGCTTGTTGAGAACATCACTACGCTCGCGGACACCGCGGCGGGGCTGCGAGCGCACGGGGCGGTGCAGCGACGAGCGAGCGCCGCGCCGCCGGCCGGCACAACCACTGCGTCATCGTCCGGGTCCGCCTTAATAAGCGCATACTTCTCATTTCGCCATCTAATTTCTTTATTTGATATAGCTGCTTGTTATAACCGTTCACGTTAAAATACAGTCCACTATAATTTTACTGACGTTTTCATCCTATCACCACCATTAGGATATACCCCGTTCCTTTCTAATGCTACAATAATACAGCTTCTATTGGCTTCAACATATTAAGCCTCGTGTAGTTCTATTTTATAAGAAACTAGCAGTTGCTCGCGACTTCGTTGGCGTGGGAAGTTTTTCCCGTGTAAATCCCGATCCCGTGTGAATTTCACAAAATCCTTTCTTAACGAATGCCTACGTCATAACATCTACCTGCATGCCAAATTTCAGCCCGATCCGTCCAGTGGTTTGGGCTGTGCGTTGATAGATCACTATGCCAGTCAGTCAGTCACCTTTGAGTTATATATTTAGAGATATGTTAAGCTTACAATAAAGTAGATATATTATCTATTATGCTCCTGAGCTTCATTGGATTTATTTGAAGCAGGCTTTAACTTCAAGTACTTACTTAACGTACTTCTTTAACTCGTCATAAACTAAGAAATAAGTAATGACTTATCAGAACTGCTCTTTTCCAATAAAAACAAAATAAAACTCAGTACCCACCCCAACTGTCCTCCATTTAAATTTAAATCTTGTTTACTACCCAAATTGCTTGGACTGTTCCAGTTAAGTACAACATAGATACATTCAGAAGGTTAGCTTTATAGGTACTGTAAGCTAATACGCACGCTCACAGATTTTTTTATTCTTTTGTTTTTATGCCTACTAAGGCCCACAGAAATGAGTAACTATATAAAAATACTAGCTGTTGTCCGCAACTTCGTTTGCGTGGGAGGGTTTTACTGCGTAAATCCCGATCCCGTGGGAATTCCGGCATAAAAAGGACTATCTCGGAAACTTATCTACTTTACTATGTAACATCTAGTGTACCATATTTTGACAAATAAATATTTTGATTTTATTTGATTTGTTTCACCCGGATTTATGCGGATCCGTTCAGTAGTTTTTGCGTGAAAGAGTAACATACATCCATCCTGACAAACTTTCGCATTTATTATATTAGTAAGACATATTTTCAGAATAATAAAATATAACTAATCTCTCACGAAACCGTCGATACTTAGGGCATGTAATATCGGAAAGTTTTCAATTCCGATACTGATTTCCGATATTAGATCTCAATATCGGAATTCCGATATTAATATCGGAATTTAGTTATTTCGTTAGAAATTGCAAATTTTATTTATAAATTGCACAAATTCAAGGTTGAATTGCGTACAATAAAAAACATTTTTAAACCGTGCCAATTCTTTAATTTGGTTAAAAAATTGGTTGTTTTTTAAGTATGCCCTCTGTATTAAATCACATATTTTTCATTATTTTTTAATTAGTAATAAGTATTTATTACTAATTCAACTATCTAACTTATTATCAATAAAATATCTTATAATTAAAAAAAGAAAATGCAAGCACAATCTACAATTTGGAACAACAATTATTAGGATTTTTTTTTCGATGTCGTCAATCTTTTAATAAAGTATATACAGGCGAAAATAAAAATAAATTATAGGGCATCGAAAAATTCGTCAACATCGCTATCAATGGGAAAAGTGCCCAGAACACTGGCCGCATTGCCACGTTGAATGGCAATGCTGATTCTCTGTCCAAAGAAAAGGCCAGCCCTCTGGTCACCTGTGGAGTCGACTAATCGTTTGCCGATGTCACGAAAGAGTCGATGCACACTCGGACCCCATGGTCCTAACGTTTCAACCCCAAATGACTCAAACATATAGCACACAATTAGGTTGTTGTATTTGCGCCTTTTGAGGTTTTCTGCACCTGCAGCTGCCGCCCCAGCATAGCCCGCCATACTGAGAAGATGGGAAGGCGCAAGGGTGTCAACACAAGTAGCATCCCACACCAAAGGCCTACCCAACTTTCAAGGCATTATAGTCATCCCGTCTGGTCTCTTCCTAACATCCCGTGCCAAGCCGTTGGGTTCTAAAACAGATGGTACTCCAGCGGTGACAAGAGCCCGACGGATTTTGTCATTTAAGCTGGCATGCCGTGCTCGTCCCATTGTCTCTGGGAGGACGGGTTCTCGGGAAACGCTGTATTTGGGCAAGCCATTTTCGAGGCATTAACTGCATCGGTTGAACACGGCACCTCGTAGTTAACCTGGAATTGTGTTAAAATTTTCTTGGTTAACGTCTCAGTGCTGCGGACCGAAGACAGAAAAGCCGGTAGGCTTATACTGGAAATTTTGCGGAATATTTGTTTAACATATTTCTCATAATTATCCTATACTTATTACTAATTAAACTATCAAACTCAGAATCAACAAAGCTTCTTAGAATTTAGGAAAATCAACAAATAGGAATAACAATTATCTATCTATATCTATACTTATAATAAATCTGTAGAGAGGTCAATTCTGTACATGAAATATATTTCCAAAATAACTATCAGGGGGTGATTAAGGATCGATACTCATGCCAAAAATGCAATCAGTTAAATTTTTGTCTGTCTGTCTGTCTGTCTGTCTGTCTGTCTGTCTGTATAACCGTTATAGAAATAAAAACTACTCGACGGATTTTAACGAAACTTGGTACAATTATTTTTCATACTCCTGAGCGGGTTATAGTATACTTTTCATCACGCTACAATCAATAGGAGCAGAGCAGTGAAGGGAAATGATGGGAAAACGGGAGAAGTTACTCCATTTTTTAAGCTTCCGTCGCGTGTGCAACCTTAATGGTTAAAGCTACACAAATCATTTCATGACGGAAATGTTCTCCTTAAAATTATATAAAAAATATCCCACGACAGCATATGTCTAACTTTTATGGTTGACTCACAATAACACGAGTATCTCCCGATAGCTTAGCAGTTCGAAGCTTTCTGATTATAATATTTGTCTACTCTTACGTTTATAACACTCTCATTCACCCCTAATTGAAAAAGTTAACATTATTAACTATTCCATAAAAAAATTGGCCAAGCGCGAGTCAGACTCGCCCATGAAGGGTTCCGTAGTAACTATAATATAATATGCAAATTTATTTGACGAAATCAACCTTACAAATTTCTTAAAACTAGCTTATTTACATTTTTTACAACTGCGCCAAATAAATTTGTTTTGAAAAAAAAAACCTTACAAATTTCTTAAAACTGGTTTTTTTTACATTTTTTACAACTGCGCCGAATAAATTTGTTTTTCATAGTGTTTGTATGAATTACAAAGTTATATTTGCGGTTTTATAAAATATGCTGTATCTCAAAAACTGCTAAACTGATTTCGTTCAAACTAATTTTGGTTGAAAGTTTATATTAAGATCTACAGACATATATTTTTTTTTTTAGATTATTCACTCCATTATTATAGAAGTTAGGGGTTGTGTCCGCCACACACACATTTTACCACTTTGGAAGCTTATATCTTTTAAACGATTGACTTTATGGAAAAGTGGTTTTAGAAACCCCGATGTCGTTTTTAAAGAACTGTCTATAGATACCACACATGCATCTATTTCATGAAAAAAAATATTTTCAGGTTTAGTTCCATGTATGGGGAGCCCCCCTTTATTTTAAATATTTTTTAATTTTTTTTCTCAAAATCGGAAAGCGGTTCACAGAATACATCTACCTATCAAGTTTCACATGTATAGTCCTAATAGTTTCGGAATAAAATTGCTGTGACAGACGGACGGACGGACAGACAGACAGACAGACAGACAGACGGACAGACATGTCGAAACTGTAAAGATTCCGCTTTTTGCCATTCGGCTACGAAACCGTAAAAAGAATCATATAAATCGGTATAGAAACACCAAAGTTATACATGAAATACGCTTATAATAATAAGCCATCGCGCGTGAATACTGAATCATGCTATAAGGATTATTTTTGAGAATCGGACGTCGCGCTCGACGCGTCTCGCGGTCGAAGCGTTCTCTAGGCACTTAAGCCTCATGTGAACGTGATCTAAACAATATTACCAATACATTAACTTACGCTGACGGAGTCGCGGGCACAGCTATATTGTATCATTACGCTAAGGCCAATAGGAGCGGAGCGCCAATGAAGAATGCTTCAAAATCGGGGTTAAATTTAACGTTAGCCCAAAGTAACTATTCCACGCGGACGAAGTCGCGGGCAAAAGCTAGTTGGAAATATTTGCCTAAATTATATTTCTCATTATTATCCTATCTTTATTAAAAAAAAATTAACAAAATTTTGTTGATTCTGAGTTCGGTAGTTTAAATTACTTATAAATAATTTAAAATGTGCAACCGAAATCAACAGAAATAAAGGACTAGGTATGTTTATATATTAAAATCTCATTTTTCTTGAAAATAATTATATTCTCAAGAACAACAAAGCGTCAAGCATAATTTTGTCGGATATAAAAATTTGTCCGATTTCGAGATTGAACAAAAGTTCCGATATTACAATTCCGATACTGGGTGACCCCAGTATCGGAATTGTAATATCGGAACTTTCGTTCCGAGATTCCGATATTGCGATATTCCGAGATTCCGAGATTCATGCCCTAGTCGATACACGATGCCCACTAGCCTTCTTTGAGAAATTTCTCCAGTTGGAGGGTTGGGAATCGTACCAATGGGTATCATGGCGCAGCTTCAACGTCACAGCCCTCAAAATTTAGTTGATTTTCACAGGGATGTACTCCACAATTTCCTCAGTCTTCGTGGAGTGACGCAACCTGGACACATACAGCTACGTTTTTGGTACTGCTACACGTATCTTGGTGCCACACTGGTTTTGACAAAGAATTTTTCTCTTTAGATAGCCTACACGCTATACGTGTAGTCATTGCAAGTGCATTTGTGACACGTAATTGATTGTGTTCGAAGTACCTACGTATGTGTGCGTGCGCCTTCGCTCGTTGTATTGAGCCAACCTTCTGTTCCAATCTATTTCGTAAGTTAAGTAACGAGTGAAGTTTTTAGTTAACTAATTAATTCTGGAGCACGGTGTTATCTTCGAGGTTGCTTGCAAGGAAAGACGGCGCTATGTGAGAAGTAGCAAGTCATTATGTTAAATATTTGGTTGCTGAAAGAGATTGAATTAAGTAGTTAGCTGCTTTTTGGTAGAACTTTTAGTGGAACTAGAATTCGGTGTTGACTTTCGGGTAAGTATTACTGAATAAATTTCATGTTTAACTAACGTATATTATTTTCGGCAATTATTTGACAGTTTTTTATATAAATGTAATAAATATGTTCATGGGAGTGAATGATTGAATGGAAAAATTAACCATCAATGACTGTCGTTTTATTATACCGGTATCAATATTATATTTTTGATGATCATGTGGTCTGATTGAACTCACAATTGTGGCTGGGGCGTATCCATCGTGTGAGCAATGGCGCTAGAATTTATATGATTTTTACGTCGATGAAAAAAGCGTTAATCTTCGTGATTTCTGTAATGTATCTTCCATTTGCGAGATGTAGTCCAATTATGCAATAACCACGGCAAACACCGGTGGTGGTCGGCGGGCGTTGCGTCGGTCCGCGGTCGCTTTTCACTCACACCTTGAGCGCACACACCGGTTAAATCTTGATAGAATCAGTGCCTTAAAAACACATTTAGTCATTTTCAGAAGTCGTTTTATAAAACAGTAATTAAGACTATCAGCAACATACCTGGAGCTCGATAATCAACAATAAGGTTTTTAGATAACCTTCTAGCATTTTATTGCGAATTTTACATGTTTCAGCATGGAAGGGCTTCCCAAAGAATACAATTTTATATGCATAATTATCTCTTGAATTACCATGTTAAACAGTTACGTTTACGACTGCTGACTTGCCAATTATATTTATGTCTTGGTATTAATTAAGTTTAAGAAATACCAACATATTTCAACAAATAAAAGCAAACTTATACTATTAATATAACCAAAATTTGCCTCAATAATCTTCTCTATACACACAAAGCATGTAACTATTTGAACTCTATCTGTAACACACAATGTACTTCAAAGGATTTATACTAACTAATTCGTGGATTATCATTGACGAGTTGTAATTGGTATATCTCTTTGATCACTAGCTCGATGCAGACAAAATTAATAATCGATTGAAAATCGGATTACATCTAAATAGATTAAAATCAAATTGGATTTCGTAGTTGTTTTTTTGTTTACCACTTTAGTACTTTGTAAGTGGATTGCGAATGTGCGTGACTAGAGTTGTGAAATATGTTGTTTTGTTTAGCGAATTTTGTATTAAGCCGACTGCCATTAAAAGCTTTGGTTTTTAGAAGGTATAATGTTAAAAATCATCGTAGGTACTTGAATGTTTTATATAAAACAATGTTTTTGAAAGGAGCACTGTGTTGTTTTTTAGATGATGTATGATATATATATGTCTGAAAGAGATGCAGAAGGGAGGTCACAACCCTCAGTAATGATTCCACATTACTGAAGGTTGTGACCGATGCAAGGAGAAGAAGGACATATGTATATCTCTGTATAAAACCGAAGTAATTCATCAATGTTAAAAAATACTGTGAGAAGGTATAACTTCTCACAGTATTTTTTTTTTCGTAGCATAGGCCTTTTTCAGGCTATGCTATACAACCCAGTCTACCACCGTACTCAGTCTTACTCAACCATACTTTCAAGGTCGTCGGTGTACCTTGTCAAAAACAAAGTTCATACACTTATCACAATGGCTGCAACCAAGAAAACCAGCTAAATCCCTAAACGAAACATGCCTTCGCAAAGGCAACGTTACTTATCTGGTAGGTTCTAGTCGGGTTTATCCTCTTCAATTCAGTTGTCTAAGATGAGGCCAGAAAATAATGGAAAATCTATGTTGTAAACAAATACAAACCATGATAGAAAAGGCAGCGGTTAAACAACCAAGACTGATTAAGAGCTCTGTGTCACTGCGGCTTTAGTACAACACACGAAACAAGAAGCGGTCGTTAATCTAAAAAAACTATTTTGCAAAAATCAAACCGACTTCCATACCAAAACAAAGCCAAAAATAACTTTAATTTCGGTAGTCGGTGTTATTGGTTTTGAATTTTCTTTTTTCAAACTAAAAAAGAATTTTCTAAATCAGTCTACCCGTCTTTGAGATATAAGGTAACATACATAAAAAAAAGTTCAAGACGAACTGAGAACCTCCTCCTTTTTTGAAGTTGTATGAAAAGCTCTGACGTTTCTCCAACAGATTCAGCAGCCTTCAGCAGTGATTTCAACTTCGATCGACGAACGACGAACTCAACGTTGATTAAACACCTGCTCAGCAACAAATATGTGCGCAGGTTCAGGGGCAATCTCTTTTCCTTTAATCTCATTGCCCAATGGGACGGTAATCCAATACGACCGGAGAGAGATTAGGCGAAATATAGGTACTTTCCGAGGCACGGGGTCAAACTCCTGATTCCGGGCTACTGCTGAGTAACTTCTATTAGAGAAACCTAATAACACTTTTTTCCCAACTGCAATCGAATCCAAAACCTCTGCCTTAATCAAAATAAGTCTGCATGGTTCCTTTTCACATACTTGATACAAAGTAAACCATCGAACACTGAGCAACGTGTTTCAAAGCGTGCTTTATCGCACAAGTCTGGTAATTATTAGCACGGGTCACGTACGTAGGGCATTTCAAACTGTTTGCCTAGTTTTCTTCGTAAGTGCTAATATAGAATTTTAAAATAAAACAAGGTTCTATTATTTTCTTAGAACTTCTGTCTAGGTTTACTGAGATAAACACAATTACACATTTTAGAACATGTGTATACAATAATTTATAAATTTCTTATCGTTCACTACAGGGATAACAGCTTAGAAATCCACCAAAAAGTTTGTGAAAACGGGCAGCCTTATCAAAAGGAATAAGAAAAGTTAAAACAAAACGAATGTGATACCAAACAGCGATGGATAGATTATCAGATGGACTAGCTCGAAAAGGAGTTACTGGTAGGTTGATAGCAAGTACAAAAGTATAGAAGAAGAATATATACTGTGCCTTATACTATCAAAGGGATAAATAAGGTGGTTTTGGGAATGTTTTAACGAGACACCACGGCGGCCCCAGAACAAAAGGTCTGTTGAAGGAACAGTGTAGGGTAGTCAGTAGAAGTCTGAAACTTCCTTTACAATGAGGGTGATGAGGCAGGACGCTTTCCTAAAAGTAACATTTTCATTATTGACTAGAACACTCTTAAGTTATAGCTCCTAAATATTTGAAGCAATGAGAATTGTGCGTCTCCACTACCACATAATTATGATCCGGTCAGCCTTTAAAAACAAGAGTGAATAGGCGTATTCTGGGTTTGCTCGTTCCATCTTAGACCTCATCTAATGCTTATCATCAGGTTTGTCGAGGTCGAGATCGGGCTTCATAATGGGAAATATTTTTAAAAAATGGTTTTTACAAGGACAAAGCTCATCACCATTTTATTTGCCAATGTTGAAATTCTCATTTAAACTGTAATTTCTTTTTTCTTCATTCTTTTCCTCGTTCAAACTGTAACCGACTATATTCATCTGGAGTTCCCTCGCACACTTGCGCTGCATGTACAAAGGATATGTACCTTATTCAACGCATGTCCAAATTGAGACTTAAAACATGTGCACTGAATAATTAGCTTAATGTGACTTAAGGTTTTTTACCTCTAATGTACAAATATGTAGATATGAAAAGGTACATAAATTTATTTAATATTTAAATAACACCAAGCCACCGCTAGGCAAAACTTTCTTGTCATACAGAGATGACATTCAGAGCATCTTTTAAGTTATAGTTTTTACATTTCACTTCACCAATGTCTAAGATTAACATATATATTTTTTTAAACTTAATTTCTTTAAAAACACTGCCGCATTTTGCTGCCAACACTTCTCATCACGATTTAATCAATCACGCTTAAGACCTTAATCCCAGTGCCTTGAAGTTTTAAAAAGAGCCACAAAATGACCTTGCGAAGATAATTCACTTGAAACTTGCTCATTTCCTAATCTTATAAAGAAACTGGGAGCTCGGTGAAACACTCGATGGTCCTCTGATGTAATTTATATGGAGAAGGCATTTTAAAGGAGGTGTTCGTATATAAATTTCCATGTCAAAATCAGTTGAGACTACCTACGTGACAATTAATATTATACTCTCCCGATTCCAGCTCTTATTTGTAGTTAAAAAAGTAAAAAAAAAATCTGCCAGCAGACAAGCCACTGAGTACCGTAGGTACCCAGTTACTGGATTAAAAATATTAATTACGCTATCGCTCCCAGATCCAGAGCAAAAAGATACACAATGTAATATCAATTTTATGGAGATTTTTTGCGCAGTTCTCGTTCGCAGTTTATTATTTTTTAGGTGACTTTCTTTTTGTAACGTCAGCTCTCTATTAGCGATAACCCGTCAAAACCAGTTTAGCAGTTACAACGATTAATCTAAAGGAACCAACAGGTAGACAAAAAAAATCAAACTGCAAAAAGCAATATTTTGAAAATTTTTGTAGCTTTATTTAATCATAAAAAAAATACGAGTAGGATGGGGAATTTATTTCTCTTTTATCTTGACTATTTTAAAAATAAACCACTACGGTAACAGCGATTAAATAAATTAGTTTACTTCAGTCAAGCTTATTATTGCGCTCCAAATTTTAGAAATCCCCTTATCTCGGGTGGCGAAGGATCTCCGTTGACTAGACCCAGTATACACATATATATAAATATTTTCACACACACACACACTTAAAATAACACGCTTCTTCACACTTGCTAGCCCAGTATAACATTCACACATTAACACACATTACAATACACATACACACACCCACCCCCATATACACACACCCATATATTCTAATTTAAGCTTCTTTATTCACAAAATTTTGTTCATATTTAAGTTAACTTATCTTTCTTTTATTTATGTACAATGTAAGTAGATCAACAGAGTCCATAAAAAATCAACCAACTAAAAAGAGTGAAATAAAAACTTTTTACCAAAAAATTAAACCGACTCCCAAAAAACACTGCAAAGTGAAAAATAACTTTAATTTCGGTAGTCGGTGTCTTTAGTTTTGTATTTTCGTTTTTGGCACCGACTTCCGAAATTAAAGTTATTTTTCACTTTGCAGTGTTTTTTGGGAGTCGGTTTAATTTTTTGGTAAAAAGTTTTTATTTCACTCTTTTTAGTTGGTTGATTTTTAATTTACCTAGTTACAAGAGCCTAAATGTCAACTACTTATAACATTTTACAAAATATTGCTTTTCCCAATACTGGGCCGTTAATTTTTGAGGAGTTCTCCTGGTACTTCACCATCAGCTATACATCACCATATGCATTGTGACGAGCACCAAGTGCTTAATATCCATATTCAAGTAATCAAATCGCAATCCACGAAATACTTATTATTGAGTAGTTTCGGCGGCCATTTGTGGTCTTCATCATCAGTTCCACTTCCCCAAATGGTACTTTTTGAGAGCAACTGCACAAGTTACTACACTTCTGGACACATCTATTGGCCCACCTTGTATTTTCAGTTTCGTTTGGTCCTAGCTAAAATTTTATATTAGGTCGAGCAAAAAGTTTTTATGCAGTTTTGAACCTGGCACATTCACAATTTCATTCAATAGTCTTTTTTTGAATTTCGAACACAGAATTTAAAGAAACAAAAGACAATTTGGAGCCTGTTTGTTGATATCAAACAATCGAATACTAAGAAAACTTGGTTTTATTGGTTTACTTGGATTTAATTCTTGAAAAAGTGATTGATATCTTTGCTTTTGCAACAAACATTACGTATTCTTAACATTAAGGTGAGGTTCTATCAATAATCTATGGATACTTCACCTGAAGTCGCCGCCCAAGCTGTGGCACTTATTCAGGCCGGACACAGCCAAAGAAACGTGAGTGCTCAACTTAATTTAAGTCGATCTGCGGTCCGAAATGTTTATCGGAGGTACCTAGAGACTGGCGGCTTTGTTCGTCGCCAAGGAAGGCCACGATCTCGGGTCACAACTGAAAGGCAGGATCGATTCATCGTGACGACCAGCTTGAGAAATCGTCACCTTACCTCCATTGAGATACAAAACCAACTTCGCGACTTCCACGGAGTATCTGTGAGCGCTCGAACTGTTCGGAGAAGGTTAAAAGAACGCGATATGGTACCACACAAGCCAGCTAATGGGCCCAAACTAAAGCGAGCCCACCGAACAGCGCGCCTTCATTTCGCACGCAGTCATTTAAATTGGACACAGCAAGATTGGAGCCGTGTACTCTTTTCTGATGAGTCTAAAATTGTGTTACATGGCAATGATGGAAGCAAGAAGGTCTACCGGCGTAAGGGAGAGCGTTTCGCACAATGCTGCTTTGAAGAGAGGGTTGCTTATGGCGGTGGCTCATGGACTGTCTGGGGCGGTATATCCGCGAGCGGCAAAACTCAACTTGAGGTTGTTACAGGACCACGGCTGCCAACATTAAATGCTGAAAGATACATTCGTGAGTGCTTAGAACCTCACGTGATACCATACGCGGACTATGTGGGCCCAAATTTCCTTTTTATGCATGATAATGCAAGAGCCCATGCGGCCGGCATCGTCAGGGAATATCTTCGGGATGTGAACATCACAGTTATGGACTGGCCAGCCAGAAGCCCAGACATGAACCCCATTGAGCACATGTGGGACGAGCTAAAAAGGCGTGTTAGGGCTCGTCAGCCAGTTGCCCAGACGATGCAGGAGTTGAAAACTGCCATAGAAGAGGAATGGGAGATGATCCCTCAAAATTTCATAGAGCGGTTGATAAACTCTATGCCTAATCGTATGAGAGCTGTGGTAGATGCCCATGGAGGCAACACGCGTTATTAAATTAAACCTTTATTTGATAAAACATGTTTTTTATTCAAAAATTAATTGCCTTTAACAAGGCGCATATCCGACTTGTTAGGCGTAGGTCCATGTCGTATGGTATTCTGAATTCAAATTTAAAACTATACGATCGAAAAAGATGGTAAAATGTATCAGGTTTAAAACTGCATCAACAGTTTTTGTTCAATCTAGCAATCATATTTCGGTAGGGGCCATCGAAACCTAAACTCTAAGGTGGGCCAATAGATGTGTCCAGAAGTGTATAAGAAATACCCAAAACGCCATAGGTGTGCCTATAATATTTGAAGAGTTCCCTCGATTTCTCCAGGATCCCATCATCAGATTCTGACTTTGGTGATAATGGTACCAATTTCAAAGTATACCCATTCGAACAAAAAAAGAATTTTCCAAATCGGTTCAGCCGTCTTCGAGTACTCGATGATCATACATAAAAAAAAAAAAAAAAAAAAAAAAATATACGCGTCGAATTGATAACCTCCTCTTTTGGTCGTCGGTTGAAAAATAAAATGACAAATCTCTATGGCCGTCCACTGTCTCTTGAAATACTTTTTTTTTTTTTTTTGTATGTGGCATCTCGCAGGTCAACCTCTGAGGTTGTCGGCTGCTTAACCGGGCTTGCCTGTGGTTGCCTTAATTAATAAATTAATTAAAGCCTCCAGCCAGGGCTTATTAGAAAACTTACAAACTAGGCGACTACACGCTAAGGGCACCCCCTGTGGGGTACGGACCTCGGCTTAGGGCGTCGCAGTGGGAGGGCAGCTAGGGACAGGCTGGATCATATCATTTTTATTATTAATAAAGGAATTTAAAGCTACTGGCTCAGCGTCGCGGGCTGGCTCTGGCAAGGGTCGGGGCGGACTATTACGGGGACGTCGCGGCGGGCCTCGGCGGCGAGGACGGAAGGACGGTCGGTTTTTGTTTTTGTGTGCCACTGTACTTGTTTCCCTACGGCTCTCTTGGAGCAGGGTGATTGCGTCATCGGGAGTGACAAGGGTATGCCTTGGTCGGCGAATCTTAGAGATACGCGAGGGTTCGTATTGGGCGGCCGATACGATAAGGGGATTCCTATGTTGGATTGCAGTATCAAAGAAACGCTTGGAGACACGTTTCATGAACTGCTGGATGGTGGGCATCTTGAGGTCTACGTGAAGAAGCTCATTTCGAACATAAAAGGGGGCTCCCGTGACTCTACGGAGGAATCGGTTTTGAAGGGTCTGCATCTTGTGGAGGAGGTAGGGCTTTGCGTGTGCGAAAACAACGCA
Source organism: Tholera decimalis (assembly GCA_943138885.2). Taxonomy (NCBI): domain Eukaryota; kingdom Metazoa; phylum Arthropoda; class Insecta; order Lepidoptera; family Noctuidae; genus Tholera; species Tholera decimalis. The sequence continues at coordinate 17,946,223 of OW964573.2, read as the reverse complement.
GGCGTAGGTCATGATGGGACGGATGACCGCGGTGAAAATACGCAGCTTGCACCTGAGTGATAACTTGCTGCGGGAGCTAAGAATGAAGTGGAGCCTACCTAGAGCAAAAGCGGCGCGCGAACGTGCCTGCTTTATGTGCTCAGCGAAGGAAAGGTGTTTATCGAGGACCACGCCTAAGTATTTGGCTTGCTTTTCCCAGGGGATCGGCTTGCCGTACATGGTAATCGGACGGGGGGAGGGTGGGTTTATCCGCGGCTTAGAAAAGAGGACTGCCTGGCTTTTGTCTGGATTGACTTCGATTCTCCATTTCCGGAACCACTTGGCCAGAGTGTTTGCGGAAGTTTGGAGAGTGCGAGCGATGGCATCGGGTTTAAGACCGGTATAATAGATAGCCGTATCGTCGGCAAATAGGGCTAGCTGAGTATTTTTATGCTTGGGGATATCGCTAGTGAATAGCGTGAAAACGAGGGGGGATAGTACGGAGCCTTGAGGAACTCCTGCGCGAATGGGATGGGGGGAGGAAAGCTCCCCCTCAATTCGGTAACGAAAGGTGCGATTCGATAAAAAGTCCCGTAGGATGAGCACGAGACGGTCAGGCACGCCGAGTTGGTATAGCTTATAGATTAAGCCATTGTGCCAGACTTTGTCGAACGCTTTCGCTATGTCGAAGAATAAGGCTCCCGTTATTGCGCCCCGTTGGAAGCCGGCGCTGACGTGTTCTATGATGCGGTGGACTTGTTGGATACATGAGTGTTCGGTTCTAAATCCAAACTGCTCATTGGGTATAAGACTCTTTGCTTCGGCAAAATCTTTGAGCCGCTTATATATAAGCCTTTCATAGATTTTACCAAGGACGTTGAGTAAGCTAATGGGACGGTAGCTAGACGGGTCAGACTTGGGCTTGCCTGGTTTGGGAATACCTATGACGGTGGCCTGTTTCCAGGTTGCGGGGAATATATTATTGCTCAATGCACCATTGAAGATGGCAGTCATTAGCACTATAAGCTGGGCGGGGAAAAGTTTGAAAACCCTATTGGTGATGCCGTCGGAGCCAGGGGCTTTTCGCGGTTGGAGACTTTTAATGATATCCTGGACCTCATCAGGAGTAATGGGGGCCAGTGGATTATCGGGATCTTCGACGGGCGGAAGGGAAGTTCTACGTTCGACTTCGGCGTTCACCATATCGAGGTGGGCTTGGTCTACTGGTTGAGAGCTGGGAGAACACTGGGACTCTAGGCTGTCGGCTAGGCATTCTGCTTTTTCAGAGTTATCGAAGGCGACACTCTTATCGGGACGAATGAGAGGAGGCATTGTGGCCTCTTCAGTGGATCGTAACTTCCTCTGAAGCTGCCAGAAGGCAAGATGGGTGGGCTCAAGTTCGCTCAGCATCTTGTCCCAGCTCGCATTACGCTGCTCGGTAATGCGTTTCCTTACAGCACGCTGTAAGTTGCGCATGTGAGCTTTGTTTGCGGCGCAGGGAAAAGCGCTGTACGCACGGATGGCTGCGTTCTTCTCGGTCATCAGATTCCGTACATCGTCCGGGAGTTTCCAGCGGTGGTCTTCCACTACAGGAACTTCCCTTGAACAATCGTTCAGGACGGATTGTACGTGATTTGTAAGCGAGTCGATCGCCGCCGTCGTGTCAGCGACTGAGACTATGTGGTCAGGAATGGTGTCCAATTGAGGCGACGTGGTGGATTTCAGTTTTTCACTTACTTTCCTCCAGTCAGTGATCAATTGGGTCGGAGGAGGTTGGGTAGGATCATGGTTACCCGAGCGGGAACCTAGGTGTAGGATAACGGGACGGTGATCCGAGTTGAGCTCGTGAAGCGCTTCTATGGAGTGTAAACGGAGGTTTACATTCTTTAGGAGCGCCACATCGAGGACATCGGGGTTATGGTTGGGGTCGTGTGGGTAGTGGGTGGGAGTCATCGGAGCGATGACGTCGTAGTTTAGGGTCGCGCCTAGGTTATACACGATTCTGCCTCTGGCATTTGTCGTGTTGCTGTTCCAAGCGGGGTGTTTGGCGTTGAGATCGCCCGCTAGTAAGACGGAGTCACTCAGGCCGAAGAGAGTCGTGAGATCGCTGGTGAACGCGATAGGATCGTCTGAAGCAAGAGACGCGACCGATGGTGGGGGATGGTAGGCAGAGATGATGGTTATCGGAGGATGACCAGTCATGCCTAGTCGACAGGCAGAGTACTCTAGGTGAGAGAGAGGCGCGGGTGGGGTCAGAGGGATGCAGTATAACTCCTTTCTATAATAAATAAGGGTACCGCCGCCGTGGCAACGTGTTCTGTCATTGCGAACTAGACGGTAATTCGCAATTTTGGGATCAGCACGGTGGGGTTTCAAAAGGGTCTCCTGTATAAGGAGGACGTCTAATTGGTGGTCGCGGAGGAATTTAGTTATTTCGGCGCGTTGGTTGAAAATGCCATTGGCGTTGAAAAAACCTAATTTGAGGGATCGAGGCCTAGTGTGGTTTGTGCGTTGGGAATCCATTGGATCAGTCCATCGCATCCATCTGGTCGAGACCTAGCACCACATCACTGTGTGTGCTGAATATTTGGCTGTACATTTCCGTCGTAATTTTGCCGTAATTCTGCTGTTCGGCAGCCAGAAGGGCATCGCGGAGAGATCTGGCTTGGCGGGTCATAAATAACCTATAATGGCGCAGTATAGTCTGGGCGCAAGCCTCGCCGTGCGCGACGGGTGAGGGATTGGGCGGTTGTTTGACTGCAGGAGCAGCAGTGGTTTGAGGCGCGGGTTTGTGACTGGCTGTGGGCTCTGTAGCCACGGCTATAGGCAGGATCTGCGCTGCGATGGGTATATCCATCAGTGCCTGCAAAGGTTTGGCAGGGGCCAAGGAGAGAAAGTCTTTTTCGTGGTTTAGCCTGTTCCACAGGGACGGTCTCTGAGGAGCGAGACGTTGGGGAATTTGAGAAGAAGGTGCCTCTCTCCGTTGGCGGGCGTTGGCGCGCTTCGCTAATTTAGGAGCGAGTTTGGGGGCTTTGGGACAGCCGCGGTAGTTTGCCGGGTGACCGGTCTGGCCGCAGAGAACGCAGCTGGGTGGTTCCGAACAGAGGGTTCGGTCTTTAGGCCGTGGGCAGTCCGCAGTGCTATGCTCGCCCAGACACTTGACGCATCTGGGAGTCGCATAGCAGTTGCTCTGCGCATGGCCATACAGTTGGCAACGGTGGCATTGTCCCACTGTTGGGGTTTTGTAGGGCTTTTCTATTGAGATACCGGATAGGGAGCAAATAGACTTAATCTTAAATATTGGGTGATGACCTTCGGTTGGTTCACAAATGACAAGAACCATGTCGTACAACTCACCGCCTCTCGCTTTATGTAAGCGATGGACGGCGATCACTGGTATACCTTGATCGGCAAGGTCGTCTTTAATATCCTGTACTAGGATTTCTTTAGGGACACGTTTAATAATAACACGAGTGGGCGTGTCCTCGGGGAAGGAGAAAGTGTGAAAGGAAATATTCCTTTCACGGAGGGCGCGATATAATTCCCTATAGTCGTTCGACGTAGGGACGGTGACTTTAATGCCATTTTGGCAGGCACGGGCGTTTGTGTAGTTGATCTTTCGATCAACACACATCTTAGACACATCAGTCCATTTCCCCTTGTCCTGGATGTAAAAGGGGGGCGGAGGGCGTTGCTTCCTTTGGGTTGAGGAAGTTTGGGCTATCGGGCTGGGGGACGACTATCCTGCGCGCGAGTGGAGGTCGTTGGGACGGGGCTAGCGGGTCGTACGGGCGTTTGAGTTGGGGACGGGGGTGACGCGGTGGTCTTTTTGGCCTTGCTGGCCTGGGAGGTTTTCCCTTTCTTCCTCTTGCCGCCGGTGACGACTTGAAAGTCGTCTTCCGAGGATGAAGGGCATGATGACAAATCATTGTCGGAGTTGTTATTGGACATAGGTTCGGTGATGTCCATTTCACGGAATTCAGGTGCAGAGCACACCTGCGCGGCGTCCATTGTTTTATGAACAATGGGATTAGTAGGTGGGCCGGAAACAATGGGTGATTTCGGGAATCGGGCGATCGGCACGACTTTGTCGGCGGGCGGGGGCAATAGAGGGCTATCTACCTGGAAGTCGTTCGTTGTTTGATGAACAATGGGATCGGAGTTAATAAACACTTCCGTGAATTGACCAACTGGGATGCCTTGATCGGCAAGCGGGGGAGATAATGGGCTGTCAAGCGCGTCACTAAAATCAGCGACGTTGGCTTCGGTAGCCGGAGGACTATTAGCGATTTCACGCTGGATTTTTCCGCCATATTTGGCGGAAATAGCAGGGTTTTCCCTAAGGATCTCTAACAATATCTCCAAAATATTGGAGTTCGCCATGATTGGCGAATGGATCAAAAATTTAATGAGGAAATTTTGGAGATTTCTCTCCCGCGGGGGGCCTATTTAAAGCCTAACTGGCCTAACTCCCCGGATGGATGGGTCCGGGGATGTGTAACCCTCCCAGTCGGGTAGAGACTGGGAGGTGAGTACCTAATGGTGAGCCCTAAGCTTGTAACCGGTCGCCAGTCTTATTGTGCGAACCGGGCCCTATTGGGTCTAGTGCGAAGGGGTAGACACACCCAACCGACACTAGGTGAGTAGCTGAAAAGGAAACTCAGTAACTAGGTTTGACTAGGAGATCCCCCAAGGCCAAAACCTAGCACTCGACTCCAATTGACTGCTTCACCCTGAAGGGGATCAGCGGGTGCGTCGGGTCAGCACCCCCTTGGTTTTGTTGACACCGTGAGGTTTCCACCAAGGACCACGAAACTGTGGTTTTACCCTGAAGGGGCCAAACCAAATTGTTTTTGACGATACTCTGTTAGAGAAACAGGAAATCCTTCACCACCTCGAAAAAGGCGGATCCGGACCAGGCGTCGTAGTCGGCGACTACGAATGACGTCACGGCGAGCGCGACGAAGCGATGACACAGACACAGAACGATCGAGAGCGCGGAGCGGTACGACCGTCGCGGGCGAGCGTCGGAAGCGGAATGGTCTCTTGAAATACAGGTATACCCTAGTTTAAGAGGCAGCGTACGTATATTGTTAGCAGATGTACATCAACTTTTACCATAATTATAGTCAATAAGATTGTATATTTCATCATAGTTCCTAGTTTAAGATTTCTACTTCATCTGTACTTACTTGGATTCAATAAATATAAATAAATAAATAAATAAAAATAAATATAAAGTATTCCATCACACGTAACCAAATTACAGTGCGCGTGAAGCTCCGTCAGAAATAAGTTATACAATAATGAGACAGTGGCAAATAAAACGAATGAACTGAAAACTCATGTACTATTTCATATTTAACGGCTTTACGTGTTTTCCAAGAAGAGACAGGCCTGTTGGTCTAGTGGTCAGTGGCTCCGACTGCTATGCTCAAGGTCGTGGGTTCGATTCCCACCCAGGACAAATGTTTGTGTGATGAGCACGATCATTTGTTCTTTGTCTGGGTGTAATTTATCTATAATATGTATATATTTAGAAACAGTTGTCTAGTACTCATAGCACAAGCTCTGCTTAGTTTGGGGCTAGATGGCGTCGTGTGAAAGTTGTGGAATATTATTATTATTTCCTTTATTCAACACATATCTCAAAACTTACATTTTAAAATATTTTTCTACAAAAAACTTACAATAAAAAAACATTTAAAAATATAAAAAATGCCAGTCCATCGGTGTCGCGAGCAGGGTCCAAGCTACCGGTGGTTAGGTCTACAGAGAAAGGAACCTCCTCACAATAAGAACTGTATCGAGGGAAACTGCCTTCAGTATCAGGCCCTTTATCCAGCTGTGCAAAGCCAGCTTCGACAGATGGTCGTCGAAGCTTTTAGCTATCAGCCCATTGACTGATATGACAATCGGCACAATGACAGCCGAGTCTACATTCCACATGTCAACAACCTCATGAGCCAAGTCGAGATACTTTATGTGTTTCTCTTTCTCAGCTTTCACGAGATTCTCGTCATGTGGGATGGTAACATCGATTATCATTGCGCGGCGCACTAATCGGTCTATCACCACTATATCAGACTTATTGGCAACAATAGTCCTGTCAGTGATGATAGACCGATCCCAGTACAACGTGACATGGTCATTTTCGAGAACTGGGTCGGGCACATCTTGTAATACGGTACCTCAGAATCGACAAGTTTGTATTTCAAAGCAAGTTGCTGATGGATAATTCTGGCTACTTGGTTGTGTCTATGCAAGTACTCGCCGTTAGCAAGACGAGAACAATTATTATTATTATTATATTTAAGACTAGCTTTTGCCCGCGACTTCGTCCGCGTGGAATAGTTACTTTGGGCTAACGTTAAATTTAACCCCGATTATGAAGCATTCTTCATTGGCGCTCCGCTCCTATTGGCCTTAGCGTAATGATATATAGCGTATAGCCTTTCTCTATAAATTGACTATTTAATTAAAAAATATTTTTTCAATTCGAACCAGTAGTTCCTTAGATTATCGCGTTCAAACAAACAAACAAATTCTTCAGCCTTATATTATTAGCATAGATAGCTGTTGCCCGCGACTTCATCCACGTTTCCGTCGCTTTTCGTAAAAAAAAGTAGCCTATGTCCTTCCTCACGGTTCAGTGGTTTTGATGTAACAGACAGTTTAACTTTCGTAATTTAGTAGGGAAATATAATATGTCAATCTATAATACTGTTAAAAAATATCGCAATACCGAACCGCACAATATTATTGTTAATAGCTGTGCCCGCGACTCCGTCAGCGTGTAACTCCTTGTGTGTTATTAAGTTAATGTATTGGTAATATTTTTTAGATCACGTTCACATGAGGCTTAAGTACCTATAGAACGAAAATACTTCAGCGCAAAGCTTCCGGGTAAACTATGTTGAAAGTCGACCCGTTGGCACGTGAACATAAAGATTTCTAGAACTGCTAACCCGGGAAAGAGCGACGTACAACTGACCATGCGAGAAACAACTGACACCGAAATCTACTCCAGCAACACGAAAAGTCTGCCCTTGAGCCTTATTAATTGTCATTGCATAACACACCGATACTGGGAATTGCGTTCTTTTAAATTGGAATGGAAATTTTTTTGGTATTATGGGAATTCTGGGAATAAAGACGGTTTCTCCTGCACCGCAACCTGTTAAAATTTGAGCCGCGATTATATTTTGTTGCAACTGGGTTACTTTTAGCCGAGTTCCATTGCAAAGTTGTGGTGGTTTTAAATTTCGGAGCAGAATAATAATCAGAAAGCTTCGAACTGCTAAGCTATCGGGATTGACACGTGTTATTGTGAGTCAACCATAAAAGATAGATATATGCCGTCGTGGGATATTTTTTATATAATTTTAAGGAGAACATTTCCGTCATAAATGATTTCTGTGTAGCTTTAACCATTAAGGTTGCACACGCGACGGAAGCTTAAAAAATGGAGTAACTTCTCCCGTTTTCCCAACATTTCCCTTCACTGCTCTGCTCCTATTGATTGTAGCGTGATGAACCATATAATAACCAGCTCAGGAGTATGAAAAATAATTGTACCAAGTTTCGTTAAAATCCGTCGAGTAGTTTTTGTTTCTATAACGGTTATGCAGACAGACAGACAGACAGACAGACAGACAGACAAAAATTTTACTGATAGCATTTTTGGCATCAGTATCGATACCTAATCACCCCCTGATAGTTATTTTGGAAATATATTTCATGTACAGAATTGACCTCTCTACAGATTTATTATAAGTATAGATGTTAAGCCGTTAGGCCTGCGCCTGATCTCCTCTCTCTCCGGTAGTGTCAGATTATCATCCCATCGGGCTATGAGAGAAAAGGGATAGGGAGTTCTCCTATACCTGTGCACTTACTTGTGCACTAAAATATCTCCTACGCAGATAATCTCCGCTGAGATTGTACACCGTAGTCGATATAGGTCCGGAGAACTATATAAATAATAATTAAGAATAGTTTTGTATAATATAAATTCTAGTTTATCATACAAAGCAAAGTGTTGCTGGGGAGATTGTTGCACTATTTCTTCTTGCGATCCAGAAACTTGGAAGTCTTAACGGGCGGGTGTTTTGGGAATTGTCATATAAACTATCAACGTTCAAAAAATGCTAATTTTCAGCTTTTCATTGAATAATCAAGTAAATTAAATTAAAATTCATTTATTTCAGGACTGTGACCCATATAAAATAGGAAACTAACACGTGTGCCATTGGTCAGCTTACACATCTATACACATAATACATGCAAAAAAAAAAACATAACTGTGAAATTGAAATTAAATTAAATTGAATTATAGAAAATAAATATACAAAAAATGTCAATAAAATAAACTGAGAGATGTCAAAAAATAAATAAAAACAATGTCAGATTATTAAATGATTTTTATTTTCGATTTCTGAACTCTTATAAAAGTAGGTAATGCTTACCCAATAAGCCTCATCATCTGCTTAGCATTTTAGGGTTCCGTAGCCGAATGGCAAAAAACGGAACCCTTATAGTTTCGTCATGTCTGTCCGTCTGTCTGTCTGTCTGTCTGTGTGTCTATCTATTCTGTCCGTCCGTCCGTATGTCACAGCCATTTTATTCCGAAACCATTAGGATCATACATGTAAAACTTGGTAGGTAGATGTATTCTGTGAATAGGTTTCCGATTTTAACAAAAAAAAAAAAATATTTAAAATAAAGGGGGGCTCCCCATACATGGAACTAAAACTGAAAATATTTTTTTTTTATGAAACGTAACGTGCATGAAGTATTTATAGACAGGTCTTTAAAAATGACATTGAAGTTTCTAAGACCCCCCTCTAACTTCTATAATAATGGAGTGAAAAATCTAAAAAAAAACACATATCTGTAGATCTTAATGTAAACTTTCAACCAAAATTGGTTTGAATGAGATCGGGTCAGCAGTTATTAAGATACAGCATATTTTTTAAAACCGCAACTATAACTTTGTAATTCATACAAACACTATGATAAACAAAGTTATGGCGCGTAGTTGTAAAAAAATGCAAATAAGCTAGTTTTAAGAAATTTGTAAGGATTTGTTTTTGTCAAATAAATATACATATTATATTATATTACTAGCGACCCGCCCCGGCTTCGCACGGGTGCAATGTTTATATTAAATATACTATAGAATGTCTTTATATACATCGTTGACAGCCTTTTTGTCATTCGACATCCATGTTCTCTTTAGTAATTACTCTTGAAAGTGCGACACATAATTTACCATAGGAAAAACATTCAACGCTCAAATCTTAGTAACATAGGCACGCGCGCCGTGCCTCCGCCGGCACCTCGCCGCAACCGCTATGTCCTTGCATTTTAAATCTGTAATATCTTCGAAACTTTTTATTTAAATTATATTCTGTAAAGGGCAATATTGATTTATATTAAATGCAAAATGTATTTATGGTACTTAATTGCATAAGGATTAATGCTGTATTGCTTAAAATCGCTTCGTAAAATATGCTCGTATTTCTCGTAAAAAGTAAAGGATAAAAAATGGTTGTTGTGGGTTATCTATAAGAGATAGACAGATGCCATCGAAGACTTTTTTGTTTATTTGCGACATCACATTAGAAATCTCAAAAATTATTAGTGTTCCTCTACTATATTATGCATGTTATATACTTACAAACCTTCCTATTGAATCACTCTTTCTATTGAAAGAAACTGCAACAAAATCCGTTGCGTAGTTTTAAAGATTTAAGCATACATAGGGACAGACACAGGGAAGCGACTTTGCTTTATACTATGTTAAGATTATAGATACTGCGGAACCCTTCATGGGCGAGTCTGACTCGCACTTGGCCAATTTTTCTCGACTATGTTGGGATTGACTTCTAGTCTAACAGGATATAACCGGGTACTAGTGTTTTACTTGGAGCGACTGACCATCTGACTTCCACTACCCAGTAGCCGGGTAACACGATTTCCTTTAGGAAGATTGGAGTCAGATTTATTTTTGCTTCTGAATGCCTTAATCCTATGGTTAATTTTGAAATTCTGAGAAAACATTTGAACATAGTATCTTGACATGGTTTTTGCCGATTTTAGACTAGAATGCATCTAACCCACGCGTAACCTTCGTTACCCTCATTTTGACCTCTCTATCGTGCGGCCCAAACCCACACAATTGGTAATTTTCGGGCCCAAATCGATTATCACATTATTGAAAGCCTTCGTTCCTACCTCGTAACGTTGAGTACCTCGTAACATTCTAGCCGCAAACAGTCTGTGTATAGTAACAAAGTTAAACAAGAATCTAAACTTGAACAAAACTTGGTAAACTATTGTGTTGAGGTTCATCTCTTGAGAGATATCGATACTGTTTTTGCAATGATCAAATTTCGTTGTCTCTGGCTTTATAAAGATATGGTCTCACCTTAAAAATGTTTACGTATTTAAAATGGGAACTTCGTTGATAATGAACTTGCGGGATCTTATTTTTACGAAATAGTGGTTCAATTTTATTTATTTATTTATTTAAGGACAACCAACAAAGCATACACCAATAAACATGTTAAAAATTAAAATATTGTTACAAACAATAGTGTAGCCTTAATTAAAGGCTGCCACGGCATGCATTAAACAATAAGCGTGAGAGTTAAATTAAACAAAACAAAAAAAAACTTACTTATATTGCAATGGCTAGCTAGCTATTACTAATTGCTAAAGCTATTGCTTTAGTACCAGCATAGCATTTCACATATTATAAGATTAATGACCAGTCAAATAATAATTAAATAATTTTATCGTAATAATATTGACACATTCAACTAATTAAATATAACAATAAAACCATATATACATATAAATATAGGCTGTATTAAATGAATGAGCATCTACATAATATTACAAAATTATTGTAATTTGCTGTAATTACCTTTTTCTGGTTGGGATAATCATCAAATGACTCCTCCCGTGAGTGGAGCGGAAGGGAGTGTCAGCCTTCTCTGACTAAAAACCCCACCCTACTCCTTCACTCGCCCTTGCGTTCCGTGGCCGCGGTATGTTATTAGAATTTTGGCGCAAACCTGGCAGGCTATTGTAATTGCGTAGTGAATAAAATCAATTTTACTGTATACTAACTAATGTGATTCAAATCATTATGTGTAGACTACAGTATCTAGCAATTTTGTATCGCGTCAAAATTTCGCTCATATTCTAGAGATGAAAGTAGCCTCTATGCTATTCGAAGTTGTAATCTATCTCCATTCATCCATGTTCAAGACTGCAATAGGCCAGCCAACGGTAACTGGACGTGTCCGGAACTTTTCCACGATACGTGGAGACCACCGTTGTTTTCAATACTATAAACAGGGTTACACAATGGCCTGCCTCTACTAGGCTTCGGCCTACAACAATAAAAACAAAATGTACCACTAACCTGAGTGCTGGGGACGCCAAGTTCGACCTTCAAAGGTCACGCCCTAAGTGTGGTTTGTATGTGATATGAGGTGAGTAATTGTAACGTGTGATGTAAGTTACGGGTTCTAGGACGGTCACAAGGCGTCGATCTTCAGATGGCGCCGTTCCGACCAGCATCACACCCAACTCGTTTCCAGCAAGCGCGCGCTACGCGTGGTAGACAATAAGGCGATGTGTTCCGAGAAATATCACTGGATTCTTGTTAATCCGAGATTACAAAGTTCAATCAATCACTGAACACAATTAATCTGTTCATATCTCGCGAGATCCAATTCGATTTACAACAAATTCCGCGTGCCGGCCGACCGACGACAAGGCGGCGTATAATTCAACAATATCCCGGGGTTTTCAACAAATGGGGAATACACTTCAACCAACAAATAATTCGCGACCCAATTATCGGTCTCAACAGGCGAATTCAACAATATTTTACCAATTATATTAACACAAGAGCGGTTCCCATGACCGGCATTTTTTCCAAGCAAAAAGTCAATCTGTCAAGTCAAAGAGGTTATGTCAAGTCCACAGATAATTAATGTTGCCGGCCAAAAGGTGCGTTCTGTTTCACGTCGGACCGAACATCTACCCCCCCCGGACGGGCCTACCCGTCCGCTAATCAATTGGAAGTCTTGACAAGGTTGCAAATTCAACACAGCTTCAATGCGGCCAAATACCGTAGCTAGTTCCTCTAAGGTGAGAACGGTGTCTCCCAACAATCTCCGCCAGCGTCCCTTTGCCGCTTTCACCGCGGCCCCAAAAATACCCCCCCAATGGGGGGCAGGCTGGCGGGTCAAACAACCAAGTGACCCCTCGGCGGGCCAAACTATTACCAATATCAACCTGGCTCTCATTAAGGAAGGCGTATAGCTCCTTCAAATAGTTACTTGTACCCTTGTAATTCGTACCGCAATCAGACCTAATCAACGAAGGTAACCCACGGCGAGACACAAATCTTTCCCAAGTCGCCTCAAAGGCCTCTGTCGAGAGGGAGGTTACCAGCTCCAAATGTACTGCCTTGGTTGACAGGCAGACAAACACACAAATAAGCCCCAACAATCTTGCTATTACGAAGGGTGGACGTCTTCAACAAAGGGGGACCAACAAAATCCGTTACGACGCCAGCAAAGGGCCTCGCCTCATTGACGCGATCAGCCGACAAAATCCAAATTTCTCGCTGCAGAATGGCCAACAGCGCATTGCAACCGGCATGCGAGTTCTTAGTGTGACGATCAGTCACCAACAATTGTACCAAGTTCAGTTACAACAAGGGCAGGAGCACCAATTTTAGGGTAAGGACAACTCACAAGGGTGACCTCAAACCAGGTCCTTCCCTCAACAGTGGTGTCAGCCGGTTCGCCAATTCCCCAAATCTTGCCTGAAAGGTCGTTCACCTTCAGGCCAACCTGTCCCGCTAACCAAGAAGACAAAAGGCAACCCCGGACTCCCGTCTCCAAAATGGCACAGACCACAATCGAGTCACCCAAGGGTCCCCAGACCGTGACCGAGGCCGTTGGCAACAAAACCGTCTTGATCGGGGGGTTCCTTTAGCGGGGCAGGCGTCAATCTCTTAGTGATGTCTGGGCGGCGACCGATCGCCGCTTCCAGGCTGCCTTCGTTCACGACGAGGCCAACAATCAAACCATTCGTCCGCGCGGTGTCCCAAGCCGCTCGCCATCACTGGAGGGGCATATCCCACCGAATGCCCGAATGGCGGAGGCCGCGACTCCAGCGGGGGACGTTCCGCCAACGGAGGGGAAAGGCAGCGGCGCCGACCCGGCCACTGCTGCCTAGCAGCCAATGCGCGTTCTCCCTGACGAGGGAAGACCAAATGGCGCTCGTGGGGCTCCCGTTCAACTTGCGCGGGGGGTGGAGAGCGGCGTACGGAATCGCGGGTCTCAGCCCGGTGCTCGTCTCCGGGGTACCCCCCCCTGCGCGAACCCCCCTCAGAAGCTGGTCTGCTGGAGCGGTTCGCGTTGGCGCACAAAATCTCCAAGTGGGACCCATCACAAATTCTACACGGGCGGGGGTCGGGGCAGTCCCGATGGAAGTGGGCCCCCAAGCACGAAAAGCACAAACGGCGTGCGTTGACAATACGGCGGCGGGCACTTACGTGCAAATTCAAAAAATCCGGGCAACGCGCCATGACATGCCCCGTTGCCTTACAAAAGTCACAATGATGAGGACTCCGGGCACCATCAAAACGGGGGGCGGGGCGATCATCAACAGGCCCCCTAGCCCGAGGACTCCGGGCGCCAGCCAAACGGGGGGCGGGGCGATCATCAACAGGCCCCCTAGCCCGAGGACTCCGGGCGCCAGCAAAACGAGGGGCGGGGCGATCAACAACAGGCCCCCTAGCCCGAGGACTCCGGGCGCCAGCAAAACGGGGGGCGGGGCGATCATCAACAGGCCCCCTAGCCCGAGGACTCCGGGCGCCAGCAAAACGAGGGGCGGGGGGAACATCAACAGGCCCCCGGGCCCCAGTCCGTCCCTGGTCTCTGGGCTGAGAAGGTAGTGGGGGCGACCCCGTAGCGCCACGAGTGTTATCCGCAAACCGACACTCGTCTTCCAAAAATTTGAGGAGGTCGTCAAAGGGGGGAAGATGGGTGGCACCATCCCCACCATACTCCTGCTCAAAACGTGACCTCAACTCCGCGGGGAGCAACTGCAGCACTATGTGCACCAACAAGTAGGACCAATGTTCTACCGGTAACTCCAAGCGTCTCAAAGCGTTGGTCGCTGAAACCAACGGGTTCAGCAAGTCAGTGCGCAACGTCGACGCGCTGACAATGGCCGGTAGCCCCAAAATCTGGTCGATGTGCACATCAACCAGGCAGCGCTTGTTCTGATACCGTCGGGAGAGAAGCTCCAGAGCGGTCGGGTAAGAGGAATCCGTCACCGGCAAGTGCTGCACCAAGGCTCTGGCTTCGCCCTCCAGGACAGACAATAAATAGGCCAGCTTCTGGGCAGGTCCGAGGTCCGAGCGTGCATCGACAAGACTCTCAAAGAGATCTAGGAAGCCCAGCCAGTGGTCCAAGCGACCGTCAAAATGTGGCAGCTCCAGGGTGGGCAGCCTACTCAATAGTCCAGGGCCTGCAACAACAGGGGTCTGCGGCTTGGCCGCATCAGGCACCCGGCTCTTCAAAATTTCCCGCGCTCGTAGACATATGACATCCCCCAGGTGGATAATCTGGTCATAGTCACCCAAAATCTTATCACGGGCTGTCTGATCCATCACCCCCAAATCCACGTCCATGATGTACTCGTTGAAGCGTGTGAGCGCAGCATCAGCTGACTTGATCCTCTCAATCACTTGCCCATACCGAGCAAGGGTGAGCTCTTCCAATTCCACACGCTCAACAGTTGCAGCTGCCGATGTGAACCATCTCAACTGTGAGGTCAATCCCGCAGCAGCCTCCCTGACTGCCCGTAATGAGGCCATTGCAACAATCAAATATTAATACAAAACAACAATCAACAACCAACAATCAAATATTAAACAAACAGCAATGACTTGTTAGCCGGCCAAATATATTCAACAAAATAAAAATTCAAATTCAATTATTTCAAGTCCAAATCCAACCCTGTACTTATTCCAAGTATGAATCTAGCTTGCTAAGGATGGCTAGTTACAAAATAAATAACAATTCAATGTATATATTGTGCAGGATCACACCAACAATTAAATACAACAATTGAAATATAATATTGAGCCGGAGAATCTCTATCAACAATCCAATAATTACTATAAATGCAATAACCAATACACACAATTCAAGTCCTATTATGTTAGACTATGTGTAATTATTATTTAGATAACCTTTCAAATTCAGATCAATGACATTCAATTATTAATTGCAACAAATACCAAACAACTTTTACAACAATATACCAACTTATGTACCAAATTATGTACCAAATTATACCAAATTATACCAATAATTCCTAATTTCACAAATAAATCCTACCTGTCAATGCAATGAAAGAGGCTACAGTACAAATTACAAATACAACTTCAATTGATTCAACTTCAATTAGATAGCCCGGATGACATGGTAATATATTCAAAACTTATTAAGTTATAAGTTGTGTTAAGTAATTAAACTCAAGTTTTAAGTTTTCAACAATATTCAAAACTTCCAATTAAACCAGTGGATCTTATATTATAAGAGCCGCGCTTCTGCTACCAATTTGTTCAAGACTGCAATAGGCCAGCCAACGGTAACTGGACGTGTCCGGAACTTTTCCACGATACGTGGAGACCACCGTTGTTTTCAATACTATAAACAGGGTTACACAATGGCCTGCCTCTACTAGGCTTCGGCCTACAACAATAAAAACAAAATGTACCACTAACCTGAGTGCTGGGGACGCCAAGTTCGACCTTCAAAGGTCGCGCCCTAAGTGTGGTTTGTATGTGATATGAGGTGAGTAATTGTAACGTGTGATGTAAGTTACGGGTTCTAGGACGGTCACAAGGCGTCGATCTTCAGATGGCGCCGTCCCGACCAGCATCACACCCAACTCGTTTCCAGCAAGCGCGCGCTACGCGTGGTAGACAATAAGGCGATGTGTTCCGAGAAATATCACTGGATTCTTGTTAATCCGAGATTACAAAGTTCAATCAATCACTGAACACAATTAATCTGTTCATATCTCGCGAGATCCAATTCGATTTACAACAAATTCCGCGTGCCGGCCGACCGACGACAAGGCGGCGTATAATTCAACAATATCCCGGGGTTTTCAACAAATGGGGAATACACTTCAACCAACAAATAATTCGCGACCCAATTATCGGTCTCAACAGGCGAATTCAACAATATTTTACCAATTATATTAACACAAGAGCGGTTCCCATGACCGGCATTTTTTCCAAGCAAAAAGTCAATCTGTCAAGTCAAAGAGGTTATGTCAAGTCCACAGATAATTAATGTTGCCGGCCAAAAGGTGCGTTCTGTTTCACGTCGGACCGAACAATCCAGATTCGTTTATTTATTTTGACGTGATTACGTAACAAACACATCATTTAAACTTTCGCATTAATAATATTAATATATATATAACAGATTAAGCTCAATATTAAAATATTAAAAGTCTAAAACAACATCCGTAACTTAATAAATTGAAACCAAACCTATTTTTAACATGCTTTTATTAGGTCGACCTGTATGTAACTAACTATGTAATGAAATCTAAGGTAACTAATTTAACCATCTTCCAAGGGTCGTAGCGTAATGAAAATTGGCAGCTGTATGTAGTTCTGATGACAATACAATAATATGGGATTGTCGAACTGATCTGATGATGGAGCCGGAAGATATGAACTGGAACTTCATGATGGAAAATCGTATCATAGCTGTTTTGGATTTCTTAGAAAAGTCTTATAATGAACTTTGACCACGATTAGGTTTCAAGGTCTGATGATGAAGCCAGAAGATAGGCACTGGCATTCCATGATAGAATATCGTATCATAGTCGTGTTTGCACTTGTGAGAAAGGCCACGTAATGGACTTTAACCACGGTTAGGTTTCAAGGTCTGATGATGAAGCCGGAAGATAGGCACTGGCATTCCATGATGGAATATCGTATCATAGTCGTGTTTGCACTTATGAGAAAGGCCACGTAATGGACTTTGAACACGATCAGGTTTCAAGGTTACAAACCTGAAAAAAATCCGTTATCGGTTTTCTTAACATTTTTTTTTTTTGTTTATACGTGCGTAAAGCGTGTTTTTCTAGTGTGTTTTAAACTATTAATTTATTATAAAATAGTTATCCTTACTAAACGCACAACATATGTGCGTCATACAATATCCTTACGCAGACGCATACAATCATGCAATGTTAGCGGCCGACATGCACACGAACGTATTTCCTTGAATTAAGGATTGTATTAATTTGTCATGATGCTGTGTTTCCATTTAAGTTAAATGAACGATTTTCCGTCAAAATTTAACACGTATTTTTTATAACGGAAATCGATTCAGAAGCTGATTCTGAACCATTAACTACTTTCAGGAATTGCGTTTATTCTGTTACACGTTGTATAGATGGTATAAGCTATGTATACATGTAATGTGAATACGTACTAATATCCTAATTTTTATATTTCTACCTACAATAATCTAGACGTGTGGCATAGTACCTACTGTTGATGAACAAAATAAGTACATAATATAAAAAAGTGTCGTCTGTCTGTCTGTATGTGTGTGATAAACTCCAAAACTATTGAGCAGATTTTCATGAAATTTTCACCAATAGTTTGAGTGATTCATGAGGAAAGCTTTAGTGTTAAACTTATTTAGGTTTCTGTGTGAATTAGTATAACAAAACCATGGAAAGCCGGGCAGGGTCGCTCGTAATAAATAAATAAATAAATGGATTCTTGTAATTACCGAAACATCTACAAACATTTTGCAAAATTAGATCTTAGTTTTAGTTGTTCGACAAGGCGTACAAATGTGGTATAAAGCTACAAACAGTAGATTTTATGTAAGTAATCTTATCTCTTTGACAAAGACGACAAATATAAGAAAAACTTAGAAACTGTTTCAGGAGTCCTGTATCCGACATGAGTTTTTAAAACTTTTGGAATTGCGCTTATAATTCTGCTTTAAACCATTAGTATATCATATTATTATTATTTTAAAAATATATTTTAAAACTAATAAAAGGCCTTATTATTATTTCTTACGTTACTGACGTCTTTCGTGTCAAAATTTTGCACATTTTCCTTTGATGAAAATTAATACAAACTATAATTATTACTTTACAGATCATAATAAAAATCAAATAATTTTGGCCATGCACTGAATTTTTGAATATTTGATATTATTAAGTACTTATAGATTATATCTTATTTATCTACAAAATATAAATCACGAACTTCTCACTAACAAATACACTTCCTGACATTAATATCTTCTACGTTTAAGTTGAACATTGTTAAGGGCTCGTCGTGACTTCCAAAATTAATAATCACAACGTAACTTCCATTGACATTTAGACGTAACGAAACATCTTGATTGTTCTCTCTGAAAGATGTACCTATAGAAACTACTCCTACACTCCACCAGTATTGTTTAAGTTCCTTGCAGAAGTAGGCGGGCCGTTTGCCATAACTAGCCACAAATCTAGGCTCCAGGCTTACTGAGATATTCACAACACGATTACAGACGTGTGTCTACAAACAATTATAATATTTATGGGATACTAGACTAAGCCCGTAATTTCGTCTGCATGGACTTTAGAATTCCGGTGGTGGATTCAAACCCAAACAAGCATGTGCCTGTCGGTGACGATGAATACTACGTCAAAGTAATGTTACGTTGTCGTACTTTTCATCTAGTGACGATGAAAAGTACGACAAAGTAACGTTATTGGTCTCAAAATGATGGATGAAAACATGGTGAGGAACCCAGCATGCCCGGGGACAAAAAAATCCGAAGATGTGTGACATCCACCTGTACGCACTGGACCCGCGATCCACCACGTGGGCCCAGTGCCCATTCCCTCTCACAGAGACAAGATCTGAGTCCCAGTAGTGGACACAAACAAACGAAACTTCACCATTACATTCGGAGATAAATGTTAAATATGTAGTCCTACTTATCTATTATTATATTATAAAGAGTAAAAAATAAAGTATTATATAATAAATCTATCTATACTTATAATAAATCTGTAGAGAGGTCAATCATGTACATGAAATATATTTACAAAATAACTATCAGGGGGTGATTAGGGATCGATACTGATGACAAAAATGCAATCAGTAAAATTTTTGTCTGTCTGTCTGTCTGTCTGTCTGTCTGTCTGTCTGTATAACCGTTATAGAAACAAAAACTACTCGACGGATTTTAACGAAACTTGGTACAATTATTTTTCATACTCCTGAGCTGGTTATAGTATAATTTTCATCACGCTACAATCAATAGGAGCAGAGCAGTGAAGGGAAATGTTGGGAAAACGGGAGAAGTTACTCCATTTTGTAAGCTTCCGTCGCGAGTGCAACCTTAATGATTAAAGCTACACAGAAATCATTTATGACGGAAATGTTCTCCTTAAAATTATATAAAAATATCCCACGACAGCATTTATCTATCTTTTATGGTTGACTCACAATAACACGTGTAACTCCCGATAGCTTAGCAGTTCGAAGCTTTCTGATTATTATTCTGCTCCGAAATTTAAAACCACCACAACTTTGCTATGGAACTCGGTTAAAAGTAACCCAGTTGCAACAAAATATAATCGAGGCTCAAATTTTAACAGGTTGCGGTGCAGGAGAAACCGTCTTTATTCCCAGAATTCCCATAATACCAAATAATTTTCCATTCCAATTTAAAAGAACGCGATTCCCAGTATCGGTGTGTTATGTAATGACAATTAATAAGGCTCAAGGGCAGATTTTTCATGTTGCTGGAGTAGATCTCGGTGTCAGTTGTTTTTCGCATGGTCAGTTGTACGTCGCTCTTTCCCAGGTTAGCAGTTCTAGAAATCTTTATGTTCACGTGCCGGACGGGTCAACTTTCAACATAGTTTACCCGGATGCTTTGCGCTGAAGTATTTTCGTTCTATAGGTACTGCCTCATGTGAACGTGATCTAAACAATATTACCAATACATTAACTTAATAACACACACGGAGTTACACGCTGACGGAGTCGCGGGCACAGCTATTAACAATAATATTGTGCGGTTCGGTATTGCGATATTTTTCTACAGTATTATAGATTGACATATTATATTTCCCTACTAAATTACGAAAGTTAATCTGTCTGTTACATCAAAATCACTGAACCGTGAGGAAGGACATAGGCTACTTTTTTTTACGAAAAACGACGGAAACGTGGATGAAGTCGCGGGCAACAGCTATCTATACTTATAATATAAGGCTAAAGAGTTTGTTTGTTTGTTTGAACGCGATAATCTCAGGAACTACTGGTTCGAATTGAAAAATTATTTTTTAATTAAATAGTCAATTTATAGAGAAAGGCTATAGGCTAAATATTATTACGCTAAGGCCAATAGGAGCGGAGCGCCAATGAAGAATGGTTCAAAATCGGGGTTAAATTTAACGTTAGCCCTAAGTAACTATTCCACGCGGACGAAGTCGCGGGCAAAAGCTAGTAATAAATAAAAATGAAAGATTTCTTTGTTTGTATCAAATAGGCTCGGAAAATAATGGACAGATTTTAACCATTTTTTCACACATAGAGAGCAAATAACGAGGATTAAACACGGCTGGCATGGATGCTATAATTTATTTTAAACAAAATTAAAAATCTATACTTATAATAAATCTGTAGAGAGGTCAATTCTGTACATGAAATATATTTCCAAAATAACTATCAGGGGGTGATTAAGGATCGATACTCATGCCAAAAATGCAATCAGTTAAATTTTTGTCTGTCTGTCTGTCTGTCTGTATAACCGTTATAGAAACAAAAACTACTCGACGGATTTTAACGAAACTTGGTACAATTATTTTTCATACTCCTGAGCAGGTTATAGTATACTTTTCATCACGCTACAATCAATAGGAGCAGAGCAGTGAAGGGAAGTGTTGGGAAAACGGGAGAAGTTACTCCATTTTTTAAGCTTCCGTCGCGTGTGCAACCTTAATGGTTAAAGCTACACAAATCATTTCATGACGGAAATGTTCTCCTTAAAATTATATAAAAAATATCCCACGACAGCATATGTCTAACTTTTATGGTTGACTCACAATAACACGAGTAACTCCCGATAGCTTAGCAGTTCGAAGCTTTCTGATTATAATATTTGTCTACTCTTACGTTTATAACACTCTCAGTCACCCCTAATTGAAAAAGTTAACATTATTAACTATTCCATAAAAAAATTGGCCAAGTGCGAGTCAGACTCGCCCATGAAGGGTTCCGTAGTAACTATAATATAATATGCAAATTTATTTGACGAAAAAAAACCTTACAAATTTCTTAAAACTAGCTTATTTACATTTTTTACAACTGCGCCAAATAAATTTGTTTTGAAAAAAAAAACCTTACAAATTTCTTAAAACTGGTTTTTTCACATTTTTTACAACTGCGCCGAATAAATTTGTTTTTCATAGTGTTTGTATGAATTACAAAGTTATATTTGCGGTTTTATAAAATATGCTGTATCTCAAAAACTGCTGAACTGATTTCGTTCAAATTAATTTTGGTTGAAAGTTAGTTAAGATCTACAGACATATATTTTTTTTTTAGATTATTCACTCCATTATTATAGAAGTTAGAGGTTGTGTCCGCCACACACACATTTTACCACTTTGGAAGCTTATATCTTTTAAACGATTGACTTTATGGAAAAGTGGTTTTAGAAACCCCGATGTCGTTTTTAAAGAACTGTCTATAGATACCACACATGCATCTATTTCATGAAAAAAAATATTTTCAGGTTTAGTTCCATGTATGGGGAGCCCCCCTTTATTTTAAATATTTTTTAATTTTCTTTCTCAAAATCGGAAAGCGGTTCACAGAATACATCTACCTATCAAGTTTCACATGTATAGTCCTAATAGTTTCGGAATAAAATTGCTGTGACAGACGGACGGACGGACAGACAGACAGACAGACAGACAGACGGACAGACATGTCGAAACTGTAAAGATTCCGCTTTTTGCCATTCGGCTATGAAACCGTAAAAAGAATCATATAAATCGGTATAGAAACACCAAAGTTATACATGAAATACGCTTATAATAATAAGCCATCGCGCGTGAATACTGAATCATGCTATAAGGATTATTTTTGAGAATCGGTCGTCGCGCTCGACGCGTCTCGCGGTCGAAGCGTTCTCTAGGCACTTAAGCCTCATGTGAACGTGATCTAAACAATATTACCAATACATTAACTTACGCTGACGGAGTCGCGGGCACAGCTATATTGTATCATTACGCTAAGGCCAATAGGAGCGGAGCGCCAATGAAGAATGCTTCAAAATCGGGGTTAAATTTAACGTTAGCCCAAAGTAACTATTCCACGCGGACGAAGTCGCGGGCAAAAGCTAGTACATAATAAAATTTCAATAATGTAAAAAACAAAGTAGCAAAATATTTTCTATAAAATTCATTGTTTGGCATTCATTAAGAAAACGATTGATGATACTTAAAATAATCATTATTACCTACAAAAAAGTGCGCAAGAGAATATATCTAGCTATTATAGTTACAAAATTCACAATAGCAGCTTGTATACATATAATGAGTGTTTATACGATGTAGGTACCTCCTCGTAGTTTGTGAGATAGAACCGGCAAGAAGAAATATATATATATATATATATATATATATATAAATTTTTTTTTTTATTAAAAATAGGTTCGCGTTTGACCACCATCTCACCTGATAGTAAGTGATGATGTGGTCGAAGATGGAGCACGCTTACTTAAAAGTAACCTATTCACTCTTGACTTAAAGACTCCTAGGTTATAGCTTATTTTTTGTCCGGAGTCTCTGATGAACTTATAAATAGATAAAAAAAACAATATTTAAATTGGCAGGTACTACTTAGAGCTACCAATTATCTGTGTACCTAGTCAAGTTTATTGCAAATTGATTCTGCGGTATTTGTGTGAATAGAACGCAAAAATAAAAGTAATTCTATAAATAAATGATGACGTATGTCTGATGATTTCTATTATAGTAATGAAGAAAAGGGCCGCGTCTTTAATGTACCGAATAATTCATTTAAAAATTTATATTTTAAATTCAGAATAAGTAATATTTTTTTTTTTAATTATTACTCTTATTAATATTTCGAATATAACAAACAAAATTCTGTCATTTTCTTAAATGGTACACTGTAAATGAGAATAGCCAACCCATTTGCAATCTACACTTTTGTAGGCGGAATATTACAAATATGATTATATCACGGCATTGTCTGTCAGTGCAAGCACTTTATACTACTACTATTTAGGGTTCTGGCCTTGTTGTTTACTTTATGCATACGGCATTCATATTTGCCATCAGCCCTTATGAAAACTATTGTTATACCTCTAGTTAAGAATACTACCGCTGATACTTCTGATAAGGGCAACTATAGACCAATATCTCTTGCAACTGTAATATCAAAAGTATTTGATGGGTTATTGGATAAGCAGCTTGACAAATTTGTACAGTTACAGGATACACAATTTGGATTCCGACCTGGTTTGTCTACTGAAAGTGCAATTCTAGCATTAAAGCACACTGTACAGTATTATGTAAAGAGGAAGACACCTCTGTACGCATGTTTCTTGGATTTGTCCAAAGCTTTTGACCTTGTGTCATATAATAAGCTTTGGACAAAACTAAGAGACTCAGGTGTCCCTGTTGATCTCGTGGACATCTTCGCTTACTGGTATAGCAACCAGTTGAATTCAGTGAGGTGGGGATGTGAACACTCTGATGAATATTCATTAGAGTGTGGAGTAAGGCAGGGGGGGTCTGACGTCACCGAGGCTCTTTAACATTTATGTCAACCATCTAATTGAGGAGCTCAGCAGCATGCATGTCGGATGCCATATTGATGAAGTATGTGTTAATAATCTAAGCTATGCTGATGATATGGTGCTGCTGAGCCCCTCAATTGGTGGCTTGAGGCAATTGTTAAGAGTGTGTGAAAGTTATGCTGCGGAACACGGCCTGAAGTATAATGAAAGTAAGAGTGAGTTCATGATGTTTAAATGTAATAATAAAGATCCCAGCTATATACCACCCTTACTACTTAATGGTGTACCATTGGGCCGTGTTTCGAAATTTAAATATCTTGGACATATAGTTACTGAGAATTTATGTGATATCTGGATATAGAAAGGGAGCGCAGGGCATTGTCGGTGCGTGGTAACATGTTGGCACACAGGTTCACTCGGTGTACAGCTCAAGTCAAAATAACATTATTTAAAGCATTTTGTCAGACGTTTTACACCAGTGGCTTATGGGCGAACTTTACACAAAAGGCCTACAATGCCTTGCGCGTCCAATATAATAACGTGTTCAGGGCACTGTTTCGTCTTCCTCGATACTGCAGTGCTTCCGGCATGTTTGCGGACGCTCGTGTCGAAGACTTTTATGCGATTATGCGCAAGAAGGTTGCGTCGGTAATGGCACGAGTGCGAGGGAGTCGTAACAGTGTGCTCAGGATGGTGGGCGATAGAAGTGACACTGTCCTGCTTAGTAGGTTCACAGAACTCCATGTTACGGGGGTTCGGCGGGCCTGCTGAGCGGGAGCATGTGTCATTTGTTTTGTTTGTTTTGTTGTATTTGTAACTATTTTACCTATTTATTGTGTTTTTGTGTGTATAATTTAATTTTTTGTATTTTGTTTTTAATTGTAATGAATGAAATTAATTATAATTATAATTTAAAATAATAATTTTAATTTATAATAATAATGTAAGTAATCATTTTAATCTAATCTATGGACTGTGTCTGAAAATAAATGATTTTTATTTTATTTTTATTTATTTATTTTTATACGGCCTACCCAATTGTCCTTATTTTGGTAAGTACTGTTCATTGTACATCAAATCGTTTGAGCTACTAAACTTTCTAAGTTGAGCTGTCACACTTTAGACAAGTTCACTCAAATATGTATGTTTCTTTTCTTTAAAAAGCACCTCAGGTATAAAGAGAATGTTCTAACGAGATACCGTAGCCCCGGAACTTAAGGGCAGCTGAAGGAACAGGGTGAGTTTTTAGTCAGTAGAAGTCTGGCACTCTCCTCCGCTTAATCCAGAGCGGGAGAAGTCATTCGATAATTTTCCCACCCGGAAAAAAAAATGTATAAACCAACATAGATCTCATATAATTTGACCGGTAAGGATTGTATGGACTTCAAAAAAGAGCTACGTTATTGCTAATCAAGACGTAGTCGTGAAAAATATAATTTATTATAGCCATACATAAAAACACTGAGTTAAAGAAATTTTTGGTTTATTTCTCTTTGTAATATAAATAAGTTTGACTGGTATATCGCCTATGACTGGTAATTCCACCGGGGTTACCAGAATTCAAGGAATGAAGACTCCCTTACGATCTATCATGCTATTTGAAAGGCGTACAATAGATCCAGGAAGAAAACTCCATCAGTCATCTCATGACAGTTCTAATGAAATTGAGGAACATATTATTAAACAATATTCTGACATTCGGAGTTTCTTTGATTCATTTCTTTCATTCATGTCATGTCAATTTTGCTTGCTGAGGCGTTTACTTCATTTGTACTGCTAATAAATCCCATGCTTCCTTGGCATTTTTTGCCTTTCTGACATGCGTAACTGTAGCATCGTCTAACGCAAGACAAATCTTAGACAGAGCTCTAACATCCCGCTTCTGTTTTACGTCAGCGGGAGTGGTATCATTTTCAGAAAACCCTATGATAGCTTCCCAAAGATCTTCATGTAGAAGATACATTCTAATTTTAAACTTCCAAGTTACATATCCCTCTCTATTGCATAGTGGTTTAATAGCGTTGGATTTTGATTCCGCAGAGCCCGAACTCATTATTTGTATGAACAGCTCACCAAAATCCAGAAAAAATATGTTGTAGTTCCGGAACTTTTATATTTTCACGAAAAAAGCTAACAATATCACTATAACAGCCTTCTTCGTGCTGATAACGTGTTGTTCTTACTAAAATAATATTAGTTTTAGTAAAAGAAATATACGTGTAACTTGTTAGATGTTTATTGACAGAACACATAATAATAAATTCAAAATTTTTATATAGAAAAACCAAAAAACCAAAAAACAAAAACAGCCAGTACTACAACAGTTGCCACACGATCTTCTCCTATTATCAAAAGAGCAGCCGGATATTGCCCCGATTATTAGAGATATGATTCGTATATTAACTTGATTAGTTGAAATTTAAACGACACGGTTGACTGGTGCATGACGTGGGTTCGACCCCAGCCCTAAACAAAGTTTTGTATACATGTAGTTGTGTAGTTTAAAAAAAAATAGTTCCAAGTGGTTCTTGAATACGCGATTTGAATGAATTGGGATGGGGGAATATAAAGTTCCAACAACCTTTTTACATCCTTTAAGGATGATTTCCAGGATAAAAACTATCCTATGTCCTTTCCAGGGTCTTAAACTATTCCCATGCTAAATTTCATGTAAATTGGTTCAGCGGTTTTGGCGTGAAAAGGTAACAGACAGTATGGATTAGTATGGATTAATATAAGTATATGAAAGTATGGATAAGTAAGCATAGTTTAGTGACACATTTTCTTACGTATAAAGTAAAACTTGGTCAAATATGTAGAAATACTAGAAAAGAAAAACCTAACGTATTTATTACAAAAAATCTTATTAAGAAAGGGTACTGATAGAGATTTTATACATATTTAAGAGAGATATTTTAGATGATTGAAAAGCTTTTATGTAGTCGTTATTTTTAGTACCTATTACTGTGAATTTTGTGACGAGAAATGTGTCAAATTGCAATCAATATTCAATGATTGAGCGTGATCCTCCATATTTAACAATAGTATCTTATATCATTATTAAAGAACAGACCAGAATTTTTATTCGTTAACCAAAGGTACCTAGCTCTCATACTTCAAGTTACTTAAAGAAGCCGAATACGTTTAAAATCCAAAGAGCTCTCCATTCAAGCTCCTAAACTCTGGAAAGAGGAAAAAACAAAACAAAATCGAAGCTTTGGAACGCAAAAGCCATGGAGAGGGTCTATTATCGGCTGCCAAAAGCCGTCCATTGCATATAGATAACCGAGTCGAAATGGAAATGTGCGACAGCTGTGTCTATGCAAATGCACTGGACAATTTAAATTTGGAATGCCGTGTAACCACCCCTCGCTTCTGGAATAGTGATTTTAATATTGGAATTCCGAAACGCTGCTGGCTGGTTGGCGGATTAGCTCGAGTAGTTCAGGATTTATGATTTTTAAGTTTTGTGTTGGTCTGTATTGCATTATTTTTTTGTGTATAAAAACGCACATGATATATACCTACAGCGTACAGTTGAGTTATCTGTGAAAGGCACAAAGTTGTGTTAAAAAAATGGGCAAGCCAAAATGGCAATGGGCCTACCATATTAAATGAAGAACTAATGATTTTACGAATGACGTATTCTTCAGGGGTTACTAAATGTGTAAACTTAAAGTGTTCAGATGTTCAGGTTAGGTGGAGTAAGGCGCTTTGTAGGGAACTACAGACAGTTGAAATTAATGGAGAGTTCTAATGTATTCTGATAATGATGATGATGACGACATTCTAATATGGGAACAATAATTCATAATTCTGCACTCCACGTCACGAGATAGAAGCGAATAAGACGTTATTCTCTGGAAATAAATTATGTCATATAGATGAATGTTTAAAGACTATACTTGAGTGTAACTTTACCTCAGTAAGTATTTCTTTTTGTTAAAAAAATAGAAATAGCAACGTGGGTTTATTCCTATTACTAGCTATCTTGTTAACCTAAAACTAAACTAAATAATTATTCTTATGTCTGAAGTGGGTTCACGGCAAAAGTATTATGGGTAGGGTTCAAACTCGCAACCTCTCAATCATTATTCTGACACCTTTGCCATTAGCCTATTGATGCTTCAAAATATACTTACGTCAGTTATTACTTACTTATAATACAGTATGTTAACTAACAGAGGGCGTTCCCGTTGACCCGCAATAGTATAGCATCCATACATGCTAAAAAAATATTACCATTCGAAAATAAAATGTCTTTATTTTTTTATATTAAAATATTCACTAAAAATGTTAAATTGATTCGTAAAAGAAACACTCTGTACATGCGTACTTGAAGGGCGGCAACGTCGCCATTTATTTATGAATGACGGGCCACGTGTGCGGCAATCTAATTGATGTGCTTATACTATTGCGGGTTAACGGGAACGCCCTCTTTTAGTTAACATACTGTATATGTACCAGATTTCACTAGCTTATAGTATACTTCAACAAGACTCATTACAACTTTCTATGTGTCTAAGATCACTTATAACAAATTCTCTAAGCTTTGCACGTCGAAGTTCAGACAACCTGGAAAAGTTCATTGTTATCGGCAACATAGACGGTAAACGACCAACAGGACGTAGCCCCAGACGATGGGCTGACAAGGTGTTTGAAGTACTACAGATGTCGATGTCCCAGGCTCTCCATCAAGCTGAAGACCATATTTTTTTTTTTTTAATTTCCAAAAAATCTTATAACTACTTGACATATTTGTTATATGGCAACAAGTAATGCGTAGAGTTTAGCATCTGTAGCCGAACTAGGCATAGCCTGTATTTCGGCTATCAGTACCATTCCCCTTGCTTATTTTATACAATAAAATAGGTGCCAAACAGTGGAAGCATGCATAATCAATTGTAGAAAAACATAATTTAAGTTACTCTTTAAACAGAAATATTCAAGATAAGTATAATTTTATAATCTTATTATTAAATGTATTGTGTGTAATGTATTGAGTTTTGTGTGGTGTATCTACCAATATGTGCGGGTACGTGCTTATGATGTATGTATTAGTTAGTATGTAGATGTGTGTGATGTATGGATATGTAGGTGTGTGTGTAAGTGAGGGTAATTATGTGGGAATTATGAGGGCGTGATGAAGCGTGTGTTTACAGATATGTGTGTAGGTAATTATGGAGGGAGTGTATCTATGTTTTCTTTGTTCTTAGCCCTAAGTTTAGTGTGGTACAAGTAGTAGTTGTTCCGTCTCCTCGTAGCTGAATTTTTGCAGATATTCGCATACAGATAATTTGCATCCTTTTCTAGTTAAGGGGTAGATATTTATTTTTTTGTTAATCCTATTATAAACGTATGGGCCTAGAAAGCTTGCAAAACGTTTACTAAATTTTGTTTTTATTGATTTGATATTGTCACATACGTGATAATTGCGACGTCTCTGTAATAACAAAGGATTGAAGGGTTGTTTGACGTGTTCTTGTAGGATAATCTTAAGGATAAATAACTGTCTTACTGTCAAAACCTCGCACAACTGGAACAATGTAGCAGTAGGAAAACGAATGGGTTTAAACGTGCTAACCTTCAGTATAGCTCTCTGGGCGACCTCAACTGCCTTTAACGTTGTTCTGCAGATGCCTCCCCAGGATGAGATGCAGTAGGTAAGAAGTGATTGACATAGGGCCTGGTATACTCGCTTCAGCAGCGGAGGATCCGCGACATAGCGAAGGTTTTTAAACACGTAGATTAACTTTCCTACTCTACTACACAGTATTTTGACGTGTTCTTTAAAGTTAAGGTTCTTATCTATGGTAATGCCAAGGTATTTTATAGAGTTAACGCGTTCCAGAGGTGGACATGCGCAACTATCAGCCGAAGAGCAATAGTGTGAGGTAATTTGTAGGTCACTGCGAATGGTCATCGCTTGCCTAATACTGAAACATATGTACTTTGTTTTATCAACGTTTAAAGTTAGTATGTTTTTCTGAAGCCATCCCCTAGTCATATCAAGCCCATTTTGTGCAATAGTAAACACCTCATCCCAGCTATCACCCGCAAATACCAACGCGGTGTCATCCGCGAAAGAAATAATTTCACCTTTGGCAAGATTAAGGTTTGTCAGGTCGTTTATGTACACGAGGAATAAGGTGGGCCCCAGTATGCTACCCTGCGGCACACCATGTGTAACGGGAAGGAAAGTACTTTTATGATTTTCCACTCGCACACACTGAGTTCGCCTAGAGAGATAACTGTTAAATAGCTCGAGCTGCGTGCCCCTGATACCCAGAGCCTCCAACTTGTTAAGTAAGCGAGAGACAGAAATCGTATCGAATGCCTTGGCTAGGTCAAGAAAAATAGAGAGGCACTTTTTTCCTTTGTCCAGGTTATGACTGATAAAATCAATAAGTTTATTCACAGCCTGTTCTGTTGATTTTCCTTGTCTAAACCCAAATTGATTAACAGATTTCTATTTTTTATTTTTGTTATTTTTTCTAAAATATCTCGAAAAAAACAAACTTCTGTTTGTTTTTTTCGAGATATTTTACCAGACGGTTGTTTATAATTTTTTCTAAGATTTTGGATATTGCGGGTAGAATAGATATCGGTCTGTAGTTGCTTATACGATTTCTGTCTCCGTTCTTATAAATTGGGCATACTTCTGATTTAAGGAATTGGGAAACACTCCAGTTTTTAAACAATCATTGAATATTTTTTTAAGGGGATGGACCAGAATATTTTTATGTTGTTTTATGAATCTACTACTGATATTATCACATCCTGGCGCACTTTCTGTTTTCAGACCCATAATAAGATGATCAACCTCTTGAATATCTGTCTCAAATAACACGAAAGAATACGGGACAGTTGATACTTTGTCTTGTGTACTAGGTAAGGACAGGTTCTGGAAATTAAAATTTTGTTGATAGATATTATCCGCTAGTGAGCTACCCACGTTTATAAAATAGCTGTTCGCTTCGTAATAATAGATGGAGGAGCCTGTTGCAACGTTTCCATCGTAGCCGCACTGACGGACCGACTTAAGCTTTGCATAAAATACAATAATTAAACTAGCGTGGGTACTCGAGGACTGCTAAAATAAATAAAAAATGCAAATATTTATACGTTTTATTTTTAAGTTTCTTAACTTTTACAGTCACCTTGCAAGATCAAAGCATTTTAGATTATAAATAACAATATTTTACTCTTTTTAAATGTGCTATTTTATAAATAATATTTCAAAGTATTTTAGCAGCTGCATCTATAATGTAAACAAATTTTTCCTGCTACAGTATGAATGATTAACATGATGTTTACATCGAAAGTCATAACAAAATTTGTATGTACAGATTTTCAGGATTCAATCAACAAGACAGAAACATACTAGCCTAAAAATGTAACAATATGTCCATCAAAGAATATAGCTAAATACCTTTTTTTAACGTGGTAAAATTATCAAATAAGTCCTGCCACCCCGGGCAGGGCGGGAGGGACTGTCAGACTTTTACTGACTAAAATCCACGGTGTTCCTTCAATAACCCTTTATGTTCCGGGGTCACGGTAATGGGATAAGTCCCATGACCCCGGCAGGCTTCGGCCCTCTACAGGGGGGGGCCTCGTCATGTTGCTGACGCTCTTTGAGGCGCGCGTGGAACACAACGCGCCGTCGACCCGGGCATGGTCCATGGTCTTTTTTTTTTTTTTTTTTTTTTGTGTATGGCATCTCGCAGGTCAGCCTCTGAGGTTGTCGGCTGCTTAACCGGGCTTGCCTGTGGTTGCCTTAATTAATAAATTAATTAAAGCCTCCAGCCAGGGCTTATTAGAAAACTTACAAACTAGGCGACTACACGCTAAGGGCACCCCCTGTGGGGTACGGACCTCGGCTTAGGGCGTCGCAGTGGGAGGGCAGCTAGGGACAGGCTGGATCATATCATTTTTATTATTAATAAGGGAATTTAAAGCTACTGGCTCAGCGTCGCGGGCTGGCTCTGGCAAGGGTCGGGGCGGACTATTACGGGGACGTCGCGGCGGGCCTCGGCGGCGAGGACGGAAGGACGGTCGGTTTTTGTTTTTGTGTGCCACTGTACTTGTTTCCCTACGGCTCTCTTGGAGCAGGGTGATTGCGTCATCGGGAGTGACAAGGGTATGCCTTGGTCGGCGAATCTTAGAGATACGCGAGGGTTCGT
The DNA here is from genome assembly GCA_943138885.2 of Tholera decimalis. Taxonomy (NCBI): domain Eukaryota; kingdom Metazoa; phylum Arthropoda; class Insecta; order Lepidoptera; family Noctuidae; genus Tholera; species Tholera decimalis. The sequence goes on along the minus strand of OW964573.2, from coordinate 17,914,122 downwards.
ATTGGGCGGCCGATACGATAAGGGGATTCCTATGTTGGATTGCAGTATCAAAGAAACGCTTGGAGACACGTTTCATGAACTGCTGGATGGTGGGCATCTTGAGGTCTACGTGAAGAAGCTCATTTCGAACATAAAAGGGGGCTTCCGTGACTCTACGGAGGAATCGGTTTTGAAGGGTCTGCATCTTGTGGAGGAGGTAGGTTTTTGCGTGTGCGAAAACAACGCAGGCGTAGGTCATGATGGGACGGATGACCGCGGTGAAAATACGCAGCTTGCACCTGAGTGATAACTTGCTGCGGGAGCTAAGAATGAAGTGGAGCCTACCTAGAGCGAAAGCGGCGCGCGAACGTGCCTGCTTTATGTGCTCAGCGAAGGAAAGGTGTTTATCGAGGACCACGCCTAAGTATTTGGCTTGCTTTTCCCAGGGGATCGGCTTGCCGTACATGGTAATCGGACGGGGGGAGGGTGGGTTTAGAGATGTAAATTGAAAAAAAACAAAATGTTTTTTTTCACAATCTTGAAAAAAAACATGAAAAAAATCTTGGCACCGTTGTTTTTTTTCTACATTTGGTTTTTTTTTCAGAAACTCAATAACTAAAGTTGAATAAGACACTAAATTTGATTGTTTTGTTTTTATTCAAGTCAAATAATGTTTAAATCAATGGGTAACTATTATTATGAACTTAAAAATACTTAATGTGTTACAATCATCTGTATCAGTATCAGTAGCTACGGCTACGCTTGTTTTATCAGCTTCGGAATAATGTTCTGTGTCTGTATTTGTTTCATCTGATTATGAATCAACGACTATACTATCAGGGACCCTATTACATTTTGCTTGTGTTAATATTGTTGATGATTGTACTGATTGCACAATGTACACTATTTTCCTAGCCCTGTCATTTGTCAGTCTATTACGTTTCTTGGTATGAATGTCGCTGTACGTACTAAATGTTACTGCAGTCTGCACGCAAATCAACCAAAACATAAACCAAACGAGGATTAGGGAAATCCCCGTCCGTAAATGTAGTTTACACTTGATGTTGCCAATTATGTTAAGACATGTATTATTTAACAAAAAAACAAATGGTCATTTCTTATTGAACAAAAAAAAATAATAATATCAACTCACATACGACAACCGCCTTACCATATTTTTATTTTCCTACTCATGAAAAAAAACCTACTCCAGAAAAAAAACTGTTTCTTTTCAAGTTTTTTTTAAACGTTTTTTTTCATCTCAGAAAAAAAACCGTTTTTTTACAACTCTAGGTGGGTTTATCCGCGGCTTAGAAAAGAGGACTGCCTGGCTTTTGTCTGGATTGACTTCGATTCTCCATTTCCGGAACCACTTGGCCAGAGTGTTTGCGGAAGTTTGGAGAGTGCGAGCGATGGCATCGGGTTTAAGACCGGTATAATAGATAGCCGTATCGTCGGCAAATAGGGCTAGCTGAGTATTTTTATGCTTGGGGATATCGCTAGTGAATAGCGTGAAAACGAGGGGGGATAGTACGGAGCCTTGAGGAACTCCTGCGCGAATGGGATGGGGGGAGGAAAGCTCCCCCTCAATTCGGTAACGAAAGGTGCGATTCGATAAAAAGTCCCGTAGGATGAGCACGAGATGGTCAGGCACGCCGAGTTGGTATAGCTTATAGATTAAGCCATTGTGCCAGACTTTGTCGAACGCTTTCGCTATGTCGAAGAATAAGGCTCCCGTTATTGCGCCCCGTTGGAAGCCGGCGCTGACGTGTTCTATGATGCGGTGGACTTGTTGGATACATGAGTGTTCGGTTCTAAATCCAAACTGCTCATTGGGTATAAGACTCTTTGCTTCGGCAAAATCTTTGAGCCGCTTATATATAAGCCTTTCATAGATTTTACCAAGGACGTTGAGTAAGCTAATGGGACGGTAGCTAGACGGGTCAGACTTGGGCTTGCCTGGTTTGGGAATACCTATGACGGTGGCCTGTTTCCAGGTTGCGGGGAATATATTATTGCTCAATGCACCATTGAAGATGGCAGTCATTAGCACTATAAGCTGGGCGGGGAAAAGTTTGAAAACCCTATTGGTGATGCCGTCGGAGCCAGGGGCTTTTCGCGGTTGGAGACTTTTAATGATATCCTGGACCTCATCAGGAGTAATGGGGGCCAGTGGATTATCGGGATCTTCGACGGGCGGAAGGGAAGTTCTACGTTCGACTTCGGCGTTCACCATATCGAGGTGGGCTTGGTCTACTGGTTGAGAGCTGGGAGAACACTGGGACTGGTCAGGACTGCAATAGGCCAGCCAACGGTAACTGGGGTGTCCCAAACTTTTCCACGATACGTGGAGACTACCGTTGCTTTTCAAAACTATAAACAGGGTTACACAATGGCCTGCCTCTACTAGGCTTCGGCCTACAACAATAAAAACAAAATGCACCACTAACCTGAGTGCTGGGGACGCCAAGTTCGACCTTCAAAGGTCACGCCCTAAGTGTGGTTTGTATGTGATATGAGGTGAGTAATTGTAACGTGTGATGTAAGTCAAGTGTTGTAGAACGTTCCCAAGGCGCCGATCTCCAGATGGCGCGGTCACAACAGCATCACACCTAACTCGTTTCCAGCAAGCGCGCGCTACGCGTGGTAGGCAATAAGGCGATATGTTCCAAGAAATATCACTGGATTCTTGTTAATCCGAGCTTACAAAGTTCAATCAATCACTGAACACAATTAATCTGTTCATATCTCGTGAGATCCAATACGATTTACAACAAATTCCGCGTGCCGGCCGACCGACGACAAGGCGGCGTATAATTCAACAATATCCCGGGGTTTTCAACAAATGGGGAATACACTTCAACCAACAAATAATTCGCGACCCAATTATCGGTCTCAACAGGCGAATTCAACAATATTTTACCAATTACAATCAAATCAAAGTCCCAAACGTGCGGACATTTTTCCAACAAGCAAAGTCAATCTGTCAAGTCAGAGAGGTTATGTCAAGTCCACAGATAATTAATGTTGCCGGCCAAAAGGTGCGTTCTGTTTCACGTCGGACCGAACATCTACCCCCCCCGGACGGGCCTACCCGTCCGCTAATCAATTGGAAGTCTTGACAAGGTTGCAAATTCAACACAGCTTCAATGCGGCCAAATACCGTAGCTAGTTCCTCTAAGGTGAGAACGGTGTCTCCCAACAATCTCCGCCAGCGTCCCTTTGCCGCTTTCACCGCGGCCCCAAAAATACCCCCCCAATGGGGGGCAGGCTGGCGGGTCAAACAACCAAGTGACCCCTCGGCGGGCCAAACTATTACCAATGTCAACCTGGTTCTCATTAAGAGCGCGCCTAAAGCCAGCAAAATTTTAGAATTCACCCGCACTGCCCTACCCGCTCCTCACATCGAATACGATCGCGCGTGTACCTACGCGCTCGCTCGACGCGTATCTTCTGTAGTAAGTATACGTATAATATTCAGATGAAACAACTGTATTCAAAGTATGACTGCGTTATACAATATTACGAAATGTTATTATGTGTACGCGAATAATACGTAAATAGTAAGTTAGTAGGAGGTGACTATACCACTGATACTGAACACGAATCAATATAAAATCAATACCAAAAGGTAATATTATATTATGTATAATATAATATTATTTTGGCGCGTGATTTTGGTGTGGCGTAAATAATGGATAACTCTGAAACTGTCGATTGGCCAGATAATATCTATCATTTACCCCACTTATATCGTCATATGCCCATGGATGACCAAATTATTGATATTTTTAATATTTTAAATAAAAATCGTACTTACTCTTACAAAATTAGGTACCATTTCTAAAATTGGTGATATTTTTTTCATTTTGTTTTTTTTTTTTTATATCTGTCCTGAATATTTGTATTATCAGATCAGTATCAAGATTTTTTATTACATTCTAAATCAATATTGCAAAAAATAGTTATTCTTAAATTTTAACATTTTTTTCTACGGAATTACGCCATTTTGGGCCCCTGTATCTATAGTTGCAAAACTTCTGAAAAATTCGGAATAATTCCGGAATACTTCTGGGAAAGTTTCTTTAAATCAGAATTATTCAAAATGAATTTAAATAAAGCCCTCTGTGCGCCGGCCGCTGCCGCCGCGCTGCGATGGCGGAGCGGGGTGCGGTAAGAGGGGAGATGCTCCCCGGAGAAGTTGCCCCCCCCGCGAGAAAGATTCGTACCCCGCAATCGAATGTTTCCGAATATTTCGCCCGAATAATTCAATCGAAATTAACGTGTTTGTTTGTTGTGTGGTGGGTGGGTTAATTATTGTTCAGTGCGAGACTACGTACGATACAAGAGTAAAATATAAATGTTTATCTATACTAATATTATAAAGCGGAAAAGTTTGTTTGTTTGTTTGCTTGAACGCGCTAATCTTCGAAAGTACTGGGTGGATTTGGATGAAATTTGGTATGGAAATAGCTTGAAGCTTGAGGAAGGTTATATGCTACTTTTTACGCGACTGCAAAAAAGGAGAGTTATGTTTTTACCGTGATACAATCCACGGGAGCGAAGCCCCGCGTGAGTACTAGTTTTATTATAAATGGGATTGATTAAGTATATGTTGATATTTTTATAGGTAGATATGTTAGCCTGCGATTAACAGGATTTTTATTCTTTTGTTTCTAGGTAGGTACTCTACTTATTTCGAAATTGAATGCTATTTTTATAAATGTCAGTAGTTGAATAAAAAACCAGGCCTAGCATATTTTATTTGTTTTTTGAAAAAGGGTTACCTATGTTTTTGGTTAGTTTGTATGTAGCTCTGTACGCATCGCGAGTATTCGCGAGTCGCATAGGTAGGTAATAATCATTACCTACCTACTTAACGCGTTTAATAGCCCAGCCAATAAAAACAATTAAAGGCAAACCTTGCAAGCAAACACGTTTTGATGCGGTTTTCAGAAAAGTATTTGTTATATTTAGGTAGGAGCAGGTTTTGGTATATTAACCGACTTCAAAGGTCGATTTTCCTGGTTTCTTTTGGCAGTTGAAATATTCCCAAAGTTTCGGAATATTTCGGAATACTTCCGAAGTATACGACGGGAATGATTCGGAATTATTCCCGCCAGACTATATCGAAAAAAAATGTACTACACTGCGGTGGCTCATTATTTTAGACTAGCTTTTGCCCGCGACTTCGTCCGCGTGGAATAGTTACTTTGGGCTAACGTTAAATTTAAGCCCGATTTTGAAGCATTCTTCATTGGTGCTCCGCTCCTATTGGCCTTAGCGTAATGATATATATAGCCTATAGCCTTTCTCTATAAATTGAGTATTTAATTAAAAATATTTTTTTCAATTCGAACCAGTAGTTCCTGAGATTATCGCGTTCAAACAAACAAACAAACTCTTCAGCCTTATATATTAGCATAGATAGCTGTTGCCCGCGACTTCGTCCACGTTTCCGTCGTTTTTCGTAAAAAAAAATAGCCTATGTCCTTCCTCACGGTTCAGTGATTTAGATGTAACACACAGATTAACTTTCGTAATTTAGTAGGGAAATATAATATGTCAATCTATAATACTGTTGAAAAATATATTTCATGTACAGAATTGACCTCTCTACAGATTTATTATAAGTATAGATAATTGCCTATTTAATGCAAATTCTAAAATGGTATAATAATAACCAGTATCTTGATAAAGTACAAAGTTATTGCTGTTCGAATCTTAAAGGAGAATTTTTATACAAATTTGATTTCAAAATTAAATTACTTTAACACTGCTGTAACTAATTTTAGACTCAAAGAGAATGAGAATTTCCTTAAAATTTGATCACTATGGGTTTGTTGACACCATAAAAGACATTAGTAATTAAACAAATTTATTGAAAAAGAAAATATACAAGATGTTCGAAGTGGGCTCCTTCAGCTGCTATACACGCTCTACACCTTCTTATGAAGGACCGTCTCAATCGGCGCGCAAATCCTGCCGACGATATTTCGTCAGCAGCCGAACGTATGCGTTGTCGCAGCTGTTCAACTGAAGTGATTTCTTCATTATAAACTACCTCCTTTAAACAGCCCCAGTAAAAAAGTCCAATGGGTTTAAATCTGGCGAGCGAGGTGGCCACATTCTGAAAATAAAATATTATTTCAAAACAAATTCCTTGTTATACAATCACGTCCACAATAAATTGATCTACAAAAATAGGGTTTAAATACCTAATGGGCATACTTAAATAGGTTCGTAATCGATATAAATATATTTCATCGAACAAACACGGATACCAACTAAAAGCTTGTGTTTATTTTGCATATACTATTCTGCCCGCGTTACCTACGACTACGAGTGACCATAGAAATATTAAATAAGAAGTGGTATAGGTAGATATTTTTTTTTTATATAGGATACTCGCAAGATCATTATTGTTGTCCATCCGTGTATCTAGATTTTTAGAAGATCTCATAACTACCTACATTATGGGAAAATGATCATAAAATTGTATCGTGAAGAATAACATAACAAAATAGCAAAAGTAAATAGCTACCTATTATGAATGTAATTTATTACCTATTATCCTAATAATCTAATAAAGTACCTACCACGAATTTTTGATATCGTCGTGTCTGGGTGTTGTTTATCTATATATGTATGTATTTAAAAATATATTTGTCTATGTATATCAGCTGTCTGACACCCATAGTACAGGGTCTTCCTAGTTTGGGGTCAGACAGCCGTGTGTGAAATGTCCCCACATATTATTATGTCTAGTTACCTACTCGGCCCACGAAAGTGCGTAGGTAAACGAATTTAGATCTTGTGTCTCTCAAAATAAAATCTAAAATCACCTGCATAAACTTTCTCGAAAGTATAAAATGTATTTTTATTTTTTCAGTATATAACAAACAAGTAACTCACAAACTTACCTTCGACAATTAGCCATCCTGTCAATTTGTAACTTTTTTAGTTCTCTTTCAATGTTTTTTTTTTGTTTCCCATTTCACTATTTAGTTCGAACAACAACAACAATTACGATTGAAATGATTATAACTCGGTGCAGCTAAAACACTTGAGCGTAGTCCTCTCGTCTCAACAGAGCGGTAGCGACTGATGTGTGAAATAGAAATATGCTTGAAGCTCCCGCAACGAGCGACGGAAGATGACTTCTTGCGCGGAATAAAAACGTAGTATGCGCCAAAAGTATTTTATCGTAATAAATCCAAAACTAAAAGGAATTACATAAAATGCCTAAGCAAAGCCTTTACTCTTGTTTAAATATAATTATTTATCAAATTTTTGTCGCAATAGGCATTACCATATCGAGTACAAAACGGAAAAACATGAGAATTAGAGGTTATTTCGTGATTTTTTTCTACCAAGGAAATGTTATTATTTTATGTTTTTGATCAGAGAGAGCCCTTGAAAATATGATGTAGTTATTCATATATTTTTATTTTAAGATTTGGTCTGGAATTTTTCATGTAAAATCAAATAGAAAATTGGTAATTTTGCTTTATACGCGCTCTTAAGGAAGGCGTATAGCTCCTTCAAATAGTTACTTGTACCCTTGTAATTCGTACCGCAATCAGACCTAATCAACGAAGGTAACCCACGGCGAGACACAAATCTTTCCCAAGTCGCCTCAAAGGCCTCTGTCGAGAGGGAGGTTACCAGCTCCAAATGTACTGCCTTGGTTGACAGGCAGACAAACACACAAATAAGCCCCAACAATCTTGCTATTACGAAGGGTGGACGTCTTCAACAAAGGGGGACCAACAAAATCCGTTACGACGCCAGCAAAGGGCCTCGCCTCATTGACGCGATCAGCCGACAAAATCCAAATTCTCGCTGCAGAATGGCCAACAGCGCATTGCAACCGGCATGCGAGTTCTTAGTGTGACGATCAGTCACCAACAATTGTACCAAGTTCAGTTACAACAAGGGCAGGAGCACCAATTTTAGGGTAAGGACAACTCACAAGGGTGACCTCAAACCAGGTCCTTCCCTCAACAGTGGTGTCAGCCGGTTCGCCAATTCCCCAAATCTTGCCTGAAAGGTCGTTCACCTTCAGGCCAACCTGTCCCGCTAACCAAGAAGACAAAGGCAACCCCGGACTCCCGTCTCCAAAATGGCACAGACCACAATCGAGTCACCCAAGGGTCCCCAGACCGTGACCGAGGCCGTTGGCAACAAAACCGTCTTGATCGGGGGGTTCCTTTAGCGGGGCAGGCGTCAATCTCTTAGTGATGCCTGGGCGGCGACCGATCGCCGCTTCCAGGCTGCCTTCGTTCACGACGAGGCCAACAATCAAACCATTCGTCCGCGCGGTGTCCCAAGCCGCTCGCCATCACTGGAGGGGCATATCCCACCGAATGCCCGAATGGCGGAGGGCGCGACTCCAGCCGGGGACGTTCCGCCAACGGAGGGGAAAGGCAGTGGCGCCGACCCGGCCACTGCTGCCTAGCAGCCAATGCGCGTTCTCCCTGACGAGGGAAGACCAAATGGCGCTCGTGGGGCTCCCGTTCAACTTGCGCGGGGGGTGGAGTGCGGCGTACAGAATCGCGGGTCTCAGCCCGGTGCTCGTCTCCGGGGTACCCCCCCATGCGCGAACCCCCCTCAGAAGCTGGTCTGCTGGAGCGGTTCGCGTTGGCGCACAAAATCTCCAAGTGGGACCCTTCACAAATTCTACACGGGCGGGGGTCGGGGCAGTCCCGATGGAAGTGGGCCCCCAAGCACGAAAAGCACAAACGGCGTGCGTTGACAATGCGGCGGCGGGAACTTACGTGCAAATTCAAAAAATCCGGGCAACGCGCCATGACATGCCCCGTTGCCTTACAAAAGTCACAATGATGAGGACTCCGGGCACCATCAAAACGGGGGGCGGGGCGAACATCAACAGGCCCCCTAGCCCGAGGACTCCGGGCGCCAGCCAAACGGGGGGCGGGGCGATCATCAACAGGCCCCCTAGCCCGAGGACTCCGGGCGCCAGCAAAACGGGGGGCGGGGCGATCATCAACAGGCCCCCTAGCCCGAGGACTCCGGGCGCCAGCCAAACGGGGGGCGGGGCACTGCCCTTAATGAGGCCATTGCAACAATCAAATATTAATACAAAACAACAATCAACAACCAACAATCAAATATTAAACAAACAGCAATGACTTGTTAGCCGACCAAATAGTTTCAACAAAATAAAAATTCAAATTCAATTATTTCAAGTCCAAATGCGACCCTGTACTTATTCCAAGTATGAATCTAGCTTGGTACAGATGGCTAGTTACAAATAAATAACAATTCAATGTATAATACAATGCTGGATCAACCTCAAATTAAACATCAATAAGCACAACAATTGTCTGTACAATATTGAGCCGGACAATCTCTAACAAAATCCAATAAATACAAATAAATGCAATAACCAATACACACAATTCAAGTCCTATTATGTTAGACTATGTGTAATTATTATTTAGATAACCTTTCAAATTCAGATCAATGACATTCAATTATTAATTGCAACAAATACCAAACAACTTTTACAACAATATACCAACTTATGTACCAAATTATGTACCAAATTATACCAAATTATACCAATAATTCCTAATTTCACAAATAAATCCTACCTGTCAATGCAATGAAAGAGGCTACAATACAAATTACAAATACAACTTCAATTGATTCAACTTCAATTAGATAGCCCGGATGACATGGTAATATATTCAATAGTTATTAAGTTACAAGTTATGTTAAGTAATTAAACTCAAGTTTTAAGTTTTCAACAATATTCAAAACTTCCAATTAAACCAGTGGATCTTATATTATAAGAGCCGCGCTTCTGCTACCAATTTTGTATTAAAACCACGCTCTGCTACCAATTTTGTTCAAGGACTGCAATAGGCCAGCCAACGGTAACTGGGGTGTCCCAAACTTTTCCACGATACGTGGAGACTACCGTTGCTTTTCAAAACTATAAACAGGGTTACACAATGGCCTGCCTCTACTAGGCTTCGGCCTACAACAATAAAACCAAAATGCACCACTAACCTGAGTGCTGGGGACGCCAAGTTCGACCTTCAAAGGTCACGCCCTAAGTGTGGTTTGTATGTGATATGAGGTGAGTAATTGTAACGTGTGATGTAAGTCAAGTGTTGTAGAACGTTCCCAAGGCGCCGATCTCCAGATGGCGCGGTCACAACAGCATCACACCTAACTCGTTTCCAGCAAGCGCGCGCTACGCGTGGTAGGCAATAAGGCGATATGTTCCAAGAAATATCACTGGATTCTTGTTAATCCGAGCTTACAAAGTTCAATCAATCACTGAACACAATTAATCTGTTCATATCTCGTGAGATCCAATACGATTTACAACAAATTCCGCGTGCCGGCCGACCGACGACAAGGCGGCGTATAATTCAACAATATCCCGGGGTTTTCAACAAATGGGGAATACACTTCAACCAACAAATAATTCGCGACCCAATTATCGGTCTCAACAGGCGAATTCAACAATATTTTACCAATTACAATCAAATCAAAGTCCCAAACGTGCGGACATTTTTCCAACAAGCAAAGTCAATCTGTCAAGTCAGAGAGGTTATGTCAAGTCCACAGATAATTAATGTTGCCGGCCAAAAGGTGCGTTCTGTTTCACGTCGGACCGAACAGGGACTCTAGGCTGTCGGCTAGGCATTCTGCTTTTTCAGAGTTATCGAAGGCGACACTCTTATCGGGACGAATGAGAGGAGGCATTGTGGCCTCTTCAGTGGATCGTAACTTCCTCTGAAGCTGCCAGAAGGCAAGATGGGTGGGCTCAAGTTCGCTCAGCATCTTGTCGCAGCTCGCATTACGCTGCTCGGTAATGCGTTTCCTTACAGCACGCTGTAAGTTGCGCATGTGAGCTTTGTTTGCGGCGCAGGGAAAAGCGCTGTACGCACGGATGGCTGCGTTCTTCTCGGTTATCAGATTCCGTACATCGTCCGGGAGTTTCCAGCGGTGGTCTTCCACTACAGGAACTTCCCTTGAACAATCGTTCAGGACGGATTGTACGTGATTTGTAAGCGAGTCGATCGCCGCCGTCGTGTCATGGTCCATGGTCGGACAGCGAGTTGCCCTTTACTCGCTGTCCGCATGCCCGCGCCTACGGTAGCCGGAGATCGTCGGCCGACGTCCGACGCCGTGGGCGTCTACCACTGCGAACCAAATACCTAGACAAATGAAGAAGCTAGCATTTATATATTTTAAAAACAGACTTTTGAGATGCCTCTTTAACAATGCATTCTATAGCTTAAGTCATTGATGCTAAGAATGACCTAATAATCTGTTTCGATTATGAGTAAATTATAAAAATACCAATATTTGCACGCCACATAATTAATAACGCCATATAATTTTAAGGTTTTATAATGACCCATATTCAGACAAATAAATGATTATGCTAATTGATTTATAAAATTATAAGCCAACTCCACAGTTTATGCTACAAAATGCAATTTAATTAATGATTATCATAATTCTTAAAGTAATAATTTAAAAAAAATATTCGTGAAATCCAATGATGAAGTTCTAATTATTTGTATGACCTTCCGTGTCACGCGTTATCTTGGAAATAAATATTGTTAATTTGGTAATTAATTTTAAGTAACTTCTGCATGCTGAAATAAAGTAAGTAAAACATAGGAAACATTTCATAGGTAATTAAGAATTTCACGTTGAATATTTTATGTATCTATAGGTACTTACTTCAAAAAGCGGAAAAGTTTGTTTAAACGCGCTAATTTGGTATAGAGTAAGTAGCTTGAAGCTCGAGAAAAGCCTACTTTTTAGCCGACAGCAAAAGATGAAGGTTATGTTTGTATCGTGATAATGTCCACGAGAGCGAAGCCCAGCGCGAATGCTATTACATAATATGTATAAATAAAAATGTTATCCGTGTGCATGTGTCTTTCTGTTTTCCGGGCTCATCTTTGGAATGGAACGGCGTAATATAGATTCTAGCAAACAGCGAGCATACAATCAAAGAGTTTTTGAAAACAGATTTGATACAGGCAGTTATCATTTTTTTTAAAGATAACTAGCTATGTGGGTAGAATTCACATTACTGTCTTGTTAACTTTTACAGCTAAGCTAAATATGCTTGTATTTGGAGTGGGTTCACGGCAATATTGTAATAGGTAGGGTTCAAACTCGTGACATCACGATCACAAGTCCAAAAGCTTATCCATTAGGCTATTGACGCTTAAAATATAGTGTTTTGAGGATTAGTATATGAACCAAGTGTTTTAAAGTTTCTTAGAAAAGTGTTTCACATATTTAATTAAGTAAACAATTTAATAACTGTCGTTTAATTTATGTCACTCTCCAGAGATGTACTATCACAGGTGTTGCACAAAGGGTGCCACGAACTTGTTCTGTGTTGATGGTGATCACCAGGGTCGTTTTAGTAACGTAAAAATCTCACACCCCCTTAAAAGTCCAGACACCTTTAAAGGTTTTCCCCTGGAAACAACTTTTTATAGCTCTTCCGAATCTTGTTGGCAGTCTTGGGCTTCATCTTAGATCACATCATTGCTTACCATCAGATGAAATAGTGGTAAAACGCGAGCCTACTCTCCAAAAAAAATTCTGATTTAAAATTTGGACAATAATATAAACAGATGTAGCTAAATAGCACCATTTTACATGGAAATACTGCTATTCTGACCGCCAAACCCTGTAACTGGGCATAAAAAAACTGTGACACAGCCCTGAAAGTGTTTTTATTGTAAATTGGATGAGGGAACCCCTTCTTACGGCAGCTGGTGAAACTCGGCCTATATTACCCTGAAATTTCCAATTCTACAAGTTTAAATTTGATCATAATCACTTGGTAGAACTCTAGTTATCTTGTAACATTGAATTTAGAGAGCCTTGTTTAGTCAAGATGATCTTTTAAATTGGAATTTTTGGTGGAGATAGTCTCGGTTCTTTGAAGCGTTAAATGAATTAGATAATAACATAGGAATTGAAATAAATATTATTGTTCTTTAACATCCGGTATTTTGAAAATCTACATCTATACTAATATTGTAAATTAAGTTATTCAATTCAATTCAAAACATTTATTTAAAACTCATTCAGTCCATAAAGTATTTATAAACCAAATAGGTACTTATGATCCAATTCTAAAAATGTTTGCATTGGTAGTAAGGTGCATTTTTGTGAGTGTATAGGCTGTAGATTATTTGAAAACTCACGTGGAAGAATTCGCGGGTGAAGTGCTAGGATAAAATAAAAAACGTGCGACTCGGACTAGCGCAAAAGCAAAATGTTTCGATTGAATTTTTATTTTATAACATACTAGCTCTTGTTGAGTATACATACTCCTTTAATCCCAACTTCAGAACTCGAGGGATTGATTTTTTAAATAAAACAAAATTCACCCAGTAAGGTGCTTTAGGCGTGATCGTTGTTTTTAACCGACTTCAAAAAAAGGAGGTTTACAATTCGTCTTGAATTTTTTTTTTTATATATGTTACCTCATAACTCGGAGATGGCTGGACCGATTTGGAAAATTCTTTTTTTGTTTGAAAGGGTATACTTTCTAGTTGGCCCCATTGTCGTCACGTTTGGATCTGATGATGGAATCATGGAGAAATCGAGGGAACTCTTCAAATATTATAGGCACACCTATAGCGTTTTGGGTATTTCTTATAGTACCTTGTGCAGTTGCTCTCGAAAAGCACCATTTGAGGAAGTGGAACTGATGATGAAGACCCCAGATGGCCACCGAAACTACTCAATAATAAGTATTTCGTTGATTGCGATTAGATTACTTGAATGTGGATGTTAAGCACTTTATGCTCGTCATAATGCATGTGGTGAAGTAGAGCTGATGGTGATGTACCAGGAGAACTCCTCAAAAATTAACGGCTCTGCACCGGGAAAAGCAATATTTTGTAAAAGGTGATAAGTAGTTGACATTTTGGCTTTTGTAACTAGATAAATTACAAACCGACCCACTAAAAAGCGTGAAAAAAAACTTTTTTTGCAAAAAATAGTACCGGCTTCCATATAAAAACACTACAAAGGCAAAAATAACTTTAATTTCGGAAGGCTGTGTCTTTAGTTTTGTATATATTTTCGTTTTTGACACCGCCTTCCGAAATTAAAGTTATTTTTGCCAATGTAGTGTTTTTATGTGGAAGTCAATTCTATAATATTATTATTATATTATTTAATATAATAATAATATATTATTATTATATTATTATTATTAATAATATATTATTATTATATTATTATTATTATTTTTAATTCTATTTTTTGCAAAAAGTTTTTTTATGTGCGCCTACGTCGTAACTTAAACAATTAATTTCCCCATTTAAAAACAATATAATTTAATAAATTAAATAAGTTAATATTGTTATGTGTGTAATGTTCGTAATGCTCAATTTATAATGATGTGAAGTTATAAGTCTGCAAAAATTCAATTCTAGGCACGCACCTTGTTCCCTGTAATTCTTATACTTTTGCTCTCAATACAGTGAAAGGAAACATTGTGTGTAGTTGGTATACGTTGGGACCAAGAATCCGAAGACATCACAAAAACCTACCCTGTTCCTTCAGCTGCTCTTGCGTTCACTCTCGCAACCCCAGTAGGCAATGGCCCTATGGGGCCGCGTTACTAGTGCTGACCCTTTGATGCATGAAGAGAAGGCATGAGTTGATCGTTGAATGAACGTTTAATAACAACAAAGCTAGTCATGTATGATATGTTATAATCTGTAAAGTAAGATTAATTATTACACATTTTGATTAAAAAATAATCGATATTTTAATCGATTATTCCACCTTCCGTGTTGATGCTTTCAGATCTTCATTCAGATCATTTGTGGTGTTGTGAATTGTTTCTAGCAAAACTTCTGGAGCCAAATAAGTAATTTCTTTTTCAAAGTTTCCAAGGTTTTTGGTTTATAGTGATAAACGCGAGATTTCCCTTAGGAAAAAATCTGGTGCTGGCAATCGGATTCGGCAACAGGGCCGGCTAATTCAAATCGTCAAAACCACGGTAATATTTTCTATACAGTATTGTAACTCGATCCTATCTTAGAAATAAATTCTTACAGCCGCGCGGTACGTAAACATGCGATAGGGCTGCCCGCCTCCAACATTTTAATTACATTTGCCTACTTTGTGTTTCCATTTAGTTTTGTGATTGTAAATATACTTTACATCTCTCATATTCGGTAAATAGGTCCTTATTACCCCCAAATGGGGCTTGTAGGTAACCAATTAGCGCTCTAGGGTAATAATGTACCTAGAAAAGCCCTAGGGCGGTAAGTAATTTAAAAAAAATCTCTACACTCTTTCAAAAAGTTCGCGTACATCTAACCATCATACTGGCAATAGACATCATGCATTCAGCCCAATGACAAAAGAGGTCGCTTTGCTATTCAGCTTTGTCTTCGTATGAGTATAATAGTCATCAATTTTAAATATCGAACGGCGAAGCTCAATTACGTTCTTGAAAAAAAAAATATTAAAAAACAAAGATGAAAAAAGGCGGGAATAGAAAACATTTACTTTAAATATTGTTTGTTTTTGGGATTTTTTATAATTACGTGCTAATTAGGAAAAAAAAACATGAGTTCTGCAAGTGATGAAGATATAAGCTGCACTCCCGATTCAATGAAAATGGAAGCTGAAGCAGCAATTAACAATATTTTGCCTGAAAGTTCTAAAGAGAGATATTTGAAAACTTACGACGAGTTCATGAAGTGGCGAAAAGAAAAACGAGTAAAGTCTATCTGAGACTGTATTCTTAACATTCTTTAGTGAGCTATCAAAAAAGCTGCAGCCATCTAGTTTGTGGTGCATTTATTCAATGTTAAAAGCAACTATGAGTACTAAACACGACATCAATATCAAGAACTTTTCAAAATCATCATCTTTTCTAAAAAGACAATCAGCTGGGCACAAAAGCAAAAAGTCAAAGGTTTTTACAGCGCAAGACGTGAAAACATTCATAAATGAAGCCCCTGATGACATATATTTAGCTGTTAAGGTACGTAAAATAACAAATCACATAATGGTAATACTTCATCATTTATCTTTTAAATTCTTACAATCCTACAAAACATACCTTCTTATTTTTATATTTCGCTTGTTTTAGTTGGTTCTTATCTTCGGTATAACTGGCGCATGCCGAGGGAATTGAATTGACAAATATAACAATAGAGAACATAGAACAACAGGGTCAGTTGTTAGTAAATAAACTACCGAACACAAAAACTAAAATTGACCGAACATTTGTAGTTCCTCAAGAATTCTCTGAATTCGTACAAAAATACAGAAATCTTCGTCCTAAAAATGTAAATACCAACCGATTTTTTTTTAAGTACCACCAAGGTAAATGCTACAAACAAGTTATTGGAAAAAATAGCATCAGAAGTATGCCGAAGCAACTCGCAAGTTATTTAAAGTTAGCAAACCCGGTACTGTACACAGGTCATTGCTTTCGGAGAACATCGGCTACACTTTTAGCCGATGCTAGGGCTAACTTAACCACTATAAAAAGGCACGGCGGATGAAAATCCAGCAAGGTGGCTGAAGGTTGCATTGAAGATTCCATACAAAATAAAAGTAAAATTACCAACCAATTCAGCTTTCAAAAAATGAAACATCTTTCTCAAGAGATGATCCGCAACCATCAACTTCTGCTGAAGAAAGCTTCATCCCGTCAAATTTTATCCATGACCAACAAATATCACAATCTCAAACTATTAACATACCCAAAAAACACCTGTTCCTAAAATTTAAAAATTGTTCTCATTTCACTATAAATTTTAACTAATAAAATGTTTTATTCTTGTAATGCCGGTTTTTCTACTCACCTCACAATCGAGATGTAAAGCAGAGTAGTTAGCTCGGGTGTAAGCATCAATTGCACCCTCGAACTATAAGCGCCCTCACTGCGTTCGTGCGCCTAAATATCTCGGGCTGCAATTGATGCTTTACAGCCCTTGGCTACGAATCTACTATTTTTTATAGAAACAAATAAAATAGTTTGTGAATTGAACAAGAAGTGTTCAATAAAAATGCGTGATGTTTTTTGATTGGTAGATTTAATTTAAAAAAAATGTTTATGTTTGAATAACAAATCAGTATTATAAATTTGTGGCCGAAAAATATTTGCGGCTCGACTGAGATGTATTATTAAATTTTAAACTATAAATAATCCGCATTCTAATATAAAGCTTAATTAAAAATTATATATATGAGATAACATACATAAAAAGATCAAGTTCAAGATGAACTGAGAAACTCCTCCTTTTTTTGAAGTCGGTTAAAAACAAACGTGTGTGCAAAATATTAGCGCTACTTTTAGGTTATTGCTTTAAATTCTGTGAAAGATTTACCCATACATACTAATCAATTAACAAGCCAAGCTTTTAACAAGATTTAAAATTGTATTACATGAAAATAAATCTAAAAAAGTTATCTCTGGATGCGGTATTGACGAATTCATGCAACCAAAAACAGCACAATATAATAATAATAATATTCCACAACTTTTCACACAACGCCATCTAGTCCCAAACTAAGCAGAACTTGTGGTATGGGTACTAGACAACTGATAAACATACATATATATTTCTAAATACATACATATTATAGATAAATTACACCCAGATAAAGAACAAATGACCGTGCTCATCACACAAACATTTGTCCTAGGTGGGAATCGAACCCACGACCTTGCGCATAGCAGTCAGGGCCACTGACCACTATACCAACGGGCCTGTCAAATATATCCTACTCGTCATATTAAATATGTACTTGGACTTATTTTTAGTGAAAATATCGCGTGGTTATTGTTAAAAAACAACACACCGTCCGTTCGTCACTGCGGCACAGTCGCGACTGTCTACATACCGAGCGCATACCGAGATCGAGGCGCGTAGGCATAGCTCGCGCTTCGTCCGTTTGTATGAAGTTGGAATACTGTATAGATAATATTACCGTGTCAAAAAGGTACGGTGAATAAGCAGTTATAAAATTTCCGCGTTTTTCTGTTGTTTATTGCTCCATTGGTTGTTTGAAACAAGTTGTATAGTACTTATATTATGTCTGTAGAACAAATTAATGTCGAATCGACGAAAGAAGAGAAGAGTCATCAACACTTCTAGTTTGGGGATTACTGCAAAACCAAATTGTGTTTGGTTATAAATAAATACTTGTCTTTTATGCCTGATACATTCTGAATATTTAATCAATTGAAAAATAAAAGAAACGTAACAGGAAAACTGAAGGAACAGTTTGTATGGGAAAATAATTGTTTTTACTCTTTTACACCTGTCAGTAGCAACCTTTTCTCTAATTAATAGTTCAAGTGATGAGAGGGATATGTTTTACACTTAAATAACAATTTGGTTATTAAATAACACTCCTAAATGACATTAATACACATACGTACAGTATGGAATCAGGCGTTATTTTGCGGAAACCTAAACCAAAACTAAACAAAAGCTACTATAATAAATAGCCATTGCTAATTCAATTAAACTGTACTGTTCATGGCGGAATTAACACTAAATGTTTTATAAGCATTACATCGACAATAGGTTATAAGGATTATGCAGATAAGTGTCTGAAATGTCTTTTTGGGAAAGAGCCACACAGATTTGTGGAGACCTTTCCAGTTAAAGAAAACATTTGTCGCTAGTTTGCTACCTCAACTTAGAACCGTTTATCATGATACATGGGCAAATTTGTCTTATAAAGTAAACAACGCAGCAAAGATCTCTGTTCACATCCTACGTTGAAGCGGATGGTTGACTCAACTACCAACAAGAATCAGGTGCAATACATCACGATATCCGTGATTCTGTGTGCCATGTTTCAAAGTTATCTCTGACAGTAATAGGCCATTCCGTGCTTCGGGTGTAAGGATAGTAACACATGCACTTCTGGAGATCTTTGACTGTAATGTGTTCGGTAGTTTGAGATATTGATGTTGTATTGTTTTCGGAACGACGATAGACATTGCTGCTTTATACCAAGACATTTGCTAAACCTGCTCATTTTTTTTTATAGTTGATAGACTTGCATTTGATTGATAGACCATAATCTCATCTGATGTTAAGCGATGATGTGGTCGAAGATGAAGCACGCTTGCCTAGAAGTTACCTATTCACTCTTGACTTAAAGACTCCCAGGTTATAGCTATCAGGAAACAGACACCGGCAGGGAATTCCACTCCTTAGCCGTACGCACAATGAAAGTATTGTTACGAGCTGGGGTTCGTACTTCACTAAGCGACTGGCGTAACAGTATTCCCAAAACGTTATTTATTTATTTAATAACTAGTACAAAGAATATGTTTATTTCTATATATATCAACCAGTTCCGTGTTCCGCCGGGGTCGCGTGAGCCTGGCTGTTTGCAATGACCCCGTGTCACACTTAATAATAAATATATAATTAGGGTCCATTTGGGTTAGTATACAAACACATCCTAGAAGCTAATATAAGTATTTACATCTAACAAAAGCATCAAATAAAATACTTGGGATTAAAGCAGGCAGCACCTGTACATCCTTTAACTAAGAAATTTTCGGAAAATTTTCATCGCATTGATATGTTTTTCTTTCTGATG
Organism: Tholera decimalis; assembly: GCA_943138885.2. Lineage (NCBI taxonomy): Eukaryota > Metazoa > Arthropoda > Insecta > Lepidoptera > Noctuidae > Tholera > Tholera decimalis. The sequence goes on along the minus strand of OW964573.2, from coordinate 17,894,511 downwards.
CTAAAGGTAATTAATGTATTCAAGAGTGAGTCAATAATAATTAATATTTTAATTTTAAATTCTTTTTAAACCGATTTCTCAATATTAAGTTTGTATTAAACAAACTACAGTACTTGTTTAGTTAAAATCGCATGCATTGCAAAAATGTTATATGTCTATTCTGGGTAAAATGTAGTTGGTTACACATTTGACCGTTTATGGGTTTTCTTCTCTTCTACATATTCTTTTTTGGAGATGGTAAATTGGTGGCTTAAATATTATGTTAGGTCCAGTAGACAGACACGTCATTCGCGACCTCAGGGGCGTTTATCAGGTCTATTTGGGCATTTTAGACACTCCAGCAGCAGATGAGATATGGTTTGCCCTTAACGTAAAATAATCCATACTATCCATACTAATATTATAAATGCGAAAGTAACTCTGTCTGTCTGTTACCTTTTCACGCCTTAATCGCTGAAGCGATTTACATAAAATGTGGCATGAGAATAGTTTAGGACTCTGGGAAGGACATAGGATAGTTTTTATCCCGATATAAGGTTCCCGTGGGATGGTTTTTGAATTGTATCTTTGTTGCTCTTTCATGCAAAAACTACTGAACGGATCTCAATGAAGTTTGGTAAGGAGACAGTTGACATTTTGGAAAAACACATAAGCTACTTTTTATCCCGGAATTCCCACGGGGTCGGGATTTACACGGGAAAATCCTTCCACGCGAACGAAGTCGCGGGCAAAAGCTAGTAATATTATAAATGCGAAAGTAACTCTGTCTGTCTGTGTGTTACCTTTTCACGCCTAAACCGCTGAACCGATTTAGATGAAATTTGGCATGAGAATAGTTTAGGACCATGGGAAGGACATAGAATAGGTTTTATCCCGAAATTCCAATGGGATCGGGATTTACGCGGGAAAAACCTCCACGCGAACGAAGTCGGGGGCAAAAGCTACTATAAATATAAGTCTCTTTCCGAACATCTGAGAAAAGAAAATTGAAAAAAGAGATTTCTGATGTTTGTAAAAGTGTTTAAAAAACTTAAATGTAAAAATAAAAGATGGAGTACTATCAAAAAATATTAATTATTAAACATCAGGTATTGTATTCGTTGTTACATTTAGTCTTCATTAATTCTATTTTCTTTAAATTAACGTTACATGAAATAAAAAAGAAATCCCTTCTTCGTTAATTATAAAATAATTAAGTAACGTTTACTTCGTACAAAAATTAAGGGCCAATTATTTCTCATCTCAGTATTATACTTTACCAAGCTGAAAAGTCTATCATTGAAACAAAAGAGTTTTATAGTCTAGTCTATAGACTTTTGTTCAGTTTATAGTTCAATAGTAAGTACCTACCACAGGTTATATTGACAGGGTATCATTATTATACACGAACTAGAAGTGGATTAAAAACCGAGACCGGTTCCTTACCTTACACCGAATTAACTAAATTTCTCTGGTATCGTTTCAATTTATTTCGAATATTTACATGATAACAATAAAATATACATGCTATGAGAATTTAAACTGTTTCTTTGTTATTTAAATTCAGTATTATGCAGAGTTCTTTGGAATTTATTCTCGTTTTTTTTTTTAAATAAAACTTTGCTTCGCTCCAATAATTTCTTTTGTATCGAGGCCGTGTTTACAAATATTAATATTTATTTGCACAAAGACCCGGGCCTGAAACAACTATCCGTAGGCCATACGAACTTTCGTTTCGATGCGGAAATCGTACCTGTGAAACACAGTGCAGCAGTCAATCACCCAACTACTGCGGCATCTGTGTCACTTTTATACATTACTAGCGACCCGCCACGGCTTCTCACGGGTGCAATGTACTAATAATATGCATGTATTTTACATATGAACTTTTCTCTTGAAACACTCTATCTATTGCTGAAAATTGCATTAAAATCCTTTGCGTAGTTTAAAAGATCTAAGCGTACTGAAAGTGGGAGTGACTTTGTTTTATATTCACTATCTAAAGATACAGCCCTAAATAAAAAGCCTTGCTCCACGTCCGCAAATGATTCCAAACGAATAATATTTCATGTTAGCTATAAACTTAGTCTTCTTACAGGTTTTGCTATAATCTATGCGTAAAATATATATATATATTTTTTTTTTAAGTCTATGAAACCCGATTGCTTAACTAAAATGCAAAAAACAAGCACATTTTTATGCCCGCTTGCTAGTCACTTTTTCAAATAAAAACGTGCTTGTTTCTTGCATTTTAGTTGAGCAGTCGGGTTTTTTAGACTTTTTAAATTAAATTATTATAATTTCTTTTAGGTTTCCCGGTCGTGTCACATTGGCACCCCACCGGATTCAGAAAGTGAAAGAGGAAAGTCCATATTTTCTAATTTTCTCATTGTATTATTTTTATTTGTATTACGGTAATGATAATCATGATATACCTGCTTGAAATGCCTGTTTTGAGTTCTTTAATTTGATACCCATTTTGTAGTATTCATTTAAAAAAATATTTTTCATTAAATACAATGGCGTCGCACAGCTGCCATGTATGATTTTTTTATGTCACTTATTTAAAAACTCTTGGGCTGCTATGGCGAATCTAATGATACCTCAATTATGTAAATCCATTCAGCGGTTCTGGAGTTATGAGGTAATAAATAAACAAATTTTTAGCAAAAAATAGAACCGACTTCCATATAAAACCACTACAAAGGCAAAAATAACTTTAATTTCGGAAGGCGGTGTCTTTAGTTTTGTATATATTTTCGTTTTTGACACCGCCTTCAGAAATTAAAGTTATTTTTGCCTTTGTAGTGTTTTTATACGGAAGTCGGTTCTATTTTGGCTAAAAAGTTTTTTTAGTGGATCGGTTTGTAATTTATCTAGTTACAAAAGCTAAAATGTCAACAACTTATCACCTTTTACAAAATATTACTTTTCCCGATGCATAGCCGTTAATTTTTGAGGAGTTCTCCTGGTACTTCACCATCACCACCATCACCATAAATGCATTGTGATGAGCATAAATTGCTTAACATCCATATTCAAGTTATCGAATCGCAATCCACGAAATACTTATTATTAAGCAGTTTCAGTGGCCATCTGTGGTCTTCATCATCAGTACCGAATAACCGAAATGATACTTTTCGAAAGCAACTGCTCAAGGTACTATAAGAAATACCCAAAACGCTATAGGTGTGCCTATAATATTAGAAGAGTTCCCTCGATTTCTCCAGGATTCTATCATCATATCCTGATTTCGTAACAATATGACCAACTAGAAAGTATTCCCTTTCAAATGCAAAAAGAATTTTTCAAATCGGTCCAGCTGTCTCCGAGTTACGAGGTAAAATACATACAAAAAAAAGTTCAAGACGAATTGAGAACCTCCTTTTTTGAAGTCGGTTAAAAATAAAGAATATTACATACATACTCGTACATACAAGATACGCGCGAAAAACATAACCCTTCTTTTGCAGTCGGGTAAAAAGTTAATCACTTACTGTGGAATTTGGGGCACGGCAGTGCCCCCGCCAAGTTGAGCAAAAAAGCGGAACGGCCATACCATCCTTTTCTCGAAGAAGTTCAGGCCATTTTCGACCCCCTATAACTTCGTTGTGGATAATATTAGAAGCCTGAAATCTATTTATTTAAAACGTTGAAGATTTTCAATATTGATATGGTCACTATAAGATGTTGTTAGGTTAGATAAATAGGTAACAACTTAAGACAGGTCCCTTAAGTAGGGACTGAATAAATTAATAACCGACTTGGTATTACATGGATCTCACAACTTGTTACGGTAGAAGAATTGAGTGGCTTGGTTTTTTGACAAGTATTGTTTTTTTATGGGATTATTTATTTTCAAACTAGTTTCTGGCCACGGCGTCGCTCATCTCACTTCCTCCTGCTCTTTAACTATCTTCACACAATCACATCGATACGTTGTTCCTATTTGACATGAAAAGAGAGAAAACTAACAGATTTTCGCAATTATAAAAATAAAACTTTGTATTGTCACGACAAAGCTTTTTTTTATAATTTGTCCCCCGTATGACACAATACTTTAAATACATACATTTGGTAACAAATTACAAACAATTTAGTCCTGTAAATTCGGAGAAAATTAAATATGACAGGCGGAATAACAATCACTACACCTGAAGGTGTATAATTTTTATCGTATCGTTCAAAACTAAAAAAAAATAGCCAAGTGCGAGTCAGACTCGCCCATGAAGGGTTCCGTAGTAACTATAATAATATAATATGTATATTTATTTGACGAATAATAAAAACCTTAAAAATTTCTTAAAACTAGCTTATTTACATTTTTACAACTACGCTAAATAACTTTGTTTTTCATAGTGTTTGTATGAATTACAAAGTTTTATTTGCGGTTTTAGAAAATATGCTGTATCTCAAAAATTGCTGACTTTATTTCGTTCAAACTAATTTTGGTTGAAAGTATACATTAAAATCTACAGACATATATTTTTTTAGATTTTTCACTCCATTATTATAGAAGTTAGAGGGGGGAGGACACACATTTTACCAATTTGGAAGCTTATATCTTTTATACTATTGACTTTATGGAAAAGTGGTTTTAGAAACCCCTATGCTACTTTTAAAGACCTGTCTATAAATACCACACACTCATAGGTTTCATGAAAAAAAAAATATTTTCAGTTTTAGTTCCATGTATGGGGTCCCCCCTTTATTTTAATTTTTTTTTTAAATCGGAAAGCGGTTCATATAATACATCCACCTACCAAGTTTCACATGTATAGTCTTAATAGTTTCGGAATAAAATGGCTATGACATACGGACGGACGGTCAGACAGACAGACAGACGGACAGACATGACGAAACTATAGGGGTTCCGTTTTTTTCCATTCGGCTACGGAACCCTAAAAAGAACAGCTTTTGATTACAGCTTAATGCAAGCAGCTCTCGCTTGAAAACTCAGCAGGTACTTAAACTATTGCCAAAATAGTTCTCACAGTACCAGTTTTAAAACTTCTATATTTTCGTTAAACACAGTCGTTTCTACTCCTTTATTAAAAAGCGAATACGGCGTCGAGTGGTCGTAGAAAACTAATAACATGTCGCTTGCGAGGTATAATTTACCACTTATCTGAAATAAAAGGAAAGAAAAGTTTTTCTGTTAACATAGAATTTAGGGTGTTCTTTTTAGTATAGTATAGTATAAGGTATATCAGCATGGCTTATAGAGATTATAGAATGTATTTTTTTGCATTAACTCATTACTCCTACTCTAATTTCGGAAGTCGGTGCCAAAAACGAAAAAACAAAACTAAAGACACCGACTACCGAAATTAAAGTTATTTTTCACTTTGCAGTGTTTTTTGGGAGTCGGTTTAATTTAATGTTAAAAAGTTTTTTTTGTCAAATCCAGATCGTCACTAGCTGCCCTCCCCCTGCGATGCCCTAAGACGAGGTCCGAACCTCACAGGGGGTACCCTTAGCGTATAGGCGCTTAGTTTGTATGTTTCTTATAAGCTCTTTTTTCGGTGGGAAAATCATCAAATTACTCCCACTTGAATTCTATGCTTAGACTGACTAAAAACCCGCCCTGTTCCCTTCAGTTTTCCTTGTGGTGTGAGGCCACGGTATCTAGTTAGAATATTTCCGCAAATCAAGTGTATTTAAAGCCGGATGGGTATATCCACGGATACTACTAATGGATATAAATAACATTTTATAGGAATTGAAAAATATAGTTGAAACGAGCTCCCAATACAAACCGGTACGGACCAATATTTTCTCGAATGTAATTTACGTTAAAACGCGTACAAAGTTGCTTTACTGTGAGGTAGCTTTTCCACTATAGATGTGTTATGTAGTGAGGCGAGATATGCAGTGATACTGTTTAAATAAGCGGATCAAACAAAGCTTTTTTATTGATGATAGGCTTCGCGTTTGACTCGAGATGGTAAGCGATGATGTGGCCGATGATGAAGCTCGTTTACCTAGAAGTAACCTATCCACTCTTGACTCTAGACCCCCAGGTTATAGCTATCAAGAAATGCAGACTCTGGCAATTAATTCCACTCATTAGCTTTTCCGGACAGTGAAAGTATTCCCAAAAGCGTTTTATACGTATAGGTGGGATTAGCTGAGTTAAGCTAAGCAAGAGCTGTGAAACAAGCGGTGCAAGTGTGAGTCGTGTACTCGTTTTCGCTTTGAAAGCATCCTTGCTCGCATCTCACATAGGTACAATTATCTAGTTTTTCTAGATCATGCACCAGATATTTTTCAACCAAAAAATATAAAAAAATGGTGTAATATTCACAACGTCTCTTTCGCCCTGCCGTCCTAACGTCATCCTGATTCTGTCGTGTGTACTTGTAGGAAAGAGACGGAGTATACAGATAAAGTACGAATAACACCATCTTTTTCTCACAGTGAATCCGTGATGGCAATCCTGCAGTGTCGCATTAAGGATTTTTTTTTTTTAACGTGGTAAAATTATCAAATAAGTCCTCCCACTCCGGGCAGGGTGGGAGGGACTGTCAGACTTTTACTGACTAAAATCCACGGTGTTCCTTCAATAACCCTTTACATACCGGGGCCACGGTAACGGGAAAGGCCTAGCGTAAAACTTGGGTATAATTATGTGTATCTACAAATATCAGGAACGCATCATTTATTTGAATTGTTACAGATTTTTGTGCTAGTGCAAATTGGATTCGTTTGTGAAAACGGGAATTTTTCATTCCAAATAAACAGTCGTGTGGGCTGGATTTGTGTGGATAAATCTTAAAGGTTGATTCATTTAAACCGGTCAGGTCCACAGAAATACATACTTGAAGAGAAATTTATTTATTAAGCTAATAACAGCTTCTATAAATAACGTTTTTTGGGTACATGTTGTCAAATGGGTAACCATCTTCGGAAAGTACGTTGTTGCTCTTGACGGTCAACTGTACATCTTTGACAGTCATAACGGATATGCAGAAGCCAGAACTAGACATTCTTGCCCGCACAGTCTTGCAAAAAGAGGTATACTGTTACCTAGTTTCTGGATTGTTGAGTTCAGATAGGCGGTTACATTATGCAAAACTCATTGCTGCATCTAGTTAGACTGTGGGAAAAAAAAAAGTGATGATGACTAACTAATAAGTGGGTTGTCTTACGTCCTAATCCAGAACATGATCATAAGTTTGCTAATCTCCATCATATCTGGAAGGGTGCACACGTGATTGATTCAAAAACATCCTAACACAGACCTACATATTCACTTTTATAAGAAAGCTCTTAATTCCAACACATTTTTTTTTATTTAACTGTTACATAGCCGATATGATACTCCGTATTGTTAGTTTACGTTCGCTCAAAGTAATTTTTATTTCAACTTTATAAAAGGTGCAATATAACAAAGTGATACTTTTTAAGCGGAATCGAGTAGCGTTATAAAAATATCGAATACATTTGATATATGGAGTTTTGTTCATTCAATTTTATTGCAAACAAAAATGGTAGAATGGCTTTTCTAGTTTCAATAAAATAACGATTGCATTGCATTGCCGTTGACCTAGTGGTTCAAAGCGCTTCTGCTGAGAATGAAGTCATAGATTCTGTTCCCGGGTCAGAACAAAAATATCAAATCACATCACACTGATATTAAGTTAGGGATTTGTATCGCAAAAAGTATGTTTCGTGTTATATGGACGAGCTTATTGTCATCAAACGGAATAAAACCATGCTTATTTAATTTAATTTTACTTTTTTTAATGGAGAACTAACAATGTGTGTAGAATTCACATTACTAGCAATCATATACACCCCTCCAACTAAGCTAGTTTTCACTAAGCCATACTTCAAAACAAAAAAAAAACAACTGAATGGAGCTCAAACCCAGACCCAAGTACTTTTGTTTTTCATTGGTCATAATGTCACATCTCACCGCTAAAAAATTATCATAAGATAATGAGAGCTTTTCTTGCGATTTGGCCTGCCTTTTACTAACTCTGTTGGGATCGGCTTTTAGGCAGTTGGTAGCAGACCAGCGACGATGAACGAGTAGCAAGTAGAGCTAGCATCTGAAAACGAATTGGCGAGCAGCGAGCAGCGAGTGTGTTGTTCCGATATTTCAGCATGAGTTCTGACCGCCCAGTGATCACTGAGCAAGTATTATCTTTGACAGTTCTAGTGACTCAACGACAAAACGAGTGAAGCGAGCAGTCGCTGGCAGTGTGAACAGTCAGAGAGCAACTATTAATATATGCATCTCTTTCGTTTACACGGAATGTAGGTATATTTCACTGTGCGTTTCTTGGGCGAGTAAATCACCGATAGTTAGTCGTTTACTCGCCGGCAGTCGGACAACTGCCCTAAACTACTAGCGTTTTACATAGAGCGCCTGTCTACCTTTTTTTTTTTGGATTGTGAAAATCATCGAATGACTTCTTCCGCTCTGGGTCAAGCGGAAGGGTGTGTCAGATTTCTACTGACTTAAAACCCACCCTGTTCCTTCGGCTGCCCTAAATTTCCGGGGCCGCGGTAACTCGATAGAACTTTCCCGCAAACCCCGGCAAGCGCCTGTCTACCTGATTTCCACAATGCGGTAGCTGGGTAACACGTTACCCCTTGGCAAGACCGGTTACATTTTCGGGCTTCTTAGTACCCGTAACGACTAAAACGATGACGACGACGTCATAGATGTAAAAATATGACAGTCGGGACTTACTGGTTTTACGAGACATGGAGGAATCTCGATATTTATCAACCGACGACCAAAAGAGGAGGTTATCAATTCGACGCGTATATTTTTTTTTTTTTTTTTTTTTTTTTTATGTATGATCATCGAGTACTCGAAGACGGCTGAACCGATTTGGAAAATTCTTTTTTTGTTCGAATGGGTATACTTCGAAATTGGTACCATTATCAGCAAAGTCAGGATCTGATGATGGGATCTTGGAGAAATCGAGGGAACTCTTCAAATATTATAGGCACACCTATGGCGTTTTGGGTATTTCTTATAGTAACTTGTGCAGTTGCTCTCAAAAAGTACCATTTGGGGAAGTGGAACTGATGATGAAGACCACAGATGGCCGCCGAAACTACTCAATAATAAGTATTGAGTGGATTGCGATTCGATTACTTGAATATGGATGTTAAGCACTTTATGCTCGTCACAATGCATATGGTGATGTAGAGCTGATGGTGAAGTACCAGGAGAACTCCTCAACAATTAACGGCCCAGCATTGGGAAAAGCAATATTTTGTAAAAGGTTATAAGTAGTTGACATTTAGGCTCTTGTAACTAGGTAAATTAAAAATCATCCAACTAAAAAGAGTGAAATAAAAACTTTTTACCAAAAAATTAAACCGACTCCCAAAAAACACTGCAAAGTGAAAAATAACTTTAATTTCGGAAGTCGGTGCCAAAATCGAAAAAACAAAACTAAAGACACCGACTACCGAAATTAAAGTTATTTTTCACTTTGCAGTGTTTTTTGGGAGTCGGTTTAATTTTTTGGTAAAAAGTTTTTATTTTATTCATTCATTCATATGTAACAATTCTCATTGTGTTTGAACATCATTACAATTAATTACAGGTAAGAGAAATAACATATAAATAAAAAATTAAAATAAACACACATTAAAAAAATCGATAACATATATATTTATGATGTCAATCAATTGTCAAATTATTATCTATACTAATATTATAAAGTGGAAAAGTTTGTCTGCTTGAACGCCCTAATCTTCGAAAGTGCTGGATGGATTTGGATGCAATTTGGTATGGAAGTAGCTTGAAGCTGGAGGAAGGTTATAGGCTACTTTTTACGCGACTGCAAAAAAGGAGAGTTATGTTGCATGATAGAATCCACGGGAGCGAAGCCCCGCGTAAGTACTAGTCCTAATATAAATAACTAGCTTCCGCCCGCGACTTCATCCGCGTGGAAAAAAAAATCCCCCGATTTTGAAACATTCTTCATTAGTGCTCCGCTCCTATTTGTCTTAGCGTGATGATATATAGCCTATAGCCTTCCTCGATAAATGGGCTATCTAACACTGAAATAATTTTTCAAATCAGAACCGTAGTTCCTGAGATTAGCGCGTTCAAGCAAACAAACAAACAAACAAACAAACAAACAAACTCTTCAGCTTTATAATATTAGTATAGATTGTTAATAATATTATGTCAATGATAATAAATATATTGTATAAAATGCAAAACAAAAATTAAGTTAATATTGCATCCACGGTCCAACCTCAGAAAGGATTGCTTAACTATGAAGCTTTTTCAGTATGGCCGTAATTATTAAGCCCACGTGGCTTAATAATTACAGCCGTCTTTCCTCAAATAATAACACAACACAAATTTCTATTTCGAAAATTAGATTTCCTGGTACAGATATAATGTTGATCATTAATTTCGTACAATGTACACAAACCGATTCCCTGGGCTGTCAATATTGATTTTGATACTAATAAAATTATCCACATAATATAATCTATTTATCCTGCTTTGTTTTGATGACAATAACCGATACGTAACCCGATTTTCCAAGTCCCAAATCATATTGGGTTCAATTTTCAGTCTAAACGTGGTTCTGACGTTAATCAATATTTGATACAAAACCTTTGCTTTCAGACGTACCAGACATGGATAACCAATAACTTATAATGAGAGTCTATTTAAAACTGGTTTATTGTCCTAAAGTTAAGCGATATGAGGAGGACTTACGCAAACTAATACTCATTCAGCAATCACATATCGTCAAACATATTAAAACGTATGAGATTAGCATACCGCAAACCGATTGTTTAGAGTATTCTAGCATATTTAATTATGAAGACCAAAAAAGATTGATGAGTAAAGATGTTATTAATTTTAAGCGCGACTGCTGAACACGTCGAGGTCTCAGGGCAATAAGTGCTAAGGGCTGTGGCGTTTTTCTGTAGGGTATTCCTCAGTAGTAGCCCGGAGTTAGGAAGTTGGCGGTGTGATACCCCCGTGCCACGCAAAGCACGTTAAGTCATTGATCCCGGCTGTCATTCGGACATTTTTGACAGTCGTTACGTGTAGTCAGAAGCCACAAAATCTGATACTGGTCTAGCCCAGGGGTATCGTGTTACCCAGTTACTGGGTTGTGGAGGTCAGATAGGCAGTCGCTACATGTAAAACACTAAGCCTGGAAACAGTGCTCGACCGACGGTCAGCGCTGACCGTACATTTTGACCGTCAGCTCTGACCGTCGCGTCGGTTGTGAAAATCGTCAGCGTAGCTGAGTGCGCATTCATAGGCTTACATAGATATAGCTACGCCGACTGACGGTCAGCGCCGACCGTCGGTCAAGCACTGTTTCCAGCCTAATATTCAGTTGACTGCTTTCAGTCTACTCAGAGTGGTTAGACTGAAAGCCGACCCAACATAGTTGGGAAAAGGCTAAGCGGATGATTGTATCTAACGGTAGCTAAAAGTGAGGTAACCTGAGTAGCACTAAGATGTCAGTGACAGCTCATTCGCCATAGATGCCCAGAGCTATACTTCAAAATAATGAGTACATACATGTAAGTATTAAAAAAAAAAAAAACTTATATGTCTAATACAAATCTAATGAAAATATGAAATAAAAACCCTATAAGATTACAAAATGGGCTGATAGTAGGTATGAAAAATCGTGCAAATGAAGCAGCGGGCAACAACCAGTTTTAATATCAAATTGCAATCGATTCAGGTATTGATGCTGAAAAAAAATTACTTACTAAATAAATATAATTATAATAAGTACACATACTTTTTTTTTATGAGTGGTAAAATTATCAAATAAGTCCTCCCACCCCGGGCAGGGTGGGAGGGACTGTCAGACTTTTACTGACTAAAATCCACGGTGTTCCTTCAATAACCCTTTACGTACCGGGGTCACGGTAACGGGATGAGTCCCACGACCCCGGCAGGCTTCGGCCCTCTACAGGGGGGGCCTCGTCATATTGCTGACGCTCTTTGAGGCGCGCGTGGAACACGACGCGCCGTCGACCTGGACATGGTCCATGGTCGGACAGCGAGTTGCCCTTTACTCGCTGTCCGCATGCCCGCGCCTACGGTGGCCGGAGATCGTCAGCCGACGTCCGACGCCGTGGGCGTCTACCACTGCGGCTGGGCTGGAGGGAGGACGCCATCCTTTCCCTCACGCGGCCCGCCTCTTCCTTCGGAAGCATGACTGCTTCGCAGAAGGAGGCGACCGCTTCCCACTCCCTCACGTTATTTTTATTTATATATAACAAAGAAGTTCATTTTCTAAACTTATAAACCGTTTGACTATCTGGGGCAATGAAAACCTGTCAAAACAGTCACAGTGCGCAATTGCGCATGATAACCGGGACTAAATCTTCAATAGCCCAATGGTTAAGATGTTGGACCTACTACCGAAAGGTCGTGGATTCGAACACCATCTATTTCACTATTGTCGTGAACCCACTACACACCAAAATAAGCTTATTTAGCTTAGTTGAAGGGGTTAACAAGATTGCTAGTAATGTGAATTATACCCTCACGGCTAGTACTCTTTTTTTTTTTAAATAATAAAAGAATGTGTGCATAATTATATTAAATTTTTGCAAGCAAGAAATATCTCTATATATGTACACCACCTTTACCTCAAAAACCGAACACATTTACCGTAATTGAGCAAAAATTTATCCACACAGTGAAAATTCATTTTTTTTCTTTCCGATTAAAACTCATGCACTCAATTTCTCTGCATGAAATGTTCATATGATTTTTCCGCAATATCCATGCGGAAAAAACATGAAAATTTCATGTTTACTTCGGTCAAAGGCACACTTCCCTCATATTAATATTTCAAAGATAAACAAACATTTTCAACCCTATATCTCTCACTACGGTCGCAGATATAAATCGTAAATAAGCACAAAGTTAATCCTGACCATATTTCTTGAGCATTAAAGTTGATAATTGCTTGGGCACAGCTATTTAAAACTCGTGTCTTTGGCTTGTTTGTAGAGACTATAAGTTCCGCTTTAGAACCATTTTAAATCTTTCTGCACCAGAGTAGGTAAATCTGTGGTGAGAAATGTTTACGCCTGTTTTGTTTGGAAATATATGCGATAGAAGTAGAAGAAAATTTTTGTTGTCCCCAGAGTTACTTAATAATTTTTGACTAAATCAGAGGTCGAATTGTGGTTACACTCACGACTGACGAGTTGTATCGTCACCATTTATTCTCAACTCGGTGAAGAAAAACATCATGAAGAAACCGGACGTCTTAGGAAATAAAATCCGAAAAGGAGAAAAAATCCGTGGAACTAAGTCATCGACCAACCCACAATGAGGCCCGCGTTATGGTTTACCGCATAAATTCCCTCCCGTTGAGCGAAGGCCCTATATTCAGCAGTGAAAACATGATAGGCTGATTATGAGAGTATTTACTAAGGTGATACTAGGTTTACTACTAAAGTTTACTGATATCCGTCTGGCCGAATGTAGTATTTTACATGAATTGACTGCCTATCTAACCTCCACATCTCAATAAATTAACAATACCCTTAACTAGTAGCGACAGTCAAAGCTAAACAAATGACAGCCAAGACAATAAAATAATATATCATTCATACATATATTACCCATCTACGGGACGACCTTAGCAAAAGTTACATAGCCTAGATGATCAGTCCGTGTGACAGTTGTAGTGAGGTTTTATGGGCAGCTGACTAACCTTAAACCTATTGACTCAGTTGAGCAAAACTCCTTGCCAACACTGCGGTGAGCTGGCAAGTCCACAGATTACTCATAACGACTGCAAAAGATACATAAAAATGATGGAATAAGATACCGGCTTAATGTTCCAAACAGTATTCTTATTTTAAAAAAGATACAACATCTAGCCCCATTTTTTACTCATTCTATATGTATTCTTGTACTATACTTGGTTGTAAGCATGTTAAAAGCTTCGTGATTATTATTCAGAATCACGGAACGCGGCCGCGTGGTTGCGTATTAGACACGTTTTGATACGCTGCGTATACTTTCGTATCGTGTTCGTGCCGCGTATTATGTAAAGATGAAGGGTTAAGAATAATGAAGGAAGTAAACATGACTGAATAAAAGTTCGGAGATTGTTGTTTAGAAGTTTTGAAGCAAGAAATAATGAAACATCTTACTTAGTAGTGTATAATTGGGGTTCCTGGATCAGAGATCCAGGAACCCCAATTACACTTGTGTCAAGTAAACAATCAGTCAATCAATCAATATTTTTGTGAACTAGACAATCAGTCAATCAATCAATATTTTTTGAACTAGACAATCAGTCAATCACAATTTCTATCATTCATTACATCAACATTCAAATATTATTTTCATACTTTCTATTCTAATTGATTATTTTTATATTCATTAAACTCAATCTTGATCCAGGAACCCGCAATTCTACACTTGAAAATAGGCTATCTATCAATCAATCAATTCAGAGATCCAGAAACACCCAAACTTCAACCATCATTCATTACATTCAAAAAATGAAATAATAGTGTGGTCTATGAGACTGTACTAAGAGATAAAATTTTCATTTAGTATGTATGATGGTGTGTATTTATTACGGAGTAATGTGACCTTCGAGTAAAATACCAATTACCTACATCGTTTAAAAAATCGTATTCTTAATCAGTTTTACTAGACGATAGATAGTTATTATTACTTAATGAATAAGTGACTAAGTAGTGATAGCGTATACTACCCGCAAACGACTAGGAACTGAATGATTTGAATAATCAATTTACACTATTTTTACTTTTTGTGGGTGGGTTGTGGCTGGTATCGAGATAAAAGAAACAAAGTTTGCTGTCAATTAAGTAACACAATTTATTATTATTTTATAAAAAGCATGAGAAGAATAAATAATCGATTACAAAACATTTGATTTGATCCACAGTTGACATTTAATTATAGACATTTTCCGTAATCGCATATAGATATAGTTACTTAGACTCCATTGCTTTTTAGTAGGTTATTCAGCAGACAATCAATCTCATCAATCTATACTGCTCCACTTTAGAATAAAATTATATTTTTGTTTCTTTAAAAAATAGACGTTTTGATTCGTCGACATAATCTGTTCCTTTTACAGCATTTAAATAAAAGCAATCAGGAAAAAATATAGCATGCTGCATCCATGGATCATCGTAATACTCCCAATCTTCAATGCCACCTCCGCACGAAAAGCACATAACTTTGTCGTTTAAACCACTTCCACAGTAAAAAAAACCTGCATCAGCCATTTCCATAACCAATCGTCGCTTTGAATCTACTGTAGCCCAATAATGTTGGAATGAACATAATCGAATTTTATGTACATTATATATTTCACATCTAGGGCTGAAATAATTTTGAATCATTTTTAAGAACGTCTAATATGGGTATGTATAAAAGAATAATGAAGTCTTGTATCTGATGCTCTTAATTTATAAAGATATGGTGCTCCAAATGGAACAGTAATGACCTAGATAGCACATTTCTTTGTGGCATTCTATGTCTAATGCATTTATAATAAAATAAAACAAAACATTTACTCATGGAAAATACATTAATTATATTGATAAGATATACAAAGCTAAAAAATTACTTAACTTATATTTTTCAGGACATCCCTTATCTTCTAAATTATAAACAATTAAAAATACTTTTATCATCAATCCACTTTTTCAAACATGTTACATTTTTTAAAGCACATGCATTCGAATGATACACACAGCTAAAAATATTGTTATTACTAGACATTCCATAATCATCAAATAATTTTTGTAAACTAGGACAGTTCTTATCTTCTAAATTATATACATTATCATGTTTTACAATGTTTCTTAGCCATAACACTTTTTCACATCCTTTAACATAAATGTTTTTATCTTTCAGATGAGGTTTAATATAATGCGGCAATTTTAAGTATGGTATAAAACCCTCTTCCCAGAAAAATTGTCTGTTTCTCTCTATCCAATTTACTTGGAATTTTTCTTTTTTTGTAAGTTTGTAAAATGGGAATGGTGGTTTGATTAATAACACAATAATTTGATTTCTGAGTGCTATTGCTATTTCTTTAACGATAAACTCATTACTTTCGGTCTTAAACCCTTGCACATCGACTATGGCGTTCATAACAATTTCCTTACAATACTGCTTAAGAGTTTATATTCAATCAGACGATCGTTAATGATTAGACAATAGGCAGATGTATTTTCTGGTATATCTTCAGAACTTTCTATTTCCAGTCTCACATCTACAGCCCCAGTTTTAAAGGCTTCGTTCTGTCTTGAGCAATCAATTACAAATAAAGGCGCCTTTTCTTTAAATTCTTGCAAATCAAGCATCGGCTCACACCGGGTGTTATAATAAGACTGACGGAATTGGGTGAACATTTCATATAATATACAATATTTGTCTTCAGAAAATTTTGCACTAACCGATTCGTATGGATAATATTGAGAATTTAAAAAAAGAGTAACATTAGTTATTTTACCATGGTCAAATATTGAACAGTCTTTAGTCTTCATATTTTTTCTATTTGTCTGCAAACCAAAGACCACATACCTTGGTTTTTCGAGCTGTGACGCAGTCTTCACAACCCAGGAATGTTTTGTAGTTCTAGGCAATAAAGGGTATTCATACAAGTCCCAATTTCTAAAAGCTATTTGAATCGGGCGATCCTTTTCTAAATATTTAAGCAAACTTAATCTTTCCCGGTCTGAAACTTTTATATGAGGCACACGCCATTGCACTCTCTCTATAATTACTTGAATGGAGTCATTATTATCATCAAGTTTAACACTGTTGAAATTCGAACTGCTTCTATTGAGTATAAGTTCATGTTTACAGTTAATCATGATTTTATTATAATCTTCCGCAAATCCTAAAACTTTATTCAGCGGTATAAGGGCACTAAAAATACCATCGTGATCTTTAACTCCTTTCAAATTCCAACCCCAAATAGCAGCAGCCTTACTTTCCCCCTCGCTCATAGACAGATATGATTTTAGAGTGGTAGTAATACCTGCATTTTTTATGCGGTCTATCTCAACACCGTTAATTTCATATCGAATGTCTTGAAATAGGAATGATATATGATTATTAGTAAAATTAACAATCTTTCGTGTTAGTTTTCCTGCTGCATCTTTCGAAGCCACGGTGGCTCGGCCTTCAATGTAAATGTAGCTGGCTGAAGGTAATACGTACAAATCTTGCTGATGTATGGGTATACGTATTTCATCATTTTCATTAAAGCTGTTGCTATATGGATTATAAGTATGAATTTCATAACTCACTATGGAGTTATCGAATTGTGGTAAATCATTCACCTGAAGAATACTCATAATTTAAATCCCAAAGCTCGAAGAAATAATTTGTTATCTTTCGTTAATTTTTTTATACTTCGTATATGTCTTCGTCTTCTGACGGTACGAGAACGAGTAAAGCTATTAACTTTGCCAGATGATTTTATATTATGAACTATCATTATTTTTATTTTTAAATCTCTCTAATAAATCTGACATTCGTCTCTTGTAACAGATAATGTTAAAGTGTTCTCATATGAGTACGACACGTAACATTTAAACCTTTTTTAAGTTTTGATAAAACCATGCTTTTTCCAAAACTCGTTAAGAAATTTAATGCATAAATGCCCACAATTGAATAAGTTATTATTTTGCAAATTATTGTAATTATAATTGATATTGTCTGAACCTACATAGCGAACAAATTCTATTGGCGGTTTCAAGTTACCGTAACTATCAAAGTATTCAATATATTCATTTAAAATTACATAGGCTACCCAATGTGTACCAGAATTTTTAGAATTATCTAAATTTATGATTCCACACTCTTTTAAAAACGGGGAATTCGGTAAGGTATCCCTCATATACACTCCCCGAAAATATGGAACGTCTCTAGTAAAATAAACTATATCTATATTAGTAAGAGCACGATTAGGTAGCCTATGATTTAGTTTTTTCTCTTTAAATTTGTGTATATTCCAAGTCCATCTTTGTACCGGTTTAGCAGCAATCCATTTCCAATAGATACACCGCCTGCATTCTTATTATGACTTTTCATTTCTTCTAAACGCTTTTTTGCAACTCTATATTCATTTATAGTTTTGACGATTCCAGCAATTCCACTTGCAATACTGCCAGCAGCAGACAAACCAGCAAATATAGGTATTAAGGGCAGAACACCGCCAGATTTAGGAATTGGTATGATGCGTGGAACCCTGGCAGATGCATCCCGATTCAACTCTCTAGCAGCAGCATAGGCCAATTCTATTAGTCTTTTCCTACACTTTGGTTTAATTTTTTTAATGCACTTTTTGGTATGGATTACTAAACTTTTAAAGTTTTTTTTGAGTCCAGCTCCAGAACTTACTTTCGTTAGCATTATATTATTAACTAAATTGGCGGCAAGTTGTTCTCCTGTGCTTGTATCGGAAGATAAAGCACGCTTTTTTGCCATTTTTAATAAAATTATATCTGCTTTGTGACGATCTTTCAAACTCTTGGAATTATGATATGCTATATCGTGATGTTTACAATATTCGTCTAATTTGTTTACACCCCTATCACCTCGAGCCAATCTTTCACGTAATCTAGTTCCGGGGCCGCAATAATTATATCCCGGTAAATGGAGCTCAAATGGTAAATTATTAATTAAATTATTGACAAGTCCTTCTCCTTTCATGTATACAAACAGAATGGAGCCATTATTATAGAGCATGGTGTTATATTTATAAACCACTCATAAAACATTTGTATCGCCAATCCAACTATTTTCAGAGGAGGATAACCCCAACCATTTCACGAAAACTTTTCTGCCTTTTCGTTTCAAAACTTTTTCAACAAGGTAAATGTTAGGATGTTTAGTTTTTTGTAATTCTTGATCATAAAATGCTCCTAAAATTGGTTGCTCTTTAACATCTTGTAATAAATATGTAACAGGATTTGTGTTTTGAACTTTACTGATCTTAAATATCTCTGTAGACCAATTTGGAGTGTAACCTTTTTCAAAACAACCTTTATGTTTACTTATTCGTACAAAATCGCCTGTTTTAAACTTACAACATATTTTTTTCATTCCATTTTGATTGAAATATCTCCGTAGTAATTTAATTTTATTGCTATGATTCACTTGAACGGGGGGTAAACCAATTGTTCTGTGTTTGGTATGATTATATCTATTAATGATATTTGCAAGTGTCCCGTCCGTCCATTTATAATTCCCTTTGATACTAAATTCCTTGAAAAGCTTACTTTTGATCGTCCTTATTAACCGTTCTACAATTGAAGCCTTTTTCGTTGAATACGTGCAGTAGTGGTTGATAGAATAATTTAATAATATTTTTTTAAAACTTTTATTGTAAAATTCTTTTCCTAGATCTGTTTGCAAGTTTCTAGGGATACGTTTTTCTCTACTCAATAAAGTATTGAAAGCCTCAGATACAGTTTGTTTATTTTTTTGTTTAAGTGGAATAGCCCAAGCATACTTAGAGAATCCATCAATGATGAGTAAAATATATTTGCAGTTGTTGTTAAATTGGGAGAAACTTTGCAAATCCATTAAATCTGCTTGCCAAAGATCATCGATATCTTTTAATATTACATGTCTTCGTGGGAAATTTATTCTTGCACTTCTATGAATTTCGTTTATAATTTCTCTTTTCACTTTGCTCATTCTTTCGACTATCACTTCTGAATTACAAAATTGACTAAGTAAAAGTTTATATGATAAACCCTTTTATTCTTCTATTACACCCGCTTCCTTTAGCTCTTCAATAATTGATAAAATTTCGTTATCGAGATTAGTATTACCTGCCGTTTTTGAAGCAATCAAAAGTTTAAGCCTGTCCACTAATTCATTAGGATCATCCCAATAAACAAGTTCAGTATTTTTTTTATATTTTTTAAGATATGGTAGACCAGCACCTCTTTTTTGCCTAGATTTTACATCTGTAGGTTCTTGTAAGCATTCTGAAAATAACGGTTTGATCACCTGAGAATATTTTAAACCTTTATCACCTTTAATCTGACCTGCAGGGTTAAAGTCTCTTTTATGAGCATTAGTTGTGAGGAGTATTTCTTTGTACACCAATTTATCTTTTAAATTGACCAAACTTAAATCAGGTTTTTTGCGAAGCAATAGTTCTTTTAGACCAGGTGTTATTTTATACTGTTTATTAGCTATACGAATGTTATACACTTTACCAGAGTTCTCATGAGTGGTAGATAAATTAACTATTGTATTTCCGATCATATGTTTGTTATTTTCACTACGTATACCAAATGGTATATTCATATCTTCGTATATTTCAATGATATCTTCTTTTTTCAACGACGCGTTATTATCTTTTTCTGATTCATTATCTCCTTCATCTTCCGAATAAAATTTTTCTACTGAGCTTGACTCATTAGATGATTCATGTTTGTACATATCATGATATTTATCACATAAAAATATTTTTGAACTTATATCAGTGTGTTTAATTTGGTCATCATAAGTATCTTCATTTTTAATTGTAGAAACTTGCTTGTTATCTACGATAGCATTAAGAGGGTCTGCAAGAGGCTTAAAAAAATACTTCAAATGAGTGTCGGTGTTAAACTCATAATCTTTCATTTGTTTCACTTTTTTCTTTATAGCGTTCGCAGACTTTATTAATTGATCTGTAATTTTGTGGTCCATTATACGACTTATACTGTGAAGCATTTATGCTCAAATGATATATGTTTTTCTGCACTCATAATTTATATAACTATTAATCACAATAAATAAAGTTGTCAAATGAGTGTCTATATCTGCCTTTGTTTAAGTCACAATCCTTATTAATTGTCAAAAAATCATAAGGATGTATCCAGATTTTAGAACACAGATCTTTGAACTTCGACCACTCTATGTCAGAACTAACATGTTCATTGTATATATGTTTCATGTTAACTTCATCTTGCTTGAAAATCATCAAAAAGTTAACATTGTCACGTAATAACTGCTTTGGTATTTTTGAATACGTTTGAGATAAATAAAAACAATCTATACCTCTGTGTCTGCCCATTGTAAAATAATTTCGTATATTAATTTGCTTTTCACAAACCACATCATCAAAAATAATAACAGAATTTGGTAATGCATCGTTAGGATGAATAACTTCATCATCAGAATTAAATTTAAAAAGTCTTACTTCCGGCACTCTTTCTAAAATTTGTTTTAGAAAAATATATTTTGGCTGAAAGCTAGTCTTGGAATACAGGTAAACATTTTTAAACTTTAAACCATTTTCATGGATTAACAGACTAATCATGACGTTCGTTTTCCCACAATTTGAAGGGCCACATATTATACATCTTATATTATTCGGAAAAAGAACACTATGCTTTGCATGTAACTTATTTTCCTCTACATCAATATTTTTAACTTCTAATGACACTGGTTGCTTGACCCACTTCATGTTTGTATCTGTCAGAAAAATTAATATATTCTAGTATATATAATGCTTATCAGTGATAAAGAACGGTAAGTAATTATAACCCCAATAATCAGATCATAGTTCTTTTAGGTTTCGTCAAATAAGTTGACAAATAAATAAAATGGTAGTATATACGTATATAATATCTATACAGGTAATGTTGATCAAGAGTTACTAATAAAACAGCAAATTATAGAGTACAAGTAAATATGTATGTATTAAATAACAACATAATAATTTATTCTATTTATAATTATAATTATTGACAATTCTCATATTTAAATTTATCATATAATAAGTTTACAATTAATGTATAAAAATACTCGATTAACATATGTAATCACAATGACCCCAAGGTACAGTGTCTATTTGATTTCCCAGAACATGCCTTTTATCGTCTATCCTGTTTAAAACTACTTTATTTACTTCTTGCGAGAACAGCACATGCTTCATTGATTTTATCATATTCATCTTACGCTTTAATGTTAAATTTTTAAATAAAACATCTTTATAATTTGATGATTTTAAACGTCTTGTTACAGGCTTTGATATGCCTTTAGCCTTGTTTATTTGTGTATTTAATGATTTAATGCAATATAGCTTTGCTCTTAAGCCTGTAAATTCAGTAATTGGGTCACCTCCTAACTCATCTTTAAATAAACCAGGAATTTTTTCGTTCACCTTAGGAATAAAGTAATGATTATTAGTTCCAAAATTACTTGTATCAAATTCTGATATATTATCATACATGTCTTTATAAAAGTCTTCGGTCTGTATTAAATACAACAAACTATCAGTATCAGTGTAACATAATTTAGCTTTGTCACCATATTTATTCTTTATGAAATTATAATGATAATTATATAGATGACACTTAGAGAATTCTAGCACCGCAAATCCAATATATATCGGTCTGTCTAAAACAAGTTTCATGGGACTCAATTGTACGGCTATAAAGTTTTCATTAAAGATAGAAACACTTTTTAAATTAGGTTTTGTAATTAATTTCTGTGCACCTACTATTTTATTCGTTGTATTCAAATCATCACTCCATTTAGTGACTAATTTAACCTCCACTTGCTTACGTTTATTTTCAATAGTTTTGCCAAATATTGAGTTATTTAAAAGCTTAAAAAAATCTCTTTCGAATGATGTTGAAGCTGCTTGTCGTAAGCTAGTATTTAAGTCTATATACTTTTTCAAAAAATATTCTTGTTTAAAATAAAGGATTCTATGAATTTTTTTTAAAACTAGACCATTTTTAAGACATGATTTTAAATGAACATAGTGAATAACGTAGTTATATTTATCATACAAATTTGCAATTAATTTTGGTGTTTTCCCTCCAATAGGTATGAATTTCTCGGGAGCAAAAGGCAAGTCGCTATGTAAATTATGTAAATGATCTGGATACGCTAAATCTACTTCTAAAATGTAACCGTACTCGCCATTATCCGGAACATCAAACAAATTAAAATTTTTGATATCATTATTTTTCATAAATTTAAACTCTGATATTGGTAATTTTTTAGTCATAGCATATCCATAAAGATTATTACAGTCTAAATATATCAAATATGTTGATGGTTTAGAACTATCGAAATAAGGTAAATAAATGTTATTGGCTTCAGCATATCGATGAGAGCACTGCGCTAATCCTCCACGTATTCCTTTTTCCAGCATTTTATAAATGTCTAAATCATTAATCAATTCCAACTGAACACCTGTGTAAAGGAGCATAGCATCCCAACTTAATCCAGGTGAAGTCACATAATACGCTGGATCGAGTTTGTAGTGCTGCAGACAAATATTTCTAAAATTTTCAAATATGTCACATAATAATAGTACGTCACACTTTAAATACAAGTCAGTATATTCACCAAGAGAACTAATTTCAAAACATTTCCACACAGTTTGGGCACGTTGATATTCAGTATCTGTTATATGTTTCATCTGTAAAGTGTTATAAAAATGATTCTTTGCTGGAAGTTGTGTTTCATCATATGTTTGCCATGAACAAATGTACTCATACGGATATACGCCTTTGCTTCGCAGTAAATTTAATTGGCTTTTATCTGGGAAATGTGATGATAAATGAATAAAATCGTTCTCCGTTAAACTTTTACTCAAATTGTCAATACTTGAACTAAGAAATTGAAATGAATCTATAAATTTAATCTGTATAGGTTTACATCCTGTACCGGTTTTGATTATTTTAGTTATGCTTATATATTTTTCTTTCGTTTTTGGTATAATTTTTATCTCGCCATCATATTTCGATAATTCTGTTATAAATATATGAGAATCATAACCAGATAAGTTATGAAAGATAACAGGTATAAATGAACACACTCTATAAATTAAATTGCAATGTGAATGCGCCGCGCCTCTATACTCGGATGTAATATGATCATGATCACAAACTTTATCATCAAATAATAAATGATTACAGATATGGCATGAAGTTGCTTTGTTATAATTATCAGTTTGCTCTCTCGTCATAGATCTCATGGGTTTCTTAGTCATTAAAATTTTGTGAATTAACTTAGCTTCTTTAATTAATCTCTCAACAAACACTTTTACACAGTCAGGACGCGATCGGCGAAGCCATGGCCTCCATCAAGGCGGCCGCGCGGACTTACGGCGGGGCTCCGGCTGCAAGGGACGACATGTCCGATCTGCGGCCGGAGGTCACCCGCCTGACTGCCGCCATAGACGCTCTTCAGAGGGAGAACGCCGCCCTCAAGGCGGACCTGGCTGCAATCCGGGGAGCCGGCCAGCGGAATGCGCCGCCGCGGGGCCAAGAGGAGAAAGGCCGGCCCACACCAGCGGAGGACTCGGTTCTCGACCTGGTGCGACAGGAGCTGGCCGCCTTCCAGCAGCGGTTCTCCGTATTGGAGAGCCGCGTGCTGCGACCCCCGCTGGCGGCGACTTCGTACGCGGCTGCGGCCGCGTCCAAGCCTCCCCAGACGACGACGAGGCCGCCTCAGGCGAAGACGGCCACGGTGCGGACGGCACCAGTGACGGCGGCCCCTGCGAGGGCAAAAACGGCCCCGGCCAAGCCGAAATCGGGCCCATCAAAGCCGCCTCCGACCCCGACACCTGCGGGGCCGAAGCAGGCGGCCAGAAAGAAGAAGGCCCAGGCCGGGAACCAGCCGTCCCAGCAGCCTCCTCCAAAGACTCCTCCGGCCGGCGCCGACTGGCAAGTGGCCGGGGAGAAGAGGAAGGCTGCTGGCGCAGCCAGGTCCTCGCGGCGTAGGGAAAGACGGAGGCGGCGAGACGCCGCGGCGCGATTGCGCGCCCCCAAGACCGCGGCTGTGGTGATCACACTGCAGCCGGACGCGGTGAAGAGGGGCGTGTCGTACCGCGACGTGCTCGCGAAGGCGCGGCAGGTGATTGACATCACGGAGCTCGGCATCACCGGTGGCCTCCGTCACCGGGTCACTGCGACGGGGGCTCGGATGTTAGAGATCCCCGGCGCGGACAGTGGCCCTACCGCTGACGCTCTGGCCGAACGGCTCAGAGCGTCCTTAAATGCGGAGGAGGCCCGAGTCTCCAGACCCACCAAGCGCGCAGACATGCGCATATTGGGTCTGGATGACTCCGTGACGGCCGAGGAAGTGGTGGCCGCCGTAGCCAGGACTGGGGGGTGCCCTCCCGATCAGGTGAGGGCGGGCGCCCTGCGTCCTGGCTTCACGGGGGGGCAAACCATTACGGTTAGCTGCCCCGTCCCGGCGGCCAAAAAGATCCAGGAGGGCCGAAGGCTCCTGGTTGGTTGGGTGTCTGCGCAGGTGAAAGTCCTGGACCCCAGACCCCTGAGGTGCTTCCGCTGCCAAGTGGGCAACCATGCGGCATGCGTGTGCACCTCGGAGGTAGACCGCAGCGATAGGTGCTTCCGCTGCGGTCAGCCCGGTCACAAGGCCGGCTCGTGCTCCGCCCCGCCTCACTGCTTCGCATGTGAGGCGGTTGGCAAGCCGGCCGATCACCGGGCTGGGGGCAAGTCCTGCGCCCCACCCACCAAAGCCAGGCGCAGAGGTAGGCCCTCTGCCGCCGTCGTCACCGCCACCGCCGCCGCCGCCGTCGCTACTGCCACCGCCGTCGCCGTCGTGGCTGAACCCCCGCGAGGGGCCCTGGAGGAGGCTGCAATGGATCCCGATTAATGGCCCCATTGCGCTTCCTCCAGGCGAACATCAACCACTGCGCCGCTGCTCAGGAACTTTTGCTCCAGAGCATGGCGCAGTGGTTGATCAACGTCGCCGTGGTCGCCGAGCCGTATTTTGTCCTGCCCAGGAACGACTGGGTGGCGGACTTGGACGGCTCGGTGACCCTCGTTTCGTCGGCCGCCGCCGGTACCCCGCCCCTCGATCGCGTCAAGAGAGGGCGTGGGATCGTCGCAGCACGGTTCGGAGAGATCGCTGTGGTAGGCGTTTATTTCTCCCCGAACCGAACTCTCGCCGAGTTCCAGAACTCCCTAACGGAGCTGGGAGACGTCGTCGTCGCCCTCGGTTCCCTCCCCGCCCTCGTCCTCGGGGACTTCAACGCCAAGAGTCCGGCTTGGGGTTCCCGGTCCACGGACTATAGGCGGGGCAGGATGCTCGAGCACTGGGCCCGTGCGCAGGGCCTGGTGATCGAGAACCGGGGTTCTGTCCCCACGTGCGTGCGGTTTACGGGCGAGTCGGTGGTGGACGTTACGTTCGCCACCCCCAGCCTGTCACCGCGCGTCACCGACTGGCGCGTTATGGAGGAGGTGGAGACCTATTCCGACCACCGGTATATCCGGTTCGACGTCTCCGCCCAGACCCCAGACGCGCCGGTCCGACGGGACCTGAGTGGTCCGCGATGGGCGCTGAAGCAGATGGACCGGGAGCTATTCCTGGAAGCCTCGATCGTGCAGGCCTGGGGGTCACCCCCGGACAGGCCTGCCGACATAAACGACGAGGCGGAGTGGTTCCAGGAGGCCATGTCGGAGATCTGCGACGTGGCCATGCCCCGGGTCCGGCAAGGACGCGCCCGGCGTCAGCTGTACTGGTGGTCGAGCGAGCTAGCAGCGCTGCGCGAAGCGTGCGTTGCGGCACGACGCCGGTACACCAGGTTCCGCAGGCGCCGCACCCGACCTCCGGATGCGGCGACTGTAGAGGCGGAGCTGTACGAGGGTTACAGGGCAGCGAAGGCCGTCCTCCGAGACGAGATCTGGCGGGCCAAGGAACTGGCCCGGGAGGAGATGCTGGCGACTCTGGACGGGGACCCATGGGGCCGCCCCTACAAGTGGGTGCGAGAAAAGCTCCGCCCCTGGGCTCCCCCGTTGACGCAGAGTCTCCAGCCTCAGTTCTTGGAGGACGTGGTGAGCGCCCTGTTCCCATCGCGAGGGGAGCACGCTCCCCCGCCCATGGCTCCGTCTCCGACGGAACCTGAAGCTGGCGCAAACGCGGACCACAGCGACGACGACGTCTACGACGCTCCAGAGGTGACCGAGGTAGACTTGAGAGTGGCGGTACAACGGCTCAAGGCCAAAAATACCGCCCCAGGACCCGACGGCTTGCCAGGGAAAGCGTGGGTCCTGGCCTCGGAGACTCTCGGGCCTCGACTAGGGGGGCTCTTTAGCGCATGCCTGGAGAGGGGCCAGTTTCCGCTTCGCTGGAAGACGGGAAAGCTGGTCCTGATCCAGAAAGCCGGGCGCCCTGCGGACTCTCCGTCCGCATTCCGGCCCATCGTGCTGCTCGACGAGGTGGGCAAGCTCTTGGAAAGAGTGATTGCAGACCGCCTCTTCGGGCACCTGAATCGGGTGGGCCCGGATCTTGCGGAGTGCCAGTTTGGCTTCCGCAGGGGGCGCTCGACGGTGGATGCTGTCATGCGCGTGAGAGCCCTCACGACGGGGGACGCGGTATCCCGGGGCAGGGTCGTCTTGGCGGTGTCTTTGGACATCACCAACGCCTTCAACACCCTGCCCTGGAGTTGCATCAGGAAGGCACTCCGGTATCACCGGGTGCCGACCTACCTCCGTCGCTTAGTCGAGGACTACCTGACGGACAGAGCCGTCATCTACCCCGGTCACCGGGGAGAGTGGAACCGGCGAGAGATGTCGTGCGGTGTCCCACAGGGTTCGGTCTTGGGGCCGCCCCTGTGGAACATCGGATACGACTGGGTGCTGCGCGGCGACCTCCCTGACGGCGTCAGCGTAGTATGTTACGCTGACGACACGCTCGTCCTGGCGCAGGGAGAGTCGCACCAGGCGGCGGCCGACCTGGCGACGCAAGCGGTTGCGACAGTCGTTCGTAGGATCCGGCAGTTGGGACTCGACGTGGCGCTGCACAAGACCGAGGCCATGTGCTTCCATGGCGGTCGGAACGCGCCACGGTCCGAGTCCCACATAACGGTGGAGGGGGTTCGCATCGGCGTCGGGAGGACGATGAAGTACCTGGGACTCGTCCTCGACAGCCGGTGGAACTTCAGGGAGCACTTCCTGAGTTTGGCCCCAAAGCTGAACCGGGCAGCAGCCGCCTTCAGGCGACTCCTGCCTAATCTCAGCGGGCCAAACGCCTCCTGCCGAAGGCTGTACGCCGGCGTCGTGCGGTCCATGGCCCTCTACGGGTCCCCAGTGTGGGCCCTGTGCATCCGGACGCGACCACTAAAGTTGGTCGCATGCCAGAGGGTCATGGCTATCCGAATGATCCGGGGATACCGCACGATCGCCGGCGAATCGGCCAACCTCCTTGCCGGATTGCTGCCCTGGGATCTGGAGGCGACTGCCCTCCAGCGCGTCTATGAATGGTGCGTGGAGGCGCAGCGCCGGGGCGTATCCCCGCTGCCTCGAGAAGTCGAGGCGCGGCGGGAAGAGCTCCGGCGCGATCTCAGGGCAGTATGGAGGGAACGACTGTCGCAACCGACGGCCGGGCACGCCGCAATTGCGGCGGTAAGACCCCTCTTTGAGGAGTGGCTAGATCGGCGTCACGGCGTCCTGACCTACCGCATGACGCAGGTCCTCACCGGACACGGAAGTTTCGGGAGGTACCTGTGTCTGATGGGTAAGGAAGAGACGCCTGGGTGTCACCACTGCGAGGGTCGCCCTGAGGACACAGTCGAGCACACGGTGCAGGACTGCCCAGCTTGGGCAGAGCACCGACGTGTCCTCACGGCGACAATAGGCGGAGACCTCTCGCGCCCGGCCTTGGTCGAGGCCATGCTGCGGGGCGAGAGGGAGTGGGAAGCGGTCGCCTCCTTCTGCGAAGCAGTCATGCTTCCGAAGGAGGAGGCGGGCCGCGTGAGGGAGAGGATGGCGTCCTCCCTCCAGCCCAGCCGCAGTGGTAGACGCCCACGGCGTCGGACGTCGGCCGACGATCTCCGGCCACCGTAGGCGCGGGCATGCGGACAGCGAGTAAAGGGCAACTCGCTGTCCGACCATGGACCATGCCCGGGTCGACGGTCGCGTCGTGTTCCACGCGCGCCTCAAAGAGCGTCAGCAACATGACGAGGCCCCCTCTGCAGAGGGCCGAAGCCCGCCGGGGTCGTGGGACTCATCCCGTTACCGTGGCCCCGGTATGTAAAGGGTTATTGAAGGAACACCGTGGATTTTAGTCAGTAAAAGTCTGACAGTCCCTCCCACCCTGCCCGGAGTGGGAGGACTTATTTGATAATTTTACCACGCTAAAAAAAAAAAAAAAAAAAAAAGCGCTTGTTATATAAGCATTTAGGTGATGCCAGGACTCTGAATCCTCATCGCATTTGTTTTTAATGGTGATTACTGAGTGCCGCCACCTATTTACTGGTTGGACCCGCTCTATTTCATCGCATTTGTATACTTTGAGTTCTATATAGAACTCACCTCTTTTTTGCTCGTTAATTTGTCGTGAAAATCCGTTCGCTAGTCTCCTCGTGATGTATGAGTATATCGGGGGAGTATTTTTGTCCGCAACAACATCAATTTTATCAACGTCACTGTCGCTCCCAAACAACTCGCGAGCCGTTGACTTGGTGACAGGAGTGATTGGGTGAATGGTTGGCTTAGTTTTCTTACCCGTAGATGGGTGGGAGCTGCTCGCCGACGAATGCTTGCGCTTTTTGTTCTCCTTTGGCTTGGTTTTCACAGGTGCATGCTCCCCGTCTGCCGATTCGTCCTCCGAAGGGAAAATATGGTCAGCCGTGTTCTTGGACCTGTAATAAATAAAAACAATGAATTAGTACATTAACAATTAAATTGGTTTTAATTATGTAGACAACACTAAGTGCATGAATTTATTACTTGAATGAATGAATATTAAAAATTAAGAATCACTGAACACCTTTAATATTTATAGATGATAGACTCGCTAACTTAACTGAATTATTGAAGAGGTTAATACATGAATGATCGAATAGTGACAGGTGGATAACAAATTTACTACATTTCTTATCCACTCTAATTATTCTTTCTTGTTACTAATAAGAAACTTTAACAGATAACACGAAGTATATTGAAAGGTGAGTAGATACTTACATTTTAGAAGATTGACGTTCTTTGGTAGTGTAAAAACTGTAAGATGTCACTCCTCCTAGCTGAAGTGTTGATGTGATCCAGCTTCTGCAGGATGCACTCTTAAATAGTGGTAAATCTACGTCACGATATCCCATATATGGAATAGGGACACGCGTTACTAAAATGCTTTATCAGCCCTAACACCAAATATGTAATCGTTTACGTTGTAGAAAAATATCTTGCTAAAATATAAACATCAAGATAATGCAATTTGAACTAATCTTCATCATATAAGATACCTACCTACCTATGTAAATTCGCTAAGTTGGTGGGTGGTCCGGTTCATATGTCTATAAGGCCCCTTCTTAACTAGACGGCTTTCCGCTTGGTCTAGGCACGGTTTAAAACCGTGTCTACGTCCGGTTGTTAGTTAGGTATGAGATACTATAGAGGTTTGTTAACGACACCGGTTCGTGAAGAACCCGGCACGGCGCCGGCCCGGTTAGAAATTTTCTCGTTAACAGGGGCCTTAGGTTGCGCTCTGGGTGATGCCACTTTCTGTGTGTTGACTTTTAAGTCACCAGTTCATAGATAGCGATGCAGTGTGGTAGCGTTGCGGTGACGTTTGTATTGTTCAAATCTGTATTAGCGCGGTCATACATGATGTGGACACAGAATAATAATAGCGTTTTTAGGCGGATTTCTATGAAGTTAAACTAGTGTATCGTATCTATCCAGGCACTCCCTAACATTTAAACGTCACAGCGACGCTATCGCACCGCACCGCTGTCTATTTACCAGTGGCTTTATATTATGGAATGCATTCAATTGTAATCTGAAACTGTAGAGCATCGTATTGTCTCGAATATATAAAGTACACTTACATGTGTGTACTAATTTTTTCACAGCAATTTTGAACTTTATAGTCATTCAAAATTATTTATTAGAATCCTATAAAAAGGATAAATTATCTTGAAAATTCAAATATTATTTAGTTTCCTACCATCAAGCGCCAGTAATCAACGAGTAATAACTATGTCGGTGAGTATTAATTTAATTATTTTATTTTATATTTAATTTTATTGCAAAGTTTAACTTGATTTAATGACAGAGCCAAGCATTAGATTATTGACTTGAATAGTGGAATGCTTGCAATAAATAATTATAATGTATTTTACGCTCAATTCCATCACTCCTCCATCACACGAATTTAAAATATTATGTAGACCTTTTATGAGATATAGGGTAGCTTTTTTATTTTTTAAACTAAGTTATTATTAAAGTTTTAGTTTAAACAAACCACGAGAATAGTTACGTTGGTAGAGTGGTTGATAAGTGGTGCTATTTGTCAAAGGGCTTGGGTTCCGTTTTCTAGCCAAGTTAGAAGCCAGCAATTAGGTACACACGGCTACATATCAAGCTATACATTTTCCGTACAGTGAGAGGTCTGCTTATACTATATGCAGCCGTGTGTGGAAATATATTATTTGATAATAGGTACTATTGTTTGAACGCTTTGTTAAACTTTATTCATGAAGTGCAAAGAAAATAAAAAATAATGTATTCTGTTTCAGATACCGAGTTGGGTTTATTCACCGACTTCACCTCAGTTAATGATAGAACATGATGTGATTGATAAAGTCGTAAATTATTTGGATGAGGAAGAACAACAACGAAACCCATTTGCTTCAAATACAAATACAAATAATAATAAGGAGTTGATAAGTTTTTACAAAACGGTTTCGACCGGTGGCACAAAAGTTATACGGATCGAAATTTACGATACAAACCAATTCGAAAGTAATTCTATGTGCCAGTGCAGTGCCGAAATATGTGTTCAGCATATTGTGAAGAGCATTGACACTGATAACATCTACCTACGTGTCAAAGACATGCTACCGTATTTAAACAATACTTTTTATCAATCCTTGTAAAAGAAAAAACGGATCACCTAGAAGCACCTGGATCCTTAATTCCTACTTATTTTGTTTAATTAATTGTAATTATTTTATTTCTTTTATTTGTAATTATATGAAGTAATAAATACTTGTTTATTCATTGCAATAACGTAGTTTCATTACAGAAGCTGTAAAACTAAATCACCTGTAAGACTCTAAGTATATTTTCATTACTTTAACGTAATTCACCAAATAATATTCATTTGAAAAAATCTGCTAGTCATTAAAGCAAACATTGTGGTATAAATATCACGTAGCAACAATGCTCGTCCATTTGTGAGATCACAGCTGCATTGAGCAGATCAAGTATCTAATTTTTGCTAAGTAATAAAATAATATCAGATACTCGAAACCAAACACACATGTAAAAGACCGAGTTTAATGAATATAAAAATAATCAATTAGAAAGTATGAAATAATATTTGAATGTTGATGTAATGAATGATAGAAATTGTGATTGACTGATTGTCTAGTTCACAAAATATTGATCGATTGACTGATTGTTTACTTGACACAAGTGTAATTGGGGTTCCTGGATCTCTGATCCAGGAACCCCAATTATACACTACTTTACTTATATATAAAACGTCTTAATGTTATATATTTTACACCGTGACGACATATTGGATGAGTCATGGGCTTGATTAGAAAGTTTTTTGTTCTTGTAAGTATATGGAGTAACATACGTTTTATAAACGTTTTAAATTAAACTTTAAACAAAAAGCATCAAACTATGTCGGCTGGTAACTTTCACAGGAGACTGGAGGCATTACCACATTGTATGCAATGCTTGACCTTTACCTAAAGTAGTAGCCAGCCTTTAGGTCACTCAAAGTACCAAACAGATTTTCGTAAATCAATTTGAAAAGAATGTGAATATAATGGTCCGAAAGTAAAACGGCAAATGGCAAAAATAATAAACGAGTCCTCAAGATTTAAACGTCGCTTGAGATTTTCCGCATTCGCAGCGCAGTATTGAAACAATTTGCATCCTACACTAAGACCTACCCAGCTCCTAGTATTTATAATATTTCCTTAACATAACTTTTAAAATTTCAAGCGGGAAAAGATAGTGTTTTAATCAATGTCCATTTTAATAGAAAAGCTCATGTTGGACGTGATGAAAAGCAAAGATGTAGACGCTTAGACCACATATCTATTCCATCTTGATATTATGTAGAACCCCAGAAAAACAGACAGCAAACTTAGGCAGGCAATGCCGCTTTTCTTTTCGAAGGGCAGAGGGCGATAAATGTAAGATGAAGTTACTTCCCGACCTAAATCAATTTCAAAGCTAGAATATGTAGTCACCCACATAAAAACTTCTCAGCGTAGGCACAATGAAGGTATAACCACAACGTTTCCGAGTGTGGCGCATCGTCGTATATCTTGTGGGCCAATGATGGACCAGGCTGGGTGAAATTAAGTTTTGCAATTCCGATGCTAACTCCCTGAAGTACAATTGATAAAAAGCCAGCCGCTATTGACTACGAATCGTTAAGAGCGATGTATAGATTCAGGTCGAGTAGTTATCTCAATTTGAGTGCCGCATAAAAAAAAATAAACAAAAAAATATACTTCCAGTTAAAGCCGACGGATTCATGAAAAAAATATTATAAACGCTTCATAACACCGCCCATTGTATTCACCCTTCTTAGTTGTCAAGTCAAGTTCAAATTTGAATCCGTTATGGTGTACAATAAAGAGTACATCTATCTATATTTTTATTATAAGATTCTTTGATGGCCATTCAACATCGCAATGCGGCCACTTTTCAGGGCAATTTTTCGAACAACAGTTTAAAACTTTCTGGTTTCTATGAATTACTTTTATACTAGCCTCTACTTACACAATTTCTTACTATCAGAGTAAAAACATTGTTGCATATAAATACAAACTTGAGATTAAATCGTCTAAAGTATTATTATTATCAACTGGTAATCTTGGACGAAAAATGTTTATAGTTGCGACGCAAACCGTAAATCCGGAAAAGAAAAACTGATATAGATAAGTAAGCAAAAATATGCGCAACGCGTAACTCGGCATAATATTAGGACGCGACAGTTTTTTGTGACAGACTGAATAGATAGAATTAATAGTTTAAACAACGGGTTGTAGGTACCATTTATACTAATATTATAAAGATTTGTACTTTTGAATGTTTGTAACGAATAAACTCATAATCTTTCCCACTCTTTTGGGGTAGCTTACCTAAACAGATGCAGCTGAATATTAGTGTTTTACAATTTGAGTGTGAATTTGATCCCATAAACTTCATAAATACTCAAAAAGTATAAGTGATATAATGCCATTTCAGTTTTCAGTGAATTTAATTACACTTTTGGAATCTATAAAATAATCAACAAAATCATCTCACGCGTTTGGTCGCTAGAGTGCTTCAAAAAACAAGAATACATAGTCTGATATATATTATCTGCATTAGCATCATCAATCGGGTAAAAAAGTATATAATATGTTTTCTTAACGTAGTCGCGCACCAAACCAAAAAGCTTTCTGTTAAAAATATGACTCGATGATAAGTTACAATAAATAAAGATCTTATTAAAGCAGTAACAAAAAAATTAGTTTGGTAAGAGAAATAAATCTGATCATCGAAAGCAAATATGTTATTTTTTTATTTATTATATACTTTATTGTACACCTTACAATACACTTAAGGATACAAATAATAAAACTAGTGTATAATGGGCGGTCTTATCGCACAGGGCAATCTCTTACAGACAACCTTTGGATGGACAGAAATTAAAAGAGATAGATTTAGGGCTGTCAGTGTACAACATCATACATAACACTAACCAAACATCATAATATAAAATACATACCACAAAATATATTATATAAATATATACTAATACATATCAAATTCATAATAGAGAAAGGAGGAGAAAAAAATTATAGTGAGAGGTAATGCTCTTTTAGCATTCTTTTGAACGTAGATAATGTTTTAGCACGCCTCACATCTATGGGTTATGCATTCCACAAGCGGGCCGCAATTGTATTGTGAAAGATTTATCGAAGAAAGAAGTGGAATGCATACGGATACATAACTCTAAATTTTCCGATGATCTCAAGGACCTTGAATGTGTGTCATAGAGAAACCGAAAACGATCTTTAAGATAAAACCATGATTTACCTACTAAGCCCGAAAGTCAACGAGGTACCAAAATTCATTAATTTATACAAACATTTCTCTAGTCCCGCATTCACGAGAAGCAAATTTTTGTAACACAATTAAAAAAAGTATCCCTCTTTGAACTTCGGCTCAATTTGAATTTAAATTCTTTTACAAACTTTTAGCCACAAAAATGTTAACTTATAAGGATAAATTCTCGTAGCCATTTTTCTTTTCGGCGTGCAGATAAACATTATCTTAAAGGAAAAATTAAAAACTTAAAAGAATACCTAGTCGGTTAAGTTTTTGATATAGGGATGAGACCATTTCGACTATCTACTAGAAATCACAGTCATGTCTGTTTTATTTTAGCCTATAACATTCTCACTGATGGGTCGTAGGCCTCGTCTGCAAAAGAGGAAATGAGCCGTAGTACACCAGGCTCAGTGCGAGTTGAAAGATGTTACAAAACATTTTCTTTTTTGGTGGATAATCATCTTATGACTCCTTCCGCTTTGGTTGGATCGAAAAAGAGTGTCAGACTTCTACTGAATAAAAACCCACCCTGTTCTTTCAATTGCCCTTACATTCCGAGACCGCGGTATCTCTGAAGAACATTCTTGCAACACCGGTAAGAAATCAAGAATACCTCACCTGCCTGACAGGTGACTGCATCCTATTACCCCTTAGCCCCCCCATGGTGAACCAGGGCTAGGCGAGAGAGTTCTCCGCCGGCGATCGCCTCCAAGAAGACACGGCGGTGCTCCGCCTAAGCGGGTCACATCTCCACCGTATCCTCCGGGTGGCCTTCATAATGGTGACATCTGGACTTTCCTCCGGCTTCGAATCTATGACTCTTCCCGCTCTAGGTGGAGTGGAAGGGAGTATTCTGATACTCCCTTCCACTTTTATTGCCTAAAAACCCATCCTATTCCTTGAGCTGCCCTTAAGTTCCCGAGATACCGTGACCCCGAAACGTTAAGGCATTTCGGGACTACGGTATCTCGTTAGAACATTCCCGCAATCCCGGTCGAATCCACTACCATACAATACAACCCGTAAGTTAAGCCCGTTACCACTGAGCCACCACTGCTCAGTTGTTCCTCCGATACGTCTGTATAGGTATAAGTAGATATATTTTTGAAGTATGCTCCCGTTTGAATTTTCGACTTTTGCGCGGACAAAATTGCTAGCAAAATTCCTTTCAAATAATTTCAATGCTTTAAAGTCCAAGCCACAACTCGACGGCTTGATCTAAATTTATTCTAAAACCACATCAGGATAGCTGTGATGCTTTTGTTCGTTTAGCTGAATTCTCTGATTCGTAGTAGGAAATGTGGCGAGAACCGCTTCACATAGGGTGATTATATTATTTCAGGGGCAGGGAGCACAGTTTAATGGTTCTGTAAGTCTAAACAAAATAATGAGATTCTCGTTTGTTCGTCTGTCATAGTCAATTTACTTCTTATTAAATAAATAAACCTGAATTAATTTTAATAACTATATCTATACTAATATTATAAAGCGGAAAAGTTTGTTTGTTTGTTTGCTTGAACGCGCTAATCTTCGAAAGTACTGGGTGGATTTGGATGCAATTTGGTATGGAAGTAGCTTGAAGCTTGAGGAAGGTTATAGGCTACTTTTTACGCGACTGCAAAAAAGGAGTAATGTTTTTATCGTGATAGAATCCACGGGAGCGAAGCCCCGCGTGATTACTAGTGTTAGTATAAAATCTGACACTATACGGATAAGCAAAGTAAATAGTATGCTAATAAATATCTATCTATTCTTTTAAATGACGACATCTCTTTTGCAACAAGATAAAAAAAACTGACAGACAAGATAAAATAAGACTAATGAGTCTAGTGAGTGAGAGGTTGCGGGTTCGAAACCCATTACACTATTGCTGTGCTATTGTTGTTGCAGTGAACCTACTAATAATACAAGCACATTTACCTTAGTTGGGGATGTAAATTCTACCTACATTGTTTATTCTCTTAAAAGTGGTTACAAAAAATAAGTTCACTGTTTTAGCTTATTATAGAAAATGTTCACTTATACATAAGTACTTTGCTCAAGCTTAAATTAAACAGCTGCTGACGTTAGCGGGGCTTACATTTTGACAGAACCCAATCTAAAATCATTTTTATTAAACTTGAAACATATCACTATCACCAGTTCTCGTTTTTACCACACGCATTCATTCTAAAAATATCCAACGATCCGTGTAAAAAACTAACTAAACTTAAAAAATATACTAAAACTGTTACCAAAAGAACCTTCAACGATCCATAAATAATCCTATGAGAGTTCCGTACATTTTTCGTGCGTCCAATTTCGAGCGTTCAATTTGGTTAGCTCAACGTCTCTATCAGAACGGAATAGGGTACATAATCCTTTGCCTACTGTATCAATATTGTAACCAATGGATTCAGTGATCGGGTTATGTTATATTGCATTGGCAATTTCTTGTGTGGGAAAACCTGAGTCGTGAAGTTTCCCAGTAAGGGTTCGGTTATATGTTATGGGAAGCATTTATAAGGAAATCTTTGAACGGAATAAATCTTTTGAAGGTTGGGAAGGGCGGAAGTCTACGTCTGAAAACAAAACGTATAAACGGCATGAGGGACAACGTGACATTGTCAAAAAAAAACTATATTCATAATTTAAAGAAAAGATGAGTGTTAGCGACGCGCTCACTAGTTAGTTATATATATAGTAAGTAAGTAAACACAATGCTTATAGCTACCTACTGGTAGCTATAAGCATTGTGTTTACTTAAATAGCTATAGGCTAATTAGATAGTTTTTAAGAAGTGCGGAGCCGTGACTTGCGTGTCACATAGGCCCCCCGCCAGTCTGCCACCAAACGCGAGCTCACGCGCACGGCCGAATTTTGTTAATTGCGCAGAGCCATCTTGTAATTTTTTCGCTTACAATAAATTTAGTTGATAAGTTCCGCGATTTTATTTAAACACCGCCAGCACCACCTCTGCAGTATCCCAAGATCTACAGAGTGGTACTTCGAGCCAGATCTGATGTTCCACACACCCGGAGTTAGGACGCGATGAGCAAAAATGCTACAGGAACAAAGGGATTTGCTGGCACAAAGAAAAATGGCGGATAGTGTTCAAGTGAATCAAGAGACTACCAGAGTACCACATCGGTTATTTTCCGAGGCACCAGGTACCAGCATAAAGTCTGAACTACTACCCCACGTTCTAAAACCAGTAAAATCTATTAAATCGTGCACCAGTAAATGTTCTCAAATGTCTTCGAGTACGTCTCAAAAATCTAAGGAAGCGAAGAAAAAGCAGTTGCTGCTAGAAGCTGCTCAACAAAAGGCTAAAATTCAAATGGAGCTCATCGATAGGACCCTGGATGCCCAATTGGCAGCACTCAGCGACGAGGAAGAACCACATGTATACAGTTCACAAGTCGATGGAAACGAGCTTCCTCGAAGCGAACTAGAGGATTGGGTAGCCCACCAGAGTAGCCACAAAGAACCCCTAATGGAACAGCAAGCCCCCGAGAAAGGAATGCAAACGGGTGAGCTGAATAAGCAAGTACCACCATGTCCGCCATTACGCGTGGCCGGCCCGCTGCCCGGCGCAGTGCCGCCGCCACCCGACGACGCCATGACTGTGCTAAACACAACGGTTCAAATGTTGGCTAGTACCCTGAAAGATATTTCACTTAATTGTGCAAACAAAAACGTGTCTCAAGATAGTTTGCTCAGCCGTATGAGCACACCTAAGGATTTACCTGAGTTTTCAGGTGATCAATTGGATTGGCTACAATTTAAACAAGCATACGAAGAGTCAACGGCTTTATGTAAATTTACGCCTAAAGAGAATCTGTGGAGGCTTCGTAAATGTTTAAGAGGACAAGCGAAGGATGCAGTAAGCGCATTGTTTATTAGCGCCACGTCGTCCGAAAAAGTCATGAAGACATTGGAGCTACGATTTGGTAACCGTGACTGCATAATTTCTAGATTATTTCAAGAAATTAAAAAGCTCCAGCCCCTCCCAGCAGAATATCATAAGGACATCGTTCCGTTTACCGTGAAAGTACAAAATGTCGTGGAAGCAGTACGTGCAGTCGGACGTGAGGAGTACCTTCAAGGTGTAAATATTACATCAATCATTCTATCTAAACTACCTGCAGTGCTCATATCTAAGTGGTCTGATTATAGCTACAAAATAATCACCGAAGGAAAATTACCCAGGTTAGTGATACTCTCAGATTTTTTAAACGAGGAGGCTGTGAAGATTTCGACTACTGCTAGCATCTTTACTACCGTGCGGAACGATTACGGTTCTAAAAGTAAATCTAGCATGTCTCCACGCACACACACCGTGTTAGTACAAGATGAACGTAACGCTAATTGTTTGTTTTGCCGCACCGCAGCTGTACATAAACTCACCGATTGCAAACAATTTAAGAAAGCACTACGTAAAGTACGATGGCAATATGTGAAGAAGCACGGATTATGCTACAAATGTTTAATATCAAAACACGATCGTACAACTTGTGAAGCACCTGTGTGTGGGAAAGACGGCTGCAATGAAGCACATCATCAGCTCCTGCATTATACTACGAGTACGCAACGCGACCGCGCCAGCTGTGATAACGACAATAGTTCATCGGCTACAACTCCTGCGAGCGTGTCCGCGGTTACTTCAGAGACAATAACGCATATTAACGCGAGTCAGCATAAAGTGTTGTTAAAAGTGTTACCTATACGTGTGTATGGACCTAACGGTATTGTAAACGCCACCGCGCTGCTCGATGACGGATCGAGTGTGTCGCTGATCAGTGCAGGCCTCGCTAAGCGCGTCGGGTTAAGCGGCCGTAGTGAGACGTTAACAGTGCGCGGCGCATGGAGTGATAACGAACTGGTTTGTGACTCATTAGTAATGAATGTAAACATTGCGGGCACTAATGATGATAGGTTATTTAAAATAAGAATGCGTTGTGTTAAAGAGTTATGTTTGCCGACCCAATGTTTATCGTATGTAGATTGTAATAATTATTCTCACCTAATGTCTATTAAGAATAAATTATGTACCACTGATTCAAAGCCTGAGCTATTAATAGGTCAAGATAATTACCAGCTATTAGTACCTTTGCAAATTAGATTAGGAAAAGTAAATGAGCCGTCCGCTACGCTTACCCCCCTCGGTTGGTGCGCACACGGCAGGGTGCGTGTGCCGCAGAGCGCCGCGCGCGCCTGCGCAGCTGACCTGCACACCTGCAGCGCTGAAACTACGCTGACCATCACGGAGAATGAGGAGGTAAGTGTCATTTCGCAGGATGATACCTTGTTGCAAGAGATCCATGATGAGGTCCGGCGGTCGTTTGCCTTAGACGCCCTGGGTGTGTCTGGAAAGCCGCGCCAGAATGTTGACGATGAGCGCGCCATCGCACAGCTGGAGCGATCCGCGGTGCTTGTTAACGGACGCTGGCATATTGGCTTACCTTGGAAGGATTCAGATCGCAGGATGCCGGACTCCTACCCTAATGCACTGAAACGGATGAAAGGTATTGAAAGGAAAATGGAAAGGGATACAGGTTTTGCTAACAGGTACAGGGAACGAGTTAATCATTTGCTGGAAAATGATTATGCTCGTGAACTGATGGTAACTGACGTCACATCAAATACGTGGTACTTACCACACTTTGGGGTTGACTACCCCAACAAGAGCAAGCTTCGGCTGGTCTTCGACGCTGCAGGTAAGGTAAATGGTTCCTGTCTTAACGACTATTTACTCACTGGACCCGATCTGCTGTCATCACTGCTTGGTATTATGCTGCGCTTCAGGGAAAATAAAATCGCAGTAACAGGTGACATAAAGGACATGTTTTTAAGGGTCAAGGTTCATGCCGAAGATCAGCACGCTTTAAGGTTTCTGTGGAGGAACAGCCCTGCGGAGAGTATCAAAACGTATGTTATGACTTCTTTGATTTTCGGAGCTAACTGTTCACCGTTCGTTGCGCAATTCATAGAAAATAAGAATGCGCAACAATATGAGTCATCGTCGCCGGCCGCGGTCAATGCGATCTGCCACTCACATTATATGGACGACTATATAGATAGTCTGCCCGACGAAAACACTGCGATTGAGATGGTAAGGCAAATAAGTCTTATTCACAAGAGTGGAGGTTTTGAAATTAGAAACTGGACTAGTAACAGTGTGGCGGTTCTGGACAGCGTACCTAGGGAGACATTGGGACCGGGGGCAGTAAAATTTAAAGTTGGTCAACAGTATCAGGGTGAGCGAACGTTAGGCATGATTTGGTTTCCTGAAGAAGACAAGCTTGGCTTTGATGTGTCACTGAAGCGCATCCCGAGAAATATTCTTCAGGGCATTGACCGACCCACGAAGCGACTAATGTTAAGGGTAATTATGTCAATCTTTGACGTCTTAGGTTTTCTTGCCCCTTTCACTATTCAGGGGAAAATCATGTTGCAAGATACCTGGCGTCTAAATATTGGATGGGACGATTATGTACCTGACAGTATTTACGACAGGTGGAAGACATGGATTGACCTACTTAATGACATAAACAACATTCGCATTCCTAGGTACCACGCGATGGCCGCATGCAATCAAAGCGAGATAGCAGTCCCCTCTCCTGCGTCAACACCGACGCCGCCGTCCCCCGCCGCGGCCACCCCGCTTGCATCTGGCAGGGCTACGCAGCCTTCTACTACGGGCTACGATCTCGTAGCGGTAGCTAGCAGTGCTACGAGCACAGGTGCAAGCGAGCGCTCATTCAAGTCGCACAAAGTTAATATCAATAATATTAGCGTGCCGTCAGATTCGGCTACGCGACTTGCTACGAGCGGCTACGAAAACGTAGCGGCCACTAGCAGTGCTACGGACGCGAGTGAGCCAGGTTATGCAAACCTACAATTGCACATATTTAGCGACGCATCTACCAAAGCGTTATGTTCAGTAGCGTATTTTCGTTGGGAGACAAGTGGTAAAGTATATTTATCTTTTATCGCAAGCAAATGCAGGGTGGTACCTGTGAAACCGATGACGGTACCTAGGTACGAACTTCAAGCTGCGTTGTTGGCTGCAAGGTTAGCCAACACTATTGGGAAGGAACACAGATATTTCCTGTGCGTCGGTACTTTTGGTGTGACTCCACTACGGTTCTGCATTGGATTCGGAATAATACCCGAACTTATAAAACGTACGAAGCAAACCGTCTCGGGGAGATCGATGAATTGACGCGCATTGACGAATGGAGATATGTTCCTACAAAGCTTAACGTGGCCGATTTGGCTACAAGGGAAACCTTTGAGCCCACTTTGTATTCCGAGTGGCTCACTGGTCCAAGTTTCCTGTATCATCATGATACAGCATGGCCAAAAGATGTTATCCAACCGGACCAGAACCAACTGTGCGTGGAACTTACAGCCATTGTACAAGTAGTCCCTGAAAACTCACCGGTACCAGATCCGTTACGATTTTCTTCTTGGCTTCGCCTTCTAAGAGCTACAGCCACCGTTTTAAAAGTCGTTGACAAGTTTAAAGGTTTACCTGTCAGTGATTACACTGTCGATATGATGGAGCGTGCAGAGCGGCTGCTGTTGAAAAATGCACAGGCAGAGTCGTTTGCTGAGGATTTGGCATCTGTAAAAAAAGGTAAGGCCATGGGGAAAAATAGTCGGTTACTCACCCTCTCACCGTTTTTAGATGAACATGGCTTGCTTCGCGTGGGCGGTCGAATCGATGCTGCTGCAAATATCTCCATGGAGGTAAAGAGACCTATTATA
The DNA here is from genome assembly GCA_943138885.2 of Tholera decimalis. NCBI lineage: Eukaryota > Metazoa > Arthropoda > Insecta > Lepidoptera > Noctuidae > Tholera > Tholera decimalis. Next base: position 17,851,719 of record OW964573.2, on the reverse strand, counting down.
TTGGATGGGAAGCACCATGTAGCTAGGCTTATTGTTCGACACTACCACATTAAGGCGGCTCATGGCAATCAAGAAACAGTAGTGAATCAACTGAGGGAAAAATACTGGTTAGTAAGACTTAGACCTACCGTGAGGACTGTGGTGTCGCAATGTATGGTGTGCCGAATCAATAAGTGTAAGCCGCAGGTTCCCCGCATGGGTGACTTACCCCCGGCGCGAGTGGCTCATCATCAGCGACCCTTCTCGTACTGCGGTTTGGACGTGTTCGGACCGATGGAGGTCACAGTTGGTAGACGCAGGGAAAAGAGGTACGGTGTCCTTTTCACGTGCTTAACATTGCGTGCAATCCACATTGAGAACGTTGCCACCCTTACGACAAATTCACTAATCATGGCACTCCGTAGAATGGCAGCGAGACGTGGCTGGCCGCGTCACTTGTACTCAGACAACGGCACTAATTTAAGAGGCGCTGACAAGGAACTTCAACGTTCCATGCAGGACCTTGACCAGGAACAACTTAAAAATATAGTTGTCAACAATGGGATGGACTGGACTTTCATCCCTCCCGCTAGTCCCCATTGGGGTGGGGCATGGGAGCGGATGATACGCAGTGTCAAGACATCACTCAAGGTAATCTTAGCCGAACGTGCACCGAAGGACGAAGTTTTAAACACATTACTAGCTGAAGTAGAAAACATAGTGAATAGTCGTCCCTTGATGCACGTATCGGTCGAACCCGATGGAGTGGAATCCCTCACTCCTAACCATTTTCTTCTAGGTACGTCGTCCAGCTTACCTGTGATCGGAGCGTTTGACGACTCTGACTTGTATGTCCGCAAGCATTGGCGTACAAGTCAAAGGTTAGCGGACATGTTTTGGCACAGGTGGGTAAAGGAGGTTTTACCTGACCTTTTGCCTAGGAGAAAGTGGCAAGTGGAACAGAAGCCGCTGCAGGTTGGTGACCTCGTCCTAGTTGTGGACCCGAATTTCCCCCGCAACTCGTGGCCAAAGGGACTGATAACGGAAGTGTTTCCCGGTAAGGATGGTCGTATCAGGTTGGTGGAGGTGAAGGTCGGGTCGAAAACATGGCGTCGATCAGCGGCACGCGTCGCTCCTATATCACTTAGTGAAGAGTGCTGTGCCAGCACTGGGGTGGGGAGTGTTAGCGACGCGCTCACTAGTTAGTTATATATAAAGTAAGTAAGTAAACACAATGCTTATAGCTACCTACTGGTAGCTATAAGCATTGTGTTTACTTAAATAGCTATAGGCTAATTAGATAGTTTTTAAGAAGTGCGGAGCCGTGACTTGCGTGTCACATAGGCCCCCCGCCAGTCTGCCACCAAACGCGAGCTCACGCGCACGGCCGAATTTTGTTAATTGCGCAGAGCCATCTTGTAATTTTTTCGCTAACAATAAATTGAGTTCATAAGTTCCGCGATTTTATTTAAACACCGCCAGCACCACCTCTGCAGTATCCCAAGACCTACAATGAGATTTCCATTCTATGGAGTCTTTTATATTATCTATATATTTACGAAAAACTTTGTACACCTTTTTACGATAACTACGCAGAAAAAGTTTTTAGAAAAAAGAAAAGGAGTGCTGAACTAGCATTTTTCATTACAAACTGTGTTTAAACTAAATGAATGCAGCCTACTCCTTCAAACTAAAATAACTTATGTTTGGATCATTAATAGAGGTTCTTTTGTCTTCAACTTTTTGTTAATGATTATAATAGACTAGTACTCACGCGGGGCTTCGCTCCCGTGGATTCTATCACGGTAAAAACATAACTCTCCTTTTTTGCAGTTGCGCAAAAAGTAGCCTATAACCTTCCTCAAGCTTCAAGCTACGTCCATACCAAATTGCATCCAAATCCACCCAGTACTTTCGAAGATTAGCGCGTTCAAGCAAACAAACAAACTTTTCCGCTTTATAATATTAGTATAGATAAAGATATGTATGAGCATGTTCTTCTAAGATAATCGATACTCCCTATATAATGTGTAATTTAAAGGGTATATACATACCAAGTGCATGGCTTCTTTGAATGATAACAAACGATATGGTAAGTGTTTTGTAATCCTAAGTTTACGTGTGTAGAACTTATTACAAATACCAATACACTGATACCAGAGACCGAATTTTTCAAATTAAGAAGAACGAGGAGAATTATCGTGTTATTGGCAAGTGACGTGGAAAGTTATTGACCCTCGTAGTGCTGTGACACGCTTGTTATGATTAGTATTCAAGAAATATATGAAACCGATAATTTGGTATCAATTCTTTGAGTCAGTTATTTTGAGCTGAAACTGTGCATAGAGACTCCATACCGGATATTGTCTTCAGCCCTTTTGGATAGATATGGGGTTTCCGTTACACATTGTATATTACAAATAAAATACTCGTAATCATCACGTCTACGATGGTTGGCTAGATAATTTAATTTGCCGTACATAGTATTATCAATAATAAGCGTCAATAGCCTCATGGATAAGGTGTCGGGCTTGTGATCGAGAGATTGGGGTTTCGAACCCCACCCATTACCTACACTACAGGCGCGTGCATAGTATTATGACAGGGCATGCGGCGGAGTAAAAACACACAAAAACTTCTTCTTTTATAGATTTTTAGCATAGCCACAGCCACGCATCGCCACCATGCTACGATGCGTGGCTGTGGCTATGCTAAAAATCTATAAAAGAAGAACTTTTTGTGTGTTTTTACTCCGCCGCATGCCCTGTCATAATCCTATGCACGCCCCTGGTACACTATTACCGTGAACCTACTCCAGACACAAGCATATTTAGCTTAACTGGAGGGGTTAAGAAGATTGCTAGTAATTGCTAGTATCTGTATATTGAATGTATTTACAAAAAAAATATATTGATAAGAGTTATTTATTTATTAAAAAAATAGAGTTAATAAGTGATTGGGAAATAATTTAAAAAACGTCTGTCTGGTTATCTGTTTGTCTGTTTGTACAAGCTGATCTCCGGAACTACTGGACGGGATTTGAAACAAACGTTTTTTGTTACTTCGCTATTAAATTTGATAAACATACAATTTATAATTGTATTCGGAAACTGGAACATCTGGCAGGCAGAAGCTAATAGATAATAAAGCTTGTTTGATGTTTGTGACAATGCAACGCAGTGATTGCGATGGGAGCGGTATATTTTATGCTAACATGTTTGACACAACTACCTTGAAAAATATAAGAAAACTGTAAATCAACAACATATTTATTTGCTAGAAGTCACGTGGACTAATCTTAATCTCCTTTTGCAATCGAAAAAAAATATTACATTCCTCCTATTACCTTCCTCAAGCTTCAAGCTACTTCCATACCATATTTCATCCAAATCCACTCAGTACTTTCGAAGATTAGAGCATTTAAACAAACAAACTTTTCAACTTTATAATGTAAGTAGATAAATACAGTATGTTAACTAACAGAGGGCGTTCCCGTTAATCCGCAATAGTATAGCATCCATACATGCTAAAAAAATATTACCATTCGAAAACAAAATGTTTTCATTTTTTTAATATTAAAATATTCACTAAAAATGTAAAATTGATACGTAAAAGAAACACTCTGTACACGCGTACTTGAAGGACGGCAACGTCGCAATTTATTTATGAATGCGTACGCGTGTACAGAGTGTTCCTTTTACGTATCAATTTTACAATTTTCTTCTGCGCGAGCCCAGTACGGGTTGACCGATTACGTATATCTTCAGATTTTTCAGTCGTAAAACCGTATTTAGAGCACTACCGAATCATAAAATTCACCCACACTAACTTGAACCGGGTACAAAAATATCTTCAAATCTTTATCAATATTCAACAAACATATACCCACAGCGAAACTCGCAATAAATCTCTAGAGAAGATTTATTTCGCCGCAAAGGGTACACGAAACGTTAGCGTTTTATCTGATACAAACGCAAAATTATATTTGCTAACGTAGGAGCAAATTTTAATGCATTCTGGGTTTATAAGAAGGGATGGGAACGAATTTTGTTAGTTTTTCTTTTTTTGGGAAAAATTTAACGTGATTTATTTTATAGAAAAATAATACATTTGTAATGCATGTTGTCTTGTGAATAGGTGACCATCATAACATATTGAAATTCGTCCGTGCCCCGGAAATAAGTTAAACCGTTGATCCCGGATTAACCCAGTAACTGGGTAAAACGGTACCTTTTGGCGAGATTGATATCGAAATTTTGGCTTCTAATTAAGCATAACTACGATCAATCATGTTGCTTTAACAGGGAAAGAGGAGTCTCGGTTTATTATTATTATTATGGACGTGGTGAGGAACGAACTCGAACACGATAATGCTATCTTGTTTGGGTGAGAAATTTCATCTTCAGACAAGTTTGGAAAAGACTTAACCTAAATAAGGTTAAGTCTTTTCCAAAATATGTTGCGTTCGGATTTCAGTTTAACCAGATGCAACTGAACTCTAGTGTTTTACATAGAGCGACTGTTTATCTGGTATCTATAACCCGTTAGCTGGGTAACACAATACCCCTGGGCAAGACTAGACCACTTTAGTAAGTATCAAGTTTAATCTTATTAGAATAATAAGTAGTGGTATATTGTTACCATTCCAATAAGGTTAAACATACATCAACCTCTTCGTTTATATCAATCAACAGAGCCAGTCAATGAAAGGATTCTAAAATTAATATTAGATGCCAAATGTAAGGAGAAAATTAAAAAAGAGGTTAGGTGGAATAGGTATAGTGATACCTATTCCACCGAACCTCTTTTTTAATTTATATTTAGATTATAACTTCGTCTAGATACTGAGGTAATTACGGTCCCTCTCGATCACACACCGGTAGTAGAACCTAAAATGATAAATGTCCCCGCTTATCTCCGTTTTCAGAGCATTACACACATCCAGAATTTATTAACCACGGTTGGGTTTTGTCTCATAATTTTTTTGGCAATTTTTCTTGTTTATCTACGTGGTATGGTCTTTATGGCATCAGCATTATGGTGTAAGGTCGTGTATTAAATTAACGATAATTACTCCCATGGAAGGCCGTACAGATGATCCGTTTTTCGGAATTTTGGGACTGGGTAAACATACGAGCAGTGCCTTGAAGTGCACGTTAAACCACACGCTTCATTTGTCATTTATAGATTTCAAACAGTCACTAAGGGGTTAAGGAAGGTGGCTTGTTTTAAGAGAACTAGCAATTAACTTTGATGAGAACTGGTAATTCACATTAGTAGCGATCCTGTTAAGCCCTTAAAATTCAACTAAGCTAAATATCCTTATGAGTGAAGTATGTTCATGGAAACAGTGTAATGAGTAAGGTTTTAACCCGCGACCTAATCACCAGTCTAAAATAATTGGGTACTAAGGCACTAAGAATGAATCCATAAATATCTTAGTAAATTACGGCACTGAGAATGAAATCAAAGGAAACGAGATGATGATGGTGGCAAGATATTCCTCTCTGAACAAGAAACTCAATTCATTACAAACGTTTTACTTTGAAAGTGATTAGTATAAATAATTTATAATACATGAAAAGAAACCAAAAAGAAAAAAAAAGGTGTACGTATCTCGGCGATGCCTCAAAGACTTTAATTAAAATTAATTATTTAATTCAATTTAATTATTTAATTTAATTTAAATTTAAAGGCTGTCTCCGAATGGGGTGATGCCAACTTGGTCAAGTTTAATGCAGCTAATACCCAGGCGTGTCCTTTCTCCGCAAACAGGAGCCAATTCGAAGCGGCTCTTACTTTCCGAGGTGTAACCGTGCCGATAACCGATCATATTGAGCTTCTGGGGGTAACATTAACTTCTACCCTCAATTTTGGCCCGTTTATCGAAGCTAAGGCTCAACTAGCATCAAAAAAGTTGGGAATCCTAGCAAAGGTGAGACGGTACTTCACACCCGAACAGCTGCTCAATCTCTATCAAGCCCAGGTTCGGTCGTGTATGGAGTACTGCTCTTTTCTCTTATCTTTGGGAAGGATCTACCATGTACCAACTGGACGCGCTTGAATCTATTGAGAAATGGGCTAAAAGACTCATTGGCAACGATACCCTGGTCGAATCAAAGCTTGAAGCTTGAAGCTTGAATGCCTTGAACATCGACGACGAGTTGCTGGTCTATCGGTTTTCTATCGGTTACATTTCAGGGAATTACACAATCTAATTCCGTCAAGCCCGTTCCATCATCGGACTACAAGACAAACGGCGATGCGTCATCGTTACATGGTGGACATCCCACCTATACGCACTAAACGTTTTGGGAATACCTTCATTGTGCGTACGGCTAAGGAGTGGAATTCCCTGCCGGAGTCTGTGTTTCCCGATAGCTATAATCTAGGGGTCTTTAAATCAAGAGTCAATAGGTTACTTTTAGGCAAGCGTGCTCCATCTTCCACCACATCATCACTTACTATCAGGTGAGACGGTGGTCAAACGCGAACATACTGACAAAAAAAAAATCGTTTCCGAAATTACTTAAATTGCTACTCAATGAAACCATCGAACGCAAAAGGAAAGAGGTGTTCACATAATGGAAATGTATACTATATAAAGCATGTATAAAGGATGACATCATTGTCATTCTTAGTAATTTTATAAATAATGCTTTGGTAATCTTACCAGAAATAGTCATTTATAGTATAGTTTGTATAGTATAAATTTTATTGGCCAAGATTGAAAGGTAAATAAATAAAGGTCTGACTTGAATAAAGTATTGAATAATTTAAAAAAAATGCTCAGTTAGCCAACTTGTTTGTTGTTATGAATAATTTCCAGTGAAATTTGAAACAGGAAGCGTAGCAGATGTTTCTAAACAAATCAACGCCACGGATTTGGTATCATGCTCATATGAAATTTCACGCCATGATGAAGAATCAAATATTCAGGAAAGATTTGCCCGCTCCAAGATACAGATGGTGCCATCGTAGTGATGGAGTGCACATGTGTCGATATTTTGAGGTTTCGATATCGATAATTGATATTTTATTTGAAATAGGGAATTCTTTTTTCGTTACCGCTTAAAGTATTATCAATTACAATATTGCCAATTAAGCTATTGCCGTGAACCCACAGACGCAAACATTTAGCTTAGTTGGAGGATTAACAAGATTGCTAGTAATGTGAATTCAACCCAAACTGCTAATTCTCTTTAAAAAAAAACATGAATTTGTATGAAGTGAATTGGACATTTTATCTCACTAGTATGTTCTTGTAATAAAAAAAACATTTAAAAGGCTTGTAATATTTATTAATATAACATACAAACGAATGTTTAAACAAGGTCAAACATTACAGAACGTCGGTGGAGGGTAACAAACCTGTAATGCTTCTATTATTGTGATTACTAATCCAAGTCAGGTTCGTAGCAAATTGCAAACTTCACTTTTAGTATTTCATCTATGTTTGTACTGGCTCATAAAACACATTAACCATTTCAAAAGTTTCTAGCTATTGCTTTAGACAAAACGAAATAATAATTTGAACCCCAGACAATTACCTTAAAATCCTCCAGGGATACACAAAATTAACTAAATATATAATGTCCATAAAACTTTCTGTGCACGTTATCTATTAATTAGTTGGAAATACTTCAAAGCTTTAATTAATACAAAGTTTATCGCTCCGAACTATGCTGTTAACTTAAATTGATAAAGTTATAGAAAATATTATTAAGTATTGTGAGTGCTATATTTTATTGTGTATTGTGATTCAGACAAACTGTTCTAAAATAATAATAAAAAAAAAACAAAATATACAACCCCTTTGATGAGTTCAATCTATGAATTTTTCATACGCCTCGTAATAAAGTAAAACTATCCAAATGTTAACATGTTTCATTAAAAAAACTTTTTTGCAAAAAATAAAACCGACTTCCATATCAAAACACTACAAAGCCAAAAATAATTTTAATTTCGGTAGTCGGTGTTATTGGTTTTGTATTTTCTTTTTTTTTCACACCGCCTTCCGAAATTAAAATTATTTTTGGCTTTGTAGTGTTTTGATATGGAAGTCGGTTTTATTTTTTGCAAAAAAGATTTTATTTTCGTGCTTTTTAGTGGGTCAGTGAATTTTCCAAATCGGTTCGTAAATGACGGAGTTATGCGCGAACAAAAAACGCAATGCAGCGTAAACGAAAAGATCATCAACGTAAACATTTTTTTAGACTTTTGTTGATTTTTCAGAAACGGCTTGTCCGATTTCGATAAAATATTCATGGGACCATTTGGGAAGTATACCCTTTCTAACAAGATCAGAATTTTTCAAATCGGTTGGCAAACGACGGAGTTATGCGTGGACAAACATAAAAAAAAAAAAAAAAATACAAACATCCGAATTGAGAACCTCCTCCTTTTTTAGAAGTCGGTTAAAAAATAATTATCGATGTGGCAATGAGCATCTCTATTTATAAATTTATTTATTCATTTTATGAATATGCATAAAAATTATTTGCATGTAATCTAAGGAAAGTATGACTTGTGTTGTATAAAAAAACAAAGTCCGGAAAAAAGTATACTAACACGGAGTAGTTAATTTAAATCATCAGTCTTACTAAGTCTTACCATATGCTTCTGAGTACTAGTATTTACATAGAGCGACTGCCTATCTGATCTCCATAACCCAGTATCTGGGTAACACGATACCCCTTTGCAAGAGACATGTCACATTTTCTGGCTACTCGTAACGACTGTCAAAAATGTACTAATGAAAGCCGGGACCAACGGCTTAGGTACGATTCAGACCAAGCGGCTCGCATCGGGCCGGACCGGGCGGCATGTTACAATGCGGTATAGAAAATTGAAATGTATCAACAGTAATTACAGTTCATATTTGTACGCAACTTACGCATAGTTACCTCCGTCGGCATCCCGCGACGCGTCGCGACGTGTCGCAGAATGCATTCAGCTGTCGCGACGGCCGACCAGCCCCGACCGGCACCGAAAGGCGCCGTCGGCATCCAATCGGCTGCCGTCGGGTCCTTTCGGAGCCGGTTGGCCGTGCGTCGTGGAATTCCTTCTTTTTATTTTCTTCACTGCCTCTAATGCAAGGGCTAGCAAAACTACATCCCACTCCACCATATTTTAAATAAAATTTCACTTTACGTCTACGCGACGCAATGTGAGCAGCACTTCTGGGCGCTTGTTGGAGTGCGTACGGATTCCAGCGGACGCTGTCGGCTGCCGCGGTACGCGTACAGTTACCGCGGCAGCCGTACGCATGCCGCGGTAGCGGTACGGCTCCGACGGACGCATTCGGCTGCGGCGGCACGCGTACGGCTCCGTTCCAATGCGGCGCGACGTGAGCCGGTTGGTCTGAATCGTACCTTAGCGTGCTTAACGAGGCACGAAGAAATCTCGTTATGTTAAGATTATATCTACGAACCAACCTCAGCGAGCGTTGCTTAACCGTGAACAATGACCCGTGGAGCTGTTATTATTTAGCAAGCTCCTCGTAGAATATTGATGAATGAATGAATTTTTGCTCACTAAAACCATTCGACACACAATGTATTATACATACCAGAGATACATATATTTCTCAGTATATCTAAAAGTAATCTTCTATCTCTTTTCGGTAGCCTTTCTTCAAAGGCCTATCACACAAACGCCATGCATTTTTTTTTTCGGTGCAAAATGTATCTGATGCTTACATATTATTTTATCAACCGACGACCAAAAGAGGAGGTTATCAATTCGACGCGTATATATATATATATATATATATTTTTTTTTTATTTATGATCACCGAGTACTCGAAGACGGCTGAACCGATTTAGAAAATTCTTTTTTTGTTTGATAGGGTATACTTCGAAATTGGTACCATTTGTCACCAAGTCAGGATCTGATGATGGGATCCTGGAGAAATCGAGGGAACTCTTCAAATATTATAGGCACACCTATGGCGTTTTGGGTATTTCTTATAGTAACTTGTGCAAATGCTCTCAAAAAGTACCATTTCGGGAAGTGGAACTGATGATGAAGACCACAGATGGCCGCCGAACCTACTCAATAATAAGTATTTCGTGGATTGCGATTCGAATACTTGAATATGGATGTTAAGCACTTCATGTTCATCACAACGCTTATGGTGATGTATAGCTGATGGTGAAGTACCAGGAGAACTCCTCAAAAATTAACGGCCCAGCATTGGGAAAAACAATATTTTGTAAAAGGTTATAAGTAGTTGACATTTAGGCTCTTGTAACTAGGTAAATTAAAAATCAACCAACTAAAAACAGTGAAATAAAAACTTTTTACCAAAAAATTAAACCGACTCCCAAAAAACACTGCAAAGTGAAAAATAACTTTAATTTCGGAACTCGGTGCCAAAAACGAAAATACAAAACTAAAGACACCGACTACCGAAATTAAAGTTATTTTTCACTTTGCAGTGTTTTTTGGGAGTCGGTTTAATTTTTTTAGTAAAAAGTTTTTTTTCTAATCGGGTAAGTACTTCAAAATATTTCTTTTTACAACCATATTAAAAAAAAAAAACAAATAAACATAATTATATTTTTATCTTTTGTACGTTAATTAGCAAAATAACTTTAAAACTTATTCATCCGTGCCATAGTGTGAGATTTAATTTAAGGAGTATTGACGGGTCAGGCCGTTACGCTCTCATTCTGGCACGCCCTCGGCCGGCACGTGTCCATTTTTATTTTGTTTTCAGGAAATATCAATAAGTAATGTTTAGAACAAAAATGTTTATGCCATACTTATTTGTTAAGTTTATCCCATAAAAAACAATACTTGTCAAAAAACCAAGTCTCGCAACTTAGTTGTTCTACCGTAAAAAGTAGTGAGATCCATGTAATACCAAGTCGGTTATTAATTTATTCAGTCCCTACTTAAGGGACCTTTTGTCTTAAGTTGTTACGTAATTATCTAACTTAACGACATCTTATAGTGACCATATCAATATTAAAAATCTTTACCGTTTTAAATAAATATATTGACTCGGCCATCGCATGAAAACACAATATATCTCACAAGTAATACATATATAAATTAAATTGTTTATTGCGATTGCCAAGTCAATCTATTTATTTAAAACGGTAAAGATTTTTAATATTGATATGGTCACTATAAGATGTCGTTAGGTTAGATAATTACGTAACATCTTAAGACAGAAGGTCCCTTAAGTAGGGACTGAATAAATTAATAACCGACTTGGTATTACATGGATCTCACAACTTTTTACGGTAGAACAACTAAGTTGCGAGACTTGGTTTTTTGACAAGTATTGGTTTTTATGGGATCTCATTGCTTTTTGTAGAAAGTCCTACTTTTTTCCTTTCCGGTACCTTCTACTTCTTGTATACCAACAACGAATTTTCTTAAAGCCCTCTCTCTGTCTTATGAGCTTTTCTTATTTTTTTAGGTAGCCTTCCTTTTTTTATTTTCCGGTACTACTTCTTGAACTTCAGCTAAAGTTTTTTTCAAAGCCCACTCCCTGTCTCTATGGGTTTTTTTCGGAGGCTTTGATACGCAATATGAATACGCACGTACGTCTTTTGCATTAGTTAGTAATAATTAATGCCGCACTCGTCAAACGTCTCGGTTAAAGTTAATCCATAAGTAAGTAATTATGCAATTTCGGGCAATTTACTCTACTTAATACTCCCCAATACTCTTAATACTTCTTGGTTTTTTATTCCGTTGACCATTTAACTTTTTTGACAAGTATTGTTTTTTATGGGATCTCATTGCTTTTTGTAGAAAGTCCTACTTTTTTCCTTTCCGGTACCTTCTACTTCTTGTATACCAACAACGAATTTTCTTAAAGCCCTCTCTCTGTCTTATGAGCTTTTCTTATTTTTGTAGGTAGCCTTCTTTTTTTTTATTTTCCGGTACTACTTCTTGAACTTCAGCTAAAGTTTTTTTCAAAGCCCACTCCCTGTCTCTATGGGTTTTTTTCGGAGGCTTTGATACGCAATATGAATACGCACGTACGTCTTTTGCATTAGTTAGTAATAATTAATGCCGCACTCGTCAAACGTCTCGGTTAAAGTTAATCCATAAGTAAGTAATTATGCAATTTCGGGCAATTTACTCTACTTAATACTCCCCAATACTCTTAATACTTATTGCTTTTTTATTCCGTTGACCATTTAACAAGTTACCTTTGAGCATAATTATTATATCTAGGTACCTATCTACACTGGAAGACACGGTGGAGCATATGGTCGAGGTGTGCCCTGCATGGGTGGAGCACCGTCGTATCCTCACAGAGGTGATTGGCGGCGGTGACTTCTCGCGCCCTGCTTTGGTTTAGACCATGGTGCGAAGCGAGAGCGAATGGGATGCAGTCACCTCCTGCTGCGAAGCAGTGATGCTAGTGAAGGAGGAGGCCTAACGTGCGAGGGAGAGGCAACTCTCTTCCTCGCGCCCCAGCCGCCGGGGGAGACGCCCCGGGCGTCGTGGATCGCGAGTCGATTTTGGGCCACCGTACACTGATAAATTAACTGCAAATGTAACTTTGTAATCCTATATATGTATATGGGATTACAAAGTTATTTATGCAGTTAATGTATTTAGAAAACTGGAACAAAATTGAAAAATATTATAGTTTTTCCTTGATTCATATACTAAACACTAATTGTATTCTAAATTTGAAGCTTCTATGTCTGCTAGAAGTGCCTTAGACTTTTGATGATCGGTCAGTCAGTGAGTGACAAAATTATCAAAATTAAGGAACTTTGACTCGTTATAATTCTTAAACTACTGGTTCAAATTGAATGAAATTTGAAATATACCGTGTTTATACAATGCCTGTTTGGTTACTGAAAATACAGGCTTCTAGTTTTATCCACAACGAAGTTATAGGGGGTCGAAAATGGCCTGAGTTGCTTCGAGAAAAGAATGGTATGGCCGTGCCGCTTTTTTGCTCGACTTGGCGGGGGCACTGCCGTGCCCCCAGATGTTTTCGTGCGGAATGTTTGAGTAGTTAATAACTTAAATAGTCGCTACTGAGTAAAACATACCACAGTTACTGGTAAAACCAATTTTTTTCTACATCATTTAATTGACACCACGCTTATTTTTTATCAGCCTGCTTAGTCCCACTCGTGGGTTCACTACCGTTAATCGGGAGCCCGTACTTCCTCCTTCCATTTCTGACGGAATTTATTCAGTTCGGCCCCCATTTTCTTCGCCTCCCTGTCATATACTCCTATATTGTTTTATCATCCCAACAGAAATATACACTCTATTTAGCAGTAGATATAATGAAACGTGAAAATAGTACGTTACGTAAAATTTTGTTGAAAACCAACGTCATTTTGAACTGGGCCTGTTGAGTGCAGTTGCGTGGTACACAATATTATTGCTGAAATTTAGAAATAAAGTCCATTTATTTGTTCCTACCTTTTTTTTCATCGAAATGAATCACCCCAGAACTATCGATAAATCATCTAATCCACTGACTTATTCCCGCTCTGAAAACATAAATCAATATTTAGGTTTTATTCAAATTCCGGTTGTAGTACGGACAGTGGACACAACTGCCGGAGTTTTTTCAATTGCAAATTACTGTTGGAATTTTCATCAACTGCAAATGCATTGTGCACGGATGTCTAAGTAAAGGTCTGTGTACAGTGGTTGATAAGTTCCACAGTACTATTTTACGGGGGATTGTAAGCGCTTCGTTTTATTTAGAGACAGAAATAAACAAAACAAAAGTAGGTTTTACTTCTCAGAGAGCTTAAATCTATTTCTGTGGTAAGCGATTTTTATTTTAAGCCCGTTTCCAGGTATATGAAACTTTTTTGGAGGTAATTTGTTTTGTACGTTTAAGTTTGGAATTATAGAAGTAACTACATTTTATTTTCGATATTGTTTTATACCGTATGTGATTCAAGAACGCGCTAAGTTGATTGTGTTTTATTTTATACTTAAGATTATTTGTAACCATTTTTTTTTGCGATTTTTAAGGCTCACCACAATTCTCTGATATACTGTACAGCACCAGATTCGTTATAATCTTTAAAGACGATACAACTTTTTTTTTAAATAGTAGTTTAAACTACTTTAAACTATTTTTAAAGTTTGTCTGGTAAATGAATGAAGTGACAACCGGTTTAATTTGAAAACAAGCTCATACATTTCAATGGCCTACGAATATCAACGCCTCTCATTTTTCAATCAGTTACATTTCAGGGCGTGTATAGGAATTACACATTACGGACCATTAGAGGTGCAATGCGCCACCGGAACATGTAGGATATGCCAAATGCTACGGATGAGGAGAGGAATCTTCTGCCGGAGACTTTACTGTAACCAACGGGTTTCAAAATGCATTATAAATAATATAATCTTCTAGGGAAGCGTATCCGCGATGGCTATCAGTGATGCCATCCATACCACAGAAAAAAAATGGCGAAAATATAGACTATAATAATATGAAAGTCCGACATAGCTTTGAGGATAACGACGCAAGGAAGCAGAAGTGACAAGTATGCTCTGTTGCCAGACGTTATCATCGCTTATCATCAGGTGGGTCTGGCTTGAGCCTAAATAAATAAAATTAAATTGTGTCATCCTGAGATTAAAAAAAACTGTATGGTGATCAAATTACATGATAATAAAACACAAACAAACTCATCGATGTCTTTTTCTTTCTGTTTGTTTGGACAATCTCTGGAATGGGTAAACCGATTTTAAAGAGACTTTTACTAGAAGATAGGGGAGGAGGGATATGGGGCATCATATTTTTTACAAAGAACTAGTAATGTATATACATATACAACGTGTAACGGAAACCCCATATCTATCCAAAAGGGCTGAAGATAACATTTGGTATGGAGTCTCTATGCACAGTTTAAGCACAAATTAACTGACTCAAAGAATTGATACCAAATTATTGGTTTCATATATTTCTTGAATACCAATCATAACAAACGTGTCACAGCAATAACTTTCCACGTCACTTGCCAATAACACGATAATTCTTTTCGTTCTTCTTAATTTGAAAAATTCGGTCTCTGGTATCAGTGTATTGGAATTTGTAATAAGCTCTACACACGTAGACTTGGATTACAAAACCCTTGCCATATCGTTTGTTATCATCCAAAGAAGCCATGCACTTGGTATGTATATACCCTTTAAAGTACACGTTGTATAACATAGTGGGTAGAATTCACAATACAAGCAATCTTGTTAACTCCTCCAACTAATCTAAATATGCTTGTGTCTAGAGTGGAGTTCGAATCCACGACTTCTCTTTCATGACGCCGACACCTTAGGGTATTGACACTTCATTTATATATATAGCGTGGATAGGACGATATGATCTTAAATTAAACTTCGTATTTAGTTATTATATTCCCAACCTACACACAAACAATCAATCGAATATATAGTTTAGCCACAGGACATTATTTTTATTCTAAGCATTTTGTACATGATGTATTGTTAACGGGACAGGGTAACGACCCTCGAGCGCATCAATATTATCCACGTTGCCAGCTCGCTTCTACAAAAACCTACAACTTTTATTTCTAAAACTGATCACCTGATACAAATCAATGCAAATTATACCGTATGCTTGAGGCGTAAGAGTCATAAAGCGTGCCGATATTTTCCGCGAACGGGCGAGGTGAGCGCGGGTCAAGGGAGGGTGTAAGGGAGGGGTAGTCATATTCTCTCTCTAGGTCACGGTCATTTGGTCAGTGTACCACTGGACGTGCTCTGTGTCTGTGACGCATTTTGGAATTTCTGATGCGCCCGCGCTCTTCTAAAGTCAAGCTGCTACTGGTAACCTATTATCAAGAGTGAGAAATAACATTATACGTCAGTGTACAATGTGTATTCAATAACACGGCGGATATGTTGAAAATAAAAAATAATAATACTGAATACTTAGCGAATTGATCGAAAAGTGATTGTGGTTAATAAACAATGACGTATTATAATATTAAAAAATTGATTTCTGAATAACTCGCTGGTGAATGGTGCCTGACTATTTCGTTAATAATCTGTGATTTGGTTTAATGTAATTGAACTAACCTGATGGTGACCTATTATCAAGAGTGAGAAATAACATTATACGTCAGTGTACATTGTGTATTTAAAAACATGGCGGAAATTTTGAAAATAAAAAATAATAATACTGACTACTTAGCGAAGTGATCGAAAAGTGATTGTGGTTAATAAATTGATTACTGAATAACTCGTTGGTGAATGGTGCCTGACTATTTCGTTAATAATCTGTGTAGTAATTTGATTTAATGTAATTGAACATTAATAATAATATTAATGGCGCCAAAACATTACGTCGTCGCTACGCGGTGTCTATGTTGTCGTCGCCGGCCGCCGCAAACCGCGCTGTTGCCTTTCTGCGTCTCTTCGTACAGGTCATTGAACCAGTATTTCTAAATGATGTTCTATTTGGTGTATCGGTTTATGCTATTTAATTTGTTTGACAAAATTGTTTTTTTTTATTTCAATGTTAAGATATATTTGATAGTTTATAAATGTTTCTAGGAACCAGCAATGCCAGTGTTTTCAATTAAAGTCATATCGTCGTATCCACGCTGTATATTATGTTATCCAGAAATTTCGAAGGGGATCGGAATTTACGCGAAAACCCGTCAAGACTCACAGACGAACGAAGTCAAGCACAGACAGTCAATAATAAAAACATTCAACAACATTTCAATAGAATCATTCATACACACATTAAATTTCAGGAGTAAGTATCATTTTACTAAGTCTACTCTCAACATTTGTACAAAACTCGACTGCTGTAATGCAAGAGCGTAATGTAGCTAAAAGCAGGTTCTGCTCATTATGAACTAATTAGTTTTGAAATAGAATGCTTTCAGTAGCGACACAGTGTCTGATGTGTAGCGTAATAATGTACTCATTATGCTAGCTGGTCATGGTTTATGGTGATAGTATTGTGTAGTTCATGTGTTTGTAAACTTAGTAAGCGCTATTTCTTGCTTAGGCTGATTTTCCCAATGAAAAAAAAAGATTTCAAGCTGTTTGTAGTTTTTTTTTTTCATTATAATGCAGGTGCAATTCATAATAATATCTATACTAATATTATAAAGCTGAAGAGTTTGTTTGTTTGTTTGTTTGTTTGTTTGTTTGTTTGCTTGAACGCGCTAATCTCAGAAACTACGGTTCTGATTTGAAAAATTATTTCACTGTTAGATAGCCCATTTATCGAGGAAGGCTATAGGCTATATATCATCACGCTAAGACCAATAGGAGCGGAGCACTAATGAAGAATGTTTCAAAATCGGGGGATGTTTTTTTCCACGCGGACGAAGTCGCGGGCGGAAGCTAGTATAATATAAAATTGGCTTGATCCAGAAAGCAGTACTTCTGGACACGGCGCGCATTGTTAGGTGGTTCCTCTCTCAAGAGCCCTGACCACCGGTAGCTAGGACCCTGTTCCCGATACCGGTGGGCTACTGATTTTTATATTTTTAAATGTTTTTTTTTTATAGGAATATTTAAAATGTAAATAATATGTATATAAAATGTAATAAATGAAATAATATAATATTATAATTTAGATTTTTCAAATCGTTTTAGTTGGAGTAAGGCAGTAGTTACTTTTTCATTATTTTATAGAAATCTGATATTAAACATTTATTTTCAGCTTCGCTACTATCTCACGATGGAAGACAATTTTTTAAGCGCTCCAAATGCCACTGGGACTCATTCTTCTGTTCAGATTACTGGCGACTTAGTCTTTTAGTTTATTTCCATATGAAATTGCTTACACCTTGGATTATTAGATTGCACCTTGGATTGCAAGCTTGTTGCACCACAATATTCAAATTAAATTAGAGAAATGAATTTATATATTTTTACCGTAATGTGGTTTAGGTTGGGTTGGTAATGATATAGAAATATAGAAGATATAGAAGCTATTTTCAGAGTTACAAGGAATTTTGATAACAGAGTAATTAGACATTTGTGCGTTACTGGAGTGACTAAAAATGTCATAACTATTGCTAATAAAACATATAAATAAATTAGAATAGGCGAGACTTCTAAAACAATAAAACTTTAGTTCGGCGTACATACTCGGTTTTTATCCAATGAAAGTGGCTTATTTTATTTTTGGATTTTGATTCAAATCAATTATATTTTCACTGAAAAATGACACAGTATCGGAATGTTATACAAATATTATTATTTCAACTATACCCTACTTTTCGAAGTACATTTGTGCTAGTTACTGACCGCCTGGAGCTTTTGGGCATGGAGTTGACATCAGACCTCAACTTCGGCTCAACCATCGAGTCCAGAGCTTAGACTGCAGCAAAAAAGCTGGGATTCCTGCACAAGGTGAGGCGGTACTTCACGCCTGGACAGCTTTTTAATCTGTATAACGCACAGGTCCGTTCCAGCTAGGGCATCCAATCCCGGAATACCGAGATCTCGGTATTGCGGGATCCCGCGTCATTTTCCAATCCCGCGTGATGCGGGATTACGGGCGCGGGATCCGCGGGATTTGCGGAACTGAAAAAAAGCATGCATGTGACCTCTCACGAGCGCGATCTCTCGATGCATAGATTGCTCGGTGACTGGCGACCGGCAGTGTTGCAAACAACGCGGGGGCCGATGTCGCCCGTTTTTCACAGCTTAAGTAGCCTAATATAACCGAACTTCAGTCAGTGGTAGCCTAAGTATGTAGCCTAAAATATCAGTAAAGTTTTTTATTCAATATTTGTTACTGTTTTTTGTGAAGAAATAACAGTGTAATTTGATTGATCTCATACTAATAGTAATACGTAAATAAATGTGGAGTTAGAGTCTGGCAAACGAAAGTAGACACTCGAATTATTTGCAAACTTTTTATATGGCAATGCTATACTAATGTCAAACTCAATTTTCCAAAACAAGATGGCGTGTTGTTGGTGATTTGTTGTGATCTTGGTAATAGCGTTTATTCAGCGAAAAATGAACTAAATTAAAAGTGGAGTACGGGAGATGTTCTTTCGCATGTTGTCTAAATATCAAGAAAAACAACAGGAGAAAGACGCCGAATTCAAAGAAAAACAAGATTGTTTACGTGTGGTGTTCGATTTTATAAATTAGTATGACGCTACTAAGTTGCTACTTTGTCTTTTAATGAGGAAAAATATTTATCTATTTTGATTCACATTAATTTTATAGTATTTTAAATAATAATGCATTATGGTTATTTAACATACTATTAAATGTTGCCTGGCTTTTAACATTTTTTTTCTCTTATAGAAAAGCTGGTGGATGTAGCAGGGGTTGATGAGATAGTGAAAACTATTGAAAAACTTACGGATTTAGAGCAGAAAGATAGGATAAGAACCCAGATCCAGTACTTGGATGAAATAGCTTCAATCACTGGTAAATTTTTACTAGGAGTACATAACTTTTATAAAGATGTAATTGAATTCATGATTTGCAGAACTTAATCATTCTGTTTTACCATTCTTTACAGAAGTGAGCGTTACTATATTAAACATAATTAAAAAGGAAGGTGTGCGTAAAGGCCATTTAAACCCACAGTGTCAGACTTAGATAGTTTCGACATACATGCTATTCGTAACAAAATTAACGAATTTTATATCGTTAGAAAACAAGTTTAAAACGAAACACACCAGAGCCAGTATATGAAGCTGATGAAATTCTGAAGCAGAATGGGCACGAGGTATTGCGACTTCCCTCCTACCACTGTGATCTAAATGCCATTGAGTTAGTATGGAGTTTGGCTAAACGTAAAGTGGCAAGTAAAAATATTGCTCTTCCTGCAGTGGAGTTAGAGAAAGTTATAAAAGAATCGTTTGAAAATAAAACTCCCGAGGAATGAAAGAAAATGACTGATCATGTCATCCATGTTGACAATAAATATAATGAAAGGGACAGAATTACAGAAAATAATTTAGAAAGTTTTATAATTGACGTAGGAAACAATGATTCCAATGACTCTAATGAAACTTTCCACATGGAAGTCTTACATTCAGATTTTGATTATAGTGAATAAATCAGAACTATTTTAGAATACTGTTGTTTTTTTAAATTCGAATTAAGACACAATATCTTAACTATTACCTACCTAAAATACCTCTTGTATTTTTATTCCGATGAAATAAAATAGATAATTCTAAAGTATCAAATAAGGTTATTCCAGGTATTTCATAGTAGTTTTGGGGTTGCTATGCTGATATTTTTTAAATTTGCCGCGCTTATTCATTC
This sequence comes from Tholera decimalis, assembly GCA_943138885.2. NCBI lineage: Eukaryota > Metazoa > Arthropoda > Insecta > Lepidoptera > Noctuidae > Tholera > Tholera decimalis. The sequence continues at coordinate 17,831,493 of OW964573.2, read as the reverse complement.
TCTACTTTCGTTTGCCAGACTATAGTTGATTAATTCAATGTTTTTTGTGATAAACAAACGGTGTAATTTGATTGATCTCAAACTAGTAGTAATACTTAAATAAATGTGGAGTTAGTTGATTAGTTCATTGTTTTATTTGCCTTATATAAATGTGAATATTTTCAATATAAGGGATCCCGCAAATACCTAGATCCCGCGGGATTGAAAATTCGTAGTCCCGCAAATACCGAGATTGAATTTAGGCTGCGGGATTGGATGCCCTAATGAAGATATAAGCTGCACTCCCGATTCAATAAAAATGGAAGCTGAAGCAGCAATTAACAATATTTTGCCTGAAAGTTCTAAAGAGAGATATTTGAAAACTTACGACGAGTTCATGAAGTGGCGAAAAGAAAAACGAGTAAAGTCTTTATCTGAGACTGTATTCTTAACATAGTTTAGTGAGCTATCAAAAAAGCTGCAGCCATCTAGTTTGTGGTGCATTTATTCAATGTTAAAAGCAACTATGAGTACTAAACACGACATCAATATCAAGAACTTTTCAAAATTATCATCTTTTCTAAAAACACAATCAGCTGATTGGATGCCCTAGTTCCAGCGTGGAGTATTGCAGCCACTTGTGGGCTTTGACAATAGCTTGATCGAGCGCAGAGCTAAAAGGCTAATAGGTGACGAGGCGCTAGTGGACAAGCTTCATAGCCTGGTTCATCGGAGCTACCAGATGCACGGCTGGGTACCATCCACACTTGGTTGATATACCGTCTTGTCGTACCAAGCACTTCTCCTCCACATTTATTGTGCGCACAGACAAGCTATGGAACGCTTCTGTGTTCCCTGCCACTTATGACTTTTCAGCCTTTAAAGCAAGAATAAGGCATCTTCTGCGCTCGCTCATCCCATCGTAGACCTCATCTATCGCTTACCATCAGGCGAGATCGCAATAAAGAGTGGGCTCACCCGTAAAAAAAAAACAGTCCATAAAATTTTCAAGCCCAAGACGCAGCTTAGCAAGGCTTATGTTGGTTTGCTCCTCACAGGCCATAATTTAATATTCTTTAATCTCTCAACGGTAAATAATCAACAATTTACTTACGGGCTCGAAGCCAAAATCAAATTAACTAACACAGATATAACATTACATAATTCAATAGAAAATTGCTTCCTCAAACATTATTTTAGGGGAAAGTTTTTGAAGGATAAACATCATAAATATATTTACTTTATCTACTTGAAATTTGCGCAGTGATTTTAGAATGATGGTCACAGAAATAATTAATCCTTAAGAAAATGTTGAAAGTTCAAATAATTAAGTTTTGACAAACTTTGGTAAGAAAATCTGTTAGTCTAATCTCAATTAAAATAAGAAAAAAAAAATCGTCAAATGAATGGCACAAAGAAACAACTTTAATATAAATAGCAAACTTAATAAAAATATTAAACTATCACGGCTAAGTTAGGGACGGACATAAGTCACCCCGTGTCCATAGGTAATGACACCATAGACTTTCCTATTCCCTTTCTTTTTTCACTAGCATTTCGTCTAAAGCAAGACTAACATGTGCATATAATAATCAAAGCAAGGAGGCGTGGTTAAGTTTAAACACCTGTTTTTCAGCACTACGATTTTTTACAGTTTTGGTAAAATTTTTTTTAGTATTTTTGATCCAAAAGGTTTTCTGTGTTGTGATCTTGGATTAAGTTCAACCTTACTGTTGTTACCCTTCATAGTTTTGACAGCAGTGAGGATGATAAATAAATAACACAAAGTAATGTGCTCCACTAAGTTTGACCTACGATTTGTATGTCAGGCCGGGAACCACTCTCACATACATAAAATAACACAAATATTATGTAATTTACCTTCACCTTTCGGCATATACAAGGTGTAACAGATTAAGCGCAATACCTTAGACATCCCAATTAGAATATTAAATTATAAGTCTAAAACAACATCCGTAACTAAATAAATTGAAACCAAACCTAGACATTTTTTATAAAATAGTTATCCTTACTAAACGCAAAACGTATGTGCGTCATACAATATCCTTACGCAGACACATCCACTCATGTATTGTTAGCGGCCGACACGCACATAAGCGCATTTCCTTGAATTAAGGATTGTATTAATTTGTCATGATCCTGTTTCCATTTTAAGTTAAATGAATGATTTTCCGTCAAAATGTAACACCTATTTTTTATGACGGTAATCGATTCAGAAGCTGATTCTGAACCAACTACTTTCAGGAATTGTGTTTATTTTGTTACACGTTGTACATTCATAACCATATTTGACATCATGGCTTACCATCAGATGAAATGGTGGTCAAACGCCGGTTTATCAACAACAAAAAATAGATTCCGTTTGTCGTGTCAAAAGGATTATTGAACTAGATTCTGCTTTGTTATCCACGATGCACTAGTCGTTTGAGGGATTGCATACCGAATTGTGATGTTCGTTGGTCGGAGAGGCTCAAAGAACGGTTTGGTTAATACCAAACAATCGTCAGATTAGGATGAAAAAGTCAGGATATATTTTTTTTCTTTTATACGTACTTATTTAATTCGATGGAATGTTTAAATGTGGAAAGTTGAAACGATCGTCGTAATAAACGCAGGTGTCGTGATTTTAAATAATTCCTAACAAAACGGGAGATAAAGTTGTACGAGCTACGCATCATACATGATAGGCGCGCAACGCAAGATCAGCAATCTTACGTCAATTCGTACAAATTATAATAATATAATATAATCATTTATTTCAGGATTTTCTTCCCATAACCAATACAATTAATACCTAAATTATCATTAGTAGCACCACTTAAAACTATGTTAGTAACTTTATAAACCTAAATTAAAATTTTGAGTCAATTACATGTACGTACATGTAGTTGACTCAAAAAGTCAATAATAGGACAATCTAATTTACTGGCAATGACACACAGGAGACTGTTAGTGCTGGCACGCACTCTGCTGAGCAAGGCCGCTGCTCGCTTGCGTCTTATCGCAGCGAAACAGTCAGGGCGGGGGCACACGATGCGTTGCGGCGCCGCACCGCAAAGATTTCACCGTGTCAGTGGGCACACGAGCGGTGCGGCGCCGTAACGTTGTTATGTCGCAGTGGCGCCGTAGCAGCGTTGGACAGTCTGTTGACAGACAATCGAAACGAGCGAGCGTGTGTCCTTCCTTGTGACGCAAAACAACTGAGCGGTACCGCTCCAACGTCGCAACGCATTCACCCCTCCCCGCCTCGTCTTGGTGGTTGCAAGTCCGGTGCGGCGCCGGAGCGCATCGTGTGCATGCCACAGATATTTCTATGTAAGACGACGCAGCGACACCGCTCCGGCGCCGCACCGCCGCCGCAACGCATCGTGTGCCCCGGCTCTCAGTGTGCGCGTCCGCGAACATGCCCGACGCGCTACAGAAGCGTGGCAGCCCTAACAGCATCCTGAATGCATTGTTATACTGAACACGAAGTGCATTGACAGATTTTAGGGTACAACTAGTCCAAAGGCTACACGTGTAAAAAGTTTGACAGTAAGTAATTATATTGTTACGCGTCAATACTCGTTCAAGATTCATACACAGTTGTACTCACTAGCAATCATTCACTTTTCATACATTTTAGCATAGTTACGCGATAGTTCAGTTATCAATATAGTATATCATTTTTGTTGGCTATCAGTTACTTTCATTTCAAACATATATAATAATAATAATAATTAATAATAACTTCCACAACTTTCACACAACGCCATCTAGTCCCAAACTAAGCAAGCAGAGCTTGTGGTATGAGTACTAGACAACTGATAAACATACATATATATTTCTAAATACATATATATTATAGATATTTTTTTTTTTTATTACCGATGGGCCCACTCTTGACCTCGATCTCGCCTGATGGTAAGCGATAGATGAGGTCTAAGATGGGACGATTATTTTATTATTATTATAATTACACCCAGATAAAGAACAAATGATCGTCCTCATCACACAAACATTTGTCTTAGGTGGGAATCGAACCCACGACCTTGCGCATAGCAACCAAGCTGTGTGCGCCTCACTCAACAGCGCATACAAAAGTTCTGGAAAAAATATGAGGGATCCCTACGCCCAGTGGTAGAACAATATAACTATACATCATCCGCTTAGTCCGACTATGTTGGAGACGGCTTTTGGTCTAAGCGAATGCAGCTGAATACTAATGTTTTACATGGAACAAATATCTGATCTCCACAACTCAAGGGTTGGGTTTGGCCGATACCCCTTGGCCGGACCACTGTCAGATTTTCTGGCTCTGACTACCTGTAACGACTGTCAAAGATGCACAGATGATAGTCGGGACCTACTGCTTAACGTAATCTTGATAATCATCACCGCCACTCATTCACACATCGAGCTCGGCAAGTTTTGCTTGCTTGAAGGTTGACCCGTATTTAGCCACTAGCTCCTCGTCGTGGGTACATCTATATACAGAGTTGATACGACAGAGGTCCATTAAATTACACTACGTATACTATACATGTTTAGTGTTAATTTGATACAGTTAAAAAATTAAAAGAACTATTTTTTTTTTTTTCAAACAATCTAAATAGCTTACAATTCAGTGTAAAACGCAACCACCCTTTGTAAATAAATGTGACTGACCTTAAATACCTAGGTAACAAAGTGGCAACGTACTTGGTCAGATTTATCGCTTTAAGGTGCATCTCATCAAAAACATTTGCGACTAAACTGCTTCTCCTATTTAATTGATATGAAATAAAAAACCTGGTATACGCAGTTTAAAGGAAAACCCCTCGGTCGTATCAACTCTGTATTACATTATTTTGTTTATTAGCCTGGTTTGCCCCACCCCTGGGCAAAGCCTCCCTTTACTTCTCTTGAGCCCATGCGTCCTCTTGCCGGTTCTGATGGAACATATCTTGTCCATCCCGCCATCTCCTCCATGGTCTGTCGAAACCCCGCATTTCTCTCTCGGGGCACCAGTTTTGTGTAATTTTAGCCCACAGTTGGTCCGACGACAGATATGTCCTCCCATTTAATATTGTTTTTCGAACACGATTCGTTAATTTAACACATAAAATAATGCGATCTATTTCTAGTTAGATTATTACTTTTATTTTATTTACTATTAAATGTCGTGGGCACATGTAGTAGGAAAATACAAGAATTAATCCCAAACATGAATACCACACAAACTTATCTTTCAACCAACGCCACAAATTGCACGGAAATAACTACTACAATAGACTCAATCTTACATACAAGTGTATCTTTGTCTACCAAAAAACGAAAGCAGACAAAATTAGTTAATCCGTCTCACTTAATTATATCTTTATCGTCTCGAAGCGAGCTTACTAATCCTTATAAGGCTGGTTTTACACACCTAAAGCGCGCTAAGGCTATGCGGCAAAAACCTGCAACAAATATTTACGATGCTTTAATCTACAAGTATGTTATTTTCTACTCTACTTGATGATAAGTAAAATCTACATCTACCAGAGTATTATCATGTTTTCAGCAAGACTTTATTGAATATAAATAAATGGCCCCCTATTAGTTGCATCAAAACATTTTTGACGTGAAATTACTTTGCTTTATTTATTATTATTTTTTATTGATAATAGGCTCGCGTTTGACCACCTTCTCACCTGATGGTAAGTGATGATGTGGTCGAAGATGGAGCACGCTTACCTAAAAGTAACCTATTCACTCTTGACTTAAAGAACCCTAGGTTATAGCTGTCGGGAAACAGACTCCGGCAGGGAATTCCACTCCTTAGCCGTACGCACAATGAAGGTATTCCCAAAATGTTTTGTGCATATAGGTGGGATGTTCACGATGTAACGATGGCGCATTGCCGTTTGTCTTGTAGTCTGATAATGGAACGGGCTTGGCGGAATTCGATTGTGTAATTCCATCGCACACTCCCCGAAATGTAACCGATAGAAAACCGATAGACTTGCTACTAATATTGATACTAATTAAAATATTTTTAACACATATTTAATAATACAGGTGACACATATAAGGTGCTCTAAAAATATCTGCAACGGCTTCAATGGGAGATAGTAATGTGAATATAGATTACAATAGTGAACAAATTTAGTACCCCCGAATAGCTAAATCAATTTCAGATTTTTTTATTAAATAAACATTTACTCTAGTTTGTATAATGTAGTTTAAAAACAACGCGCGATATGTCATTTTGTCTATGAAAACAATTGATATCTCTTTTTAACTGGCTTTAAAAAAGGAGGAGGTTTTCTATTCGTTGCGTATATTTTTTTAAGTATGTATGTCCAGCGATTACTCGAAGAGAACCGATTTGAAAAAATCTTTTTTTTTAAGAGTATACTTCAAAGGTGGTTCCATTGTCATTAAGACAGGATCTGATGATGGAATCCTGTAGAAATAGAGGGAACTCTTCAAATATTATAGGCACATCTATAGCGATTTGAGTATTTTTTTATAGTAACTTGTGCAGTAGCTTTCGAAAAGCACCATTTGGTGCAGTGGAACTGATGATAAAGACCACAGATAGCCACCGAAAATACTCAAAAAAAATATTTCATGGTTTCCGATTCGATTACTTGAACATAGTTACTAAGTAGTTACTAACACTGACAGGCCAAATAGCCGAAAACGGCATAAAGACAGACTTCGACTGCCACAAATAAGGCTAAAATTATTTAAGAAAAATGTATACTGCATGTCGATTATTATTTACAATCATTTACCAAATAGTTTACAAGACTTACCACTGACAATGTTTAAAAACATACTTTTCAATATGCTATTATTTAAAAGATATTATACCGTTAAGGACTATTTAGAAGACAAATCAATAGAATCTGTAATCGGCAAGTTATAGTAATTGACAACACTGATTGTGAACACATTTGCACGCCATATTATGGCAGGATATGCTGAAACAAATTTAATGTAACACCTTAATGGTACATAAGGTGTTACATTAAATTTGTTCTGCAAATAAATATTTTGATTGATTGATTGATTGATTGAAGCACAATATGCTTATCACAATTCATATGGTGAAGTGAAGCTAGTAATGAAGAACCTGGATCACTCCTCAAGAATTAACGACCCTGCATCGGGAAAAACAAAGGCATTTAGGCTTTTGTAACTAGGTAAATTAAAAACCGGCCAACTAAAAACAGAGAAATAAAATCTTTTTAACAAAAACTTAAACCGACTTCAAATAACACCGCAAAGTGAAAAATAACTTTAATTTCGGAAGTCGGTGCCAAAAACGAAAATAAAAACCAAATACCCCGACTACCGACTGAATTAAAGTTATTTTTCACTTTGCAGTGTTTTTGATGTCGGTTTAATTTTTTGTTAAAAAGTTTTTATTATCTGATACATGAATGAACACGGAAATGTACAATTACGTTAGCACCACTTTCCACATTCTTCCAAAAACTAACGTTAATAAAATGGTAAGCTCCCCATCACGCATGACATGGCTTTGGACTTACTTAAACAAAAGGTACTTAGATCAATAAATTGCTACTTAGATGACTATGATGATAACATTAGCTTTATGGTGCTATGTTGCGCTAAGCTATGGAATAAAATTCCATAGCTTAGTCTCGCGTCACTGTATATCTCAACTTCTCGCTTTGTACTAGTGAGCCAGTTTTATCGAGTCTCTCTTATAATCTCAGACTTCATTCCACGGAAGTTAATTAAGTTTTATGTGTACTTATAATAAATTATTCTTTCCCTTGATCTTTGTTTACGAATGTACTGTGAGTGAAAAATACGTCAATCTCTTCAGAGTGTTGTGCTACTCATTATATTTGTCTTATTTAAAGCTTGCTTTAGTAAAAATACCTCCGTATTCTCACAGAGGCCTGTGCCCCAGCTTCATCATAGGCTCATTAAGCTTGTAAACAGAACATTTTCCGTATTTTAATATTTTAGAAGGAAAGAACCTTTCAAAAATTAACCCTTTATTTTGCTTCATTTAGTCGGGTAACAAATGATTTTCTCAATGTCTGTGAATGTGTTTCACAATCAATAAATATGCTAATCAGTTCTTCGAACACCAACGCCTGGCAACTTCTAGTTGGTTGGCATTTTACAGAACTGGACATAACTAAGCGTGATTTAGCCGTGAGCTAGATAAAAATATGGCTCTTAAATGAATAAACGAACAAAATTCATTGGATAACCACTAAATTAAACACACATAATAAGCTTTCTTTTATTTAACACACTGCAACACCGAGCATTCATTAATGTAGTAATGAATCTGTTCCTTACAATTTTTTATTTAATTTAAACCTATTAAGTAGGTATTACTAGCATTTGCGTGTGGTTTTCCGTGGACTTTATTGATAGATAGATAGATAAAACTTTTATTGGGCAACAGAAAACACAACACACAAAAGCACATGAACATAATAATAACACATAAATTACAGAAAAAATTAACAGAACAAACGTATACAACCAAAAATATAACAAATGAGAAAGAAAAGAAAACATACTTAAAAATGTAACACGAAACATTGGTGTGGTGTGTGTCTCTATATTGCACCAAATGGGAGTTTAGCTCAGCATGTGCCAGGCAAATATGCCTGACGCTGGTATTCTGCTGGATCCCAGTAGCCGTACTTACGGACGTCGAGCAGGTGGCGTACAGTAAAATAATAAAATTAACATTAGAGTAAAGCTAGTGTTCTGGAATTGATTGTGTAATATTTATGTAATACTTATTATACTTATTTGCATAATATTAATAAACATTTTTTTTTAAAACAGATGCATTATTTCCGATACTGGCATTAAACTGATGCTGCGGGAAAATATATTAGAATCAATTTTTAATTCATGATTTTAAATTTTTACTAACATAAAAGATTGTGGAACTCACTTCCGCCTAGCATTCGTGATTTAAAAACTATATCTTTATTCAAATGTCGATTAAAAGAGCATTACCTTTCCTCTTAACTGTGTTAATTATTTATTTATATAATATGTTTATATATTCTTACATTATGTATTTATTTGAGTATATGTTATTTTTATTGCATTATAAGTATGTGTAGGTATACTTAATATTTTAGTTTTAGTTTTAGACTTCACATATTAATTTTTATTTCTCTTCTTGTTCTCACGCACTATTGTCTACATTTCTTTTTCACTTCTCCTTTCGCAGGTCTGCTGGAAGAAATTTCTTAAGAAATAAGCAGTACCTTTGTACTCAAATATTATAATTATGTTGTCCTATTATATTTTACTGTGTGTACATAAATAATAAAATAAATAAATAAATAAAATACAAGGTGTTTAATAAAAAAAAATACAAAAAAGATATATCTGAAAATAAATAAATAAATTGGCTGTTATCATCATTGTGTGTCTTTGCCTACAGCAGGTACCAACTACTAACTTTAAATTACGGAAGTGTTCGCAATCGCTTCACCCAGTTCCTTCTGTGAATTTATTTATCACAAACACACATTAAACATTAGTCTATATTCTTTCTCAAACTTCAAATTTCATCCAAATACACCCAATAGTTTCGAAGACCAGCGCGTTGAAACAAACAATTTTTTTCACTTTATAATATCGCTTCACTGAAAGAAGTTTAGTATTTTTCTCATCGAATTTTCCGTGACATCAGCGAGGTGTTTGTCGACTCTCTACGTGATCAGAAACATGGCGATTTTTTTCACGAGAATTTTAGAGGTTGGGTTGAATTTTGCATTACATATTCTTAGCTTCCGCATGTGTATATACATATATTGCAGGCGGGAGGGTGGTGCTGTTATATCTTTAATTAACTAACTAATTATATATTTTTTGCAAATTCGTTATTGAATAACACTTTTACACGTATTTTCTTATCGTTAATTTGAAATAGATTAGATTGACGTTTCCTAACTGACTACACTGAAAAGAAACGATACCAACTTGGAGATGGAAGTGTCTTTTGAAGTTCATAAAATCTGTACTGGTCAAATTCAAATTCAAATTCAAATTCAAATTCAAATTCATTTTATTTGCATCAAACATGGTATTAAAGTTCTTACATGAAAATAAGTGCGTACATGTTTTGCTAAGGATACATAGCATGTAAACTTATAGGTATGCGTTACATCACATCATATTTGTATTATTACATTATTATTGGAGCATGTTTAGTCTCTAAAAAGTCTTTAATAGAATAAAAGTTTTGTGTCTTTAGCCAGTTATACAATTTATACTTGAATGCTTTACATGTCAATGTTTTAAAATTACTGGGTATATTATTATATATATGTACACACATTTCCAAACAGTTCTTATTGTATTTTGTAGACCTAGGAATTTCATGTAGCACAAGTCTAAATGGATTTCTGCGATTTCTTTGATACACCTCATTAGCAGTTTTAAATAAATCTTTGTTATTTGATACGAATATACATGTTTCATATATATAAAGTGACGGCAGAGGTAACAAACCAAGCTTCTTAAAAATTTGTTGGCACGATTGATCTGGTTGCATCCCGTACATTGCTCTTATGCATTTTTTTTGTGCAACAAAAGCTTTGTGCTGCTCTGTGCCGTTTCCCCACATTACAAGTCCATAGCGTAGTATTGATTGTACATGGGCATGATACGTCATAATAGCTGTTTTTAAATTAGTAACGTACTTAACTTGTCTTAATGCGTAAACAAATTTATTTAGCCTTTTGGATACACTTTCTGTCTGTAATTTCCAGTTTAAGTCTTCGTCTATTATTATTCCTAGAAACTTCGTATGTGTTACAGCCTTTATTTTTGGTATGTCAAGATTAATATTATGTCTTTTATTATTAGATTTATTAAATTGAATGAATACAGATTTATCGAGATTTATTTTAAGTTCATTTATGTCTAACCAATTAATCAATTTATCTATTGTGTTATTTATATCATTTTCGTGGTCTTTAACTGTATATAGTTTTTTATCTGTTGTTACTATTATTGAAATATCATCAGCAAATAGTATACATTTATGGTTGGTGGTACAATAGGAATAAGATCGGTCCCAGCACGCTTCCTTGTGGAACGCCGCGTATGCATTGTTTGTATTTAGACTTGTACGTTCTAAGTACCTTTTTCCCATTTATTCTAGATATCACAGTGCATTGCTGTCTGTTGCTGAGATATGACGATATCCATTTATATGCAGGACCTCTTATCCCGTTCCTTTCTATCTTTTGAAGCAATATATCGTGTGAAACGAGGTCAAAGACTTTAGATAAGTCAAAGAATAGACCGGTGGTCAGGTGATTACTATTGATGTTGGTTAAAATTGAATTCACGGTATCGTAAATAGCGTGAGTCGTTGATTTATATTTTTGGAAACCATGCTGTTCTTTTCGTATAATATTATATTTGTCACAGAAATTAACAATTTTTTTCTTCATACACTTTTCATATATCTTTGATAAAATAGGTACTAGCGTTATTGGACGATAATTGCCTTGTTCAAATGACAGATTAATTAAGTGTGTAAGTATTCCAGTTACTTCGTTAGTGCATGCTTTTATGATTTTAGTATTGATTTCATCATAGCCCACCGAATTTGTATTTCTTAGTGACATTATTTCTTGTTTAACCTCGCTCTCCAGCATTGGGTTGAGGAAAATTGAGTTGGGTATTACTTTTTTACTACAGTTTTCATTTGTAAATATTTGTGTTTTGTCATGAGTTTTATTAATATAAAAATTATTAAATGTGGATGCTATATTTGTCGGTTCTTTTATGATTTGGTTGTTAATTTTTATGAAGTCAATGTTCTGTTTTGGAGTGGTGTCATTAACTTTGTTGTTAATAACCCTCCATGTGGCTTTACATTTATTGTCATTTTTAGTTATAAATTTAATATTAGCATTTTTTTTTTGAATTATATATACATTTTTGTAGAATTTTCGTGTATTTTAGGTATTTAGTTTTATTAGCTATATTTTTATTTTTATAATATTTAAACCGTAATTTTCTTTTCGTTATACAACTTAGTCTTAGACCTTTAGTAATCCAGTTTTGTTTTTTTTGGTTATATAAGTTAATTTTTATTTTGTTTTCAGGAAAACATAATTTATACAATAGGTATATGGTTTCATGAAACTTACTGAATGCCATATTCGCGTCACCCTCATTATATATTTCCGACCATGATAAATTTTGCAGGCATTCTTTAAACTTACAGATATTATCTGGGTTATGATTTCTTTTGAAAGTGTAGTATATTGCAGGTTTTTGAGATTTGTACTTAATGGGGAAACTAATCATCTGAGCCGTATCATGATCCGAGAGATAGAGTGGTAGGACTGTTGCAGTTGCATCCGTTATGTTACTCAGGATATGGTCAATGCATGATAATTTGCGGGTAGGTACATTTATGTGTATTTTCATGTTATTATTGCTGCATATGTCTTGTAATTCAGATGTTACATTGTTTTTCTTAACGTGTTGATATTAAATTCCCCCTTTATGACTATATGTTTTCTTGTTTTATATTTTTTAAGTAATAAATGTAAGAGGTCATTTAGTTTGTTTAAGAATTGAGTTGGGTCAGATTGAGGTGTTCTATATATGCAGATAACTATTAAATTATTTGATGGGATCTCTATGCCACATGCTTCAAATATGTTTTGCGAGGAAAGGTTTTTTATTAGCGGTATTTCTGTACATGTACACGTACACGTATTTTTTACTAGAATACAAGTTCCTCCTCGTTGCTTATCCCTACAAAAACTGTCAGCTAAAGTGTAGTTATGAATTTTTACATGGGATTCATGACCTTTTTTAATGAAAGTTTCGGAAGACATATTACATCAGGCTCATGTTCCTGTCCTAGCTCCTGTAGTGTAATCTCTAGTAGTTCTTGTTTAGATAGTATACTCGCGATATTTTGATGCAATATTCTAAATTTAATCGTAGGGGAAGTACCAGGGCTACCTAGTATTTTAGGCTCGAAAAAAAGTATCACATTTTTTTATTATCGGAAAGTAATACGGTATAGTCCCTTTTTGAGCTGGTTGGATAGGTGGTGTGGTGATATTAATTTGACTAGTGTGAATAGTTTTAGGGCGGTTAAAATAGTAGGGGATGGTCCCCTTCTTAGGTTTATTTAAGTTAGGGTTTAGCTTAAGACTTGGTTTGCTACCTAATAGTCGTCTAAGTGCTCTAGGGTCCAGATATTTGGCACTGTAATCACAATAATCTATGAATAAATTGATTGATTTACATACATTAGGCATATTAGAATCTATAAAATCACAATTTTTGTAATTATTACAGAGTTTTTTTAAGGAATTATTCATTTTATTTACATCTAAGAATTGGTTTTTGGAGATACTTAGCACTATTATTTTATAACTTTTGAACGTATCCAGTATAAACTGTAATTTTGTTAGCACTTGTTTTGGATTATAATCATTTTCTCCCACACATAATACGAGTTTGTCGTCTGGTTTCAGTTTGAGGTTTTTACAGTTGTTTAGTATTTCGTATGTTGGTGCATAGGGTTTTGTTTCGGCGACAATTCCGTATTTCTCATACTTAGTGTTGAGTCTCGAAGATGTGATAGCCGCAGCAAGGCCTACGCATTGCTGGGAACCAAATATAAATATTGATTTTGCGATTTTTATACCTGGAGTCTGCTGGTGATCTGAATATGGTTGTGACTGAGAGATGTTTTTGAGTTTTGTATTCATATACGTTTCGTTACTATTGGTATTATAATGCAAACGTTGAGTTAAGAATGTTATTTCTTGAGTGAGGTTTTTGATTTCTTGTTCAGCGTCTTTTAGCTGCTGCTGCAAAATAACAACTTCTTGTTCTAGGCGTAATATGTGGACAGGATCTACGATTTTCCTCGATGAAATGGGGGTAGATACTGCATTTTGATGTATAGGAGTTAGCGGAATTTTTTTTTGTTTTGTGCTAGGCGAGTTCTCTATTATAGAGGAAGAATTGCACAACGATTTTAGTATATATTATTATTATTTCCGTTAAGGAGATTAAGTCCGACATTGTACCATCTACACTCCTCGACAGTTTATTGGGTGAGATATGAGAATCTTGTGATGTTTCATGATCCGAGAGTATTTGGGAATCTATCAGAGATGCTCTATTTATTATTGTGATATTTTCGTAGCATTTTTTGGTTTGTTTCGGTGAAAGAAAGGGTAAGGATGAAAGATTTTGTTTTTTCCTTGTTGTAATATTAGATGAATCATTATTAATGTTAGTTTTCTCATTTTTTCCTCCGGTTTTAAGACACATTTTACAGCGCCATTTCTTTTTGGATTCCTTATCTAATAGTTTATATGTTTGTTCCGGATATCCATCACAATCCGGTTCAATTCTATTATTGCACACCGAACATAACGCAGTTGATTTTATACTAACATTTTTTTACATCTAAAACACGTCACCATCAGTGGCACCTTGCGGCCACTGCTATTAGCGTTTATATGTCTTTTAGTTGACATTCTTTTTTAATTGGAATGTCTCTATTTTATAAGTAATCTTTGAAAATTAATTTAGTAATAATTATAATATTCATTGAAAACACAAAAAGTATTCGTGTAGTTACTGCTCTGGTTGGTTAGAACTTGTGTCTTCCTTGTTTATCGACCAGATGCTTTCTCCGCTCGACCACAGGTTCAGTTGAACACTTAGACAAAATTACTGACCTGTTACTTCCATATTGAATTGTTCACACTGCTACTAATAGATGTCGTTGAAATCAACAAAATAATACTGACTTGCTTATATTGTTTCCAGTAGATGACGTTAAATTCAACAGATTAATGGTGAGGTGAAAGGATTTTATTTTGCAGTATGGCAACTCTCACTAATATTTGGCAACACACAGATCGGTACAAGTTTAAATTTTGCAAATCATCCATTTGTAATGTAAACAGATTGTTTTTGTTCACTTTAATGCTATTTATTTGTTTGTTTTTCACCTCAGTATTATTTTGGAGTCCGTTTTATTGCGAATTATTTTATTCAGTACACGAGTTTCACATATTAATTATATTTAAGAAGTGTTATTTGCACTTTTTGTTATCTTAAATCACTCTTCAGTTATATTGGAGTTATTTAATGATCCGCTGATCACAGTCTATCACCAACAATTGTCCATACGAATCACTTTGTTCACAGCGTTTTTAGTTCGATATGTTACTCTTTAAGACACTGTTTATATTTTTAAAACATTTTATCGCGGAGAAGCATTTGCAAGCCAAGTTGTCGTTCCGTTACCCTCCGTTATCTAATTATATAAGAACTATGTAGGTTAATGTCTGAAGTGATCTTTTGAGGAGGAGGAGGTGGAGTCTCTTGCCGGTTCCTCTCCATAGAAAACCACCAATTTTGAACCGTGCACTAACTTCTGACTTTTTGTAAGTGCCTATGTAGGCCTATGTGAAATAAAATATTTTGAGTTTTAGGAAAGAAGCATATTGAAATTGAAATTGAATAACATTTATTCGAACGAAGACACACACAACAACATACAATACAAATATACAAAATTTTATAAAAAAAAGGATAAAAATAATCGTTGAGCATGTCCACACCGAAAGGGACACCAACTGAGCATTTGCTGGGCGGAAGACACCCAGCGCTGGTTTTCAGTTGGCACCCAGCAGTGACACACGGATGGAGGTACAGTGTAGCTGAACTTACAACTTAAAAGAACTTAATGATTTTGTATTTATTATAAGTATTACTTTACGCAGTGTATATATTACCTAATGATTTACGAAAAATACCAAAGTACAGACATTTGGATAGGCAAATGGCCAAATTTCCAGATAGTCATAAGATTTATCCTGAATCTAACAACTTACGTAGTTCACAATAGGTTATATAAATTATGCAGATACCTCAAGTAGCTTCTGGAATATTCTTGGCAGTATAAACAGTGAGTCGATTTTACAAGAATGTTCTAGAACTCATAGACCGGGGTATAAATAGATCGCAGAGGAACGCAGACAGAAGTCTTATTTCAAGATACGAGGCGATATAATCGAAGCTTTACAAGTGAATTTCGGTGCGATTTAAGTGTTGAGTGACAAGTATTATACTGTGAATAACTGTGTTAATTTTTATTTGGTGTTTGTTTTAGTAGTGTTAATTTTGGTTTAATTGGTGTAAATTATTTCTATCCCGAACCCATGCTCGTAACAATATGAACAATTTATCTTGTAGTGATACCCCCGTGCCTCGGAAAGCACGTTAACCGTTGCTCCCGGCTGTCATTTGAACATCTTTGACAGTCGTTACGGGTAGTCAGAAACCAGGAATTCTGACACTGGTCTAGCCAAGGAGTGTCCTGTTACCCAGCTACTGGGTTATGGAGGTCAGATAGGCAGTCGATGCATATAAAACAGTAATACTCAGCTGCATTTGGTTAGACTGGAAGCCGACCCCAAAATAGTTGGGAAAAAGGCTAAGCAGATGATGAATATATTAAGTACAAATTAACCAAATTTATACATTTTTTCCAAGCATTTCCTTATCATTTACCAAACTATGAAAATTTCGTGAAAAATACTATGTTTTCGCACAATATGTCCCCAATCTTCCTTGTAAATAACTTATCCAAAATTAATGTCGGTGTGGCCACGCAAGAGACTTTGTTAGAAACAAGTTAATTTAGGAAGATAACGTTTGGTAGGTAACTTTTATAAAGGAAAATGACTTTGTTTTACCTTGCGGTATAGTGTTAACGGATGATTTAGAGTTTGTGGTTTTTTCTATTCTTCCGTTCTTTGCTTTCGTTTTTATAATGTTTTTTTCTTCTAACTTATCTATACGTACTTTGTTTTTCAATAAGGTTTAATGGTACGAGAGGTCATAATTAAGGGCAATCTTCTGTACCCGATGCAGTTAATCCTAAACCAACAAACACTATTTTTTTTGTTATTATGTTTGTTAAAGAAGCTGAAATTCGTTACATCAGTTAAACATAACAAACATGTCAGCTTTCTAGAACTCAGAATTTACCCTAAGAATTTTGATATTATCAAAATTTGATAGTGAATTTATATAGTAACTAGGATAGTGAGTGAGTAGTCAAAGATGAAATTGGGGTTTTGTTGAAGACCGATAATATCTAAAGTATAAGAGCTATGTAATTGAAACTTTACAATATGTTAAATAAGTTATATAAGTTATATTATAACACTGATTCTATGTGGATGGGCGGTAATGCAACGTATGCGACTTAGAAGTTTTCGGTTACACAATTGACGGGAACCGGCGCTGGTTGGAACAAAAGATAAGAGTCCAGCGTCGTATAGGAAAGGCAGCACTAACCTTGATAATCCAGGATATTCAGGACTGCCAGCACTCTGATCACAGTTCACCACCACAGTATAACCGTTCTTCTGCTACGAATTGGTCGCACAAAACGACGCGACCGTTCGAATGCGATTCGATGCGTTTGTGCTCTAACGCGACTCGACAGCCATTGAAGGTCCGATCGTCCATCGGAAGATCCAGACGCGATCGATTTTTCTAGAGCGGTATAGTCTCTCTCCCTCACTCTCGAATAGACGAAGGTCTAGTGCAAGGGAGAAAGGATAATATGCGGAAGGGGAATGTCTAACCAATTAGCGATTATGCGTGTTGCCAATAATTAAAAATATAAACGAAAAGAATCGTATATCAGCGCAACCATTCCCCCGGGCTTGAAGGGATGCCTTCAAGAGTGAGGCAAACCACAAGAAAACGAATCTATTCGATAATTACTATCCTATAACTACGAAACTAAATACCTAATAACTAATATTAACCTAACCTTAAAGACGAATTAAATAAACTACTGTATAGGCAATGGGCAAAGACGCACCACGGGACGCAAGTAGGATCCGGTGGTTGTCTTAACCCGAACGATACGAGTGACTCCGGTTGAGTCAGGGAAAATTTCCTCCACGACACCCAAAGGCCAGTGTAGTGGGGGCGAGTTGTCGGATATAAGAATCACGACCGTGCCGACAGAGACCGGATCGACCGGCGTGTTCCATTTGCGGCGAGATTGCAAAGTATGGAGATATCCAGTTCTCCAGCGCTTCCAAAACGACTGTACTAACTTATCTAGTAGCTCGTGTCTAGCAGTAAGAGTTCTCTCGTCTATTTCCTCGGCAGGCAAGTATTTCAGAGGCGTGAGATTCAAAAAGTGCGCTGGAGTCAATGCGAGCGGCTCTGAAGGATCACTAGAGAGTGTCCTACAAAGAGGTCTAGTGTTCATTACCGATTCTATTTGAATAAGAACGGTACTTAATTCTTCAAACGACAGAATAGTATCGCCTATGACCCGATATAGGTGTGACTTTAAACTTTTAATATTAGCTTCCCAATTGCCGCCAAAGTGACTAGCCGTCGGGACATTGAGTGACCAATCTATTCGATTTATAGCTAATGTATGACCATATTCCGAATTATGGTACTTCGAACAAAGAAATGCGTGAAGTTCCGAGAGTTTCCGTTTAGCGCCTATGTAATTAGTCCCGTTATCGGAATAAATTCTACTAACCGGGCCACGCCTTGACAGGAACCGTTTAAAGGCGCCCATAAAACTAGCTGTGCTAAGATCCCCAGCGAGCTCTATGTGCACCGCGCGTGTAGTCATGCAGACGAACAGACACACGTAGGCCTTGGTGGAGCGAACACCTCGACCGCGAGACATCGTAACCTTAAACGGACCGGCGTAGTCCGTGCCCGTGTGGACGAATGGCTTAGCGGTTTGAACGATACGACAAGAGCGATGATCGGCCATCTCAGGAAAGCTCTGCTTAGGGCGCAGCCGAAAGCAGGGAAGGCACTTATGGATCCTATTCCTAATTAAATTGCGTGCAGAAAGGATCCAATACTTCTGACGCAAGAGCGACATTAGCAGGTCGGGACCTGCGTGACAGTTCAATTTATGATGATAATCGACTAACAAATTCAAAACGAGGTCCTTGCTTGGAAGCAGAATGGGATGTTTCCCATCATAACTTAAATCCGAGTTTCTTAAACGGCCTCCGACTCTAATGAGTCCGTCTTCGAGAAACGGTTTTAAGTGTCGAAAAGCAGGACTACAATGTTTGCCTTTCCTGAGTTTAACCAACTCAGTGGAGAAATAAAAGCGTTGAAGCTCGCGAAGTATGAGCAATTCAGCGAAGTTGTAATCCGCTGCCGCCATGCGGTAACCAATAGGCAACAGTTTAGCGAAACGACAAATGTAAATTACTACTCGAAGTAATTTACTCCAAGACGAGATACGATCGACCAAAGAAAGAATAGTAGATCTTTCGGTTGGTGTAGCGGAGAGCAACGAATGTTTCTTCTCTTCGGGCACTTCGCATACCGAAGAGGGATTGAAGGGGACGACAGGCCACTTCGAAACGTCTAAGCTGGCCCACGGAGGACCACTGAACCAAAGCGGATGATCAATGATTTGGGAAGGTGTGAGCCCACGTGACAGACAATCTGCGGGATTGTCCGTACCGGACACGTGATACAGGTTTTGTGGCGATAAGTCGTCCTGTATTTTCGAGACTCTGTTGGCCACGAAGGTGTTCCACCGATGGGGCGACGAATGTACCCAACAGAGAGCGACTGTTGAATCCGAAAATGCGAATATGTTGCGAAATATAATGCGGTTTTGACAAGCGACTACGACATTTTTTATGAGTTGAGCTAGCACAAGAATAGCGCACAGCTCCAGACGAGCAAGAGAAACGACCTTTTTAGGGGAGACCTTCGACTTAGCGGTCAACAACCTAACGATATTGCCATCACTATTTTGAACGTGGAAGTAAATAACCCCCCCGTATGCTTTCTCACTGGCGTCCGCGAAAGCCAATATAGTAACCACACTATCGCCGACGATACCAACGTGACGTGGGATCCTTATATTACAGAGCAAGGGAAGCTCTTCTTTGAAGCGAATCCACAGCCTGACTATATCTTCAGGTGGAGTATCATCCCAGTCACAATCAGACAGCCAAAGCTGCTTGATTAGAAGTTTAGCGTACAGGACAACAGGTGCGACAAATCCCATGACGTCCCATATTTTAGCGACACACGACAATATTGTACGCTTAGTACAAATCTGAGCGGGAGTATTAATTTTCATGCCGAAGTTGTCCGACGTAGGTGACCAACACAAGCCCAGTACTTTATGTTGGTCGGACTCATCGAATTCCTTGACAACTGGCAGGCGGTGCGAGGGTGGGATCGAATCTAATACGACTTGGGAATTACTGGTCCACTTAACTAGCTCAAATTGACCAGCCTTCATGAGACCTATCATTTCCGAAGCGGTGGAAATGCCCTCGTCTTCCGTGCGAACGGAATGGACGTAGTCGTCCATATACAACCCCGCAGCGACAATATCTTTGGCCTGAGGGTAGGAGTCACCCTCATCCTCAGCCAACTGCTTAATAGTTCGAAGTGCATGAAAGGGGCTAGACTTAAGCCCAAAAACGACACGATTAAATTCATAAACCTGTAAAGGTTCTTGCGGGGAAAAGCGATACAAAATGCGTTGGAAACGCCGATCAGATTCTCGGACTCCAATGCTGAGAAACATCTGACGAATGTCTGCGGAAAGCGCTATCGAAAACAAACGAAAACCAATAATAATATTGAACAAGTTCCCTTGTAGGTTCTGTCCACCATACAAGAGATCATTAAGCGAGATGCGGGTAGTAGTTTTACAACTACCATCGAGAACGACACGAAGTTTGGTTGTGACCTTATCATCTCGGATCACACCATGATGCGGAATAAAATACGAACTTCCCGCCGAATCAGGATTCGTAGATGAAATGTAGCCCTTTTCTAAATATTCCCGGATGACACTGTCATACGCGACCCTTAATTGTGGAGAAGCTTGCATCTTCCTTTCCAAGCAGTAAAACCGCCGTTCACTTGCTTGGCGCGAATTGCCAAGGGATTCGACATCAGCCTTGAAAGGCAAAGCTACTACGTAACGTCCCTCACTATCCCGAGTGGTAGTGCGGGTGTAAAATTCCTCACACAATTGGTCGTCCGGGCTGAATACCGGGGGAACACTCACTTCCTCTAATTCCCAGAATTTCCGGACAGCAGAGTCTAATGTGTCCGCGATACAGCAATGCGATACGGTCGAATTACCGTCAGTACATGCTGGTGCGTCACCTACGATCACATAGCCAAGGACCGTTTCTAATGCGAGCGGCGATAAATTCGAAGTCGATCCTTGAACTCTGTTCGACAAAAGCAGGTGCGGAAAAATCGAAGCGCCGATCAATACGTGAATCGGGCCTGATGAATAATATGTATCGTCTGCCAACGGTAAGTCTTCGAAGTTAGACAGTCGCGAAGTGTCGACTGTCGCGGTTGGCAGACGTTCGGTAATCCTATCTATTACCAACGACTCAATATCATAAGTTATATTATGATCGAAACGAGAATGAATTTTAAATTGTACGGAACCTTGAATGGGTTTACTCGAACCTCCTATACCCCTAACAGTGGAACAAGTAGGTCTATTATTTATGTTTAATCCTAAACGTTGACAGCAATCGCGAGTAATAAAGCTACTCTGAGACGCGCTGTCCAACAATGCACGAACGCAATGTTCGTGACCACGAGAATCTAGAATAACGATACGTGCGGTACCCAACAACACAGTTCTAGAGCCTTTATAAGGGCCGACTGCACTTGAGCATAATGCTACATCCGAGTTCGCGGGAATCGAACCCGCGCTCGGCTCTTCGACTGAGCGTGACGGCGACATATTTGACGCAGGCCTATTTCCAAAACATAGCAATGTATGATGTTTGTACCTACATTTTTTACATGTAGACGTCGACTCACACGCAGACACGCGATGACCACTACTTAAGCAATTTATACACAAGTTGTTTGACTTAACGAATTTAAAACGTTGATCGGGGTTATAACTCTTAAAAACCGTACACTTATAAATGTAGTCATGGTTTTCCTTACACAAACTACAAGCGACTGGTTGAGAACTGGACACATATGCGTTAGTTGATTTACGATCTAAAGGCCTTTTATTAGTATTGACTCGAGCAACAGGTATCGAAGTTCGTTCTAAAACCTTTATATGATCACTAACGAAATTAACTAAATCGGAAAACAATGGGATTTCGGATCCATTCGACTTTAATTGATAATTGGATTCGAACGTACGAACGGTGTCTGGGTCCAGTTTTTTAAGCGCGACATGCAATAATATAAAGTCAGCCAGGTCACTGACTTTTGTATGTTTTAAAGCAACTACCGACGAAGCGAACTTATCAATAAATAATTCTAAACTACTAGGGGTACCTGATGTAATAGATTTAAATTCAAATATTTGAGTTAAGTATGAAGTTGCCGATTGTCGACTATCTTCATATTTTTTACAAAGCAAATCGAAAATGAGTGGGTAATTATCCGCAGACGGGGTAATACCAGCGAAAATTGTACGAGCTTTATGTGTTAATTTACCTAATAAATAATATAATTTCTCACAGTCTGTTAGAGAAACATTATTATGCACGACATTACGATAACTAGCGACGAATAATGGCCAATTCTTAATATCTCCGTTGAATTCGGGTATTTCAATTGGCGGCAATCGAGGTGACCTTTGGACCTCACTATGAGAGTGAGCCGTCAGGTTCTTCTCAGCCCGTAAAATGCGCCCTAAAAGGTCTTCGAACGCAGAAAGCGACTGATAATCTACAACATATTCAGGGTTTAATTTTAGCTCATGAATAACAATTTCATCCAAAGCACTTTCAAAATCCACACGTAGTGTTTGTACTAACGAGATGTCGCACAAAAATGATTCCTTAACGCTTTCATCCGAATGAATGTGTTTTATTTTATCTGCAATACTCTGCATGCGAGCAAAGATACGATCTCTCTTTGCTATCAATCTTTTAAGAGTAATATCGGTCGGTGCCATATTTATGAGCTATGAATATCAAACTAATTATTATAAGATATTTAGTAACTACCCACCGTTTTGCGAAATAACGGCCGGGTGCGCGACGCGGTCTCGAGTAACCTTGACTCGACCGATTGGTATTTACTTTACAAGTAACGATAATTAACTACTAGCGGGGTTGCGAAATTCCTTACTAATCGATTATTAGCTAGGAAGACACGAAAACGACGTAATGAATTACGATGTACTTACTTGCCACGCGTTGGCAAATAAGTATCTATGCGGGGTTGACTACGAAATACGAATACGAAACTACGATATACCTAGCGAATTCTAGGGAATGGCTGTGCTGATTATTATCCGACTCGGGAAGGACCATTAAATGGATGGGCGGTAATGCAACGTATGCGACTTAGAAGTTTTCGGTTACACAATTGACGGGAACCGGCGCTGGTTGGAACAAAAGATAAGAGTCCAGCGTCGTATAGGAAAGGCAGCACTAACCTTGATAATCCAGGATATTCAGGACTGCCAGCACTCTGATCACAGTTCACCACCACAGTATAACCGTTCTTCTGCTACGAATTGGTCGCACAAAACGACGCGACCGTTCGAATGCGATTCGATGCGTTTGTGCTCTAACGCGACTCGACAGCCATTGAAGGTCCGATCGTCCATCGGAAGATCCAGACGCGATCGATTTTTCTAGAGCGGTATAGTCTCTCTCCCTCACTCTCGAATAGACGAAGGTCTAGTGCAAGGGAGAAAGGATAATATGCGGAAGGGGAATGTCTAACCAATTAGCGATTATGCGTGTTGCCAATAATTAAAAATATAAACGAAAAGAATCGTATATCAGCGCAACCACTATGATTTAACTAAATAAATTCCACCAACTGTAAAACTATTTGAAAACTGATTTTTTTTTGTGGTGTTCAGTGGCAATTTCATTTTTTGTTTGTTTTCTTATTTATTCATTATACCAAATCCAGACAATAACCGTAAAAACGCGCTTCAAAAATATCCTATACTAGCACTTCAACTGCGACTTTGTCCACGTGGTTTTCGGAACAATATCTAGTCACTCACAAATAGTGTACCTTACTACCAATGAAAAAATTTTTAGAATGACATTGTTGGTTTCTTTCTACATACAAATTTACAAACAAATTTTATATCTTTCTAAAAGTAAAGATAAAACAAGAATTTTATTAGGTACTATTTTTCTGCGTCTCACATGGAGTTTACTTGAATATAAACCAGACATTTTCTAGGATCAAAGGTAGTGTGTGGTACAAGACGACAGTTTCTTTACCTAATATTTATTACAGTTGCTTCTCATAGCAAGGAGACCTATATCCTGGTCGTGGGAACGTTATAATAGGTTATAATTTTATACTAGTAAGTTATATTTTCATTCCTCTTAGACATAACTATAACCAGGGTAGACACAAACAAATCGAAAAACAAAAATACTTATTCATGAAATCTACATAAATAGCAAATGATATAGTTTTCTCTCCAACCCTTCAACAATCTCCACGCCAATATAAACACATCGATCCATTCCGCCTTTTTGATGTGAAAAATACACGCAAAGAAACATACTTTCGCATTTATAATATTAGTGTGGATAGTACTTCAATAAAATCAGCATCCAAACAGATATCGAAAGGTTCCATTCATAAAACATTTCATTTATTATAAAAGCGGATACAAACAAGTTCTTTGTGAACGAGATATCGTTTCAAAACCGCCCACTAACATGTCTGATTCATGTCTGCTATCGATTTCCTAAAAATATATTGAATTGTATCATCCTCTTGGCTATTGAATGTTTGAAAAAAAAAATATAGTACTACTGACTCAATAGTTCCTCTAATTTCTTAATGTAACAGGAATAGCTTGAATGGAAACTAAGGTCATAGAAAAGGCTGGTACAGAAGGCCAACTAAGTGCCTTAAGCGAAAACAGGCGAACGCACATATCACACTCTTTGAATGAAAGTGATCTTACTCGAAATTCCTGTAACTTCTGATATTCTGATAAACTGAAACACTACTCTTGATTCCTGTGGTAATAGGGTATTAAAAAATTAGAAGTAGTACAGTCAGTTCAGTTCAGCTTACAATCATAATATGAGAGAGATACATGGAAGAGATATAATAAAGAAATAAAAAATAAAATAAAATTCCCAAATAAAATAGGAAAGTAACACATGTTCCATTGGTCGGCTTATACTTTCTATACATATAGAAATACATTCAAAAAAAAAACATAACTGTGAAATTAAATTTAGAACTATACATAAATGTCAATAAAAAAAATGAGAAATGTCAAAAATAAATAAAAACAATGTCAGATTATAAATGTCACAAAAAAATGTTGACGTCAAATTTATAAATATTTACGTATGTCAGAGATAAATAATAAGTGCATGCTAACGAGAATCCCACCGCTCAGACAACATCATCTGCTTATAGTCTTTTACACAAAATAACTGCCTATCTGACCTCCACAACCCAGTAGCTGGGTAACATGATACCCATTAGCTAGACCAGTAACAGATTTTCTAATACTATTAAAGATGTACAAATGAGAACCGGGACCAACGTGTTAACATGCTTTCCGAGGCACGGAAGAATCTCTATACGTTCATCCACATCCCATCCACAGAGTACTCTTGGCAAGCGTTGCTTTACTTCAGAGTTGACCCGTGTGGTTATTATTATGTATGATGCTAAATATCTCCTACATATCACTCTAAAACTTCACAAGGCCCTTCCAATAGATTCAACTATCCTTAATAGAAGAAGAAAAGATATTGTGGCTCACTCCCCAATTGTCCGAATTGCCTTTGCTAGCAGAAAATATCTAACGCAATCTGCTTTTATTTATAACAAAATCAATTTTAAACTGAACATATATCCCCTCCTCTTATACAAATGCAAGAAAGCACTAGTTAAATGGTTAAAATCACTAACATACGAGGAAACCGAAATGATCTTAGCCAGAGCTAGATAGTTTTCCTCAAATTCGTACGTAGCGTACGGTCGGCCAAGAAAGTGGTGTACCAGTTTTGATTTAGTTTCCCGGTCATCGAAAATTACAACAAGGTTCGTTATAAAAAGATATTACTGAAAGAGAACATTATCATGACGTAAACCTATGTATTTAGTATTCATACGTCATATGTCACATATAAGTACATGACATTTTAACCTTTAGTATAAATGAAAAGGACATTAGTTTGTACAAAGCAATTGAAATGTTTCCAAACAAAAGTAATAAAAACTATTTAGACAACCGAATTCCATTTGAAAAAGAAAACTGACAATTGACATTTTGTCAAATATATGCAAAAAATCGATATATTTTCCGTGTTATTTTTCAATCAACTGCATATAACATCATCTCAATGCCTGCCAACTTGACCATTGCCGAAAGAGCACAAATAATTGCCCAATTTAATGAGGGAAGCATTATCAGTGCGATATCCCGGAATTTGAATATATCGAGGCGTTCTGTCCGCTTTTGGATTCGTCGTGAAGGAGAGGAGGGAAGTTTGTTGGATCACAGAAGAAGTGGTCGCCGGCCTGCACTCTCCAATAACGATAGAGAATTCATGAGACGGGAATATGAAATCAATGGTTTTAAGCCCACAAAACATTTTGCGGAGATGTTCGATGTGAGTGCCCAAACAATAAGGAATCATCTACATTACATGGGGTTGCACCACAGGCATTACGCCAAGAAAATATATTTGACGGATGCTCACAGACTTGCTCGTCTGAACTTCGCCAGAGAGCACTTAGAGTTTGATTGGTCTAATACAGTGTTTTGTGATGAAAAAACGTTTAAATCCAGTCAGCATGGACGTCTTCACCTTTGGCGATATAATTCAACACGGTATAAAGATGATCATGTAATCCCAAATAGAGAATCAGGTCGAATTTCCGTAAATATTTGGGGCTGGATGAGTACGGATGGTGTAGGAGAATTGTGTTCTCTACCTCCTCGAGCGACGGCTGTAAATTATATCGACGTGCTTCAGAATGCAATGCTACCGACAGTCCGTAATGTTTACCCGGAGAACGAAGTGCCACAATTTGATTTTGTTCAAGATAATTGTTCAATTCATAATGCGAGGATCGTAAGAGCCTGGTTTCGTTCACACACTGACGTAAGGGTAATTCAGTGGCCCTCAAGATCGCCGGACCTCAACCCGATAGAAAATCTTTGGGGCCTTATGGTCCAACGATGGTCGCATCAAAATGAAAGAACCAAACAAGCTCTTATTAGTCACTGTAATTATATCTGGGAGGAAATGCGGGGAACCGATATTTGCTCACGGCTTGTTGGTTCAATGAGGTCTCGTCTTTTAGAGGTTATAGAGGCCAACGGCGGTTACACCCGTTTCTAATTTTTAAAAATTTTCAATATCTTCTAAATATTACTATATATGCTATGTTTTTGTTTGTTATAAGTATTTTAAAATTGATTGTAGAAATTTAATAAAAGGATAAATCTATTTTTAGCTTGTTTTTTATTGATATTGTAATTACAAGTTTACAGAAATTGTAGGTTTGTGGACTCGCCTTGTGCCTTTACAATTTTATGTAA
This sequence comes from Tholera decimalis, assembly GCA_943138885.2. Classification (NCBI taxonomy): domain Eukaryota; kingdom Metazoa; phylum Arthropoda; class Insecta; order Lepidoptera; family Noctuidae; genus Tholera; species Tholera decimalis. Next base: position 17,803,910 of record OW964573.2, on the reverse strand, counting down.
CTTGTTGATTACAATTCTGAATTTGTAGATACAATTTTGTCATCAAAATCTACAGCCCCCCGCCGTTGATTTTACGACGTCATTGGTTCCATCAAGTTCAAACTAAGAACAGCTGTCACGTTACAAACAGTAATAGTCGTTATCAATAATCAGATAAAGACAGCAATAGAAGTTGTCAGATCGATCTGCAAGCGAAACTAATCTTTATCACCTATGAATCTGCAAGCGATATTCAACCTTAGGGTGGTACACCACTTTCTTGGCCGACTGTACATCCACAGTTATTACTCGCACAAACATGTCAACAAACTCGACCACAATACCACACACACAAACACACACATATACACACACACATATATACACACACACGTATACACACACACACATATACACACACACATATACACACACACACTACACAGTCACATAAAAGTCCTACTGAGCTACTTATTTAAATTTCATCTATTATTTTATGTCTTTTCCTTTGTATAATTTTGTTTAAAATTCTTTACTAGCATACTTATATTCGGGCACGCCGCAATTGCGGCGGTAAGACCCCTCTTTGAGGAGTGGCTAGATCGGCGGCGGTTTGGCACTTTTCCCGTAGGTTTGAGAGTTACTTGTTTACGAATCTGTCAAAATATACCCACCTCCCCATCCACCATCTGGGAGAACAATTATGTCAATGAGTGAGTGAGTCAGTCAGTCAGTCAGTGGTAATCTAGCTTTATATAGTATAATATTATCCAGCCACTAGTTCCTCTCGCGAGAGATATGTACGTACGGTCGGCCAAGAAAGTGGTGTACCAGTTTTGATTTAGTTTCCCGGTCATCGAAAATTACAACAAGGTTCGTTATAAAAAGATATTACTGAAAGAGACAACATTATCATAACGTAAACCTATGTATTTAGTATTCATACGTCATATGTCACATATAAGTACATGACATTTTAACCTTTAGTATAAATGAAAAGGACATTAGTTTCTACAAAGCAATTGAAATGTTTCCAAACAAAAGTAATAAAAACTATTTAGACAACCGAATTCCATTTGAAAAAGAAAACTGACAATTGACATTTTGTCAAATATATGCAAAAAATCGATATATTTTCCGTGTTATTTTTCAATCAACTGCATATAAAATCATCTCAATGCCTGCCAACTTGACCATTGCCGAAAGAGCACAAATAATTGCCCAATTTAATGAGGGAAGCAGTATCAGTGCGATATCCCGGAATTTGAATATATCGAGGCGTTCTGTCCGCTTTTGGATTCGTCGTGAAGGAGAGGAGGGAAGTTTGTTGGATCACAGAAGAAGTGGTCGCCGGCCTGCACTCTCCAATAACGATAGAGAATTCATGAGACGGGAATATGAAATCAATGGTTTTAAGCCCACAAAACATTTTGCGGAGATGTTCGATGTGAGTGCCCAAACAATAAGGAATCATCTACATTACATGGGGTTGCACCACAGGCATTACGCCAAGAAAATATATTTGACGGATGCTCACAGACTTGCTCGTCTGAACTTCGCCAGAGAGCACTTAGAGTTTGATTGGTCTAATACAGTGTTTTGTGATGAAAAAACGTTTAAATCCAGTCAGCATGGACGTCTTCACCTTTGGCGATATAATTCAACACGGTATAAAGATGATCATGTAATCCCAAATAGAGAATCAGGTCGAATTTCCGTAAATATTTGGGGCTGGATGAGTACGGATGGTGTAGGAGAATTGTGTTCTCTACCTCCTCGAGCGACGGCTGTAAATTATATCGACGTGCTTCAGAATGCAATGCTACCGACAGTCCGTAATGTTTACCCGGAGAACGAAGTGCCACAATTTGATTTTGTTCAAGATAATTGTTCAATTCATAATGCGAGGATCGTAAGAGCCTGGTTTCGTTCACACACTGACGTAAGGGTAATTCAGTGGCCCTCAAGATCGCCGGACCTCAACCCGATAGAAAATCTTTGGGGCCTTATGGTCCAACGATGGTCGCATCAAAATGAAAGAACCAAACAAGCTCTTATTAGTCACTGTAATTATATCTGGGAGGAAATGCGGGGAACCGATATTTGCTCACGGCTTGTTGGTTCAATGAGGTCTCGTCTTTTAGAGGTTATAGAGGCCAACGGCGGTTACACCCGTTTCTAATTTTTAAAAATTTTCAATATCTTCTAAATATTACTATATATGCTATGTTTTTGTTTGTTATAAGTATTTTAAAATTGATTGTAGAAATTTAATAAAAAGATAAATCTATTTTTAGCTTGTTTTTTATTGATATTGTAATTACAAGTTTACAGAAATTGTAGGTTTGTGGACTCGCCTTGTGCCTTTACAATTTTATGTAACTTGTTGATTACAATTCTGAATTTGTAGATACAATTTTGTCATCAAAATCTACAGCCCCCCGCCGTTGATTTTACGACGTCATTGGTTCCATCAAGTTCAAACTAAGAACAGCTGTCACGTTACAAACAGTAATAGTCGTTATCAATAATCAGATAAAGACAGCAATAGAAGTTGTCAGATCGATCTGCAAGCGAAACTAATCTTTATCACCTATGAATCTGCAAGCGATATTCAACCTTAGGGTGGTACACCACTTTCTTGGCCGACTGTACATGCATTTAAATTAACTCAACAGTGCTTTTTATAGAGGTCGTTGTGCAACTCAAAAAAAAAACATTCTTGAGTTAGCGCATTTTAATTCCACAAATACTATGACCAGCTATATGAAACAAATGCCCATCTCTAGCCCACGGGCATTTTTAATCATTTTGTGAATAAAAAAAATACACAATAAAGACTTTATTTTTGGAACAAAAACACTTGTTAAATGATTGTATTAAAGGTAATAGCTACATTAGTTACACACTGTGTTGCAGCTATTAACGCCCTCCTATAGAGTACAGAAAAATTAAGTAATTAAATTCACGAGTGAATAGGTTACTTCTAGGTAAGCAAATCATCGCTTAACATCAGGTGAGATGGTGGTCAAACGCAAGCCTATAAACAATAAAAATAAAATAAAAAATAAAAAACTAAAAAGTACCTTTAAAAACTGTGCATTTAGCAAATAAACATTACTAATAAAATCATGTGGATGCTTATGAAACCTTCTGTACTTATCTTCTTTGTGTAAAGGGGTTTCAATAGCAATTGCGTCATTTAAAGACGGCATTGCATTAGTAGATAACCATTTCAAGAACATTTTCATGTTTACGAGTCACTGTAAAAGGTGATCAGAGGGTTCATTCTGAAATCAGTTTATGTTTTAAAGTTCTTTCTTATATAATGCAGTGTTCTAATTCCGTAGAGAACAACTACTGTCATGTTTGACGTACAAAAAGCGCTTATTTCAAGACGAAAAAATCATATTTTGATTGAGTTAGTTTGCAGAAAAACGTAGTTACTAGAATTCAAACATTTCTGTACAAGAAAATACAGAGATTTTTTCATCACAGCCTTTACAGGAACACTTATCCATGTCGTATTTGGCAGTAATCAGAATGTAAGATCGATACTGGTAAACGCATAATAGGTGGTACACTTTGCGCGTGCTTGTGGACGGCGAGCCAGGGTAGCTCATCGTCCAGTAAAGACCAGGCCCGGGTTGGTGGCGGCGCGTCGTGTACCATTCACGCTTCAAAGAGTTGTCAGCACTAGTGACGGGCCCCATAGGGCCATTGCCTGCTGGGGTTGCAGGAATATTCTAATGAGATACCGCGGCCCCGGAACTTGAGGGCAGCTGAAGGAACAGGGTGGGTTTTTAGTCAGTAGAAGTCTGACACTCTCTTCCGCTCCACCCAGAGAGGGAAAAGTCATTCGATGATTTTTCCACCCGGAAAAAGGTAGGTAAACTATGATTTAAAAGTTATTTGTTTTAGGCCATCATTTTTTTATCCGCCATTTTATTTCGTCTTAACAAAATTTTGTTAGTTTGCAGTATCTTGCAAATGACTTTTAAGAAAATTTAAGAAGTTAGTTTATTTTTTTGTGTGTGATTATCATTTTATCATCATGAAATTATGCACATTAGCGTGATGGCTAAGGTTTCAGCTTTGTGATTGAGAGGTCGCGGGTTTGATCTTCAACCATTATATTATTGCCGTGAACCCACTCCGGACACAAGCATTATTTAGCTTAGAAGGAATAACTAAAGAATGGGTTAACAAAATTGCTAGTAATGTGAATTCTATCCGTATTACTAGTTCTCTTAAAAAAAAATCTTGTGATCATGTGAGAGCGTCCTCAGACACAATATAATAACAAAATCTTAAAAAAAATATCCAAAAACACACACCATCACATGAGTATGTGATTGTGTGTGTTTTTAAAGTGGTATTTTTGGTAGGATTGTATGAGTATACAATCCTACCGAAAATACTACTAAAAATGTTAAATAATCTATATCCAAAGGTCAGCCATGTCTGTCTAAAGTTAACGGCTCTTTAAGTACATAGTTAAGTTCGTAAAAAAACTATGTTTGCAAATACACAGGTAGTTAGAAGGAAGAAAGATGAATGTATGTATATCTGAAGAGGTGAAAGTAATGGAAGGAAGGATGCAAACCATAAAAATACACTTGAAAACTCACTTTCTATAAACAGAAACAATTTATCTTTACAGAGTAAACACAGCAATTAAAAGTTACCAGAGAAAACTCTCATGAACAACGACTTCCAGTTGTCTTTAAAACATCTTAAATATACTGTTGTTCTTTAAATTGTAAGCCAAGTTGGAAGTAATGCCTGAACAAGTACACTTACATTAAAAAGTTGCTTTGGTACCTACCTTCCTGGAGAAAATACAGTAGAAGGTCAAGTCAGTACAAAGAATATAAATTGAATGGCTTCTAGGTCTTGGTTTGTCTATTCGTAAGTCAAGTCACAGTCAATTCGCTCTTAATCTTGTAGGCTAATTCAGTTGAAATTTGTAGCACAGATGAAGTTAACATTGAAATCTAACAAGTTAAATAATATTTTCAGTAACATGCATTTATTGGTGCCAAATTAGAAAACTAAATCGTAAGAAAGGACTTATTGCATTAAGTGTATTAAAAGTAGACCTTCTACACCAAATGTTTAGGTTGACATTTCAACAAAACTTGCAGTGGAACGAAGCCAACAGTCGTTTCAATCTTTGAGGTATGTCAGGACCATTTAGAAGTTTGGTCTGGCTGAGGAATTGATGGCATTCTTTGATCGTTAAGTAAGGGTCTGCTGCAAAATATCATGATATGAACAAAGTGTGGAAATAAAGTAAATATGAGAAGTGAGACACTTGCTTTTTGTTTGTCCTCCACTTTGATCAAACTAATTTAATTAAGAGAGCGTTTCGAGACCCACAAGTCAACATTTTTATCTTATAACAGTTGATTTATTTGAGGACATTGCGAGTTGAGATTGAGTTAAATGATTAAATTTCATAAGCTTAAAGAAGTATGCGTTGTCAATATGTGTAAACTTATTCGACAAAAAAATATTCTATGAGAATAACCAAAACTACAAGATGGTTCAAAAGTGATTCAACATTCTAAAAACTGAGGCTCTTTTTAAATTATAAAGTAAAGAATGTCCCAATTATCTTTAGATTCGAGAAAAAAATAGTTAGGCAAAAGCCCAAAACTACAAGGAGGTGCAAAAGTGATTCAACATTTGATGGCAGGGTTTTCTTGATGATTGAGATGAAAACTTGAAGGCTCTTTTTAAATTATAAATTAAAGGATGTTCCAATTTTCTTTCGATTCGATACAAAAAAATGTTAGGCAAAAGCCTAAAACTAGGACGATTCCATCGTTTGACACTTTCTCGAGTTTTAGCAAAACTAACGAGCAGCAATTGATTTTTCTTTTAATTTATAATTGTTAGACTTACGTTTGACCAACATTTTGTAATGAAGATTACTATTTGTTTCAAATAAATAGTACTTTCCATAACTCTTGTCATAATTTCTAGCGATAGATCCTCGTTATCTTAACATACATTCTCTTACAAGATGTCAAGATTCTGAAGCATTTGATCATTTCAATTACTTATGATTTCAATGATCTGTGAAATAAAGTGTCTAGAGCGGTCATATCAAGCGATCTTGTCAGTCAGTATGAAACGCCAAAATGAGAGATAAGGTATTGAAATCAATAAGTAGGATAGGTATGTCACGTTGTAAAAGATGTCGAAAGTTTGAGTAGACGTGCCTATAACAGTAGTGAAAATAAAAATGAGCAATAGAGTGATAGAGATTTGGCTGATACCATTTTGTGGGATTCAGATTCAGTTGTAACTTATTAGGTATTTCCAGGCCTAATTTAAAAATTGTTCCTGTTCAATAAAGAAAAACTATGTGAATGTTTACTAATACATCGAACTGTTGTTAAAAAACAGATATTCAGTATAATGTGATTAGTAGCTCCGTTTTGTATTCCATCCGATGGTAAAACTAGTTTAAATTTATGATTACCCTAGCTGATGCCCATGACTTCGTCCGCTTAGCTACTTCGCATTTTTTTTGGGATAAAGCACAATTACGTCCCATTCAGACTATAATCCACCTATCCATCCATCCAATCCAAATTTCATCAAGATGCAATCAGCGATTTTAGCGTGATTGGGCAAAATAAATACATACATCCATCCATCCATACATATACACCTATAGATTTGTAATATAAGTTTAGTATAGATACCTGTATGTTAGTAAGTACATATTTATGACCTCTGAAAATAAATTAAACAATTAAAAGTACACAAACAATAAATAAATAGATAGACAATCATTCAAAATAATATACTGGAAATTGCAAAAACTTTTACTAAAACATCCATCCATACTAAACCTTTTTGTAAATTAAGTTCCTTATCTATGTAAATCCTGGTTTTGCGTTACAGTTTCATTCCTAGATAACAGTTTGTTGAAATTGGGAGCAATAAAATTTTAAGTACAATTACTTTTATGGTTAAAGTTAAATGGGAATTCGTTTTGAATGTAAATAACTCCTAAAAATATACTGAGTTCTAAAAACTAATAAAAGATCAGTTGCGTTAAGAATAAGTTAACCCACCGGTACTCGCGTCACATTATGAGACATGTACAGTCGCGCGAGGGTCGAAAAGACCCAAAGAAAAAGTCAGCGTTTTCAATAACATAATGGCATTTTAGGTTTATTTGTAAATTAAATATAAAGGGATAGTAAAACGTACTTAAAATTAACAAATGTTAATTACTCAGAATAAAAAAACCTAAATCACAAAAATCAAGAGATCACTGCTAAGATTTACTTTTCACTTTTTTATGTAATCTGGAAACATTAAAATTCTTATTTTCTTATCAAAACTAATCAACAGTCTTTTAAATAGTGGAACAATATCAAACATTACATTTTTATAATCAGTCTCCAAATTATACATAAAAATCGAATATAACATAGCTCTTTTTTTTCTATTGGCTTAGTTTTTTTTGGAGTTAATACATGTAATCTAGTATGATTTCTACAAACATAAACAGTACAAAAATACATCGTTCTCAGGAAGTTCATCTTCACCACTTTGGCAGAACTGGGCATTACGGATTTCAATCTTCAATTTCCGGAGAAATTTCACCTTGAATCTCTACCTCAAACCTCTTCTAAAACTTATGCTATTCTTTGTTCGTCCTTGAAAATAATTTCGCGACAGCAATCCAGTCTTTTCGACCCAGGTGCGACTATCCGCGGGTTAAACGACCCTCATAATTTTATCCGCCCTTGAAATATTCTCTGGGATAGGTATACTTAGAATTAATTAACATTACTAATTATGTTTTTGTATGACTGATGAAAAAAGCCATTCAATCTTATTAAAAAAAAATTGTTGTTTTTTAATGTTTTTTTTTTTTTCATTTATAATAGGCTCGCGTTTGACCACCACCTCACCTGATGGTAAGTGATGACGTGGTCGAAGATGGAGCACGAGTGGCTACAAGTAACCTATTCACTCTTGACTTAAAGACCCCTAGGTTATAGCGATCAGGATACACAGACTCCGGCAGGGAATTCCACTCCTTAGCCGTGCGCGCAATATAGGTGGGATGTCCACCATGTAACGATGGCGCATCGCCGTTTTGGTTAAATTTAGTTTTGGTTTAATGGTCTTATTGTAAGGAATCATAATGATGATGCAGTAAATGTACTAAAAACCAAAAGTAATAGATTGGTACCAGGTAAACCTACTAGTTATCACACAACTCTCCTCATTGATCAAGAGCATTCATTTGAATAAATTAAAATCGTGGGACACGTCGTATTTATTTTTTGCTACCGGCAACCGCTGATATGATACCGCTCATTGGATGCAACGATTTTATTTGAAAAGATAAACAAACATTAATTTACCTGGTAATCTCTGTATTACACTATTAATAATATTTTATATTTCTAGCGTGAAACGAAGGTTTACACGATCAAGAGTTCACTACAGCCATCGTTTTCATAGAAATCTGATTTAATTTACACCACATGTTTTTCATTGAACGTTTTACTAGAAAATTATTACATCCTTTATACAGCACAATGTAGGTGTAAAGGTAAAGGGTAATCTATAAAATAAAAATCAAAGTTTCTATGATTATCCTCTTTGCGTTCCGAAACTGTCAATTAGATTGTGATGAAACCGTAGGTTTTAGGACCAAAAATCCCAGTGAACTAAAACACACTTTGTTGCTAGATGGCATTGCAACACATTTGCTTACAGGATGCTACTATCTCCCTCTAGTCGGTTCCTCATATTTGACGATCGTGGTTATCATCAGGATTGTACATGGAACAGATGATCTGCGTCCACGGGTTGCTATCCAGCGCGTCTCCTATGACCGTGTAAAATTTGGAGAACATTCCCTTGATCCGTCCACCTTGTTAGTGATTGAGAGCGCGATCTTTTGCTTTCCGTGTTCCCAACAGATTGGTATATCAAGTTCTTACAATCAAAATTCAGTCATATGGAATTAAACGATGTTATTGAACTTTAAGTGTCTGATAGTAATGGATAAGACTGGTCTCCTAAATTGATATCGATCCACTGCTTAATCTAAACTGAGTCAAGTTAAAATTTGGGATTTTTAGTTATTCTTTCATTGTAATCCTCTGAGACTATGTACGCCTAAACAACTCAACAAATATACTAAAATTTTCATAGCCCGAGGGATCAGGTCTTGAAACTTCGTTTGGAAAACATATATTATAACATTTTGTTACAATAAATGGGCTCAATTTGAGTGACTTTGAGTTGATCTAGTTAAAATCTAACAGCGAATATGTAGTGTGGATTAATTAACTCGGTACTTGATTACATTTAAACAATGAAGACTTTAATGAACGGGTTAGAAACAGGTATGTAGTATTTGTAATGGTACGCACCCTTTTCATCGGAAAAGGGTGCGTACCATTACAAATACTACATACTTAAGATATCGATTGCTATATCTTAAGTATGAGTAGGGTTTTAACGTTTTAACGGAGTATGTGGGGGTTATAATTAGCCTATAAGGTGGTCATGGTTCGGACATGGGCCTCTTTCCTATGAATGGGCCGTTACGGGCCAGTTTGGGTTGGTGGAGAAAGAGATAATATAAATATTTGTATTGTAACAGATGTGGCTTTATCACGAATATTGGCACTGACACAATTTTCCATGAAAATCCACCGATCCTTATAGCACCAGAAAATACTAGCTGACAATAAACAGGGTTATTGATAAAATACTAAAAACCTCTCAGGACTATGTTAGTAATATCATAAACAACAACTTTAGTTCTATGAATTTTAATAATTCATAATATTTTAGTTCATCAGTTTTTCATACAAAATAAAAATATTTTAATTGAACGCTCTAAATGTTACGCAGTCTGCAAAGCAAAAGAAAGCACTAGTAATGCAGGTAAACTGATTATACAAAAGATACCGGATGGGATCCTGAAGGTTTATTTTTGGTAAATGTATTATGTTTTCTAAAAAGTCATAGAACAAAAGTTGTTGTTTTACAAACAATCCTGTTTTCTATAATGTATTGTCAACTAGCATTTTCAGATGGCAATATTCCAAATTAAACGTTTAGAATGCTAAATATTCTAAACTGCGACGTCTTAAAATTTTAAGATGTAAAACGAAAGTCTTAAAGACTAAACTAAAATAATAATTTGAAGCTGAAAACTTCGAGTTGGGCTTCAAACTAATGAATGTAATTAAAATTGCTAATGTTCATTTAAATGTGACTCATATTCGAAATCTGCCTAAGAATCTACTTGATTTCTAAAAATGCTTTAAGGAAGACTTTTTTCTGTGGTTGCGGGAATATTGTAACGAGATATCGCGACCTCAGTCCACAAGGTCTACTTCAGGAACAGGGTTGGTTTTTAGTCAGTAGAAGTGTGAGACTTTCTTCCGCTCCTCCCAGGGCGTGAAGAGTCATATGATGAATTTCCACAGGAAACCATCTCACCTGATAGCACGCGATGATGTGGTCGAAATTATAAAAACAAAGCTCAGTGCTAGCTAGTAGCACTTTGTTTTTCTCTTTCATTCATGTCTTTGTGCCATCGTGGCTATCTCAAGAGCCACGATAACCACAATAACATGACTACAAATACTCTACGTCTTCTTCTTCTTCTTCGTCTCGCCTCATCACATGAGCAAACCATCTGATTCGACATCATACATGACCCTGAATGATCTCTTATCAAACAAGTGTTAATTCTGCTAAGAACTACATAGTTGATCAAACTTGCATGCAGTATGCAACACCACCCTTCCGCCCGTATAGTATACGCACAAGACATGCAGAAGATACGCAATAAAAAACATACCACATGCAAGCTTAATTCTCTGTAAGCAAGGTCATCCATGATTAACAACACAAATAATTTCATTACCGACCACAACTGCAAACGAATTCCATTGATACTTTCAATGGAAAACATAACAACAGTCATGAATATGTATAAAATGTGTACTATTTTTATTTTATTGTGCGGCTCACACTCATTGCAACAAATGTCATAGGTATCACTATTATGAGTTTTATGGTAATTTGATTTCCATGTCAATTTTTTATGTATATTGTACTTTATTTATTTTTTATTACGGACGGTGAGTGAGTAGTGGTGGTCCAGTGTTCACAGGTAAGAGTTACGAGTTGGTATAGCCGTGGGTTCAAAACCAAACATTCAAGTCAGGTACATTACTTTGTGTTTTTTTACAAATTATTACCCCTGCTCTCAAAGCGGTAAAGGAAATGTCTTAAAAACGAAAAAAAAAATATATAGAAAGAAAGAAAGAAGAAACGTTTATTGATATGCCAGAAGTATTCAGACAGTAAAAAAAAACAAACAGCATCATTATTCAAATTATAATATTATTATTATATTTATTATTATTCAAATAAATTATAAAATGTACCATGTCCAGTCTCCGTTGTGCGTCTATCAAATACTGTCGCAAAATATGTTACTTCCACTAATCGGCACTACGCTCACGCCCTTCTCACTCTCTCCCTCCCAGATTGATTGTTTTGATAGGCTACGCCAGCTACCGGGTCACATACGGGGTGATCAAACCTATTCATTAGGTTCCTCACCGACTTCCACTATAAGAGTAGACCTTTTTTATCCGGGTGGAAAATGATCGAATGACTTCTCCCGCTGTGGGTGGATTGGAAAAGAGTATCGGACTTCTACTGACTAAAAACCCACCCTGTTCCTTCAGCTGCCCTTAAATTCCGGGGTCGCGGTATCTCGTTAGAACATTTCCACAACCCTGGTGAGCAATGGCTATGGGGCCCCGTCACTTGTGCTGATGACTCTTTGAGGCGCGCGTCGTGTCACCAGACAGTGAGCTACCGCTGCTTGCCGTCCGCAAGCACACAGAAGAGCAGGCCTAAGCTATAAAATAACCTTGTTATACAAAAAAAAACAATGTTTTGTCTTCGGGAATAAATTGTCTACATAGCAATGAAAATAGCATCAAAATCCGTTGCGTGGTATAAAAGAAGAAATCTTAGAGACAGACGGAGGAGGCGGAGAGCGACTATGTTTTATACTACGAAAAGAAAAAAATAAGCACGCACAAGGTGACACTATTTCAATTATTTTTAATATAAATACTTTTGGTGCTCAAACTTCGCCTTTTAGAAGCGTCGACCTAAACGGAGCGTAATTTAAGGCGACATTATATGGCAGCGACCTTGAGCGACTGGGGAGAAACTTGCGTCACTCCCCGCGACCGCGCAATGCACCCCCGCAACGCAAGCTCGAAATTTCGTAAGGTAACCATACGTTTCAAATAGTAAAGACTGTACTGCCTGATTTATTATCACCATCCAAATTTTTTCTGGACTTTAATTGTCTGGTCATTGAAAACTACTATGTGTATTTAGACAAGTAAATCTATCTATCTATATATATAAAAATGACTATGTGGCTACGCTACTTAGACTCATTTGATACTCGTAAATAATTAAGTTTTAATAACATTGAAATCGGAATATTGAAATAAGTATGAATTTACTTGTCAGCAATCATGTCCTCATTTTCGACATGATGAGTTGAGTTTTTCCCTTTTGTATACAGCCAGAGCTGAATTTTTTTTTAATTGTTTATAGGCTTGCGTTTGACCATAATCTAACCTGATGTTAAGTAATGATGTGGTAGAAGATGAAGCACGCTTGCCTAGAAGTAATCAATTCACTCTTGACTTAAAGACTTCCAGGTTATAACTATCAGGAAACAGACTCCAGCAGGGAATTCTACTCCTTAGCCGTACCCATAATTAAAGTAATCTCAAAACGTTTCATGCGTATGGGTGGGATGTCCACCATGTAACGATGGCGCATCACCGTTTGTCTTGTAGTCCTATGATGGAACGGGCTTGGTGGAATAAGACTGCAATTCCATCGCACACTCCCCGAAATGTAACCGATAGAAAACTGATAGGCTTGCAACACGTCGCCGATGCTCTAGGCTCTGGACCTTTGTCTCGACCAGTTTCTCGTTGCCGATGAGCCTTTTGGCCCGTTCCTCTATAGACTCAAGTGCATTAAGCTGGTATTTGGCAGATCTTTCCCAGAGATGAGAGCAGCACTCCATACACGACCGAACTTGCGCTTGATAGAGGTTGAGCAGCTGTTCCGGTGTGAAGTAGCGTCTCACTTTTGAAATGAAATGAAATTAAATATTTATTTTGTAAATTGGTTATAAATAACACTTTTACACGTCATGTTTTTTTGCGTGTTTAGTTTAGCTAGATGAGGCCGGTATTTCTTAACTGACTACTCTGAGAAGAAACACCGAAACAAAATCAGAGGTCAAAGTCTCTTTTAAAGTCCAGACAATTTGTATTTGTATATGAGAAGCATGTAAGTTCATGTCTGTGGTATTTTTTTGAGGAAATAACCAAGCAAATTTGAGCGGACCTGTCCAGTCAGTGCAAGCATTTGTCAGTTATCGTGTAGCTCAACTTAGAATTTAAGGAGCTCAACAATTTGACGAACAATACCAAAGCAAGGCCATTTGGGTAGGCCACACAAGTACTCAAACTGCTTGACATCATTAAAGAAATTATAGTGAAAGTAAAAACTACGAAGATAGAATAACCTACATTGTCCTCACAAGTACAATAATGAAATAATTATATTTATATACAACGTGTAATTTAAAGGGTATATACATACCAAGTGCATGGCTTCTTTGGATGATAACAAACGATATGGCAAGGGTTTGGTAATCCTAAGTCTACGTGTGTAGAACTTATTATAAATTACAATACACTGATACCAGAGACCGAATTTTTCAAATTAAGAAGAACGAAAAGAATTATCGTGTTATTGGCAAGTGACGTGGAAAGTTATTGACCCTAGTAGTGCTGTGACACGTTTTTTATGATTGGTATTCAAGAAATATATGAAACCAATAATTTGGTATCAATTCTTTGAGTCAGTTATTTTGTGCTGAAACTGTGCATAGAGATTCAGCCCTTTTGGATAGATATGGGGTTTCCGTTACACGTTGTACATAAAAAAAAACAATAAACAAAAACAAAATGAATAGGTATATACAATACTTTTTTTCTCTTTATTGATTATAAGGATATACAATACTTGAGAACGCAAATATTCTAATCAATCAAAAATAAATCATCAATCAAAATTTTAAAACTAAATAGAAAAGGCACACGCATATCACTGGAGCATCTCATTCCCAGGCCTTCTTGTCCTCAATATAATCTGTAACTGTGTAAAAAGCTTTCTGACATAGCTTACGTTTTATAAATAATTTGAATTTATTAATACTTAGTTCTTGAATATGGCTAGGAATTTTCTTATAAAAACGTATACATTGGCATCTAAACGATCCACCAATCTTTTTTCCTTGTTTTAGGAATGACATATGTGTCTTTGTTCCTTGTATTTACACTATGAATATCACTGTATTTTTTAAAAAGATTAATATTTTTGTGTGCATACACGAGATTCTCATAAATATACTGAGATTAATATTCATAGTCAGAGTCATTCAGAGTCATAATATTAATCTCTTTAAATTTGTCTCTTAAGAAGTGCTTAGGACTTAATTTATAAATTGCACGAATGGCTCATTTTTGTAATACAAATATTGTATGAATGTCGGCGGCGTTTCCCCAAAGTATAATGCCGTTTGAGATCACTCTGTGAAAGTAACTAAAGTAGACTAAACGTGCTGTTTCGATATCAGTTAATCCACGTATTTTTCTAACGGCATATGCTGCAGAACTTGGCTATTTTGACAATTTATATGGGGGCCCCACTGAAGCTTCGCACCCAAATTTATGCCCAAGAAAACTGTGGTATCTTCGGGTTTCAATATTTCGCCCTTTATTGATACACTTGTATTCACTTGTCTAACATGAGGTAACGTAAATTTTAGGCATTTGGTTTTTTTCTCATTAACAAGAAGATTATTAACATTAAACCAGCTAACTACAGTTGCAAGGGCACTGTTTACTTCTTCAGTAACCTGCTGTTAACTTTGATTTTAAATAAAAGATTATTGATACACTTGTTTTCACTTGTCTAACATGAAGTAACGTAAATTTAAGGCATTTGGTATTTTTCTCATTAACAAGAAGATTATTAACATTAAACCAGCTAACTACAGTTGCAAGGGCACTGTTTACTTTTTCAGTAACCTGCTGTTATCTTCGATTTTAAATAAAAGATAAGTATCGTCAGCGAATAACACTATGATGATGATGATCATGATTTTTGATCAGGTACGGTAAATCATTTATATAAATAAGAAACAAAAAGGGACCTAAAATTGAGCCTTGGGGACCCCCATCTTGACGTCACAGATCCCGGCGATCTTTTGCCGTTCAAGTCGACTCTCTGAATCCTTTCACTCAAGTATGAGGTCTGAAGATTCAGAGAGGCGCCCCGGAATCCGTAGTGGTGCAGTTTCCTGATTAATGTCTCCTGGGGAACACAGTCAAATACCTTTGAAAAATCGCAAAAAATGCCCAACACTTACCAACACTTATCTTCCCATGCATTATAAATGTGTCCTAAAAGTTCAACACCGGCCATCAGTTGTTGAACGTCCTTTTGTAAAACCAAATTGTTTATTATGTAGCAATTTGTGTTTATTAAAATATCTTTGTATCTGCATTAAAATAACTTTCTCAAAAATTTTACTGAAAGTGGGCAATACAGAAATAGGTCTATAATTAGTAGGGTCAGATGTACTAACTGATTTAAATAGTGGGATTATTTTACTATATTTCATTAAATCAGGAATCTCACCGCAATCAATACAATTATTAAATATAATAGCTAATGTGGGAGCTATAATGTGTATAATGGACTTAGTAACATGAACAGAATTACCCCACAGATCTGCAGCCTTTTTAACATTCAAAGAATTAAAAGTTTTAATGATGTCATTAGAAGTAACATATTGGAATTTAAACTCTGAACTACAAACTGGAACATTTTTTTTAAGTAATGTGTCTGCAGCAATGGCCGATGATTTTAGCGACTTGATTGTCGATACGGGTATGTCAGTGAAAAAATTTTCAAATTCTGTGGCGACTTGTAAATCTAATGTTATTATATTATCATCAATAGTTAGGGTGTAATTACTAGGATTCCCAACTTTTTGGCAGCCAATTGAGCCTTAGCCTCGGTAAACGGACCAAAATTAAGGGTGGATGTCAACGTAACCTCAAGAAGTTCTATGCGATCTATATAATATAAAGCGAGTTATATAATATAAATTAAATTTAGGTAAGTATAGGCACGGGCGCGAAAGTAGGATTGACCATATGGGCGAAAGTTGGAATATTGGAGAGTTGTGCGTAAACAAAACATTAGATCTCCTCATTCAAGGTCATGGTACTTTCGTACCGTAGCTAGCTATAAGTACCTACAACTATGTCAAAAACCGCACTCAAGTATTTTTTAAACTAATCTGGACTGTCCTTACTACGCTGTAGTATGGTTACATTATAGTTAAATACTCACCTCGTACTCACCACAAAAAAAACACTATTATTTCAATGAAATAAAAAATTACTAAACATTAGATCTCCGCATTCAAGGTCATGCTACATAAGTACCTACCCTAGACCTATACCTACAACTCGTGTCAATATCAGCTCTCAAGTATTTTTTGATACTCTAATCCGGACTGTCCTTAGTACCTACGCTGTAGTATGGTGCTATTACATTGCAATATTTACCTCGTCTGCATTTTCGCGGCGAGAATCTAAGTTATTTGATATACTCCAAAAAAAAAAAAACATAATTTGAATAAAATAAAAATAATTTTAAGTAAGTACCTACTAAATATTAGATCTCCGCATTCAAGGTCATGCTACTTACGTATCAAGAGCTATACCTACAACTATTCCAATATCAGCAACACTCAAGTATTTTTTGAAACTCTAATCGAACTGTCCTTACTACGCTCCAATATGGTTACCTACTCGTAAATTACATTTCAATACTCACCCTGTCTCTACATTTTTGACTCAAGAATCTTTACTATTTGGTGTTCTCTTAAAAGGAAATAACATAATTATTTCAATAAAATAAAAGTTTGTTTACTACATTTAAATCACATTTATTTTATTCCAATATGCTAATTTAAACTATTGATAGAGATTATATAAATAATCTTCTTCTTATCGTGTGGGTAGTAATGTCTAATGACCCCATACACCCTAGTGTCAGAGTTTCTAGACTGCCTCAAGAGCCTTTGACGTGGTCTATTCTGACGACCGCCATTTGGCGACCGGGACTACCGGCTTATATGTGTCTTCCGAAGTACGGAACCATCTTTTTATCAGACAATCAGGTGATTCAGGCCTGTAATGTCCTAGCCAAAGTGGAAACAAATTTACAAAGTATGCGTCCCGCGGGAATCGAACCCACGACCACACACAAGTTAAACCCCTAAACCACTCGACCATGGCGGTAGTAAATTATATAAATAATTAAAATTCGTTACTTCATTAATCTATTTTTAACATTGTAAGGCGTTTCTTTTTTAGTGTTTTGGGTTTACCAACCATTTTGGCGTTAAACTTCTATGCGAATAAAATCATTTTGTATTTTTTACGCGGAGTGTTAGCGTCTACTCGCGACAGTGGTCAGCGATGCACTGCCGCCCGTCGCCCGCAAGAGCCCCCGATTCATTGCGCACCTAGATTATTTGAATAATAATACACCATGACTTTACCAAACACAATATGAAGAAAAGCCGTATACTAAAAGATTGGCAATTAAATTATCTTTTAGACTGTGAAAGTTTCATAAAAATACACCCAATGGTTGTTGCCTGATCTTCGCTTTTATGCCCGCGATAGACGTACTTTTAAAAATAAATTACACAATGTTTCACAAAAAAATATTTAAATATTCATATATCAAATTATTAAAGAAATAGTCTAGTTTATCATTATTTTTTTTCAAAGCATACCGACTAGCCGTTTAGACGTGATCTTGGATTAAAAATCATCGAAAATCGAATATCTGCCCCTTAAGAGGGCATCCAACCAAATAAAAAGTTACTAACCATTTCTATGTGACAGTAAAACTAAATAGGTGTTATTAAAATAAAATTCAGTTTCATTCGCTGCGAGACTTTGTAATTAAAATATTTGATAGTTTTAAGTTTTCTCTTTTTTATTTCGTTTAATGACTGAAAAATAACAAGTGCGTATCGGGCTGTTTTAATGTAAACTGTATGTATTAAACAGAGTACTGGTTTTAAGACCGCTATAAGCTGCTAGCTGAAATTATACGGACACACACACCACACCGATTTTCCATGTTAGATTTTTAGGGTTCCGTAGCCGAATGGCAAAAAACGGAACCCTTATAGTTTCGATAAGTCTGTCCGTCTGTCTGTCTGTCTGTCCGTCCGTCCGTATGTCACAGCCATTTTATTCTGAAACTATTAAGACTATACATGTGAAACTTAGTAGGTAGATGTATTCTGTGAACCACTTTCCGATTTTGAGAAAAAAAAATGAAAATATATTTAAATTAAAGGGGACCCCCTTTAATTTAAAAATAATCCCATACATGCAACTAGAACTGAAAATATTTTTTTTCATGAAACCTATGCGTGTGTGGTATCTATAGAAAGGAATTTAAAAATGACGTAAGGGTTTCCAAAACCACTTTTTTCATAAAGTCAATCGTTTAAAAGATATAAACTTCCAAAATGGTAAAATGTGTGTGTCCCCCCCCCCTCTAACTTCTATAATAATGATAAGATAAGATGTATTTATTTGCTTAAAACATGGTATGCAAGGTGTTATAAATAAATATAGGATCGACATGTCTTGCTTACAACTAAAGCATGTAAACTTACTAAGAAACAATATTACATTGAATTAAAATTAATAGGTATGTTAAATTGAAATTCATTTTAAATAGTCATTAATGGAATACAAATTATGATTACAGAGCCATTTAAACAGTTGTAATTTAAATAATTTACTATTTAATGTTTTAAACATGTTAGGTAATTTATTATAAAGACGAACACACATAGCCACACAGTTTTTATTATATTTCGCTAATCTAGGCAGATCATCCAGTACAAGTCTGTATTGATCACGTCGACTTCGAGAGCTTATTTCCTCCGCTGTTTTAAATAGCCATTTATGTTTTTGAACAAACATGCATGCTTCATATATGTATAATGAAGGTAACGGTAGCAAACCAAGTTCCTTAAATATTGGTTGACATGATTCGTCAGATGGAATCTCGTATAAAGCGCGTATACATTTCTTTTGGGCGATAAATGCTCTATTGCGATCAGTACTATTTCCCCACATTATTAGTCCATACCGTAGTGAGGACTCAACATATGCGGGGTATGACATCACAGCCGTTTTTATATTGGTGACTTTATTTATTTGTCTCAATGCATAGACAAATTTATGTATTTTATTGCATACAGTATCAAACTGTGCTTTCCAGTCTAAATATTCGTCAATTACTACTCCTAGAAACTTAGTTTGTGTCACTTGCGATATTTTTGATATGTTCATTTTAAAATTAAATTTATTATTATAAGATTGATTAAATTGTACGTATACAGATTTATTAAGATTAATAGATAAATTATTATCATTTAGCCAGTTTATTAGATTGTCTATTGTATTATTAATGTCCGCTTCATGACCCGTAATTGAATAATATTTTTATCGGTAGTAACAATTATAGAAATGTCATCGGCAAAAAGGAAACATTTATGATTAGTTACATTAACTATGTCATTTATGTAGAGAAGAAATAAGATAGGTCCCAGTATGCTACCCTGGGGGACGCCGCGTTTTATATTTATATATTCAGAAGAATATTTTGTCATGTTCCTACTTTCATTAAGTTTAGTAACAGTGACACTCTGTTGCCTGCTTGTTAAGTAGGTCGATATCCACTGAAGTGGCAGCCCTCTTATACCGATAGCCTCTAGTTTTTTTAGTAATAATTCGTGTGAAACGAGATCGAATGCCTTTGACAGATCAAAGAATAGCCCTGTCGTTAACTGTTTGTTGTTAATGTTGGTCAATATTGCTTTCAAAAGTGAAAAGATGGCTAAAGATGTAGATTTATGTTTCTGAAAGCCAAATTGCTCCTTTTTAATAATCTTAAATTTCTCACAGTAGTTAACTATTCTTTGATACATGCATTTCTCATATATTTTAGATATGATGGGTATCAGTGTTATGGGGCGATAATGGAGTGAAAAATCTAAAAAAAATATATGTCTGTAGATCTTAATGTAAACTTTCAACCAAAATTAGTTTGAACGAAATCGGGTCGGCAGTTTTTGAGATACAGCATATTTTCTAAAACCGCAAATATAACTTTGTAATTCATACAAACACTATGAAAAACAAAGTTATGACTCGCACCTGGCCAATTTTTAAGCTTGTTTTCTTTTTTCATTTATATATTTGGTTGAATACGCTTCTTTTGTTTTTTTTTTTCTATAATTTATGTGTTATATGTTAGTGTGCTTTTGTGTGTTGTGTTTTCTGTTGACTAATAAAAGTTTTATCTATCTTTCTAAATTTAGGGCTCTGGAGGCAGAAACCTTAGAAGGCGACAAGTATTAAAAATTATTATTTCAGAATATTGATAACCAAAGCTTCGGTTATGTCAAGAAAATACGTCATAATAAAATACTATTTCCGTTATCTTACTTTAATTCACAGACGTCAATTTGGATTATAATAATAAATAATTATTTATTATCTGATTCATTTCACCAAATCTGCATAGTTACACCAAAAGATTATTTATCTAAACTAGAATATCATTCAAATACGTTTTTACATTGCCCATAATGACCCTAGTTTTGAATTAATCCTATTAACATCAACTGTTTACAAAATATCTGGACTCTACAAGGAAAAATCCAATAACAATTAGCTCTCTCTCATGCACAGCATAGCAGGAGCTAGTGCGATCAACGGCTTCGTTGGAAAACGTTATTTTATTCCATTTTGAAAACATGTAATTAGTAGTACAAGTATGTGATAAACATCCCAAACTCGAAAAATGCAGATTCATCTATGTAGGCGGCCGCTCCAAACAGAATGTTTATCTTTTTATCCAACCACAAGCAGATGAGAGTGGCCAGTTAAAAAAAAAGACTAAAAAGGCTCGTTGTTGAGTAGTGGCCCAATTACAAACGTGAAGTGCGGAAAGTCGAGATTTAGTTTCGTTTGACAATTTTCTTCAGAATAAGGAACAAAATGAGATAGTATTTTTATTACAACGTTCTACTTTTAAATCTGCAAGCAGGGTGTGACGTTCTGCCGGGGTTTGCGGGAAAGTTCTACCGAGTTACCGCGGCCCCGGAAACTTAGGGCAGCCGAAGGAACAGGGTGGGTTTTTAGTCAGTAGAAATCTGACACACCCTTCCGCTTGACCCAGAGCTGAAGAAGTCATTCGAAGATTTTCCCACCCCAAAAAAAAAGCAAGAATTATTAAAATTATATTATTTCTCAGGATACTTTTGGTTTTAAAGCTGAATTATAAAATCAATGACTTGAGTCAATAGTAAAGTTAAAAATACTTTTGTTTTAAGAGCAAGTTGCCACAGTGTATGTAGTTTTATTTTTTATTTATATTTATTTTCAATCATCAAATAACTTCTTTCGATGTGGGTGGAGTGGAAGGAAGTGTCAGGCTTTTAATGACTAAAAACCCACCCTGCTCTTTCCGTTGACCGTGCATCCAGGGCCGCGATATCTCGTCAGAACATGCCCGCAACCGTGGCATGCAATCTTATCTGGCCCCGTCAATGCTGCTGACTGCAACTTGCACTAAGGCTTGCGTGGAACGAGATGCGCCACCGACCCAGGCCCGATCGGCGTTTGACCACCATCTCACCTGATGGTAATTATGTGGTCGAAGATGGAGCACGCTTATCTAGAAGTAACCTGTTCACTCTTGACTTATAGAACCCTAGGTTATAGCTATCAGGATACACAGACACCGGCAGGGAATTTCACTCCTGAGCGGCACGCACAGTGAAAGTATTCCCAAAACGTTTTGTGCGTATGGGTGAGATGTCCCCCATGTAACGATGGCGCAACGCCGTTTGTTTTGTAGTCCGATAATGGAACGGGCTTGGCGGAATTAGATTGTATACTTCCATCGCACACTTCCCGAAATGTAACCGATAGACTTGCAAATCGTCGCCGATGTGCCAGGGTACGGAAAGACACATGAATAAGTAGGATTTCTCTCTTGCAAATCTATGCAAATGCTTTTGCCCACAATCCTTGAAGCATATTAGTTTTATGGCAGGATCAGGGTATTTAATATAATAGAATAAAGTAATTTATTACATTAATAAATACATCCTATATAAAAATAACAAATTACAGAAAAAAAAAGAATCAAAAATTATTATTATAATTATTTAGAAATATAATAGAAGTCATTAATTTACAATGATGTTTTATTGTAGCTGGAATATTAATTGCCATAAACATACGAAGAAGTAATTTACCTCGGCTCATAATAGAAGTCATCAACCCATTTTCCGCAAATTTTGAAACATAAAGATAGGTACGAGTAAGTTAACATAGTTAAAAAAGAGGTCTGAAATTAAAGAAGCTTCGCCATCTTGGAGTAAACCCTTGAACATCGACGCGGAGTTTCCGGTTTGTCAGTTTTCCATCAGTAACATTTTGAGATTTACGTGTTCAAACTACGCAATTCAATTCCGCGAAGCCCGATCAATCGTTCGTACTCGGTACATGGTGTATTCAATCCTACCCATACGCAAAAAATGTTTTGGGAAAACTTACAATGTGATTGCAGTTAAAGAGTAGAATTACAGGACTTGAGTCTATGTTGTTAACCCGATGGTCTTCAAGTCAAAAGTGTATCACATTATCGCTTACCACAAGGAAGTAGTGTGTTTCAAAAAAATTTAAAAAATCGTACTTGGTGCTGCTGCATAATGTGTCCAGAAGACTGGTTGCATTGCCACAATGTACGGCAATGCTAAGCCTTAGCTATAGTAGTTAAACTCGAAAAAAAACTACTATAGGTAGTTTTTTTTTTGCTAAGGCTGCGAACATAAGTATGCTGCGAGCACGCTACGAGTTTTTTTTTATCCCAAACGCTTAAAAAATAACTGACATATTAAAAGCTTTCCCTAATTTCTAATTTAGATTTAAAATGTTTTAAAAACAATCAGGAAGAGCTCGCGGTTAAATAATAACACTCACACAGGTGGATCATTTTTATTTTTACTGACAATAGGTTCGCGTTTGACCACCACCTCACCTGATGGTAAGTGATGATGTGGTCGAAGATGGAGCACGCTTACCTAAAAGTAACCTATTCACTCTTGACTTAAAGTCCCCAGGTTATAGCTATCGGTAAACATAGACTCCGGCAGGGTATTCCACTCCCTAGCCGTACGCACAATGAAAGTATTCCCAAAAAGTTTTGTGCGTATGGGTGCGTTTTTGAATCTTAATGAAGGTTAAGCAACGCTTGATGAGGTCGGTCCGTGGATGGATGATGATTTTAATATATCGAGGTACCTTCATGTCTCGGAAAGTATGTTAAGCCGTGAAGCTACCCGAAACTGCCAAATTTTCCCAATCAACCTTGAACCTAATTTCTTTAACAATAAAGTTGAAAATCTATTAAAGAAATTTGACAGATTGTTGTAGCTTGATGTGCTGGCGTCTGTACATCTTTGATAGTCGTTACGGAAAAGAAACTAAAGGTGTGTGTTACCCAGGTACTGGGTTCCGGAGATAAGATAGGCATCCATTTAAAACATTCGGTTAGACTCGAAGCAGAACCAACATACCTAATTGAGAAAAGACTGAGCAGATGATAATGATAATCAAGTTCTAAAACCGTATTTGTTATTCAAAACAGTACCTGATTTAAAAAATATTATTCCAACATCTGAAATAGATACAATGGGAGTTTCACAAATATGTTCCGCTATGGTTGAATATGAAAATGTTTTATTTTTGTACCAATGACATTTTGAAACACAGCGGACGAGAGTGTCGCGTTGTCTTTTTTACTCTACAATATTTATGCATCACCAGTGTGCAATGTTGACACGATAGATTAATGGTAGTTACACATATTTTTAAAACAACTGTTCTTATTGGGTTATATTACAATGAAACTCCCAATTCGTCTCGTACTCAAATGCGACAGACTAACAGCTGAGAGAGCTGGATTCGATTCCCAGGTAAGACAAAAAATATAATTCAGTAATGCCATAAATAATTTCTAGGGGACAGTCCGAAATTTGGGAGTATTCCCGTTTGAGCACCTTTGCATTGAACACCAAAGGTATTCCCATTTGAGCACCAATCAATATAGTAGCTTGATGTTCAATGGGGAACAATTAAATATATTCAACTTTATTCCCGTTTGAGTAACTGCGGTGCAGTAGCTTCTAGTGATGGGGTTTATAATAAAATAATATGTCGAGAAAAATTGGCAGTACTTTTACTTGAGGAAACTAAGTAATTATTATTAATATTAGCCTTATATTATTTCTTAGGTTCATATAGAAAGACATACAAGACAAGAGTGGTGGAAGAGCAAGAGCTTGCGTGTTTACCCATATACCTACTTGTACCCTATAACTACTGATAGCCCGATGACGGTCATAGCTAACATTGGTTTAGACTCTTACTATATAACTAAAAAAAACTTTTTGGCTAAAAATAGAACCGACTTAAAAACACTACAAAGGCAAAAATAACTTTAATTTTGGAAGGCGGTGTCAAAAACTAAAATATATACAAAACTAAAGACGCAGACGTTTTTCACGCTTTTTAACCGACTTCAAAAAAGGAGGTTCTCAATTCGTGTTGAATTTTTTTTTTTATGTATGTTACCTCATAACTCGGAGACGGCTGGACCGATTTGGAAAATTCGTTTTGCGTTTGAAATGGTATATTTTGTAATTGGTTCCATTGTTACGAAATCAGGATCTGATGATGGGATCCTTGAGAAATCGAGGGAACTCTTTCAAAATATTATAGGCACACCTATAGCGTTTTCAGTATTTCTTAAAGTACCTCGTGCAGTTGCTTTCGAAAAGCACCTTTTGAGGTAGTGGAACTGATGATGCAGACCACAGATGGCCACTGAAACTACTCAATAATAAGTATTTCGTGGATTGCGATTCGATTACTTGAGTACGGATGTAAAACACTTTATGGTCGTCGCAATACATACGAGTATGGTGATGTAGAGCTGATGGTCAAGTACCAGGAGAAATCCTCAAAAATTAATGGCTGTGCATCGGGAAAAGCAATATTTTGTAAAAGGTGATAAGTTGTTGACATTATGGCTTTTGTAACTAGACAAACCGACCCACTAAAAAGTGTGAACAAAAATTTTTAACAAAAAATAGAACCGACTTCCATATCAAAACACTACAAAGCCAAAAATAACTTTAATTTCGGAAGGCGGTGTGAAAAAAAAAGAAAATGTAAAACCAATAACACCGACTACCGAAATTAAAGTTATTTTTGGCTTTGTAGTGTTTTGACATGGAAGTCGGTTCTATTTCTTGTTAATTTTTTTTTTTAGTGGGTTGTTTTGTAATCTATCTAGTTACAAAAGCCAAAATGTCAACTACTTATCACCTTTTACAAAATATTGCTTTTCCCGGTGCAGAGCCGTTAATTTTTGAGGAGTTCTCCTGGTACATCACCATCAGCTCTACTTCACCATATGTATTGTGACGAGCATAAAGTGCTTAACATCCATATTCAAGTAATGTCATCGCAATCCACGAAATACTTATTATTGAGTAGTTTCGGTGGCCATCTGGGGTCTTCATCATCAGTTCCACTTTCTCAAATGGTGCTTTTCGAGAGCAACTGCACAAGGTACTATAAGAAATACCCAAAACGCTATACCTGTGCCTATAACATTTGAAGAGTTCCCTCGATATCTCCATGATCCCATCATCACCTAGTTTAGCCCCAATAGCTAACATTTTCGTGTACTTACTCATACTTTTAAGAAATTAGTGTATTTGGCAAAACAGTGTACAATTCTTTTGTGGAAATAAATTATTATTATTATCTCCTTTATTTTATATACCTCTCAAAAATTACATTTTTAAATATTTTTCTATAAAAAAGTGACAATAAAAAAACATTTAAAAATATAAAAATGGCAGTCCACTGGTATCGGGTACGGGGTCCAAGCTACCGGTGGTTAGGTCTCCAGAGAAAGGAACCTCCTCACAATACGAGCTGTATCGAGGAGAACTGCCTTCTGTATCAGGCCCTTTATCCAGCTGTGCAAAGCCAGCTTCGACAGATGGTCGTCGAAGCTTTTAGCTATCAGCCCATTGACTGATATGACAATCGGCACAATGACAGCCGAGTCCACATCCCACATGTCAACAACCTCATGAGCTAAGTCGAGATACTTAATGTGTTTCTCTTTCTCAGCTTTCACGAGATTCTCGTCATGTGGGATGGTAACATCGATTATCATTGCGCGGCGCACTAATCGGTCTATCACCACTATATCAGGCTTATTGGCAACAATAGTCCTATCAGTGATAATAGACCGATCCCAGTACAACGTGACATGGTCATTTTCGAGAACTGGGTCGGGCACATACTTGTAATACGGTACCTCAGAATCGACAAGTTTGTATTTCAAAGCAAGTTGCTGGTGGATAATTCTGGCTACTTGGTTGTGTCTATGCAAGTACTCGCCGTTAGCTAGACGAGAACAACCAGAGACAATATGTCTGATGGACTCGCCAGGACGATGGCATGCCCGACACACGTCAATCGTCCCGTCCTTCATAATATGTCTCCGGTAATTATTCGTCAAGATAACTTCGTCCATAATTGCACAGACAAAACCTTCAGTTTCTCCGAAGAGATCCCCGAAGCGTAGCCAGGCAACGGAAGCTGTCAAATCTACATTGGACCCATAAAGAGCCCGATAGTAGCGACCATGAAGTTCCTTGCTTTTCCATACCTCCTTGCAGTCATCTGGGGTAAGTATAACAGGTTTGTGCCAGTTCTCTTTAGCCATAGTCAGCGGGGTGAGTCCCTTGTCCACTGCAATCACATCTCGGTGCATACCCACATCGGCTTTAAGGAAATATTCCCTGAGACTGCAAATATTATTATTATTATCAGATCCAAACGTGACGACAATGGGACCAACCAACAAGAATTTTCCAAAATACATAAAAAAAAAGTTCGAGACGAATTGAGAACCTCCTCCTTTTCTTTGAAGTCGGTTAAAAATAAAAACTTATACTATATAACTATTTGCCGCGAATCCACTCCAGACACAAGCATATTTAGCTTAGTTTGAGGGGTAACAAGATTGCTAGTAAGTATTGTCAATTATTCTAGCAAAAAAAAAACAGTCGTAAAAGCTACTAGTAGCATAGGGCTTTGGGTTGGATTTCCGCAATTTGCTCCCCACAACTTGACACTCAAACATAACTCTTAATTTAGATGAACTATAAAGTACACCTCTGTGTCGCCCTTGGGAGAAAACAAGCAAGAATTAGTGTTTATGTCGACAAAAGCATTATGGGAACCATATAATATAACCAGCTGAGCACGAGGTATCAGGTTCGATTTCCGGGTCGGACAAAAAGTGCTACTGGATTTTTCAGTTAGGAATTTCTCAGTAGTAGCCCGGAGTATGGAAGTTAGCAGTTAGTGGATTCCCTCGTGCCTCGGAAAACTCTTTGTTGAGTCCACCCGATTCAACATCGCCACGCCAAAAAAGGGGTGCGGGGCAACGGCTCGCACCGGCGTGGCGGCGGTCGACAGCCGAGCGCGCGCCCCCACGCCACACAATCAGCTATTGCACGTCTCTAAGCACGGCTGCGCTCGCGCATATTATATGCCCGTAACCTTTGTCCGCGTATGTAAACCAACCGTACCGTTTATAATGAATCATCTTTTTACATTAATACTGTTATACAGTCCACTTTTCTTTTATTGCTTGCTCACCACGAGCTATCGTCGCGATTACTCTTTAAGCCGTCTGTCCCGGCTGTCATTTGTACATCTTTGACAGCCGTTATAGGTAGTCAGAAGCCAGTAAATCCGACACTGGTCTAGTCAAGATGTACCCAGCTACTGGGTTGTGGAAGTCAAATAGGCAGTCGCTCCATGTTAAACACTAATAATAAATGATCTTTATTTTTCAAATTGGTTATTAAATAACACTTTGACACGTCATACTTTTTTGTAATATTAAACTAGATGAGGCCAGTGTTTCCTAACTGACTACCCTGAGAAGAAACACCAAACAAATTCAGGGGTCCTTCCTTTTAAAGTCCATACAATCTATACTGGTTAAAAATATATGGGAACCTTGTAGGTTACCGTCTGAGGCGATCTTTTGAGGAAAGATGCTCACAGATTTGAGTGGGCCTGTCCATACAGCGCAAGCATTTGTCAAATTTCATTCATTTCATTTCATTTATTTATTCCTTAACAATTTACATTGTGTTGAATATACATTTAATAATAAGTTATATACAAGAAAAATACAAAATACAACGAATGTGAAGATAACATTTGTGTCAATCATTACTAAAAATTATGTCAAAAAGTTACATTAATCTATAAAGTTTAAGTTTTAAATATAATGTCAATGCAAATTAATGTTAAATGTCAGCAAAAAAAGTCAAAATTATATAATGTCAAGTGATTAAAAATAGAAATACGAATTCAATTATTACTGTGTCATTTTAATTCCGATATGTTATACAAGCATTAAAATAATAAATAACGTATAGCTCAACTTAAAACAAGGAGCTTAACGATTTGACGAACAATACCAAGGTAAGGACGTTTGGGGAGGCCGTAAAAAGCACTCAAACTGCCAGATAATCATGTTTAACTCGAATAAAACAACCTTAGTTCACATATTCACAATAGTTGAGGATTATGTAGATTGGTCTAAAATGGCCTTTTGAAGAAAGAACCACACAGATTTGAGTAGACCCGTCTTGTCAGTGCAAGCCTTTGTCAGTTAGTCTGTAAGCTTAACTTTGGACTACTAAGGAGCTCAATGACCTGACGAACAATGCCAAAGCAGGGACTACTAATACTAAAACTACTAAAACGAATACTCAGCAACATCCGTTTAAATTATAAGCCGACCCCAACATAAGCTAAGCAGATGATGACATTATGATTACAGAACATATATTTGCCTTAAAAAAATATAGCGTGAAATACAACGAAGCAAACAATATGAATAATTCAGTGTTATAAATAGCCCCATGGTTATTTGCAAACAAAATTAGGTGTTACTGAAATGCATGAATATTCAAACATATTTTGTAATGTAACTTCGCATCGGTTTTAACAGATAGAAATGGAGTGTTGGTTTTAATTAACAGCGTGCCAATTTGATAAAATAAATTAATGTTTTTGCAAGTGGACCTTTGAGGACCAAAATCGTTGGCAATAGTTTGGTCACGCTTGCAATGAAATGAGTTTTTGTTTGGATATCCCCAAAACACTAGCAGTAATGTTATGTTAAATATGTTGCCATCCTTTAGGCAAAAAAGATTGCTTTGTCTTCTAAAGAAAAGTAGATGATCGTCTTAAGTCTAGCATTTTTCAGTGGGAGTGAAATAGAGTGTCAGGTTTCTACTGACTACCAACCAACCTTGATCCTTAAGTTGCCCTTGCATTCCGTGACCGCGGTATTTCGTTTCAAAATTCGTAACCCCGGCAAGCTGGTTCCTTTTTTCTTGCAGTGCTGCTGCTTAATTTTTGAGGCACCCGTGGATCACGACGCGCCGTTCGACTCGAAATCATGTTGATCCTTCGGCGAAAAAATGCCAGCTATGTCCAATGAAAAGTCGACAAACGTTTAAACTTCAAACGGCTCCAACTTACTATTCCCAATATATTGGAGCCTTTTTACCCGACTTACTTACTTACTTGTATGTATGTATGTAATATTCTTTATTACCTCATATCTCCCGAACCGCTGAACAGATTCACATATACATAATTATATACATACTAAATACATACATACATACATTGAGGTATTGTTAGATTCGTCTTAGCAGCCCGAGTGTTCTTAGATAGGTGACATTTGAAAAAATCAAACATGGCGGCTGTGCGAAGCAAAGTGAAAAAAAAGTTTTTTTCTAATACTTACACAAGGATTTCAAAAAGATATATCATGTTCATCATTAGTGTAATACTACCAAAAATAATACAAAGATAAAGTTTAAAAATATCAATTGTTACCTCTTTCACTTTCTGAATCCGGTAGGGTGCCAATGTGACACGACCGGGAAAACAAATAGAAAATGTTAATTAATATTTTAAATAAAAATATAATTTAAAAAAAATCTAAAAACCCGACTGCTCAACTGAAATGCAAGAAACAAGCACATTTTTATTTAAAAAAGAGACAAGCAGGCTTTTCTTAGATTTATAAAATTATATTTTTTTACTGATAATAGCAACGCGTTTGACCATCATTTCACCTAAATGTAAGCAATGATGTGGTCGAAGATGAAGCATGTTTACCTAGAAGAAACCTATTCACTCTTCACTTAAAGACATCTAGGTTATAGCTATTAGGAAAACAGACTCAGACAGGGAATTACACTACCTAACTACACGCATAAAAAAAATATTACCAACAAGTTTTGTACGTATGGTTGGTTTTTCCACCATTTAACGGTGGTGCATCACTGCTTCTCATGTTGTCCCATGATGGAACGGGCTTCGTAGAATTAACCCTTAACAACCCAGTAAGCTTTTCAAACGTAACTGACCAGAAGTGTCCAACGGACACCATGTATAAAGCTTAGAGTACTTCTAGGGAAAAAATAATAGGCGTACCATAATTATAGACTTTAATGTGGTTTTAAACATTTATATTTATTTATTTACATAAATATAACTTTTTAAAATTATATCCTTATTTATTTACAAACATTACAAATGATTTTTTTTACTGAGTGCTCAGCGCATACATTACGGTTGCATTTATCGCAGCACTGTTATAGATAGTTTTGCTGGACAAATGTGACAGCGTTTTTTTTGGTAGCTGGTTCAGAAGATTAAGCTGCTTCTTGATTGAATCCTACTACATCTGCAATAGCTGCTAAATGATAATTTGTCAAGCCCTTCCTGTTACGTCTCCTTATGTGCGGTGTAACTAACTCAGTTACAACTTTACGCAAAAAAACTTTTCCTAGTACACACTTCTTCCGTTGGTTCCAAGTAGGATATAAATTTTTCCATATAATTAGCGATGTGATGCCAGCCACATCTATAATAGTTTGGAAAAATTCAACAGGCCATCTGTTTTGTTTTACGTCGAACTGTGTACTCATGGACCATCTGATCAAGCATGTCAACTGTCCCTTGGTGGAGTTGTAAAACAAATCTGTTTCAGATTTGTTCTTATTGCTCACATTTACTTCATTACTATGATGCATCGTAGACAACAAAATAACAGCACGGTTCTTTTTTGGCACATAAGACACCAACGTCATATTTTTTGAAAAACCGAAGACATTTGATTCCCCGTCACGGTTTCTGTGAGGTTGAAAATTTGAAGGCATACGAGTTTTATTTTTTCTCATTGTTCCAACTATTGTAAGTCCATTTTCAGCCAAGGTTTTAGCAACTTCAATGCTCGTAAAATAATTGTCCGAAGTAATGTTTCTGTTTGTTCGAAAATATGGTTCACATAACTGGTTGACAACATTGTACGCCAAATTGTCCGCTCTGTTACTTCCTTCTTTTCCAAGATATGGTATGCCATATAGTGACAACTATTTCTATTATAAACAAATTCTTTGTGATTTATTATAATTACCCACTTACTGCGATATAATTCTGAGTAGAATGTAAACAAACAGTCTACTTTCATACTCGAGTGCAACAAAGTTACCTAATGTGTCCATCGGACACTTGTGGGTCGATAAGTTACTATTTTAGTTTATTGTTAATAAATGCTATACAATTCATATTATAAACATTATTATTACAGATTTAGAATCTTGAAACCTTGCAGATAGAATAGATAAAGTGGTTTTTCGTAGAAATAAATACTTAACTTTTTATGAGTAAATGAACAAAAAATTGTGTCCGCGAGACACTTGTGGGTTGTTAAGGGTTAAATTGTGCAATTTCATCGCACTCTCCTGAAAATGTGACCGATAGAAAACCGACTGTTCTGACCTGTCCTGTTTTCTTGCATCAACTGTCCCAGAGGTGCGTGGAGTTTGAACCTGAAAGGCTACAAGAAGAACACAAAATACGATAGCTAGGCTTAATTCGGGTCAACCACAACAACTACAGCACCGGAAATCCATAATTAACAGAGCTGGTGAAAACCGTAAAATACTTAAAGAAACTTCTCAATTCACAGAATTGAGAAATCAAATTGAACAGAATTAAGAAACTCGAGAATAATGGCCTTCACACACCTGAAAAGATACTAACCAAATCAACATTTCAGAAAAACCAGGCCGAGAAACATAATCCAACTTACCTGTTTAAACCTTCGTTGTAAGCAAATAAGGATAAAATGCTTTTAAAATAAATGTTAAGTGGATTAAATGTCGTTTGCTTTAAGCCTACCCAGCAACCCGTGATACGAGAGGCCTCACCACTAAATAAAAAATACAGTGAACTCGCTTTGAAAAACTTGTGGGAAACATAGCATTGTTGGAGCCGCGGTTTTGAAACTTGTACATTTTTTAGTTAGGTACCGCTCCAGTACCACAGACTGTGGTTAACACAAAAAGTGAAGGGTTGGTCAAACATTCATCAATATAGTTGTACTGTTTGTAGAAATGCATTAAAATAAAAGCACGGTCCCATCGTAATCGTAGTTGTTGAAATGGACCACACGATCGGTGCAGTGGTTGAACGATCGGCTGCTGCACTGCGTGTCACAGGTTCTATTCATCGTAAAAAAAATCGTTGGGTCTACAGAAAAAAAGTATAAACAAGAGCGTGTCGGATTTGCCCGTGAAAGGTCCCGTTGTAGCAAGCATAGATAAGCTAAATTAAAGTTCATAGTGTTTATACAAATGATAAAGTAATAGGTATTAGTGGTTTTTGAAAATGTGCAATATCTCAAAAACTGGTGACTGTATCTGGTACAAGCAAATTTTTGTTGAAAGTGTTTATTAAGTAAATCTACAGCATCCATTTCTATTCACTCATATTTTATTTAAATTTAGAGGGGGAAACATCCATCTTGTAAATTAGTTTTTATTGTTACTCTTATTTTATTTATTGTATTATTTTAAAATGATTGACATTGAGAAAAAAATATATAATAATCTGTATGTCACTTTTAGGATCAATCTATAAACACCCCAAATTAATAAAAAAATTCGTTGTTCGTTGGTTTGTTGAAAAAATTTTTTTATTTGTTTCAGTTCCACGTATCGGGAGACTGCCTTAATTTTTTTATTTTTGTAAAATATTGTAAAAAGGTATTTAGAATACATTCACCTACCAAATTTCGATTTTGTATCCCTAATAGTTTAGGTATAAAATAACGAATCTATAAAAGTTTCGTTTCTTATCATTCGGCTATGAAACCCTAACAAATCGCTCCCACGATACAGGATAAATTCCGAAAGTGGAGCAAAATTTTGGAAATAAATACTCTTTATGCAGTTGGTCTTCTAAAAAACCTTTGC
Source organism: Tholera decimalis (assembly GCA_943138885.2). Taxonomy (NCBI): domain Eukaryota; kingdom Metazoa; phylum Arthropoda; class Insecta; order Lepidoptera; family Noctuidae; genus Tholera; species Tholera decimalis. The sequence continues at coordinate 17,770,156 of OW964573.2, read as the reverse complement.
TATGCGTGCTAAGGTGCCCTGTTTGCATAACTGATTATTTATAAAGAAGATCTTTCCATTTAAGTATCAAAGTACTTGTTAATACAAAGTGACAAAGGGTTGTAATGCGGAGTTACTCCCAGTTTATGAATTAAGAATTGAAAGTTGAAACATGAAACTCCACATTAGCTTAATTAGTCACCATTTAGACTTTGAGTAAGATTTGAAAAGTTTTAAGGTGGGTTTAGTAATGAGCTTGCATGAAAAGTTTTTTGCACGGGCTAAGCTAACACACAAAGAGATAAAAGGAGCATTGGCCTATTTGCCAGCCTACCCGAGTACTATGAGGGTTTTGCTCTCTATTAATTTTAAATTCACGTAATTTTGTTAAAAATATTTGCTCGAGTGAAGTTTTTTTTCGTGTGGCGTGTCGCAGGTCAAACTAGGTGACTACACGCTTACGGCACCCCGTATAGTTACAAACTTCGGCTTAGTGTGTCTCAGGGGGACGGCAGTATCGTTGAAAATATGAACCGCTATCGGATAGAGGTATGCCACTGAAGCTCTCGCGAGCATTTGGCCGATATTTAGTTTCACACGTAAGTGTCATAGATCTTTCTGTCATAATAACAAAAATAAGATGATTATCTGTAACAGTCTTCATTTATTTACATGAACTTCGTGCATCGTGTTTGTTATGGAACTCCTCTAAAACACCTTGAACTATTTTAAAGGTTTTTTTTAATGTAAATTTGGTAGGTCTGCGAATGACCTATTCTCAGATTATTTTTATTTTTACTATAAATAATTTATATGGGCAAACAACGGGTTTGCCGAGTCAGACACTTTATTTTTTTATGTTTATATGGCTCTAAGAAGCCTGAAATAAAAGAATAATCAAATAAATAATAAATATCTTTATTATTTATTTGATTTATTTATATATTTTATAGTAGCCCCCCCCCCACACCTGCTATCTATTGTTATCAAGTCTATAGAACTTGTCCCTGGTTCACTTTCACTACACACTGAAGTCACTGAATATGGACACTAAACTTGCTGCCAGCTTGGAGGGCCTCGAGCAGCTGTTTGGCTCCCGAATGCAGGAATATGAAGCGAAACTGCAGCAGGCTGCCACTAGTACCGCATCAGCTTCACCAGACATTGCATCCATTGCTCGTGAGTTCTCAGAGTTTAAGCTGTTTGTCCTTCAAGCACTCTCTCAGTTAAAAACACTAATTGAGTTGCTAGCTGCTGGGTTCGATAGGCATGAAACCACTATGCGAAGAAAGGTCCTGCTGTTCCATGGTGTTCCAGAAAAGGACAATGAAAAGTTACTGGATTTAATATTAAATATAAGAACAATTTAATTTGGTTGGATATAATGTTGTGGACCACAGTCCACAACATTATATCCAACCAAATTAAATTGTCAGAGGTATGTAAGGACCGGAACATTATCAATGTTTGTCATAGGCTTGGATTCTCACAGCAGAAGGCCTGACCCATACTGGTACGATTCTTCAAAATGGAGCACCGGCAGTTTGTATGGGATAGCAAAAAAGCTCTCAAGGGTACCGGGATTACCATCTCCGAGTTCTTGACACAAGCTCGGCATCGTGTGTTTGCAGCTTCTCGTAAGCATTTCGGTACGCCGAATTGCTGGTCCATGGAGGGCAAGATTGTTGTTATTTGCCCTGACAAATCCCGGTGGAAGATCGAAACGGCAGGCGAACTTCAGGATCTGATAGCCAAATTCCCGTCTTGTTCAGTCGACACCGAGGATTCTGCGCAATCTGAAGAACCTGGATCTCCTAGAGCCACAACCATGGCTACTTCCGCTAAGAGAACAAGGAAGACGCGTGTGCGCAAGTAGCTCATTCGTTGTTTTTGTTTTGCCAGTCCATTTATTTTACTACTTTTCAACTTGGCCGCTTTGCGTGATCACAATCATTCTGGGCCGGTAGTTCATTAATAATTTTTATATGTAGCACCGCATTTAATTTTACTTTTTATTTTTAATAATGCCGGTATCGATAAATGTTACAAATTATAAGTTAGATTTTTTGACAATGTGACAGTTGTAAACAGATGACAGTGTCACTGCTCCTAGTCCTATCCATCCGTCATTGCGTTGCGTTCCATTCTACGTACAGTTCAATGTTTTAGTTTTATTTTCATTTTTGTTTTTCCATTTCTCCTACATTGTTGTGTTATTTTACTTGTATAACTTTGCTAGATAATACTGTAAAATTTCTGCCAATATATCAGCGAGTGGAGGAGGTTTTCTCAAAGGAAAATCTTAAATCTTTATTTAATAATTTTAGTATTTACTCTTATATTTTAAATATTTATATTATTATTTATATATATATTATTATATATATTATTTATATTCATGGATGATGTAGCTGATCATAACGACAGCTACTTCTCGTGCTCTTCTTCTACTAGTTTTGTTAGTGCGGAAAGTGACTCTTCCTTACCACTTACTTTACATGATAAAATCTCTTCTCTTTTCTCCAATGACCCTAAGAATCTGCATATAGCTCACATAAATGCTCAGAGTGTTCCTAGTCACTATTCTGACCTTCTGGCATCCTTTAGCAGTGCTCACTTGGATGCGATCTTGATATCGGAATCATTTTTGAAACCATCTCTCCTCTCTACTCAGTACTCACTCCCTGGCTTCATCTTGATCCGCAATGACTGACAAAGGTGGAGGAGGTGTTGCTAAATACCTGCGTGCTGATTTACCCTAGAGGGTGGTCAGCTCATCTCCATCACGGTATTCTGAGTCGGCTGAATATTTGTTTCTTGAAATTACTGTTCATCACACAAAGGTTTTACTTGCAGTGCTCTACAGTCCTAATCTTCACATAGACTACTTCAATTCTCTCGACTCCACTCTCAGTGATCTTTGCCCCATGTATGAGAGCATGTCATTTTAATGGGTGATTTTAATACTTGCTTGATTAAAAATTATTCTCGCTCCCTTAAACTCCTTTCACTGTTGTCTTCTTTCAGTCTGCAAGTTTTGCCTCTTTCTGCAACTCACTATTTTCCTAATTGTACACCTTCTTTTCTAGATCTTATGATTGTCTCCTCGTCTAGTAATGTAAGAAACATTCCATGGCCAACTTACAGCTACTTTTTCTTACCACGATCTCATTTATCTATCGTATCGTATTCGTGTTCCCAAGCGTAAGCCCCAGCTTTTATATCTCCGGAACTACAAGGGCGTAGATCTGGAGGCTTTGCAGCGTGATGCCGGCGATCTCGACTGGACCCCTCTGGTTGAGAACGATGACATCAACGATAAGGTGAATTATTTTAATGCAACCATTCTCGACTTATATGATCGGCATGCCCCTATCAGACGTGTCAAAGTTAGACATAACCCTGCACCATGGATAACGCAACAAATTTAAGAGATTATGGCTCGCAGGGATAAATCTAAGAGCAGATATAAGCGCAGACCTTCAGAGCTGAATCTTTCTTATTACAAATCATTACGTAATCGCTGCAGTCATCTGTGTCAAGATGCTAAGAGACGCTATTTTCACGACCAACTCAATAATCGCAGTTCTTCCGATGTACGGAAATTTCTCAAATCTGTAGGCATAGGTAAGTCACCTACCAACCAGTGTAAGGATGTCAACCTCAATTATCTAAATAAGCATTTCTCTCTCCTTCCCTTTTCTCTTGTTCCGTCTGTTAAAGCTGCGACACTAGAGAGTCTTTCTAGGTTGCCGTTACCACTTTGTCCTCTCTTTAAGCTTAGCGATGTTACTGAGGATGACGTTAAGAAGTCTATTCTTGCGATTACTTCTTCAGCAGTAGGTAATGATAAGTTGTGTTCAAGAATGATAAGTTGTGTTCAAGAATAATAACTCTTATCCTTTCCTCGTTACTTCCTGTTCTCACTCACATCTTCAACCACTCATTTTCCTCTTGCGGAAAGGAGCATGTTTGGAAACAGGCTCACATAATACCTTTACCTAAAACTAACAATCCTACTTTATTAACCCACTTTAGACCCATTCCTATCCTCCCTTTTCTCTCTAAAGTTTTTTAGCACATAGTTCATAGACAATTATAATTTTTCTTGGCGTCAAACTCGATAATATCCCCTTTTCAATCCGGTTTTCGCTCGGGTCACAGTACTGTAACCGCGCTTTTAAAAGTGACTGATGACATCCGCTGGGCAATGGAGAATAAGTCCCTTACAGTTCTTGTATTGCTGGACTTCAGTAGCGCATTCAACTCAGTGGATTTCGACATTTTACTAGGTATCCTCAAATCTATCAATTTCTCTCCTTCCACTTTAGCCTGGTTCGGTTCTTATCTTCGGGGACGCTCTCAGTGTGTTCACCTGGAGGAGTCGTTCTCTGATTGGTGTAGCCTCATTAAAGCCTCAGGGTAGCGTTCTCTCTCCTCTTCTTTTTTCAATTTTCATAAACTTAGTTACCAGAGTCATCTCCTCTAGTTTTCATCTCTATGCAGATGACTTACAGCTTTACCAACATTTTACTGTAGCTGACGCGGGTTCTGCAATTGGTGCAATGAATCATGACCTGGCTTGCATCAGCGTTTGGGCTAAGTCATTTGGTTTGCAAATTAACCCAACTAAATCCCAGGCCATAATTATTGGCAGCAGATTCGTTCGCAGGGCGGCTGTTGTTGCATCTCTGATGCCTTTATATCTCGATGGTGTTCGCAATGACTATACCGAAACCGCTAAAGATCTGGGTGTAGTTATTGACTCCAATCTCTCGTGGCGTGCTCAGGTCAATGAGGTCAGCCGAAAGGTAAATTTTTCTTTTCATTCGCTGAAATGCCTTCAAAGTGAAGACTTTGAAGGCATTTCAGCATTCCCTTGAAGACTAAAATTTCCTTGGCACAAACACTTATTCAGCCGATTATAGATTATGCCGATGCCTGCTATTTGGATGCTACCGAGGAGCTATTAAACAAGCTTGAGCGCTTGCAAAATCTATGCATTCGCTTTGTTTTCGGTCTTCAAAAGTATGACCATGTTTCTCACCTTCGGAAGCAACTCAAGTGGCTCCCAATCCACCTTCGCAGGAACACTAGGATTTTGTGTCTCCTCTTCAACATTCTACACATCCCGTCTTACCCTTCCTACCTGCGTGAGCGTTTTTCTTACGCTCGTTATCGCGACGTACCGTGTAGATCACACCTTAGATCCCTCCTTAAATCTCATCCTCATAAAACTAGCTACTACTCGTATTCCTTCTGTGTCCATGCTGCAAGATTGTGGAACGCACTTCCACCTTATTTTTTTTTTTTTTTTTTTCTGGGTGGGAAAGTCATCGAACAACTTCTCCCGCTCTGGGTTAAGCGGGAGGGAGTGTCAGACTTCTACTGACTAAAAACCCACCCTGTCCCTTCAGCTGCCCGTAAGTTCCGGAGCCGCGGTATCTTTTTACTATATTTCCGCGACCCCGGCAGGCTATGGCTTTATGAGGCCCCGTCACCAATGCTGACGGCTCCTTGAGGCGCACGTGGAACACGACGCGCCGCCGACCCGGGCCTGGTCTTTGCCGGACGGTGAGCTACCCCTGTTCGCCGTCCGCAAGCCCGCGCCTACGGTGGCCGGAAATCGGCTCGCGATCCCCGACGCCCGGGGCGTCTACCACGACGGCTGGGGCGCGAGGAAGAGAGTTGCCTCTCCCTTGCGCGTTCGGCCTCCTCCTTCGCTAGCATGACTGCTTCGCAGAAGGAGGCGACCGCATCCCATTCCCTCTCGCTCCGCACCATGGTCTAAACCAGAGCAGGGCGCGAGAGGTCGCCGCCGCCGACCGCCTCTACGAGGACACGGCGGTGCTTCGCCCAAGCAGGGCATACCTCGACCGTATGCTCCACCGTGTCCTCCAGGCGGTCCTCACAATGACGACACCCGGGCGTGTCCTCCCGCTGAATCCGAAACAGGTACCTACCAAAACAACCATGTCCGGTCAGCACCTGCGTCAGGCGGAAGGTGAGGACGCCGTGGCCTCTCTCCAGCCACTCCTCAAAGAGGGGACTTATCGAACTCACTTCCACCTAGCATTCGTGATTTAAAAACTATATCTCTATTCAAATGTCGATTAAAAGAGCATTACCTTTCCTCTTAACTGTGTTAATTATTTATGTATATATTTATATTATATGTTTATATACTCTAACATTATGTATTTATTTAAGTATATGTTATTTTTATTGCATTGTAAGTATGTGTAAGTATAATTAATATTTTAGTTTTAGTTTTAGACAATAGTGTGTGAGAACAAGAAGTGAAATAAATTTATTTCTTTTCTTGTTCTCACACACTATTGTCTACATTTCTTTGTCACTTCTCCTTTCGCAGGTCTGCTGGAAGAAATTTCTTAAGAAATAAGCAGTACCTTTGTACTCAGATATTATAATTATGCTTATGTTAATGTATTTTACTGTGTGTACATAAATAATAAAATAAATAAATAAATATCATCGAGGTATTATAATTCGCGTTATCATTAAGTCAGTAAACTATTTAAGGTTGAGTTTTAAGTCTGAACTCGGGTAAGGAATACCTGAAATTTAATTGAAATGGCGGCTTTACCACATAAACAATCCCTGTTGAAAAATCAACTAAACCTACCTCGAGACCCGATTTCATTTCCATCTCATTGCAAACGATGAAAGTTAATATCTCAGAAATAAGAAATTTGTAAGGGCCTCACTCACATGATAATGGGCTTAGCTTGCATTTCATTGAGGAAATGGTCTCAAATCTACGTTACTGTTGAGAACAAGAGCGTAGTAACTGACTGCAATTGTCATCAACAATCGAATGTCGTCAATTTTCATAGAAAAACGCATTACTGTCAGTCTTATTTATTTTTTGTGGGTGGCCTCTAACAGATCACCCAACCTATGAGTTTGTCGGATGCTTAGCCGGACTTTCTTGTAGCGGTCTTAATTATAATAATAAGAGCCTCCAACCAGGCTTATATTCAACTTACAAACTAGGTGACTACACGTTAAGGACACCCCTGTGAGGTACAAATCTCAGCTTAAGGCGTCGCTTCAGGAGCTAGGGATGAGCAGGATCGGACAAGGACTGCCAATCTTATCCTATTTCTTACTATGCATATCTGTTGTAAAACAACGACACAACTAGGGAGCGTTTTTCTGTACACAATGCGTATACTCAACACATCTATAAATATGTATTAGACCTGCCCCATTACATTAAATTAAATAATTTCATTCATTTAATTGTTTTCAAATCACTCATGCATAAGTATTATGTAATCTATACTTATAATAAATCTGTAGAGAGGTCAATTCTGTACATGAAATATATTTACAAAATAACTATCAGGGGGTGATTAGGGATCGATACTGATGCCAAAAATGCAATCAGTAAAATTTTTGTCTGTCTGTCTGTCTGTCTGTCTGTCTGTATAACCGTTATAGAAACAAAAACTACTCGACGGATTTTAACGAAACTTGGTACAATTATTTATCATACTCCTGAGCTGGTTATAGTATACTTTTCATCACGCTACAATCAATAGGAGCGAAAATTAAACGAGTAATTGTTAAAAAATAAATACGAATGCTTTGATACTAAACTAAAAAGAGTTATCTATACTTATAATAAATCTGTAGAGAGGTAAATTCTGTACATAAAATATATTTCCAAAATAACTATCAGGGGGTGATTAGGGATCGATACTGATGCCGAAAATGCAATCAATAAAATTTTTGTCTGTCTGTCTGTCGGTCTGTCTGTCTGTCTGTCTGTCTGTCTGTATAACCGTTATAGAAAAAAAAACTACTCGACGGATTTTAACAAAACTTGGAACAATTCTTTTTCATACTCCTGAGCTGGTTATATTATACTTTTCATCACGCTACAATCAATAGGAGCAGAGCAGTGAAGGGAAATGTTGGGAAAACGGGAGAAGTTACTCCATTTTTTAAGCTTCCGTCGCGAGTGCAACCTTAATGGTTAAAGCTACACAAAAATCATTTATGACGGAAATGTTCTCCTTAAAATTATATAAAAAATATCCCACGACAGCATATATCTATCTATTATGGTTGACTCACAATAACACGTGTAACTCCCGATAGCTTAGCAGTTCGAAGCTTTCTGATTATTATTCTGCTCCGAAATTTAAAACCACCACAACTTAGCAATGGAACTCGGCTAAAAGTAACCCAGTTGCAACAAAATATAATCGAGGCTCAAATTTTAACAGGTTGCGGTGCAGGAGAAACCGTCTTTATTCCCAGAATTCCCATAATACAAATAATTTTCCATTCCAATTTAAAAGGACCCAATTCCCAGTATCGGTGTGTTATGCAATGACAATTAATAAGGCTCAAGGGCAGACTTTTCGTGTTGCTGGAGTAGATCTCGGTGTCAGTTGTTTCTCGCATGGTCAGTTGTACGTCGCTCTTTCCCGGGTTAGCAGTTCTAGAAATCTTTATGTTCACATGCCGGACGGGTCAACTTTCAACATAGTTTACCCGGAATCTTTGCGCTGAAGTAGTTTCGTTCTATAGGTACTTAAGCCTCATGTGAACGTGATCTAAACAATATTACCAATACACATACAAGGAGTTACACGCTGACGGAGTCGCGGGCACAGCTATTAACAATAATATTGTGCGGTTCGGTATTGCGACATTTTTCAACAGTATTATAGATTGACATATTATATTTCCCTACTAAATTACGAAAGTTAATCTGTCTGTTACATCAAAATCACTGAACCGTGAGGAAGGACATAGGTTACTTTTTTTTACGAAAAACGACGGAAAAGTGGACGAAGTCGCGGGCAACAGCTATCTGTACTAATAATATAAGGCTGAAGAGTTTGTTTATTTGTTTGAACGTGATAATCTCAAGAACTACTGGTTCGAATTGAAAAATTATTTTTTAATTAAATAGTAAATTTATATCATTACGCTAAGGCCAATAGGAGCGGAGCGCCAATGAAGAATGCTTCAAAATCAGGGTTAAATTTAACGTTAGCCCAAAGTAACTATTCCACGCGGACGAAGTCGCGGGAAAAAGCTAGTACAAAATAATCATGCATTATATCTTAAACCAAATATGTGAGTGTAAACAATACTGTATAACCCAATAAAGGTTTAATGTACAATTATTAAAGAACAATGTATTCAGAGCACTGGTAGCCCAGTAGTTACAAGAACGACTAATAAGTTGTAGGTCGCGAGTTTGAGGTATTACTTAGTACAATTAAGATCATCACCATTGCTTTAAAAACGATGAAGGAAAACATCTTGAGAAAACCGAAATGTCCTAGTACTGAAAAATTCAAATACATGTTATGTTTGATAAACAACTATGCATTAATAGTTGAAGCAATTTAGACGGACCACAAGTCCGACATAAGATACATACATTTCAATGTATCATTGGGATAAGGTTAGCCTTTCAGGCTTAGTCGCACATGCTCATTTGTAAATATGTATATAGGTACTAAATTGCCTTGTAATACAAATTCATTTAGTCTAAAATAATAGTGTTTCTACTTCGTTTTTATTTTAATATTAATCAAACAAAACTTAATATTAAAATAAAAACGAAGGAAAAACACTGTTATTTTAGACTAACTGAATTTGTATTCAAAATACATTCATTCATTGTAATGTAAATACATTCGTATATACTAGATACTACTTACCCAGTTCTAGAAATAGCAGTCCGGACTGTAAAGAGTCATAGAATGCGGATAGCTTTGGACAAGCGCTGGAAATCGATTGGATCGATGGAACATAGGCCTGTTCATCAGTAGGCGGTAGACAGGCTGAAATGATGATGATACCTACTATAACTTTTTAAGATAAACAATACATTGAATTTCCTACACAAACTAAAAATTCGACTTGTCCATCACGACATTGTATATTTGCAAAGAAACCTTTTCGGAACAGATGCACCAACTCGAAATTCGAATACAAAATACGACTACGAAATTGGCTCTTACCAAGCGATTCTACGTAACAGCCATTAAACGTACCGATCTAAACAGAATACGAAAACAAGGAAGGAATCTTCGTTGTGTAAGTGAACTACCAACGACCTAAATGTGGTTGGAATTAATAATTTTTTTTTTCCTTTTATATAGTTTCTTTTTTTCTAAAATATACTGGTGGATACATAAAGCAGATTTACGGTTTAGGGTTGTACAGACGCCAGCACATGAAGCTATCCGAAACTGTCAAATTTTCCCAATCAACCTTGAACCTAATTACTTTAACAACAAAGTTGAAAATCTATTAAAGACATTTGACAGATTGTTGTAACTTGATGTGCTGGCGTCTGTACTTAAAGAAATTTTTCCTTTTAATAAATGTATAAAAAAAAATAAGGGGAGATCGTGGTTACATAATTACAGCTACATTGGTAGATTTACCATATTAGGCAGCGCTTACCGTGTATGGATGAACATCTTTAAATATTGAGATACCTCTGTGCTTTAGAAAGAACGTGAGGCCGCTAGTACAGGCTGTCAATTGTACATCTTTGACAAGTCATATAGTAAAACCAGTCTTGCCAAAGAGTGTCGTGTTACCCAGTTACTGGGTTTTGGAGGTCTAAAAGGTAGTCGTTCCACGTAAAACCCTAGTATCAGCTGCATCCGATTAGATTGGTAGCCCCCAAAAAAGTTGGGAAAAGTCTTAGCTGATGATGATGAAGGTGATATTCATACATCCTACTGATATTTCAAATATGTGAATTCGCCGAAAACAATTTAATTTATATGTCCGTGTACAAAACTGAGTCACGCGTGATTAACGTCAACGTCATAGAATATAAACAAACGTGAGGCTTTTTCTTATAATTTACTAGTACTCACGCGGTGCTTAGCTCCCGTGGATTCTATCACGGTAAAAACATAACTCTCCTTCTTGCAGTCGCGTAAAAAGTAGCCTATAACCTACCTCAAGCTTCGAGCTACTTTCATACCAAATTGCATCCAAATCCACCCAGTACTTTCGAAGATTAGCGCGTTCAAGCAAACAAACAAACAAACTTTTCCGCTTTATAATATTAGTATAGATTTTAGTTTACTGTAACAAAGACGTTATGTCAACTATTATAGAAGGTATAGACCAAGATTTAATTGATCAAGTTTGGGCAGTTTGCGGTAACTTAATATTTTTTAAATTAAGCTTTTTCATTTTCAAGATACAATCGAATTCCAATCGAGATCCAATCTACGGGGGTTGTTCTTGACGTGCACAAGATGGGTTTCAAATTAAACATTCTGTCTAATGTTAAGATTGTAATAGAAAATTAGTCTGCGTTTAGAGGTTCTGTGAAATAAAAATAAGCTCTAGGATACCATTTTGGATCTTACATTTCAGACTATCTAATAATGATAATAATGATTGTATACAATATAAAATAAAGATTGTAATCAGGATTGATTACAGACAGTACTAATTCAAATTGCCAATTTTATGTTGTTACTGCACAAATATCCAACCTAATATTATAAATGTGAATTTAACTCTGTATGTCTGTGTGTTACCTCTTCACGCCTAAACCGCTGAACCGATTTAGATAAAATTTGGCAGAGAAATATTTTAGGACTCTGGGAAGGACATATGATAGTTTTTATCCCGAAATTCCTACGGAATCTGGATTTACGCGGGAAAAACCTCCCACGCGGACGAAGTCGCGGGCAAAAGCTAGTACTATATAAAATTATGTCCTGACCATCCATTAAATATTGAATCGTGGAAGCCTATCTTTTTAACAGTCTTCAAGCTCATCTTTATCTGGAAAACTGAAAATTAAAATAACAAAATTATAAATTGAGCTCTGAAAAAGAGAATTTTGATCAGAAACAGAGACCTTTTCAACTGGACAGCAATTATTTGATTTCGCTGAAACACTTCCTAAACTGACTAAAGAGTCGTACATTCAATATCGATGCCTAGTTAGAGTTTCGATACCAATTCCATTCGTTTCAACCAATTGCTTCCTGTAATGAACGGTGCTCAACGTCACGGAATCGAATGGTGTAGCCTGATTGTATGGTACTCGAATAGGCTCTCGATTTAAAAAGTTCGGCTAACAATATTATGTGTTGGTACACACTATTAAGAATGGACTGAGCGTTTTCTATTCGCCTGTGAAGTGAATTTAATAAACATCGTTTAAGAGACACTGCTATCTTGCGCCCGTGCGGCCAATGCTAATCAAAATTGACATCTTACATATTTTCACGATAGGTGCTGTTTAATAAAAAGCAGGAAACTGTTATATTATCATCTGTTTCCAGTTACCACGAGATGGCAAAGCTAAAAATGATTATATAAATAGTACCTATTGCAGGTAGTGCTATTCATTCATTTTCTTAATCAAAGTAGCTATATTTTCTAGAATCCTGACTTATAAAGTCATAGCAATATTATTTTCAATACTAAGACTTTTAAAAGAAAAATATTATTACCATAACTATAGTCATCATTTCTTCTTTTACAAAATAGAACATTTTTGCAGTATTTCTCAGTTTATTCTTCTAGTCAGGTGCAATTTACTACTGTAGTGATTAACAGGCAGTAAATATATAAGGTTGGGGAAAAAGTCTTTTCGCATTATAGTATATATGAACTTGTAATAAAATCTCTTTGGCTATACTATTTGTATCTGGCTGGTTTTGGTATCATTGAAAGTTTAAATTTTAAAGAACATAATTCCAAATTCAAATTAGGAAAATGTGTGATTTTCATTTGTTTTTCGTACTGTCAAGATGAGTGAATCTAATGAAGAAATTCGATACATATTAAAATTTTACTACAAAAAAGGTAAAAATGCGACGCAAGCCGCGAAAAAATTTACCATGTTTATGGACCTAGTGCAGTGTCTGTGAAAGTAGCACAAATTTGGTTTGTGTATGTTTGTGTTGTGGTGTGTGTTTGGTTTGGTATGTCAAAGATTTTTGAAAAAGTGGAGCAAGATATCAGTAGTTACGACGTACCTGAAGAACTGGGAATTGACCACAAAACAGCTTTGGCAATTTTGAAAAAATCTGGGTACACAAAAAAGCTCGATATTTGGGTACCACGAGCTCACTGAAAGAAACCTAATGAACCGTGTACTCATTTGTGATTCTTTATTACGACGTAATGAAACCGAACCATTTTTGAAGAAGCTGATGACTGATGATGAAAAATGGATCATGTACGACAAGAACGTGTGAAAAAGGGTCATGGTCAAAGACCGGTTAGACTTCACAGACAGTGGCAAAACCCGGGTTAGCTCGCAACAAGGTGATGCTGTGTGTGTGGTGGGATTGGAAGGGCATTATTCATTATGAGCTGTTACCACCAGGCAGGACCATCGATTCTGAACTCTACTGCGAACAACTGATGAGATTAAAGCAAGAAGTTGAGAGAAAGCGGCCAGAATTCATCAACAGAAGGGGTGTGGTTTTTCATCATGATAACGCTAGACCTCACACATCTTTAGCCACTCAGCAAAAATTAAGAGAGTTTGGCTGGGAGGTGTTAATGCATCCGCCGTATAGTCCTGACCTTGCACCTTCAGATTTCCATCTGCTTCGGTCTCTTCAGAATTCTTTAGGCAGTGTCAGGTTAACGTCACGAGAGGACTGCCAAAACCACTTGCCGCGGTATTTTGATCAGAAGTCCCAAAATTTCTATAGTAATGGGATCATGTCCCTACTTACAAGATGGCAAAAAGTTATCGAATAAAATGGTACCTACATACTTTAGATAAATGTAAATAAACTATATTAAAAAATGTTTTGAATTTTCTTAAAAAATGCGAAGAACCTTTTTCCCCAACCTATTACATATTTGAAGGATAATAGAGAAATTCTTGAAATATTTTTGGCTTGTAGAGAATGCCTGGTTACATTAAGTCCACCCTTGTACCACTATTGTACATAACATTGAAAAACTAATTTTGGTATCAAAACATCAGTTGCGTTTGCACTGATATAAGAAAAACAAAAGTAATTTAGGTTTAAAGAATCTTTATTACTCAAAAAAGAACATTTTTTTCATTTCATTTCTCCAGCTCTGGGTTAAGCGGAAGGGAGTGTCAGAATTCTACTGACTAAAAACCCACCCTGTTCTTTTAGTGGCCCTTAAGTTCCGGGGCCGCGGTATCTCGTTAGAACATTCCCGCAACCCCGGTAGGCAATGGCCCTATGGGGCCCCGTTACAGGTGCTGACAGCTCTTTGAGGCGCGCATGGAACACGACGCGCCACCAACCCGGACCTGGTCCTTACCGGACGGTGAGCTACCCCTCCTCGCCGCCCGCAAACCACGCCTATGGTGGCCGCGGCGGCAGGGGCGTGAGGCAGAGAATTACCTCTCCCTCACGCGTTCGGCCTTCTCTCTCACTAGCATGATCGCAGAAAGAGGCGACTGCATCACATTTCCTTTCGCTCCACACCTGGCTGGCTGGTCTGAACCAGGGCCGGACGCGGGAGGTCGCTGCCGTCGATCGCCTCCACGAGTACACAGCAATGTGCCTGCAGTTTGACCAACCTCTCAACAATAAATATTATGTTATACTTATTAATAATACTTGAGCAGCTCATGGCTAAATACTAACAGACGCACGGAACGATCTTCTCAACAGTAATGCTTGCTGAGGTTAGTCCGCGGTGGATCCATCCTGTATCACACACATCTACCATCTTAACATTATAGAGATTGCTCCGTGTCTCGGTAAGCACTTTAACCTGTTGGTCCCGACTGTACCTACATCTTTGGCAGTCGTTACGGGTAGTCAGAAGCAAAAACTGTCACCAGTCTTGCCAAGGGGTTTCGTGTTACCCAGCTACTGGTTGAAGAGCTTAGATCAGTCGCATCATGTAAAACACTAGTGTTAGTAGTACTTACCTACCCACGAACAATATTAGGCCCCGGATAGAATTTATTTCGATCGAAGTATAATACTTACTGGTAGTGAAATATGTAATAATGAAATAATGATGTTTATTTTGCAAATAGGTTATAAATAACACTTTCACACGTCTTTTTTTCGTAAATGTAAACTAGATGAGGCCAGTGTTTCCTAACTGACTACTCTGAGAAGAAACACTGAAACAAACTCAGAGATCAACGTCTCTTTTAAAGTCCAGACAATCTGTAGTGATCCAAATCATATGAGAGCCATGTAGGTTAATGTCTGTGGCGCCCTTTAGAGGACAGAATCAAACAGATTTGAGCAGGCCCGTCCAAACAGTGCACGCATTTATCAAATATCGCGTAGCTCAACTTAGAACCTTAAGGAGCTGGAACGATTTGACGAACAATACCAAAGTAAGGACATTTGGGTGGGCCGTATAAAGCACTCAAACTGCCAGACAGTCTGATAATCTATTCATAATATTCGTTGTTATCCCACATTGCTCTCACATTCACAACATAGCTTTTACTTTTAAACAAAAAAATATTTCTTGAAAAAAAAAATTATTGTCATCTTGTACAAAACGAAATTAAAAATGTTAAAGTATAAAAATGAAAAAAAAAATATATATTCTATTACTTGAAAAAGTAAATAATAGTACATTTTATTACAAAGAGAAAGCTAGATTTTGTCCCTATCATCATTTATGTTTCTGTCATAACACTTCTTGTGTATTGTCTCTTTAGATTATTATAAATGACTAGATACGGCAAGACGATAATATGACAGGCGTCATAAATATGGCTCCACGGTAAAGCGTTTAGCGTACGATTAGAAAACTGTTTCTCACAGAGGTACTATCAGCAGTTAGAAGAAATTTATCGTTATGCAGACAGCATTCGAAATGTTGACATTTTATGGTGACAATACAAATATAGTATTTTAAACTAATATTATAAATGCGAAATTGTGTTTTACTTTTTTAATTTTACATAAAATTTTATTCAATTTGTATAGCTTGTTGAAGTATTTTTTTAATAAATGATCTCATTTCGCCTTTTCCTTCTGAGGTTGACTAAGCTCACATAAGCTTTTCAATATAATGCGCAATTTTTTTGCACATGCTTAAAAAATATAGAGTTGGCCAGTCCCTCATTGTTAATTTTCTTGCATCCAAAACCGTTAGAAAACCTAGCTTGCAAATTATCGACGATGTTCAAAGCTTTGGCTTTGACAATGCTTTGACTCGACCAGTGTCTCATAGATCTATCTATACTTACGGTAACACTTAAAGTATCTTTCACTTGTTAGAGTTTGAATGGTATTTAAGTCTCTGTATCAAGGCATATACTATCGATGCCATAACCAGGCCAGCATGCATTTGTAATCCACTGACTACTATCCACAGCGCGTTCCATAACCTTATGGCCGATTCATTTAATAATGAAGCCCGTGAAATGGCAAATTAATTATCTAATATAAAAGAGAAACAATTATTTCCCACTGTGACGGAACCTAGGTATTACATGCAGAGCTTGTAGAAATCATACGATTTATTCCGGAATGATATTATAATATTTTCAAATAGATTTCTTGTCTCTTAATATGTGTGCTATTGACACAAATATATGTTTAGCTACGACATTTTTTCCTGTTTAGTTTGGTTTCTTAGGTATTGTTTTAAGATCTAACTTATGTGATAATAATGTAGAATTCTGTAATATGCAATCCATGTGAAAGTCGAACATCAACAAACAATGTTTAATTTCTGATATTGTTCGTAAATGTATCTCATCAATAAAAACACAATCGCAGCAATACCCGCAAAATGATTATGTACTATTTATTTTTCTCAGACCAATAATCCATAAAGTTTTAATAAAACCTTAACCTATTGTAAATTAATACATTTAAACAAAAGCAACAATTTATTTATTTATTTAAACTTTATGCACATAGGTACAAAGGCAGACTTAATGCCGTAGGCGTTCTCTACCAGTCAACCATGAGTGGTGAAGAGATAGAGTGGAAGGTGCAATATGTGCGTGAAAATTTAATTGGCCACATTACACCAATTTACTCATGCCTACCAGCCCAGTGCGTGATTGTGTCGATATTGTCCGCTAGTGTAACCAGAATGTTGTTGGGTCTACTTCTGAATCGCCGCAGCGCAGATACACATCGTTTGCGCATAACAGCATAAAAGTCATCTACTGTCGCTTCAGCAAACATGCCCGACGCCCTGTATTATATTCGACTCCCGGCCATCGTAGGCGCGGGCCTGCAGGCTGTGAGTAATGTGTAGTTCGCCCTCGACAAAAACGGCGCGTCGTGTTCCACGCGCGCCTCAAAGAGTGTCAGCAGAATTATCTGGGCCCATTACTAGGGGGCTGTAGCATGTCGGCGTTGCGGAATTGTTCGAAAGAGTTACCGCGGCCTCAGAACACGAAGGGCATAAGACGGAATACGGATGGGTTTAAGTCAGAAAAGTCTGACACACCCTCCCGCTTCGCCCAGATCGGGAGACAATCATTGGATGATACCCCATCCTTAAAAAAAGGGGATTACGAGTATTATATTGAAGGCGCAGAGCGCTGTAGGCCTTTTGTGTATACCTAGCGTATAACTTATGTTGTTGATCTTTCTTCTATCAACTATGGTAATATCATCAGCACTATTAGTTGATATCATCGGCTTACGCTAATATTGTAAAAGGAAAACCACAAAAGTTGTCATTGTCTTATAAATCTCCGTACGTTTCATGCATCGATCACTGTATCCCAAAGAGTTTACTGCCGTTTCATACATCAAAATATACTTCCTGGCTATTAATCTTTGCATTGGAAAAGTATCAAAACCATTACATTCCAATGTGTTTTAAATATTTTTACTCATGCACGAAGCAAAATAAAAATTGGCCAAGTGCAAGTCAGACTCGCCCATGAAGGGTTCCATAGTAACTACGCCAAATAAGTTTGTTTTTCATAGTGTTTGTATGAATTACAAAGTCATATTTGCGGTTTTAGAAAATATGCTATATCCCAAAAACTGCTGACTCGATCTCGTTCAATCCACAGCATATATATTTCATTTTAGATTTTTCACTCTTTTTTATAGAAGTCAGAGGACACACATTTTATCACTTTGGAAGTATAATAATAATATAATCTTTTAAACGATTGAGTTTATGAAAAAATTGTTTTAGAAACCTCAATTTCATAT
Organism: Tholera decimalis; assembly: GCA_943138885.2. NCBI lineage: Eukaryota > Metazoa > Arthropoda > Insecta > Lepidoptera > Noctuidae > Tholera > Tholera decimalis. The sequence goes on along the minus strand of OW964573.2, from coordinate 17,752,025 downwards.
TTAAAGTTGGTAGTGTCCGACCGAAAGTTTGGTTTCGGTTTCGGTTTCGGCCAAATTTCGGCCAAAAATCAAGTTTCAGCGGCAGTTTCGGTTTCGGCCAAAATTGGCCGAAACTTTTGCCGAAACCGAAACTGATTTCGGAAGTTGTCGTGCACGCTCGCCTAACTTCGTTTTTCGCGGCAACGCTTTGGCGGACGCTGGCGACCCTGTTCGGGAATTGTCGTGCACCGTTCGGATAGCTCTGTAGCAACACAACTTAGTCAGTGCGTTATCGCACGACGCAAACATAATTTAGAGGTTATGTTTTGATGGAACTGTTTACATGTAAGTTTTGTTTCGTTTCTGTACTTGAATGATTTATATAGTTAAATATTGAGTCAGTAACTTTGTTTTGTTGTTATTAACAAATCAAGTCACATGTAAAAAGAGATTTTAAGATTGTAATAAGATTTCAAAATACCAATACTTAGTATTTAATGAAACAGTAACAATTAGTGATTTGATTATTGATAACTGATAAACATTTTGCTATGAGACCTTAATTTGAAAAAATAATAAAAATATTATTAATATTTTTTTTATATTATATTAAATAAATGATTAGGTACAACAAAATTAATATATGTACTGCGTTTTCATTTCAGGTCCTAATTAATGCAGAATAATGGGTAAAATGCACCAAATTTCAGTATTTTAAGGAATTTTATACTTGACCACGTGAGTTTCGGTTTCGGTTTCGGCCGGAAAACCAGTTTCGGTCGGACTCTAATTTAAAGACATGTCTGTAGATACCACAAATGCACAGGTTTCATGAAAAGAAAATTGGTTTCAGTTCCATCTATGGAGAGCCATGTATTGAGTGATTGGCTGCCGCGGAGTGCCGCGTTGCGTGTCGCGGTTTCGATTCCCACACTGCAATAAATGTTTACATGGCCTACATAAAATGTATTCGGGTCTAGTTGTTGTAAAAATGCACTCATGATACAAGAAAAAAATAATCCCAGTGTGATATTTTTTTATTGTTAAAATATAATTTTGTTGTTATGCCTTTAATCTTAATTCACCTGCTTAGCTAATTCCGTTTATGTTGGGGTCAGCATTCAGTCTAACCACATACAACCCAATAAATGTTACCGCTTGGCAAAACTCGTTTCATGTTTTCTGGCCTCTACCCATAAAGACTGTCAAAGACGAAGCAATGACAGCCACGCCCAAAAGCTTGGCGTACTTTCCGAGGCACGGAGACATATCGATCCATTAAGATGCACACCCATCCTCGGGCCAACCTCAGCAAGTATTGCCTAACCTTGAAGATCGATCACCTGTAATTATTTTGCCACGAGTGCCCCAGTGATCTTTACGTTTTCATTATTACCTAACACTTATCTAGTAGTATTTTAAATGGAGTATTATATAAAAATACTAGCTTCCGCCCGCGACTTTGTTCGCGTGGAAGGGGTTTCACGCTTAAATCCTGATCCCGTAGGAATTTCGGGATAAAAACTATCTTATGTCCTTCCCAAGGTCCTAAACTATTCCCATGCCAAATTTCATCTAAATCGGTTCAGCGGCTTAGGCGTGATAAGGTAACACACAGATAGACAGTGTTACTTTCACATTTATAATATTAGTATGGATTAGCTTTCAGAATAACTTCTCCAAGTCAACTTTACAGAAAATTACGCGGACGGAGGACTATGAAAATTGGTTTCATAGTCCTCCGTCCGCGTAATTTTTTTAAAAAGGTATACAGGTTTTTGCTTCTCGTGTGTTAATACGCGAAGCAATATAAATAGATTATTAACCTTTGATCCTCTAACAAGTAACTTAAACCCAATCTCTTAGACTCTTTGGGTTTCAAATATCAATACTTCATTAACACCCTTATAAATATGGATACGACCGTTTTGGGTAGCTAGTGGCTTATTTCTGCACGGAATTGCCTTAGTAATGAGTATTATTGAATTAATTTTAAGACCTTTTATTTTATGGTCACTGTTATGGTACGGGTTGAGCTGATGGCTATTAAAACTGCAAGACCTTTTTCAAGCCAAGGCAATGATTCTGAGATTCGATTCGATTCAATGCCAGTTCATATGGTGTTCCTGCATTCATAAAGTGATGTGATTTATAATATTGATGTGTATTTATTTATTTAGATGGAAGATCATCAGCTAATCACATAATTTAAAAACTAGAGGATTTTAAAAAAATAAAAAATACTAGTTTCTTATAAATATACATAAACAAAGCACATAATTAGACCTCTGGGGTCTGTCTTAGCTTGCCATGAATTGAGATTTAATCAACGCGCTATTAATAGCTATGTTTGTGCATACATAAAACTGTGAACGACATACGTAGTACCGCCAGTAGAAAAAAAAAACTTAATATTACACTAATATTATTATAATATATAAGACAGCTAATAAAATCAGAAAACAAATACTTAAACACAAATATGTAAAATAACATGATTACTTAACAATTCTTATCAATCACCACCAATGACACAGTTGTTATGAATAAATCAATGTCATGCTACCTGTACACCTCATTAAAGCTTCTACTAATAAGACTAATAAGTTTTTTCTTTATTTTTTTACTATCGCTTTTCACGTTCTACTATTGCAAACTTCCACGGTTTCTGTTCACCACCCTTGGTTAACTGGTAGAGAATGTCTACGTCATTAAATCCCAGTTTGCACCTATGCTTTTGGGTTTGATTTTTCTTACAAAAACGTTTTGTAAGATAGAAATTAGTACCAAAGTAAGTTAAAAATTTCGTTCAAAGCGAATACAAGTCACTATTACACTTACCAATTTTTCAAAATCTAAACAAACAATACCAAAAGCTTTTCAAAATAAAAAGCTAGCGAGAACCAAGAAAAACTCGCACAAAACGTCCACAATTTCCTCATCTTGTCGTTTGGAACTTTCGAAAGGTGCAAACAGAAAAGGCATTAGACACTAAGACATTTGTCAATCCCTCTCCTGAATTTCAAGTGACGACCTTGGGCCAGATTTCCTTTGTGAAGAGTCTTTAAGAAGTCAGTTCCAAACGTTGGTAGGCAAGGTTGGTTGAAAGTCATAACTCGAATGCGTGTTCATGTTAAAATAGAAAATAACGAAGTAAGTAATTAAAATAACGGTAAAGTATTTTAAGAATATTCGTAACTGCAAATGCACATGAACGTAATTGTAAAAGAGTTATGAAAAAGCCAAAAATAATTTTAGTTTTGGTAGTCGGTGTTATTGGTTTTGTATTTTCTTTTTTTTTCACACCGCCTCTCGAAATTAAAATTATTTTTGGTTTTGTAGTGTTTTGATATGGAAGTCGGTTTTATTTTTTGCAAAAAAGTTTTTATTTTCGCGCTTTTTAGTGGGTCAGTTTGTAATTAATTTAGTTACAAAAGCCTAAATGTCAACTACTTATCATCTTTTACAAAATATTGCTTTTCCCTATGCAGAGCCGTTGATTTTTGAAGAGTTCTGGTATTTCACCATTAGCTCTACTTCACCATATGCAATGTGACGAGCAAAAAGTGCTTCACATCCATATCAAAGTTCCCTCGATTTCTCCATTATTCCATCATCAGATCCTAACGTGATGACAATGGGACCAACTAGAAAGTATACCCTTTCAAACTAAAAAAGAATTTTCCAAATCAGTCCAGCCGTCTTTGAGATATGAGGTAACATACATAAAAAAAAGAAAAAAAAGGGTTCAAGATGAACTGAGAACCTCCTCCTTTTTTGAAGTCCGTTAAAAAAAGTCTTTCGAAATCGGTTCATAAATGACGTATGCGCCGAACAAAAAACGCAATCCAGAGTAAACGAAAAGATCGTCAATGTAGATTTTTTTAGACTTTTGTTGATTTTTCAGAAACGGCTCGTCCGATTTCAATAAAATTTTCATGGGACCATTTGGAAAGTATACCCTTTCCAACAAAACAAAAAAAAAATTTCAAATCGGTTGGCAAGCAACGGAGTTATGTGTGGACAAACATAAAAAAAAAATACAAACATCCGAATTGAGAACTCGGTTAGTAATGATTATTTAATTTAAGTGAAATGTATTTCATTTAGTTTAATATAATATCTATAGCCAAACAGGTGGTTTCTAAGAGAAAACCGACTAATTAGCCAATTTGCTGTTGGGAATGATTTATACAAAAACCTCTCTATTTGTATGGAAGTTTTGAAACACAAACTATGCAGCCACACGTTATTGTAATGGTTTCCCAGCCACACTGCGATATTGCCATGTTTCAAATACCCCATCATCTTAAAAACTACTTAACTGTATTACTGGAAAAGAAAATGATAATTCCACAAACTATAATTTTTTTTCAAGGTCGAAATTCTTATGTATGTCGTCCACCATGTTTCCCTCGCACACTTGCGGCGGGGGCTGCAGTGGAAACTAAAAATACAGTACTTAAATACTCATCAACGGACAAGACATTATCTATGTCTTCTTCGATCCGCTGCTCTACCGACCAGAGATCGAATCACAGCCGGCAGCTACCTGAGCATTTTTTCAAATGATGATAGGATCGCATTTGACCACTATCTCACCTGATAGTAAGCGATGATATGGTCGAAAATGAAGCACGCCAACTTATCTTATGTTCAAAATCATTTTTTTTATTCAAAACAAATCTGAAAATCATCACTTTTTGAATGTCTGACATTTTTTTGTCTTTATTTTTATGTTGTTATAATATGAAACTTGTGAAAGAGGAATTATTTACCTCGTTGCGGGTTTTGGAAAGTCAAATAAGCATTCACTCCTTGTAAAATACCCAAACATAATTGGGTAAAGGTTAGGCAAATTAATTTTGTGGCTACTGTCCCTAAAAGTTTTAACCGTCGTCCCGGATGAGAAGCTAAAATCACCCGAAAACCATAAAAGCTGTGTAAATTATGTACCTTTGAAATTCCTCTATTCATCAAAATCAAGTCGTTAAACTAACTAAATTGAGCAGCAGAGCTCAAAATATCTACGAGGTTTCTGAGATTAATAATTTTCGTAATGTACTTTTTAACCGACTTCTAACAAAAGGAGGAGGTTCTCAATTCGGATGTTTGTTTTTTTTATGTTTGTTCGTTAAAAGTTATCGAAAGCAGTTTCTGAAAAATCAACAAAAGTCTAAAAAAATATTTACATAGACGATCTTTTCGTTTACTCTGCATTGCGTTTTTTGTTCGCGCATAAATCCGCCATTTACGAACCGATTTGGAAAATTCTTTTTTTAACCAACTTAAAAAAAGAGGAGGTTCGCAGTTTGTCTTGAACTTTTTTTTAATGTATGTTACCTCATATCTCAAAGACGGCAGAATCGATTTGAAAAATTCTTTTTTAGTTTGAAAGGGTACCTATATTTTCTAGTTGGTCCCATTGTCATCACGTTAGGATCTGATGATGGAATCATGGAGAAATCGAGGGAACTCTTTAAATATTATAGGCACACCTATAGCATTTTAGGTATTTCTTATAGTAACTTGTGCAGTTGCTCTTGAAAAGCACCATTTGGGGAAGTGGAACTGATGATGAAGACCACAGATGGCCACCGAAACTACTCAATCATAAATATTTTGTGGATTGCGATTCGATCACTTGAATATGGATGTTAAGCACTTTATGCTCGTCACAATTCATATGGTGAAGTAGAACTGATGGTGAAATACCAGAACTCCTCAAAAATTTACGGCTCTGCATTGGGAAAAGCAATATTTTGTAAAAGGTTAAAAGTAGTTGACGTTTTGGCTTTTGTAACTAGATTAATTATAACTGACCCACTAAAAAGCGCGAAAATAAAAACTTTTTTTGCAAAAAAATAAAACCGACTTCCATATCAAAACACCACAAAGCCAAATAAAGCTTTTTTTTTTACCGATGAAATAGACAGATCAGAAATTACGAATGAACCCACTCATGATCTCGATCGCGCCTAATGGTAAGCGATAGATGAGATCTATAAAGAGTGAGCCCAGAAGATTCCTGTTCACTCTTGCTTTCAAGATTGACGGGTGATATGTGGTAAGGAACACAGCCGGCAGATAAGATTTTCGCCGGTTGAGATAGAAAGATCAAATAATAAGAGCTGTTCTCGTTGACCCAGCGAGTGACGAGTGGTGGCGCATTGTGTGGTGTGTCATACAACAGACCACGACTACACTATTGACAGTGAAAATGCGAAGAAGAAGAATGAACATAGTTTTATTCATTTGTTTTCTATTTTCTGCCTTCTTCTATAGGAACCTGAAGCCGAGCTACCATAACTACATAATTATATGTACATACATAAGAAAAAATTAAAATACATCTTATTTTAAGACAGAAATGAGAAAAAAAAAAATACCGTTGTTATTATTTTACTAAATACTTTTTAATACAGGTTGAATTTTGATCTGTATTCTTAGATAACTTTGAAGATGTTCGGAATTTTTAAATTATCGGCTATGAAAAAAATTACATATATATGAATATATATATCATTTACAAAAAAAAATTGGCCAAGTGCGAGTCAGACTCGCCCATGGAGGGTTCCGTAGTTACTATAATAATATAATATAATATGTACATCTATATGACGAATAAAAAAAAACCTTAAAAAATTCTTAAAACTAGCTTATTTACATTTTTACGACTACGCTAAATAACTTTGTTTTTCATAGTGTTTGTATGAATTACAAAGTTATATTTGCGGTTTTAGAAAATATGCTGTATCTCAAAAACTGCTGACCTGATTTCGTTCAAACTAATTTTGGTTGCAAGTTTACATTAAGATCTACAGACATATATTTTTTTTAGATTTTTCACTCCATTATTATAGAAGTTAGAGGGGGGGCACACATTTTACCACTTTGGAAGCTTATATCTTTTAAACGATTGACTTTATGAAAAAGTGGTTTTAAAAACCCTAACATCATTTTTAAAGACCTGTCTATAGATACCACACAAGCATAGGTTTCATGAAAAAAAATATTTTCAGTTTTAGTTCCATGTATGAAGAGCCCCCCTTTATTTTAAATATTTATTAATTTTTTTCTAAAAATCGGAAAGCGGTTCATAGAATACATCTACCTACCAAGTTTCACATGTATGGTCTTAATAGTTTCGGAATAAAATGGCTGTGACATACGGACGGACGGACAGACAGACAGACGGACAGACATATCGAAACTATAAGGGTTCCGTTTTTTGCCATTCGGCTACGGAACCCTAAAAAGGAATTGCATTTATTATTTTAATTCAGTCTCAAAGGTTTGTACAAAATTTTAACTGTTTGTATCACTCCAATATATTCAGAGCAATATAACTATGATAGACGGATGTAGTCCAGTGTTAGATTATAAAACAAAAATATCGTATGTTTGGATTGTATTGAAATCGTGCAATAAATACGTGTATTTGCATAACCCGACAAAATGCAAAATAATTTTTTTATCAATATTGCAACTATAAAACAAAATATCTTAAAAATACCTATGATATTAACACTTAAAGCGAAACACTGACCTTGCTAATGAGATCAACGAAAAGTAAAATAGAAAACACCGCGAAAAGCAATCAAGCTTCAATAGTTCAGGATTTAAATTGAAAAGAAAACAATTTACAGCCACAAATGACCTCATTTTCAGACTCTTAAGATTTCTACAGACGGGTATTGGAGCGCTCTGTAATTACAAACCGACTCATTTCCCACAGAATTTCACTTAAAGCCTACGATTAGTGCATAGAGCATTCAACAAATGGAGTGTTTGTACAGTTCACTGTTACTTGTATCAAAATCCTATCCAAATCCCTCTTAGTTTTAATAATTACACAGCGTGCCGATTAGGTTATCACATTAATTGCAATCACGTACTCTATATTAGGTATTTTATCATAAATACAATTAAAATAATTTAATAATAAAAAGTATTATAGGGTATCTTTTTTTCCATTTTAATATTTCACCACATCATTTATTGCATAAATGTAATCAGCTGACCAATCACTCGGCGCGTGCACCGCCGGTGTCGGTGCCACGGCGTTCCCGCTTTTATAGGCCAGTAAACTAATATTATACAGGATTTTTTTTCCAATAACTGACTGATATCAACTTGTAATACCTGCTGTACAATTTAATGTGATAACCTAATTGCCACGCTGTATAATAATATGTATGAAACCTGATGATACTTTATCAGTTTTGATTTATGATGTTTTGATGCGATAAATAATAATATAAATCACATACATAATCAGCCCATGACGTTCATTTAACACACCTGTCAGTTTTATTTTTAACCGACGACAAAAAGAGGAGGTTATCAAATCGACGCGTATATATATATATATATATATATATATTTTATTTATGATCATCGATTGCTCGAAGACGGCTGAACCAATTTGGAAAATTTCTTTTTTGATTGAAAGGGTATACTTCAAAATTGGTCCCATTTTCATAAACGTTAGGATCTGATGATGGAATCCTGGAGAAATCGAGGGAACTCTTCAAATATTATAGGCACACCCATGGCGTTTTGGGTATTTCTTATAGTAGCTTGTGCAGTTGCTTTCAAAAAGTACCATTTGGGGAAGTGGAACTGATGATGAAGACCACAGATGGCCGCCAAAACTACTCAATAATAAGTATTGAGTGGATTGCGATTCGAATAAATGAATATGGATGTTAAGCACTTTATGTTCATCACAATGCATATGGTGATGTAGAGCTGAATGGTGAAGTACCAGGAGAACTCCTCAAAAATGAACGGCTCAGCATTGGTAAAAGCAATATTTTGTAAAAGGTTATAAGTAGTTGACATTTAGGCTCTTGTAACTAGGTAAATTAAAAATAGACCAACTAAAAAGAGTGAAATAAAAACTTTTTACCAAAAAATTAAACCGACTCCCAAAAAACACTGCAAAGTGAAAAATAACTTTCATTTCGGAAGTCGGTGCCAAAAACGAAAATACAAAACTAAAGACACCGACTACCGAAATTAAAGTTATTTTTCACTTTGCAGTGTTTTTTGGGAGTCGGTTTAATTTTTTGGTAAAACGTTTTTATCTAATGAACTATGAAAGAAAATGATTGTGATTATACGGCTGTTATTTTATCATGTAACTGGATGCAGGGTAAACTATTGTTTTTCAAAAAGTCATTGCCATCCAGTAAGAGTATTTTTACATTCGTTATGTGTTAATAATAATAAGATATTGGTTCCCACTTAAACCGTTGAACAAACCGACATTTGTGAAGTAAAGCAATTTCTAAGTAAGTAATTCCTTTTTCAGTGAACATGTCCTAAAGTTGAATGCTTTAACTGGAACAAATATATTTACATTATAGAGCAATTAAAAGTAATCCACTGCACATGACGTGAGACATTCATCAATCCTTGCATATTTTTTCACTTCTACGAAACATATAAAAAATGGAGCCTTTTGTTAATAATGTTCTTATTATGAATGTAGGCAGAGGAAGAACCTCAGTCCAATAACAGGTTAACACTTTACTTCCTATCTACCATTACTGGTTTAAGATAATTAGGCTTCTGACTATCCAAGATTTGGGTTTATTATTATGTATAAATTAAAGTTACTAAGTTATACTTATATATGCGGAAGGTATTGTATATCTAGATTTAATCCTTGCTGTGATCTGCCTCACAGCTAATGATAGGCTGGAAACAAACTCTTCTATGAGTTTAGCTCACGTTTTTACATGCATTAGACCGTGCGCGCACTGCCTTGTGGTGGCCGCAATTGCGGTTATTCTACCGCACCGGTAGATTAACCGCAATCTCAGGTGCGCGCACTGCGGCGAGAAAAATGCACCTTTTGTCTGACAATGTTGTCATACATACAGATTTCTTCGTATTTATACATATTTTCGATGTATGATTCAGATTAGCACTCGATACAGATTTTTATACAAATTTCACATTGTATTGATCAATTTAACTGTTACAACTAAAGACAGAACTTTGCAAAATAAATTACCTATACACCTCATTTATTACGTTACACACACTATTGTATGATTCTATCCTTAAAAGTTATTTATATTTTTTTCATAAACAACGTTAATTTTTAGTATGGTCAGCAGTTTATGTTTCACTTGCTGTGCTCAGGAAATCCTTCAAAGATTGTTGTGTGCTATCCAAGGCTCTCGCATTCGTAGTGACGCACGTACGTAAAATACGTGAATAATTAATATCATAGGTACAAACTTTTATTTTATTTAATATTAATCTAAAAACCCAGATTGATGCAAAAATTGACATTCTAGCTATTGTAGCTAGATAAATTACAAACCAACTTACTAATTTTTCGTAAGATATATAACGTGTAACGGAAACCCCATATCTATCCAAAGGAGCTGAAGACAACATCTAGTAGGTATGGAGTCTTTATGCACAATTTCAGCTCAAAATAAGTGACTCAAAGAATTGATACCAAATTATCGGTTTCATATGTTTCTTGAATACCAATCATAACAAACGTGTCACAGCACTACGAGGGTCGATAACTTTCCATGTCACTTGCCAATAACACGGTGATTCTCTTCGTTCTTCTTAATTTGAAAATTCTGCCTCTGGTATCAACGTATTTAAATTTCTATTATACTTCACACAAGTAGACATAGGATTATAAAACCCTTGTCATATCGTTTATTATCATCCAAAGCAACCGTGCACTTGGTATGTATATACCCTTTAAATTACACGTTGTATACGTTCTTATCCACAAAAGTTTTTATCAGGAAAAGCCGGCCGTATCTAGTTTACATTTACGAAAGAAACATATATACTAGCAGCCTGACCCGGATTTGCACGGGGCCCTTAACAATTGTTTTCTTCGACAGTGATAGTAGTAGTACGTCGTTATAAAAAGTGCGTTTAGCTATCATTTAATTTAATATAAATATATATATCGTCGCCTTAGAGTGTAAACCTGCTAAATCCATTTTCTATCTCATATAAAAAAGATTCATCTTTAATCAGACTTGTGCCAGCCGTTTCGCTGCAATGAATTTCTTGGCTGCGTAATTTTAAATCTGTGATAACTTCTAAACGTCCTCTTCATTGACGTGGCCATATCACTGGATCTTGATCACAAACGAACCATTTCTAATAAACGTATTGCTGAATGTCCGTTAGGAGACAGATTGCAGTAACAGAAATATATTAAAGGGCAATTTTTGATCTACATTAAATGGCCAAGGTAAATAATATACTTATTTGAATAAGGATTAGGAGAAATTACCTTTTGAAAATAGTGTAATATTTTAAATTAATTATTTAGAGATAAAAATGGTTACCGTGAGTCAACAAAGTTACTGTGAGAAATCAAAGTTTGTTTCGGTGTTTCTTCTCAGTTAGGAAATGCCGGCCTCATCTAGCTAAACAAGCAAAAAAACATGACGTGTAAAAGTGTTATTCATAACCAATTTACAAAATAAATATTTCATTTCATTTCATTTTAACCATATGAGATAGATGTATGCTATCGCGGACCTTTTTGTATGCCTTTTTATGATATACACATTATATTTACCGTAGTACATTATTTTAACGTAGGTATCTATTGACGTATTACTTGCAATGTAAGCGCTTGAAAATCGTTTTATTGGCGGCATCATCACAAAATATGGAATTTTCTCTATAATACAAATACTTAATTAGAATGTTTAAATTAACGTTGTTTATGAAAAAAATACCATAAAGAATAGAATCGTACAATGGTGTGTGTAACGTAATAAATGCGGTATCTAGGTAATTTATTTTGCTAAGTTCTGTTTTAGTTGTAACAGTTAATTTTATCAATAGAGTGTGAAATTTGTATAAATATCTGTATCGAGTGCTAATCTGTATCACACATCGAAAATATGTATAAATTCAAAGAAATCTGTATGTATGGCAACATTATAAGACAAAACGTGCGTTTTTCACCGCAGTGCGCGGTACTACATACAGCCTTGGCCAAAAGTATTGAGCACCCATGACATCTTTCAGTTTTATGAGGAGTATCAAATAGAAATAAAACAAAACGTTTTATATAGGTTTATTTTACTATTTATTAATTGAAAATTAATATTTTCTGGGTCCATCCTTTGCATTAATTACGGTAGAAATTCGTTTTGGTAAAGAGCCAGCAAGATTTTTACAGTCTACAGCAGTAATTGCGTTCCATTCTAGGCGTAGGTAGCGTTTCAAATCTTCTCTGTTGTTAATTGTGTGGCGCCTAACTCTACGCTTTAATAATAATAAATTGTTTATTTTTCTCCACAATATTACTCTTAATTGCTAACCTTATTTCTACAGTGACATATAAGTGGGGCATTATATTGTTGGAGACTGGTGCCTAAACTAGGCTCAACGCCTGTATTTCAGGTCACCAGACTCTTCCATTTAAATTCAACAAATTATGTTATGTACTCGTACAAACGGTATGCAATTAGGGAATGTTAACATTTAGGCAGAAAGATCATATTTGTAATTTTTGTTTTAATAAATAAACCCCATAAATACTCCATGGGGTTCAGATCTGGCGACTGGACAGGCCAGTCAAGAAGCTCTGTGTTATTTTCCCGAAACCATGTCATATTGCGGGCAGATTTGTGCCATGGCGCGTTATCCTGCTGGAATTTAACAATACCCATGTTCGTGTCGCCGAAAAGTTTCGTGAATGACGGCAGTTTCTAGTACATTTATGTACTTAGTAGAGTCCATGCGGCTCTCACACACGAACAATTCGCCAACTCCAGGATCGGTCATGCAACCCCAGACCATTATGCTGCCGCCACCGTGTTTTACGGTTGGGATCACACACTCTGGCTTAAATTCTTCGCCCACCCGGCGACGCACAAAGGTCACACCAGGTGTACTAAAAATCTGCAATAAAGAGAAAAATATTGAGTTCCGGAAAAAAAAATAACTTCATCTATGCGTTTGGTTTTTAAACCATTTTATATAATTTTATTAGGGCATTAAATTGACTTACTCACCTCAAAGTTTGATTCGTCTGACCAACATTACAACACTTGACCACTCTTCAGCGGTGAAAATTCGGTGTTTTAAGGCCCATTTGTACCGAGCTTTTTTGTTGTCGTCGGAGAGCCATGGTTTCTTCCTAGCTTTACAGCCTTTCAGATCAGCTTCCTGAAGTCTTCTACAAGTAGAAGAAATTGATTTCTGAATTGGTTCTGACAACTCAGCAGTGAGCTCTGAAGATGTTTTTTTCCTATTTCTTAACGACTCTCTCGGTAACTCACGATCCTTACGGTCTATGGTGATGCATTTGCGCCCAGTTCTCAGTCTATTTTGATGTGATTCGGTAGCAGAGAATCGCTTAATAGCATATTGCACGGCTCGGTGTGAACATTTCACAGTTTTGGAAATCTCTACTTGTGATTTCCCTTGTTCATGCAGAACCTGTATCTGCACACGTTTCGTTTTCTAAAGAAAGTTCGTTTCGTTTTGGCATATAGCAACGATAACACTTAAAACTTTGAAATAAAATACCATAGGCGCACTAAATCACTGGATGTGTTCACAACGAGCGATGGTAGCGAACTGATAAATAAATACAAAAAATTGTAAAAGACACATTTTATTGCACCCAGGTGTTTTATTGCTAGCTGCGGCGTGGGTCATTATTTTAAAATCTTTGTAGATGACTGACAAAAGAATACTTCAACAGTAGATTTGTTTTTCTCCCATACTTACCGTGAACGAGCGAAATTTGTAAGGTGCTCAATACTTTTGGCCAAGGTGTACATTCCTTTGCGATACAAAAATATTTGCGGTAGATTGACCGCAATTTTGCAGCTAGGGGCCACCGGTGACTCTACCGCACGCGTTTATTCCACCGCAGTGCGCGCACTTCTATGACACTCCATACTTCATAGCTTTTGCGTTTCCAAAACGCAACGCAGTGCGCGCACGGCCTTATATAATAACAATGTATGTACCTACTGTGTCATATTTTGTGTACAGAAAAGAACTATACTGAGAGCGCAAATTTGGGACAGGTGGGAATAGTGTAGGAAAATTTTGCTCTGGAGTGGAACAAGCCATTTTAAAATTTACGCATTTTGGAATTGCTTCTTCAAGAGTTATATTCACATGAATACTTCATTAGCTATGTCCTCAGTGTTTTAGGAACTCTATTGCTTTGAGTATTAAGGCCACCGTCTGTAGGCTTTATTTCCATATTAATAAACGGATTATGAGCTTACAATATAGTGGGAAGCTTTGTCGTCGTAGTTGACGTAATATATGATAAGTCGTAATTAATTTAATATCTTAACTGAGAAATGAGGATCCTGATGAATTCTGCTCGCGTATAGAGTACTTCCGGGTCATAGCCATTTAATTACCCACCTTTTTATATTCTTCAGGTGGATGTTTTCTATCCTGGGGCGGACGAAAGGGTCTATCAGACTCTAACTGACTTAAACCACGCCGAATTCCCTAGCAAATATGCGCCGGGGGGCTGCTCCATTGGTACCGCCTCTGCGGGCCCCATCTAATTGAACAAGCGGGCGAAGAGAAATGTTGATTCCCTGACTACTAAGAGCACCGTGTATGGAACAATACGCGCTGCCACCAGGGGTCTTCTGTTATTGGGGTTTCGGACATTTAGGGATGCTGCCAGAGAGCATTGTCTGTCCTTTGGCGACGCCTGGTGCGCCTTAGCGGACTAGGAGAGCCCTCGAAAATAGCCATTATCTCTAGGTCAACAAACATTACAGTACCACATCAAGTAAAGAAAAAATGTGTTGTGTATGAGGTGTCGATGTTAGTGAAAATTTATATCCTATACGGTTTCAGTTACCAATAGCAGTGGATACTGCGCCTATAAAAATGATATGGTATACAAAATAATGTTGGCGTCAAATTTCACAGCCAAACGCTTGAAATTTTTAGGTTTTTGAACATTGTATTCAGGACAATCTTGTTTTTTTTAATAGACTAGCTGTACTCGCCCATTCATTCATGTGGAAGTCGATATTACTTACGAGGTTTTCCCCTAGATATTCCTGATCCAGTGGGATTTTAGAGATAAAATTTTTATGCCTACTTATATTATCCTATCACCTCTATCATCATGTGAAAGTCCCATAAAAAATATTTAAATAAAAATTGATACTTTTTAATATTGTTTAAATAACTACCTATGTATCTGAACTTAAAAAAATGCAGGTATTTTAAATCACAGACAGACACTTGAATTTTATTTGTATGTAAAGTATATATACATGATTTATTTGTAAACTAATTGTATATTTGTTAATATTTTATTTATCTATTTTTTACTATAATAAACATAATTATGTACTAAAATACTTAAAATAAGTACAAACTAGAATAAAGCATCAAAAAATTGATCCTCAACGCTGTCGGCTAGCAACGTACCTAAGATACTGGCGACATTGCTTCGTTGTATGGCAATGCTTAGCCTTTGACCAAAGAAATAGCGTCAACGAGCCTTTTTGATATGTTTTTAAAAAGGCTGTGAGCACACAGGCCCTATCGTTCGAGAGTTCCGATCCCAAAAGGCTCGAAAATATAATAATATCACCAAGATGACTATATTTATGCCGCTTGAGGTTTTCCGCAGCCGCAGCGGGAGCGCCAGCACAACATGATGAACTGGGAAGATGGGATGGCGCGAGAGTATCGACACAAGTTGCGTCCCACACTAAAGACCTACCCATCTTCCAAGGAAACAATGACATGCCGTTCGGTCTTTTGCCATCGTCACACACCAGGCCATTGGGTTCCAATATGGCTGGAACGCCGACGGTGACAAGGGCTCGTCGGATAATGTCGTTTAAATTGGCATGTCGTGCAAAACGACCTGCACTGCACCATTGTATATTTGTTCAACTAACAATAATATTATAATGAGGCTGACATTAAGCCTGTTCAATTATTGTGTTTTTTGGATAATAAAGAGTATTATTTTAGAACTTTCTTTCCATGTTTATACATTATATGAAAGCGATACTTGTTTATGATTATATTTTAAATAATTTAAAACATAACAATGGTGTACGTTTCTAATAATCTGTAAAGTGATACGTGTTGTATTTATCTATACAGTATTTTACACTTAGACTACATACATATTTAAGTAAGTACTACAATAACTAAAATGGTGGTGAGGTGCTACACTCCCAGCTAGGTTATAGTATAACCTGTATAAGGAAGTGCAGTGCCGGGCCCCATTGGGTATTTTAATTATATTGTTAATATTATTGAGTGTAATGAATACTATATATATATTTATGTTAAAAAAAAAGTTATAATAATAAGGTTAGGTTGGCGTGTGTACCTATGTATGTGTTTGTGTGTGCGTGCGTGTGTGGCTGTGTGTGTTTCGTGTTAGTGTTTGTGTACATGCATGTGTATGTGGGTTTGCTTGTGTTGTGATGGCGATGTATAGTTTTATTTATGCTGTTAGAAACCTTTCTGTCTCATCGTAAGTTTTATTTTGTAGATAGGAGTAGACTGCTTTTTTGCACCTATGGCACGTCATACCATAGATTGGACAGTATTTATTAATTTTATTGTATAAAATCGGGCTTTGATAATAGCAGAATCTTTTAGTGAAGGGTAATCGGGTTTGCGGTACTGTACAAATTAGATCTTTTCGTCTTTTAGATATTTTTTCGAATGGAGTTTTACGATGTTGTAGTAGGATGGCTTGTAAGATGTAATGTTGTCGTATGTTAAGAACTTTCCAATCTTTGTATAACTCACTGGTAGAATATAAAATAGGGCGAAAGGATGCAACTTTTAAGACAGCTCTGTGGGCTATTTCCAAAGGCTTCAGAGTCGTTTTTGTCACACCACCCCAGCAGGATATACAATATGTAACAATAGAAGAACATAAGGCAAAATAGACGGTTCTTATTGTTTTTAAATTTGCTACATATCGGAGGTTTTTAAATATATATATTAGTTTACGGACTCTTGATGTAACAACATTTATATGCATCTTGAAATTTAGGTGTTTATCCAGCACAACTCCCAGATATTTTGTATGATCAACAGATGCTATAGATGAACATTGACAAGAGGTTTTAGATTGACAAAGATGTGCTTTTATTATGATGGGAGTGTGTGGTTGTGTGACTGCGCTGATTGAGTAAGTAAGAAAGTTTGTTTTGTTGGTATTTAGTGTAAGGGTATGTGAGATGAGCCATTCCAGAGCTGTGTTAAAGCCAAATTGAGCTGCATGTTCAAGCTCTAACCAACTATCCGCTGTAAATGTGATGGCAGTGTCGTCTGCAAATGTAATAACTTTACCATTAGGGATATTAAGATTGCACAGATCATTAATAAATATTAAGAAGAGGGTGGGACCTAATATACTACCTTGGGGGACTCCGTAGCAGATGGGGAGCTCGTTACTGTTATGGTTATCAATCCTAACAATTTGTGTGCGGTCAGTTAGGTAGCTCCGGAAAAGCTCTAGTTGAGTTCCTCTAACACCCATAGTTTCAAGCTTGAGTAAAAGGGTGGAGATGGGAATGGTGTCAAAGGCCTTTGTGAGGTCCAAAAACAGAGTTAGAACTTTTTTGTTTTTGTTTAACTGCTGTATAACATGACACGTTAGATCTTGAACGGCGTCACAAGTGGATTTATTTTTACGAAAGCCAAACTGTTGTGGGGATAGTAGGTTGTTACGTTCAAGATAGTGGACAAGCCTTTTATTAATCAGACGTTCTAGTAGTTTCGACAAAGTACTTAGAACCGCAATTGGACGGTAGTTACTTGGTACAATCCCATCTCCCCCCTTGAAGATTGGATTGGTTAAATATATGGCATATTATGGGTGCCAGAGAACTCGCGTGTTTCTTTAACAAAAATGGTGAAATGGTATCCCAACCAGTGGCTGCGTTTGATCGCAGCGTTCTTATGGCTGAAATAATCTCATCAGTATCCGTTTCTTCTAGGACAAAGGATGTTACTGGAATGTTCGGTTGTGTTTTTGAATGTGTTGTTGGCTGTGACAGTGTTTGGTTGGTAAGATTGATTGCTAGTGTTTTGCCAATACTGGCAAAAAAGGAATTTACTTCGTTGCACGATTGTACGGGCGTTGATGAGCATTTGAGAAGTTGTGTGGATAATGTTTTGTTTTTATTTGTATTTGTAACTCGCTTTATAGTATCCCAGAGTGTTTTAGGATTGTGACTAGCATTATTAAGTTGCTCTGCATCATATTGTCTCTTTACTTTTTTTAACAATTTAGTGCAATAGTTTCTGTATCGTTTATAAGTTAATTTCAACACTTCATTGTTTGGAGATAATTTGAGTTTTCTATGCAGAGCGTCCCTATTTCTTATGCACCTTAATAATCCAGGAGTAATCCACGGTTTGAGGATTCTCTTTTGTGAGGGCACTTTTTTCAGAGTGGTGTTTTTTGCAATAGCTGTTGACAACAAATTTATGAGACAATCAGTTGCTGTGTTAGCGTCAGTTATACATAGAATATGACTAAAGTCTATATCTATATATATATATATATAATATATATAGATATAGACTTTATATCTATATATATATCTATATATATATATATATATATATTTATACAGTGAATATATAATTAACACTAGAACGGCCGGGGAAATGACATACCTTCAAAGACTGCGACCGTCAAATTGACGGTATATGATAATTACGGAGAAAAACTGATTAAAATATTGAATGTTTGTGATTAAAATAAAATGATTAATTTTAATTAATACTTTTAAAATATACCTAAGCAATATACTTTGATTACCTACATAGAAAATGTACAATTATTATTTTTATATATTTTTTTACATAGTGACCACGAACATCTTTTTGGTAAACAATGTATACTTTATGGTTGCATTGCGGTTCTTTTTACATTTTGAATTACTTTGACATTGTCCTCTTTTTCCTGAAAAAGAGAAG
Organism: Tholera decimalis; assembly: GCA_943138885.2. Taxonomy (NCBI): domain Eukaryota; kingdom Metazoa; phylum Arthropoda; class Insecta; order Lepidoptera; family Noctuidae; genus Tholera; species Tholera decimalis. Next base: position 17,733,062 of record OW964573.2, on the reverse strand, counting down.
AAGAAGTCTGTTCTTCTGCAATAGCTAAATTATACAAACGTTGAATGGCTGTTTATAAGAATGGGAAATCATTCTATGACTGCCTCCCGATCTGGGAGAAGCGGGATGGTGTGTCAGACTTCTACTGACTAAAACCCATCCGTGTTCCATCATATGCCCTTCGTGATCCGAGGCCGCGGTAACTCTTTCGAACAATTCCGCAACTTGAATGGCTGTTGAAATTTGTTTTTATTTATGTACTCTGTGTGAAGTTCACTCACGAGTAAGTACTAGCTAGTTATGGAATGTCACATGTTATATAATGTAAAAATAAATAACAGTCGAGTCGAAATGAGAGTTACGTTTTGGGAATACTTCCATGGAGCGTACAGCTAAGGAGTAGAATTCCCTGCCAGAGTCTGTGTCTCCTGATAGCTATAAACCTCTTTAAGTCAAGAGTGAATGACTTCTAGGTAAGCGTTATTTATCTTCGACCACATCATTGCTTACCATTGGGTGTGAAGGTGGTCAAACGTGAGCTTATTTATACATCAATAATAAAAAAGGTCAGACCCAAACCGTTCGAATATTACAAAATAATTTGACTGCCTGAGTTTAAACCTACGACCTGCAACGTAAGGCGTTCCTGTAACTACTGGACCACTACTTCTCTAATCTGGGACGTTATTTTCTATAAATAATAACAAACGTTCAATTTCATTGAAGGGACTGAGTTGTGATTGTATCGAAGAAATGGCTTATCATAATGTAGTGAACGTATTTTGATTCTCATCGTATATCAACACTATCCAGAAAGCTAAATATGAAAATCATGCTATCTAAATGCTTACCTTTTTGAGATAGATTGAAATAAATATTGATGTCGGATCATTTGATGAAAGGGAACTGTACTTACTGTTGATGTTAAAAAGTTGTGGTGCAGTGTTAGCGGTTTTATGTATTTAAATGTTCTCGCAATAAGTGAGAAAGAACAAGGAACGTTTTTATTCAGAGTCGACGGACGGAATCTTAATGTCATGTAAGTTAGCTTAACTTTCGTAGTTCTTGTGCATGTGCTCCTTGTAGGGAATCTGTGTAAATAATTGTTGGTATACCTAAACTAAAATAAACAACCTGTAACTGTCAATTTGATGAGGGAGATAATCATCCATATCCATTATTATCGATCGTCAAACTAAAGCAACGTTAGCCAAGTTTAATTCGTTGTGACCATCTAAACACAACAGTTTTTAGTACTAATGAGGGTCTTTAGACCCCGATCACACCTGATAGTAAGCGTTAGATGTGGTCTACGATGGACCGAGCGAGCCTTGAAGCTTATCATTCTTGTTACCTTTGTAGATCAATTCGACAGTTGTTACGAGTTATCAGAAGCCAAGAAATGTTTAATTATATTTTATACTTCATGCACATATGTCGTTACAACTTGGGCGACTTAATGTCGTAGGCATTCCATTCTAGTCAACGTAGGTTGGTGAAGTTATAGCATTGCTGGTGCAGTCATGTAAATATGTGACCTTTCTTGCTAAAAAGTATTGTTTACACAGTTATTTAGTTGCGGGGGCAGATACGCTTCCCACCCAAAAAAAAAAGGGGGCAGATACGCAGTCGCGTGAAAAATTCACTGTTTTATTTTTAAGGATAAAAAGAGTCTATCTGCTAATAAGAGTAATCTAATAGGTGTGTTTAAATGGCGTACAATAAAGTAAATTATATCTATCTATCTCTAAGCCAGATATCATCCAGATCGGTTCAGCCATTTAGACGTGATTGAGGAACAAAAATACATACGCATTTAGAATATTAAGTATATACTTCAATTATATCACAGATCATTACTAGCCGAGAAGACATAGGGGAAGGTTGAAATCAATGGACCGGCGCCTTCTTCAGACCACCTTTCTATTTCAAAAATTAAGCACCCTAGAAGATGTCGAGTGGGTTGGTTGGCATCGGTTTCGAGCCCGGCCAGTTTCTTTTAAACCTCAGGATCAGCGGGTCACGTGTCACGTAGTGACATGCACGGACGTGTTTGCGAGTATAAAAACCGAGCAATATAAACAACGATGTAAGTATTGTAATATTTTTAATTACTCAATATGGATATTTATCTGCATTTTAGTGGGTTGTTGAAAATTTTCCCAATTAGGTATACTTTTTTAATAGAAAAATATTTTTGATTGAGTATCTAGTTGATATCATTGGCCCACTATAGTGAAGCTATGAATAGACTTTTCCAACCAAAGAAACTTTTATATTTTTTTATTGTTGCTTTCATCGGACCACCGTTTTTGCTTTGAATGAACCACTCCATTGCCATCAATGGACTTAGAAACGTTTTTACTAAAGGTCCAATCATAGAAACTTAATTAAAACATATTATTTTAATCAACTTTATTAATGGGAACAATCACAATCATCTAATTGCTAATACTTTTTAACAAAATAAACATATTATTGATAAATATTAAAAGATTAAATATGTATACTCTAAATTCTCTCTAATGTAACTAATTTAACCATCTTCCAAGGGTCGTAGCGTAATGAAAATTGGCAGCTGTATGTAGTTCTGATGACAATACAATAATATGGCACTGTCAAACTGATCTGATGATGAAGCCGGCAGATATGAACTGGAACTTCATGATGGAAAATCGTATCATAGCTGTTTTGGATTTCTTAGAAAAGTCTTGTAATGAACTTTGACCACGATTAGGTTTCAAACTCTGATGATGAAGCCGGAAGATAGGCACTGGCATTCCATGATGGAATTTAATATCATAGTCGTGTTTGCACTTGTGAGAAAGGCCACGTAATGGACTTTGAACACGATCAGGTTCCTAAAGAAAATCCGTTATCGGTTTTCTTAACTTTTTGAATTACCGCGTAAGCCTTAGATTTATTATTAGGTCGATCTGTAACGATTTAAATATGCAATAAAATCTAAGAATCTGAATTAAACGTACCTACTTCTAATTGTTGTATCCTTATGAAACTTGGCAATTATGTGTAGATTAGACGACAATACAATATTAACCCTCGGCATGCCTGGTAGGGTCTGTCAGACCCACAGCGGCATGTAAATCATCATTTTTCACATAAATTCGAATTTTGCGCGCTACCGCTCTCAGTAGCTGGCTGTAACGAACTCGTCTATATCCTCCGCCTGCTTCATCTGTCCGCAGCAAGCTCTTGACGTAGAAGGAAGGAGTATAAAGTGCGCGCGGGTCTCTCAGTCCCCACCAGGCATACGGCGTGACTTTATTACGTAAGTATTATTTTATTTATTTTCATTTCATTATTGATATTTGTGTGCTAAAAGTTATTTATTGATGTATATTTTTACGCAAGACTTTATTAAGTTAGTATTATTTTATTTACTTTCTAATAATTATTGATATTTGTGTGCCAAGTCATTTATTTATGTATTTTTTAGATTCAACATGGAAAGGCAACTGTCAGACGTGGACATAGTTAATTTACTGCTAGATGAGAATGATATTACATTTAATTCTAGTGGAGAGGACTCTAATCATATCTTTCAAGAGGTCGAAGAAGCTTTTTCTGAGGCAGAAGAGGACATTTTTATTTCAAATGATAGACATTCAAGTTTATCGGATTCCGAAATGGATATACCTTTGTCCAGACTTTCGACATCATATAGAGCCAGAACTTAAAAAGGTAAAGAAGGAACTATATGGTTTGAAAATCCAAATAGGTCTAATGTTTGAACAAGAAGTGAAAACATATTGACTGGAACTCCTGGCGTGAAACCTCTAGCCAAACATGTAAAGCCTCCTCTAGAATGCGTTTATGTAATATGAGTCTATGTTGCTAGACATATTATTTCATACAAATGTAAGGATTGAAAAGAATCAATCAAATTTAAATACCTCTAATGAATATTCCTATGTGGCAGCGTTTTAGCCACATTTGTCTTGATCATTAAATTTTTCAATGTGCAAAGTGCTATGAAATCAAATCCCAAGAAAATATTGATACGAGTGAAGAAGAATGATTATTTTATAATATTGCATAAGCATATGTTAGTGCCTTACATGCCATAAAGTCTGATCTGAGATCTCTTATAATTTGGTAGAAATAGCATGTTGTCAAAGATTTAATGACTATTTTTTGTTAAAAAATGAGTATTGTTTAATTTAAAATATTTAAATAAAGATAATAAGATTAATATATCTTTTCTATTATTATAATATTGTTAAAAGGCATTAGGACACCAAACAAATTAAATTATGTAGAGAAAGTAAAAAAAAATATGCATTTGAAAATCTGGGTCTGAGGGACCCACCAGGCATAACTTGTAACTTTTTACCACCAGGCATACCAAGGGTTATTGTACCATCGAGCTGGTCTGACGATGGAGTTGGAAGGTGGCTGTTGGAACCTTGGACTGCCTGCTAGTAAACATTTCGAATTTCTGCTCATTACATTAGTCTTAAAAGCGTGTTTTTGGTTTTTTAAACTATTAATTTATTACATTTTGAAGTACTTTGACATTGTCCTTTTTTTCCTGAAAAAGAGAGGAAGAAGTCTGTTCTTCTGCAATAGCTAAATTATACAAACGTTGAATGGCTGTTTATAAGAATGAGAAATCATTCTATGACTGCCTCCCGATCTGGGAGAAGCGGGATGGTGTGTCAGACTTCTACTGACTAAAACCCATCCGTGTTCCATCATATGCCCTTCGTGATCCGAGGCCGCGGTAACTCTTTCGAACAATTCCGCAACTTGAATGGCTGTTGAAATTTGTTTTTATTTATGTACTCTGTGTGAAGTTCACTCACGAGTAAGTACTAGCTAGTTATGGAATGTCACATGTTATATAATGTAAAAATAAATAACAGTCGAGTCGAAATGAGAGTTACCTTTTGGGAATACTTCCATGGAGCGTACAGCTAAGGAGTAGAATTCCCTGCTAGAGTCTGTGTTTCCTGATAGCTATAAACTTCTTTAAGTCAAGAGTGAATGACTTCTATACCCTATTCATCTGGGCTTGAGAGAAAGTGTAAACAAAGAAAACAAGGTTTCTCAAACTTTTATTTCACTGTTTTTATTTCTATTTAATTTAATGTAAGGTTTCCCATTTGTGTATCTAGCAGCTAGCTATACTGTTCTTATGTTGTATTGTCTGAAAGCCTGACTCCATAATCAAAAACTATGCATTTAACTTCTGTACTTTATCTTACATAGTTCACCCGTACAAATAAATGCACAAGTTTTGTTAGAAGGTACTTAACTATGAGGATAATAAAACCGTCATTGTAACCATAGAGACCAAACCAAACCAAAAATCAAAGAAACCAAAGATCTCTCTTATTTAATTATTTATTCAGAGAATTCTGAAGAACTGTCACCAACATGAATAACGAAATGGTCAACTACATTACTACTTTCTTTGCCTCAAATATCAATTCTCCTTCTTCCAGAAAGCCTGAGTTTGAGCCTGTAAACAAATTATGATTGAATTATAAATATCCGGAAACTTGATTTATGTATGTATCAAAATTTCCTCGCCCCCTATTCTATGGGATTTCAACATAAACTGATGAAATGTGGGTGTGTACTATACACCACTGCCCACCCCGGGGGAATCCAGGTATGTTAAGTATTGTCAGGAATGCTATGTTTGTGTTGTATCGTATCGTTTTCCTTTTCCACTTAGATTTTTTAAATCACTGGATAAACCTTGATGATGAACTTCTTTAATTGACTTTATTGACTCGTCCTGCCAAACTTGGTAATAGTGTGTCCTGTAACAGATTTGATGTTAATTTAGAGTATTAATTACAAAATAAATTCTTTGATTCATAATTATAAAACATTAAGTACTTTAAAATCATTTTATACTTTTAAATGAACTATTATCCAGGTCTCCAGTAATTAAATACAGGCATATGTAATAATTGAAGTATATGATTGAAGTCTTAAAATATGTTTAAACTAACCTTCATTGAGCCAAGTTTCATCTGTTTAATAAATGTTATGCCTTCACTCCTTAATTTTGTTATGGTGTTTAAATATTTGATACGCCATAACACTATATCATCTCTGTCAATGAGTGCACTCTTGCGGCTGGCTACATTTCACATATTTAAATTGGAGTTTGATTAATAATTTATAAAATGTAGTTCTTTTAAAACTGGGTAATGTATCATCTGAATTTACAGCCTCCAGCACCTTATCAATGGTAGGCAGTTCATTGTTAAAGTAAAACATGTGTACTTTACGGTGTATTCCACCCAAATCTATATTGGTTAAAGTGTTAATCTTCGATAGTCTCGGTGGTGGTGGTGGAGGTGATCTCAGGCAGCCTCTGGTTTTTTTTTCCTTTATAAACCTGTTTACAGTGGCTCGTGATATTCCCATAATTTCAGCGGCTTTATTGATAATATCGGTTTTGTACGAATACAACGATACGAATCCTTCGGCCACGTTTCATCTACGTGTTTAAACACATTAATAACAGCCACCGTTTCCGTTGAATGCATTGGAGTTTTCTTTGATCGCTTTTTCTTCGGCGAAGAAAATCTGCAAGCGCTGTTTAGTCCAGGTTCACTCATTTTTTAAGCACGAAAATGTCAATATAACAAAAACAAAGCAATCAACAAATAACTTTATACTGAACAAAATAAGAAACTTAATGAAAACAACAAAAGTAACAACGGAATAACAAGAATTCAACGAAAATATTTGGAAGCGTATCAACAAGTTGATCGATAGTAAAGATGGCGGATATAACCCGACCGATGACAAAACGTCACATTTTTATGTAAAATGTTCGCAGTACCTGTGGTATATAATTTAGTAGTATTAAAATGCGTTCGAAGTTTGGGAATCAAGTCTGTTTTGGGTGTTTTTACATGTAAACGATTTAAGAAATAATTAATTAAAATTAAGAAAATAATTTAAGGCATTTATTTATTTATTTAATATTCGAATTCAAATAAGTCTGAAAGAATTTCATAAGTTCTACAGACATCATTCTAAAATATCATTTACAGTGTTGTCAGCGTTTTTATTCCGTAGTTATTTTTATAAAATATATTCACTTCATCAATCGTGACCTTTAAAGTACCCTTTTTATGGTTTGTTTACCTTTTATCTCACGGCTTCCTGAATACGGTATAGGTAAGCGTCATTTATCTTCGACCACATCATTGCTTACCATTGGGTGAGAAGGTGGTCAAACGCAAGCCTATTTATACATCAACAATAAAAAAGGTCAGACCCAAACCGTTCGAATATTACAAAATAATTTGCCTGCCTGAGTTTAAACCTACGTCCTACAACTCGTAAGTCGTTCCTGTAACTACTGGACCACCACTTCTCTAATCTGGGACGTTATTGTCTATAAATAACAATAAACTTTCAATTTCATGAAAGGGACTGAGTTGTGATTGTATCGTACTAAAGAAATGGCTTTTCATAATGTATTGAACGTATTTTATATTATATATTCTTTTTATATTATATATTCGTATATCAACACTATCCAGAAAGCTAAATATGAAAATCATGCTATCTAAATGCTTACCTTTTTGAGATAGATTGAAATAAAAATTGATGTCGGATCATTTGATGAAAGGGAACTGTACTTTGAGTTGATGTTAAAAAGTTGGGGTGCAGTCTTAGCGGTTTGGGGGCCGCGTTGAAATGTATTTAAATGGTCTCGCAATAAGTGAAAAAGAACAAGGAACGGTTTTATTCAGAGTCGACGGACAAAACCTTAATGTGATGTAAGTTTCGTTGTTCTTGTATTGTGCATGTGGTGTTTACTTCTAAGTGGTTGTTACACTATAATTTTATATGTAAGCATGTGCTCCTTGTAAGGAATCAGTGTAAATAATTGTTGGTAGACCTAACAAAAAATAATAAATAAACAACCTGTAACTGTCAATCTGATGAGGGAGATAATCATCCATATCCATTATTATCGATCGTCAAAGTAAAGCAACGTTAGCCAAGTTTAATCCGTTGTGACCATCTAAACACGACAGTTTTTAGTACTAATGAGGGTCTTTAGACCCCGATCACACCTGATAGTAAGCGTTAGATGTGGTCTACGATGGACCGAGCGAGCCTTGAAGCTTATCATTCTTGTTACCTTTGTAGATCAATTCGACAGTTGTTACGAGTTATCAGAAGCCAAGAAATGTTTAATTATATTTTATACTTCATGCACATATTATGTAGTTACAACTTGGGCGACTTAATGTCGTAGGCATTCCATTCTAGTCAACCTAGGGTGGTGAAGTTATAGCATTGCTGGTGTGTGATGTAAATATGTCACCTGTCTTGCTAAAAAGTATCGTTTACACAGTTATTTAGTTGTGGGGGCAGATACGCAGTCGCGTGGAAAATTCACTGTTTTATTTTTAAGGATAAAAAGAGTCTATCTGCTATATAAGAGTAATCTAATAGGTGTGTTTAAATTTTATCGTACAATAAAGTAAATTCTATCTATCTATCTCTAAGCCAGATATCATCCAGATCGGTTCAGCCATTTAGACGTGATTGAGGAACAAAAAAACATACGCATTTAGAATATTAAGTATTGTATAGGTATCACAGATCATTACTAGCCGAGAAGACATAGGGGAAGGTTGAAATCAATGGACCGGCGCCTTCTTCAGACCACCTTTCTATTTCAAAAATTAAGCACGCTAGAAGATGTCGAGTGGGTTGGTAGGCATCGGTTTCGAGCCCAGCCAGTTTCTTTTAAACCTCTGAGCTCTGGATCAGCGGGTCACGTGTCACGTGTCACGTGTCACGTGTCACGGGTCACGTGACATGCACGGACGTGTTTGCGAGTATAAAAACCGAGCAATATAAACAACGATGTAAGTATTGTAATATTTTTAATTACTCAATATGGAAATTTATCTGCATTTTAGTGGGTTGTTGAAAATTTTCCCAATTAGGTATACTTTTTTAATAGAAAAATATTTTTGATTGAGTATCTAGTTGATATCATTGGCCCACCATAGTGAAGCTGTGAATAGACTTTTCCAATCAAAGAAACTTTTATTATACTAACTTAATAACAACTTTCTTCTAATTCCTTCCAGAATGACGTCAGAAAGAAGAAAAAAAAACTTACTATGAATGGAACAAAGGAAGCCTGAAACTTACCATAGAATCCGCCAGGTAAAAAATGTGTTGGTTTAAAGCAAGTATTATTTATGGTGTTCCGAAAGCAACTTTAAAACGCAAATTGAATGGGTAAAACCAAAAAGCTACAAAAGAGATCCAAATTATAGGATCAGGAGGCGATATTCGATATTCGGCGATATATGTATAATTATATAGTAAAGAGTTAAATGCAATGGATGCCATGTAACACATATGGAATGCAATAAATGATTGAGTATTGACTATTGAGACACTCCCTAAAAACATTACAGAACAGAATCTGTATACATATTTAATCTTTTAATATTTATCAATAATATGTTTATTTTGTTAAAAGGATTAGCAATTAGATGATTGTGATTGTTCCCATTAATAAAGTTGATTAAAATAATATGTTTTAATTAAGTTTCTATGATTGGACCTTTAGTAAAAACGTTTCTAAGTCCATTGATGGCAATGGAGTGGTTCATTCAAAGCAAAAACGGTGGTCCGATGAAAGCAACGGATCTAAAAATAATTTTATCACTATATTGCCAAAACTACAAAACATTATAATGAAATAAATATAGCATCGTATCTACAACACGTATCGTAATTAACGCACACCCTCAATCACTCCATTTAGAAAATAATGTTATTATCATAATACATACTCTGAATTTTTAGATTTGCTTGTTTAAACAGTTTTTTTTAAGACTTTGACTTCCTTTAAATGAGTATCAATTTTCTGTAATGTGTACTGAATGACAGAATTTATATAAATCTGAATTTAAAAAGTTACTACTTTAATTTACGGTCCATAGTTCGTTTGTTTTAACTATACAGCGAAAGTGGATAAAAATTTCGATATTTTTTTTATTAAAATCGATTTAGTAAACGATTCTGAACAAACTAATTTCAGAATGTGCATTCATTATGTTACATGTTGTATTTCAAGGAAGGATTAAATATAAACAATTACTTTAATTCTATCACTTTTATTAAATTAAATATGACACCTTAAAGTTATGTGGTCCAACCTTTTTACCCCATTATTGTGATTCTCTCGCTCAATTTGTGACCCCAACTTTAGGGATAGAGTATTACCCTTACCCCAGCTACCAAAAATGTTAGTAACATCAATAGCTGTCCAACATACTGTGAGTTATACCCGTTTAGGCACTTAAATAAAGTAATCTGTCCCTAACTAGGTACATATGCTTGTATATGTAGTCGCAAAAAATGGTAATCTAAGCAAGTTTGTGATTTGGAAATTAATATTATGTCATTCTTTTCATGAATAATAATCATTTCTCAAAAAAAAAAAAAACTTTAAACCACCACTACACACTCTCCTAATATCGTGGTATTACGAAAATACACAAAGAGTATTTAGACGACTCAAACATCCAGAGACACAAAAAATCTATAGGCCATACTATTCCATGCGGAAAACGAACCCTTGATACGTAGTTAATACCTCAATGGTTCGGCAATTCATACTCAAGCAAGGGCATGTAGGTACTAGGTAGGCTGCATAAAGTACTACAAATTATAACGACCTACCTACATGCATAGTCCTTGACTTGATTATAATAGTTTATACGAGAACAAAGAAGTTTAGTGTCTGAGATAGATTTTTGCAGAAAGAACAAAACATTTCAAATTGTCCTGTCTAGCCATTGAGAGCATTTCTCGTGAAACGTTTAGTTCCGCTCAGGACTATGAACTAAGAAGCTCAACGACTTGACGAACAATAACAAATAAAGAACATTGCGTGGGCTGCTACCAATAAAATCAGTCTTTTGATAAAATATCCTCATTATATTTTCGTTTCATTTATATCGGCATTCACTTGAGCCAGTTAAATGTCGGAATCTAAATATAATTGGTTTGTCTTTACCCAAAAGCTTGAGTAAATAGTCGCGAATAAAACCGATTCCTTTACGAGGGGTTTAGTATGTTCATTATATATTTATAAAAGTATTACCGAATGGTTACCTTTGGACCGTTTTGGGATCAATTTGGTTGGATCGCATTATGGCATAGTCTGTTGACTTTGTATAAGCTACCGGTGTGTTTGTTGATTTCACACCGACAGAAGTAATGTGCAGTGAGTTGAAGTGAAGAGCCGGGTTATTTTGTGAATAATTACTACTTGAATTTTTTACTAAACATTGTTCCACACTAGGAGTTCATTCTGTATCGTGTGTGCTTTCTTACAATCAACTTAGAGGTAATAACTTTGAAGGTCTCCTCTTGGAAGTGGCGGGGGAGTCAAACACCTCACTCTGCTTTACGGGACTCAGAGCCGGGCTGGCACCAATCGGGGGCCACCTTAAAGAATACTTTAGTCCAGCACAAGTGTAATATAATAAGCTTACCATAAATACGTCAGTTCACAACATCCTGTGTCCTTTACTGTAACTTAACTAATAGCTTGTTTATTGTTCACATCAAATTAAGTAACGATTTGTTTTGTATCGTGACTGATGTTGTAGTGACCTTTGCATATGTAGGTAGTGTGTTTAAATGGATCTGAAATAATATAAATCATATAAATAATACTAGTAAATAAACTTTATTCAATAATCATAATATGTAAATTACAAAGTAATCTTAATTGAGCTATGTGAGTAAGTATAAAGGCTCCTCTTCCCCTATTAAAGCAGAGTTCTGTCTGTCAAATGACTATCATCTCGTCATCTTGCAATATTGTTAAGCACATAGAACATTAAAAATAGTCGTACTCTTCTTCCCATTGACAAAATATCGCTTCCAACCACGTGAACGTTAGACAACGACTTAGTTGTAGTCAGATAATCCTTTTTGTGCCGGAATGGAGGAGGTCGATGAGGATTTCTTTTTAAATTTTTTTTTATTTAAATTGGAGAGCAGTTTGCAGATTACATATATATATCAAGTTTAAACTCGGTAACCTTAATAGTTTCGGACAGACAGACGGCCAGACAGACATGACGAATCTTTAAGGGTTCCGTTTTTGACATTCGGCTATGGAAATCTAACAACATCGCAATCATCGAATAACTTCTCTCGCTCTAAGTGGAGCAGAAAGGAGTGTCAGACTTCTACTGACAAAACATCCACCCTGTTCCTTCAGCTGCCCTTGCGTTCCGAGGTCGCAGTATCTTGATAGTACATTCCCGCAACTCCGGCGCTTTATTTATTGTGACAGTTTATAAAAATGTTCAAAAGTATAGATACAAAAATACACCTCTGGCTTAAAAAAAAGCTGAAAAAATTTTACATTGCAAGTCTCTTAGCCAAGAAGTCGAAATGAAACCAAGTTTAGGTTCACTATCAGTGCGATATCTATCGCGGAGTGGTGGCGTTGTTGAATAATTTTAACTTTACATTTTCTCCTGAACTATAAGTCCAAATTAGATACTGTAAAAGGCAACGTTTATCTTCATAAAATTTCCTTAATGACGAAATTAATTTCGAACGTAAGTATTAATCATGCCTTATATTTTAAATATTTTCTATAAATAATTTTCCTTATTGTGGATTATTTATAAACGTTAGATATGTAGTACCGCAGACTTTTTTTAGATCTATATAAACCCTACATTTTTGTAGTACATGATCTTTTGGTAAATCTCAGCATTTCGCCAACGCACGGGATTATAGTAATTTACCGGCGTATTTTCTTCCGACTTACTTCATGTTAGCGACGCGCTCATAATTTTTAGATTCATAATTTTATTATCTTAACCTAACATGTGTGTATAACCTAAGAACAAAAGTATGAGCCGGGCAGCAAGCTCCTCAGCGCAAAACGCCGGTTCCGGCCAACGAGTCTATAACTCTATATTTTTTTTGTCTATGTTTTTATGCTGGTCCGCGCACGCACCGCAAGCAGTCGCTTGTACGCGTTTTTAAATAGAAAATATTACTATCTGTCAAATAATACGTGTCTTTATTAATATAAAGTTCGTGAAGCATTTTTATTCGTTTTACTTCGCCGATTACAACCTGCCATCATCTACACTTCACTAATACCCTTATTTTAGGAAAACCGAGAGTAATAGCGTAATGTTAGATAGCGTATAGCCTTCCTCATGAAACTACCTATCATAATCGGAAAGAATGTTTCATATCCACCAGGTACTTTCGAAGATTAGTGTGTTCAAACAAACAAACAAACTTTTCCGCTTTATAATGGTAAACTGTAAAAAGGACTGAACTAAACTGTATGACAGGAGCATTGCTTGCCGGGGTTGTGGAAACGTTCTAACGACTTACTGGGGCCCCGGAACGTAAAGGCAACTGAAGAAACACACTGAGTTTTCAGTCATATATAGTTTTCCTTCCGAAAAAGAAGGCATTGATATTTTACTTTAAATTCACTCACCAAACTTTTCATCAACACTTTTTCGAGAATCGTCTGAATCCGTCTTTCTGAAATCTGTCGTTTTATATACCTTGAGTAGTTTTCACGGTGTTTGTAAAAAAATGCAGATTAAACTACTGGTTCTTGTTATATTCAGGTTCAGATTAATTTATTTTTGTAAAATAAAGGTACATTATAAATTCTTATTTGGTAATACATTGAAGGCAATGTATTTTGCCTTTAGGGCGTATAAAATTATTCATACATGTAAAATTATCAAAATAAAAAATTAACATACATATGAACCACAGTAAACAAGTAAACAAATTAGATCATCTACCTATCGCATTAATAATTTGCAATCATACTGAGAAACAGCAACAAAATTTGATAATTACATTAAATTATATATGTAGTGTGAAAAGGTAAAAAAATCCGCAGTTATTATAATAAAATGAAAATTTTCAGCATTTACATATTAATAATATACAGAGCTGATACGACCGAGGGGCTGAGCCGCAGCGAAATAATGTTTATGCCGACTTAATTAGATACTATTATTTTTAATTATGTTGTGAAAATCCGGTCTGGAGACAATTTTACTATTAACAGGACTCTAAAATATTAATCAGGCCAATAACAAAACAATCACGAATTATATAAGAATCATTTTGTGAGCCCAAAAAAAGATAAAATCAGAGAATAAAATAAATCAAATTAGGACAAATTCCTGAAACGAGTGCTCTTGAACCTTGAAGCTAAAACACTTTCTTGTTCATTGTGAAGGTAATTAGTACTAAGTGGGTCGCTTAAAGTAAGACAAGATATCTTAAGATAAGATTGTAGGTTTTAATGTCGCATTGTAAAAGGTCAATACTACATTCTTAACTAATTTTTAAACATTTTTTTTGAATAAAATAGAACCGACTTCCATATCAAAACACTACAAAGCCAAAAATAACTTTGATTTCGGAAGACGGTGTTATTGGTTTTGGATTTTCTTTTCTTTTTTTTTCACACCGCCTTCCGAAATTAAAGTTATTTTTGTCTTTGTAGTGTTTTGATATGGAAGTCGGTTCAAAGTTTTGCAAAAAAAAAATTTTCACGCTTTTTAGTGGGTCGGTTTGTAATTTATCTAGTTACAAAAGCTATAATGTCAACAACTTATCACCTTTTACAAAATATTGCTTTTCCCGATGCAGAGCCGTTAATTTTTGAGGAGTTCTCCTGGTACTTCACCATCAGCTCTACATCACCATATGTATTGTGACGAGCATAAAGTGTTTAACATCCGTACTCAAGTAAGTAATCGAATCGCAATCCACGAAATACTTATTATTGAGGAGTTTCAGTGGCCATCTGTGGTCTTCATCATCAGTTCAACTTCCCCAAATGGTACTTTTCGGAAGCAACTGCTCAAGGTACTATGAGAAATACCCAAAACGCTATAGGTGTGCCTATAATATTTGAAGAGTTCCCTCGATTTCTCCAGGATCCCTTCGTTAGATCCTGATTTCGTAACAATGCGACCAACTAAAAAGTATAATCATTCAAACGCAAAAAAAAATTTTCAAATCGGTCTAGCCGTTTCGAGTAATGAGGTAACATACATAAAAAAAAAAGAAGTTCAAGACGAATTGAGAACCTCCTTTTTTTGAAGTCGGTTAAAAATACAAAAAATAGAACCTGCAACGTGGGTAGAATTCACATTACTAGTAATCTTGTTAACCCCTCCAACTAAGCTAAATATGCTTTTGTCTGGAGTGGGTTCACAGCAATAGTATATTGGGTGGGGTTCGAACCCACTACCTCTCGATCAGAATTTAGACACCTTAGCCACTAGGCTATTGCAAAGTGCTATTGCTTTATCTCTTATAATGAAGTCAATGAACATTTGTTACGGTACGGAAATCGACCCCACTACACCTAGCGCTGTACCCAATTGCTCAACTACTGCGCCAAATGTGTCGCTACCGGATCTATCGTCTGAGCACTTACAT
The DNA here is from genome assembly GCA_943138885.2 of Tholera decimalis. Lineage (NCBI taxonomy): Eukaryota > Metazoa > Arthropoda > Insecta > Lepidoptera > Noctuidae > Tholera > Tholera decimalis. Next base: position 17,717,576 of record OW964573.2, on the reverse strand, counting down.
ACGATTGATTTATTTAGTCGTACATCTACAACGTGTAACAGAAACCCCATATCTATCCAAAAGGACTGAAGACAACATCTGGTATGGAGTCTCTATGCAAAGTTTCAGCTCAAAATAAGTCACTCACAGAATTGACCCCAAATTATTGGTTTCATATGTTTCTTGAATACCAATAATAACAAACGTGTCACAGCACTATGAGGGTCATCACTTTCCACGTCACTTGCCAATAAAACGATAATTCTCTTCATTCTTCTTAATGTGAAAAATTCGGTCTCTGGTATCAATGTATTGAAATTTCTAATATGCTCCACACATGTACACATAGGATTAGAAAACCCTTGCCATAATGTTGCCATATCGTTTATTATCATCCAAAGAAGCCGTGCACTTGGTATGTATATACTCTTTAAATTACACGTTGTATATATGACAATTTGTAAAGAAAATAATTAACATACAGAGACACAGAGAGTGACCGAAGAGCTGCTGCGTGTAACGGGATCCCCAACGATTCAAAAATATTTTTGTGGCTTACAAACAGCTGTTCCGGGTATGGTTGTAGAGAATGCAAGTACACAAACAATCCGTGGCAATATGCTGGCGCGTAGGTTCTAATTTGTTTCTGGATTTATATAGGGGGTAATCTTCAGAACTATTGATGCAATTCTAAAAAATCTTTCTCTGGTAGTAAGGTGAATTTTGGTGAATGCTACAGGCTATATATTATTTCGAAATCCACGCAGACGAAACCGCGGGCGAAAGCCAAATTATTAGCTGGTATAGAATACCTTGTTATACTTAGTCTGCCCATGTATTGTTACTGTATATATGAATTATAAAAATAATAAACTAATTGCCTTTTAGTGGTCATCTATCTTTGTATACCTACTCCATAACATCTGTCGAAATTCTACAGCAGAATTTTTCACTAAACAATCAGTATAAATTATACTAAAAACTTGATATAATACGTAAAACATATTACAGTTCTAATGACTAGGTAATAAATATAAACACATAATTATAACAATCTGTTTTAATGCTTTTAATAAGCAAACGTTGAAACTGTCAACAACACTGTAACTTAGATCTCGTATTTTCACAAAATCTTAAACCTATCCATTTTCGATTAATGACTCTTAGGCTGCGTTTCCACCAGAGATGTGCGAGGATGCGTAGCGAGAGATGTGTTTGTAAAGAACCAATAGAATCGCTTCATTTACCTCGCCTGGGTCAGCACAGCTCAGGTGGAAACGGCTCAGCGGAGCTAGATTTTTGCGCATACAAAACAAGCGAGGGATGTGTGCGAGGGATGTGTGCGAGAGATGTGTTGCGAGGGATGTGTTACGAGGAATGTGCGTTGAGAAGGATGTATTGCGAGGTTTGCGCATCCTCGCACTACACATTAATGCACATTCACAGCTCCACTACACATCCTCGTAGGCACATTTTCATCGCACAGCTTTGGTGGAAACCCCCACACATTTTCACAGCACAGCTAGACATCCTCGCACGACACATTTCCATCGCACATCTCTGGTGGAAACGCACCCTTAGGACTGGACTAGGAAGCCTGAGTGAACCTCTAGGCCTTCCGCGGGGGCTTGGCTCCAGTCCAATATAGTCTCAACAAACATATTGACAAATTACTACACACTCCACTTGTTAAACCAGTGAGGCGTGACGGATTTATTTTTTGTTAAGGCCATTTTGACGAGGGTGTATTTTGTATAATATGCTGGGACTGAATATAGTGTAAACGTTTAAATTACCAATTGTTAGTTCAGCTGTTTTTTGTTATTAAGCTGATCCGGTCCGTTTTGCCATGAACTAACCTATTCTGAATAATAATAGATGAGATTGTTTTTCCCAGCTGATGAGAAATATCGAAACAAGTCAGTTTAAAGTCCATACATATGGTACTGGTCAAATCATATAAGAGAATGTAGGTTACTGTATGTTGTGGGCGTTAGAGGGAATCCACACACACATCTTTGAAGAATTCTATCCAGACACTGCAAGAATTTGTAAGTGAATGAGTAGTTCATAACAGAACTTAAAATGACTCCAACAGTTTCATCAACAAAACAAAAGTTGTCCATAAAAGTACTCAAATTACGAGACATAGAAAAAAACACATGAAATAACAAAAATTAATGACGAGGAAGAACTTTATCAAAATGTTGATGAAAAGCTTTCTTAATAATATAATCGGTCTGAAATGACTCATTCTGGTTTAGGCGCCCTTTTCTTACTGCTATTACTCTGTTATATGTTATGGATGTTTGGAGTGTAACTTGTCCAGGTATTTTCTTGGTGTTATATCTATCAGCTAATCACTTTTTTTATTGTTTTTATGGCAACCTTAGCATATCCATATCATATACCGGGATATTTCATTCATTTATTTATTGATATAATGCAAAGTTTATTATGCACCAAGACAATTATAAAAATAAAAATAATCTTACTAAACAAAAAAACTAGCCGTTCTTCTTTACTGAATCATATGTTGTTCCAAACTAGATATGATTTTCGAAAACTAGCGTTACAATACCATCGTTAAACTACCACCGTTGCAAACAGTACATAGGTATGTTCATAATTTTAAACTATACTGTAGTTTCGTGCTATTCTAATCGTTCCCTGGTTCTCCACACTTGTCAAACAACTGATTTGATCGACATTTTTCTTTCAACAGATCATGGTAACGACATATACTAATCTGCCGTCCCCTGCCCTTCGTCACTCGAGATTGATGGCTTGTAATCGAGTCTATGGGGCTGGATGAATGATGCGAAACCTTGACCTTTTTGTGTTGACAACTCAACTAGCCTTCCATAGAGTAAAGACAGAGGCGGTAGTGGACACTTTTGTTTATTGTATTAGTGGTTACGTTATTTCGCAAAATACATGTTCAGCAGCCAGATATGAATTTATGATGCACACTAAGTATGTTTCGTTCTTTCTTCTCGCGGTAATCAGTTAGAAAACTCTAGCCTCATTTAGTTTAAATTTACGAAAAAAATGATGTGTATAAGTGTTATTTATAACCAATTAATAAAATAAATATTTCATTTCATTTCACAGATACAAACACAGCCGTCGAAGACTGTTCATTGAGTTATTCATACATTTACTTGTTAGAAGAGCTTTTTTAATAATCCAATCGGTCTGAAATGATTCATTCTACATAGTTTAGGTTCCCTTTTCTTACTGCTATTACTCTATTATGTCTTATGGATGTGTGAAATGTGCAGGGTGTCTTGTTGTCAATCTTATATCGCCGCGATTGTGTCGTGCCCTGACGATATTACACGCTTAGTTTATACGGAATAAACAATAGCCGCGGAGTGGTTTCATTACTCTGTGATCCTTGTTTGAGGAAGTTTTTTTGAACTCGTACTACTGACATGGTTTTAATGTTTCTTGATTGGTCTTCTCAATATACTGCGCTAGTTTCGAATAGTATGTGATAAGTAGAAATACAGGGGGTTATTTTGAAAGGGTCACTATCGTAATGAAAGCAATTGAAGATCACTTTCAGGCCAATTGTAGACTTGAAACGAGAGAATTCGGCTGGCCTAAGTCGAATTCTAGGTCGCATAACTGTGATGATGTTTCATATATACTTATTGAATATCTATATACGTAAATATGCTTAAACCTTATGCCTAATTCAGAAAAGAGTATCAGTGTGAGTTCAATTCATTTTAACGTCTTACAACCATATACAAATACATACATACCAAATATTCTCTTCAAAAAAATTTATGGTTCGTTGAGAGTCAAGAAAATATCTTCTCTTTTAAAAAAACAAAGTTTTTATACAAGCCAAAGCACTTCGCTGCTCCCTAACAGGTAAAATTGACTTCAGAGTTTTATTTTACAATACCTACTTTCATGAAGTTTACCCAACCGATGTCTATAAAGAGAAAAAACAATGGTACTGAAACTCTAGACCGAAGTTGAAGAGTCTTTTGAAGGGCATTAAAGTTAGATTTTTTTCAAAAGGTTCGTTAGACCTTCCATTTCTGGTCTAAAAATAGTTTTATTTTGGTCTTGTCTCAGGTTTGGTAAACCTTTTTTCTTCAAGAACCACTTCTTCAAGGACTTTTGATATTTGAAATCTCTCATGACCTCGGTGGCTTTAACTATTACTTGGATTACCAGATACAGCTACGATATAATTGGGTATTTTATTTTTAAATTACTTTTCCTAAACTAAAAAGATAAGTCGCTATAATAACGTTTTATTATATTTTGCTGGAAATCTATACATTCTTCATATATAACGTTCTGCTCGGATTACTCTTCTCTCTTAACATATCCCCAATAGCAATTGATTGATTCCGTAGTTACCTGTGTGGCCGCCGACAACGTATTTGCATTGAAGGTTCATCATCTTCTTGGTGCAATACTACTGCTGGCGTACCACAGCAGGGTGTTCTCTCTCTTCTTCTTTTCGCCATAATTATAAATTCCATTTCTAATGAATTTCTCTCATCCTATCACCTTTATGCTGACGATCTGCAAACTTATTCACAAGCTCCCGTTGAGGAATTATCCGAGGCGATGAAGATTGTGAATATTTAGGATATATTTTTGATTGGAGTTTGAATCATGGTTTGAAGGTTAATCCTGCGAAAACTCAAATCATTGTGGTTGGCAGCTCAAGGCTACATTCCAAAATTGACTGGACGACTCTTCCTCTAATCCTTTTTGATGGAGCTACTATACCTTACTGTGACATAGTAAAGGACCTTGGTATTTTATATTGATAAGGATTTGTCTTGGGGTCCCCAGTTGCAGGAAGAGCGCCGCAAACTGTTTGCCTCTGCGGGGTATTTACGTAAGATTGTGCAATTTCCTGCCGACTGCCACTAAAATTGCACTTTCCCAATCCCTATTCTCGACTATGCTGATGCAAGTTATCAGAGAATAAGAATTTTGGGACATTTTATATATACAACGTGTAATTTAAAGGGTATATATACATACCAAGTGCACGGCTTCTTTGGATGATAACAAACGATATGACAAGGGTTTGGTAATCCTAGGTCTTCATGTGTGGAACTAATCAGAAATTTCAATACATTGATACCAGAGACTGATTTTTTAAAATTAAGAAGATGGAAGAGAATTATCGTGTTATAGGCAAGTAACGTGGAAAATTATTGACCCTCGTAGTGCTGTGACACGTTTGTTGTGATTGATATTCAAGAAACATATGAAACCGATAATTTCGTATCAATTCTTTGAGCCATTTATTTTGTGCTGAAACTGGGCATAGAGACTCTATACCAGATGTTGTCTTCAGCCCTTTTGGATTGATATGGGGTTTCCGTTACACGTTGTATATATATATATATTTCTGTTTTTATGGGTATAATTATGTAGTAATAGTGATGTAGCCCTCCCCACTTTAATTAAAGTTTTGAAAATCCTTCCAAGTGTTGTCTGGAAGATATCGCTTTCAGCTAAAAGACCACCATTGTAACCATAGAATTAAGTAATATTGGTAAATGTAAATGTTTAAATTTTGGTGTACAATAAAGTATAATTTATCACTTTAGTCCTGCGGGATCGGGATTTACGCGCGAAAACCCTCATACGCAACAAAAGACGCGGGCATAGTTAATCTATACAGAACGTATTGCGTGTGTCGTCACTCGCCAGTATGCCAAAGTGAATCAATCAAACATGGTTTTTTACCTGACTGCAGAGGAAGGGTTATTTATTGTAGTGAAATACCAAATTTATTATTATTTTATTACAATTTATTACGAAAAAAAGAGGAACCCTATTGTGCAGCCTGAAATAATTATGTCGTATACCTACGCTAGTTGAAGTTGACGACTTAGCCTTAGCGTCATATCATCTGCTATTTCCCAACTATTTGAGTGTCGGCTACCTGAAGTCTTCTTGAAGTCGACCACAATAATTCATTCCACAAAAACAATATTTGGCGAAAGAATGTCACGTTTTCTAAACTATTCTAATGACATGGTAGGATAAAAGCTATGATTGAGCTGTGGTGGTGCTGTCAAGTGATATTTTTGAAACACCAAATTTTTTTTCTGCTGTTAAGTATTTTGTTTCCTTACCGTACCCGTGTTTTTGTCTTGAATGTCCTTCACCCTGGAACGGGCAAAGAGGTGTCAGACTATAACTGGCTCAAATTACCCCGTTTTTCATCACACACTTGCACCAGGGGATGATGGCACCCTGATATATTCCTCAAGGCGGCCCTTGACTGCTGATAGTCTGCCTCTGCGGGCTCCATCTAATTCTTTACCAGGCCTACAGGTTTACAGAATACCGTCTCTCCTTAAAATACGACCATGCCCTTCTGAAACACCTGCATAACAAACGACACCTTGTATAAACAAAGTGAGACCAACTGTGTACCAGGTTCTCTCGACGGCGTAACTAGTTCTCTTGTTTTTTTTTTTTTTTTTTTAGAATAGGTTCGCGTTTGACCACCATCTCACCTGATGGTAAGTGATGATGTGGTCGAAGATGGAGCACGCTTACCTAAAAGTAACCTATTCACTCTTGACTTAAAGACTCCTAGGTTATAGCTATCGGGAAACACAGACTCCGGCAGGGAATTCCACTCCTTAGCCGTACGCACAATGAAGGTATTCCCAAAACGTTTGGTGCGTATGGGTGGGATGTCCACCATGTAACGATGGCGCTTCGCCGTTTGTCTCGTAGTCCGATGATGGAACGGGCTTGTTGGAATTAAATTGTGTAATTCCATCGCACACTCCCCGAAATGTAACCGATAGAAAACCGATAGACTTGCAACTCGTCGTCGATGTTCAAGGCTCTGGAGCTTTGATTCGACCAGTGCATCGTTGCCAATGAGTCTTGTATCTCTTTGTTTATTTTTTACAATGCAATAGTATAACTCGCTACTCATTTTGAATTCTGCTGGAATATTATATTTTCATCTGACAGTCGGGGCTTAAAAACTTAAGTGAAAATAAAATTAATCTCGCCACAAAAAGCTGAAAAGTTCTCAGTTCTGTTAAAGACCTGTTATAGTGAAGATCTAAGGGAGAGGTGCTCACTGTATTTCATTTTAACACCTACGAAATTCATTTTGACGAGGACAGTCATGCTGAAGATAAGAATTATTTTATTAAGCTTAATAATGTTTTTTTTGTATTGTAATGACTGTAAACAAATTTTGTCATTTGGACCGCTGCTATGTACACGAATTTCTGTACGACATATTTTAGTTTATAATATTTATACATATATATGTAGTTCAGTGTTTATATTTAAGTGTATTTGTATATTCAATATAAATAAATTAGCTGTACATGGTTATTAAAATTTATAAATTTTAGTCACATATACAATGTGTAACGGAAACCCCATATTTATCCAAAAGGACTGAAGACAACATCTGGTATGGAGTCTCTATGCAAAGTTTCAGCTCAAAATATGTGACTCACAGAATTGACCCCAAATTATTAGTTTCATATGTTTCTTGAATACCAGTAATAACAAACGTGTCACAGCACTATGAGGGTCATCACTTTCCACGTCACTTGCCAATAAAACGATAATTCTCTTCGTTCTTCTTAATTTGAAAAATTCGGCATCTGGTATCAATATATTGAAATTTCTAATATGCTCCACACATGTAGACATAGGATTACAAAACCCTTGCCATATCGTTTGTTATCATCCAAAGAAGCCGTGCACTCGGTATGTATATACACTTTAAATTACACGTTGTATAATTGTAGTATTAGAGCAATGGTGACTCAGTGTCAATACTAGCCGGGGTTGCGAGTATATTCTAACGAGATACCACGGTCCTGAAACATAAAAGCAACTGTAAGAACAGCGTGAGGTTTTAGTCAGTAGAAGACTGACCCGTCCTTTTGCTACATCCAGAGCGAGAATAGTTATGTGGTGATTTTTTGCCCCAAAAAAAGGCAGACACATAACTTTGTTTAATTTTTATTATCACCACTGTTCTCAAAACAGTGAAAGAAAACATTGTTGGGAAGCCAACATGTCCTAGCACTGAAAATACGAAAACATGTTACATCGACGAATACGGAATGGGCTCTTTTTCTCTCTCTCCTTTCTTTGTTCTCTATTAGAAAGAGAGTAGACGTGATAATGATATGTATATTGGTTGGTTTTGTATTAGTATGCATAAAAATCTACATATACATACAAAGTAAATGGGAGTTGCAAGCGTTAAGAGCCTAATGGCTAATTTTAAGTATTATATTATGTTAGGTATTAAAAGTCCAAATTAAGCTAACTTCACAGACCAGTTTCGACTTTTAGTATTAGTTGTTAAATCTTATGTTTAACTGGCAAACCTTAAGATTTACCATTAATCGGACTTTTACACCAACATTGTTGTAGATCATTTACAATAGTAAAAAAAGCTTACTCTCCGTTCGTTTATTAGCTGTCGATTTATGTGAGTAGATGCTATATTTATTACCACTCGTTTTAAATAGTAGCCACTCAGTAAACAGAGGGATTCATTAGAAAATCTTCTCACTATACCCGACTTCTCCGTTATCCTCATGACCCTTATTGGATGTTATTTGGCTCTCAAGAGATTCCCAATCAAGATTCAAATTGGCTTTTCATACTGCCATTCCTAAAGGGTCTCACAAATTGAAACATTTCATATTTTGTGTAGGAATTTCACAACAATATTTTTGAAGATAGAACACAGACAAGGAGAATGGACTGAAGCTCTTGCAAAATTAGGCACTATGTAGACAGAGACATATTAATTCTGTATCACCAATATATGTATTAATTCAGTAGTTTTTTTGGAGGGGATTCACGACAATAGCATAATGGGTGGGGTTCGAACCCGCGATCTCTCAATCACAAGTCCGACACCATACATAGCTATTAGTGTATTGACGTTTCAAATTGGGCGCGTTGGTTATGAAGATGACACTGCTACCCTGTGACGTGGACATATTCAGAGTTCTAGAAAATTACTTTTTACAGAACTGATGTGTGTACGAATAGTAAACATATACTTAAAATTCAGGTATTAAATATTTTGTAATGTAAGTAAAGTCAAACACTAAAATTTACATTTATCTTGAGAAAAAAAGAAAAGTAAGTATTTGCCGTGCCTGTGGCAAAAAAAGCTTATATATGAATGGACACACAGCACGTCATTGATTTTTAGTAAACACTTAAAATGATAAGTCTCAGTCCATCCTCCTTGTCTATATGACTGAAGTGTTTCAGAATTTTGAGTTGAAATACGCGAGTATGTTTTCCTCCATCGAGATTTGTAAAACCAGGATGTTCATTAAAGCTTTCGTGAGTCACAGCCAGGCGCTAAATGTCTGCAATTTGTTCAGCTTCCTTGATTAAAATTGAGTAGTCGGTACATTAGGTTAGAAATTTGAATATAGCAGAGTCTTCTTATTTGTGTTCAACTTCGGGGATGAAAATGTATTATAAATTAGGTTTGCTGGGTAATTGAATTGATGCTGTATAGGTCATTTTACGAGTATGCCTAATAGGCGAATTGTCTTTATATTTCAGCACAAAGAGAACTATGGGTTCACTTGAAACAAAATGGGTGCCTTACCGCACCCATTTTATAATATACTATATATAATATGTTTTTTATACTTATTTGTGTTTTATTTACTTTTAAGTTTCTTTTTATATAGAAGAATAAAACTAGAATGTAGGTACAATTAATCGCTGGATAATAAGGAGTCATTACCTGTACTCCTCCTGGTGGGTTGATCTATTATCGGGTCCACAGGTCATTATAAAGATTATAATTATCCGTGGTCCCATGGCATTAAAGATTTATTTCTGGACTTTTGATTATATCGATATAAAATGAAAACAATCAGTTACATACCATAAATTTTAGTCATTCATAATCAAATAAATAATTTCATTCTTCGAACCATACACACACACCGGGACTTATATTGAAAACTTAACTAAAAATATCTTAACACACATTATATAATTACTTATGTATTGATTTATATATTTGTATATACATGTATGTATACCTATATATACTTTAATTATTTTTTCTGATTTTAGGAGTATAATTATTTAGTACACTAATTTAGCCCTCCCCACTTTAATTAAAGTTTTGAAAGTCCTTCCAAAGGTTGCCTGGAAGATTACGTTTTCAGCTATAAGACCGCTATTGTAACCATAGAATAAGCAATATTGTTAAATGGGTTTGTTTAAATATTGGTGTACAATGAAGTATAATCTATCTTAACATTTTTCTGATTTGACCAAAGCGTACAGGACATTTTATTTTGCAATTTGTTTTAAGTTTAATTTTCCTATGCCAAGACCGACACGGTAATGGATCACCGGGGCCACGAGTAACGACTCATAATAATTACATAAATACAATTTGTACGTTAACACAAACTGCTTTAACATAGCAATCGTCATGTTTCTTTCAGATTCTTCATAAAAAACTTACGATAGGTGCAAATAAGTGTATAGGTAGGTAGATTAATTATAATAAAGTATTTTTAATTTAAGCTCGTTAATTAAAGATCCACCATTCGGAATCCTCCGAATAAGTATCACACATTTTCAGAATTAAAAGTATACTTATGACACTCAGTGATTTCTATCATGCTTCGGTGATGTCTATATCGTTTAATTTATAGCTATGAAATTAAACGATGTGATCCACGGCCTCAAATTTGAGTTCAGTACAGTACAGTAAGACGGACTTGCCTGTGGCGGCCTTTATTATAATAATTAAAACATCTAGCTAGTTCTTATTATTACAAAACAAACACACCACGTCAATAATTTCTTCAAGATAGAGTTTTGGCCGAAGAGTCGTGTTTCGATGTTTCCGAGGTAGGTAACGCGAAACAAGACGCCAGCACCTCGTGCGCATTAGTTTAATGTATTTTATTTATAAATATGTAATATTTTACAGTATAAAACATACGAGTATGAAATATTAAGAAATGCATGAGGTTAATACAAAATGAAGTAAAGCAGAACTTCGTTTATCCGTGTAACACTGTGAAGCAATGCTACCAATCTCTTTATCTCTCTCTTTCTCTCAATGTAATTGCGGTCAGACTTAGTTTGCTGCAGTCGTTAACTGCAAACTGAATCTATTCTGGGCATAAGCACTGAGGGCTTTGAATATTGCAATTATTGTCGCCTCCCCCCTAACACTACGTGACTTGACTTTCCAAGTAATGTTCCTTGGTGAATTATAATGAGTTTGTGTTCAAACTTAACGTGTTTTGAAGTACATGGCAAATAACAACTGTAAGAAGGGTTTGTCTGTTAATAAGATATTTTGTTGAGAAGAAAAGTTGTGAAGCCGGATTGTAAATTAGTAGGTAATTAGAGTTAGAGTAGATGCATGATAAATCCACAACTCAGAAACTGGATCACACGATACTCTATGGTTAGCATACGAAACTCCTTAGTAAGACTGACTGCCTAAACTTACGGGGAATTATAGTAATCATGACGTGGGACAATTTTTTTTTTTATTGGCTGAAGGACCCTGATGAAATTATCACAGAGATAAGTTATAGATGTATTTTATCAAAATAATCATCATATTCTGCTTAGCCTTTTCCCAACTATGTTCGGGTGGGCTTTCAGTCTTACCGGATGCAGCTGAGTACTACTGTTTTATTAGGATTGACTGTCTATCTGACTTCCACAATCCCGAAACTGGGTGACATGATACTTTTTATTCAGACCAGTGTTAGATTTTATGGCTTCTGAAAACCCGTAATGCCTGACAAAGATGTCAAAATGACAGCCGGGACGTTGGTCCTTCACCGTTGGTATTAGGACTTCAGCAGATGCTTACATATTTCAGCTCTTTTAGGAGCTTCTCTTTTACATTTTTTTTTAATGGATTAGACTCGCTCCAGAAGTAACACTATTTAAATTCCGTATTGTTGTTGCATATACCTTAACTACCTAATCGTGCACCGGTTTCTACGTTTATGTTTTTTTCTTTCATTTCTTTCTCAGTTCCTGTTTTTAGGGAGGAGAATTGAAGAGTGTTGAAAGCATGCTTGGCTCTTTTGAGGCTGCTTTGACGCTGGAGGGCCAGCGTTGAGTTTGGTGGTTGGGGAGGTTCTGTTACGTTGTTTTTTTTTAACCTGACTTACCTATGGACATGCCTTGTGAATTGTGAGATTTCCAATATTGATCTCGAAGTTTTCCAAGTTTGCAATCACCCTTTTTTTGTATATTTTCATTTTCCTTGTTTGAGTAAACTTTTGTTGCTTGAAACAGTTTGTTGTTTCAATACCAACTCACCTTGCATCGGGGCTTTGGTTCCTATTATAACTAGAGGGACAAAATTTCAAATGTAACAGTGGCATTACGTACCAGAAAGTACGTAAAGCCCAACGACTTTACGTACTTTCTAAAGCGTAAGTGTATCACACTGCCAAATTCAAAAGTCCGGGATATCTTATAGTAAAACACGATAGTACATTTTGTCCGACCCGGGAATCGAACCCAAGACCTAATGCTCAGCAGGCGCACTGGCAACCACTACACCACCGAAGCAATTTCCAGGCAGACCACAGAAAGTAAAGATACGGGAATATCTGAAATTGCTACGTGAAGGAAGATACAGGCAAACCCCAGCAAAAGGAAAAAACAATCATCTGCTGTTTGAGTTAAGGAGGTTTGGGACGCAATACCTATCTCGTTAACAGTTCACGGATCAAAGGCAAACATTGCGTAACCTTGAAGTAGACCCGAGCGGTTGTTATAATTCTAACCACGAGTCTCACCTCGAAAATAAAATCGATCATTAAATTCCTTTTAATTACAATAACAATGAAAAAGGTAAACTCAAAGAAAAAGGCTCCCAATTTCCAATAGACCTCGCAATATGTAAAGTTCTCACTTAAAAAGAAAATGAACCAATAAATACACGTCCAAGAAAATCTTAGTGAAGCTTTCAATCAAGTTTATCTTTCGCTTAAATTCGATGAAGTTCGAGAAAAAAGGATCAATCCACAGAATTAGAACTTTTAGAAGTCGCAGACTTGGTTGAAACTGCGCGCTCGGATTTGTGTCTCTTAGGACAAACATTTATTCGTATTGGAGTTATTTCAAGTAATACAGAATCTTCACCATTTTTGCAGCGCCATTTCGGTTGATTCAGATATGTTCTAGGAACCAAATTATAAATAAGTTTGGCTGCAAATAATTTTAGAGCACTAGTTTCTCAGTGCAGAATTCAATCGCTCACGTTCAACATCATGCGCATGCAGAAGGTGCAGTGATTCATTATGAAAGCCAAAACCAGTGGCTAATTTTGCACATGTATACACACATTTTGTATATTTGCGAGCGAAGAGGCAATACTTTTTCAAATTATTATTCAAGTATTTCCTATGGACCATTTTTGCCTGATATTTATGGTTTGATTGATTAATTGAAATAAATCTTATAATATATTCAAGCTTGAATACGAGATTTATGATAGAAATATCACCAAATAAGATCGTAGAAATATTTTTTTTTTGGATTTCCGTATTCTATATTGTGATTTAAATGATTAAAATTGCTACAAAATTATAGCATTGCTATGATATGTAAGTCAAACTATACGACTGACGACGACCTGTGACCTTAGGTTTCCAAAGCCGTGAAATTTCTCTCAAAGTCATTTCCATTACTTTCTTCGAACATCTGTGGCTTCGAGCGTTCTATACGCAATTTCTTTGTCCCTAGAGATGGAGTTCAAATCCCTTATTAGCGTTGTTATTGAAAAAGTTCTACTAATGAATTTAATAATAAACCAGACAAGGTAGACATCTTGCTTATGCTTTTTCTGGAATCATTTCACATGTGTTTTAATACATGAATTGTATGAGATACAATACGTACAGACTAACATAATAATAAATTAACCGACGGCGTTATCTTTCATCCAATCTAAAAAAAAACAAAAACCACAAAATATGCGTTTTATTCAAACTACTGGCATTTCTTTTGTCGCTCGTTATTTTGAAAATATGGGCTGTCGGCTGCTCATCTAGAGTTGCCTGTGGCTGCCTTGATTAATTATAGTTAAAGCCTCCAACTAGGCCTTATATTATGCTTAAAAAGTAGGAGACTACACACTAAGGGCACCGCTGTGGGGTACGGACCTAGGTTTAGGGCGTCGCAGGTGGTGGCTATTATTATTATTAAGGCTTGTATTCATGCCAATAACCTTGACCATTTGGGCGGAGCTAACGACCCCTCTCCGCGCGTCATTCCGCGCAGCTCTCCGCTACCCGCATGCAACAGAAAAGAGAGGCGCGCTCGGCCCGCGCTTGCGCCGCCAGCATGCATCGTCGCTTCGCCTAGTCTCGGCACAGAGTATCGAAATCACAGAAGGTCAAGTCATCGTGAAAGTTAAATTCATTTTTATTTGTACCGCATCAAAAGTGGTCAAATTTTGTTTTTATTTATTATCTATTGATATAGATGCACTTTGAGTATGTACTGTAGAAACTATACCTCTATTATAGATCAGCCTGGCTCGAAACATGAGGTAAACAACTTGATGTATCTTTTTAACTTAATTATATATAAATAAAAATTAATGGCTAAATGTGTTGCTAAGCGCAAAACTCAGGAATGGCTGGACCAATACGGATTTTTTTCGAATATTCGTTATAGTCTGAGGAAGGTTTCTATTAAGAGAAAAATGGTAGGTAGGTAGGAAAGGTAGGTATGTAGGTAGGAACTTAGAGTAAGGTAGATAGGTAGTATAATTATTACTAGTGTATGTCATATTATTTGTTACATTTTTTATAAACAAATAGATTATAACTAAAATTCACTGAAATTTAACTTTCTTTCACCAAGTATTTTTATTCTTTTGGTTGGTTGAACTTCTTCATCCTCATTTATTTCTCCGTGTTCACATATATTTATTTTTAGAAATTTGGATAGCCATATAAAATCTTGTTCTATGTTTTCTTTTCGTCCTTCTTCGTTCTCGTTTTCTTCAATTTTCTCATCAATCTATTTTTCTTTCCTTAGTTCTATTTCCTTCTCTTTGTCGTTTTCTTCTTTCTCTTGTACATTATCTTAACTCTATCTCTCTATCTCAACTGGCGGCTTCGTCCGTACGAAGAGAAACCGGTGCATATCGGCTCAAGCCAGGCCTCGCTCAGACGAAGCGCACACACGCGCCTTGCTTGTAGTTAGGGTTGCCACCTTTTTTGGTTGCAGTTAAAGTACATTGGTTAAAATAGGTAAGAAAAAAAAAGTACATAGCATCAAAATAAAGTACAATTTATTTTCAAAGTCGCTTTCCACTGTCTGTCATTATGTATGCTTAGATCTTTAAAACTACGCAACGGATTTTGATGCGGTTTCCTTTAATCGATAGAGTGATTCAAAAGAAAGGTTTATATGTATAATACATGCATAATATAGTAGAGAAACAATGATAATTTTAGAGGTTTCTAATGTGATGTCTTAATAAACAATTTTTTTGCGCTTACACTGCAAACGCTGGCTGAACCGTACGAGATAGATCGAAATAATGTACCACAGTACTGTACACCTTAAAAAGGTCTACAAAAAATTCCGCGATGGCATATGCTTATCTCTTACGGATAATATACTAAAAGCCTTTTAAGTTTTGTCGTTTGAAGAAAAAAACACTACTAGAACCTTATTTTATTGTTTTTAAAAGTATTCACCATATAGCTTAATACACTTTTCCACTCGCTCAATTATTATAACATTTATTCCACTCTAAAGTGGGGGTGTTCAAAATGACTGACTTTAAAGCGTCAACTGCTACTTCACGGGACTGGAATCTTTGACCACGAAGACTTCTTAATTTTAGAAAATGTAAAGAAATCGTTAGGGCTTAGGTCAGGACTGTATGGAGGATGGTTAAGAATTTCTACTTTTTCCTGCTTCAAATACTGAATCGTTTGACGAGCGCTGTGTGAGCTTGCGTTGTTGCGCAGGATGATGCGTCGCTTTGAGTTAGATTTTCGAAGTTTGGCGAAGACTTGTGGTAAACAAACTGTGGTATACCACTCTGCGTTAACCGTTCTACGATCATCAATTGCAATAGTCGCAACATGGCCGGTGTTTCCAACGAACGTGGCCACCATCTTCTTTGAAGTGCTTCGAGAACGAACAACTTTAGTCGGCTTTTGCTCGTCTTGAGTGACCCAGATTGTAGATTGTTGTTTGGAATCAGGATCGTAGATTCCAAACAACAATCTACAATCTGATCCAAGATTCGTCACCACTGATGATGTCGTAGACGTGATTTGACTCTCCTCAGTTGAACCTTTGCAGAGTTTTCTTACACCATCTGACGCGGGTCGCCTTGTGATCGTCGGAAAGCAGATGCCGTATCTAACGGCAAACTAGCTTTCTCACACCAAGCACTTCATGCAAGATCTTCTGAATGGTTGTCCCTGAGATGCCTAACAGAGCCTTTATCTCTCGATATGTCACATGATGATCTTCGAGAATTAGTTGTCTCACAGCAATGATGTTATCTTCAGTGAAGGTGAATTTTGGGCGTCCTTCGCGAGATTTGTCATTAACACTAGTATGTCCACGCTGGAATTCTAAATATCAGCGTTCGACAGTCTGCAGACATAGGGCTTCATCACTGAACACAGATGTTAGCTCTTCAAAACACTGAAGCCGTGTCAGGCCTGTTCTGAAGTTGTAGAAAATTATTGCACGAACATTTTTCTTAGAAAGATTCATTTTCGTACGTAACCTGAAAGATTCCAATCGACGCTGTGACTAAACAATAGCATTAATCCTAATACTTTCAACTGTTTTGAGATTCAAAATTTAAACACATTCGAATATAGAACAGTTCCAAATTCAAAATTGCCGGGAAATATGGAAACGACAGAACTTAAAAGGCATGCCTCGTATATATCCATTTTAATACTTTAAAAAATGGGCAATTATAAAGCAGTAATTGGAAAGCTATTTACATAAATACTGTATTAATCCTTACCATTTTAAATACGTTAGTTGGCATGAACATTTCATGAAGATTAATTCTTCCCTTTACCTCATGCAGATTAAATGAATGCCTTAGGAGATATAGCAAAATTAAAATAATGCACAACGAAATTAATTTCGTGTCGCCGTGATTTGACCGGGCGGGGCGCCTCACTTCCGAGCCGGGGGAGTCCCGAAAGTTTATGTAGTATATCAATGTATGGTGTAATTGCGTATCTTATATATGCCTACAGAAAAGTCCGCGATGGCATATGTCTATATGTTAAAGATAACATCCTACCTATGTCCATTTTAATACTTTAAAAAATTGGCCATTATTAAGCGGTAATATAAAAGGTATTTACACTAATACCGTATTAATCCTAATCATCTAAATTAATATTATGTATAACGAGGAAAGATGATTGATTTTTTGTTTGTTACGATTTAACTCAAAAACTACTCAACCAATTTTACCAAAAGCTCCATCTCCTCGGAGTAACATAGGCTATTTTATGTTTTCCGTATAGAACCCATGCGAAGTCGGGGCGGATTGTTTACTAAAATTTAATTGCCGAATGTATATGTACGTAAACGCATTAGTTCAGAACAGCTGCATTTATTTGACATTTTTTTTGTGTTCGTAATTGTCTGGATAGGGTTTAGAGAGAAAACTGTATACTATATACTATATATGATACTGTAAAAATGTAAAAATTGCACCCGGGCGAAGCCAGGGTGGGCAGCTAATCATGTTTAAAAACATATTTATTATTACATTTTGCGGTTTGTATCTAATTAGTATCTCTACTAAACAATTGTACAGCATCTTTACAGTCTATATTTAAATTAAAGTAAATAAGTAATTCATTTTTTATCAAATTCAGAGACGCTTTGTTTATTACGACTAAACTTTTCAAAATCCCAAAGAAATCAAATCATGCGAAATAAAGTATTTTCGTGTACTTTATTGTTCTCATAAAGTATAGAGTACAATTACCTGAAATAACGTACAATACTTTATTATAAAGTACGGGTGGCAACCCTACTTGTAGTAGTGTACCTATCATAGCGCAGTTGTATGAAGCTTAAACTCTGTCCGTTTACTTTGTGCTATCTACTTTTATGCGAGGTAAGTAAAGCGATAGTTTATAATGAAATATGTAGATAAAACTTTAAACTTACCTTGATAATAAATGTATACCCTTTTGTTTGTAATATTTTTTTAAACCTCTCTTCATTCGTTTCTGCTTATTCCCATGTTTTACAAACTAAATTTAAACACTACTAAAACTGTAAAATACTATGAGTTTATAACACTAACACTACTTATAGATACATAGAATACTCTTTAACTTATAAACAAGAATCAGAAATAAAACTTTTTGACGAATCGAAAGTTGGTTCTATTTTTTGATAATAAGTTTTATTTCACGCTTTTTAGTGGGTCGGTTTGTAATTTATCTAGTTACAAAAGCCAAAATGTCAACTACTTATCACCTTTTACAAAATATTGCTTTTCCCGGTGCAGAGCCGTTAATTTTTGAGGAGTTCTCCTGGTACATCACCATCAGCTCTACTTCACCATATGCATTGTGACGAGCATAAAGTGCTTAACATCTATATTCAAGTAATCTAATCGCAATCCACGAAATACTTATTATTGAGTAGTTTCGATGGCCATCTGGGGTCTTCGTCATCAGTTCCACTTCCTCAAATGGTGCTTTTCGAGAGAAACTAAACAAGGTACTATAAGAAATACCCAAAACGCTATAGTTATGCCTATAATATTTGAAGAGTTCCCTCGATTTCTCCATGATTTCATCATCAGATCCAAACGTGACGACAATAGAACTAACTAGAATGTATATTCTTTCAAACAAAAAAAGAATTTTCCAAATCGGTCCAGCCATCTGCGAGTAATGAAGTAACATCATAAAAAAAAGTTCAAGACGAATTGAGAACCTCCTCCTTTTTCTAAAGTCGGTTAAAAAGCTATTAATTTTTGCAGTAATATTTTACGATATTATTTCGTAGTGCTTGAGCTCTCGCAACGCGACGTACGTCCACCTAGCAACACGATGCGCCCCGCACTGAATTTGTGGACGAGTGCGGGGGTGATGTAAACGCAGTCTTTAATTGGACGCATTTTTAATTTATTGTAATAAAAATAATACATATTTGTAAAAAGTAACAAAACCAAATTATTTTCATTTGTATTGCAAAGCAGTAGTATATTTTTTTATTCTCCTTTGATAAGAAATTAAGGAGTAAAATGGTTTCATCTCAATGATTTGGAGGTGATTTGTCATTTTTTTTTCTTATTATGTGATACCGATAGAAAAATTGTGGCTAAACCAAATTACGGTTCATATCATGTAGATTACTAACAATTTTTTTCAGATGTAATTTCTCTGTAATTGCCGACGAAAAGTTGCTTCATCTGAATGCTTTTTTCAAGCTTTTTTCGAGAGAGCAGCCTTAAGGGAAGAATTTAACGCTACTGGCTCAACGAAGCGAGCTGGCTCTAGTAAGGCTCAGGACGGGCAATTAAGGGGACGTCATGACGGGTCTCGGCGGCGAGGACGGAAGGACGGTTGGTTTTTGTAGCCGAATTCTCCGCAAACATTTATTACGCATACCACAATCACAACGCGAGTAGATACGTTTATAGTAACCTATGTATACAGAGTTATTTTTAATGACCAGTCAATCATTTCACGATCATCATTAATAAAAACACGAATAAAGAAAAATTAATAGCAAGTCAATACTTATATTTTCGTGAGTTGTTAAGCAAGATTGTATTAAGAGTTTTTCTTCACCTTAGAGGTTAAACAACGTTTGCCAAGATCTGTATGTAGATGTGTGACCATCTTGACCGAGATTCCTTTTTATTTATTTATTTCGTGTCCTGAAATTACGTTAAGGCAGTCATCCCAGACGTTTTTGTTGTAGTCTTTATTTTAAGGGCTTTATCGCTAAGCAATAACGTCGCCTATCGCCCGTAAACTAACGTGTACTTAGAGCGAATAATGCCAGTTCGTACAGTATTGTAGCCTGGTCCGATAAAGGATAGGCTAGAATAGCATTACACCCTCCAACTTTATAATTGTTTTTTTTTTTATAATGAAAATTATAATGGAATGGCATACAGTCTCACTAACATGTTGTACGTCTTCGACTTACCTCGCCTGTATTAGTACAAACTTTTACACTCTTTGAAAAATAAAAAATTCCATAGTAACTATAATAATATAATATAATATATTTATTTGACAAAAAAACCTCACAAATTTCTTAAAACTAGCCTATTTACAATTTTTACAACTACACAAAATAACTTTTTTTCATAGTGTTTGTATGAATTACAAAGTTATTTATGTATTTGAGGTTTTAGAAAATATGCTGTATCTCAAAAACTGCTGATCTGATCTCGTTCAAACTAATTTTGGTTGAAAGTTTACATTAAGATCTACAGCATATATTTTTTTAGATTTTTCACTCCATTATTATAGAAGTTAGAGGGGGGACACATTTTACCACTTTGGAAGCGTATATCTTTTAAACGGTTAATTTTATGAAAAAATGGTTTTAGAAATCTCAATGTCATTTAAGACCTCTCTATAGATACCAGACACGCATAGGTTTCATGAAAAAAAAATATTTTCAGTTTCAATTCCATGTATGGGGAGCCCCCCTTTATTTTAAATATTTTTTAATTTTATTCTTAAAATCGGAAAGCAGTTTACAGAATACATCTACCTACCAAGTTTCACATGTATAGTCCTAATTGTTTCGCAATAAAATGGCTGTGACATATGGACGGACGGACGGACAGACAGATAGACAGACAGACAGACAAACATGACGAAATTATAGGGGTTCCGTTTTTGCCATTCAGCTACAGAACCCTAAAAATTGGTATTTGTGTATATTTCAAACTTATTATATACTATATTTCTACTTATATTTCAGAAAAGCATTGCAAGCTTACAGTATGGTACACACAGTACATAACTTAGGTAATGTACTCGGATGCACTAACTCTTATCATAATAATAGTCTGAAAATAAATTTAAAATATCTTTCAGTGATTTTTTAATAACTGTATTATTTCAAATGCCCTAAGCACTTGAGATACCTATAGTTAACTAACAAACAAACAGTTTTAAATGTTTTGTCGGTTTGTCTTTCTGTTTTTCCGGGCTGAGCTCTGGAATTGCTGAACTGATTTTAATGGAACTATCACTGGAATTTAAAGCAGGTTATATATTTATCCTTGCAATTCCCACAGCATTAGGATAAACGCGGGTAAAACAGCTAGTATATTACCCAAATACATTTTGAATAGTTATTTATTCCTGCATTGTATAAGATCTTATTTCTTAATGTTTTCTCATGAATATTTGAAGCACTTGATACCGGGAAGTTTTACTCGTTCCATACATATACGTATTCGGGCAACAACACCTGCCCGACCCACATATGATGTTTGTTTATTAAAGGACCTATGTTAAAGAACTTTACTCTACGCACGGCGAGCAGGTATAGCTCACCGTCTAGTAAGAACCAGGCCGGGTCGATGGTGAGACGTGTTCCACGCGCGCCTCCAAGAACAAGGTTGCGGGAACGCTCTAACGAGATACCGCGGCCCTGGACTGCAAGGATAACTGAAGAAAATTAGATTAAAAAAAAAAGCCGTGAGGTTTTTTCAACTTTTTAAATAATTTTTTTCAGCTTTTTAGTTTAAATATTAATTAAATAAATTTTAATTTTCCCGGTCTTGTCACATTGGCACCTCATCGAATTTAGAAAGTAAAAGTTTTTAAACTTTGTCATTGTATTATTTTTGCTAGTATTACACTAATAATAACAATAAAATATCTTTTTAAAATCCTTGTGTTGAGCCCTTTAATTTGATATCCATATAGTAGCATTAGAAAAAAAAAATCACTATGTATACGGGCTTCGCACAGTTCCATGTTTGATTTTTTCAAATGTCTTCTACCTAAGAAAACATGGGCTGCTAATACGAATCGAACGATACCTCAATTATGTGGATCCAATCAGCGCATCTGGAGATATAACGTAATAAAGAATATTACATACATACAAGATACGCGCGATAAACATAACCCTTCCTTTGCAGTTGGTAATAAAATGGGTAGGATTATAGTCAGTAGAAGTCTGTATCTGCTCCATCGAGAGTGGGAGGAGTCATTTAGCGTTTGACGCCAGAAATTGGGAATACTATCAATGTGCGTACAGTTAAGGAGTGGAAATCCCTGCTTGTTATCCTGAGAATATTTAAGACAAGAATGAATAGAGTAGCTCTTGGTAAGTGTACTTTATCTTCGACCACAACTCATCGCTTACCATCACGTAAGATAGTAGACAAACGCGATCCTATTAACAATAATAAAAACTTAGGTAGGTGATTTTCCCTGTATTATGCCGTGCAAGCAAAGCAGCCGGCAAAACCACGTCGTAATAAAATTTCTTTCATAAACAGCATTGAATGCAAATGAATCATTAAGCATGCCTTTCAAGCACGTTGAGCTCTAATTCCAGCAATGATTTGACTACGCACGGCATTAACGCGAAAATATGTGGCACAGAAGTTAGAAAGTGCAAGGCTGGCTTAAAAATTATAAACACACAACTGGAGGGTTGGGAATCAAGCCAGGAGCGGACGACGATTGGCTGCCACACTAATTAGATGTCTAAATATGTTTTTTTTTTTTACTTTTTGGTCTCCTCATTTCACCTCGGAATCACCATATTATCCAGGTACATGTGCGGTCGAATACTGAATCCTAGGCCCACCACTTTTAGGCACATGTCGACTGTACCTCAATCCACTATTCACCACTTGGTGAATAGTGCTTTATACGCAATTAATAATTTATTACATTACCTACTATGTTCTTTTTTTAAAGTACTTGTGTTGAGAAGCTTTATTTGCATTTATCATTCCGGCCCACGTGGAAGAAATTCTGCAGCTTCATAACAAAATGTAATAAAGACCTTATTCATACACTCTCGAGGACGAGATTACGTGTTCTATATGAACGACATCTCATAGATGCACGGTCCAAGGAAGATATAAACAGTGCACCTGGGCACATATTAATCTATTGCAAGCAATCTCAGCAGAGACGGCTAGTGGTCTGGTATTTTGGATAGCAAACCTAAGGACGAAAGACAAACAGACAGATGCGGGTCTGTCTGTCCTTAGATACAATTTAGACTGCGATCTATTTATATACAATTGGGACATAAGCAAACTGCGTACTAGTTCCATCTGTCTTATAAACCTTTGATTAGTTGACTCAACGTGATCAAAGCCCACATTTACAGATTTTTCACATAGAAATATAGTTTGGTTTACCTGTCAACACAAGGAGCTACTTAGATCTAGTAGCGAAATAAATTAAGAAGTTTTAATGAGCTCTTACAAAATTATAATTATTTTACAAGCCTTCATTACGTCTTCGATTACCTGGCTAGTCAAAGTCATCAAGGCCTTTAGGATAACAATAAAAATGTACTTCTAACAAAAAGCAGAAATAAGCTTAAACATGTATTTGACCTAATTCTGGCTATATTACATTTTTTTTTTAGTTTTAATGTTGATGAATTGATTCGAAAATCAAACTCTGTATAGAAAATTTTAATAACGAATTTGAAAATCAGTATTATTATCATTATAAATGTTTTAATGAATAAGCCTAATTATCTATTTTTTGCTCCTTTCTAATGTTAAATACCAGCCATTGTGAGTTTTGTATAACACTAATTGTAATTCGAATTCTAAAAACTTTAGTAAGAGCCCTGGGGCATCTTTATGCTGAATCATGATCACCATGATCCTATAAAAAAGATTTCCAACCACACAACTAAACTATTTATATTCTCATTCAAATCTTTTATAACTTAAACCGCGACTAAAGTAAAAGAGAGTACATTTAACAGTAATTAAGATATTAAAGAGGCGAGTGTTTTGAGCCGTTTCGAGCACTCATTTGGAAGCGTAAAAGCCTAGAATTTTCAGGTTAAGCCTCGTAATAGTAAAGGGTTTTTGATGTTTTCGACAAATACGGGAAAATTTTAGAGCGTGCAAAATTTTGAGATCCTTTTTACTGCATTTTACGGTAATATGGATGTGCAAATGTTTTTGTTCGTACTTATGAGTATGTTTTATATAAAATGTTAGATGTTTTCAGAATATACATGAAAAGGAAAAATACTAAGAGTTGGGTGAGTAGTGAGTAAGACTTGTACAGACTTGTAACCGGAAACGGAACTGTTGTAGATCTAAACTTTAAGTTAGACTTTAATTGAAAGAGATTCCGCAAGTTTTCCAATTACAGTTTTAGTTTTTGTTGATAATAGAATACGAGGGGTGCTGAAATAACCTGATTGGTTACTAGAAATAGCTTACAGTGCTTTTTAGTGTAAGTTTTTAATTTATATAAACTTAGAGAGGATTGTTGCTTTAAAGGTATCCAAGTTGTGCCAAAATCTATCGTAGTAAGAGCACATTAAAAACTAGCTTTGCTAAGATTATATTGTATGTAGATTACTATAAGTTTGTTAAACTAATTAGGCTTATTGAGCATGATGTTGGTACTTGTAAATTATGTATATTATTCAACTGTATACCAGCTGTGAATAAATATTATTCTGGTTGATATTTTCGTATTATTTACATCAAGTGCGACAGCTGTACCCCTTAATTTTAAAATAAAATAGATTAGTCAAAAAATTTAATACAATGAAAAGTCATTTTGACTCCATCCCCTCAGGCTGCGGTCAATTTGACTTTCTATCAGGGGAAGCGATAATCAAAATGTCAAAATATCTTGAAGAACTTATAAGGAACTGATAGTAACATTCTGTAAGACTACTGTAGCAAACGTGATTTAGTGAAAATTTAATGATATTGACCGCCCGCACCCGCACTGGACCCGCGTTATTGATAACAGCCCATATTGTCCTTTAGGTGTCCAGCAGTGAGAAAGCATTTCGACGAGCGCATACACTGATAAAATAGTACTTTTTCTCTTTAGACAAATTATTATTATGTATAAGACTTTTCTTACGGTTGATTCATGAACGATCGTAATTATTTTAGTCGCACAATTTATTTTAACCACTACATTTGATTTTTCTAACAGATTTGTCACTTACATTGTTCATAGTCTTTGATCGTGCTTATACTACAAATAACCAATAGTCAAAATAAGTTTAGGTAATTGGAAGTATGGGAGGTATTGGTAGGCACCTAGCGGGGACGGAGCGCCGAGAGACAGGCACCACGGCGCACCTACAATCTCTATATCAAGCAACCACTCACAAAAGCGTACGTTTGCTATTCATTTTTGAGTAGGTGTGCGCACCTATAAACACTCGTGTAGCTTGTAGACCAGCTGTACTGGTATCCAGTACATAAATGCGTTTAGGATGGTGCCATGTTTCTATAATGATACGGGTATGTTCGCTCACGCACACACTGACGGCTCGCAAGCGTGCCGCGTACGTGATTTCCAACGGTTTCCAGAACGTAATTGATAATAAACAGGTTTGTTCTATAACGTATTTTCTTATTCAATCGCACGTATTAACATAGTTTTAAAGTATAATGTTACAAACAAATATTATAAAATTTATTATACCCGCTAAGTGGATACGAGTCATACTAGGACGGGCCCATTTTTAAGGGCCAAGGCTCTTTTTATACAACGGGAGGACACCTGCCCTGGTTCAGGCCATGGTCCAAGGTAAAAGGGAATGGGATGCGGTCGCCTCCTTCTGCGATGCAGTCATGTGAAAGAGGAGGCTGAACACGTGAGGGAGAGACAACTTCGTTCCTCACGCCCCAGCCGCCGCGGGAGTCGCCCCGGGCGTCGGGGAATGCGAAATGATCTCCGGCCACCTTAGACGCGGGCCTGCGGACCGCAAGCAAAGATAGCTCACCATCCGGTAAGGACCAGGCTCGAGTCGGTGGCGCGCCGTGTTCCGCTCACGCCTCAAAGAGCAGTCAGCAGCAATGACGTGGCCCGATAGGTTCAATGCCTACCCAGTTAGGCATTGGCTCTATCGGGAATGTTATAACGAGATACCGCGGCCCTGGAACGCAAATGCAACTGTAGGAGCAGGGTGAGTTTTTAATTAGTAATAGTCTGACACTCCCTTCCGCTCCACCCACAGCGAGAGGAGTCATTTGAAGATTTTCCCACCCAGAAAAAAGGTATACCTGGTTTGTGTCAAAATACGAACGTTGTTTTTCATTCAATTGTTTTGATCCGCGAATAATTTGAATACTAGATAGCCATATAACGTTCAATTGTCGCGAACGAACATCAAAACAAAGTACCAAAACACTCTAAACTTTACTACGGAAACAGTAGTGCCACACAAACGTAAGGTCATTACTCGTTCCCCAAGAAGGGTCCCCCTAACTTACCTCCAAGGAGCCCATTCGAACAAACTAGAAGGAAACTCACAGCCCAATCTAAACATTCTTCTTAACTTCAGCTATTTACATGTTACTACAGCATAATGCAACTTTGTTACACTAATGAGTTCCAGCGAGGCGGCCCCGGCCAGAAGCGAACATGCTGATAATCCCGCTAATGAAGTTAGAAACTTTAACAGAATAGTAATGTCGCCCAAAGGAGCTTGTTTCCAAACTTCCAATGATTATAATACGACCGAAATATCCGAAAAAGAACTTCTCTTTATAGCCTTGTTTGCGGAAGATAATTATGAATTGATTGGATTTTTGCTAAAGTAAACAAGATTTAGGTTGATGAGACGAATACTAATTCTTTTTTGTGATGACTGATGAAGAGAAAATTCGGTCGGGTGTAATGAGGAGGCTTTGTGTTGAGCCTAGGAATTTGTAAGTCTATCCTTGTTTACAGAGCTCCGACGGGCGTCTGCATAAATAAACTGTTGCCTTGGAGGAATTTGTCGTGTAGAAAGTATGAATAGAACATTGTGTAATATCATCACGAAAAATTAACTCTAGAAGCATGCGTGGTATGTTGGTTTTCGTAAAAATATATTTTCTTTGACATTTCATATTATCTGCACCAATTCTTGTATTAGTGGATTGTGAAATTAAATTATTGAATGTTTATTGAACTGCAGCGCAGCTCACCACTAAAGCGCGTCAAGACGGCTAATTTTAGTAACTTTATTATGGTTTGTTTTTTTTTTTCAATTCACCATTTCACCTATAATTATTTATAATTATGATTATTGGGCATTAACAGTATGTGAAATTAACGTCACCATTGTTACGCCACGTTGTAATACATTTTAGCTTCCACCGAACTTGAATAAAATTTCTTAATCTATTCCAAACCAACGGGTCGTCAGCATAGAACATTTTCATGTCCTTTGTCTAAAAATGTTCAACATCTATCTCATCTAAGCCCAGCTTCCATAAAATTACTGCAAGTACACATTATGGCTCTTGCTATTTCCACATCGTGTTATATAACAAAGATTTCATAGCACCACTGCACTTTGTGTAATGTGCCATAATATTTTTCAGGATATAATGCAAGAAGTGGCATTTTATAGTGCGCCAAGGATATTTACAACGCCACCCTGCGAGAGATTTTTATTTTGGACTAGATTCCGCTGCGCCTTTGTTTGTACGGTTTAAAAGTTTTATCTATTAAACTTATTTCATTAATACTATTGTGAAAATTTAAGTGAAGTCTGGATTACTTTTTTGAAGTTTCGACTTAAAACAACGGAGTGATCTATTCTGAGAGTAGAAGTAGACGATTCTGAATCAGACTTAAATAAAACTATTGATTGAAAGCTTAACTGAATTTGCACCAATCTCAAAGATTTTCTGAAAGAGACCGTTTCTCAGAAATGGTAATGGCTTTATTGTATATTTATTGTTTATAGATTTATCAGAAGATTCTGATTCATCAGAAGTTAGTGCACGGTTCGAAATTGATCGTTTCCTATGGAGAAGAACCGGCAAGAAAGTCCACGGTTACTCTTTTCCAGAACCTAGCGCAGCAGGTAATCGTTCAACCACTACGCTCCTCCACCATTATAAAATATTAAAGACAGACGACGATGACAGATACTGTACTCTTTATTTTTTATTTTCCTGAAACATGTTTTTAATGAATAAAAAGCAAAAAATACTTACTCACGTTAATAGAATATTCTATGAGTCCGCACAAGATTGACCTAACTTGGAGTCACTCAATCAACTCTTACTCAGGAGTTAGGGCTATTTTCTAGCTATATTAAACTGTTATACATAGAACATCAATGGAATCAATGGAATATTGATGTGCTGGAATTTTATAAGAACCAACCAAACGCTAACTTCTAAACTCCTAAACTAACTTCTAAATTGAGAAACGTCTTATAGAAAAACCATATAACACTTTTTGTCGGACACAGGAATCAAACTTGACACCTCATGCTCAGCAGTCGCGCTTACTTAGTGGTCGCAAGCTAAGGGGACCGTCATAGTTTTTATTGATAACAAGCTGAAGACAATATCATAGTACCCAAGGAATAAGTATTCTTATAAACCCGAGTCGACGCCGCATCGTGTTCTACCCGCGTTTCAAAAAGCAGTCAATCAGCAACAATGATGGGGCCCCTTAGGGCCATTGTCTGCCAGGGCTGCGTAAACATTCCAATAAGATACCAAGGCCCCAGAATAATAGGTATCGGAAGGTCCAGGGTGGATATTCATTAATTAAAACTCTGATATTAACTTTCCCTCCACCCAGAGTTGGAGAAGTCATTTGATGTTTTTCTCCCCTTTCAAAATACCTCTATAGCTTAAATAGAAATCCATTGCTGAACAAAGGCTGACGATTTTTTTATTTCTGTTAGGTTAAATAAATATTTAAATTAACCAATCTTGAAGTAAAAACACACAAACTAAAAATAAAGACTTCATTTGTCGACTGTATCAGCTAACAAGTTAGAAGTTAATGAAGAAACTTCCAACAAACAAAAACATATTTACGTTAACCGCATATGCGTGTGTGTGAGTAAACAAATATTTTAGTAAATAAACAATAAACAGTAATCAAAAAATAAAAGTAAACTTCTAATGTATAAACACAGTCAAATGTTTGTTAGTGTTTGTACGAATGAACTTTAGAAAATTTTATTTTTCTGCTTCTGTGCTTGCAACTTCATTTAAGTGGAATGTTACTGATCTCCTCTATCTGCCAGTGAAAGTATCTCCCATTAAATTTTGTTCAGCCGTTCCTGAGATTGGCTTGGACGAACAAAAAGATAGACAGACACATGGACCAAAACTTAAAAAAGTTTGTGTCTTAGTATTGTGTAAATATCAATAGGCATTTACACTATGGATTCTATTGATATGCAAATGCCTTAAGCGACCTAAATTACCTAATCTTAGAAGATTTTTTAATCTCCTTTTCGTTCTTCACAATAATAATAATTGATTCAATTTCTAAAATGACACCCAAAACTTTGGTGCACTAGTTTTCACTAACAGTGGCTCAAAACACGGGTAAAACTGTAAGCAATAAAAACATAGTCTGTCCCGATAAGGTTCAGTCAATAAATCACATTTTGCCAAAAGTTCTTCGCAAAAACTTCTCGATACGGTATCAGGAGCTAATGGTGTAGGTGTGTCTTAATTTTCATATGATATATGAGTTTTTGATAAGGAACTTTTTGGCGGAAACATATTTGTACACACAGATATGTTTCCGCCAAAAACTTCCATGCGAGTTTTCATAGATATGTACTCTACACCTGTTTAAGCAAAACATTGAAAGCTACAGTGAGCGTTTTCTTTTTTTTTTTTTTTTTTGTGGGTGGTCAATATCCCTTCCATACGTACAAAACGTTTTAGGAATATCTAGTTTCATTGTGAGTACAGCCAAGAAGTGGAATATCCCGCTAAAATCTGCTTCCTCATAGCTATAATCTAGGGGTATTCGAGTCCAGGGTTACTTCTATATCAATCTGGTAAGGTGGGGTCAAACGCGAGCTATCATCTATAAAATAATGGGATTAGGTGGGTCAGAAGTGCTACTACTATCATCAAAACGTTGCAGCCGGTATTCGATAACTAGTTCGAAAGGAAGCACTGCTCCCTATCTTTCAGGTCCATTGTCGGGAGGACACAGCATGGCATACGGTTGCAGAGTGTGCGGCTTTGGAGAAGCCGCTCCGTGCCCTCTTTTCGGAAGTGGGTAGCATCGTTATAAACTTAAAATTAGCGAAAATTTTAAATAATACTTACACTGGTGTGTCTGATTTAGATTGACGCATGCCATTCTGCCATCCTTCCATGTACAGCAGAGATAAAATACAACACGGAATAATAGTGGCCACATATGACCCGTCAGCCTTTAAAGCAAGAGTGAATAGGCATTTTCTGGCCTCGCTCGTTCAATCGTAGACCTCATCTTACACTTACCATCAGGTGTGATCGAGGTCAAGAGCGGGCTCATTCGTAATAAAAAAAATACTGCTATTACATTAACAGTAGTCAAACTACACGAAGACATAATTCTTGAATTTGTAATTTGAATTTAACGCAACAAGATCAAGTAGAAGATTGCTGATAGCAGATATCTATTTAAAGTTTATTTTTAGCGATAGTTTGTTTTGAGAATAACTCTATAAAGATGTGGTTGAAAATGAGAAAAAACCTGATTGAGAACAGTATTATGTGTGATTTACTATAACCTACGTGAGCAGGTTAGTTAAGTCCACAGAGCAAAACACTACCACTGGTCGTGGTCGTGTTACTTCATACTGCAAGTCATGAAGTAACACTCTTCCGATTGTACGTAGATAGGATAGGAGATACAATAGAAGCGTGTGCAATGCAATTAAATCTCGAATTTCACCTTTTTCCACGACATAATGGAGCTCAAGTATTGTTTTCATATGTCATCATTACTTACACATTAAAAGTTTAGCAGGTGACTTAAAAACTCCTATCATAAAAGGCTGAGTAGCCTCTCTAAAATTATGAAAAGAGGTTGAGTTTACTCACTCCTCCCCTGATTAGAGATTGGGGTTTGCGACTACAAACTCACTGCTAGTGGTGCTGGGTGATTTACACCCCAGCAAGAAGTGACGATCAGAAACACCGAGTGGTTTTAGTCGGTGAAGTCTCCTTTTTTTAACACGCTTTTATTAGGTCAACCTGTATGTAACTAACTATGTAATGAAATCTAAGGTAACTAATTTAAACATCTTCCAAGGGTCGTAGCGTAATGAAAATTAGCAGCTGTATGTAGTTCTGATGACAATACAATAATATGGTACTGTCGAACTGATCTGATGATGGAGCCGAAATATATGAACTGGAACTTCATGATGGAAAATCGTATCATAGCTGTTTTTGATTTCTTAGAAAGGTGTAAGGTTGTCGGTCCGGGATAATGAGTTAAACAAGTGCCTTCATTGGAATCTCGTTTATTACTGATCATCATAGAGTACATTAGTTAATATAAGTATTGATTCTTAACATTAGAATACATGAGCACACATACATAAGTCTTACACACTACAAAGGTCTTGTAATGAACTTTGATCACGATTAGGTTTCAAGGTCTGAAGATGAAGCCGAAAGATAGGCACTGGCATTCCATGATGGAATATCGTATCATAGTCGAGTTTGCACTTGTGAGAAAGGCCACGTAATGGACTTTGAACACGATCAGGTTTCAAGGTTATATTAAACCTAAAGAAAATCTGTTATCGGTTTTCTTAATCTTTTTGAATTACCGCGTAATCCATAGATTTATTATCTTACACACTACACGCCCACCGGCAAAATAAAATAAAAATAATGGTTACATTTATTTTTATTTTTCGATTATATGTTTATAGCTAATAATAATATTTTTCTTAAATGAAATATTCATGAAAGATAATAAGAATTTTAATAATTGATATACAATTTGATTACACATAAATTAATGATTAAAATAACAATACAATCAAATTAAGTTACATTCATGTGAACTGTTTACAAACATTTAAAAATCATTTTACATATGGTTTGGTTCTATTTTTATGTACTATTACTTCTTTACCTTTATACAATATTTTTAAATTAGGATTACAATCTTCTATTACTTCGTATGGTCCTGTATATAGCGGATCAAATTTGTTTACAGTTTGTTCATTTTTAAGTAGTATCATATCACCAGTACTGTACGTAACAGGGTTGGTATACAAATCATATTTATTTTTTCGGACCTGTTTACAAATAATTAAATTTTGTCTTGCGTCATACTGTGATTTTTGAATTCTATATTTGAGTTGTTGTGGATAATCATCATAGTTATATAGCGGTTCAATATCTGAAGTTAAATTACTTGGTAAATTGCATTGTTTTCCAAATACGAGTTCATATGAAGTGTATTTAGTTTCTGTATGTACAGTCGTATTAAAAGCAAAGCACCAATATGGAAGCCATAAACTCCAATTTTGGGGTTGGTTCTTTGTTTGTATGCGAAGGAATGATAGTAAATTTTTATGTGTATTTTCTAAGCCTCCTATTGTTTGGTGATGGTATGCAGTTGATGTTTTTTGTGTTATTTGTAGTATTTTACATACTTCATTCATAACTTTTGAAACGAACTCCGTACCGCGATCTGATATGATATTTCTTGGAATGCCATAACGCAATACAAAGTTATTAATGAAAGCCATCGCCACTGAAACTGTATCCTTATTTATAAGCGGATAAGCTTCTACATACTTGCTAAGATCACACTGTAGTGTGTAACGATACCTTCTACTTCTCCAATAAAAGAGGGTAAAATAGATGTACCATTAAATTTAATGTAGTATTAATAAACAGTATTTTATAAAAACCTGCCTACCTATCTACCTATCCTAGAAACCGCCTACCTACCTATCTGACACACTCTCAGGAGAGAAGAGGAGGAGGTTTAGAGTATAGTACTAGCGGGACGGCTTGGCAGGCCACTCCAGGATCGCCTTCTCCTCCACGATGTCTTCGTCGTACAGCAGCTCGAGCAAGGCGGTCTGGCAGTAGGCTCCCAACAAGGCGTCTGGGCAGCAGGCTCTCAGCAAGGCGTCAGGGCAGCAGGCTCCCGGCAAGGCGTCAGGGCAGCAGGATCTCAGCAAGGCGTCAGGGCAGCAGGCTCTCAGCAAGGCATCAGGGCAGCAGGCTCCCAGCAAGGCGTCAGGGCAGCAGGCTCCCAACAAGGCGTCAAGGCAGCAGGCTCCCAACAAGGAGTCAGGGCAGCGGGTACTGCACTTCCTCTTCCATCACTCTTCGTCAAAACTCGTCGAGAACTAAACTCTTCAAAAACTGGTCAAAGACTGAACTCCCGGAGATGGCCCCCAGCGCCTTTTATACCCAGCTCAGCGTTCAAAATCCATTCCATTCTCATTCTGTACCAGAATTCAAATTGTAGAGTCCAAAATAGTCCATCTTGCCAGTTATTTGATCAGCCAGTTATATTCGAGCATAATTTATTAAACCTCTTCGATAAAATCTGAGAGTGTGTTTTAGAAATTTATAATTATAATTTAAAATGCCGTTAATCAGTAGACAACCACAATATAATATACAATATTAAGCTAGTCCTATTGATAAAAGTGAATAACAATTATATAATAAAAGTATGAACAACCTTTTTAGTCTATTAGCCATTCAGTGACTACAAAGAAGAAGAAATTACAGTTTGTCAGCCTTGACGTAAAAAATGTCATGACAAGAAAATATTTGTTTTGATGGATGAATTATGGATTATGATTACAAAGAAAACGTAAGTTATTTGGTATTTGTAATAACAAATACTATAAGTGTGAGTATATACTTATAATTATCACTATCCTTACTTAAGGGCCCAACTAAATCTAGGAATACTCTATCAAATGCCGAATGTCCTGTATCTGTCAGGACCATTGGCTGTCTTATGTGCCTAAAATGTTTCTGTCGCTGGCATTTATCGCAGCGATTTACAAACTCCGTGACGTCATATTCTAATTTTGGCCAAAAATAACGTCGTTTTATATTGTTTATCATTCGTCGAATACCAGCGTGGCCGCTACTTGGTAACAAGTGATAGTCATTTAATATGATACGTTTCGTATCGCGCTCATTTATAACTTTTACACCTTTTATAATATATAAACGTGGTCCGGACCAATTAGGTGTAATATTTATGCTTTGAATTAAATCTCTTATTATCTCAATGTTTTTATTACTTTGTACAATGTACACAGTATCAAGTTTCATTTGTTTACAGTAATTAGCCAACTCCCGTACAAAGGCATCTCGTGCGCATTGTAATCGGCAAGATTGGTTTACTCTAAGTATACAATTTGATGCATCATAACTAAATAATATATTTGTCCATTCTTGTTCATTCACAAACCTTAACTCAGGGCAATCCTTTGGTTTTTTAAGCAACTCCATAACTATTGGGTGATCAGACCAGTCGTTTGTAGATTGCTTAGCAACCATAGGGTTGTTCCGCACACCTTGTTCACTTTGTTCACACATACGATTTTTCTGACCTCGGGTTAATACAGACACAACGTGCTGATTAATTTCCTTTAATTCATCGCTTGTTATTCGGATACGTGACAAGGCATCTGCAGCTGCATTGTCAGCACCTCGGACATACTCTATTATGTAATCGTACTCTTCTATTATTAAACGAAACTTAGTCAAACGACTAGATGGACTAGTTTGATTAAATAAGTAAACTAATGGTTTGTGGTCGGTTTTGATTACAAACTTTCTACCGTAAAGATATGGTCGGAAATACTTTACTGACCATACGATAGCGAGTAACTCTTTTTCTATCGTGGGGTACCTTATTTCTGCTTTATTGAGACTACGACTTGCATAAGCAATTGGTCTGTTATCACTATTGCATAATACGGACCCGATTGCATAACCGGACGCGTCTGTTTGTAATACAAAAGTATTGTTTTCATCGAAGTTGGGATATTGTAAGACTGGTGGTGATATTAATGACTCTTTTAGGGATTCGAAGGATTTCTGACACTCAGGTGACCATTCAAAATTAACGTTTTTTCGACACAGTCTGTTAAGCGGTAATGATATTGCAGCAAAATCGGGTATGAACTTTCTATAAAAGTTGACAAACGCTATGAATCTTTTTGTTTCGTCTGCATTTTTGGGCACGGGATAACTTTTTACTATGTTTACTTTCTCTAAATCTGGTTTAATTCCTTCGGATGTGACGACATGTCCTAATAACTGCATTTCTTTTCTTAGGAAATCGCATTTCATTGGATTAAGTTTTAAGTTAACTTTACGCAATCTAGTTAAAATATCTATTAGATTTTTATTATGAATTTGCAAATTACGACCAAAACAGATTAAATTATCCAAATAAACAAATAATTTATCATATGTAAGTCCAGACATGGCAATAGTCATTAGACGAGAAAATGCACTTGGGCTAATCTTTAATCCCATAGGTAACCGGGTCATTTGATACTGACCTGAAGGGGTAGTAAATGCTGTATACTTTCTGCTATCTGGTTTTAATTTTGCCTGATAATAAGCTTGTGATAAATCTAATTGTGAAAAATACATTGAACCGGATAGTGAATCCAAAATATCGGTTATGTTCGGAAGTGGAAATTTATCGTCTAAAATTCTAGTATTTAATTTACGAAAATCTATTACTAATCTCCATTTCTTAGAAGTATCATCTGATTTTTTGGGTACCAACAAAATAGGGCTTGACCACTCACTTTTTGCTGGTTCTATAATATTTTCAGACAGCATTTTCTCTACTTGTGTTTCAATTTCCTTACGCCGTGAAAAGGGCAATCTATACTGTCTAGTATAAACTGGATCAGCGTTTGGTCGTAACTGTATGCCTTGTTCGTAAAGGTTAGTGGTAGATAATTTATCATTTGGCAGATGAAATACATCCGGAAATTTTGCGCATATGTTTTCGATTGATGACCTTTCTTCGTCGTTTAGATGACTTAATTTTAAAAGAGAAAACATAGTGCGTACTCTCTCTCCATCAATTTTACTATCTCGTTCTAAATTACAGATGTCATATTCTGATAATAAATGTATTTCCGGGCTAAAATAATTAACATCTACTTGCGTTTCGCGAGTATTTAATATTTGTATACTAATTTGTCCATTTTTTGGTTTACAAATACTTCCGGCTATAAAAACTCCGTCGCATAATTGATTCGGTAAAATCACACAGTCCTCGTTAAAACTACTATCTAACATAAATATTTTCTCACATCTTGGTGGTATACTTAAAAAACTCGTTTTATTTGGTGAACTATTAATCATGGGTAGAGTCAAATTATTGTCATTCTTCTTTAAAGTTATGGTATTATTTTCATAATTCAAAATAGCTTTAAATTTACTCATAAAATTTCTACCGATTATACCATGTTGTAAACCTGGTAATGTGCGCATAATGTAAAATTTGTGTACAAATTCCTGCCCATTTGCGATCATTGTAACATAAACATAACCTGGTGTTAGAACTCTGCCCCCAATGCCATTTATGTACATGCATTCCGTTTGGATTGGAAGATTCCAACGTGTTATAGTTTCGTATTTCAATACTGAGAGTGATGCTCCAGTATCTATAAGCAATCCATATTTGGTACCTTGTACTAAGAATTCCACCGAGCTGTTATTGTTACAAGCAAATATAAAATGATTATCGAAAAAACTGTAATGGTTCAGAAATGTGTTTTTCTGTATGTTGGGGCGTTTGAATTCGGTCATTTAAATCGATATTATTCATACTATTTTCTATAGCATGCACATCACCACTGCGCGTAAAAATTCTTCTAGTCCTACTGCGTGATGAACCCCGCATGTTACCACGATTGTTGCTGAACTGTTGTTGGATGTTTTGGTTTTGCCTAAAATTATGA
The DNA here is from genome assembly GCA_943138885.2 of Tholera decimalis. Taxonomy (NCBI): domain Eukaryota; kingdom Metazoa; phylum Arthropoda; class Insecta; order Lepidoptera; family Noctuidae; genus Tholera; species Tholera decimalis. The sequence goes on along the minus strand of OW964573.2, from coordinate 17,680,610 downwards.
TAAGATCCTCTACCATTTCCTCTCTGTATAAATCGATTGTTATTCGATCGATTAGGACACCTGTTGTTATTATAAGTATATCCGCGATTTCTAAATGAGCTACCTTGGTATCCGAAATACACAGAAGCGTCTGAACTTTGCCGACTGCATGACAATTCCTCATCCTTAGCTGCTCTTATGGTATCCTTCAAAGTATCATAATTACGCGCCGCTAAAATAGTGCGGATTTCGAGGTTACGCAAGCCGTCAATGAAGCTTTTAATCGCAATTTTATCTCTCCATTTTCTATAATTAAAAGCCTCCATATTGTTTGCTTCGGTTCTAGTTTCGACCGTACGCTCGGCACTAGTTTGGGAATATGTATTGGAGCAAAAAATTTGTATTTGGGTAAAAGTCTTTTCAAATAAATCACAGTATGATTGTATTTCCTGTAAAACACTAGTACTAAATTGTTTCTTATCAATCTGTATCGATATGGTTTTTAAACATTCATCAAATTGACATTTTAACAATGTTGCTTCCTGTAACTTTTGCTTTAGAATAGTTTCTGTCCTTTTAGGGTAACTTAGTTTTTTCAAATTATGTTCAATATTTTTTAATTGGTCATATAACACACCAAGGTCATTTGCCATTACCAAATTAATAAAGATATATCCATAAGGACAATAATTATTCTGTGATTACATAAAAATAAACATTAAAAAAAAAATAGAAAGCTAATTCATAAAGAGAATAGAAACTGGTTTGTTGGTTTCACTTAACGATTGATCATAACTCACGACACTTTTCACTGATTATTATGTTCGATCACTTACTGTGGTTTCTGGCCTCTGATACCAGCCTCCTGGCGAGTCTCCTGGCGCTGCTGGCGGCACTCGTAACAGACACGAGTCTCCGGGATCGGTCGACGGAATGAACGTGATAGGTTTTGTGTGAAAACCTCATTCCTTATCCACGAATGATGACAATTTCGGTACAGTTTATACACTGCATAAAGTCCGGCGATTCCGAGTAAGGTGCAAATAATAAACATCACGATACTAATGTTTGACAAATGGTAGTTCTGCATAGAAGCCGAATTTGAACCTCCCGATGCACTTTGTGATATAAAAACGTCCTCTTTTTCTATATTTGACCGGCACATTTTAGTCATAAAAAAAACTTTTATTGACGTAAGAAAATCACTTATACCATTGTCCATTAATTAAGTCACGCGACCGAACTCGGCACCCGTCTCAGATGGCAGGGTCGCCATGTAAGGTTGTCGGTCCGGGATAATGAGTTAAACAAGTGCCTTCATTGGAATCTCGTTTATTACTGATCATCATAGAGTACATTAGTTAATATAAGTATTGATTCTTAACACTAGAATACATGAGCACACATACATAAGTCTTACACACTACAAAGGTCTTGTAATGAACTTTGATCACGATTAGGTTTCAAGGTCTGAAGATGAAGCCGAAAGATAGGCACTGGCATTCCATGATGGAATATCGTATCATAGTCGAGTTTGCACTTGTGAGAAAGGCCACGTAATGGACTTTGAACACGATCAGGTTTCAAGGTTATATTAAACCTAAAGAAAATCTGTTATCGGTTTTCTTAATCTTTTTGAATTACCGCGTAATCCATAGATTTATTATTAGGTCGATCTGTAACGAACTAAATATGCAATAAAATCTAAGAATCTGAATTAAACGTACTTCTAATTGTTGTATCATCATGAAACTTGGCAAATATATGTAGATTAGACGACAATAGAATATTATGGTACCAGCTGGTCTGACGATGGAATTGGAAGGTGGCTGATGGAACCTTGGACTGCCTACTAGTAAAAATTTCTAATTTCTGCTCATTACATTAGTCCTAAAAGCGTGTTTTGGTTTTTTAAACTATTAATTTATTTATTTTAAAGAGAACTAGCATGTATGTAGATAGAAATCAAGTAAACCAAGTGTGTGTTTAAATTATTGGTGTACAATAAAGAGTATTCTATCTATCTATACCACGTGTAATTTAAAGGGCATGTAAACACAAGTGTACGGCTTCTTTGGATGATAATAAACGATATAACAAGGATTTTCTAATCCTATGTGTACATGTGTGGAGCATATTAGAAATTTCAATACATTGATACCAGAGACTGAATTTCTCAAATTAAGAAGAACGAAGAGAATTGTCGTTTTATTGGCAAGTGGTGTAGAAAGTAATGACCCTCATAGTGCTGTGACACGTTTGTTATTACTGGTATTCAAGAAACATATGAAACCAATAATTTGGGTTCAATTCTGTGAGTCACTTATTTTGAGCTGAAACTTTGCATAGAGACTCCATACCAGATGTTGTCTTCAGTCCTTTTGGGTAGATATGGGGTTACCATTACACGTTGTATATCTATTACAAGCAATCTTATTAACCCCTCCAACTAAGCTAAATATGCTTGTGTCTGGGGTAGGTTCACGGCAGTTCGATCCCGCGACCTCTCGATCACAAGTACAACACCTCTTTTTTTTTTCGTGTTAAAATCATCAAATAAGTCCTCCCACCCCGGGCAGGGCCGGAGGGACTGTCAGACTTGTACTGACTAAAATCCACGGTATTCCTGCAATAGCCCTTTACGTTCCGGGGTCACGGTAATGAGATAAGTCCCGCGACCCCGGCAGGCTTCGGCCCTCTACAAGGGGGGCCTCGTCATCTTGCTGACGCTCTTTGAGGCGCGCGTGGAACACAACGCGCCGTCGACCCGGGCATGGTCCATGGTCGGACAGCGAGTTGCCCTTAAGTACAACACCTTAGGCATTAGACTATAGAAGCTTAAGTCTGATACTCCCTTCGGCTTCACCCAAAGCGGGAGGAGTCATTTCATCACCAAAAAAAGCGGGATCCTTCAGAACTCGGCATGTCAACAAACACCCAGCCCAATTGTGATGAAACCCTAAGATGGTGGCGGTAACTTTTCTCAATACTATCAAGTGATAAAGTACCAAATAGGTAACTAACGTTTCTTTTCTCGTTGATGGAACTACATGTGTACGTCATAATAACTCTAACAGATTAAACATACGTTTGTTTGCTCGAGGCGTAATGATAACAGCTGTAGCGGGTAAATCAAGGTTAAGCAACACTTGCTGATCTCGTACAATAACTCATCATAATAATATCATAAAAATCTTAACATATTCTAGATGTCTCCTTGTTTTTTTTTCTAGATAATAGGCTCGCGTTTGACTACCATCTCACATCTCACATAAATCTTAATAATAAGGCCTTATTATTAAGATTTCTGTGATCTCACCTGATGGTAAGTTATGATGTGGTCGAAGATGAAGCACGCTTACCTAATAGGCGTGTGTAACTCTTTACGGAACCGACTCACTGATCCGAATCATTGAAGTGATTCAAAAGATCGGTTCAGTAACAACGTTTCAAATGCATCATTTGAATCTGAAACATTACTTTGCTCTGGCTCATTTCGCGCGACGCGTCGCTCGTGTGGCGACTGAGCAGTGAGCGAGCGAGAGAGGGAGACTGAGAGACACTGAATTACTTTAACTATTTACTCTCGTATTGTATGTACGAAGACTGACTTTATTTATAATCTCACTTATTACAATAAAAATGTAGACATAAAACATTCAGTATTGATGCCTCAAAACATTTCTATGTCTCAACAGTAAACGCCCGAGACGCAACGTAAAAATCTTACGTTTCTATACATGACGTCGCGTCGCTGGCATTCACTGAGTCATTTGAGCCAAATGAAACATATCAGTGTTCCGGATCATTTCAGTGATCGAGATGCAAATGTTCCAATCTCAAAAATGATACACTTTGCCTACTTCTATTACCTAAAAGCAATCCACCTATTCACCCTCGACTTAAAGATCCCGAGATTATAACTATCCGGATCACTTTTAGCTGTTGGCCTCAGCTATCATTTGCGTATCTATAACAATTAAATTATGGTCATATGTAAAGTATAGATAATAATATTAGTCTATACTTGACATCAAGAAGGCTGGGTCAAAATTTTCTTTTAAGCGTAAAATTAAAAACCGCTACTTAAGGGGCTGTTATTTTTAGTTTAATTATAAAAATAAAATAAAAAATACATAATTATTATGAACTCTCTTAATCGGAAAGATTGTTATAAAGGACCGTATTTATTAGTTTATTATTTTAGTATATTATTATGTATTTTATGATTATTATACATTTATTTGTATTAAATATGTTATTTCATTCCATCTTCTCGTACACCTACCACAATGTGTTTTTTTTTTTTTTACTCAAAGGTTGACTGGTAGAGAATACCTTGCTGCATTAAGTCCGCCCATGTAACACTATTGTACATTAAGTTTAAATAAATAAATATACTAATATCATAGAGCGGTTTGTTTATTTAAACACGATTATCTTCCAAATTATTAGGTATATTTAGTAGAAATTTGGTATAGAAATAGCTTACATAAAACTTGAGGCAGGTTATAGACTACCCATAGGTTACCCGACTGAAAAAAGGAGGGTTATGTGTTTATCATAATAAAGTCTACGGGAGCGACGCCCCGCGCGAATAGTAGCGATAAATAAGTGTATTATTATTAGTTGTCAGAAGCCAGAAAAACCACCAATCCATATTTTAGATAGATAGAATACTCTTTATTGTACACCGATAATTTAAACACACACTTGATTTACAATACTGTAAAATATGGTTACAATGGCGGTCTTATCGCTGATAGCGATATCTTCCAGACAACCTTTGGATGGACTTTAAGAACATAAAACAAAGAAGGGAGGGGAAGTCAGTGTACCTACTTCAAGTATACAACGTGTAACGGAAACCCCATATCTATCCAAAAGGACTGAAGACAACATCTGGTATGGAGACTCTATGCACAGTTTCAGCTCAAAATAAGTGACTCAAAGAATTGACCCCAAATTATTGGTTTCATATGTTTCTTAAATACCAGTAATAACAAACGTGTCACAGCACTATGATGGTCATCACTTTCCACGTCACTTGCCAATAAAACGATAATTATCTTCGTTCTTCTTAATTTGAAAAATTTGGTCTCTGGTATCAATGTATTGAAATTTCTAATATGTTCCACACATGTACACATAGGATTAGAAAACCCTTGCCATATCGTTTATTGTCATCCAAAGAAGCCGTGCACTTGGTATGTATATACCCTTTAAATTACACGTTGTATACGTTCGTACGACGTACTACTTAAAGTTTAGTACTTGTTTTAAAGAGAACTAGTAATGCGGGTAAAATTCACGTTACTATTATAGCAATCTTGTTAAACCTAACTAAACTTAATATGCTTGTGTCTCGAGTCGGTTCACGGCAATAGTGTAATGGATGGGGTTTGATGCTGCGATCACTCGAACACAAGTCCGACATCTTCACCATTTGGCTATTAATGTCTCTGAATCTATAGGTACTAATATTGTAAGCGGAAAAGTTTATTTGTTTGTTTGCTTGAACGCGCTAATCTTCGAAAGTACTATAATTTAGATAGATTTGGATGCAATTTGGTATGGAAGTAGCTTGAAGCTTGAGGAAGGTTATAGGCTACTTTTTACGCGACTTCAAAAAAGGAGAGTTATGTTTTTACCGTGATAGAATCCACGGGAGCGAAGCCCCGCGTGAGTACTAGTTATTAATAAATACTAAATATTGTTTTTAATTTTTTTTTATTGGTCTTAGTCTTTTTTACCTTTTCTTTCTACTTTACCCTTAATTCAGATAAAAAAATCCATATTATGTTAGTAGTAATAAAACTTAGCCTAATGTTAGTATTATATTTAAAATTATAATCAACTAATGAACCATTGAGTGGTTCGTTCAAGGGTACACTAGTCTATTTCGTATTTTCGTATTTCATAAAAGAGGAGAGTCCCACCGATCTGCAAACACATTCATGATTCCATTGGAGGAGGAGCGCAAGCGCGCCATCATGGAAGCACATCGCTTCCGCATGATCGCAGCGAACCCATCGACACACGCTTCAGCAAACATCCCAGACGCGCTATATCGCCATGGCAACCCCAAAAGTACCCTGACTGCGTTATTGTACTGTACACGCAGGTCGCTGTATATAATATTGATATCTTTAGCTGTACATACTGACCAATCTCGACCCTCATAATGTAGATATATTTTTTTTGTAATTCGTATTATTTAACACGTTCGCTGACAGTACGTCGTTAGGCGGGAAATTAAAATAGTGCGTTATGACCATAGATAAAATAAATAAGTAGATGTGGTCAACAGACGAAATTATATCGGAACCGTGTGTCTCCAGTTAGGCGCTGGGCGGGGTAACAACTACACATGCAGTTTAATAAAATCAATAGATACGCACTCGCGCACACACCCGCATTTCATAAATCAGAACGTACTATACAATCAATAATAAACCTTATTCCGTCAAACACAGCGTGTATTTACCATGCACCGTAGAACTTACCCACACAAAAACATCGGTCACTATCGTTGTGCTGTGCAAAAGCAATTTATTTTACATATACGCTAGTGATTGACTAAATCGGAAAGTTATCGATTCTTCCATTTATTATTGTACAATTTTTTTTGGGCACCTGAAAATGAACCAAATAAAAAATGGCAGGTCCAGAAAATATTATAATAACAATAAACATATTATCAAGAACATAACATTACATAATTATTATTAAGTACTACCTACTAAGTATTAAGGGCTACCCTGGCGCTTTCGACTTAAATCTTAATATTTAATTATCATAGTGATAGGTCAAATAGAAGTTGATGTTAACTTACATTACGCTCTTGATCGGAACATACCAGCCGTATAGGTTGTATAGAATCCTGAAAAGTTGAATGACTGATTTTATGAATGCCCTAAAACATGAGAATAGCTTTCAGTAATAAAATAAAATTTAACCCACTTCTGCAAAAATCAGTTGTAATAACCACATTCAAGTAATCGAAGCGGAACACATGAACTACTTATTATTCCTACTTATACAACGTGTAACGAAGCGGCCATACACATACTAAACGCACTGCCTCCCTGGGTGATATCAAACGATATTGGAAGGGTTTCAACTCAAAATAAAATACTCTAAAAATTGATACCAAATATTCGGTTTCGTATGTTTCTTAAATTGAAATCATAACAAACGTGTCACCGCACTACGTAGGTCAATAACTTTCCACGTCACTTACAAATATCACGATAAATCTCTTCCGTAATTCTGTGCGCCTAGTAGTTGTAGCCTGCAAGGCGGTGTTCTTTTGTCGGCGCGAACTGACGAAATAAAAAGACGCCGCCGCCGCGCCGGGCCGCCGGCCGCCGCGCTGCCAAAGCGCGCGCGCGATAAACCATACCTACTACCTACTTTGTTTACCGTGATGTAAAAATTAATGCGTAATTATTGATTTACAGTTTACTCGTTAATATCAAGCCAGAAATTGCACGTAAACACTGAGATAACAAAACTTACGTAAAAAATCGAATCAAAGTTTAGGTAGGTTAACTAGTTTCATCCCTTATTATTACTTATTACCGAGTAAACAGTAAAATCTTAAAGCTTTGCTTAATTTAGTAAACTGACTTACATTTTTAAAGATGGGGTTCGATGTGGTGACCTTGGTATTGTATGCACAAGGCCGCTCGTTTGTTGACAGATACCTGAACATTGCGTAGCATTTCCGGTGTTATTGTCCTGATTTCCTGAAAGCGGCCTCAATCCGCACTTTCATTAGGGCCATCGTATCACACTTGATTTTTTTTTATTGGTTTGCACTTCTATGAAAGCCAATACTGCTCTAGCAAGTCGACACTTTCCGAACTTGAGTGGTCGCCTTTATAATGCGCTCAATAAAGTTTGCAAAATATATTCCTTGCCGAAATATAAATGCAAGAGAGTTGTAAGTGAATATCTTCAGGGTCTTACATACGACGAAACTGAAAGACTTTTCAACAGAAATATATAATGTACTATGTGCTATTTCAAAATAAATATTATAAACTCACCTTCACTTAAAAGTATTTCCTTGCATGCCTTTAACTTAGCCTTAATTTTTTTTTAATGTTATATAATAATTGTTATCAAATTCATTAAATCTAATTCTACTTTATATAATTATTGTTATCAATTTCATTAAATCAAATTATAATTAAAAATATTATTACTATCAATTACAATAAATCAAATAATGTTATATTGAAGTATAAGTATTGTGCAATTTTTATTATGTTAAATTTATATTCTACTAATTTTTAATCAACACGCATCAGAATCTTGTAGTTATTTATATTGCAAATAATTATGTTAATTTTTGTTGTTTTAATCTGTAAGAGGAAGGCGCTGATGTCCGTCACACAGTTTATACTAGCACGGACATCATCGTTTACTCTATCTTTTAAGGGACTAATATTTTTATACTGTTTTTTGAATAAGATAGATGATTTTGTACCCACCTTTCTGATAATAAACTTATTACTTATTACTTACACTGCACTGCACACACACACCCCTGAGACGACCCACTGACCCGACATTTTGCAAACACAACAAAAAAAAACAATTAGGTGTAGCCGTACTGAACTGATATGCGTATCACAAGGATAAACACGAGTGCAATAGCTAAACGCGGAATGTCGACTGACTAGCAAACCAATAATGCTAAATAAATAAAGCTCTGCTATCCTGGTACCTAAATATTATTTCGTTGTAGGGTAGCTGTCCCAGTTGATGTCCATCCACTACTATTAAAAAATATTGTTCCAGAATTCAAGATTATTTTACATAATAACAGTAATTTCAACTAAACTCCTTTAAACTGTTAAGTAAATCTAACACACCAGAGCAAACTAATTACGTAATTCAAATTTGAAAAATCATTAATTTTTTTTGGGTGGGAAAATTATCAATGATTCTGCTCCCGTCCTGGGTGGGGCGGAAGGAAGTGTTAGACTCTTACTGACTAAAAACCACCCTGTTTATTTAGTTGCCCTTGCATTCCGGGGCTGCGGTATCTCGTTAGAAGTCTGAATTAGAAGTTGAATTTACCAGGAATAAATAATTGAAACTACATGGCCAGCAATTGTTTCACATACCCGAAGATCCTAACCCATTAGGTATACACACACTATGATGTACATTGTGTGTGTAATAACGTAATCAGGGTTCTGTGAGCAAAGGATTTTCAATTCGGCATTAACAATTCCTGTTACTCATGCGGTCTTAGTACTTTTTATTAATTTCTTTTCAGTTAGATGCAGTTTTGCGACATTTTTTATTGACTTAATTTTGAATTAAATAAAGACTAAACTAATGTTCAAACCAATAAAACCCATTTACCACTCAAATAGTACCGACAAAACGTGAACTTCCGATAATTATTTAGGTTAGTCCTACAGACAAAAATCATGCGTGCTTGCTATTATTTTGTAATAAAAAAAACTATTAACTTGTTGTTAATAATTTTCGTCATAATTATAAAAATAACTTTATTTTAAAAATTACGAACGGAACCCACTGTAATTTTATTTGCCTACCAGGAGAGGAATAAATTCCGAAGAGGTGTATTGAAATGATGTTTTGGGTTCAGTTGAACTTTAATTGTTACTAAATCCTTTTTCTATTCTAAGTTCTAATGGCAAATAATAATGTTTATTTAAGCAATTTGTGGTAGGATGCACGTAAGGATTCCATTTTTATTATCAATTCAATGGTACGAGCTGACGATTTTTCGAAACAATAAGCAACTCGATTCAATAGTAAGGTGAATCGAATCTCTTGGATCGTATGTGTAAAAATTATTATGATAAGGGCATATTAAATAAGTTCATATTTGCCCAAAGTATTGCGCTGACAATCATAAACAGCGAATAGGTAGGTTTATCTATTTCAAACAAGATTAATTACATAATATCCGCATTGTTTATGTTAGCACTAAGCAAAGATTGAAACATTTTACGGTTTGATAGAAGTTATTATTTCGAATGACATAGCTGTATTTAATAAATTAATCGCTCGGCGTCAGTCGTATTCTGTATTAGTTTAGTTAGTATTGTTATGTTAACCGACTACATCTGTAGCTGTACCATCTGTATGAAAGTCATTGAATTACGCCGGAAAGGTTATCAATTATTATTTATTAAAAGTTTAGACGTGCCTACCTACCTGACTGGCAACTGTAAATATGTCATAAAATAAAGGTGTGTTAAATGTTATTTAAAATTTTGATTACGATTTTTAATGAATTTTTAGAAGATCGATTCAAGAGCACGGGATTCGATCTGTGAATTGAATAAATAGGGGGGTGGAAGATTACTTTGTAAATAATAATTTTCTACAAAGTAATCTTCTAACAAAGGACAACTACGTAAAAAACCAACAAGTGTGTAAATGATACACGTGACAATGCAAGCAGGTTTATTTAGATAAATTTGATACCTAGACTAATTAATTGTATTGTAGCTAGTTCCCAAAAATAATCAAAGTTTAGGAAAAGTCAGTAATAATATTTTGTAAACAAAAAATAAAACATGCGGAACCTTTTATTCAAAAATACCAGGAGTAAGAGGTTTATTTTTATTTACAAATAGTTCACTGACACCGATCAGCTGACTTAGTGCTAGTAATGTGCTTATTTCAATTTGAAAAGTTCGGTTTCTGGTATCAATGTATTAAAAATTCTCATTACTTCCGAACATGTAGAGATAGGATTAAAAAACCCTTCCAATATCGTTTGATATCACCCAGGGAGGCCGTGCGTTTAGTATGTGTATGGCCGCTTCGTTACACGTTGTATATTGAGTAGTTCCAGTGGCCATCGGTGGTCTTCATCATCAGGTCTACTTCAAAATGGTGCTTTTCGAATGCAACTACATAAGTTACTATAAAAAATACTCAAATCACTATAGGTGTGCCTATAATATTTGAAGAGTTTCCTCGATTTCTCCAGTATCCCATCATCAGATCCTGACCTGGTGACAATGGGACCAGTTTCAAAGTATACCCTTTCAAACAAAAAAAGAATTTTCCAAATCGGTTCAGTCGTCTCCGTGTAATCGGTGATCATACATAAAAAATAATAATAATATACGCGTCGAATTGATAACCTCCTCCTTTTCTTGTCGTCGGTTGAAAAACCCCTAAACTATAATAGCAATATTTCAATCGTCAATCGGCATTGCTGTCGATAGCCTACGTTAGTGGATCTGCACAAGCACATCACTAATTCGGCGCAAGAAGTGGCGGCCTCACTACGCGATGAATCCGCGTAATACAGTTTCGTATGTTATTATTACATTGCTTGTCCAGTTACATAGTGACGAACTCAGGTAGTGGTAAAGGAGCAATGTATTTATAGCACAAGTAGTACAGTCGCTCTGATATTTGAAAACAAAAATAACATAGTAAAACCAAGAAATATTTTACGATTTATTGTTTTTCATGATTTTAAAGACAAATATTGTAAAATACTTGTACTTACATATGGTAAGTGATTCCATGATTCACATAGATTTGATTTTGGCTTCAGTTTTTAAAAGATAGCACAGAACAACTCGGCATTCATATACGTTATCACGATCGCCGTCGAAAGCGCACTAGTTCGCGGAGTCGGCCACTTGCCTGTGACATGAGCCCTGTGGCCATGTCGCGCGGACACCGATACGCCCCCTTACCACTTCTCCTATATTTTTTATTTCTGTGGTTATGACAGTACGTCGAGGGACGGGCCACTTATTTTTAAGAGTACGTCGTGGAAAATTCTACTGTCGTAATGTGGTGTCAGAGTAAGTGCTCACTGTCAGCGAACCTGTTAAGTCTTGCCAAGGCGTACAATGTTACATACATAGTGACTGCTTTGTGAATGTGAAATACCTACGCTGTCGCTCCATAATTATAAAGTAATTGTAAATACTCAACTGTTACCAGTTTTGCTTTAAGCCGATCACAACTGGTAGTTGGGAAAAGCTTGGCAGACAATTATAATCTGTTAGTTAGCAATGTACTGCTGGCCATAATAAAAATTGATGAAAGTGCACTTCAATATTTTATCGATAACTTTGAACATGTATGAAGAGATAGTTGAAGTACGTGCTTCAGATGTTCTTGATATAAATAGTACTTACCTATTGTTACGAAACGCTCCATTTGATATGGAGGGTTCTCAGTAATGAGTAGCCTCTTAAACCTTACCTTTTTTTTCCTTTGAATCATTGTTTCATTTTATTTTAAATATACGTCTATGTGAAAAACAAAATTCGTATACGATTATTCAACCGATTAAATTGAGACTGTACATTATTTTGCTAACTGGTTATCGTAAATTTAAGCTTGATTAAGCCGGTGCTTAAAGCTATTTTAAATCAATTCCGAAAAGGCTCGTAGAGATTTTTCTAGAACAAAGGGCTGACTTTTACTTTGGCCAGAGGTTAAGCATTGCCATGCATCGTGACAATGTCGCCAGTCTCTGGGAGACAAAACAGCTGGCAGCGTTGAGGATAAGTTTTCCGATGCTTTAGTTTAGTTAAAATCGTTACATAAATAAATGCATTTGTCAATTAGGTTTAAAGAAAATTCTTTCTCATAAAAACCACAAGTTCAATTAAAATTAGATACAAAAGATAAATAATTTAACAATGATAGCATTCAACTCTCCGTAGAGATCCATTTTTGGGAATAAATATACAAAATAACTATTAACGTTTTTCTTTAAGTTACGCCGTATCGGTTTATAGACATTTTGATCTTTTACCCATCATTTTATAAAAAAGAACGTCATTTCAAGGTTAAACAACGCTTCCTTGATGCTAGGCCGTGGATGACCATCTTAAGATGTCAATTTTCCTCTGAACCTTTGAAACCACGCTTAGCTAGGGTTGCCAGATCAAAAAATCGAAAATCCGAAGTAAATTCCGGACATTTGATGAAAAATCCTCACTTTCTTTAATTTGTTTTTTTTTTTATTAGAAATAGGTTCGCCTTTGACCACCATCTCACCTAATGGTAAGTGATGATGTGGTCGAAGATGGAGCACGCTTACCTAAAAGTAACCTATTCACTCTTGACTTAAAGACTGCTAGGTTATAGCTATCGGGAAAAACAGACTCCAGCAGTTGAAATAAAAACATTATATTTTTTTTTATATTTCACTCTTTCATTCAATTGTAGAAATTAAGGACGGTTTAGGATTCCCTCCGCATTCCGGACAAATACCTATATTACCGGACATGTCCGGAAAACTCCGGTCGTATGGCAACCGTTTTGTTTCGGCTTGGCCGTTTTCCCCTACTGTCATTTATACAAATTTGGCAGTCATCGCAGGTAGTCAGAAGCCAGAAAATCTGACATCAGTCTGCTATGGAGTATCGTGTTTTCCCGCTACTAGATTGTGGAGGTCAGATAAATCGGTTGGACCATGTAAAAAACTTTTTTGCAAAAAATAAAACCGACTTCCATATCAAAATACAAAGCCAAAAATAATTTTAATTTCGGTAGTCGGTGTTATTGATTTTATAATTATTTTTTTTTTCACACCGCCTGCCGAAATTAAAATTATTTTTGGCTTTGTAGTGTTTTGATATGGAAGTCGGTTTTATTTTTTGCAAAAAAAGTTTTTATTTTCGCGCTTTTTAGTGGGTCATTGAATTTTTCAAATCGGTTCGTAAATGACGGAGTTATTCGCGAACAAAAAACGCAATGCAGAGTAAACGAAAAGATCATCAACGTAAATATTTTTTTAGACTTTTGATGATTTTTCAGAAACGGCTTGTCCGATTTCGATAAATTTTCATAGGACCATTTGAAAAGTATACCCTTTTCAATACAAAAAGAATTTTTCAATTCGGTTGTCAAGCGACGGAGCTATGCCCGAACAAACATAAAAAAAAAACAAAAAACATCCGAATTGAGAACCTCCTCCTTTTTTAGAAGTCGGTTAAAAATACTAGTACTCAGATGCATCCGATCAGATTGAAAACCAACCCAAACATAGGACAAGGCTAAGTAGATAATGAAGGCCAGTCAGTCAAAAAATATAATCTAGTTACACATTCCAATCTAAAAACGTAAAACAAAATCCACGAACACTCATTTTAAACACGTATACACTCAGACGTCAGTACACAATAACTAACCATAATTACCTAATTACATATTGTTTGTTAATAAAATTTACTTAATACTTATGTTTATGTAACTACTGATAAATATACGATAACACTAGTTTTTGTTAACATTGAAATAAAATTTTGCATACCGTTTCAAGGACTTTTCTTGATAAAGACAACTACTCATTCAAAATAAGAGATTGTGGCGCAGTAGTTAAGTGATTGGCTGCTGTGCAGGTTCGATTTCTGAACAGAAAAAAAATTTCGTATGGCCTACAGATGGTGGTTCCGGGTATGGGAGTTTTAAATAGGACCTTATTTTCCTGTATGTGAAGGATCTCACGATAGGTACATAATAAATTTTAAGTGTGGGGCAACATTATACAGCTTCTTCTAAAAGTTCGCTTTTCGGTTTCTTCACCACACCTTCTTAACAATTGAATTGGCAGGTTTACTTCAAAATGGAATGGGAAAGCGGGCGGGTAGTGCCAGTTCAACACGTCCATGCTTGCATAGATTCGACTTGTACAAAGTTATTAGATCGCGGTCGGGAGTCTGTATAACCAGGCGTCCGTTACTCGCTCAAGGCCTCGCGTTATATGCCTACCGCTTCGGGTATCGCCGTCGGTACATCCGACAGTGGGCTGCCACACGCCTGCCTGAGCTTTTTTAAATAATTTTGACAACATCATAATGGATCGACCTAAAAACAATTGATTTTCCTCCGCTTTGCTCCTGTTTCCCTTTTGATTATTAATTTGTGCGGAATTTTATTAAAATTGAAATTATTTACGTAGTTTCGGATATTATCGACACTAAAATTTAATAATCGGGAATTCAGGGAAGGAAAAAATGCATCTATAATTTTATTAAACTGAAACATATTTGATCAACAATATAAAAATATATATATAATAATAAAAAATAATTGTTTTTCTATATTCGTTTTATTACCAATATCATCATATAAAACCCTAGGACATTCGCTCGATGACGTGGGTCGCGCGGCGGGCAAAACAATCTCAACTCTCTGTGTGCGTACTTATGGTACATTTCTTTTCGCTGCAAACAGCTGGTATTATTATTAAGATTTTGTAGGCTATTATAGCGTAGGTATTTTCGCTTTTGTATGAGAGTGATGTATCTGTTACGAGTAGTGTTGCCAGGTGTCCCGATTTTCGCGGGACGTCCCGATTATTAGGGGTCTGGGGACGCGTCCCGATTTGCCGCTGATCGGGACGCCAAATGTCCCGATAAATAAAAAAATAACAATAGGTACTATTGTTAGAAAAATAAATCAAATTACGCATCACATTATCATGTTGGTTGTAACAATGCGCTCAAAATAACACGCATCAGATCACTAGTGCTATATTTTGTTACTTTACTCGCTCCAGAGGCCTTAGCCAAGTAACAAAATTTTCTATTCTACAGCATCAGAGACACAATCGTGTGCATTTACACTTTGGCTTTGCTCAGTTAATCGATTTTTGTTTTCTCTATGATAGACACGCCTGTGGGCGCATACAATTTGGTTTTACTCAATCATTGATCTTCGTTCGTCCATTCATTAGGTATTATTATGATCTGACGATCATAATAATTATTACTGGAGTTCATCGTACGGGTTTTGCAATTTTAATATTCTATAAAATATTTTAATAATTATTTCAGATAAAATATAAATTGTTTGCAGATAAGCATTAAATTTTAAGGTTTTACAGGATGCAGTATCATGTCTTGAATACGAAAAATTGCTGTGTGCATCAGCAATTGCTTACTTAATATAACCATTACTGCAATTGAGCTGAAGTCTGAGGATCGAAGATGAGTTTGTGGTATTCACATGAAGCAACTTATTTAAACAATAGTCTGATGATAAAGTTACGAAAATAAAAAACGACTGTTGTGCATGGTACATAAATGTCTCATTACAACAAAGACCAAATATGAACTCAATGGTAGCAAATTAGGATTATTAAAAAAAAATTAATGAGTTCTTCAACATGGATCAATTTTATGAAGAAGTGTGTACAGTCAAAGACTTGGTGAAAGTAGCAGTGCAGAACAAAGATCTGACAATGATTTGCCATTTTTAAGGAGAATCAAGACTTCGCAAATCTTCTGAAGTTATAATCTTTTTAACCGACTTCAAAAAAGGAAGAGGTTCTCAGTTCGTCCTGAACTTTTTTATGTATGTTACCTCATAACTCGAAGACGGCTGGACCGATTTGGAAAATTCTTTTTTCGTTTTAAAGGGTATACTTTCTAGTTGGTCCCATTGTTATGAAATCAGGATCTGATGATGAGATCCTCCAGTAATCGAAAGAACTCTTCAAATATTATAGGCACACCTATAGCGTTTTGGGTATTTCTAATAGTACCTTGTGCGCACCATTTGGGGAAGTGGAACTGATGATGAAGATGACAGATGGCCACCGAAACTACTCAATAATAATTATTTCGTGGATGGCGATTCGATTACTTGAATATGGATGTTAAGCACTTAATGCTCGTCACAATGCATATGGTGATGTAGAGCTGATGGTGATGTACCAGGAGAACTCCTCAGAAATTAACGGCTCTGCATCGGGAAAAGCAATATTTTGTACAAGGTGATAAGTTTTTAAGCTAACATGGTCACTAACAGTATCATTAGAGCTTAAAACGGGATATTTAACTCTCAAGTCATCTCGACAGAACGCCACTATATACTAAGACTGGTAAGGGAAGCGATTGAGATTACCAAATACGACAATTTCAATCGGGAGGATGGGTGTCAACTGTCGAGGGCCGGGAATCCAGTGGTTAAAAAGTGTAAAAACCGAAAAAGTTCCGTAGAAAGTTCGCGAGTCGACACGGTGAGTTTTGTGTGTCGGGTACAAAATCGAGTGTTTAGTGATACATGTGACAGTGATAGCGGTGTAGCTAACAGAAAACGAACGAGAAAGAGGTTAGACCGATTTGTAGACGCTCATAAACTTCCACCCGCAATTACTTCAGTTCATCTTTGATCATGGCGCTTGCAACAGTGCCGAAATATCGGAAACTCAAAACAATAAATACACATGGTAAATATCCCGTTTTAAGTTCTAATGATAAGGTGATAAGTACTTTATTTTGGCTTTTGTAACTGGATAAGTTACAAACCGACCCACCAAAAATTGTGAAAAAATCTTTTTAGCAAAAAATTAAACCGACTTCCACATCAAAACACTACAAAGCCAAGAATAACTTTAATTTCAGAAGGTAGTGTCAAAAAAAAGAAAATACAAAACCAATAACACCAATTATCGAAATTGAAAGTTATTTTTGACTTTGTAGTGTTAAAAACTAAAAAAGATATTGGAATGCTAATCATATATTTAGGTAATTAACACATTGTTACTGTGAGATTATAGATATAGGATTGTATTGCAACATATTGTGTAGAAGTAATTGGAATGGTTAATGTTAATGTATAAAGAGCGCCTCTCGCCATCAAACATAAAACTTTGGCGAGTTTAGATTTAAGTGATACCTCTGTATGTAAATAAATTAACTAAATAATAAAAAAAAAAATAAAAATATGGAAGGCGGTTTAATTTTTTGCTAAAAAGTTTATATGACGTCAATTCCGCGGGTGTCGAACGCGGCAACGGAAAGAATATTTTCACAAACCAACTCTTAATTTTATTTGTGAGGCGAAACCATTTGACACCGAAACATGTCAAAGCCGAGATTCAAATATAAACTAACTTCAGCATGGCTTGCGGTGAATTTCACAACTATGTAATAAAAAACAAGGGTCTTCTTAAGGCAGCAAAAATAATGAAAAATATAAATTAAATAAAAAATAATTATCTGTAAACTACTTTCATACTTAACTTCGTTGATTTTCACTAATATATCCGATGATTTTATTTGTATACACCTATAGGTAATTTTATGGAAATGGGTAATGCTTTTTATTTAGGCCTCCTCAAATGGAGTGGTATCCTGAAGACCGGATCCTGGAGTTGCGGCGCAGATACCGACTTAAGTGACGGTAATTCCAAGAGTGCAACTGTTACCCAAGGTGATACCTGCCTGGACACCGCTCCATTTAGTTCTGTTTTCCATAAAATTGGTTGGACACGCTTCCACGTGTTTAGAGTAGTCTATCAAGCAAGTCTGACTATAACATTTTTTAGAATAAAGATTCATCGTTTTATATGCGACGAAAACGAATAAATTAATATGACTTTTAAAAAAACCTTTTTTTTGTTTGTCCCGATCTACAAACCTAAATCCCGATTTTCTTTAACTTCTGTCCCGATTTAAAACACATCGGACCTGGCAACACTAGTTACGAGGTCCGTATACGTAATCGAGTATTCACTGTATAACGTTCCCACCGCTGGGACACAGGCGTATCGTGTAAATCCAATAAACTCTGTATCTTAAGATACAGTGTTTTAAGTTGACAACGCTCATTCGACTTTTTGTAGCCCGATTTATCTTGCCACTTTCACACATTTTTTTACTTTGTATGAAAAGCTCTGCGATATGACTATGCCAAACATATTGTATTGACTTAAAAATATAGTAGTAACTAGTATTTGCGTGTTGCGCGAGGTGCAAGCACCTCGCGTACTAGTGAAAAAAAAAAAAAAAAAGGGGGGAGGTTGCACAAGTATTTCGACTAAAACATTGCCCCTCTAAATGAAACTGAAAAAAAAAATGTTCCAAGTCTCTTAATTTCCGAGATCGGCCTAAAGGGGGTGAAAAGGGGGGCGGGGGGGGGGGGGGACTTTGAAACGTGGTTTTTACTTTACCGAGCCTCCTCTATACGAATGCGTATTAAAAAAAAATACGGGTCTCGTAGTTTCCGAGATACGATAGGGAGGGGGGAGAAGGGGGGTGAAAAGGGGAGGTTTGGCACTTTTCCCGTAGGTTTGAGAGTTACTTGTTTACGAATCTGTCAAAATATACCCACCTCCCCATCCACCATCTGGGAGAACAATTATGTCAATGAGTCAGTCAGTCAGTCAGTGAGTGAGTGGTAATTTAGCTTTATATAATACAACTAGTATTTGCGTGTTGCGCGAGGTGCAAGCACCTCACGTGCTTGTGAAAAAAAAAAATGGAGGGGGTGATGGGGGGGTTTAGTATTTGCGTGTTGCGCGAGGTGCAAGAACCTCGCGTGCTTGCGAAAAAAAATAATGAGGGGGGGGTGATGGGGGGGGGGTCGCACAAGTATTTCGACTAAAACATTGCCCCTCTAAATGAATCTGAAAAAAAAAAATGTTCCAAGTCTCTTAATTTCCGAGATCCGCCTAAAGGGGGTGAGCAGGGGGGTGGGGGGTACTTTGAAAAATGGTTTTTACTTTACCGAGCCTCCTCTACACGAATCCGTAAAAAGAAAAAAATACGGGTCTCGTAGTTTCCGAGATACGATAAGGAGGGGGGAGAAGGGGGGTGAAAAGGGGAGGTTTGGCACTTTTCCCGTAGGTTTGAGAGTTACTTGTTTACGAATCTGTCAAAATATACCCACCTCCCCATCCACCATCTGGGAGAACAATTATGTCAATGAGTCAGTCAGTGAGTGAGTGGTAATTTAGCTTTATATAGTATAACTAGTATTTGCGTGTTGCGCGAGGTGCAAGTACCTCGCGTGCTTGTGAAAAAAAAAAAAAAAAAAGTGGGGTATGGGGGGGGGGGGGCGTTGCAGAAGTATTTCGACTAAAGCATTGCCCCTCTAAATGAATCTGAAAAAAAAAAATTTTCCAAGTCTCTTAATTTCCGAGATCCGCCTAAAGGGGGTGAGAAGGGGGGCGGGGGGGGGGACTTTGAAAAATGGTTTTTACTTTACCGAGCCTCCTCTACACGAATCTGTAAAAACAAAAATATGGGTCTCGTAGTTTCCGAGATACGATAGGGGGGGGGAGAAGGGGGGTGAAAAGGGGAGGTTTGGCACTTTTCCCGTAGGTTTGAGAGTTACTTGTTTACGAATCTGTCAAAATATACCCACCTCCCCATCCACCATCTGGGAGAACAATTATGTCAATGAGTCAGTGAGTGGTAATTTAGCTTTATATAGTATAATAACTAGTATTCGCGTGCTTGTGAAAAAAAAATGGGGGGGGGTGATGGGGGGGGGTTTAGTATTTGCGTGTTGCGCGAGGTGCAAGCACCTCGCGTGCTTGTGAAAAAAAAAAGTATTTGCGTGTTGCGCGAGGTGCAAGCACCTCGCGTGCTTGTGAAAAAAACTAAAGCATTGCCCCTCTAAATCAAGTATATGCGTGTTGCGCGAGGTGCAAGCACCTCGTCTCGTAGTTTCCGAGATACGATAGGGAGGGGGGAGAAGGGGGGTGAAAAGGGGAGGTTTGGCACTTTTCCCGTAGGTTTGAGAGTTACTTGTTTACGAATCTGTCAAAATATACCCACCTCCCCATCCACCATCTGGGAGAACAATTCTGTCAATGAGTGAGTCAGTCAGTCAGTGAGTGGTAATCTAGCTTTATATAGTATAATATAACAAAATACGGCAACTTAAGATACCATGTACTGCCAAAATAATTTTCATGCGTGTGTTTCATATAAACAAAGTAGCACGCTCGCGCGTTGCGGCCGCGCCAATCAGAAGCGAGAACCAGCGGCGATCTAAATGGTTATTGGATGATTTGACAGAACAACGCAACGCAACGCAAATATAATCAACAACGCAGGCCCAGTGTTGGTTTTTTAGGGTTCCGTAGCCAAATGGCAAAAAACGGAACCCTTAAGTTTCGACATGTCTGTCCGTCTGTCCGTAGGTCACAGCCATTTTATTCCGAAATTGTTAGAACTGTACATGTGACACTTGATAGGTAGATGTATTCTGTAAACCACTTTCCGATTTTATAAAAAAATAAAAAATATTTAAAATAAAGGCTCCCCATACATGGAACTGAAACTGAAAATATATTTTTTCATGAAACCTATGCGTATGTGGTATTTATAGACAGGTCTTCAAAAATGACATTGAGGTTTCTAAAACCATTTTTTCATAAAATTAATCGTTTAAAAGATATACGCTTCGAAAGTGGTAAAATGTCCCCCCCTCTAACTTCTATAATTATGGAGTGAAAAAACTAAAAAAATATATGCTATAGATCTTAATGTAATCTATCAACCAAAATTGGTTTGAACGAGATCGGGTCTGCAGTTTTTGAGATACAGCATATTTTCTAAAACCGCAAATATAACTTTGTAATTCATACAAACATTATGAAAAACAAAGTTATTTGGCGTAGTTGCAAAAATTGCAAATAAATTACATAGTTTTAAGAAATTTTTAAGTTTGTTGTTTTTTTCAAATAAATATATTAAATTATATTTATTATAGTTATTACGGAACCCTTCATGGGCGAGTCTGACTCGCACTTGGCCAATATTTTTCCTTTGCCGTTTTGTGGGCAATGGTGATGATGAAAGTTACACAAAGTAATATTCCTGGCTGCGTTTGAATCCATGACCTAGAACTGTTTACGGCCACCAATTATTTTTTTCTTTAAAAAGAGAACTAACAATGTAGGTAGAATTCACATTACTAGCAATCTTGTTAACCCCTCCAACGAAGCTAAATATTATGCATGTGTTTGGAGTGGGTATGGGGCAACAGTGTTATGAGTAAAATTTGAAACCGCGACCCCTCGATCACAAACAAGGCACACTTTAGCCGTTAAGCTATTGGCGCTTTTGCTTGACCAATGTCCTATCTGCTTAATATACAATATAAAAAATGTTATTCAGTAACTGTCTTAACTTAAGCCCTCAGGTTGTTCTACATAAAAAAATTAATTAGTCTATAAAGAGAACACCCAGCGCTTACTACAGGACTGTTGTAAACGTAGGCTAGCAACAGAATTTAGTTTCTGTTTCCATAAAACTATTAAAACGAGTATAAATCAAACTCTCCAATAAATTACTGGCAGGTTCAGCAGTCAAACACGAACCCTACGTGATTACTTGGTAGGTACGTGAGAACTTTTATAAACTGTAACTGCAAAAAAATTAATGAAATTTATCTGGAAGTAAAAAGACCTCCAAATTCATAAAAAAAATGTCCTACATTTAAGATAAGTGGGCCATTTTATTATTTCTCGGGCAAAATCCTTAAAAATAAAAATATAGATTTGTTGTTAGTTACATTAGGTTTTTCTAATTTATAAATTCTATTTTTTTGTTATTTATCTCTGGTCAGCCTTAACACATAACGAATAAATAAATTATGGTCTTATTTTATTTTAGTTGAGTTCATACAGTATGTCAAGTAACAGAGGGCGTTCCCGTTAACCCGCAATAGTATAGTATAGTATAGTATAGCATAACTAACAATACTTGAAGGACGGTAACGTCGCAATTTATTTATGAATGCGGACGCGTGTACAGAGTGTTTCTTTTACGTAACAGTTTAACATTTTTAGTGAACATTTTAACATTTAATAAAAAATAAAAACATTTTGTTTTCGAATGGTAATATTTTTTTAGCATGTATGGATGCTATACTATGTCAGGTTAACGGGACCGCCCTCTGTTAGTTAACATACTATATACTAATAAAATTTGTATTTCTTTAGTATCAAACTTTTTCTAATTTGGAGTTCCGAGTTTTGACCGATCTAATCTGTCGCAGAAAGTTTAAGATAAAACTAAAGAAATAGATACAAATGATAATCAGCATGTAACCTTTTCACTGCTAGGACACAGACCTTCCCTCAATGACAGGGCATGGTGGGCGTGATCCACCTCACGGGTGTAGGTTGGTAGACGTCGCATGTCTTCGGATTTTGAGACCTAGAACTTGGTTCCTCGCGAGATTTTTCTGCACATTTCTGAAAGTAGTGTTGCTAATGAAAACTACCAAAATAATGTGCCTGGCTGGATTTGACCCCCATAATGCAGTTCGTAAGCTATGTCTCTGTCAATGTCGGCTTTTATGTCGTGGGAGTTTTGGAAATACCAAGTCCCATAAAGACTTTTGGCTCGAAATGGACTAACTCATACGCGGAAGAAAAAACCGGAATAGAGGGGTATTGGCAAACAGGTGAAGAGAGATGTTTAAGCTCTCTACATCTATTTATAAATGGAATATTTTTATTGTTCCAATAGGCAATAGTAGCTACATGGCTAAAAACTAATCTTCTTACATTAAACACGAACAAAACCAATTATATCTGCTTTTCAATACATAAAAATATCCAACCAGAGCAGGATTTTAATATTAAAATACATGAGTGTAGGGGACCGGTTAATCACAACTGTAACTGTCCTATAATTAGTAAAGTTAACCAAGTCAAGTATTTAGGTATAATTTTAGAAGAGATCTTGGTATCCTCAAATTGAACAAATTACGACGAGAATACGTAAATTTATTTGGATTTTTAAGTCATTACGACACATAGTTCCAAGGACAGGCCCTTCTAACCATCTGTTAAATAAAGTGTATATAACACTAGTCCAATCTATTATAATATACTGTATCTCTATTTGGGGAGGGGCACGTAAAACACGTTTCCTAGATGTAGAAAGAGCGCAACGGACATTAATAAAAGTAATGTACTTCAAAAAAAGGATCTTTCCTACTAATGAGCTATATCAAATAAGTAAATTATTATCAGTCCGAAAGCTATATATTATACATATAGTATTAAAAAAGCATAAAACCCTTCCTTTAGACCCAAATATATTAGCTAAAAGAAGGAAACACAACGTAGCTTGCACGCCTTATGTAAAAACAAAATTTGCAAATATTCAGTATGAAAAACGCTCATCTTACTTATATAATAAAATAAATAAAGAATTAGATATATATACCAAACCCTTTAGAGAATGTAAATCTTTGCTGTTAAACTGGTTACGCAAGTTATGCTACGAGGAAGTAGAGGATTTTCTATTAAATGTAAGGTAATCTTTCTCTAACCACCCTATCTTTAAACTGTTTCCATATAAAACATTCCACACACGAACACTCATATGTACATTAACACACACCAACACACATAAACACACACACACATGCACACACACCCAAACACATAAATACTTACACATACAAACAGACTAATAAAATAAAATAAAAATCTAGACAATAGTTATTAGTTCTGTGGCGCGTATAGGGTGTACAAGTAAAACTCCAGATGAATATAGAACTGTATCGAACGGTGTACTGAATAGCAGTGTTTATTAAATAAATTAGGTTCGCTTTATAGCCTAACGTTTTGGCGCCAAATATCCCTAAAAAACATCTAGCCAATAAGACTACAGGATTTCATTCTTCGGTTCCACATTCCGTCCGTAGGGGTCGCGTCGATCGCAGCGCCGCGCCCCGCCTCGGGCTGATGGTGGTCGGCGAGCGGCGGCGCTAGTTTAGTATGCGCGCGCACCCGCAGCGTGCAGATGTATGTGTGATGTATGTGTGCGGAAGCTACAGTACTCCCCCCTCAAGAGAAGCGTACGTTTTTCTTAACCAGTCTTCCGCTTCTCGTAATATAGGGTTGATTTGCAGGTACAGTGGTAGTGGTTGAACCATGGTGAGCTGCAGATGTATGGGAGTGTGCCGGCGACGTCTGGATATTTTCATGGCTTGTCTCTGTTTCGCTCACAATGTAGGCAGGTTTAAGTCGATCCAGTGACACAACTGTAGTACGTAAAGGTAACTGGATTTTATAGTACTTTCCATTGCGCTTTAGTACTTCATAAGGACCATCGTACGGCGGTGTGAGGGGCGCTCTGGTGGTATCGTTTCGAACGAAAACATGTGTGCACGTTGATAAGTCCTTGTAAACAAATGGCTTGTCAGCTGATTGTGAGCGGTGCGGGGCCGGCGTGAGTGATGTCATCGTGCGAGTGAGACGGCGTACTAGCTCGGCGTCGTCGATTTTTGCATCTTGTGGTTCAAAGAAATCAGATGGCACGCGAAGTGTGGTACCATACGTCATGTGAGCTGGGCTTAGGTTGTTGTCTTGTCGCAGGACAGTGCGTAAACCTAATAATATTGTGCTTAGCTCCTCTGTCCATGTCGTTGTTGCCCCGCGAGCCATTAGCGCTGCCTTCATCGTTCTGTGCCATCGCTCAACTTGGCCGTTTGACTGTGGGTGGTACGCCGTAGTACGTATTCTGTTTATTCCCATCCTCTTCATGAGTGCGTTGAACAGTGTAGATTCGAACTGGCGTCCTTGATCTGTTGTAATGCGTAGCGGGCAGCCGAATCTCACTATCCACGTTTCATATAGCACCTGCGCGATGACGTCCGCTGTGATGTCACGAACCGGTATTGCCTCGGGCCATCTGGTACATCGGTCAATAATAGTGACGCAGTAGCGATATTCATTAGACAAACGCAGTGGCCCAACGATGTCCATGTGAATATGTTCGAAGCGTTGTGACGGCGGGAACTGTACTAACGGCGTGTTTACGTGTCGATGTACTTTCGCTCGCTGGCAACTTATGCATGCTCGTGTCCACTGTGCTACTTCCTTATTCATAGATGGCCAGAAGAATTTTCTTGACACCAGTTCTCTTGTACTGCGTACGCCTGGGTGACATAACTCATGTAGCGCTTTGTAAGCTGCGTAACGTTGTCTCACGGGTACATATGGTCGCAGTACCGAAGTTGAACACTCACACGTGATTGGCCGGTTAATTCCGGGTATAGTTATTTCTTTGAACACTAAGTTTTCTTGTTTTCTAAGTTTCTTGAGTTCTTGGTCTTGCTGTTGATCCATGCTTAGCTGATTATAATCGATAGTTGATGGACAAATAATCTCTTCGAGTCTTGATAAAGCGTCGGCGACTGTATTTTCTTCCCCTTTTATGTACTTTATGCTAGTACAAAACTGACTTATAAAATGCAGTTGTCTTTCGCGTCTCGGTGTGTCGGAGGTACTTGCGGTTCTTGTGAGGGCATAAGTAAGTGGTTTGTGGTCTGTATAGATGATGACGTCACAGCCCTCTATTAATCGGCGAAAGTGTTTAACAGCGGTATACATCGCTAATAGTTCGCGATCGTATACACTGTACCGGCGTTGTGTTTCACTCATAGCCTTCGAATAAAATGCTAGTGGTTTCCAAACATT
Source organism: Tholera decimalis (assembly GCA_943138885.2). NCBI lineage: Eukaryota > Metazoa > Arthropoda > Insecta > Lepidoptera > Noctuidae > Tholera > Tholera decimalis. The sequence goes on along the minus strand of OW964573.2, from coordinate 17,654,404 downwards.
GTCCACGTTTTGCTGAAGAACAGCACCAAGGCTGTGATCTGAAGCATCTGTCATGATGGCAAGAGTACTTCCTTGAACTGGATGTGTGAGTATGGTGGCCTCTGCGATGCTTTGGCGGCATTTCTCAAAGGCTTGCTCTGCGTCCGTTGTCCACTGGATAAGCGTGTTGTCGTTGCGTTTTCTATTATGTAGGTATTTGTTAAGTTCGCACTGGAGTTCTGCTTGTCGTGGGAGACAATCTCGGTAGAAGTTGATCATCCCCAGGAAACGTCGAAGTTGGAGAATAGTTTCTGGTTTCGGGTAGGTAGATATAACTTTAACTCGTTCCACTGTTGGTTTTATACCCGTCGCCGATACTTCATAGCCGAGAAAATCTATTGTTTCTTTACCAAACTCGCACTTTTCTATGTTTAGTGTCAGACCGTAGTTGTCTAACCGCTGTAGAACTTGATGAAGAAGTTGTTTGTGTTTTGTTTCATCTTCTTCACACAGGAGAATATCGTCGATAAAAGAGAAACAACCATCTATGCCTCTCAGCACTTCGTGCATGAATCTTTGAAATGTCTGACTTCCGTTTCTTAGACCAAAGGTCATGCAGTTGAATTCATACATTCCAAACGGTGTTGTGATCGCCGTTTTTTGCGCGTCGTCCTTTGCAATTGGAATCCAGTAGTACGCCATTTTTAAATCAAGTTTGGAGAATACTTTCTTGTTATGTAGTTGGTACGTGAAATCTTGAATGCGAGGTACGGGATAGCGGTCGGGTTGAGTGACCGCATTCAGACGTCTGTAGTCACCACACACGCGTAATTTACCGTCTTTTTTCTTCACAACATGTAGGGGGCTGGCCCATGGGCTTTTTGATGGTTTACAGATTCCCATTTCTAACATGCCGTCAAACTCTTCTTTGGCTGCCTTGTACTTGTCCGGGGGCAGCGGGCGGGGGCGAGCGTAGAGTGGGGGGCCGGTCGTTTCAATGTGGTGGACAACGTCATGTTTCGGTGGCTCTTTCAACGACATTGGCCGTAGGACATTAGGATATTGCTTCAAAATATCGTAGTATCGTTGGTCGTTGCTTATAATGTGAACTGATACTGTGTTCGTAGAAACTTCTAATGCGTCGATAGATAGTTCGGTTATCTTGTCAATTAACTTTTTCTTGTCCAGGTCTACCAGCAGTTTCAAGTGACGAAGAAAATCAGCTCCCAGTATGGAGGTTTCGACGTCTGCAACGATGAATGACCAAACAAATTCTCTTCGTAATCCAAAGTTTAGTCTGATAGTTTTCTGGCCGTAGGTCTTGATTGGCGTATTGTTCGCGGCGTATAAACTGTAGGCACTTGGAGTTTTGTTATTTCTATGATTGGCGGCCAATACGGAGATATCTGCGCCTGTGTCCACGAGGAAACGTTCGTGAGTGTTACGGTCGTGTACACAAAGGCGATTACTGGTGTGCGGGACACCGACGTCCGCCACGGTCGGTGTCGACTTTAGTTTTCCGACGGCTTGTTTCTTCGACAGCAGGGCGATTCACAGCGCTTCGCTTTGTCTCCGAAGCGGTAGTGGTAGCGGCATTCCCAGTTGGGGTCTCCCGGTTTCAGTGCCGATCCACGATGCGTTGACTGCGAGCGTGAACGGGAACGAGCTCGAGGATTGTACGTGCGGCGACGGTGTCTGTGGAATGGCTGACCTCGACGTAGCTCGGCGATCTCTAGAGTTAGTTTCTCCACTTGCTTCGCCAGCGTTTCTAGCTGTGCCATGGGTTCCGTAGACGACGAGGATGATGCTGGTACTGTGACTGCGGCAACGCTGGGACTCTCTGTGTACTCCACCATCTTATCTGCCATCGCAGCCAAGGTGTCTAACGATGATTCCTTGTTGACTGACAGAACGACTCGAACTTGTGTGGGTAGGTGATTTAACCATTCTATTTTTAGACCCTCTTCGGTAATCATACCGCTCGCGAGTTCTCGCATCTTCCTCAGCAGCTGGGAAGGTTTTTGATCTCCCAACTCTAGTCCGCTGATAAGCTTCTGGAAATTCTTGACGTCTGATTTATCGTAGGCTTCGAGTAGGCGTTGTTTCACTTTTTCATATTTTCCAGTTGCGGGTGGATTGTAAATAATATCGGTCAAATGTTGTAAGTCGACCGTTTGCAGTTGTTGCAGAACATACCGGAACTTCTGGTCATCTGAAGTCTTCAATGGGTCAATCACAGCTTCAAATTGGATGAACCAGGCACGGGGTATTTCTCTCCAAAAAGGTAAAAGCCTCGACTGCACGGACACTGCGCTCACGTCGTAATTCATCTCAGCCTGGATTCTTGGCTGTTGTTCTTCAGACATGGTCACTTGCTCCACACAATAAGATCTCCTTACTAGTGTTCCGTTTTTTAAAACGCGGGGTCACCAATGTGGCGCGTATAGGGTGTACAAGTAAAACTCCAGATGAATATAGAACTGTATCGAACGGTGTACTGAATAGCAGTGTTTATTAAATAAATTAGGTTCGCTTTATAGCCTAACGTTTTGGCGCCAAATATCCCTAAAAAACATCTAGCCAATAAGACTACAGGATTTCATTCTTCGGTTCCACATTCCGTCCGTAGGGGTCGCGTCGATCGCAGCGCCGCGTCCCGCCTCGGGCTGATGGTGGTCGGCGAGCGGCGGCGCTAGTTTAGTATGCGCGCGTACCCGCAGCGTGCAGATGTATGTGTGATGTATGTGTGCGGAAGCTACAGTTCATTTATTTTTATTTTATTTTTTTTTGTACTCAAAATATTCTTTAACTTTAAGGTTGCACATTTGTTTAATGTAAGCTATAAAAGAGCGGCGCCTCCTGGCACAGGCATATTATATATGCTTAAAAGGAGACGCCACCAACTGTACAAACATGTATAATGTGTAAATGAAAAATAAAGCATTTTTGATTTTGATTTTGATTTTTTAATAGGGTGAGGCATTAAGAGAGAGGTAGATTTGCTCCAAAATAGGAAGTAAAGGGTGGGATGATAGGGATGTAGCGACATCTATCTCGCAACATAAAAACTAAACGATAGTAATCCTGTATCGCGAAAGCAAAGTTTACCTACCGCTCAACTAGCGGTACCACCAGACAAAACACCTGTCTGGTCGCAGGATCCTCCATTTTCAATGGGAATGCGGGACTTTACACCCTGTTCCGCATATCCCCAAAGGGAAAACACTTTAGACAAAAAGTGATCTGCTAAGTTTTGTCTATGAAGGGTAAGAGGAGGTTCTGCACATTCAACCTGGAGAGCATTTATGGGAGAGGATTTCATGGCTCCAAAAACGATTCTAAGACATTTCGCCTGAATAGAATCTAGTCTGTTTATAGCTGCTTTGTTGCATGGTTCTATTAAGTAGCAACAGTAGTCTAGCATGCTCCTGATAAGCGCATTGTAGACCAGTTTTAAGGTGTATGGGCCACCACTGACCTTATTACAAATCTACGTACCTATTTTAGAAAGTTGTTACTCTTATCTCAAAGACGAGGACTAAAAGAAACATAAAAACTTTTTAACAAAAAATTAAACCGACTTCCAAAAAACACTGCAAAGTGAAAAATAACTTTAATTTCGGTTAAAAAAAAAGAAAATACCTAACCAATAACACCTACTACCGAAATTAAAGTTTTTTTTTTGGCTTTGTAGTGTTTTGATATGGAAATCGGTTTTATTTTTTGCTAAATTTTTTTTTAGTTTTGGTAGTGACTTCCAAAATAATAGTTATTTTTCATTTTGCAGTGTTTTTTGGAAGTAAGTTAATTTTATTTTTTAAAAGTTATTAATTCTCTTTTTTAAGTTGGTCGGTTTGTAATTTACCTAGTTACAAAAGCCTAAATGTCAACTAAAAATAATCTTTTACAAAATATTGCTTTTCCCGATGCTGGGCCGTTAATTGTTGAGGAGTTCTCCTGGTACTTCACCATCAGCTTCAAATCACCATTATGCATTGTGACGAGCATATTTTGCTTAATTACCATATTCAAGTAATCGAAGCGGAACCCATGAAATACTAAGGCAGTGCGCGCACTGCGTTGCGTTTTGGAAACGCAAAATTTGTGAAGTATGGAGTGTCATAGAAGTGCGCACACTGCGGTCAGTCTACCGGTGCGGTAGAACTACAGGAATTGCGGCCACCGCAAAGCAGTGCGCGTACGGCCTTATTATGACTACCTATATATTGAATAGTTCCGGTGGCCGTCTGTGGTCTTCATTATCAGGTCTACTTCAACAAATGGTGCTTGAGAACCTCCTCCGTTTTTTTTCGTCGATTTAAAAGACAATTGTTCGTAAGTTTGCTTTAAGCAATACAAATGACGTTTCATATCATAGTGTATGTGTATGTGCCAAGTGATAGTTATGAAGACAAAAGTTTACATACAAAAATACTATGGACATATATTATACAGACACATATAAAATATAATTAAATTGTGTTGACTCAGGATGACTCGTAACATTCAAGAGAATATGATGTAATAGCCGGCCAAATGCAAGTTGGACTCAAGCGCATAGGTTCCGCGCAAATCTTGATTTCTTAACATTTATTATTTGAATATCTACCGAAGTGTTAATTATAATGAAGAAAACAGAGGTATGAATATACAACATCATCTTATCTTGCTTTTCACTAATATTATAATTGCGACAGTTTGTGAGGATGGATGAACAGATAATTATGATAGGTAAGATTGTTATAAATAAATAGATAAATTTATAGTTGTTTGGCTGTTATTCTTTCACGCAAAAACTACTGAACAGATCTGAATAAAACTTGGTAAGAAGATAGTTGACATCCTTTTTTTTGGGTGGGATAATCATCGAATAACTTCTCCCGCTCTGGGTTAAGCGGAAGGGAGTGTCAGACTTCTACTGACTAAAAACCCACTCTGTCCCTTCAGCTGCCCGAAAGTGCCGGGGCCGCAGTGTCTTGTTAGTATATTTCCGCAACCCCGGCGGGCAATGGCCTTATGAGGCCCCGTTACTAATAAGGCGCGGGTGGAACACGACGCGCCGCCGATCCAGGCCTGATTCCTTACCGGACGGAGCTACCCCTGCTCACCATCCGTAAGCCCGTGCCTACGGTAGCCGAAGATCCTTGACGCCCAGGGTGTCTACCGCGACGGCTGCGGCGGAAGGAAGAAAGTTGCCTCTCCCTCGCACGTTCGGTCTCCTCCTTCGCTATCATGACTGCTTCGCAGAAGGAGGTGACCGCATCCCATTCCCTCTCGCTCCGCACCATGGTCTGAACCGCCGCCGTTGATCGCCTCCACATAGTTGACATACTGGAATAATATATAGGCTACATTTTATTCCATAATTCACAAAAATGAATATGATATTAAAAACATAACTTTTCACATTACTTGCAACAGAGCTTTCAGTTTCGGAATGAATTGTTTGGGACAGGCGTGTGATCATAAATTATTCTATAAGGATTCTTTATTTTATAACGTGCTTTGGGAACCCTAAAACATTAAATGATAATCTATCTGCCACGCTATCAAACACTGTTCTTTAACCAAAAAAAAACACCGAACATAGTACACGCAAACAAGATATCCGCGGAAAAATTGATATTACTTATCTCAACTGGTGTACGTAGGTATATAATACACGACGACCAACTTGTTCTAATTAGTTGCACTACGTTCACGAAATGGCGAAGTTAGGGCAACTAGTATTATGTTTCCTTCCGCTGGTATTCGTCACTGATGCGGCGAGGATACTGGCAATGTATCCAGTGCCGTCCATCAGTCACCAGGTCACGTTCAGGCCAATAACAATGGAACTCATCAAACGTGGTCATGAAGTAGTAGTGATAACAGCAGATCCCATGTTCAAGAAAGGTGAAGCTCCAAAGAATCTTACGGAAATTGATGTCCATGATATATCTTACAAAGTGTGGGAAGATTTTATGGCAACTGATAGAGGAAAAAAAGAAGATCTTATATCGCAAATGAGGGTTGGTGCAGAAGTGGTTGTTAAAACATTAGATAAACAGCTGGAAGTTAAAGAAGTTAAGGATTTGATCAAAGGAAATGGAAAGTTCGATCTTTTGCTGACAGAAGCGTGTGTTCGAGGAACATTAGCTTTTTCGCATGTGTACAAAGTGCCTCTAATTCAAATAAGCTCTTTCAGCGCCGTATGGTCTAATTATGCAGTAATGGGAGTCCCGTCACATCCATTCTTGTATCCTGAAAGCATGAATCAGAGAATCTACAATCTGACAATGTACGAGAAGTTGTATGAACTATACAATAATTACATGATAGAAAAAGTAGTGGAAAGAATGGAAGATGAAGAAAATAAAATGATTCGTAAACATTTTGGACCAGACTTTCCGAGTGTGATTGAACTCCAAAATAATGTTCATATGATGTTTTTGAATATCAATCCAATTTGGGAAGGAAGCCGGCCTGTGCCTCCGAGTGTCATCCATTTGGGAGGACTGCCTGAAAAGCCTAATAAGGAATTGCCTCAGGTAAGTTTTTACAAACTACAGTTACGAACTTCTTTAATATCGCTTTACCGTTCTTTAATTAAAGTAGGAAGTTAGATCCTGAATGTATGTTAATTTTGCCTGATATGATGAAACTTTTTACTTAGAGCCTAAATTATCAAAACTATTCAGTCTGCTACAATTTAACATTCGCAAATAGTCAGATTCTATTGTTGAAAAATATACCAAACTTTCCTTTTTTGTGGATGGGTCCAGAACCAACTATCTGTAAGCCATACAAACATTTTTTGTGTGCGGGAATTGATCCAAGGATACACAGTACAGGCGCCAATCGCTCAGGCATCACATGTTTTTTCAACATAAATATAAATAAAAGTGCAGAAATGGTTATATTAAAGGAAATTTGAACCGTGAGAGGGACAATATGAGGGAATTCAAAAGATGATGGACTGTGTGAGTATTGATATAAAAAGCAGGTATAGAAGTCTGTGATAACGTGTCTTCAAGAAATAAAAGTGTGTTTTTATATTCTCTAGTCAGATACAGGGCTTATAACTTACTAAGTGTGTGTTTTGCCATTAAAAATATTTAGTACCAATCGTGAAAATGTAATCTAGAAGACAGAAATAACCAACATTATTTCTTTATAATTGAAGTTAAAAGACATTCTACAAATTAAATGTTTACTAAAGTACAAACCTAACAATAAAAGGCCTAATGGCCTATTTATTGTTAGGTTAGGTAATAATCATTTGTTTTTGTGTCCAAAAGAGCAAAACTGATAACACGGGCGTGTGTATACCTTTAGGTAGGTAAAGGAATACACACGTACTATGTATTATGTATATGTCACGGTCACCGTAAAATTGCAAAAACCGATAGATCCATGTCGCGAGGTTATGATCCGTCGATAAATTCTGATACCTACCCTAATATAATTATAGTTATATGCATGTGTGTTTGTGAAATATTGACAAGTGATATATTTTTTTTACATTTTCCAATAAAAAAATCATCCTTACTTAAATCAACATACCAACAAACTAATTACCGTTCAAAAAAAAGCTGTGCACAGCAAGAGATATTCCAAAAACAATCTTTGAATGCTGGTAAATAGATGGGACTCTCCGATCAAGGGGCGGTGGATACTACATAACACAAGATTTGCACGTTGCACTTAGCTATGATGTAGGATTAGTAAAATTTAATTACGTAAAAATATTACAAATGCGAAGCTTTGTGAGGATGTATAAAAGAAAGAAAATAAAATTAATTTGACCCAGATGTCAAAGTATGCTTAGACGTATGTTTGTTGCTCTTTTACGCAAAAACTACTGAATGGATCTCAATGTAATTTGGCAAGTAGATAGTTGACATCCTACAATAACACACAGGCTACTTTTTATTTAGAAATTTCGGGAAAAACCTCCCATGCAAATGGAGTCGCGGGCAAAAGCTAGTAAGCCATAATTTCATTTTGTTACTCACAAAAATATGAAGTCAAATATGAAATAAATAATTGTTATAACCTGTGAGTAAAACTAGGAAATTGGACAATTTAATGCGATGACTATAGTCCATAATTTTGTTTGCTATTTATATCGTCGTAATTACAACAGATTTTGTTTCAATTTTGCAAAGTCATCATGATATTCAAGACATATGTCTACTATTATGGCATTGGAACAAGGATCTTCTACCAGGTACAAGTTCCTTGCATTGGAATCAATTCAGTTTAATTGACAGATAAAATAAACAAGACATGAGACAAAAAACTCTTTGACTATAGCTGACTGCGTGATTTCCTTAGTTATAAAGAAAGAAAGAAAACAAAAAAAAAAATGTTTGTTGACACATGCCACAACTACACACAGTAAAAAAAAAACATATTATTACTAAAATAAAATTTATAAAAAAGTAAAATTGAATAGGTCCAGGATGACTAATATTACTGTGTGACTCACGGCTGCGCCAAATAGGCCCAGTTCAGCAAAAAGCCGGAAAACTAGTGCCCGACGCTGGTTTTCAACTGGTCCTAATAGTCAGTGTACGGATGTCAATCAGTTTATCATTATAATATAGTAATAACATCCATAAAATAGAAATAATAATAAAGTACCCCCTCGAGTGCCGCATGTTGAGTTTCCTTATGAATTTTGGATAGGACTTCAGAAAAAATGATAAATCGGCAATTTATGGCCATTATCATGGAATGTATTATACCTTCATGGCTTCGTTATGAGTTTATCTAACTGTTTATATCATTCAATAAGCAAATCAAACTGACCTTATCTAGCAGTGATGTGATATGTTTTTTCACTCACATTCGACCAAAAAATTAAAAAAAAATGTGTAGGCAATTTTAACACAAATTATTCCAAAAAATTAATAAAAACTATTATAAAAAGTAATAAAAACTATTTGATAACACAACGAAAAAGTCTGCGGTGTCACAACAAAAACCACAGATGCATTTTGTAAATTGTTTTTCGTTCATTTTAGCGGTGTATGCAGAACGTATTGCTACTTGCAACACAACCACAGATATTTATCTAAATTCTACGTACGTAGATATTATATAAATTCTACGTACCTCTGAAAGCAGGTTAAGCGTGGCTATAATTTATACATCAGTGACAGTCATTACGGGTAGTCGAAAACCAGAAACTCTGACAACCGCCTTGCTAAAGGGTATTTTGTTACCCAGCTACTGAGTTGTAGAGGATAGATACAAAGTAGCTCTATACAACGTGTAATTTAAAGGGTATGTATATACCGAGTGCACGGCTTCTTTGGATGATAACAAACGATATGGCAAGGGTTTTCTAATCCTATGTCTACATGTGTGGAGCATATTAGAAATTTCAATACATTGATATCAGAGGCCGAATTTTTCAAATTAAGAAGAACGAAGAGAATTATCGTTTTATTGGCAAGTGACGTGGAAAGTGATGACCCTCATAGTGCTGTGACACGTTTGTTATTACTGGTATTCAAGAAACATATGAAACCAATAATTTGGGGTCAATTCTGTGAGTCACTTATTTTGAGCTGAAACTTTGCATAGAGACTCTATACCAGATGTTGTCTTCAGTCCTTTTGAATAGATATGGGGTTTCCATTACACGTTGTATAAAATACTAGTCCTCAGCTACAGCCAGTAAAATTGGGAACCCCATTTCTTTTTCTAGGATCTAAAATCATACTTGGATTCATCGAAGCATGGCGTCATATACATCAGCTTCGGTACAAATGTGAAGCCAAGTCTTCTGCCGCGGGAGAGGATACAGGCACTAGTAAGTGCTTTCTCTAAGATGCCTTACGATGTCCTCTGGAAGTGGGATAAGGATGTGCTGCCTGGGAAGTCGGCTAACATCAGGATATTGAAGTGGCTGCCGCAATCGGATCTGCTTAGTAAGTGATGTATACCTACTTTTTTTTTAAAGGGAACTGGCAGTGTGGATTCCTACCCACATTACTGGCAATCTTGTTAACCCCTCCAACTAAGCTAATGTGTCTGTAGTAGGATCACGGCAATAGTGTAATGGGTGGAGTTCGAACCCGCGACGACAAGTAACCGACAAGTAACTATTAGGCTATTGACGCTTCTGAAATGAAAGTTAAATGACCTTCTGTGATTACAAAATTACGGTGTTTGCTAAACTACTTATATGTAGTAATTTAGACGACAGGAAAACGCAAACATTATTAAAAATGTTGTCTGTCTGTGTTACTGTTTTTTCGGACTTATTGTAATAGTACTTTTATTGAAAAATTGCTCGCGACTTCATTCGCGTGGGAAGTTTTTCCCGCGTAAATCCCGATCCCGTGGGAATTTCGCGAAATCCCGTCTTAGCGAGTATCTACGTACTAAAAGAAACCCCCATGCCAAATTTCAGCCTTGGTTTGGGCTGTGCGTTGATAGATCACTATGTCAGTCAATCAGTCAGTCAGTCAGTCACCTTTGAGTCACCTTTGAGTTATATATATATAGATAGAGAAGGTTAAAGGGCAACATATCAGCTAGTTTTTCGGGAAAACTTTCACAAGTGAACAGAGTCGCAAGCCTAGAGCCTATAAAGTTTGGAATATAGCTGTAATTTTTTTTTTAGATTGTAATTAAATGCAATCTCTGAGTACTCTTGAAGAGATTACTTTTTATCACGATGCACCACGATAAACATAATATTAGACTATCAAAAGTCTGTTACTGATAAGAAAGAACACTATCGCTGAGTATTAAAAGTGATTTTTCTAGAAAAAAATTGGTATTGATAGTCAGATTTAATAAGGAATCAGTTTTCTTCATTCTAACCTTCGTTATTTAATAATGACTAAACAGTACAAAAATCCTTCTACTTATAACTGTGAATTATAAATGCGAAAGTTTGTGAAAATGTATGTATGTTTGTTGCTCTTTCACGCAAAAACTACTAAATACATCTCAATGAAATTTGGTAAGTAGATAGTTGACATCCTGGAATAATACAATGGCTACTTTTTATCCCGGAATTCCAACGGGATCAATTTTTACGCAGGAAAAACCTCCCACACGAACGAATTCGCTTACAAAAGCTAGTATAGATATAAAACTGTATAATATAAACATTTCATAACTCTATGGCATGTTCAGTGTGAATTACAACAAAAATTGTTGCTACGACAACTTTTTGTTTGGTACTTATTAATTATCCATAACTACAAATTGGATTATGTGGCAAATCCTACTAATAGGTATAATAATTGCAAAATTTTGTGAGGATATTGTATATATGTTTGTTGCTCTTTCACGCAAAACTACTGAACTGATGTGAATTAAATATAAATAGTATTATAAGTAGGTAGTTGACATCCTAGAATAACACACAGGCTACCTTTTATCCCGGAATTCCCACGGGATCGGGATTTACGCGAGAAAGCCCTACCATGCGAACGAAATCACGGGCAGAAGCTAGTTATAATATATTTTTCCCAACTCATTGTCACTAGATTATTACCATTACCAGCATAATCGTAAATAAGACGATAAATTATGGAAACAGCGAAGTGATCCATGTACCTATATCTATTTCTGTCAAACCGGTAATAAAAACATAAAATTTCAAAGTACAAAACAGCCGCAAAGATATCCGCCTTGTAAAAAATCATAAAAAACCAGTTCTTGGTGGAATTCGTATAATCAATTACAGATAGGTATGAACCGTGAACTTGGACGAAATGACTATTTACGAACAATAAAATTACTGTTGATACATTTACACCATTTATCGGTTACATTTCGGGGAGAGTCCAATAGAATCCAACTATCTAATTCCTCCGAGCCGGTGGAACAAGATGATCGGTGATGCACCATCGTTACATTATTTAGCTTTTGCCCGCAACTTCGTCCGCGTGCGAGGTTTTTCCCGCGTAAATCCCGATCCCGTGAGAATTCCGGGATAAAAAACTGTGTATTCCAGGATGACACCTATCTACTTATCAAATTTCATTGAGATCCGTTTTGTAGTTTTTGCGTGAAAGAGTAACACACTTACATACATCCTCACAAACTTTCGCATTTATAATTATATCTTTGTACATATGACTTACTACTATTCTTACTGTTACCATATCTTTGACAGTCGGTACGGGTTACAAGCTAGAAAAAAATATACCAATCTTGCCAAGAGGTGTTGTATTACCCAGCTCCTGGATTATGGAGTTCAGATAGGGAGTCTCTTCATGTAAAAATACTACATGGTACTCAGCTGACTCCGGTTAGACTGGAAACCGACCCCGAAATAGTTGACAAAAGGCTTAGCAGATGGTCACGTATTATTAGCATTCAATACTTTATCATGCCAAGCACAGATTCATATAAAAGTATGCGTGATAAAAAAGTTTATTAAAAAAAAATAAACAAGTTCTATACCTACTTTGTTTGATTTGCAGAACATCCCAAGATTAAACTGTTCGTGACACAAGGAGGTCTACAATCAACAGACGAGGCTATCACAGCGGGAGTGCCGCTAGTTGGTGTACCAATGTTAGGTGATCAATGGTACAATGTCGAGAAATATGAGCATCACAGAATCGGAGTCAAACTGGAATTGGAGTCGCTTAGTGAAGAAACATTTACCAGTGCCGTTCAAAAAGTCATTGGAGATGATAGGTAAATTAAGATTGAATCTTAGTATTTCTAATAACACATTTAAAATATTAATATATAGGTTTTCTGATTGATATGACCTTATAACAACTAACCATGTAACTAAACAGTGAACTCGAATGGAGTAGTTCTGTGTTGAACCTTGTACAAGTATTCTTTGCCTCTATTCGAAGGCAGTGCCAGACTTTGACTGACTAAAAATAAACCAAAAGGCCAGATAATGCCATGTTTTTCAAGAGCCTCAGATAAGTTTTTCTATTAGTAAAATGCTTATCAATTGTATTTTTTTTTTCTTCCAGCTACCGCAAAAACATTATCCACCTAAGGGATCTAATGCATGATCAACCAATGAAACCAATAGACCGTGGAATGTGGTGGATCGAGCACGTGCTGCGTCACGGCGGCGCGAAACATCTCCGAGCTCCCGCCGCTAACATAACGTGGGCGCAGTATCTAGAATTCGAACTGATTGCCGTAGTATTATTCGCATTGCTGTCTGTTATTTCAGTTATAGCCGGTATAGTGTATAGTTTGTATAAATTTATTTCTAGCAATTATATTATTAAGGCCAAAGTTAAGAGTAGTTAAAATTATGTGTCTACCTGTATTATAAAGATTAAATTTTTAATGACGAAAACCTGAAATAAACTCGAGCATGAAATAATAATAGGGTAGTTTTCTGTGTTTTAAAATGATACAATTTGGTCCGCTAGTTAGACTTTCAAAAATATTGTACAGGCTTACCAAATTAAATAATTATAAAGATCAAATATCAAAGTGTGGCGAGGGGAGGCTGGTGACGTCACATAGTAACAAAAAATACCGCGAGACGTAAAAATTTCAACCCACTGCATCGTCTTCAGTTTTTAATTGCTTGAAGAAAAATGCGTGGCCAATAATTTTTGGTAATCTAAGTGGTGAAATTAATAAAATATTTTAGGAAAATGACGTGTAGCTTGAATAGTTATATGGCTGTGATATTTCTGTGTTTAAACGTCGTCTCTATATACGACACTTAAACAGTGAACTGGCTTTAGATAGAATGTAAATGTAATTAAGATTGTCAAAATGGCCACAATGTGTAAGATTGGTATGGTTTAACGATTAGACAAATGTTTTTATACTGGCAGCCGCATCTGTCTTCTATAAGTTTGTCCATCCAAAGGTTGTCTGAAAGAGAACGGCCTGTGCGATAAGACTGCCCATTGTACAGTAGTTAATTTTTTTTATCAATAGAAATATTATAAGGTGTACAATAAAGTATATAATAAATAAATAAATAACTTCTGTCGTTTTGTAAGTACCCATGTAGGCCTATGTGAAATAAATCATTTTGAATTTGAGTTTAAGTTAGGCCACCAGTGTCCCTAACTACTGTATATGAAAAAATGCTTTTCAATAACCGTCTTAACCTTTAATTTATTTAGCCTTTAATTTATTCTATGTATCAAATAGAATTGATGAAAACACATAATATCTCACAAGTAATACATATATAAATAAATTAGTTTGTTTATTGCGATTGCCAAGTCAATCTATTTATTTAAAACGGTAAAGATTTTTAATATTGATATGGTCACTATAAGATGTCGTTAGGTTAGATAATTACGTAACAACTTAAGACAGAAGGTCCCTTAAGTAGGGACTGAATAAATTAATAACCAGAACAACTAAGTTGCGAGAGTTGGGTTTTTGACAAGTATTGTTTTTTATGGGATCTCATTGCTTTTTGTAGAAAGTCCTACTTTTTTCCTTTCCGGTACCTTCTACTTCTTGTATACCAACAACGAGTTTTCTTAAAGCCCTCTCTCTGTCTTATGAGCTTTTCTTATTTTTGTAGGTAGCCTTCCTTTTTTATTTTCCGGTACTACTTCTTGAACTTCAGCTAAAGTTTTTTTTCAAAGCCCACTCCCTGTCTCTTTGGGTTTTTTTCGGAGGCTTTGATACGCACATATGAATACGCACGTACGTCTTTTGCATTAGTTAGTAATAATTAATGCCGCACTCGTCAAACGTCTCGGTTAAAGTTAATCCATAAGTAAGTAATTATGCAATTTCGGGCAATTTACTCTACTTAATACTCCCCAATACTCTTAATACTTCTTGCTTTTTTATTCCGTTGACCATTTAACAAGATACCTTTGAGCATAATTATTATATCTAGGTACCTATCTACACTGGAAGACACGGTGGAGCATATGGTCGAGGTGTGCCCTGCATGGGTGGAGCACCGTCGTATCCTCATAAAGGCGATCGGTGGCGGCGACTTCTCGCGCCCTGCTCTGGTTTAGACCATGGTGCGAAGCGAGAGGGAATGGGATGCAGTCACCTCCTGCTGCGAAGCAGTCATGCTAGCGAAGGAGGAGGCCTAACGTGCGAGGGAGAGGTAACTCTCTTCCTCGCGCCCCAGCCGCCGGGGGAGACGCCCCGGGCGTCGTGGATCGCGAGTCGATTTCGGGCCACCGCAGGCGTAGGCCTACGGATGGCGAGCAGGGGTCGCTCACCATCCGGTAAGGACCAGGCCCGGGTAGGCGGCGCGTTGTGTTCCACGCGCGCCTCAAAAATCTGTTAATACCAGTGACGGGGCCTCATAGGGCCATTGCCTGTCGGGGTTTGCGGGAAAGTTCCATCGAGATACCCCGGCCCCGGAACTTTAGGGCTTCCGAAGGAACAGGGTGGGTTTTTATTATATTATACAGGTACACTGATTAATTAACTGCAAATGTAACTTTGTAATCCTATATATTTATATGGGATTACAAAGTTATTTATGCAGTTGATGTATCTAGAAAACTGGAACGAAATTGAAAAATATTATAGTTTTTCCTTGATTCATATACTAAACACTAATTGTATTCTAAATTTGAAGCTTCTATGTCTGCTAGAAGTGCCTTAGACTTTTAATGATCGGTCAGTCAGTGAGTGACAAAATTTACAAAATTAAGGAACTTTGACTCGTTATAATTCTTAAACTACTAGTTCAAATTGAATGAAATTTGAAATATACCGTGTTTATACAATGCCTGTTTGGTTACTGAAAATTCAGGCTTCTAGTTTAATCCACAACGAAGTTATAGGGGGTCGAAAATGGCCTGAATTGCTTCGAGAAAAGAATGGTACGGCCGTGCCGCTTTTTTGCTCGACTTGGCGGAGGCACTGCCGTGCCCCCAGATTAAAGTGGGTATAAATCAAATTGTCCAATAAATTACTTACAAGTTCAGCAGTCAAACACGAACCCTACGTGACTACTTGGTACGTGAGAACTTTAACAGTAACTGAGAAAAAAAAAATGAAATTTATCTGGAAGTAAAAAGAACTAGATTCATAAAAAAAATGTCCTACACTTATGATAGTGGGCTATTTTATTATTCATTGGACGAGATCCTTAAAAATAAAAAAGTATTTTTGTTTTTAGTTACATTAGGTTTTTCTAATTTATAAAATATCTATTTTTTAATTTTTATTTAAATTTTCTTATTTTATTTTAGGTGAGTTTATACACTAATAAAATTAGTATTTCTTTAGTATCAAGTTCCGAGTTTCGACCGATCTAATCTGACGCAGAAAGTTTATGTTAAATCTAAAGAAATACCTAGGTATAAATGTGTTAGGTTACATACATTTTTAAGTGTGATTTACTACTGGCAATTAAATTATTTTACCATTCGACGTTTGATACAATCAATGTGTCTAACGTCAAATGAAGGGGGATATAAAAACGCAACGGATTTTTTTTCATTGGGTTCAGGCGCTTCTTTGACCGTTCTGCTGCTTGGTTGGATCTTTTAAATTCAATTCCATCCGCATTTAGATTACGTGAACCGGATTCGATCCTACAAATGATAATCAGCCTATAACCTTTTCACTACTGATACACAGGCCTTCCCTCAATGACAGGGCATGGTGGGCGTGATCCACCACGCGGGTGCAGGTTGGTAGACGTCGCATGTCTTCGGATTTTGAGACCTAGAACTTGTTTCCTCATGAGATTTTCCTTCACATTTCTGAAAGTAGTATTGCTAATGAAAACTACCCAAAGTAATATGCCTGGCTGGGTTTGACCCCCAGAATGCAGTTCGTAAGCTGTGACATAACCACTGGGCCACCACTGATCTTATTACAAAACTACGTATTTTCCATAGACGCTTATCTCTTTCAAAAACGAGGACTAAAAGAAACAAAAAACAAATGTTCGTAAATTTGCTTTAAGCAAAACAAATGACATTTGGTATCATAGTGTATATGGTGTTTTTTTTTTTTTAAAGCACCCGTCGTCACAGGGCGTTACACATACCGCCGACGTTATCGGAGACTATGTCTTAGCCTATTTAATACTATTTTTACTACAGTGTGGGGAGAATAAAGGTCCATGTTGGGTTTGTTTTATTAGTTTGGCAGCTTTACAATTTATCTTAATTTTTTAACCTAAACAATATCTTCTAATTTCTATTTCTTCTTATTCTAGTCCTTACTCTAGTGATATTTTATACTTATTTTTATGCTTAATATATATATATATTACTTAATATACTACCAGCATACTTGCTTAATCTGTTTTATTTCTTTTTATCGCCTTCTGTGCAATCTTTGTGCAGTAGTCTAAAAATTTCTCTCTGTCTTCTCCTATCATTATTTCCCCCACAATCTCTTTCTCCAATTTGATTTGCAGTGCCTGTTCGAGTTCATGTCTTTCTGCTGCATGTACAGGGCATTCGAAAAGCAGGTGTGGCACGCTTTCGTCATTGTTTGGGTCGCAGATGCACGATGGACTCTCCTTGCATTTGAAGCGATTCAGATACTCGGAGAATCCACTGTGTCCTGTTATGATTTGTGCCCTGATGTTGGTTATTTCCATCTTCCTTATAGTTCTGTACGATGCCACCGCATCTAGGAAAAATATTTTGGTGATGTTGGCGGTTTGGCCGGATTTGTATCTCCGATTCCATTCGTGGAGTGTCGCCATACGTATGTGGCGCTTGACGAATGAAATCGGGCACAAGTCATAGTCCAGTTTTTTCTTTAGTTTCATGGCGGCCTCTTTTGCCAGCTGATCCGCTCTTTCGTTGCCCTCTAACCCTGCGTGGGCTTTTATCCAGAACAAGGATACTACCTTGCTCTGGAGAGACGCAGCTGTTATATTCTCTCTGGCCTCCACCGCCAGAGGATGAAGGCCACTGGGGCTTTTCACGGTCAAAAGAGCCGCCATGGAGTCGCTGAAGATTCCGAAGGTAGGCGCCGTGCTGTTCCTAATTTCCCACGTTGCCCAGCATATCGCGAGTGGCTCAGCCTGGTAAACCGTACAGTATCCCGGTAACGCCAGCTTGACGGCGCGCGTCTCGGCCTCTCTGTTCCATATAGACAGGGCCGCACCGACACGCCCCCCAATTTTACTACCGTCAGTGTAAATTTTCACATGTTGGTCAGAGTTGGCGTCAACATCCCCCCGGTTTACCAAGCTGACGATCTTCAGGTCGCTTCGCTCCGCGGGATGCGGGGATTTCAGCGCAGAAGTCATCCATTCCACCTCCCTGTCTCCCAATATGGGCTGTGGTACCCCTTTCTTGGCTCTATAAAGTGATGCCGCCTCGTGGATTCTAAAATCCAGTGGGAGTATCCCTGCTAGTAGGAGCATCGAGTTTAGTGAGACGGTTCGATACGCCCTGCACATTTTCTGTGCTATTCCCCGCTGCACGGCGCCCAGCTGTTTGATCATTCCCAGTTTGCTTGCGGCTTCCGCCCATGCGCTGGCAGCGTACAGGAATATTGGTTCCACCGCCGCCACATATAATTATAGTTTTCACTACCTCTGGATTTAGGCCCCAGTTTACTTTTGCAGCCCTGCTCAGCTGTTGGTGGACTGCGATGGCCTTACGACATACCTCCGAAACGTCTCATTAAATGTGAGCCTGTCGTCGATGGTGACAACCAGTATTTTAATTTTCCTGGTTATAGCGATGTCGACCCCACCCATTCTCAGGCGTGGGGCGTCGTATTTTAACTTTTTAGTAATAACCATCGCACTGGTCTTGTGTGGTGCAAAGTTTAACTTGTTTTCCACGCCCCACGCCTGAACCCGTCCGAGGGCGGCATTCGCCTGCCTCTCTATTTCTAAAGCCGTGTCACCATCGAAGACCAGGATCACGTCGTCGGCGAAAGCTTGCGCGTAAACTCCTCTTCTCTCGAGGTCTTTAAGGAGGGAATCCAGTATGAGGTTCCAGAGAATGGGGCCTCCAATTGAGCCTTGCACGCAACCTTTCTCCGTACTTTTCTGGTGCTCAGCACCGGCGTACCTTACTCGTACTTTCCTTTTGCGCAGGTAGCTGTCGATGACCCTTCTCAGGTTGACCGGGCACTTTTCTTCAACCAGTCCGACCCTTATAGCTGGCCACCAGGCATTGTCGAAGGCTCCCTCTATGTCCAGCGATATTATTGTGTAATTATTTTCCTTTGTTTCAGCTTGTTGCGTATTTTTTCCATAACAGTATAGAGGGAGTCTTCGGTACTCCTTTGTGGCATGAATCCGTACTGACGAGTACTCATCCTCGGTGCGATGTAGAACCTGAGTCGGGCCACCAACATCTTCTCGTAGATTTCTCCGAGTACCGGCAACAGGGCGATTGGGCGATACGCTTTTGGTGTTGTGTAGTCTGCTTTTCCAGGCTTCCGTAGCATAACCACTGTTGCCTCTTTCCATATTTTGGGGAAGTGGTTATAAGCGAGGCATCTGTTAAGGATTGCCAGGATTTCGGGGTCTTTGCTGATAGCACGGTTGCAAATATCGGCTGTGAGGCCATCCATTCCCGGTGCCTTCTTTGGATTGAAGGACTCACTCGACGCCCTCAATTCGGCTATGGTGAATGGAGGGTCGTATAGCTCACCATTTTCGCCTTCATTCGCCTTTTCCGCCGCCAGTCTGACACGTCTGTGATGAGGGTCATCTGCAGCTGGGTGGTCTTCTGGATACAGGGTTTCGGCTATGTATCGGGTGGACCCTTCCGCGTCCAGTACTTCCCCGTCTTTCACCAGCGGCGGGTCCTCCACCCTACTCGCAGTCCTTCCTATAACCCTGTAAATCCCCTCCCACACCCCCTCCTTATCCTGCTTGCAGCAGAACTCCTTCCAACTCTCGGTTTGAGCTCTGGCCGCCTCTGACTCATACTCTTTTTTCCGTTGCAGGTACTCTTTGACAACCATGGATCTACGGACTGGAGCATCACACCTGATCCTTCTCTTGTAGGTAGCTACCGCTTTCTTCAGTTTTGCGAGTCTCTCCGACCACCACGGCAAGGTATGTTTTTCTTTTTGTGTTTTAAGTGGCATAGATACTTTGTATGCGTTTGTTACAATGTCTGTGTAGTTGTTTACTATTTTGTCCAATTGCTCTATATTATTTATATTTTCTATTTCTTCTTTTGTGATTTTGTGTTCTTGGCTCAGCTGGGTGAGTTTCGCATGAAACTCAGGCCAGTTGGTCTTTTTTATGTTAAATATCCTGGTGGTTCTTTCTACGTTTAACCCTTTTGATTTTGTCTGTAAAATTTTGAAGACTTTGCCGTTGTGGTTGGAGCTATTTACACCCTCAACGACTCTTTCCACTCCGCTACCTTGTCGAGGATATTTGTCGAACAGGCTGTTATGTCAACATAGCTGCTGTATCGTTGTCCTCCCCTGACTGTGTCGAAGATTGGGATTTCTCCTGCGTTTAGTATGTGCAGCCCGAGCTCCCCGAGAGTCCCACATACCTCCTCTCCACTGCGATCCACCGTCGGACTGCCCCACCAAGTGGTCTTTGCATTTACGTCGCCTCCAACGATTATAGGACTTACTTTCTTTACTTAATAATGTGCTCTTTAATCCTTTTACTCCTTTTTATCTTAAGGAACGTTTTCAGTTCCTCTGTGACACACATTCTAGGTCCTTGAGATCATCGGAGAATCTAGAGTTAAGTATTCGTATGCATTCCACTTCTTTCTTTGATAAATCTTTTACCATACAAGCAGCTCGTTTGTGGAATGCATTACCCATAGAAGTGAGGCGTGCTCAAACGCTACCAGCGTTCAAAAGAATGGTGAAGGAGCATTACCTCTCCCAATAACTGGTCCCCTTCTTTCTCAATTATACATGTAATATTTATTAGTATATGATTTTCGTATTTTATGTATTTTATATTATTATATTCAGTTAAAATTATGATGTTTGTACACTGACAGCCCTTAAACTGTCTCCTTTAAGTTTGTCCATCCAAAGGTTGTCTGTAAGAGATCGCCCTGTGCGATAAGACCGCCCATTGTACACTAATTTAAAATTTTTGTATCCATATTAATATTGTAAGGTGTACAATAAAGTATATAATAAATAATAAATAAATATAATCCCTTTCCCTTATATTATAAGGGATAATTAAATTGTGTTAACTCAGGATGACTCGTCACATTCAGGAAAACGTGATGTAATAGCGGGCCAAATGCAAAATTGACTCAAGCGCAAAGGTTCCGCGCAAATATTGATTTCTTAACATTTATTATTTAAATATCTACCGAAACTTAACAAATTGTATTTGTATGTTTATTATGATAAAGAAGAGGTCATTCATACAACCTTATCTTATCTTGCTTCTACTAATATTATAATTGCGAAAGTTTGTGAGGTTGGATGTACAGATGTATGGTTGTTTGTTATTCTTTCACGCAAAAACTTTTGAACTGATCTGAATGAAATTTGGTAAATAGATATTTGTTACCTATCCCTGAATAACACATCGGCTATTTTTTAACCTGAATTCTAACGGGATCGCAATATACGTGGGTAAATCTCCCACGCGAATGAAGTCGCGGACAGAAGCTAGTAATATCTATACTAATATTATAAAGCGGAAACGTTTGTTTGTTTGTTTGCTTGAACGCGCTAATCTTCGAAAGAACTGGGTGGATTTGGTTGCAATTTGGTATGGAAGTAGCTTGAAGCTTGAGGAAGGTTATAGGCTACTTTTTACGCGACTGCAAAAAAGGAGAGTTATGTTTTTACCGTGATAGAATCCACGGGAGCGAAGCCCTGCGTGAGTACTAGTATTATATATAATAATAGAATTGGCGTTCGATCAGAAAATTAGTTTGAAGAACGTTAGTTTTGTCCTAAAAAAAATAATAAAAATATTGAAACAAAACTTTTCAAATTACTTGCAATAGAGCTTTCAGTTTCGGAATCAATGGTTTGGAACAGACTTGTGATCATAAATTATTCTATAAGGATTCTCTATTTTATAACGTGCTTTGAGAACCCTAAAAACATTAAATAATAATCTATCTGCCACGCTATCACAAACCGTTCATTAAAAAAAAATACCGAACATAGTACACGCAAACAAGACATCCGCGGAAATATTGATGTAACTTATCTCAACTGGTTTACGTAGGTATATAATACACGATAACCAACTTGTTCTAATTAGTTGTAGGACGTTCACGAAATGGCGAGGTTACGGCAACTAGTATTATGTTTCCTTCCGCTGGTATTTGTCACTGATGCGGCAAGGATACTGGCAATGTATCCAGTGCCATCCATCAGTCACCAAGTCACATTCAGGCCAATAACAATGGAACTCATCAAACGTGGTCATGAAGTAGTAGTGATAACAGCAGATCCCATGTTCAAGAAAGGTGAAGCTCCAAAGAATCTTACGGAAATTGATGTCCATGATATATCTTACAAAATGTGGGAAGATTTTATGGCAACTGACAGAGGAAATAAAGAAGATCTTATATCGCAAATGAGAGTTGTTGCAGAAGTGGTTGTTAAAACATTAGATAAACAGCTGGAAGTTAAAGAAGTTAAGGATTTGATCAAAGGAAATGGAAAGTTCGATCTTTTGCTGACAGAAGCGTGTGTTCGAGGAACATTAGCTTTTTCACATGTGTACAAAGTGCCTCTAGTCCAAATAAGCTCTTTCGGCGCCGTATGGTCTAATTATGCGGTGATGGGAGCCCCGTCACATCCTTTCCTGTATCCTGGAAGCATGAATCTGAGAATCTACAATCTGACAATGTACGAGAAGTTGTATGAACTATACAATAATTACATGTTAGAAAAAGTATTGGCAAGAATGGAAGATGAAGAAAATAAAGTGATTCGTAAACATTTTGGACCAGACGTTCCGAGTGCGATTGAACTCCAAAATAATGTTGACATGATGTTTTTGAATATCAATCCAATTTGGGAAGGAAGCCGGCCTGTGCCTCCGAGTGTCATCCATTTGGGAGGATTGCCTGAAAAGCCTCGTAAGGAATTGCCTCAGGTAAGTTTTTACAGCGAGCTAGCTACTAGTTACGAATCTTTTTATTTCGGACCACAAAATCCATGAACTGTTAGTAACTTATACTTAATAGCTTATTATCTAGTGTTAGTACCTATCACCCTCCGCACAAACTGTTTCATAATAGGAGAGGACACACTCTCACTCACCGATCTTAGGATGCTGTTACGACTGTCCCTTACCCTCCTCAGAAGTGAAGCCGTTTTCTTGCCTATAATCGCTTGAAACGCTCATATCACTTTACATTTCTTACATTAATATGTTAATTTTCCTTAATTTAATTAATTCTTAAGACTTTTATTGTAACCGTATTTTGCACTATTTCTGAAAATAAACAATTTATTTATTATTAAAACATATAAAAAAATATTATTATTAAAGTAGGAAGTTAGATCCTGCATGCTTGTTAGTTTTGGCTGATATGATGAAACTTTTTACTTAGAGCCAAAATTATCAAAAATTATTCATTCAGTCTGCTACAATTTAACATCCACCAATAGTCAGTTTTTTTGTTGAAAAATATATCAAACTAGGAATTATTCCTTTATTGTGGGTGCGTTTAGAACCAACTATGTGTAAGCCATACAAACATATCGCACCCTTCCTGTAAGAAAGCGGTAAGTGAATTCGGACAACTTTTCAGGAGCTTAAAAAAAGTGTCCAACTTTGTTAAAAAAAATCCCAGGAGTACCGTATAAAGAACAAAAGATGGCATTTAGCAGCGGCGAAATGATAGAGTTTCCGATTTTTCATTGTTTTATGTATACTGTGAGATAAGGTTGAATTATACGGTTACCTAAATAATCCCCGAAACTGTTACAAAAGATGCCGGTGTAAAAATGAATATTGCTTTGTTATGATCTTTGGTGTACCGCATCGGCTGCGTTAAGTGTAGTTATTCCATTATGCATGTTACAATTTTAGGCTAGTCTGAAAGTGTAAGTATCAATTACGTAGTTTTTACACGAAAAATTCATTTAAGTAAATAGAAATACATACTTTATGCATGCGAAAGTATCTACGTTTTGCTGGAGCTTCTGAATAAACTTGTTTTTGATTGGAAAAAATATTCAAATAATGAAGTGTATCATCGTAAACTTCTATTTTACTGTTCACAGCTTGTCATGTACAAAAATTGTAT
Organism: Tholera decimalis; assembly: GCA_943138885.2. NCBI lineage: Eukaryota > Metazoa > Arthropoda > Insecta > Lepidoptera > Noctuidae > Tholera > Tholera decimalis. The sequence continues at coordinate 17,630,318 of OW964573.2, read as the reverse complement.
GTCAATACTATATAGATTTATAATAATTAAAGAAAAAGTTAAATTGCTGCGTTTCAATCATACTAATCGATTTAAATTATGTTTGTATGTGTGCGAAGAAAAAACGTGCTGTAGAAGCCTATAGTATGTAAAATGAAGTGCTCAAAAGTAAAAAAAAACAACGGAAATCTTCTACCAATTACTCAAACCCAGAAAAAATTGCCTTTGTTAATGTTAAAACATTTTGACTCTACACTGAGAAAAAAAAACAACCAGATTTCACGTTGCTTCAACAAGTTTTCGGGTTAAAATAGCGCCTACGTGCTGTTTGGTTGAAACTACGAGTTTGATCTTGTAAAGTGTAACTTATTGATTCTACAAGCTACGTATTATGTTATTTCTACGTTACGTCAGGTCGAATTTACGTTAACATTTTCCGATTGTTTTTACAAGTTTAGCAAGTAGATTTAACATGCTCAGCACGTTGTTGTGACATGACTAGCTTGTTGAATCTCAAGCAGCTTGTTAATTTATCTTGTTACTTCTACGTGTTGGGCATATAGTTCCAACATGCTCGCCTTGTTGTTTCAACATGCTTGACATGTTTTTGTGACATGACTATTTTGTTGAATTTACAAGCAGCTTGTTAGTTTATCTTGTTACTCTTACGTGCTGGGCAGATAGTTCTGACATGCTCGCCTTGTTGTTTCCACATGCTTGACATGTTGTTGTGACATGACAAGCTTGTTGAATCTACAAGCAGCTTGTTAGTTTATCTTGTTACTCTTACGTGTTGGGCATATACGTCCGACATGCTCACCTTGTTGTTTCAACATGCTTGACATGTTGTGATATGACTAGCTTCTTGAATCTACAAGCAGCTTGTTAATTTATCTTGTTACTCCCACGTGTTGGGCATATAGTTCCAACATGCTCGCCTCGTTGTTTTTTTTTTAATTATAAAATAGGTTCGCGTTTGACCACCATCTCACCTGATGGTAAGTGATGATGTGGTTGAAGATAGAGCACGCTTATCTAAAAGTAACCTATTCACTCTTGACTTAAAGACTCCTAGGTTATAGCTATCGGGAAACACAGACTCCGGCAGGGAATTCCACTCCTTAGCCGTACGCACAATGAAGGTATTCCCAAAACATTTTGTGCGTATGGGTGGGATGTCCACCATGTAACGATGGCGCTTCGCCGTTTGTCTCGTAGTCCGATGATGGAACGGGCTTGGCGGAATTAGACTGTGTAATTCCATCGCGCACTCCCCGAAATTTATTCGATAGAAAACCGATAGACTTGCAACTCGTCGTCGATGTTCAAGGCTCTGGAGCTTTGACTCGACCAGTGCATCGTTGCCAATGAGTCTCTTAGCCCGCTTCTTGATAGACTCAAGCCCGTCCAGTTGGTATTTGGCAAATCCATCCCAAAGATGAGAGCAGTACTCCATACACGACCGAACCTAGGCTTGATAGAGATTGAGCAACTGTTCGGGTGTGAAGTACCGTCTCATCTTTGCTAGAATTCCCAACCTTTTTGATGCTAGTTGAGCCTTAGTCTCGATAAACGGGCCAAAATTGAGGGTAGAAGTTAGTGTTACCCCCAGAAGCTCGATACGGTCGGTTATCGGCACGGTTAAACCCCGGAAAGTAGGAGCTGGTTTGAATTGACTCCTTTTTGCGAAGAAGAGACATGCCTGGGTCTTAGCTGCATTAAACTTGACCAAGTTGGCATCGCCCCATTCGGAGACAGCCTTCAAGGACAATTTCAAGCGCCCAACCATGTCCTCACGCAGAGACTGGATCTGTGATCCACCAGCTCGCGCGCTAGGCATATATCTCTCAGAAACTGTGCTGTCGTCTGCATACCCAAAGGTACCGGGAATCAGCAGATCGTTAATATGCAGCAAAAATTAAGTTGCTTAGAGAACAGACCCCAGAGGGACCCCGGCATTAATTGCCAATTGGCCAGACGAGCAGCTATCAATGAACACTCGAATGGACCGATCTCTCAGGAAGTCTTCAATCCAAACGCAAAGTTGAGTGGGTAAATCGAAGGAAGGAAGCTTAGCAATAAGGTTATCGTTCCAGATCCTGTCAAAGGCCTTGGAAATGTCAAGGGAAACAGCAAGTGCTTCCCCGTGCTTCTCAATGGCCTCACTACAGGTAAGAATGGCATACGCTACTTATTATATTACTATATTAATGGTACACGCTCCATACTCTTACAAAGTATGGACGTGACTGAAATAAGCCTGTAGTTAGCCGGGTCAGCACGACTGCCCTTTTTGGGTACAGGCTGTACGTTAGCCAGCTTCCATGCTTTCGGCACCTTTCCAGTCTCTTGCGAAAGGCGAAACAGGCGTGTCAAGATTGGAGACAGTTCAGGCGCACAAGTCGCCTTGTTGTTCCAGCATGCATTTTATCATGTTGTAGTTACAGTACGTGCTTGTTCTATCAACTTGTAGCTTATTATGTTACCTTGTTGAATCTGCATTATTGGTTTGTTCTATTCACAGTTGAGGACTGAGTGAAGCGGTCAGACTATAACTGTAAAAAGAACCAGTCTATAATGCAGATTCAACAACGTAACATAACAAGCTACATAATTAGTTTATTTTTATGTAAACTTAAACAACCAAACATAAATAACGCACAGATAATAACAAAAATACTATATGCAATTACATTTAAATAAATCACTAGCAAACAAAATTTTTTTTTAGTTAAACGCATTACAGCCTTTAACCGCATCTTATTTTGGGGTACCTACGTCGTTGGGTCGCAAAGGAATAATCGTTATATAGATTTGTAAATAAATGACATGTATTTTAAGGTCTTAATTATTTATTAATTTACAGTGTTACCACAATGGCGTTTAGAGGTTATAGAACAATGTTCTCTGTCCTAGAAGTTAAAACTACATACAGTTATGCAAATGTATAGTTGACCAAGTGTTCCACTTTAAACCTTATAGACAATGTGCATCTTTGGTGTTTAAAAGGTTATAGAACAATGCTTCCCTGTCCTAAAAGTGAAAACTACATACAGTTTTGCAAATTTATGGTCGACTAACTGAAAGAAGATTCACTTTTGTGACATAAATTATTAATTTGCTTTGATAGTGATTTTATAGAATGAAAATGCTGGAAACATCCTTCTTCTCCGCAATGAAACACGGTTTTTTCTAAGGCAGCAAAACACAGAGAACGCAAATGGTGACAAAGAGATCTAGTATTAGAAAATTGAGCCTTACACACAAAAGTTAACATTTTAATCCTTTAAATCACCCATTAAAGTATGAATAACACTAAGTGATTTATCAAATTTGGTGTTTATGTTATATAATGCTCTTTGTATAAACAGCCAAATGAGATGAGATTCGTCAGAGTATTCTGCTCCTGTCGCATGTATAATCTTAAATGCCACATCCACTCCCTGGAGTAATGAATTTACTTTGTAAATAGTCTGACCAACAACGCCGTAAATTTTTAAAATATCACAAATTGTACCCGTGTAGATTATCAAGGGCTGAAATGTTCGTCCGAGTTTCACCAATTTCGTTCTCTTACTTGATACTGCTGTTTGTAGATCATCAACGCCAGCTATTTGCAATATAAATCCATCCCGGATTTCACTACGCGATGGCTTCCTTGAGAGCTTTCCTTTTTTCTTTGATACTGTTGAAGGCACTAAATATGGCAGCAACAACAACGCTGCATTGATTACCGACTCTGGTTTGGTATCTGTAACTATAATAAGTAATGTTCAAACTGCAATCTGCGTAAATTACGTACTCAATGAAAACAGTAGAAAAGAGCAAAAAAAGTCATGCAACGTCAATAGTATCACAAATCACACAGTAGGTAACCACAACATACTTACGTCCGGTTTGCTCGTGTGGAAACCTTACAAAATAAAACAAATTAATTATTGATGTTATCTCCAGTAAAGTTCTGGTATGTATTTTAGGAGGTACCTATATTGGCACTTAGTAAAAAGTATTCTAGTAGAAAATAGCAGGGGAAACAACTCACCGTAATTACTGCTGTCCATATTAAGCATACGCCTGACCCATGGGTTTCTTACCACCACACTCAGCGGACGATGTTTTTTTATCCTCGATTGCTTCCAAAATTTTAATTCGCTAAGTCAACATACACCTACACCACGATAGCGCTGACGCACGAATGCATGCAAATGCGTCGACGTGACACACCCGCGCCCCCGCAGCCGCACGACCGCGCGCTCGCAAGCGCAGTTCCACACTTTGGTATTAAAATCTAACGCGTGTATAAGTAAGTTTTGAGGGTTTCCGATCTTAGATTGTCGTTCTAATATAACTTAAGTACAGGTACACCAAAAACTTTCACTTAATGTCTATGGAAAAACAAGTGTTCATTATTACGATTTGTATAAAACTATTTTCTTCGTAGAGTAAAGAAGTAAGTGCAGCTACGCGTCAGGTATTTATGACAACTGCTTGGAGAAACTACGTAACGATAGTAACGCAAAACAATCCCGCAACAAGTTTCGTGCAATAAGTAAGTAAGTGGATTTGCAAGACACGCCTTCGCAATAGTATCCAAGAACAAATGCCTATGTTTATTTACTTTTATAAAGTTATGTTAATTCTTCGTGTTAGTTATGGGTATGTGTGTTTATGGCTTTATACCCAGGGAAATTTGTAAAATAAATAAATGTATGTATGTTTACATCTATATAAGAATGGAAAACTATTTTATTTTTTGTCGCAAAAATACACATTTTTTGTGACAGTACCCTTATTTTTGGCGCTAGCTTCATGAAAATTTGTGAGAAGGTGTATTAGAGTACGCTCGATTTTTTGCAATAAAAAAAAAATATGACAAAAGTTGAGTTACGCGACTCTTCCAGGAAGGGTGCGATATTTTGTGTGCGGTAATTTATCCAGGGATACACAGTGCAGCCGCCAAACGTTCAGGCATGTCATATTTTTTCAACATAACAAAAAATAAAAGTGTGGAAATGCTTATATACAACGTGTAACAGATTAAGCGCAATACCTCAGACATGACAGTTGAATTACCACTAAATTACCACTGACTGACTGACTGACTGACTGACTCACTCATTGACATAATTGTTCTCCCAGATGGTGGATGGGGAGGTGGGTATATTTTGACAGATTCGTAAACAAGTAACTCTCAAACCTACGGGAAAAGTGCCAAACCTCCCCTTTTCCCCCCCCTTCTCCCCCCCTCTATCGTATCTCGGAAACTACGAGACCCGTATTTTTTTCTTTTTACGGATTCGTATAGAGGAGGCTCGGTAAAGTAAAAACCATTTTTCAAAGTCCCCCCCCCGCCCCCCTTCTCCCCCCTTTAGGCGGATCTCGGAATCTAAGAGACTTGGAACATTTTTTTTTTCAGATTCATTTAGAGGGGCAATGCTTTAGTCGAAATAATTGTGCAACCCCTCCCCCCCATTTCCCCCCCCCCTTTTTTTTTTTTTTTTTTCACAATCACGCGAGGTGCTTGCACCTCGCGCAACACGCAAATACTAAACCCCCCCATCTCCCCCCCTTTTTTTTTTTTTTTTTTCACAAGCACGCGAGGTGCTTGCACCTCGCGCAACACGCAAATACTTGATTTAGAGGGGCAATGCTTTAGTTTTTTTCACAAGCACGCGAGGTGCTTGCACCTCGCGCAACACCCAAATACTAAACCCCCCCATCACCCCCCCATTTTTATTTTTTATTTTTTTATAAAAAGCACGCGAGGTGCTTGCACCTCGCGCAACACGCAAATACTAGTTAAATTATAAGTCTAAAACAACATCTGTAACTAAATAAATTGAAACCAAACCTAGGCATTTTTTATAAAATAGTTATCCTTACTAATTGCAAAACGTATGTGCATCATACAATTTCCTTACGCAGACGCATAGACTCATGCAATATTAGCGGCCGACACCAATTTTTTTGACGGAAATCGATTCAGAAGCCGATTCTGAACCAACTTTCAGGAATTGCGTTTATTCTGTTACACGTTGTATTATAGGAAATTCGAACCTTGAGAGGGACAAGATGAGGGAATGCTAAAGATGATGGACTGTGTGAGTAGTGATATAAAAAGTAGGTATAGAATTCTGTGATAACGTGTCTTCAAGAAATAAAAGTGTGTTTTTATATTCTCTGGTCAGATACAGGGCTTATAACTTACTAGCTTGTGCCAGCGGCTTCGCCCGCGTGGGAAGTTTTTCCAGTGTAAATCCCGATCCTGTGGGAATTTCTTTCTTAGCGGATGCCTACGTCATAACATCTACCTGCATGCCAAATTTCAGCCTTATCCGCCCAGTGGTTTGGGCTGTGCTTTGATAGATCACTATGTCAGTCAGTCAGTCAGTCAGTCACCTTTGAGTTATATATATTAAGATTATAAGTGTGTGTTTGCTATTAATAATATTTAAACATTACGTAAAAATTACGCATTATAAAGTAATCTAGAAGACAGAAATAACCAACATTATTTCTTTATAATTGTAGTTAAAAGACACACTACAAATTAAATGTTTAACAAAGTACAAACCTAACAATTAAAAGGCCCAATGACCTATTTGTTGTCATGTTAGGATAGGTAATAATCATTTGTTTTCACACCAAAGGAGCAAAACTGATAACACGAGCGTGTATATACCTTTAGGTTAAGTAAAGGAACGCATACGTACTATGTGTTATGTATTACATATGTCACCGTAAAATTGTAAAAAACGCTAGATTATATTCCATGTCGCGAGATTGTGATCCGTCGATAAATTTTGATACCCACCCTTATATATGCACGTGTTTCAGGTTTGTTAAATATTGACAAGTGACATATTTTTTTTACAAATTTCAATAAACAAAATCAAACTTACTTAAAACTACAAACTAACAAACTAGAAATAAAATATTAATAATAATATTTATTATTATACTATATAAAGCTAAATTACCACTCACTGACTGACTGACTCACTCATTGACATAATTGTTCTCCCAGATGGTGGATGGGGAGGTGGGTATATTTTGACAGATTCGTAAACAAGTAACTCTCAAACCTACGGGAAAAGTGCCAAACCTCCCCTTTTCCCCCCCCTTCTCCCCCCCCCCTATCGTATCTCGGAAACTACGAGACCCGTATTTTTTTCTTTTTACGGATTCGTATAGAGGAGGCTCGGTAAAGTAAAAACCATTTTTCAAAGTCCCCCCCCGCCCCCCTTCTCCCCCCCTTTAGGCGGATCTCGGAATCTAAGAGACTTGGAACATTTTTTTTTTCAGATTCATTTAGAGGGGCAATGCTTTTGTCGAAATACTTGTGCAACCCCCCCCCCCATCACCCCCCCCCTCTTTTTTTTTTTTTTTTTTTCACAAGCTCGCGAGGTGCTTGCACCTCGCGCAACACGCAAATACTAAACCCCCCATCACCCCCCCCACTTTTTTTTTTTTTTTTTTTTCACAAGCACGCGAGGTGCTTGCACCTCGCGCAACACGCAAATACTTGATTTAGAGGGGCAATGCTTTAGTTTTTTTCACAAGCACGCGAGGTGCTTGCACCTCGCGCAACACGCAAAGACTAGTTATACTATATAAAGCTAAATTACAACTCACTGACTGACTCACTCACTCATTGACATAATTGTTCTCCCAGATTGTGGATGGGGAGGTGGGTATATTTTGACAGATTCGTAAACAAGTAACTCTCAAACCTACGGGAAAAGTGCGAAACCTCCCCTTTTCACCCCCCTTCTCCCCCCTCCCTATCGTATCTCGGAAACTACGAGACCGGTATTTTTTGTTTTTTACGGATTCGTATAGAGGAGGCTCGGTAAAGTAAAAACCATTTTTCAAAATCCCTCCCCCCCCCCTTCGGCGGATCTCGGAATCTAAGAGACTTGGAACATTTTTTTTTTTCAGATTCATTTAGAGGGGCAATGCTTTAGTCGAAATACTTGTGCAACCCCCCCCCCATCACCCCCCCCCTCTTTTTTTTTTTTTTTTTTTTTCACAAGCACGCGAGGTGCTTGCACCTCGCGCAACACGCAAATACTAGTTATATTACATAAAGCTAGATTACCACTCACTGACTCACTGACTCACTCACTGACTGACTCATTGACATAATTGTTCTCCCAGATGGTGGATGGGGAGGTGGGTATATTTTGACAGATTCGTAAACAAGTAACTCTCAAACCTACGGGAAAAGTGCCAAACCTCCCCTTTTCACCCCCCTTCTCCCCCCCCCCCCTATCGTATCTCGGAAACTGCGAGACCCGTATTTTTTTTTTACGGATTCGTATAGAGGAGGCTCGGTAAAGTAAAAACCATTTTTCAAAGTCCCCCCCCCGCCCCCCTTCTCCCCCCCTTTAGGCAGATCTCGGAATCTAAGAGACTTGGAACATTTTTTTTTCAGATTCATTTAGAGGGGCAATGCTTTAGTCAAAATAATTGTGCAACCCCCCCCCCATCACGCCCCAACCTTTTTTTTTTTTTTTTTTCACAATCACGCGAGGTGTTTGCACCTCGCGCGCCACGCAAATACTAAACCCCACCCATCTCCCCCATCACCGCCCCACCTTTTTTTTTTTTTTTTCACAAGCACGCGAGGTGCTTGCACCTCGCGCAACACGCAAATACTAAACCGCCCCATCTCCCCCATCACCCTCCCCCCTTTTTTCTTTTGTTTTTTTTCACAAGCACGCGAGGTGCTTGCACCTCGCGCAACACGCAAATGCTAGTTATACTATATAAAGCTAAATTACCACTGACTGACTGACTGACTCACTGACATAATTGTTCTCCCAGATGGTGGATGGGGAGGTGGGTATATTTTGACAGATTCGTAAACAAGTAACTCTCAAACCTACGGGAAAAGTGCCAAACCTCCCCTTTTCACCCCCCTTCTCCCCCCCCCCCCCCCTATCGTATCTCGGAAACTGAGAGACCCGTATAAGTGCCAAACCTCCCCTTTTCACCCCCTTCTCCCCCCTCCCTATCGTATCTCGGAAACTACGAGACCCGTATTTTCTTTTTTTTACGAATTCGTATAGAGAGGGCTCGGTAAAGTAAAAACCATTTTTCAAAGTCGCCCCCCTTGCCCCCCTTCTCACCCCCTTTAGGCAGATCTCGGAAATTAAGAGACTTGGAACATTTTTTTTTTCAGATTCGTTTAGAGGGGCAATGCTTTAGTCGAAATAATTGTGCAAACCCCCCATCACCCCCCCCCACCTTTTTTTTTTCTTTTTTTCACAAGTACGCGAGGTGCTTGCGCCTCGCGCGACACGCAAATACTGATTCGTAAACAAGTAACTCTCAAACCTACGGGAAAAGTGCCAAACCTCCCCTTTTCACCCCCCTTCTCCCCCCTCCCTATCGTATCTCGGAAACTCCGTGACCGGTATTTTTTTTTTTACGGATTCGAATAGAGGAGGCTCGGTAAAGTAAAAACCATTTTTCAAAGTCGACCCCTTGCCCCCCTTCTCAACCCCTTTAGACGGATCTCGGAAATTAAGAGACTTGGAACATTTTTATTTTCAGATTCATTTGAAAATACGAGTATATACAAACGGCATACCGTTTCTGACCATCATCCAAATCTACCCAGTATGTTTCGAGGATTAGCGCGTTCAAACAAACAAACTTTTCCGCTTTATAATAGTATAGGTTACAATCAAAGATTAGAAAACCACACTCTGGTTACAATAGATTCGTCAGTACAATGACCTTTCTTGAGTCATGCGAATAGGTAGGTACCTACCTATTCGCATTTCAGCTGTAGGTAGGTACCTACAGCTGACTTTTTTCGCGATTTTAGGTATAGTCTTATAGTAACTTCATAATGATGAGTTCAATGATCTATTTTCGGGTTATTAGTTATTTCTATTAAACATTGTATTAATTGCTAGGTAAAATAGATGAAAATCATAATTTCAAATTAAAATAAAACATTTATCTAAATATTTTATGACAATTACGCACTTCCGCTCCCACTCAAAGGTGACGGACTGACTGACTGACATAGTGATCTATCAAAGCACAGCCCAAACCACTGGACGGATCGGGCTGAAAGGCATGACGTAGGCATCCGCTAAGAAAGGATTTTGCGAAATTCCCACGGGATCGGGATTTACACGGGAAAAACATCCCACGCGGGCGAAGCCGCTGGCACAAGCTAGTTGGATCAATAAAGCTGCTAGGTAAAACAATTTTTTTTTGAACAATTACATTTTTGTAGGTAGTTATCATAAAATCTGCGCTAAATCATTCGCGAGCAACGCTATGCTTTGAAGTCTGCCGATAGTTTTCTTGGACCTTTGGACCTATTTTGAATCTTCATAACTTTTATACAAATAGGCACAAATATTTTTTGATAGGTAGGTAGGTACTTATACTATATTTTTTAATGGCTATGTACTCAGTACTGTCAATGAAAATTTGTATGTCAAATATGATTTATGTTATAGTAGGTATATTTAACATCCTGCGGATTTTGGGTTTCTAGAATGTTCTAACGAGATACCACAGCCCCGGATCGGGGTAGAGTGGAAGGGCGTAGCAAACTCATACTGACTGTTCCGTCCGTTGTTGCTTCCGAGGCTTGTTAGAACGTTCCCGCAACTCCGGGAATTTGAAAATTGAGTTGAGTAGTACTGTTGTTGGTAGGTATACCTAGGTAGGTACTTAGGTGAAAATTCTCGGCCACGTTATAAATGAAAATATGATTGATACATTTTATACATATGAAGATATACAATTGTACATGTAAAAATGAATTGATTATAAGTACCTACACAAAATCAAGAATCGTAAAAATATAGACGAAAAATACGTCTAGCTAAGTATAGATCGATGCCTCCCACGTAAGTTGTTGTAAGCCACAAAATCGCGATTTTGTGTTTTTCACGTAAAAGTGTCTAATTTCATGTATATTATCCTGTCACAAAATATCAAATCCAAAAAACTATAATTTCAGGTAGTTTTGAGACGCATAACGTCGTAAGTTCCGAACAATTCCGGCGCAGATTATAGTATTATAATTTGCAATGATTTACGGCGGGCTGTGTACGGGGGTGAAGAGCGCGTATGCACCACGTATGAGTCACATAAAACAGACTACGCTGGAAATCGCTGTCGGCTGCGCGTCACCCCCGTTTTGTTTAGTGTTGATCTAATAATTGCGTAATAAGACTGTTAGTTAAATATTTTCTTATTGTTTCATAATGAAACGTTATCAAATACAAACCAGAGGACGCAAACTATGTGATATGGTTAACAATGCCAACACACAAAAAAATAAAATTGAGGAAATATCTATGGAAAATGACGATATCACAAGAAATCAAATTGAAAGTACCGATTTTTATGATTCATCTTTCCAAAGTATTCAAGGTATGTTAAAATTTAGTATCTGAATTGGAATATTTTTGTTAATTGAAGTGATGGTGATTTAAAATGTGGTATAAATAAATAAATAAAAATAAATTCTTTTATTTCAGACAGAATCCATTTGGTTACACACAACAGATTATTAGATTACATACAACAATATACGTTGCTGAATTTAGAAGTATTTTATGCTAAGTTATACATACAACATTTTACTTCGGAATTAGTTGTACTAAACTAAATTGTTAGATGACATACAATGATTTACGTTGCCATATTAACTGTTTTATGGTGAGTAAGTAATATATACAACAATCAACATCGCTAATCACTGGTAATGTGTATGTTGTATGTAATATTTGCGGTTTCCAGATGTAACCAAACTTATGCAGAATAATGATTGTGATTCGTGGGGTGTTGTAAGGATGTTTATGAGATTTTCTGCTAAATTATATTCAAATCTTATTTCAACGGAATATTTCATTGTTTCAGAGTCACCCTTGCCAGTAAATTTTAACGAATCTGAGATCAATGAAGTGAATAATATAATAGGTGGTGACTTTTTTGGAACTACATTAGACACTAATACTAACGATCACTCTTGTCTTGGCTCTGCTCACCCATCTCCTGACTGTAGTATTAACCACTTGGATTACGACTGTGATAACCATTTTTGTCCGTATTACGTTGAAAAAGAAAATATACCCTTATTAGATCAAAGATCACTAGCTCAGGAGTCACCTGCGTATTTTTCAGACTGTTCCATTCCTCAAGCTAATAGTCCTCTATCTGTTATTTCTAATAATAGTCCACGTGTAAGCAAAGACAAAGGTAATATAAGAGGGAGACATGTAAAACACTGGATAGATGTGAAAAGAAAGACTTTAAGGAACTTGGGTAAAGAATACCTTTCTAAAAAAGGAGTACTAAAGTAGTAAAAATGGGTCCACCTTGTCACTGCCGTATGCAATGTTTTAATAAATTAAACGAGGAAGAGAGGAAGAATATTTTTGAAAGTTTTTGGAAACTGAGAGACAGGAACAAGCAGTGGATGTATGTATGTGGCTAATTTAGTTACACGGAAGATTAAACGTCGAATGTATATCAAGACGTAAGTATACTTTGCCAGTTGCCGGTGATGAAACTTTAAATTATGTAGACGTGTGTAAAAAACACTTTTTGAGTACCATCTCTGTCAGCGACCAAGTTATCAATACAGCCCTAGATAAATTAGATACGACAACGGCAACTCTAATCCCCGATCAAAGAGGCAAACATTCAAAACAACCTCGAAAATGGACTGAATGTGTTAAAACCAGTGTTTGTGACCACATCAATAGCTTACAACCAGTTGAGTCACATTATGTTCGACAAGATTCACAAAAGCTGTATTTGGATGGGGATTTGAATTTTCGCCGATTATTTGAATTGTACAATGAATGGCTTCAGTCTAATACGTACGAAGAGAAAGCTGAGACTGAAAGACAGTATCGCGATATTGTGAACCAAAATTTTAAATTAAGCTTTTATATACAAAAAAAAGACCAATGCGACCAATGTCATATTCATAAAAATACTGAAAATCCTACGGAACAACAAATAATGGAGTTTGAAAACCACGTCGCAAATAAAAAAATGTCGCAACCTTAAATTGATAGACAAGACTCAAAGTAAATCTTCGCACGGAAAAATCATCACAGCAAGTTTTGACTTCCAGAAGGTTTTAAATGCACCTCATGGTCAATTAAGTGTGCTGTATTATAAACGCAAGTTGTCAGTTTTTAATTTTACCTTGTTCGATTAAGCTAGTAAAGAGGCTTTTTGTTACATGTAGCACGAGGGAGAGGGTAAACGTGGTGCCAATGAGGTGTCAAGTTGTCTGTATAATTTTATTATATAAATACTTGACAGCGGAGCACAAGAATTTCGATTCTGGCCTGATAGCTGTGCAGGTCAGAATCGCAATCGAATTGTATTTGCATTTTATATGTATATGGCTCATAAATTCAATATTACAATTAAACATACTTTTCTTGAAAAAGGACACACCCAAATAGTGGGTGATAGTGTCCATGCCCTTATAGAGCGCTGTTCAAAAAATAAACTTATTTATACACCGTTGGAGTGCTTTAGCTTGGTCAGATGGGCAAAACAAGACGGTAAGCCGTATAACGTAATAGAAATGAAGCATACAGATTTCTTCAATTTTAAGGAACTATTAATAGGTCGTAACTGGGCAAAAAATATTAATGGTGACAGTGCAATGGACCAAAATAAAAGAGGTGAAAGTTTGTTCTGGAGATCCTTTCAAAATTCAATATCGGTATGATTTGTCAAACTGTAACATGATGACTATTGCTATTAACACCAATACGCGAAGGCGCCAAAGGGCTGACAGTATGAATCAATCTACTTAGCCCCTCTCTATCTTAACCTTCTTTCTCTACTAAGAGCGAAATTTAACGACTTAATATCCCTGTGTGACAGCGGGTTAATCCCAGCAACATATCACGATTACTTTAGAAGTTTGTGTGTCGAAGAGATAACTCGAAATGATTCTGATGATTCAGAATAAACTATTTTGTAAAGATTTTTTATCAATTTTTTAATCTCAATTATTCCTAAATCTGATCTCAGACAGGTTAAAGGATATAATAATGAAAAAAATATGTAAAAAAATAAGATTTTTGTTTCTGTTTATAATAAACAGAAACAAAAATCTTATTTTTTTATATATTTTTTTTTTAATTATGATTATATACTAGTCTACTATTTTAAGTTTTTTACCTGATTTGAAAACTCAGTTGTTCCTATCTGATCTCATTATAATGATAAAATATTAGTGATAGACATGTTTAGACTCTAATAATGTTGAGGGTTAAACAAGGATTAAAAAACAGTTCTTTATTGCAGTGTAAGTCTTTTAGAAGTTATGATTATTCTATTTTAAGAGGGTTCAATAAATTAGTTATTTATGTTTACTTTCAGATTATTATCTAATAGTTATGTTGATTAAAGACCGCAATTTTTTTAAATTGTATTTATGTAAGAAAATGCAAGTTTTTCAGTATTTTTGAAATGTTTGTTTTAGTTTCTGTTTAGAAGTTTATTTATTTAATTAATAAAAGATTTTATGTTCTTATAAAGCTTAACTTTTACAAAAAGGTGTAGTTATTGTAACGATTTATTAGTGGTTTAGTAATGTATGCACAAAACAGTGTTGTAGATAGGTACAACAAGTTGATTTATGGACAATAAACGAAAAATCGCAGAAAAAAGGTTATTTTTATTTTATAATATCTAATAATAATATACATACCAGACCCTATTTTTTTTTTTAAATTTGGCGTATATTGTTGTAACTAGCATATACAACTTGATGCGACTCTTGTATACCAGTGTACATTCATGTAAGTGACAAATACAACAATTCGCAAAAGTCCTATGCCGCGGTAAAGTGTTGTAACAGCAAAATCTCTGAAACCTTTGGTATTTTTAAATTATGTCATGCAGTAAACACTAAAGTATTAATAACTATATTCACATACTGAATTGTATAAAGATTAATTGAAAAATGCAGTTTTTGTTGCTAATAGTATCTTTGAAACGCTCTCCTGTAAAATTGCAATTTATGGGTTACAACAACGTACGTGGGAGGCATCGAGATATAAAAACCACACACCTGTGGGCTTAGTAAAAGTTTGAAATACTTTTATCGTTTTCGAAAACTATCGCTTTGTTTCTTTCACATGCACCGAACTTGTAGGTGAGTGTGAAAGAGACAAAGCTAAAGTTTTCGAAAACGATAATAGTATCGCAAACTCATACTAAGCCCCCTGAAGTAAAAAAAGGTGAAATAAAAATAATTTCACATACCTAAATGTTAGGAAGTCTCTTAGCAAAGAAATTTAAATGAAACCAAGGTTAGGTACCTATGCTATCAGTGAGGAATAAATATCGGGGAGTATAGTACCTATATGTTGAATAATTTTAATTTTACATTTCTCCTAAACTTTGCGTCCAAATTATATTCTGTAAAAGACAAAGTTTATCTTCATAAATATGTCTTGATGATAAAACTACTTTCGAACGTAAGTACTTATCAATATAGCGGCAAAATAATAATAGGTAGGTACTACCAAGCTATGCCTTATTTTTACAAAATTTTCTGTACCTACATAATTTGCCTTATTGTTTCTTATTTATAAAAGTTAGATATGTAGTACCGCGGACTTTTTTTAAGATCTGCATAAACCCTACATTTCTGTAGTACCTACCTACATGAACTTTTGGTATATATCAGCATTTCGCCAGCGCACGCGATTATAGTAATTTACTTCCGACTTATTTCACTAATGCCCTTATTTTAGGAAAACCGAGACATTAGCGTAATGCTAGATATCCGATCTACTAGTCTTCCTCATAAAACTGCCTATTATAAACAGAAATATTTTTTGAAATCCATCCAGTTCTTTCGAAGATTAGCGCGTTCAAACAAACAAACTTTCCGCTTTATAATATTGGTATAGATAATATAAGAATCGTAAGTATGTAGGTACCTACATTTCTCTAATCAAATCTAATAAACCCAAATTCATGCGTAGGTACCTTCGATCAACAATATTCCAGGATAAATATGTAAATATCACAATGTAAAATAAATTAATAACATTTATTGCATCAATAAAACTAACAGTTGTTGGAAGTCAATTTCTCAGACCTACAACAATAAAAAGAAATTTAGAAATAACATACCTAATGAAGTTCTTATTATATAATAAAATCTATGCGAAATCATTTGCGGGCGAACTTTTGATAGGTATCCTTTGATGTCGGCCATAGATAAAATAAATAACTTTTGATTTCTGTGATGTCGGCCGATAGTTTTCATGTAGGTACCTATTTTGAATATTCGTAACTTTTATAGGTACAAATATTTTTTTGGTTTATATTTTGTTGAAAATAGCCAATCGTAGTACTAAAAGATAACTCAGTACTGCTAATGAAAATTAATATGTCAAATATGATAATAATTGTAGGTATATTTGACATCTATAAATAAATATTCTAACGAGTGAGAGTAAGAGTGTTGTGTAAGATACTTACATGTGCCGCTATATACACTTACGTGTGATGTTATATAAATTGTAATCTACGTACATAATTCTTTCTATAAAATCAGAATCATAATTGTAAACATCAAAATATAAAAAAAAAAATATGTTATCTTTGTATGGTGGCACGAGTCGATGGTTCGAATCCAACCAGAAACTATTTAGGTAAATGTAGTGAGAGTAAATAAAACGATTATTTGTATGAAAATATTAACCATAGATAAATATTATTAATTTATAGTAAAGTACAATAAAAAGCTTTACAATCTGCTAAATACCAACTAGACGCGCTTGAGTCTATCGAGAAGCGGGCCAAGAGACTTATTAGCAATGATGCACTGGTCGAGTCAAAGCTCCAGAGCCTTGAACATCGACGACGAGTTGCAAGTCTATCGGCTTTCTATCGGTTACATTTCGGGGAGTGTGCGATGGAATTACACAGTCTAATTCCGCCAAACCCATTCCATCATCGGACTACGAGACAAACGGCGAAGCGCCATCGATGCATGGTACACATCCCACCCATACGCACGAAACGTTTTGGGAATACCTTCATTGTGCGTACGGCTAAGGCGTGGAATTCCCTGCCGGAGTCTGTGTTTCCCGATAGCTATAACCTAGGAGTCTTTAAGTCAAGAGTGAATAGGTTACTTTTAGGTAAGCGTGCTCCGTCTTCGACCACATCATCACTTACCATCAGGTGAGATGGTGGTCAAACGCGAACCTATTTTTTAATAATAAAAAAAAAACAATTAAATAAATAATCTTTTATTTATTTAGTACACGTCACAATTTATTTCCACGTTAGGTACTATTTAGGTTCAGTCACATTACAACAACCTATATAAGTACGATATACCTTTATTACCCAAAACACAAATTATTCAGATAAATTATATCTGAATAATTTGTTATGGTGAAAAGGTATCGTATATCGAGCCTAGAAACAAAAGTATGCATAGACCAATAATTATATTAATAAGAATTAGATTGGAACATAACAATTTAACCTCTAGTAATATATAGTATGTTTAATAAATAAATTAATATTTGTTTTTAGTTTTTGCTACAATGTAAGGACATTCATCTTATAAATAATTTGGTCGTCTTTCTTTAAATTAACACCATTTGGACATTTTAATTTCCTACCATGTTTGAATAAAGCGACATCTAGTGGTGTCAAAAGTTACTGCTATTTACTTCGCATGTGTGTGTAAAGAGTAAATTCATGCGGTTAAATCTTTATTTTGCTCTAATCTTTGTATGATACAAGTTAACAAGCATAGTGATTATCTAAAAAAATGAAGTTAATGCCCTAGGTTGAGCGTATAATAAAGTTGTCTATTAAACATTTATATATTAGGTGTAAAAATTGAAAATGTTCGAAATTGTGGATGTGTCGCCATCTAGTGACAAAATGGCAGTGAGATCATTCATCCATTCACCTTAAGTATATTAAATATATAATATATAAATACATATACATACATATATGCTTAAGTATATATGTATGTATATGTATTTATATGAGTATTTATTCATATATATTATTTATGTAGATTTCGATTTTATGATATTAGGTTTTTTTGTTTTATCACTATTATTATAATTATTTTTCCAATATAATTTTCACGTACATATTGCACCTTCCACCCCAACTAGCACAAATGGGCTGCATTAGGGCTTTGGAGCGTATCCGATTATTACTTACTAGTACTCTCGCGGGGCTTCGCTCCCGTGGATTCTATCACGGTAAAAACATAACTCTCCTTTTTTGCAGTCGGGTAAAAAGGAGCCTATAACCTTCCTCAAGCTTCAAGCTACTTCCATACCAAATTTCATCCAAATCCACCCAGTACTTTCGAAGATTAGCGCGTTCAAGCAAACAAACAAACAAACAAACAAACAAACAAACTAACAAACTTTTCCGCTTTATAATATTAATAATATAGATGGTAATAGACGTAAGCGCTAGAGCGTCTACTACAGACTTAAAGCAGCCGCTTTAGCGCTGTTTTGGCGCCATTTTATGCAACCTAAAGTTCCATTTAACCTGCACAACGGTAGCATAAAGGTTCCTTAATAGCTATAACGATTCATTAACGCTATACTAAAGCTCTTAGCGCTACTTTCGAATGATTTTGAACTACTTTGAACGAATGAATTGATTATAGTTCTTTATTGTATATCTTCAGATGACATTATTTGTAATATTTTGGTAAAGTGTTTTCGTCGCCATCATGAAGATAAAACAAAAAGAAGTAAATGTTTGTATTCTGTATTAGCAAGATATATAAAGATACTTAAAACGCTGTCCAGTTTACTGTAGATATATAAGATAATTTTCGAGTAATTTTAACGCGCTTTTATGATATTTTAAAAATTAACAAAAGATATGTGATATTTTTTATTTGTTATACAAAATAAATTTTATTTCCGTATTTTTGAGTGTTGATAACTTACTATTCGCAAGTGGCCGATTGTTTACCGGTACATTTAATGCACATTTAACTGAAAAACCAATGTATATCAACTCAATTTTGCAAGTGAATTATAAGTTTTCTTAAAAAATCATGGCGTCATTGTAATGTAGTCATAACCTGCAGTTTTAGCTCTAATAACTCCCTTTTGAGAATCATAGCGCTAATTTTCACCCTTTTAACGCTTCCAGTGATTTTTGTTCCCCTAGTGCCACTCACAGCCACAAAAAGCTCCTATTTTCCTGTTTTTGAGGTTATAAGATCTAGTTACATACTTATTCGTTTAGCATCCATTTTTATTAAATGTTTTATAATAGTTACAAAAGCGGCTGTAAAATGGCGAATGGATTGAGCCTGTAAGGAATGAATATCGCTATTAAAGGCCTTAGTTACACTGATGATTTTTTTGTAACTATAGTATGCATAAGAGTTTCTATTATTTCTATAATGAAACTTATAGTAGTATAATAGTGGTTACTATAACTATAACCTATAAAAGTTACAATGGAAACCACTGTGCAGCTGTGAGTGGCAGAATGACCTTCGTAACTCTCATATAAAGGTGTAAGTAGTAAATGAGTTCTACCGTGGACTACTGTGAAGGCTAGGGTAGTATTTGATTCAGCTTATAGCACTTTAAGTAACTTTTATAGCTATAGACGTTTACGGATGCAGATATGCAACTTTGAACTGCTTTTTGAACCCTTAAACCGCTATTTTACAGCCCAATGTAACAAAATAGGCTGCTATTTCCACTAATGTGCTCGTTGGGACTCTATCTCTTCACCACTCATGGTTGACTGGTAGAGAATGCTTACGGCATTAAGTCTGCCTTTGTACCTATGTGCATAAAGTGTAAAAAAATAAATAAATATTTTTTAGTGAATATTTTTAACCGACTTCTAAAAAGGAGGATGTTCTCAATTCGGATGTTTGTATTTTTTTTATGTTTGTCTGCGCATAACTCCGTCACTTACCAACCGATTTGAAAAATTCTTATCTTGTTAGAAAGGGTATACTTCCCAAATGGTCCCATGAAAATTTTATCGAAATCGGACAAGTCGTTTCTGAAAAATCAATAAAAGTCTAAAAAACATATTTACGTTGATGATCTTTTCGTTTACTCTGCATTGCGTTTTTTGTTCGCGCATAACTCCGTCATTTACGAACCGATTTGGAAAATTCACTGACCCACTAAAAAGCACGAAAATAAAAACTTTTTTGCAAAAAATAAAACTGACTTCCATATCAAAACACTACAAAGCCAAAAATAATTTTAATTTCGGAAGGCGGTGTGAAAAAAAAAAGAAAATACAAAACCAATAACACCGACTACCGAAATTAAAATTATTTTTGGCTTTTTAGTGTTTTGAAATGGAAGTTGGTTTTATTTTTTCCAAAAAAGATTTTTAATATTAAAAAAAATATTTTGTTTTTGAATGTTAATATTCTTTCTAGCATGTATGGATGCTACACTATTGCGGGTTAACGGGAACGCCCTCTCTTAGTTAACATACTGTATAATTTATGGTATACCAATAACTGAATAAGACTTAAATAATAATATTGTAAAAAAATTGGTTACAAGAGCGGTCTTATCGCTGAGAGCAATATCTTCTAGACAATCTTCGGAAGGATTTTACGAGCTTTAATTAAAATGGGGAGGGCTATATTAGTGTACTACTGTACAAATACTCATCAAAACAGAAAAACTAACAAAACATAAATATATCTATACAAATATAATACATAAGTACATAAAATATATAAATATATAATGTGTTCCTTAACATCGTGTGGTTTTAACAAAAGGAATAATCATAAGTTTGAAAGAAAATGAAGTCCGCCTTTGTATGGACTTCATTTGAATGAATTAGGAGGGGGGAATACATAGCTCCAACACCCCTTTTATATCCGTAAGGGATGATTTTTTATTTTAGTCAGTAGAAATCTGACACACCCTTCCGCTTAACCCAGAGCGGAAGAAGTCTTTCGATGATTTTCCCACCCCAAATTTCCGGGATAAATACTAAATTTCATCTAAATCGGTTTAGCGGTCTAAGTGTATTATGTGTGTGGGTAGGTCGGGGACATTATTGATTCCCTATACAAAATTCCAACACACTTTTAACATCCTTTAGGGATGATTTCCGGGATAAAAACTATGCTATGTCTGTCTCAGGATCCTAAATTATTCCCATACCAATTTTAAAAATAAAAAATTACTTTAATTTAGTTTTTGCCAGCGGCTGCGTCCGCGTGTAATTTGAAAACTATCCCACTGGAACATTATATCGGGATAAAAACTATCCTATGTCCTTCCCAGCGTCCTAAAATGTATATGTAAAATACTAGTACTCGGCTGCATTCAGTAAAATTGGAAACCAACCCCGACAAAGTAGGAAAATAGCTAAGCAGATGATGAATTGTTACTACAACCACATTTCTTTTTATAGGATCTAAAATCATACTTGGATTCATCGAAGCATGGCGTCATATACATCAGCTTCGGTACAAATGTGAAGCCAAGTCTTCTACCGCCGGAGATGATACAGGCACTAGTCAGTGCTTTCTCCAAGATGCCTTACGATGTCCTCTGGAAGTGGGATAAGGATGTACTACCTGGGAAGTCAGCCAACATCAGGATATCGAAGTGGCTGCCGCAATCGGATCTACTTAGTAAGTAATCTATACATAATATATATCATATAAATTAAATTTGATGTATTTATCTGTGATTTCAAAGTCTTTTCGACCCAGGTGCGACTATCCGCGGGTTAAACGACCCTCATAATTTTATCCGCACATGAAATGTTCTCTGGGATAGGTATACTTAGAATTAATAAACATTACTAATATTATATTTTTAACCGACTTCTAAAAAAGGAGGAGGTTCTCAATTCGGATGTTTGTATTTTTTTTTATATTTGTCCACGCATAACTCCGTCGCTATCCAACCGATTTGAAAAATTCTTATTTTGTTAGAAAGGGTATACTTCCCAAATAGTCCCATAAAAATTTTATCCTATTCGGACAAGCCATTTCTGAAAAATCAACAAAAGTCTAAAAAAAATATTTACGTTGATGATCTTTTCGTTTACTCTGCATTGCGTTTTTTGTTCGCGCAAACTCCGTCATTTACGAACCGATTTGGAAAATTCACTGACCCACTAAAAAGCACGAAAATAAAAACTTTTTTGCAAAAAATAAAACCGACTTCCATATCAAAACACTACAAAGCCAAAAATAATTTTAATTTCGGAAGGCGGTGTAAAAAAAAGAAAATACAAAACCAATAACACCGACTACCGAAATTAAAATTATTTTTGGCTTTGTAGTGTTTTGATATGGAACTTGGTTTTATTTTTTGCAAAAAAGTTTTTTGTATGACAGATGATAAAAGCCATTCAATCTAATTTAAAAAAAGTGTGTCTTTTTAATCAATTTTGTGTTTTTCATTTAAAATGGGCCCGCGTTTGACGACCACCTCACCTGGTGGTAAGCGATGATGTGGTCGAAGATGGAGCACGCTTACCTAAAAGTAGCCTATTCACTCTTGACTTAAAGACTCCCAGTTTATAGCTATCGGGAAACACAGACTCTGGCAGGGAATTCCACTCTTTAGCCGTACGCAGAATGAAGGTATTCCCAAAACGTTTTGTGCGTATGGGTGGGATGTCCACCATGTAACAATGGCGCTTCGCCGTTTGTCTCGTAATCCGATGATGGAACGGACTTGGCGGAATTAGACTGTGTAATTCCATCGCACACTCCCCGAACTGTACCCGATAGAAAACCGATAGACTTGCAAGTGCAACTCGTCGTCGATGTTCAAGGCTCTGGAGCTTTGACTCGACTAGTGCATCATTGCCAATGAGTCTCTTGGCCCGCTTCTCGATAGACTCAAGCGCGTCCAGTTGGTATTTAGCAGTTCCATCTCTAAGATAAGAGCAATACTCCATACACGACCGAACCGGGCTTGATAGAGATTGAGACAAACAAAAACAAACTTTATATAGAAAATGTCCGTCTATCCGTCGGTTTGTTTTTCAGTCTGTATTTCTGTTTACCGGGATAACTTTAATAGTACTTTTACTGGAAAATAGAGAAAGTTCTAAAGCAACATATAGGCTAGTTTTTATTCCGGAATTCCCACGGAATTGGGATTTAAGCGGAAAAACCTCACATGCGAACAGAGTCGCAAGCCTAGCTATAAAGTTTGGAATATAACTAATTTTATTTAGAGATTGTAATTAAATGCAATCAAATTAAATTAATGAAATTAATTAATTAAATTAAATTATTTAATTATTAATTAAATTAATGCTCTTGAAGAGATTACTTTTTATCACGATGCACCACGATAAACATAATATTAAACTACCAAAAGTCTGTTACTGATAAGAAAGAACGTTATCGCTGAGTATTAAAAGTTTTTTCTAGAAAACTTTGACTTTGACAGTCAGATTTAATACGGGTTCCGTTTTCTTTATTCGTAGTTGTTTTTGTCTATAAATTACTAAACAGTACCTATAAAAATATAGATTTTAAACTATATTATATTAATATTTCATAGCTTTATGGCATGTTCAGTGTGATTTACAACAAAAACAAAACTTGTTACTAAGCCAACTTTTTTTTCGGTACTTATTAGGTAATTTTCCATAACTACAAAGTGCATTATGTGGTAAATCCTACTAATATTATAAATGCGAAAGTTTGTGAGGATGTTTATTTCTCTTTCACGCAAAAACTACTGAACGGATGTGACTGAAATATAAGTAGTACCCAAGCAGCAAAATTGTACTATAACCAAAGCTTATTTCGCAAAAAAGTTTTGTTAACGTTATATAACCGTGTTTATGGTGGCAGCATGTTGAATAAAGGCGTTTGACTATACTTTTTTGCTCTATAAGCTTATACAGCGAAAAAGTTCTATAAGCTAATGATGTAAACATTTACATTACCATTTTGTACAACTGTTATAGACATATACTATATAAGGCTTAAAGAAAACATGTATAAAACTACTTTGTTCTATATATTTGTTGATCGGTGCCCTTTTGTATCTAATTTGATCTGTAAAACTTATATATTTACCGTTATAGGCCTGGTTCATTACCGGTTATTGAAATTTGGCAATAGGGCGATTTGATAATAAAGTGGGTTTTTAAGTGTCTGCTATAGTACAAAGTGTTTTAATAGTCACGAATGCTCAAAAATAGAGCAATTTGGTGATATAACTGAGTTTTGTGTTACTCCTTATGTGAGAAATTTACGCTACAAGAGTTTTTAAAACACTGTATATTTACCTTTTTATACTGGTTACGAAGACACTCTTTTAGAGCAGAATTATTTTGTAACAGAGTTTTAGATACCTATAATACACTGTCATTTTTTATTAGAGTTTCTCTCTCTACTATAACATCATAATGATACATAAAGGAAGCAAACAAACACTATTAAATAACTAATGTGATTTAAACAAGAGTTAGCATTTCGATTTTAATACTTAACTGCGGGTTCTGCAAACAACAAAATTATATGATGATCTTTAGACTGTGCTTATACTATGAATTCAGTAGGTACTTAAACGTCACTTAATTTTTAAAGCGTAGTCCATTTCCGAGCAATGCGGACCGCAATACTATCACAGAGGCTCTGTCGCTGAGAAAATAAAATAAATTAAACCAACTCTTAAATTTATTTTATTTATTAATTAATAAAATAAATTTGGAGGATCTGCTTTTGCTTCACCGCGACACAGGTGCTGCTGCTGTGTCGCAGCCATTGACATATATATTACTGCGTAAGGACTGGGCGGACCGCATGTTACAATGACGCCTCGAACGTGGTCCCAAAATGGTCTTCCCTTTATCTAAGTGACTAGAACGTGATCGGCTATCTTCGGGAGCAGTCGTAACTTTTACAAGCACAAATGCCAAGTTGTGCCGTGAAGGGTTGCATGAACTACGACAAAAAGCACAATAAAATAAATTATAACATTTCATATCACCGGTAAGTTAAAAATATTATTTGAAACAATTTTTCTTTGTTATTTGTCTCAACCTTTGGCCAAGACAACGCGAAGCCGCATAAAAGTGCGACATAACTTTGCAGCGGCAATTCAAAGGAACCCTAATTTATTTAACCACAATGGCGGTCACTACTTTGATCATAGTACTATAGAAGGCCTGTAATCGCCTATGTTACACTTTTTGCTCTA
This sequence comes from Tholera decimalis, assembly GCA_943138885.2. Taxonomy (NCBI): domain Eukaryota; kingdom Metazoa; phylum Arthropoda; class Insecta; order Lepidoptera; family Noctuidae; genus Tholera; species Tholera decimalis. The sequence goes on along the minus strand of OW964573.2, from coordinate 17,605,110 downwards.
TAGTAGAAAATTATGGAACTAATCTACGATTAATTTATTTTAATTTAGATAAAACTTATTAATTTGGGAGGGGCATTAAAAATTAGATACTAATCTATGCCTACTTTGTCAATAAAATTATAATCGTAACACTATTTCAATGCCTGGGTTGCTACTACTAGCGCATTTTGCTACTTGATAGACGCCATAATAAATATTTTGATATTGTAATTTTACTTACCACGATTTGTTGAAATTAGTAATATAAGCCTAACACACAATCACTTTAATAACACTGACGGTATGAGAATGAACGAAAGATTGAATGATTTGTTGTGATATGGTAATCTAAAAGAACCACAATCACTTCTTTAAAACATAAAAGAACAATAACAGCGTTGCAGTGGGTACTACATCACCGTCTGGTGACATCTCTCACTTTAATATCAATCTTAGAGGTCAAAAATGGTACGCCAAAGCTGCTATATATCTGTTATATCAGCAATTAGCGATATAACTGCGCCCAATCTGGGTTGTGTAAACGTTCTTTGGTCTTTTATAGAACCGTTCAGCAACATCAATTAGTTCTTTGAAAAACGTTCTATGGGCTGCTTTAGGACAAGGTTTTGCTGCTTGGGTATTAATATACATATACAATATACAAATATTTATTGGAACAAAAATAGTTTACAAAAGTTGGTGTACGTTCACAATCACATTAGTATGAAATACTGTGTCGCGACCATTAGCGCCCACCTCCAAGAGGGAAGACCACAGCGTTCCATGAATTAACACAAAAGGAAAAGTAACAAAAATACATTGTTATTGTAAGTAGGTAATTGACACTGATTTGAAAACCACTTGATCGCACATACGTTGCCCCGACGCACGAAAACTATGCGAGTTTTTGCTCTTATACATTGGCTACGATACACGAACCATTTTAGTTGTGACCAAGTATTAGGCCTGTGTGCATGCTAAACAATTACAAATTTTAAATTTTTGTATCCAATTTATAACGCATAATAATGCTTTCATGCGCGTTGAAATGGTGTGTAAAACATTCCCAGACATCTAGATACCAAATGGATGACATAACTATTCATCAGTAATGAAATAATATGAAAATTATTTATCATTTAATCAGATTATAAGCTACCGCAGAGGTCCATTTAAAGTGGTGGTTTGGGTGGTCAAGGACAATATTGTGTCGCGCGTTGATGTCTTTTGGAAATGTCTCTTTCTTACATGAAGAAATTCTAATTCTTTTATCCCTGTCTTTTCTTTCGTATTTTTATCGTAAAAATCTGTGCTGTTACCTATAACGGCTGAATACGATATCGATAATTATAAAATTAAACTTATTTTTTTTTATTCAATTCAGATAGTTGTCATAAAATACCTATCTACATTAACCGACTTTAAAAAAAGGAAAAAGTTCTGATATTTTTTCTTCTGTGTGACACGCATGTTTTCATTTCAGATTTCCCAAGATTCCAGATTAAAAAGAAAACTGGATGAATAAGTTTACTAGGGAATATTGGTTTCTAGTTTGGTTTTTATTGATATAATGTTGAGAAAAGTTAAAATAATATAAGATACCTATATCCAATCTTTCTAGGCTTCAAATAGTATGACGGAGTCTAATATTAATTAACTTGGACCTTTGCATTACAATATCGCCCTCGTAAGTTACTTTGGTTCCGGGGTTGTGGTAATGTTCTAATGAGATACCGCGGCCCCGGAACTTAAGGGCAGCTGAAGGAACAGGGTGGGTTTTTAGTCAGTAGAAGTCTGACACTCCCTTCCACTTTACCCAGAGCGGGAGTCATTCGATGATTTTCCCACCCAGGAAAAAAAAAAACAGGTTACTTTGTTTCGATGTCGAGTCCACGAGTTAAGTGTATGTAGGAGGGAGGAGTCATTAGATAAATCATCTAATGACTCACCACCAAAAAAATAATTATTACCGAGTGCCTGCTGAAGCTACAGTTGTTGATTTTAATGAAAATATATTTATTCTGCAATATAAAAAAATAAAATATTAAAATAATATATGGCCGGCTACATTGTCCATGCTCTGATGAAGCAAATAAAATGCCTAACTTGTATTGGAGCATTGATTGGTGTTACAAATCAAAACGCCTTACAATTTCAAAAAGACACTAAAAACAAGTTATTGTGCGGATCCACCACAGTAATAGAAATTTGTCGGCGTTGTGAAATTTATATTAAAAGGGCGATCAACGAGAGTGGTTCGAAAGTGCTGTCTCAGAAATATAATTCCAATTATTTTATGAGATCGGTTTTAAAATCACTGATTGGGTATAATTTATTCCCGTATATTAATTTTCATCAATATGAAATAGAAACTACCAATCATTTGATTGAATTAGCAAGACGCATAATTCAGAAATATATAGACGCTTGGTTATAATTTTTTAGCAAAAACAATCAGGACCCTAAAACTTTAATTCGAAAAACATTTACTAAATTAATTCATTTTAAAAATCAATAATAACAGCATACTTGTTTTTCTTTTTGTAATTGAGATTGATAATGATTTTATTGAGTATTTTTTATAACGTTAAACTTCATTTTGTCGATATCGATAACTTTCCCTCAATCAAGTAGAGCAATCCCTAACTCGGCATATCTATGAAGCTTGACCTTGAACTGACCAATTGCAGTAGCGCATATTTTCTTCGCCTCCCAACCCATATTGGTGAGTTGTATTCTTCAAAGAAATCGGCCTATAAGCCCTCTAGGTTAAATACTCTCTGGTAATTGACCTCCTGGAATAACACACAGGCTTTTTATTCCGGAATTCCCACGGGATCGGAGTTTACACAAGAAAACCCTACCATGTGAACGAAAGTACGGGCAGAAGCTAGTTATAATATATATTTTTTAACTAGATTATCACTAGATTATTACCATTACCAGCATAATCATAAATTAGACGATAAATTATGGAAACTGCAAAGTGATCCATATATGTACCTATATCTATTTCTGTCAAACCGGTAATAAAAACAAAATGTCAAAGTACAAAACAGCCGCAAAGATATCCGCCTTGTATAAAATCATAACAAACCAGTTCTTGGTTGAATTCGTATAACTTGGACGAAATGAATATTTACGAACGATAAAATTACTGTTGATACAAATTTACACCATTTTTCGGTTACATTTCAGGGAGAGTCCGACCGAATCCGACTATCTAATTCCACTGAGCTGGTGGAACAAGATGATCGGCGATGCACCATTGTTACATTATTTATTACTAGCTTTTTCCCGCAACTTCATTCGCGTGCGAGGTTTTTGCCGCGTAAAGCCCGATCCCGTTGAAATTCGGGGATAAAAAAAATGTGTGTATTCCAGGATAACAACTACCGACTTATCAAACTTTATTGAGATCCATTTAGTAGTTTTTGCGTGAAAGAGCAACAAACATACATACATCCTCACAAACTTTCGCATTTATAATTACAATTTAAAATATTTCAGGCCAGCGTTCTTGACCACCACTTCTTATTATTATTAATTGAAACGGTTATAATAAATGAATTTCTTCTTTCTTTTATGCATTACATAAATAACAATTTCATCAGGTCTGGAACAATGTTAATATTAGAAACCAACTGTCGAGACTTTGTTCGCGTGATAATTTAGATGTGTATCTAGAAAACATGGTAAAAATTGTTCGTCGAGTTGTTTACCCCCCCCCCCCCCCCCTTTTTCTAATACCCTGAGGGACAATGTAAAAAAAAAAATTAAACACTACCTTTTTATGACCACCTTTATACCAATTTTTACACAGCTAACTTATAACTGAACAATTTTCATAAAAACAACCCCATTTAGAGTTTTTCCGTTTTTTAATCAAATTCTCAAAGGCAACGCGAAACTACTAAACACACTCTCCACACTATGACATTCAGGCGTCGAAAGAAAAGTGGAACTGTAGAGTACTCAAGAGTGTTGTTCCCACTGTTCTCTAAAGTTCACTTTCAACTATTAAGTGCAGACAAGCACGAACTCGGTTTGGTAATTCTTTTGAGAAGTTGCGATATTGGTCACGTACGAGTAGGGAGAGTTCATAGTTGAATAATAAAAGCCTCATGGATCAGTTTACAAGTTTAAGCATTTTTGGCTGCAGGTGATCTTACCACATCGAGATTCCTCTGTACCTCGAAAAGTACCTTAAGCCGTAGGTCCGGGTGGCATTTGTCATTTGTGTATCATACCGAGCACAGATTCGTGCAAAAGTATAGGTACCTGAAACAAGTTCTATACCTACTTTGTTTGATTTGCAGGACATCCCAAAATTAAACTGTTCGTGACACAAGGAGGTCTACAATCAACAGACGAGGCTATCACAGCAGGAGTACCGCTAGTTGGTGTACCGATGTTGGGTGACCAATGGTACAATGTGGAGAAATATGAGCATCACAGAATCGGAGTCAAACTGGAATTGGAGTCGCTTAGTGAAGAAACATTTACCAGTGCCGTCCAAAAAGTCATTGGAGATGATAGGTAAATTAAGATTGAATCCTAGTATTTCTAATAACACATTCAAAATATTCATACATAGCTTTTCTTATTGCTATGACCTTATAACAACTGACAATGTAACTAAACAGTGAACTAGAATGGAGTAGTTCTGTGTTGAATGTTGTACAAGTATTGTTTGCCTGTATTTCGAATGGAGTGCCAGACTTTGACTGACTAAAAATAAAACGAATGGCCAGAGAATGCCACGTTTTTCAAGAGCCTAAGATAAGTTTTCTATTTGTAAAATGCTTATCATTTCTATTTTTTTTTCTTCCAGCTACCGCAAAAATATTATCCACCTAAGGGATCTAATGCATGATCAACCAATGAAGCCAATAGACCGCGGGATGTGGTGGATCGAGCACGTGCTGCGTCACGGCGGCGCGAAACATCTCCGAGCTCCCGCCGCTAACATAACGTGGGCGCAGTATCTAGAATTCGAACTGATTGCCGTAGTATTATTCGCATTGCTCTGTGTTATTTCAGTTATAGCCGGTATAGCGTATAGTTTGTATACGTTTATTTCTAGCAATTATATTATTAAAGCCAAAGTTAAGAGTAGTTAAAATTTTGTCTGCCTGTATTATAAAGATTTAATTTTTAATGACGAAAACCTGAAAAAAACTCGAGCATGAAGTAATAATAGGGTAGTTTGCTGTGTTTTAAAATGATACAATTTGGTTTGCTAGTTAGACTTTCAAAAATATTGTACAGGTGTTTTTTGGCTTACGAAATTAAATAATTATAACAAAAAATACCGCGAGACGTAAAAATTTCAACCCACTGCATCGTCTTCAGTTTTTAATTGCTTGAAAAAAATGCGTAGCCAATAATTTTTGATAATCTAAGTGGCGAAATTAATAAAATATTTAAGGAAAATGACGTGTGGCTTTAGTAGTTGTATGGCTGTGATATTTCAGTTTTTAAACGTAGTCCCTATATACGACACTTAAACAGTGAACTGGCTTAAATGGAATGTTAATGTAATTAAGATTGTCAAAATGGCCATAATGTGTAAGATTGATATGCTTTAACGATTAGACAAATGTTTTAACACTGGCAGCCGCATCTGTCTTCTTTAAGTTTGTCAAAGTTGTAAATAGTATAAGGCCGTGCGCGCACTGCCTTGCGGTGGCCGCAATTCCGGTAGTTCTACCGCACCGGTAGACTGACCGCAGTGCGCGCACTTCTATTACACTCCATACTTCACAAATTTTGCGGTGCGGTAGAACTACCGGAATTGCGGTACCGCAAAATTTGTGAAGTAGACTTTCGATTCGTCAAAAGGTTTTATTTCTGATTCTTGTTTATAAGTTAAAGTGTATTCTATGTATCTATAAGTAGTGAGTTATAAACTCATAGTATTTTACAGTTTTAGTAGTGTTTAAATTTAGTTTGTAAAACATGGGAATAAGCAGAAACGAATGAAGAGAGGTCTAAAAAAATATTACAAACAAAAGGGTATACATTTATTATCAAGGTAAGCTTAAAGTTTTATCTACATATTTCATTATAAACTATCGTTTTACTTACCTCGCATAAAAGTAGATAGCACAGAGTAAACGGACAGAGGGTAAGCTTCATACAACTGCGCTATGATAGGTACACTACTACAAGCAAGGCGCGTGTGTGCGCTTCGTCTGAGCGAGGCCTGGCTTGAGCCGATATGCACCGGTTTATCTTCGTACGGACGAAGCCGCCAGTTGAGATAGAGAGATAGAGTTAAGATAATGTAAAACAGAAAGAAGAAAACGACAAAGAGAAGGAAATAGAACTAAGGAAAGAAAAATAGATTGATGAGAAAAATGAAGAAAACGAGAACGAAGAAGGACGAAAAGAAAACATAGAACAAGATTTTATATGGCCATCAAAATTTCTAAAAATAAATATATGTGAACACGGAGAAATAAATGAGGATGAAGAAGTTCAACCAACCAAAAGAATAAAAATACTTGGTGAAAGAAAGTTAAATTTCAGTGAATTTTAGTCTATTTGTTTATAAAAAATGTAACAAATAATATGACATACACTAGTAATAATTATACTACCTATCTACCTTACTCTAAGTTCCTACCTACATACCTACCTACCTACCATTTTTCTCTTAATAGAAACCTTCCTCAGACTATAACGAATATTCGAAAAAAAAATCCGTATTGGTCCAGCCATTCCTGAGTTTTGCGCTTAGCAACACATTTAGCCATTCATTTTTATTTATATATAATTTAGTTAAAAAGATACATCAAGTTGTTTACCTCAAGTTTCGAGCCAGGCTGATCTATTATAATAGAGGTATAGTTTCTACAGTACATACTCAAAGTGCATCTATATCAATAGATAATAAATAAAAACAAAATTTGACCACTTTTGATGCGGTAAAAATAAAAATGAATTTAACTTTCACGATGACTTGACCTTCTGTGATTTCGATACACTGTGCCGAGACTAGGCGAAGCGACGACGCATATTGGCGGCGCAGGCGTGGGCCGAGCGCGCCTCTCTTTTCTATTGCATGCGGGTAGCGGAGAGCTGCGCGGAGTGGCGCGCGGAGAGGGGTCGTTAGCTCCGCCCAAATGGTCAAGGTTATTGGCATGAATACAAGCCTTAAGGGAAGAATTTAACGCTACTGGCTCAACAAAGCGAGCTGGCTCTAGTAAGGCTCAGGACGGGCAATTAAGGGGACGTCATGACGGGTCTCGGTGGCGAGGACGGAAGGACGGTTGGTTTTTGTAGCCGAATTCTCCGCAAACATTTATTACGCATACCACAATCACAACGCAAGTAGATACGTTTATAGTAAGCTCCCAACGAGCACATTAGTGGAAATAGCAGCCTATTTTGTTACTTTGGGTTGTAAAATAGCGGTTTAAGGGTTCAAAAAGCAGTTCAAAGTTGCATATCTGCATCCGTAAACGTCTATAGCTATAAAAGTTACTTAAGGTGCTATAAGCTAAATCAAATACTACCCTAGCCTTCACAGTAGTCCACGGTAGAACTCATTTACCACTTACACCTTTATATGAGAGTTACGAAGATCATTCTGCTACTCAGAGCTGTACAATGGTTTTCATTGTAACTTTTATAGGTTATAGTTATAGTAATCACTATTATACTACTATAAGTTTCATTATAGAAATAATAGAAACTCTTATGCATACTATAGTTACAAAAAAATCATCAGTGTAACTAAGGCCTTTAGTAGCAATATTCATTCCTTGCAGGCTCAATCCATTCGCCATTTTATAGCCGCTTTTGTAACTATTATAAAACATCTAATAAAAATGGATGCTAAACGAATAAGTACGTAACTACATCTTATAACCTCAAAAACAAGAAAATAGGAGCTTTTTGTGGCTGTGAGTTGCACTAGGGGAAAATTAAAGGGTGAAAATTAGCACTATGATTCTCAAAAGGGAGTTATTAGAGCTAAAACTGCAGGTTATGACTACATTACAATGGCGCCATAATTTTTTAAGAAAACTTATATTTCTCTTGCAAAATTGAGTTGATATACATTGGTTTTTCAGTTAAATGTGCATTAAATGTACCGGTAAACAATCGGCCACTTGCAAATAGTAAGTTATCGACACGTAAAAATACGGAAATAAAATTTATTCTGTATAACAAATAAAAAATATCACATATCTTTTGTTAATTTTTGAAATATCATAAAAGCGCGTTAAAATTACTCGAAAATTACCTTATATATCTACAGTAAACTGGACAGCGTTTTAAGTATATTTATATAACTTGCTAATACAGAATACAAACTTTTACTTATTTTTGTTTTATTTTCATGATGGCGACGAAAACACTTTACCAAAATATTACAAATAATGTCAACTGAAGATATACAATAAAGAACTATAATCAATTCATTCGTTCAAAGTAGTTCAAAATCATTCAGAAGTAGCGCTATGAGAGCTTTAGTATAGCGTTAATAAATCGTTATAGTTATTAAGGAACCTTTTTGCAACCGTTGTGCAGGTTAAATGGAACTTTAGGCTGCATAAAATGGCGCCCAAATAGCGCTAAAGCGGCTGCTTTAAGTCTGTAGTAGACGCTCTAGAGCTTACGTCTATTACCATAAGTAATAATCGGATACGCTCCAAAGCCCTAATGCAGCCCATTTGTGCTAGTTGGGCAGTTCACAGAATACATCTACCTACCAAGTTTCACATGTATATTCCTAATTGTTTCGCAATAAAATGGCTGACGGACGGATGGACAGACAGATAGACAGACAGATATGATGAAACTATAGGGGTTCCGTTTTTTGCCATTCGGCTACAGAACCCTAAAAATTGGTATTTGTGTATATTTCAAACTTATTATATACTATATTTCTACTTATATTTCAGAAAAGCATTGCAAGCTTACACAGTACATAGCTTAGGTAATGTACTCGGATGCACTAACTCTTATCATAATAATAGTCTGAAAATAAATTTAAATTATCTTTCAGTGATTTTTTAATAACTGTATTATTTCAAATGCCCTAAGCACTTGAGATACCTATAGTTAACTAACAAACAAACAGTTTTAAATGTTTTGTCGGTTTGTCTTTCTGTTTTTTCCGGGCTGAGCTCTGGAATAGCTGAACTGATTTCAATGGGACTATCACTGGATTTTAAAGCAGGTTATATATTTATTCTTGCAATTCTCATGGGATTAGGATAAACGCGGGTAAACAGTTAGTATATTACCTAAATGCATTTTGAATAGTTATTTATTCCTGCATTGCAAAAGATCTTATTTCTTACTGTTTTCTCATGAATATTTGAAGCACTTGATACCGGGAAGTTTTGCTTGTTCCATACATATGTATTCGGGCAACAACACCTGCCCGACCTAAATACGATGTTTGTTTATTAAAGGACCTATGTTAAAAGAACTTTACTCTGCGCACGGCGAGTAGATATAGCTCACCGTCTAGTAAGAACCAGGCCCGGGTCGATGGTGAGACGTGTTCCACGCCCGTCTCCAAGAGCAAGGTTGCGGGAACATTCTAACAAGATACCGCGGCCCTGGACTGCAAGGATAACTGAAGAAAATTAGATTAAAAAAAAAGCCGTGAGGTTTTTTCAACTTTTTAAATAATTTTTTTCAGCTTTTTAGTTTAAATATTAATTAAATAAATTTTAATTTTCCCGGTCCTGTCACATTGGCACCTCACTGGATTTAGAAAGTGAAACTTTTTAAACTTTGTCATTGTATTATTTTTGCTAGTATTACACTAATGATCAAAATAAAATATGTTTTTATTATCCTTGTGTTGAGCCCTTTAATTTGATATCCATATAGTAGCATTAGAAAAAAAAAAACACTATGTATACGGGCTTCGCACAGTTCCATGTTTGATTTTTTCAAATGTCTTCTACCTAAGAAAACATGGGCTGCTAATACGAATCGAACGATACCTCAATTATGTGGATCCAATCAGCGCATCTGGAGATATAACGTAATAAAGAATATTACATACATACAAGATACGCGCGATAAACATAACCCTTCCTTTGCAGTTGGTAATAAAATGGGTAGGATTATAGTCAGTAGAAGTCTGAAACTTGTATCTGCTCCATCGAGATTGGGAGGAGTCATTTAGCGTTTGACGCCAGAAATTGGGAATACTATCAATGTGCGTACAGTTAAGGAGTGGAAATCCCTGCTTGTTATCCTGAGAATATTTAAGACAAGAATGAATAGAGTAGCTCTTGGTAAGTGTACTTTATCTTCGACCACAACTCATCGCTTACCATCACGTAAGATAGTAGACAAACGCGATCCTATTAACAATAATAAAAACTTAGGTAGGTGATATTTTATCCCTGTATTATGCCGTGCAAGCAAAGCAGCCGGCAAAACCACGTCGTAATAAAATTTCTTTCATAAACAGCATTGAATGCAAATGAATCATTAAGCATGCCTTTCAAGCACGTTGAGCTCTAATTCCAGCAATGATTTGACTACGCACGGCATTAACGCGAAAATATGTGGCACAGAAGTTAGAAAGTGCAAGGCTGGCTTAAAAATTATAAACACACAACTGGAGGGTTGGGAATCAAGCCAGGAGCGGACGACGATTGGCTGCCACACTAATTAGATGTCTAAATATGTTTTTTTTTTTAACTTTTTAGTCTCCTCATTTCACCTCGGAATCACCATATTATCCAGGTACATGTGCGGTCGAAAACTGAATCCTAGGCCCACCACTTTTAGGCACATGTCGACTGTACCTCAATCCACTATTCACCACTTGGTGAATAGTGCTTTATACGCAATTAATAATTTATAACATTACCTACTATGTTCTTTTTTTAAAGTAATTGTGTTGAGAAGCTTTATTTGCATTTATCATTCCGGCCCACGTGGAAGAAATTCTGCAGCTTCATAACAAAATGTAATAAAGACCTTATTCATACACTCTCGAGGACGAGATTACGTGTTCTATATGAACGACATCTCATAGATGCACGGTCCAAGGAAGATATAAACAGTGCACCTGGGCACATATTAATCTATTGCAAGCAATCTCAGCAGAAACGGCTAGTGGTCTGGTATTTTGGATAGCAAACCTAAGGACGGAAGACAAACAGACAGATGCGGGTCTGTCTGTCCTTAGATACAATTTAGACTGCGATCTATTTATATACAATTGGGACATAAGCAAACTGCGTACTAGTGCCATCTGTCTTATATACCTTTGATTAGTTGACTCAACGTGATCAAAGCCCACATTTACAGATTTTTGACATAGAAATATAGTTTGGTTTACCTGTCAACACAAGGAGCTACTTAGATCTAGTAGCGAAATAAATTAAGAAGTTTTAATGAGCTCTTACAAAATTATAATTATTTTACAGGCCTTCATTACGTCTTCGATTACCTGGCTAGTCAAAGGCAGCCCTCATCAAGGCCTTTAGGATAACAATAAAAATGTACTTCTAACAAAAAGCAGAAATAAGCTTAAACATGTATTTGACCGAATTCTGGCTATATTACATTTTTTTTTTAGTTTTAATGTTGATTAATTGATTCGAAAATCAAACTCTGTATAGAAAATTTTAATAACGAATTTGAAAATCAGTATTATTATCATTATAAATGTTTTAATGAATAAGCCTAATTATCTATTATTTGGCTCCTTTCTAATGTTAAATAACAGCCATTGTGAGTTTTGTATAACACTAATTGCAATTTGAATTATAAAAACTTTAGTAAGAGCCCTGGGGCATCTTTATGCTGAATCATGATCACCATGATCCTATAAAAAAGATTTCCAACCACACAACTAAACTATTTATATTCTCCTTCAAATCTTTTATAACTTAAACCGCGACTAAAGTAAAAGAGAGTACATTTAACAGTAATTAAGATATTAAAGAGGCGAGTGTTTTGAGCCGTTTCGAGCACTCATTTGGAAGCGTAAAAGTCTAGAATTTTCAGGTTAAGCCTCGTAATAGTAAAGGGTTTTTGATGTTTTCGACAAATACGGGAAAATTTTAGAGCGTGCAAAATTTTGAGATCCTTTTTACTGCATTTTACGGTAATATGGATGTGCAAATGTTTTTGTTCGTACTTATGAGTATGTTTTATATAAAATGTTAGCATGCTTAAAACACCTTTTGGAGCGTTTTCAGAATATACATGAAAAGGAAAAATACTAAGAGTTGGGTGAGTAGTGAGTAAGACTTGTACAGACTTGTAACTGGAAACGGAACTGTTGTAGATCTAAACTTTAAGTTAGACTTTAATTGAAAGAGATTCCGCAAGTTTTCCAATTACAGTTTTCGTTTTTGTTGATAATAGAATACGAGGGGTGCTGAAAATAACCTGATTGGTTACTAGAAATAGCTTACAGTGCTTTCTAGTGTAAGTTTTTAATTTATATAAACTTAGAGAGGATTGTTGCTTTAAAGGTATCCAAGTTGTGACAAACTCTAACGTAGTAAGAGTACTTTAAAAACTTTTACGTTATAATTATGTGGATTACTATAAGTTTGTTAAACTAATTAGGGTTATTGAGCATGATGTTGGTACTTGTAAATTATGTATATTATTCAACTATATACCAGCTGTGAATAAATATTAGTCTGGTTGATATACCCGCTGTACCCTTTAATTTTAAAATAAAATAGACTAGTCAAAAAAATTAAATACAATGAAAATTCATTTTGACTACATCCCCTCAGGCTGCGGTCAATTTGACTTTCTATCAGGGGAAGCGATAATCAAAATGTCAAAATATCTTGAAGAACTTATAAGGACCTGAAAGTAACATTCTGTAAGGCTAGTGTAGCTTATATCATTTAGTGAACATTTAATGACATTGATAACCCTTCGATATACTCGTATTTTTGCAACAACCAACCCGCACTCGACCCGCGTTATTGATAACAGCCCATTTTGTCTTATAGGTGTTCAGCAGTGAGAAAGCATTTCGACGAGCACATACACTGATAAAATAGTACATTTTCTCTTTAGACAAATTATTATTATGTACCTATAAAACTTTTCTTACGGTTGATTCATGAACGATCGTAATTATTTTAGTTGCACAAATTATATTAACCACTACATTTGATTTTTCTAACAGATTTGTCACTTACTTTGTTCATGGTCTTTGATCGTGCTTATACTACAAATAACCAATAGTCAAAATAAGTTTAGGTAATTGGAAGTATGGGAGGTATTGGTAGGCACCTAGCGGGGACGGAGCGCCGAGAGACAGGCACCACGGCGCACCTACAATCTCTATATCAAGCAACCACTCACAAAAGCGTACGTTTGCTATTCATTTTTGAGTAGGTGTGCGCACCTATAAACACTCGTGTAGCTTGTAGACCAGCTGTACTGGTATCCAGTACATAAATGCGTTTAGGATGGTGCCATGTTTCTATAACGATACGGGTATGTTCGCTCACGCACACACTGACGGCTCGCAAGCGTGCCGCGTACGTGATTTCCAACGGTTTCCAGAACGTAATTGATTATAAACAGGTTTGTCCTATAACGTATTTTCTTATTCAATCGCACGTATTAACATAGTTTTAAGGTATAATGTTACAAACAAATATTATAAAATTTATTATACCCGCTTAGTGGATACGAGTCATACTAGGACGGGCCCATTTTTAAGGGCCAAGGCTCTTTTCTTGCAGATGGGAGGTAAAAACTTGAGACAGCATGCCGCGACCATAGTGTAGTCGTTGTTCCGACTTCCAAATGATATTTAGGTATGCCTGGGTTTCTGGGCACGCCGCAATCGCAGCCGGCAAGTCCCCTCTTTGAGGAGTGACTGGAGAGACGCCATGGCGTCCTCACCTTCCGCCTGACGCAAGTACTTATCGAACACGGCTGTTTCGGGAGATAAGCACCTACCTATTTCGGATACAACGGGAGGATACCGGCCCTGGTTCAGGCCATGGTCCAAGGTAAAAGGGAATGGGATGCGGTCGCCTCCTTCTGCGATGCAGTCATGTGAAGGAGGAGGCTGAACACGTGAGGGAGAGACAACTTCGTTCCTCACGCCCCAGCCGCCGCGGGAGACGCCCCGGGCGTCGGGGATTGCGAAATTATCTCCGGCCACCTTAAACGCGGGCCTGCGGACCGCGAGCAAAGATAGCTCACCGTCCGGTAAGGACCAGGCTCAAGTCGGTGGCGCGCCGTGTTCCGCTCGCGCCTCAAAGAGCAGTCAGCAGCAATGATGTGGCCCGATAGAGTCAATGCCTACCCAGTAAGGCGTTGGCCCTATCGGGAATGTTATAACGAGATACCGCGGCCCTGGAACGCAAATGCAACTGTAGGAGCAGGGTGGGTTTTTAATCAGTAATAGTCTGACACTCCCTTCCGCTCCACCCACAGCGAGAGGAGTCATTTGAAGATTTTCCCACCCAGAAAAAAGGTATACCTAGTTTGTGTCAAAATACGAACGTTGTTTTTCATTCAATTGTTTTGATCCGCGAATAATTTGAATACTAGATAGCCATATAACGTTCAATTGTCGCGAACGAACATCAAAACAAAGTTCCAAAACACTCTAAACTTTACTACGGAAACAGTAGTATACGTATGGTCATTACTCGTTCCCCAAGAAGGGTCCCCCTAACTTACCTCCAAGGAGCCCATTCGAACAAACTAGAAGGAAACTCACAGCCCAATCTAAACATTCTTCTTAACTTCAGCTATTTACATGTTACTACAGCATAATGCAACTTTGTTACACTAATGAGTTCCAGCGAGGCGGCCCCGGCCAGAAGCGAACATGCTGATAATCCCGCTAATGAAGTTAGAAACTTTAACAGAATAGTAATGTCGCCCAAAGGAGCTTGTTTCCAAACTTCCAATGATTATAATACGACCGAAATATCCGAAAAAGAATTTCTCTTTATAGCCTTGTTTGCGGAAGATAATTATGAATTGATTGGATTTTTGCTAAAGTAAACAAGATTTAGGTTGATGAGACGAATACTAATTCTTTTTTGTGATGACTGATGAAGAGAAAATTCGGTCGGGTGTAATGAGGAGGCTTTGTGTTGAGCCTAGGAATTTGTAAGTCTATCCTTGTTTACAGAGCTCCGACGGGCGTCTGCATAAATAAATTGTTGCCTTGGAGGAATTTGTCGTGTAGAAAGTATGAATAGAACATTGTGTAATATCATCACGAAAAATTAACTCTAGAAGCATGCGTGGTATGTTGGTTTTCGTAAAAATATATTTTCTTTGACATTTCATATTATCTGCACCAATTCTTGTATTAGTGGATTGTGAAATTAAATTATTGAATGTTTATCGAACTGCAGCGCAGCTCACCAATAAAGCAAGACGGCTAATTTTAGTAACTTTATTATGGTTTGTTTTTTGTTTTCAATTCACCATTTCACCTATAATTATTTATAATTATGATTAATGGGCATTAACAGTATGTGAAATTAACGTCACCATTGTTACGCCACGTTGTAATACATTTTAGCTTCCACCGAACTTGAATAAAATTTCTTAATCTATTCCAAACCAACGGGTCGTCAGCATAGAACATTTTCATGTCCTTTGTCTAAAAATGTTCAACATCT
The DNA here is from genome assembly GCA_943138885.2 of Tholera decimalis. Taxonomy (NCBI): domain Eukaryota; kingdom Metazoa; phylum Arthropoda; class Insecta; order Lepidoptera; family Noctuidae; genus Tholera; species Tholera decimalis. The sequence continues at coordinate 17,589,502 of OW964573.2, read as the reverse complement.
ATCTCATCTAAGCCCAGCTTCCATAAAATTACTGCAAGTACACATTATGGCTCTTGCTATTTCCACATCGTGTTATATAACAAAGATTTCATAGCACCACTGCACTTTGTGTAATGTGCCATAATATTTTTCAGGATATAATGCAAGAAGTGGCATTTTATAGTGCGCCAAGGATATTTACAACGCCACCCTGCGAGAGATTTTTATTTTGGACTAGATTCCGCTGCGCCTTTGTTTGTACGGTTTAAAAGTTTTATCTATTAAACTTATTTCATTAATACTACTGTGAAAATTTAAGTGAAGTCTGGATTACTTTTTTGAAGTTTCGACTTAAAACAACAGAGTTATCTATTCTGAGAGTAGAAGTAGACGATTCTGAATCAGACTTAAATAAAACTATTGATTGAAAGCTTAACTGGATTTGCACCAACTCAAAGATTTTCTGAAAGAGACCGTTTCTCAGAAATGGTAATGGCTTTTTTGTATATTTATTGTTTAAAGGCACTACTTATTAATAACTGGATTTAAGGGTGCGTACTGCGTTTATACAATCAGTCAGACCCGGAACAATTATTTGTAGGCAATACCAACATTTTCCCGAGCGGGAATCAAATCAGCGATATCCAAATCAAACCAAAATAATTTTATTTTACATAGCCCTACATGGGCACTCATAAAACGTCACAATTTAGTGCATGGTTCGAAATTGATCGTTTCCTATGGAGAAGAACCGGCAAGAAACCCCACGGTTACTCTTTTCCAGAACCTAGCGCAGCAGGTAATCATTCAACCACTGCGCTAAGCGAGTCCTCCGCCATTATAAAATACAAGACAGATGACGACGACAGATATTGTACTCTTTGTTTTTTTAGTTTCCTAAAACAAGTTTGTAATGAATTAAAAAGCAAAAAATATTTACTCACGTTAATAGAATATTCTATGAGTCCGCACAAGATTGACCTAACTTGGTGTCACTCAATCAACTCCTACTCAGGAGTTAGGGCTATATTGTAACTGTATTAAACTGTTTTACATAGTACATCAACGGAATGTTGATGTGCAGGAATTTTATAAAAATCAACCAAACGCCAACTTCTAAACTCCGGGCTACTATTGAGAAAATATGTCTTATAGAAAAACCATATAACACTTTTTGTCGGACACAGTAATCGAACCCGTGACCTCAAGCTCAGCAGTCGCGCTTGTAACCACTAGACTAAGGGGATAGTATATTTTTGTATTTTATTATATGTATTTTATATCACTGTGTTTCAATGAATATTATTTATGTTGTTTGTACACTCACAGCCCTAAATCTGTCTCCTTTAGTTTTGTCCATCCAAAGGTTGTCTGTAAGAGATTGCCCTGAGCGATAAGACCGCCCATTGTACACAAGTTTTAATTTTTTGTATCAAATGAAATATTGTAAGGTGTGCAATAAAGTATATAATAAATAATAAATAAATAAATAGTCATATTTTTTATTGATAACAGGCTGAAGTCAATATCAAAAAGGTAATAAGTTTAATAATTTCTGAAAATTAATTGCATAAAACATAAAGAGTCACAGTACCTAAAGAATAAGTACTCTTATAACCCCGAGTCGACAAAGTCGAAAAAGCAGACAGTCTGCAGCAACGATAGGGCCTAATAGGGCCATTGCCCGCCAGGGCTGCGTAAACATTCTAAAGCCTGCAATACATGTTAGCCGAGCGTTGTCGAATGAAGGCCAATACCATCATGTAGACGGTGTATTTGCCTTGTCTTGCTATCGCTCGGTGTCACTTGCCTAGTTGGCCGAGTGAAGGCCAGCGCCAACGTGTATAGAGCTCATTTGTTGCAACTTGTCTTCGCTCGCCGTTGCTCGTGATCACTTGCCTCACTTCGGATCGGTGTCGGTTTTTGGTCACAAATCAAAGGCGCTCGCCTGCGCTAGGCCAACGTGTGGGCAGCTCTACAGACCCTCTTCTACATTGGTCATCTGCATTGGCGTTCGACTAACTTGTCGAACGTGTGGACATTATTTCTTGCCTTGTACCTATTTGCCAACACTCGCGTTGGCCTACGCTCGGCCAACATGTATTGCAGGCTTAACAAGATACCAAAGCCCTAGAATAACAGGTACCGAAGGTACTGGGCGGATATTTAGTAATTAAAACTCTGATATTAACTTTCCCTCCACCCAGAACAGTAGGAGTCATTTGATGGTTTTCTCCCCGTTAAGCCTGCAATACATGTTGGCCGAGCGTAGGCCAACGCGAGCATTGGCAAATAGGTACAAGGCAAGAAATAATGTCCACACGTTCGACAAGTTCGTCGAACGCCAATGCAGACGACCAATGTAGAAGAGAGTCTGTAGAGCTGCCCACACGTTGGCCGAGCGCAGGCGAGCGCCTTTGATTTGTGACTAAAAACCGACACCGAGCCGAAGTGAGACACGTGATCACGAGCAATGGCGAGCGAAGACAAGTTGCACCAAATGAGCTCTATACACGTTGGCGCTGGCCTCCACTCTGCCAACTAGGCAAGTGACACCGAGCGATAGCAAGACAAGGCAAATATACCGTCTACATGTTGGTATTGGCCTTCACTCGACAACGCTCGGCCAACATGTATTGCAGGCTTTAGAAATACCTCATTTGTTTAGATAGAAACCCACTGTTGAACAAAGGCTGACATTCTTTTTTATTTCTGTTAAACTAAAAACTTTTGATTTAAATTAACCATAATTGAAGTAAAAACACACAAACTAAAAATAAAGACTTAATTTGTTGACTGTACTAGCTAAGAGTTAGAAGTTAATAAAGAAACTTTTTACAAACAAAAACATATTTACGTTAACCCTATATTCGTGTGTGTGAGTAAACAAATATGTGAATAAATAAATAATAAACAGTAATTAAAAAAGAAAAGTAAACTTCTAATGTATAGAAACACAGTCAAATGTTTGTTAGTGTTTGTAAGAATGAACTTAAGACATTTTTATTTTTCTGCTACTTTGCTTGCGACTTCGTTTACGTGGAATGTTACTGATCTCCTCTATCTGCCAGTGAAAGTATCTCCCATTAAAATTTGTTCAGCATTTCCTGAGATTGGCTTGGACGAACAAAAAGATAGACAGACACAAGGACCAAAATTTAAAAAGTTTGTGTCTTAGTGTCGTGTAAATATCAATAGGCACGTACACTATAGATTCTATTGATATGCAGATGCCTTAAGTGAGCTAAATTACCTAATCTTAGAAGATTTTTTAATCTTCTTTTCGTTTTTCACAATAATAATAACTGATTTAATTTTTAAAATTTCACCCATAACTTTGTTGTATTAGTTTTCATTAATAGTGCCTCAAAACACGGGTAAAAATGTAAGCAATAAAAACATAGTCTGTCCCGATAAGGTTCAGCCAATAAATCACATTTTGCCAAAAGTTCTTCGCAAAAACTTCTCGATACGATATCAGGAGCTAATGGTGTAGGTGTGTCTTAATTTTCATATGATATATGAGATTTTGATAAGGAACATTTTGGCGGAAACATATTTGTACACACAAATATGTTTCCTCCAAAAACTTCCGTGCGAGTTTTCATAGATATGTACTCTACACCTGTTTAAGCAAAACATTGAAAGCTACAGTGAGCGTTTTCTTTTTTAATTTTTGTGGGTGGTCAACATCCCTTCCATACGTACAAAACGTTTTAGGAATATCTAGTTTCATTGTGAGTACAGCCAAGAAGTGGAATATCCCGCTAAAATCTGCTTCATCATAGCTATATTCAAGGGGTATTCGAGTCCAGGGTTACTTCTATATCAATCTGGTAAGGTGGGGTCAAACGCGAGCTATCATCTATAAAATAATGGGATTAGGTGGGTCAGAAGTGCTACTACTATCATCAAAACGTTGCAGCCGGTATTCGATAACTAGTTCGAAAGGAAGCACTGCTCCCTATCTTTCAGGTCCATTGTCGGGAGGACACAGCATGGCATACGGTTGCAGAGTGTGCGGCTTTGGAGAAGCCGCGCCGTGTCCTCTTTTCGGAAGTGGGTAGTTCGTTATAAACTTAAAATTAGCGAAAATTTTAAATAATACTTACACTGGTGTGTCTGATTTAGATTGACGCATGCCATTCTGCCATCCCTCCATGTACAGCAGAGATAAAATACAACACGGAATAACAGTGGCCACATATGACCCGTCACCTTTAAAGCAAGAGTGAATAGGCATTTTCTGTGCTCGCTCGTTCGAACGTAGACCTCATCTTACACTTACCATCAGGTGTGGTCGAGTTCAAGAGCGGGCTCATTCGTAATAAAAAAAAGTCAGATTGGGTGGCAATAGGGACCAAACGGGAAATATCAGGCCTACAATTAAATATTTTACGTGCATTTTCTTTCAAATGACGAGAGCGGTCTCACCGACTTTGGACTCGTACCTACTGAGAAATTTCTTGACAGAGAAACTCAATGAAAAAAATGTATGATACCTATTTAGCTTACCAATTTATCAGTAGTAGGATGTCAGAACATTATGTGTTGATCTCTCTCCGCTCGTGCCGGATTGCCGTCCCATCGGACAATGAGAGTAAAAGAACAGAGAGTACACCTGTACCTGCGCATATACTGGTGCCCTATAATATCTCCTGCGCATCTGGCTAATACATTATGAGATTGGCTGCCGTAGCCGAAATCGGCTAGGAGGATTATTGTTATTGTAAATCCTTATGGTGAGAGAAGCAATTTACCTAAACTTTCTAACAGAGAGATACTTGTCCAGTGCTAGAGCTGGTAGGGACGAAATAGCCACTCTTAGAAAGGCCGTGGTAGAGCGAACGAATTTGACCTCCCAATGGGGCGATGACAATCTGGTCAAATTCAATGCTTTAAAAACACAGACTTGTCTTTTCTCCGCTGAAAGCAGCCAATTTGAATGGTCATCTACTTTCAGAGGTGCATCTGTACCTATTACCGACCGCCTGGAGCTCTTGGGCATGGAGTTGACGTCTGACCTCAACTTCGGCTCAACTATTGAGTCTAAAGCTCAGACTGCAGCCAAAAACATGGCATCCTACAGAAAGTGAGGCGATACTTCAAACCTGGACAGTTTTTGAATTTACACAAAGCACAGGTCCGTTCTTGTGTGGAGTATTGCAATCACTTGTGGGATGGCTCAGCCAAATTCCAGCTAGCTGCACTTGACTCGATCAAACCCAGAGCTAAAAGGCTCATAGGTGACGAGGTTCTGGGAGGCAAGCTTCAGAGCCTGGCTCACCGGCGAAATGTTGCTTGCCTGTCTATCTTCTACAGATTATACTTCGGAGAGTGTGCGCAGGAGCTCCATGACCTAATCACTTCATCCCCCTTTTACTACCGGTTTGCCAGACGTACCGCAGGATACCATTCACACTTGGACGATATACCGTCTTTTCGTACTAAGCGCTTTTCTTCAACATTTATTGTGCGCACAGCCAAGGTGTGGAACTCTCTGCCGATTTCTGTGTTCCCAGCCTTTAAAGCAAGAGTGAATAGGCATTTTCTGGGCTCGCTCGTTCGATCGTAGACCTCATCTTACACTTACCATCAGGTGTGATCGAGGTCAAGAGCGGGTTCATTCGTAATAAAAAAAATACTTCTATTACATTAACAGTAGTCAAACTACACGAAGACATAATTCTTGAATTTGTAATTTGAATTTAACGCCACAAGATCAAGTAGAAGATTGCTGATAGCAGATGTCTATTTAAAGTTTATTTTTAGCGATAGTTTGTTTTGAGAATAACTCTATAAAGATGTGGTTGAAAATGAGAAAAAACCTGATTGAGAACAGTATTATGTGTGATTTACTATAACCTACGTGAGCAGGTTAGTTAAGTCCACAGAGCAAAACACGACCACTAGTCGTGGTCGTGGATACTTATATGACTTGCAAATATTTATGGTTAAATATACTGCAAGTCATGAAGTAACACGCTTCCGATTGTACGTAGATAGGATATGAGATACAATAGAAGCGTGTGCAATGCAATTAAATCTCGAATTTCACCTTTTTCCACGACATAATGGAGCTCAAGTATTGTTTTCATATGTCATCATTACTTACACATTAAAAGTTTAGCAGGTGACTTAAAAACTCCTATCATAAAAGGCTGAGTAGCCTCTCTAAAATTATGAAAAGAGGTTGAGTTTACTCACTCCTCCCCTGATTAGAGATTGGGGTTTGCGACTACAAACTGTCACTGCTAGTGGGGTGATTTACCCCCCAGCAAGAAGTGACGATCAGAAACACCGGGTGGTTTTAGTCGGTGAAGTCTCCTTTTTTTTATTTTAAAGAGAACTAGCATGTATGTAGATAGAAATAAAGTAAACCAAGTGTGTGTTTAAATTATTGGTGTACAATAAAGAGTATTCTATCTATCTATACAATGTGTAATTTAAAGGGTATATACACACAAGTGCACGGCTTCTTTGGATGATAATAAACGATATAACAAGGGTTTTCTAATCCTATGTGTACATGTGTGGAGCATATTAGAAATTTCAATACATTGATACCAGAGACCGAATTCCTCAAATTAAGAAGAACGAAGAGAATTGTCGTTTTATTGGCAAGTGGTGTAGAAAGTAATGACCCTCATAGTGCTGTGACACGTTTGTTATTACTGGTATTCAAGAAACATATGAAACCAATAATTTGGGGTCAATTCTGTGAGTCACTTATTTTGAGCTGAAACTTTGCATAGAGACTCCATACCAGATGTCGTCTTCAGTCCTTTTGGATAGATATGGGGTTTCCATTACACGTTGTATATCTATTACAAGCAATCTTATTAACCCCTCCAACTAAGCTAAATATGCTTGTGTCTGGGGTAGGTTCACGGCAGTTCGATCCCGCGACCTCTCGATCACAAGTACAACACCTCTTTTTTTTTTCGTGTTAAAATCATCAAATAAGTCCTCCCACCCCGGGCAGGGCCGGAGGGACTGTCAGACTTGTACTGACTAAAATCCACGGTGTTCCTTCAATAGCCCTTTACGTTCCGGGGTCACGGTAATGAGATAAGTCCCGCGACCCCGGCAGGCTTCGGCCCTCTACAAGGGGGGCCTCGTCATCTTGCTGACGCTCTTTGAGGCGCGCGTGGAACACAACGCGCCGTCGACCCGGGCATGGTTTATGGTCGAACAGCGAGTTGCCCTTAAGTACAACACCTTAGGCATTAGACTATAGAAGCTTAAGTCTGATACTCCCTTCGGCTTCACCCAAAGCGGGAGGAGTCATTTCATCACCAAAAAATGCGGGATCCTTCAGAACTCGGCATGTCAACAAACACCCAGCCCAATTGTGATGAAACCCTAAGATGGTGGCGGTAACTTTTCTCAATACTATCAAGTGATAAAGTACCAAATAGGTAACTAACGTTTCTTTTCTCGTTGATGGAACTACATGTGTACGTCATAATAACTCTAACAGATTAAACATACGTTTGTTTGCTCGAGGCGTAATGATAACAGCTGTAGCGGGTAAATCAAGGTTAACCCGGCGCCTGCTAGGTTGGGTCATAATGACCCATGATGTTTTTAAATGCGGATATTTAAGAAAATTATAGTGTAACGTCACCACGCTTCTCAGTAGCTGCAGTTAGTGCCCCGCCTCCCTCGTTTCATATGTCAACAAAGACGGTGTGTTCCTGCATAGGAAGATAGACGCGGTCAAACAATAACAAGGTAAATATGACCCAACTATACATTCGATGATACCATTTCGTGCCAATTACGTTGAGTTCATTATTTGATTATTTAGTGTATTTATTTGCACCGACATTACGTATATTACATTATATTTTGTTATTTTTAGGTTATATTCGAATAAGATAAAGAGGAACGCGAAAGGCGAAAAAATTCTGTCAATATAAAGCGACTCGGAAGAAAATTCTTCGGAAAACGAGGAAGATCACGTTAGCGAGCGTTCTCAACAGAGTGATACCGAGCAAGAGGCATCAGACAATGATGATGATGATGTACCTTTGAGTGTCATCCAACGTCACATGTATTCCTCCGTACGAAGACAGAAAAACTACCCATACCTATCAAAGATGCAACAAATTTATCTGCCCTGAATATATAATTTCTTTCTGTGGCGGTTGCGTAGATGACGGTGCTAATAGTAATTAACCCTAAGATTCCTTATAATTTTTACATATACTTTCTTAAAGATCTCACATTTGTAATTCCAAAAAGTTAAAAATAAGTGATAATTAGTAACTTTTTTGTTTTGCTATTAATAAGTTTCTAGAAGTTGAATTTTTTGTTGTAAATTTTATACTGACTTCTTAAATACATAAAAAGATCTTTATGTAACTTATTTTTTTTATTTTACTCGAAAATATTATAATTTAAGAACTATTCTTCAAGTTAAACACAAATTTACTCTAAATATCATTGAAATGGTAAAAATCAGGAACGGTTTAAAATCCGGGTAATTATGACCCACCATGCAGTTGTTGTACCTATTTTCTACCATGCTGACGCCGGGTTAAGCAACACTTGCTGATCTCGTCAATAACTCATCATAATAATATCATAAAAATCTTAACATATTCTAGATGCCTCCGTGTTTTTTTTCTAGATAATAGGCTCGCGTTTGACTATCATCTCACCTGATGGCAAGTTATGATGTGGTCGAAGATGAAGCACGCTTACCTAATAGGCGTGTGTAACTCTTTACGGAACCGACTCACTGATCCGAATCATTGAAGTGATTCAAAAGATTGGTTCAGTAACAACGTTTCAAATGCATCATTTGAATCTGAAACATTACTTTGCTCTGGCTCATTTCGCGCGATGCGTCGCTCGTGTGGCGACTGAGCAGTGAGCGAGCGATAGAGGGAGACTGAGAGACACTGAATTACTTTAACTATTGACTCTCGTATTGTATGTACGAAGACTGACTTTATTTATAATCTCACTTAATACAATATAAATGTAGACATAAAACATTCAGTATTGATGCCTCAAAACATTTCTATGTCTCAACAGTAAACGCCCGAGACGCCACGTAAAAATCTTACGTTTCTATACATGACGTCGCGTCGCTGGCATTCACTGAGTCATTTGAGCCGATCATCCAAATGAGCCAAATGAAACATATCAGTGTTCCGGATCATTTCAGTGATCGAGATGCAAATGTTCCAATCTCAAAAATGATACACTTTGCCTACTTCTATTACCTAAAAGCAATCCACCTATTCACCCTCGACTTAAAGATCCCGAGATTATAACTATCCGGAAACACTTTTAGCTGTTGGCCTCAGCTATCATTTGCGTATCTATAACAATTAAATTATGGTCATATGTAAAGTATAGATAATAATATTAGTCTATACTTGACATCAAGAAGGCTGGGTTAAAATTTTCTTTTAAGCGTATAATTAAAAACCGCTACTTAAGGGGCTGTTATTCTTAGATTAATTATAAAAATAAAATAAAAAATACATAATTATTATGAACACTCTTAATCGGAAAGATTGTTATAAAGCACCGTATTTATTAGTTTATTATTTTAGTATATTATTATGTATCTTATGATTATTATACATTTATTTGTATTAAATATGTTATTTCATTCCATCTTCTCGTACACCTACCACAATGTGTTTTTTTTTTAAACCAAAGGTTGACTGGTAGAGAATACTTTGCTGCATTAAGTCCGCCCATGTAACACTATTGTACATAAAGTTTAAATAAATATATATATATTAATATCATAGATCGGTTTGTTTATTTAAACACGAATATCTTCGAAATTATTAGGTATTATTTAGTAGAAATTTGGTATAGAAGTAGCTTACATAAAACTTGAGGAAGGTTATAGACTACCCATAGGTTACCCGACTGAAAAAAGGAGGGTTATGTGTTTATCATAATAAAGTTTACGGGAGCGACGCCCCGCGCGAATAGTAGCGATAAATAGGTGTATTATTATTAGTTGTCAGAAGTCAGAAAAACCACCAATCCATATTTTAGATAGATAGAATACTCTTTATTGTACACCAATTTTTCAGTCCTACAATAGGCCAGCCAACGTTAACTGGACGGTCTGAACTGTCCACGGTTCGTGGAGCCCTACCGTTGCTCTCAATAATAGTACTTACACAATAATCAAAACTACAGGCTCTTCGGCCTACAACCATATATACAAATAACAGTTCTAACCACTTACCTTCTGCACTGGGTACACCAACTTCGACCTTCCTAGGCCACGCCCAAGTGTGGTATGTATGTAAATATGAGGTGAGTAATTGAAAGTGTGATGTAAGTCAAGTGTTCTGAACGGTCACAAGGCGTCAGTCTCCAGATGGCGCGGTTCAGATCAGCATCACAGGCCAAACTCACACCGGATTGAAGCTATTTATCACTACTCATTTCCAACAAATGCGCGTGCCACACGGTGGCATCAACCCGGCGATAAATCCAAAAATATCCCAGGGTTTTCGTCAAATGGGGATTACAACTTCAAACAATAGTTAATCGCGACCCAATTATCGGTTGCAAACGGCGATTCCAAACGATATTTTACCAATTACAATTAAATCACAAGAGGGTCCCATGACCGACATTTTCAACAACGGAAGCAAAATCTATCTGTCAAGTCACAGTTATGTCAAGCCCACAGATAATTACTGTTGCCAACCAAAAAGCTGCGTTCCATTTCATATATCGGATGGAACATCTACCCCCCCCCCGGACGGGCCTACCCGTCCGCTAATCAATTGGAAGTCTTGACCAGGTTGCGAATTTAACACAGCTTCAATGCGGCCAAATACCGTAGCTAGTTCCTCAAAGCTGAGAACGGTGTCTCCCAACAATCTCCGCCAGCGTCCCTTTGCCGCTTTCACCGCGGCCCCAAAAATACCCCCCCAATGGGGGCAGGCTGGCGGGTCAAACAACCAAGTGACCCCTCGGCGGGCCAAACTATTACCAATGTCAACCTGGCTCTCATTAAGGAAGGCGTATACCTCCTTCAAATAGTTACTTGTACCCTTGTAATTCGTACCGCAATCAGACCTAATCAAAGAAGGTAACCCACGGCGAGACACAAACCTTCCAAAGTCGCCTCAAAGGCCTCTGTCGAGAGGGAGGTTACCAGCTCCAAATGTACTGCCTTGGTTGACGGACAGACAAACAGACATAAGCCTTAACAATCTTACTATTACGAAGGGTGGACGTCTTCAACAAAAGGGGACCAACAAGTCCGTTACTACGCCAGCAAAGGGCCTCGCCTCATTGACGCGATCAGCCGACAAATCCAAATTTCTCGCTGCAGAATGGCCAACAGCGCATTGCAACCGGCATGCGAGTTCTTAGTGTGACGATCAGTCACCAACATTTGAACCAAGTGGCCCTCCTTGGGCAACAAAAGGGGGTGACGGGCCCCATAAGGAAGGCTAGAGTGCCTCAACCGACCTCCAATAGGGTTTCCCGAAGTGGCTCGTCCCAACCAAGTTCAGTTATAACAAGGGCAGGAGCACCAATTTTCGGGTACGGACAACTCACAAGGGTCATTTCAAACCAAGTCCTTCCCTCAACAGTGGTGTCAGCCGGTTCGCCAATTCCCCAAATCTTGCCTGAAAGGTCATTCACCTTCAGGCCAACCTGTCACGCTAACCAAGACGACAAAAGGCTACCCTGGACTCCCGTGTCCAAAATGGCACAGACCACAATCGAGTCACCCAAGGGTCCCCAGACCTTGACCGAGGCCGTTGGCAACAAAACCGTCTTGATCGGGGGGGTCCTTTAGCGGGGCATGCGTCAATCTCTTAGTGATGCCTGGGCGGCGACCGATCGCCGCATCCAGGCTGCTTTCGTTCACGACGAGGCCAACAATCAAAATATTCGTCTGCGCGGTGTCCCGAGCCGCTCGCCATCACTGGAGGGGCATATCCCATTTGATGCCCGAATGGCGGAGGGCACGACTCCAGCCGGGGACGTTCCGCCAACGGAGGGGAAAGGCAGCGGCACCGACCCGGCCACTGCTGCCTAGCAGCCAATGCGCGTTCTCCCTGACGAGGGGAGACCAAATGGCGCTCGCGGGGCTCCCGTTCAACTTGCGCGGGGGGTGGAGTGCGACGTACAGAATTGCGGGTCTCAGCCCGGTGCTCGTCTCCGGGGTACCCCCCCCTGCGCGAACCCTCCTCAGAAGATGGTCTGCTGGAGCGGTTCGCGTTGGCGCACAAAATCTCCAAGTGTGACCCCTTACAAATTCTACACGGGCGGGGGTCGGGGCAGTCCCGATGAAAGTGGGTCCCCAAGCACGAGAAGCACAAACGGCGTGCGTTGACAATGCGGCGGCGGGCACTTACGTGCAAATTCAAAAAGGCCGGGCAACGCGCCATGGCATGCCCCGTTGCCTTACAAAAGTCACAATGATGAGGACTCCGGGCGCCAGCAAAACGGGGGGCGGGGCGAACATCAACAGGCCCCCTAGCCTGAGGACTTCGGGCGCCAGCAAACCGGGGGGCGGGGCGAACATCAACAGGCCCCCTAGCCCGAGGACTCCGGGCGCCAGCAAAACGGGGGGCGGGGCGAACATCAACAGGCCCCCGAGCCCTAGTCCGTCCCTGGTCTCTAGGCCGAGAAGGTAGTGGGGGTGACCCCGTGGCGCCACGAGTGTTATCCGAAAACCGACACTCGTCTTCCAAAAAATTGAAGAGGTCGTCAAAGGGGGGAAGATGGGTGGCACTATCCCCACCATACTTATGCTCAAAACGTGACCTCAACTCCGCGGGGAGCAACTGCAGAACTATGTGCACCAACAAGTAGGACCAATGTTCTACCGGTAACTCCAAGCGTCTCAAGGCGTTGGTCGCTGAGACCAACGGGTTCAGCAAGTCAGTGCGCAACGTCGACGTGCTGGCAATGGCCGGTAGTCCCAAAATCTGGTCGATGTGCACATCAGCCCAGTAATCATCATAAGTAAGCCCAGATTTAATAAGCAAACGCACTGGGTTTCCCGTTTTGTAAATTTCCCAAATGTCACACTAAACTTACGTCTAGATACTTTTAGGCATTAAGTTCTAGGATCTACAATAGATCAAATAAAACTATCCCATTTAGAAGCTTATGTGACATAAGTTCAAACAATTTTTTTTTTAGCTATGACAATATTAATAAAATCATTTCATCAGTACAGTAAATTAAGCTATTCAAAACACACACTCATGTTAACGCACACGCGTCTAGAGTTCCAGACACACACATACCCACACACACACGCAATTACGCACATACACTCAATCTTACACACACATACAGTTTCGCTTCTATTTCTTTTGTTCTCAATACCTTTTAATGTTACTTTTTGTTTGTAATTTATTACATAAAAATTGAAATGTGTTTTAATGTACAGCAGATACTGATTCCTGTAACACAGGCTCGCTTAGCATAGGAGCCAGGGGCTTCACTTGAAAGATGTAATATTTTTATGTTCAATAAATTATTTATTTATTTTATTTATGAACATTAAAAAACCGTAAAATTGACGACCTCTTCTCCTTCAGTATATTATATAACGTATACATATTTTTAATTAGTAACTAAAACTAAATTAGTATTAATTATTGTAAAATAGATGTGTTTAACTTTTGGTGTACAATAAAGTTTATTTTAAACTATTCTAAATACTAGCTTTTGCCCGCGACTTCGTTCGCGTAGAGGATTTTCGGGATAAAAACTATCCTATGTCCTTCTCACGGTCCTAAACTATTCCCATGCCAAAGGAGAATGCCAAGGCTTCCTTCTAGACTCGGCCAGAACCGACAAAGATGAACTATATATCATAAAAAAGGAATATAATTTGATTGTATAGTTAGTTTTCTGTAAGAAGTACACCAAATAAAGTTATAGTTCTTTGAAGTTGACCACTTAATACTTCTAATTTTAACGATAACATGAAATAAACTTTAAAATTATTGAATAATGACTATTGAATTTGTTTTCAACAGCCAAGGTGGTTGTTAGTAATACAGAAATCGGAGTCCGGTAACAAAACAATAAACAACACAAAACTCAAAAAACACATAAGACATTTCGACGCTCGTCATAAAACGCGGGAGTAGTAAAACTTTTGACAATTTTCAGTGACAATGACTACTACAAGATTAAGTGTTACCAGCACTAAATAACTATTCTAAACTGTATCGATAATTGAATTGAATTACTTTAAATTATTATAAGATATTACAAAATATAACTAAACATTATTAATTATTATAATAATTACGAGTTATGACTTTAGTAACTAATAAATTCACTTATGTAGGTTCATAATGATATTAATGTAACCGATTTGCAAGTGCAATTTCGTATCGATATTATTTTATTTTGGTACTGGCAACATTTCTAATTGAAATTGTAGATAGAAAACGTGTTGATAAATTGAATAACTATTTAAAATTACTTTTAAACGGTGTACTTCTACAGATTTTATTTATACTGTATAATTCTTACAGTTTTATATAATGAATTATCATTAATTTAAAAAGTCTGTCGGACACTACATGATTCGAGCCAAAACTTAGCATTCATCTTTAATCTAAATCGGTTCAGCGGTTTAGGCGTGAAAAGGTAACACACAGACAGACAGAGTTACTTTCGCATTTATAATATTAGTATGGACAATATGGACAATAAAGCATAAACTTATTAATAAAAAATAAATAAATACAATAAAAAAAATCGACTCCATTATTTGTTCAACAGGGTAATTTTTATTATGCGACTAAAATAAAAAAAAAATCCCATAATACATTGTTTTGACACTGAAAACGCGGCCATTGAAATTTCACGCGATACTATTTGAAATGAGCGCATCATTTAGAATTAAGCACTCATTTTATGTGGACGGTTTTGAGACGTTGAGTGTGCATCTTGGGTTTTTGGTATATCAATGGTCTCTGGTATCAATTTATTGAAATTTCTAATATGTTCCACACATGTACACATAGGATTAGAAAACCCTTGCCATATCGTTTATTATCATCCAAAGAAGCCGTGCACTTGGTATGTATATACCCTTTAAATTACACGTTGTATAACATAAACAAAAATTAACTACTTAAAGTTTAGTATTTGTTTAAAAGAGAACTAACAATTTGGGTAAAATTCACGTTACTATTATAGCAATCTTGTTAAACCTTCTAACTAAACTTAATATGCTTGTGTCTCGAGTCGGTTCACAGCAATAGTGTAATGGATGGGGTTTGATGCTGCGATCACTCGAACATAAGTCCGACATTCATTGCTCTATTGATGTCTCTGAATTATTAATAAATACTAAATAATAATATTTTTTTTTTAATTGGTCTTAGACTTTTTTACCTTTTCTTACTACTTTACCCTTAATTCAGATAAAAAAATCCATATTATGTTAGTAGTAATAAAACTTAGCCTAATGTTAGTATTAAATTTATAATTATAATCAACTAATGAACCATTGAGTGATTCGCTCAATGGTACACTAGTCAATTTCGTATTTTCGTATTTCGTAAAAGAGGAGAGTCCCACCGATCTGCAAACACATTCATGATTCCATTGGAGAAGGAGCGCAAGCGCGCCATCATGGAAGCACATCGCTTCCGCATGATCGCAGCGAACCCATCGACACACGCTTCAGCAAACATCCCAGACGCGCTACATCGCCACGGCAACCCCAAAAGCACCCTGAATGCGTTATTGTACTGTACACGCAGGTCGCTGTATATAATATTGATATCTTTAGCTGTACATACTGACCAATATATCCGCAGTATTCTCGACCCTCATATATGTTGGGCTAGTTCAGGTGTCGAGACCAAATTTATATGATGTGGATTTTTTTTTGTAATTTGTATTATTTAACACGTTCGCTGACAGTACGTCGTTAGGCGGGAAATTAAAATAGTGCGTTATGACAGTACGTCGAGGGACGGGCCACTTATTTTTAAGAGTACGTCGTGGAAAATTCTACTGTCGTAATGTGGTGTCAGAGTAAGTGCTCACTGTCAGCGAACGTGTTAAGTCTTGCCAAGGCGTACAATGTTACATACATAGTGACTGCTTTGTGAATGTGAAATAACTACGCTGTCGCTCCATAATTATAAAGTAATTGTAAGTACTCAACTGTTACCAGTTTTGCTTTAAGCCGATCTCAACTATTAGTTGGGAAAAGCTTGGCAGACAATTATAATCTGTTAGTTAGCAATGTACTGCTGGCCATAAAAAAAAATTGATGAAAGTGCACTTCAATATTTTATCGATAACTTTGAACATGTATGAAGAGATAGTTGAAGTACGTGCTTCAGATGTTCTTGATATAAATAGTACTTACCTATTGTTACGAAACGCTCCATTTGATATGGAGGGTTCTCGAGGGTTAATGAGTAGCCTCTTAAACCTTACCTTTTTTTTTCCTTCGAATCATTGTTTCATTTTATTTTAAATATACGTCTATGTGAAAAACAAAATTCTTATACGATTATTCAACCGATTAAATTGAGCCTGTACATTATTTTGCTAACTGGTTATCGTAAATTTAAGCTTGATTAAGCCGGTGCTTAAAGCTATTTTAAATCAATTCCGAAAAGGCTCGTTTTCTAGAACAAAGGGCTGACTTTTACTTTGGCCAGAGGTTAAGCATTGCCATGCATCGTGACAATGTCGCCAGTCTCTGGGAGACAAAACAGCTGGCAGCGTTGAGGATAAGTTTTCCGATGCTTTAGTTTAGTTAAAATCGTTACATAAATAAATGCATTTGTCAATTAGGTTTAAAGAAAATTCTTTCTCATAAAAACCACAAGTTCAATTAAAATTAGATACAAAAGATAAATAATTTAACAATGATAGCATTCAACTCTCCGTAGAGATCCATTTTTGGGAATAAATATACAAAATAACTATTAACGTTTTTCTTTAAGTTACGCCGTATCGGTTTATAGACATTTTGATCTTTTACCCATCATTTTATAAAAAAGAACGTCATTTCAAGGTTAAACAACGCTTCCTTGATGCTAGGCCGTGGATGACCATCTTAAGATGTCAATTTTCCTCTGAACCTTTGAAACCACGCTTAGCTAGGGTTGCCAGATCAAAAAATCGAAAATCCGAAGTAAATTCCGGACATTTGATGAAAAATCCTGACTTTCTTTAATTTGTTTTTTTTTTTTTATTAGAAATAGGTTCGCCTTTGACCACCATCTCACCTAATGGTAAGTGATGATGTGGTCGAAGATGGAGCACGCTTACCTAAAAGTAACCTATTCACTCTTGACTTAAAGACTGCTAGGTTATAGCTATCGGAAAAAACAGACTCCAGCAGTTGAAATAAAAACATTATATTTTTTTTTATATTTCACTCTTTCATTCAATTGTAGAAATTAAGGACGGTTTAGGATTCCCTCCGCATTCCGGACAAATACCTATATTACCGGACATGTCCGGAAAACTCCGGTCGTATGGCAACCGTTTTGTTTCGGCTTGGCCGTTTTCCCCTACTGTCATTTATACAAATTTGGCAGTCATCGCAGGTAGTCAGAAGCCAGAAAATCTGACATCAGTCTGCTATGGAGTATCGTGTTTTCCCGCTACTAGATTGTGGAGGTCAGATAAATCGGTTGAACCATGTAAAAAACTTTTTTGCAAAAAATAAAACCGACTTCCATATCAAAATACAAAGCCAAAAATAATTTTAATTTCGGTAGTCGGTGTTATTGATTTTGTAATTATTTTTTTTTTTCACACCGCCTTCCGAAATTAAAATTATTTTTGGCTTTGTAGTGTTTTGATATGGAAGTCGGTTTTATTTTTTGCAAAAAAAGTTTTTATTTTCGCGCTTTTTAGTGGGTCATTGAATTTTTCAAATCGGTTCGTAAATGACGGAGTTATTCGCGAACAAAAAACGCAATGCAGAGTAAACGAAAAGATCATCAACGTAAATATTTTTTTAGACTTTTGATGATTTTTCAGAAACGGCTTGTCCGATTTCGATAAATTTTCATGGGACCATTTGAAAAGTATACCCTTTTCAATACAAAAAGAATTTTCCAATTCGGTTGTCAAGCGACGGAGCTATGCCCGAACAAACATAAAAAAAAAACAAAAAACATCCGAATTGAGAACCTCCTCCTTTTTTAGAAGTCGGTTAAAAATACTAGTACTCAGATGCATCCGATCAGATTGAAAACCAACCCAAACATAGGACAAGGCTAAGTAGATAATGAAGGCCAGTCAGTCAAAAAATATAATCTAGTTACACATTCCAATCTAAAAACGTAAAACAAAATCCACGAACACTCATTTTAAACACGTAAACACTCAGACGTCAGTACACAATAACTAACCATAATTACCTAATTACATATTGTTTGTTAATAAAATTTACTTAATACTTATGTTTATGTAACTACTGATAAATATACGATAACACTAGTTTTTGTAAACATTGAAATAAAATTTTGCATACCGTTTCAAGGACTTTTCTTGATAAAGACAACTACTCATTCAAAATAAGAGATTGTGGCGCAGTAGTTAAGTGATTGGCTGCTGTGCAGGTTCGATTTCTGAACAGAAAAAAAATTTCGTATGGCCTACAGATGGTGGTTCCGGGTATGGGAGTTTTAAATAGGACCTTATTTTCCTGTATGTGAAGGATCTCACGATAGGTACATAATAAATTTTAAGTGTGGGGCAACATTATACAGCTTCTTCTAAAAGTTCGCTTTTCGGTTTCTTCACCACACCTTCTTAACAATTGAATTGGCAGGTTTACTTCAAAATGGAATGGGAAAGCGGGCGGGTAGTGCCAGTTCAACACGTCCATGCTTGCATAGATTCGACTTGTACAAAGTTATTAGATCGCGGTCGGGAGTCTGTATAACCAGGCGTCCGTTACTCGCTCAAGGCCTCGCGTTATATGCCTACCGCTTCGGGTATCGCCGTCGGTACATCCGACAGTGGGCTGCCACACGACTGCCTGAGCTTTTTTAAATAATTTTGACAACATCATAATGGATCGACCTAAAAACAATTGATTTTCCTCCGCTTTGCTCCTGTTTCCCTTTTGATTATTAATTTGTGCGGAATTTTATTAAAATTGAAATTATTTACGTAGTTTCGGATATTATCGACACTAAAATTTAATAATCGGGAATTCAGGGAAGGAAAAAATGCATCTATAATTTTATTAAACTGAAACATATTTGATCAACAATATAAAAATATATATATAATAATAAAAAATAATTGTTTTTCTATATTCGTTTTATTACCAATATCATCATATAAAACCCTAGGACATTCGCTCGATGACGTGGGTCACGCGGCGGGCAAAACAATCTCAACTCTCTGTGTGCGTACTTATGGTACATTTCTTTTCGCTGCAAACAGCTGGTATTATTATTAAGATTTTGTAGGCTATTATAGCGTAGGTATTTTCGCTTTTGTATGAGAGTGATGTATCTGTTACGAGTAGTGTTGCCAGGTGTCCCGATTTTCGCGGGACGTCCCGATTATTAGGGGTCTGGGGACGCGTCCCGATTTGCCACTGATCGGGACGCCAAATGTCCCGATAAATAAAAAAATAACAATAAGTACTATTGTTAGAAAAATAAATCAAATTACGCATCACATTATCATGTTGGTTGTAACAATGCGCTCAAAATAACACGCATCAGATCACTAGTGCTATATTTTGTTACTTTACTCGCTCCAGAGGCCTTAGCCAAGTAACAAAATTTTCTATTCTACAGCATCAGAGACACAATCGTGTGCATTTACACTTTGGCTTTGCTCAGTTAATCGATTTTTGTTTTCTCTATGAAAGACACGCCTGTGGGCGCATACAATTTGGTTTTACTCAATCATTGATCTTCATTCGTCAATTCATTAGGTATTATTATGATCTGACGATCATAATAATTATTACTGGGGTTCATCGTACGGGTTTTGCAATTTTAATATTCTATAAAATATTTTAATAATTATTTCAGATAAAATATAAATTGTTTGCAGATAAGCATTAAATTTTAAGGTTTTACAGGATGCAGTATCATGTCTTGAATACGAAAAATTGCTGTGTGCATCAGCAATTGCTTACTTAATATAACCATTATTGCAATTGAGCTGAAGTCTGAGGATCGAAGATGAGTTTGTGGTATTCACATGCAGCAACTTATTTAAACAATAGTCTGATGATAAAGTTACGAAAATAAAAAACGACTGTTGTGCATGGTACATAAATGTCTCATTACAACAAAGACCAAATATGAACTCAATGGTAGCAAATTAGGATTATTAAAAAAAAATTAATGAGTTCTTCAACATGGATCAATTTTATGAAGAAGTGTGTACAGTCAAAGACTTGGTGAAAGTAGCAGTGCAGAACAAAGATCTGACAATGATTTGCCATTTTTAAGGAGAATCAAGACTTCGCAAATCTTCTGAAGTTATAATCTTTTTAACCGACTTCAAAAAAGGAAGAGGTTCTCAGTTCGTCCTGAACTTTTTTTATGTATGTTACCTCATAACTCGAAGACGGCTGGATCGATTTGGAAAATTCTTTTTTCGTTTTAAAGGGTATACTTTCTAGTTGGTCCCATTGTTATGAAATCAGGATCTGATGATGAGATCCTCCAGTAATCGAGGGAACTCTTCAAATATTATAGGCACACCTATAGCGTTTTGGGTATTTCTAATAGTACCTTGTGCGCACCATTTGGGGAAGTGGAACTGATGATGAAGATGACAGATGGCCACCGAAACTACTCAATAATAATTATTTCGTGGATGGCGATTCGATTACTTGAATATGGATGTTAAGCACTTAATGCTCGTCACAATGCATATGGTGATGTAGAGCTGATTGTGATGTACCAGGAGAACTCCTCAGAAATTAACGGCTCTGCATCGGGAAAAGCAATATTTTGTACAAGGTGATAAGTTTTTAAGCTAACATGGTCACTAACAGTATCATTAGAGCTTAAAACGGGATATTTAACTCTCAAGTCATCTCGACAGAACGCCACTATATACTAAGACTGGTAAGGGAAGCGATTGAGATTACCAAATACGACAATTTCAATCGGGAGGATGGGTGTCAACTTTCGAGGGCCGGGAATCCAGTGGTTAAAAAGTGTAAAAACCGAAAAAGTTCCGTAGAAAGTTCGCGAGTCGACACGGTGAGTTTTGTGTGTCGACACACATACAGAATCGAGTGTTTAGTGATACATGTGACAGTGGTAGTGGTGTAGCTAACAGAAAACGAACGAGAAAGAGGTTAGATCGATTTGTAGACGCTCATAAACTTCCACCCGCAATTACTTCAGTTCATCCGTGATCATGGCGCTTGCAACAGTGCCGAAATATCGGAAACTCAAAACAATAAATACACATGGTAAATATCCCGTTTTAAGTTCTAATGATAAGGTGATAAGTACTTCATTTTGGCTTTTGTAACTGGATAAGTTACAAACCGACTCACCAAAAATTGTGAAAAAAACTTTTTAGCAAAAAATTAAACTGACTTCCACATCAAAACACTACAAAGCCAAGAATAACTTTAATTTCAGAAGGTAGTGTCAAAAAAAAAGAAAATACAAAACCAATAACACCAATTATCGAAATTGAAAGTTATTTTTGACTTTGTAGTGTTAAAAACTAAAAAAGATATTGGAATGCTAATCATATATTTAGGTAATTAACACATTGTTACTGTGAGATTATAGATATAGGATTGTATTGCAACATATTGTGTAGAAGTAATTGGAATGGTTAATGTTATATATAAAGAGCGCCTCTCGCCATCAAACGTAAAAGTTTGGCGAGTTTAGATTTAAGTGATACCTCTGTATGTAAATAAATTAACTAAATAATAAAAAAAATAAAAATATGGAAGGCGGTTTTATTTTTTGCTAAAAAGTTTATATGACGTCAATTCCGTGGGTGTCGAACGCGGCAACGGAAAGAATATTTTCACAAACCAACTCTATAACATGACTACCCTTGACGACTTACCCTTGCTATCACGACTGATGTCAGCCAGAATGCCACTGGCGCAGGTTTAGTGCAGGGGGAGAGACCAATGAGCACCTTGTTAAATACGCAAGTAGACTCTTAACAAAATGTACCAATGCTTACCATGATTCACCTACTGCTGGTCATATGGGAATAGAAGGCGCAGTGGTCGATAGCCCCGCAGTCACCACTGTTGTCATAAGATTGAACTGAGCGGAGGCCCCGTCGCCCTCAGAAATAGCCAGCTATGAGTTTAAGGGATAGGATAGCCCCGCAGTCCATCCCTAGAACAACTTATAGGCTAATATCAGTCTACCCGGAACTTACTACGATTTGTAAAGTAGTAGTAAAGTATTAACCATCGAAAAGTAGATTCTGATCATACGTCAGCAATAACCAAGTTTGAAAAGAGAACAAACCAACTTAACCGATTCGCCAAAGAGGAAGACCGCGGAAACAGCCTGGTGCTGGTACTCTGTCGGGACGACCATAGAGTACCAGAGGGGGAGAATATAACACGACGCCTTACGCCATCTATCAGATTGTATATACAGTACCTGTAGAGTACTAGTGACATCTAACATACGACGTGTGAAGTGTCGTGACGTTAACGAGTTACAAACACATACAAGGATCACATGATGAAGACGCACACTAACGTGTCAAGCCGCCTATATAAGCCCTCACCAAGGAGAAACGATTCATGCCCTGGCTGGGGGCCTTTAATTTATTAGAGGTCACCACAGGACAGACCGGTTAAGTAGTACATTAGCCGTATAGAGCTAAACTACGAGTGGCCCTACCTAAAAAAAAAAAAAAAAAAGAAACGATTCATTTGCAGCTTAGAAGGCATAGTGGTCGATAGCCCCGCAGTCACTACTATTGTCTTAAGCTTGAACTGAGCGGAGGCCCCGTCGCCCTCAGGAATAGCGAGCTAGAAGGTCAAGGGATAGGATAGCCCCGCAGTCCATCCCTAGGACCACTAATAGTTATTACGTCAGTCTAACTTTGTTCGATAAAGCCTGTCAAGTGTTTGAGTAAAGTAAATAAAACCCTATCTGTCATCCAACGTTGGCTTCATTCCACCGCCACCATCATATTGGCGCCCAACGTAAATATTCTTCTACCCGCAATAATTTTATGAGAGTACATTTCGTCAGTGTACCAAAATATTAGCGGATAAATAGAAGCTTAATCAAGAGGATTAATCAAGCTGCCTAAGAACCATTATATTGGCGCCCAACGTAAATATTCTTCTACCCGCAACAATTTTATCAGAGTACATTTCGACGGTGTACCCGAATATTGGCGGATAAACAGAAGCTTAATCAAGAGAATTAATCAAGCCGCCTAAAAACCATTATATTGGCTCCTAACGTAATTCTGCTTCGACCCGCAACAATTTTATCAGAGTACCCACATTTCGACGATGTACCAAAATATTGACGGATAATAAAGAAGACTACCCTCAAGATAATTGATATATTTTGACACTTTTGACATGTCTGAGAAAAACAAGAGATGGTGGTGATGACTCAGGAAGAATTATTCACAGCACTCATAACAAAAGCGACAGAAGCGAACGAAAGTGGAAATGGAAATTTTAAAAGTTTTGCTGCGTGCATAAAACGTTACAACAGCGAACTAAATTTTAATAAACTAGAAGAATTTGTGACCAGTATCTCGGTTTGCAAAACAATTGAGAGTCTGGCCAAACCAAGCTGGAAATTAAATATTTAGGCCACCTTAAAGTTTCTGGCGGTATCAAAGCAGATACAGACAAAATCTCTGCTATTTCAAACCGTCAGGCGCCTAAAAACCTAAAAGAATTAATATAATATTTACAAACCACATCACTCATCGGAGATTTATTCATAACCTATCCAAACGAAGAACAAAATAAGTCGGAGGTGGGAACGAGAGCAACAAGAAGCATTTATTAAAAATTGCCTTGACTACGTGACCGCTGACCAGTGTTAAAACAGGCAAGTGACGACTTACCCTTGCTATCACGACTAATGTCAGCCAGAATGCCACTGGCGCCAATGAGCACCCTGTTAAATACGCAAGTAGACTCTTAACAAAATGTACCGAACGCTTACCATGATTCACCTACTGCTGGTTATATGGGAATAGAAGGCACAGTGGTCGATAGCCCCGCAGTCATCACTGTTGTCATAAGATTGAACTGAGCGGAGGCCCCGTCGCCCTCAGAAATAGCCAGCTATGAGTTTAAGGGATAGGATAGCCCCGCAGTCCATCCCTAGAACAACTTATAGGCTAATATCAGTCTACCCGGAACTTACTACGATTTGTAAAGTAGTAGTAAAGTATTAACCATCGAAAAGTAGATTCTGATCATACGTCAGCAATAACCAAGTTTGAAAAGAGAACAAACCAACTTAACCGATTCGCCAAAGAGGAAGACCGCGGAAACAGCCTGGTGCTGGTACTCTGTCGGGACGACCATAGAGTACCAGAGGGGGAGAATATAACACGACGCCTTACGCTATCTATCAGATTGTATATACAGTACCTGTAGAGTACTAGTGACATCTAACATACGACGTGTGAAGTGTCGTGACGTTAACGAGTTACAAACACATACAAGGATCACATGATGAAGACGCACACTAACGTGTCAAGCCGCCTATATAAGCCCTCACCAAGGAGAAACGATTCACACAGACCGGTTAAGTAGTACATTAGCCGTATAGAGCTAAACTACGAGTGGCCCTACCTAAAAAAAATAAAAAAAAATAAAAAGAAAAAAAAACGATTCATTCGCAGCTTAGAAGGCATAGTGGTCGATAGCCCCGCAGTCACTACTATTGTCTTAAGCTTGAACTGAGCGGAGGCCCCGTCGCCCTCAGGAATAGCGAGCTAGAAGGTTAAGGGATAGGATAGCCCCGCAGTCCATCCCTAGGACCACTAATAGTTATTACGTCAGTCTAACTTTGTTCGATAAAGCCTGTCAAGTGTTTGAGTAAAGTAAATAAAACCCTATCTGTCATCCAACGTTGGTTTCATTCCACCGCCACCATCATAACTCTTAATTTTATTTGTGAGGCGAAACCATTTGACACCGAAACATGTCAAAGCCGAGATTCAAATATAAACTAACTTCAGCATGGCTTGCGGTGAATTTCACAACTACGTAATAAAAAACAAGGGTCTTCTTAAGGCAGCAAAAATAATGAAAAATATAAATTAAATAAAAAATAATTATCTGTAAACTACTTTCATACTTAACTTCGTTGATTTTCACTAATATATCAATAATTTTCAGTTATCCGATGATTTTATTTGTATACACCTATAGGTAATTTTATGGAAATGGGTAATGTTTTTTATTTAGGCCTCCTCAAATGGAGTGGTATCCTGAAGACCGGATCCTGGAGATGCGGCGCAGATACCGACTTAAGTGACGGTAATACCACAGTCTAAAGATCATACAGTCGTCCGACGAAGACGTCTAGACAGGGCAATCGTGCGGGGTGTGAGGGGCGAGACGCGGGAATGGCGATCCCAAGCTGCGAACAAAACTATGTTGGTAGCTTGGGAAACATCATTCGGGGCTAGCACGTGTTTGTTTTTTAATTATTTATTTAAAATGGTACATACGACGTGTGCTGTGAGAGATTGCAAGTCTTCATCTTGTTTATATAAAGATCGCCGAACGGCGGACGGTAAAAAAATAATATCTAATAGGTAATCGCACAGGGCCGTGAGGGTTTGGACATTTTATATATTTTTATACCTACTTAATATTATTAGGTGTTCTATTTTTATTCAAAATGATAACGATACTTTCAAGCTTTTTTCTAATACAGATAACGAAAAATAGTAATTTCAAATTGAAGATGGTGAACTTTTTTATTATTTAATGTAAATTTCGAGATGGTGTACGTATTTTTTAAAATAAAATATTGGTGTCAATTTTTAGAGTTTAATTGGGGTGTTTGTTATGAAAATGCCATCCTTTTTGAAATCCAAGATGGCGGACGTAATTTTTTTTTAATAATTTGATATGGGTGTCAATTTTGAGGTTAATTGGGGTGCTTGTTACGAAAATGCCATCCTTTTTTAAATCCAAGATGGCCGACGTCATTTTTTTAAATAATTTGATATGGGTGTTAATTTTGAGGTTGATTGGGGTGCTTGCTACGAAAATGCCATCCTTATTGAAATCCAAAATGGCGGACATCATTTTTTATAATTTATTTATTTAAAAAACCTTCACTTAAACAACATTAAAGTACAGTAAGTGTCACAGTACCTAATTATCACGTGCATCAGTTCAAATTTTAAATCTCTTTGTATACGCCTCATCTGCATTTTTATGTTCACCCTCAACTCCTAAATAATACGTGTAGTAAAGAGCAGGTTAAAATTGTTTTCATTATTATATTAAGTAATAATATTGCTAACGATGTCGATCTGCAATAAAAAACATATTTCATAAATATTGTTTACTTGTGACAACCCTGGCCGCTGCGAGACTGTCTAGACGTTGTCGGCATTTTCCACAAGATCAAAGGCGTCAACCTACTGTACGATCTTTATACTGTGGTAATACCAAGAGTGCAACTGTTACCCAAGGTGATACCTGCCTGGACACCGCTCCATTTAGTTCTGTTTTCCTTAAACTTGGTTGGACACGCTTCCACGTGTTTAGAGTAGTCTATCAAGCAAGTCTGACTATAACATTTTTTAGAATAAAGATTCATCGTTTTATTTGCGACGAAAACGAATAAATTAATATTACTTTTAAAAAAACCTTTTTTTTGTTTGTCCCGATCTACAAACCTAAATCCCGATTTTCTTTAACTTCTGTCCCGATTTAAAACACATCGGACCTGGCAACACTAGTTACGAGGTCCGTATACGTAATCGAGTATTCACTGTATAACGTTCCCACCGCTGGGACACAGGCGTATCGTGTAAATCCAATAAACTCTGTATCTTAAGATACAGTGTTTTAAGGCTTGTATTCATGCCAATAACCTTGACCATTTGGGCGGAGCTAACGACCCCTCTCCGCACGCCACTCCGCGCAGCTCTCCGCTACCCGCATGCAACAGAAAAGAGAGGCGCGCTCGGCCCGCGCCTGCGCCGCCAGCATGCGTCGTCGCTTCGCCTAGTCTCAGCACAGAGTATCGAAATCACAGAAGGTCAAGTCAACGTGAAAGTTAAATTCATTTTTATTTGTACCGCATCAAAAGTGGTCAAATTTTGTTTTTATTTATTATCTATTGATATAGATGCCCTTTGAGTATGTACTATACTAACTAAACCTCTACCTACTACCTAAACTATACCTCTATTGTAGATCAGCCTGGCTCGAAACATGAGGTAAACAACTTGATGTATCTTTTTAACTAAATTAAATATAAATAAAAATTAATGGCTAAATGTGTTGCTAAGCGCAAAACTCAGGAATGACTGGACCAATACGGATTTTTTTTCGAATATTCGTTATAGTCTGAGGAAGGTTTCTATTAAGAGAAAAATGGTAGGTAGGTAGGTAAGGTAGGTATGTAGGTAGCAACTTAGAGTAAGGTAGATAGGTAGTATAATTATTACTAGTGTATGTCATATTATTTGTTACATTTTTTATAAACAAATAGATTATAACTAAAATTCACTGAAATTTAACTTTCTTTCACCAAGTATTTTTATTCTTTTGGTTGGTTGAACTTCTTCATCCTCATTTATTTCTCCGTGTTCACATATATTTATTTTTAGAAATTTTGATAGCCATATAAAATCTTGTTCTATGTTTTCTTTTCGTACTTCTTCGTTCTCGTTTTCTTCATTTTTCTCATCAATCTATTTTTCTTTCCTTAGTTCTATTTCCTTCCCTTTGTCGTTTTCTTCTTTCTCTTGTACATTATCTTAACTCTATCTCTCTATCTCAACTGGCGGCTTCGTCCGTACGAAGAGAAACCGGTGCATATCGGCTCAAGCCAGGCCTCGCTCAGACGAAGCGCACACACGCGCCTTGCTTGTAGTAGTGTACCTATCATAGCGCAGTTGTATGAAGCTTACCCTCTGTCCGTTTACTCTGTGCTATAATGATATATATGTGTTTATAATGAAATATGTAGATAAAACTTTAAACTTACCTTGATAATAAATGATAAGAAATTATACACTTTTGTTTGTAATATTTTTTTAGACCTCTCTTCATTCGTTTCTGCTTATTACAAACTAAATTTAAACACTACTAAAACTGTAAAATACTATGAGTTTATAACACTAACACTACTTATAGATACATAGAATACTCTTTAACTTATAAACAAGAATCAGAAATAAAACTTTTTGACGAATCGAAAGTCGGTTCTATTTTTTGATAATAAGTTTCATTTCACGCTTTTTAGTGGGTCGGTTTGTAATTTATCTAGTTACAAAAGCCAAAATGTCAACTACTTATCACCTTTTATAAAATATTGCTTTTCCCGGTCCAGAGACGTTAATTTTTGAGGAGTTCTCCTGGTACATCACTATCAGCTCTACTTCACCATATGCATTGTGACGAGCATAAAGTGCTTAACATCTATATTCAAGTAATCTAATCGCAATCCACGAAATACTTATTATTGAGTAGTTTCGATGGCCATCTGGGGTCTTCGTCATCAGTTCCACTTCCTCAAATAGTGCTTTTCGAGAGAAACTAAACAAGATACTATAAGAAATACCCAAAACGCTATAGGTATGCCTATAATATTTGAAGAGTTCCCTCGATTTCTCCATGATTCCATCATCAGATCCAAACGTGACGACAATGGAACTAACTAGAATGTATACTCTTTCAAACAAAAAAAGAATTTTCCAAATCGGTCCAGCCATCTGCGAGTAATGAAGTAACATCATAAAAAAAAGTTCAAGACGAATTGAGAACCTCCTCCTTTTTCTAAAGTCGGTTAAAAAGCTATTCCACTATTTACAAAATTAATTTTTGCAGAAATATTTTACGATATTATTTCGTAGTGCTTGAGCTCTCGCGACGCGACGTACGTCCACCTAGCAACACGATGCGCCCCGCACTGAATTTGTGGACGAGTGCGGGGGTGATGTAAACGCAGTCTTTAATTGGACGCATTTTTAATTTATTGTAATAAAAATAATACATATTTGTAAAAAGTAACAAAACCAAATCATTTTCATTTGTATTGCAAAGCAGTAGTATATTTTTTATACTCTTTTGATAAGAAATTAAGGAGTAAAATGGTTTCATCTCAATGATTTGGAGGTGATTTGGCATTTTTTTTTCTTATTGTGTGATACCGATAGAAAAATTGTGGCTAAACCAAATTACGGTTCATATCATGTAGATTACTAACAATTTTTTTTCAGATGTAATTTCTCTGTAATTGGCGACGAAAAGTTGCTTCATCTGAATGCTTTTTTCAAGCTTTTTTCGAGAGAGCAACCTTAAGTTGACAACGCTCATTCGACTTTTTGTAGCCCGATTTATCTTGCCACTTTCACACATTTTTTTACTTTGTATGAAAAGCTCTGCGATATGACTATGCCAAACACACTGTATTGACTTAAAAATATAGTAGTAATATAACAAAATACGGCAACTTAAGATACCATGTACTGCCAAAATAATTTTCATGCGTGTGTTTCATATAAACAAAGTTTTAAAACGATTTTATAAAAAAAAAAATATTTAAAATAAAGGGGGGCTCCCCATACATGGAACTGAAACTGAAAATATATTTTTTCATGAAACCTATGCGTATGTGGTATTTATAGACAGGTCTTCAAAAATGATATTTAGGTTTCTAAAACCACTTTTTCATAAAATTAATCGTTTATTTAAGATATACGCTTCGAAAGTGGTAAAATGTCCCCCCATCTAACTTCTATAATTATGGAGTGAAAAAACTAAAAAAATATATGCTATAGATCTTAATGTAATCTATCAACCAAAATTGGTTTGAACGAGATCGGGTCTGCAGTTTTTGAGATACAGCATATTTTCTAAAACCGCAAATATAACTTTGTAATTCATACAAACATTATGAAAAACAAAGTTATTTGGCGTAGTTGCAAAAATTGCAAATAAACTACATAGTTTTAAGAATTTATTAAGTTTTTTTTTTTTTCAAATAAATATACCTATTAAATTATATTTATTATAGTTATTACGGAACCCTTCATGGGCGAGTCTGACTCGCACTTGGCCAATTTTTTTCCTTTGCCGTTTTGTGGGCAATGGGGATGATGAAAGTTACACAAAGTAATATTCCTGGCTGCGTTTGAATCCATGACCTAGAACTGTTTACGGCCACCAATTATTTTTTTCTTTAAAAAGAGAACTAACAATGTAGGTAGAATTCACATTACTAGCAATCTTGTTAACCCCTCCAACGAAGCTAAATATTATGCATGTGTTTGGAGTGGGTATGGGGCAACAGTGTTATGGGTAAAATTTGAAACCGCGACCCCTCGATCACAAACAAGGCACACTTTAGCCGTTAAGCTATTGGCGCTTTTGCTGGACCAATGTCCTATCTACTTAATATACAATATAAAAAAAATGTTATTCAGTAACTGTCTTAACTTAATCCTCAGTTTGTTCTATGTATAAAATTTAATTAGTCTATAAAGAGAAAACCCAGTGCTTACTACAGGGCCTGTTGTAAACGTAGGCTAACAACAGAATTTAGTTTCTGTTTCCATAAAACTATTAAAACGAGTATAAATCAAACTGTCCAATAAATTACTGGCAGGTTCAGCAGTCAAACACGAACCCTACGTGATTACTTGGTAGGTACGTGAGAACTTTTATAAACTGTAACTGCAAAAAAATTAATGAAATTTATCTGGAAGTAAAAAGACCTTCAAGTTCATAAAAAAAATGTCCTACATTTAAGATAAGTGGGCCATTTTATTATTTCTCGGGCAAAATCCTTAAAAATAAAATTATAGATTTGTTGTTAGTTACATTAGGTTTTTCTAATTTATAAATTCTATTTTTTTTTATTATCTCTGGTCAGCCTTAACACATAACGAATAAATAAATGATGGTCTTATTTTATTTTAGTTGAGTTCATACAGTACGTCAACTAACAGAGGGTGTTCCCGTTAACCCGCAATAGTATAGTATAGTATAGCATAACCTGCATAACTAACAATACTTGAAGGACGGTAACGTCGCAATTTATTTATGAATGCGGACGCGTGTACAGAGTGTTTCTTTTACGTAACAGTTTAACATTTTTAGTGAACATTTTAATATTTAATAAAAAATAAAAACATCTTGTTTTCGAATGGTAATATTTTTTTAGCATGTATGGATGCTATACTATGGCAGGTTAACGGGACCACCCTCTGTTAGTTAACATACTGTATACTAATAAAATTTGTATTTCTTTAGTAACAAACTTTTTCTAATTTGGAGTTCCGAGTTTTGACCGATCTAATCTGTCGCAGAAAGTTTAAGATAAAACTAAAGAAATAGATACAAATGATAATCAGCATGTAACCTTTTCACTGCTAGGACACAGACCTTCCCTCAATGACATGGCATGGTGGACGTGATCCACCTCACGGGTGCAGGTTGGTAGACGTCGCATGTCTTCGGATTTTGAGACCTAGAACTTGGTTCCTCACGAGATTTTTCTGCACATTTCTGAAAGTAGTGTTGCTAATGAAAACTACCAAAATAATGTGCCTGGCTGGATTTGACCCCCATAATGCAGTTCGTAAGCTATGTCTCTGTCAATGTCGGCTTTTACGTCTTGGGAGTTTTGGAAATACCAAGTCCCATAACGACTTTTGGCTCGAAATGGACTAACTCATACGCGGAAGAAAAAACCGGAATAGAGGGGTATTGGCAAACAGGTGAAGAGAGGTGTTTAAGCTCTCTACATCTATTTATAAATGGAATATTTTTATTGTTCCAATAGGGTGAGGCATTAAGAGAGAGGTAGTTTTGCTCCAAAATAGGAAGTAAAGGGTGGGATGATAGGGATGTAGCGACATCTATCTCGCAACATAAAAACTAAACGATAGTAATCCTGTATCGCGAAAGCAAAGTTTACCTACCGCTCAACTAGCCTATATACAAATCACCCGATGCCAAACATCGGGCAGTTGCCCACCAGACAAAACACCTGTCTGGTCGCAGGATCCTCCATTTTCAATGGGAATGCGGGACTTTACACCCTGTTCCGCATATCCCCAAAGGGAAAACACTTTAGACAAAAAGTGATCTGCTAAGTTTTGTCTATGAAGGGTAAGAGGAGGTTCTGCACATTCAACCTGGAGAGCATTTATGGGAGAGGATTTCATGGCTCCAAAAACGATTCTAAGACATTTCGCCTGAATAGAATCTAGTCTGTTTATAGCTGCTTTGTTGCATGGTTCTATTAAGTAGCAACAGTAGTCTAGCATGCTCCTGATAAGCGCATTGTAGACCAGTTTTAAGGTGTATGGGCCACCACTGACCTTATTACAAATCTACGTACCTATTTTAGAAAATTGTTACTCTTATCTCAAAGACGAGGACTAAAAGAAACATAAAAACTTTTTAACAAAAAATTAAACCGACTTCCAAAATACACTGCAAAGTGAAAAATAACTTTAATTTCGGTTAAAAAAAAAAGAAAATACCTAACCAATAACACCTACTACCGAAATTAAAGTTATTTTTGGCTTTGTAGTGTTTTGATATGGAAATCGGTTTTATTTTTTGCTAAATTTTTTTTTAGTTTTTGGTAGTGACTTCCGAAATAATAGTAATTTTTCACTTTGCAGTGTTTTTTTGGAAGTAAGTTAAATTTTTTTTTGAAAAGTTTTTAATTCTCTCTTTTTAGTCGGTCGGTTTGTAATTTACCTAGTTACAAAAACCTAAATGTCAACTATTAATAATCTTTTACAAAATATTGCTTTTCCCGATGCTGGGCCGTTAATTGTTGAGGAGTTCTCCTGGTACTTCACCATCAGCTTCACTTCACCATATGCATTGTGACGAGCATATTTTGCTTAACCCGCCATTGGTGACGTATATGTCTGTGACACCGGGTAGTTTAAAAACAAAGAATATATTTTACACCGTTTATCGAATTACGTTGCGATTTCGAGTAGCTGCCTTAGTGCACGCCCCCTACCATTAGGCCATCCTGCGGCAGCGACGCGGGCGCACGTTCCTGAGTTTTGGCGCCAACCCGGTCCGTGAGACCGGCGTCACCAACGAAGTAAGTCAAATTTTTATTGTTTTTTTTTTACTTAATTTGATAGGACTGTTGTTGTTATTTATAGTGTGTTAGTAGTTTTTTAAGATTTTATGTTTAGTAAGAATTTTACTCGTTTTTAGTGATATTTTACTAGATATTACTAGAAATATTTACGCATTTTTCAAATAAATTGTATTTGTTTTTATTTTAGTATGTCTTACGAAAATGAACAGCGACGTTTTGAGGCTTTTCGCCATGAAGCTATTTCTGATGAGGACGAATTACAAACATCATCGGAAAGTGAGCACTTGAGCACGTAGTACCTACTTGCTCAAGTTGTTTGGCTGTTGACGATGAGTGATTTTAGTATTATATTTTTTTATTATTTAGTAGAAGTATTACCATTTTTGTTTCTTTATTTTATGTTTCCAATGTCATAAGACTGACTAAGGCTGATTTCACAGTTATTATGCAAAAATTTGTTACTAGGTTTGTTAGTCTAAAAAATATTGTCGTAATAGCTTATAATTATAACGCATCCAAAAATATTGTCTCATGCTAATAAAAGAGATTTGATTTATATTTTTGCCTATATTTTATTGGAAAAAAATGTCCTATTTTATATACTTTCCAATTCAAAACAGCATAAACAATATTAAAAAAGAAATACATGGAGCCCAAAATCTCGGTGCATGAGACCGGGGTCACCAACAATGTAAGCTAAATACACGTCACCGGTGGCGGGTTAATTACCATATTCAAGTAATCGAAGCGGAACCCATGAAATACTAAGGCTGAGCACGCACTGCGTTGCGTTTTGGAAACGCAAAATTTGTGAAGTATGGAGTGTCATAGAAGTGCGCACACTGCGGTCAGTCTACCGGTGCGGTAGAACTACCGGAATTGCGGCCACCGCAAAACAGTGCGCGTACGGCCTTATTATTACTACCTATATATTGAATAGTTCCGGTGGCCGTCTGTGGTCTTCATTATCAGGTCTAATTCAAGGTTCAACAAATGGTGCTTCAGAACCTCCTCCGTTTTTTTTCGTCGATTTAAAAGACAATTGTTCGTAAGTTTGCTTTAAGCAATACAAATGACGTTTCATATCATAGTGTATGTGTATGTGCTAAGTGATATTTATGAAGACAAAAGTTTACATACAAAAATACTATGGACATATACAGACACATATAAAATATAATTAAATTGTGTTGACTCAGGATGACTCGTAACATTCAAGAGAATATGATGTAATAGCCGGCCAAATGCAAGTTGGACTCAAGCGCATAGGTTCCGCGCAAATCTTGATTTCTTAACATTTATTATTTGAATATCTACCGAAGTGTTAATTATAATGAAGAAAACAGAGGTATGAATATACAACATCATCTTATCTTGCTTTTCACTAATATTATAATTGCGACAGTTTGTGAGGATGGATGAACAGATATGATAGGTAAGATTGTTATAAATAAATAGATAAATTTATAGTTGTTTGGCTGTTATTCTTTCACGCAAAAACTACTGAACAGATCTGAATAAAACTTGGTAAGAAGATAGTTGACATCCTTTTTTTTGGGTGGGATAATCATCGAATAACTTCTCCCGCTCTGGGTTAAGCGGAAGGGAGTGTCAGACTTCTACTGACTAAAAACCCACTCTGTCCCTTCAGCTGCCCGAAAGTGCCGGGGCCGCAGTGTCTTGTTAGTATATTTCCGCAACCCCGGCGGGCAATGGCCTTATGAGGCCCCGTTACTAATAAGGCGCGGGTGGAACACGACGCGCCGCCGACCCAGGCCTGATTCCTTACCGGACGGAGCTACCCCTGCTCACCATCCGTAAGCCCGTGCCTACGGTAGCCGAAGATCCTTGACGCCCAGGTTGTCTACCGCGACGGCTGCGGCGGAAGGAAGAAAGTTGCCTCTCCCTCGCACGTTCGGTCTCCTCCTTCGCTATCATGACTGCTTCGCAGAAGGAGGTGACCGCATCCCATTCCCTCTCGCTCCGCACCATGGTCTGAACCGCCGCCGTTGATCGCCTCCACATAGTTGACATACTGGAATAATATATAGGCTACATTTTATTCCATAATTCACAAAAATGAATATGATATTAAAAACATAACTTTTCACATTACTTGCAATAGAGCTTTCAGTTTCGGAATGAATTGTTTGGGACAGGCGTGTGATCATAAATTATCCTATAAGGATTCTTTATTTTATAACGTGCTTTGGGAACCCTAAAACATTAAATGATAATCTATCTGCCACGCTATCAAACACTGTTCTTTAACCAAAAAAAAACACCGAACATAGTACACGCAAACAAGATATCCGCGGAAAAATTGATATTACTTATCTCAACTGGTGTACGTAGGTATATAATACACGACGACCAACTTGTTCTAATTAGTTGCACTACGTTCACGAAATGGCGAAGTTAGGGCAACTAGTATTATGTTTCCTTCCGCTGGTATTCGTCACTGATGCGGCGAGGATACTGGCAATGTATCCAGTGCCGTCCATCAGTCACCAGGTCACGTTCAGGCCAATAACAATGGAACTCATCAAACGTGGTCATGAAGTAGTAGTGATAACAGCAGATCCCATGTTCAAGAAAGGTGAAGCTCCAAAGAATCTTACGGAAATTGATGTCCATGATATATCTTACAAAGTGTGGGAAGATTTTATGGCAACTGATAGAGGAAAAAAAGAAGATCTTATATCGCAAATGAGGGTTGGTGCAGAAGTGGTTGTTAAAACATTAGATAAACAGCTGGAAGTTAAAGAAGTAAAGGATTTGATCAAAGGAAATGGAAAGTTCGATCTTTTGCTGACAGAAGCGTGTGTTCGAGGAACATTAGCTTTTTCGCATGTGTACAAAGTGCCTCTAATTCAAATAAGCTCTTTCAGCGCCGTATGGTCTAATTATGCAGTAATGGGAGTCCCGTCACATCCATTCTTGTATCCTGAAAGCATGAATCAGAGAATCTACAATCTGACAATGTACGAGAAGTTGTATGAACTATACAATAATTACATGATAGAAAAAGTAGTGGAAAGAATGGAAGATGAAGAAAATAAAATGATTCGTAAACATTTTGGACCAGACTTTCCGAGTGTGATTGAACTCCAAAATAATGTTCATATGATGTTTTTGAATATCAATCCAATTTGGGAAGGAAGCCGGCCTGTGCCTCCGAGTGTCATCCATTTGGGAGGACTGCCTGAAAAGCCTAATAAGGAATTGCCTCAGGTAAGTTTTTACAAACTACAGTTACGAACTTCTTTAATATCGCTTTACCGTTCTTTAATTAAAGTAGGAAGTTAGATCCTGAATGTATGTTAATTTTGCCTGATATGATGAAACTTTTTACTTAGAGCCTAAATTATCAAAACTATTCAGTCTGCTACAATTTAACATTCGCAAATAGTCAGATTCTATTGTTGAAAAATATACCAAACTTTCTTTTTTTGTGGATGGGTCCAGAACCAACTATCTGTAAGCCATACAAACATTTTTTGTGTGCGGGAATTGATCCAAGGATACACAGTACAGGCGCCAATCGCTCAGGCATCACATGTTTTTTCAACATAAATATAAATAAAAGTGCAGAAATGGTTATATTAAAGGAAATTTGAACCGTGAGAGGGACAATATGAGGGAATTCAAAAGATGATGGACTGTGTGAGTATTGATATAAAAAGCAGGTATAGAAGTCTGTGATAACGTGTTTTCAAGAAATAAAAGTGTGTTTTTATATTCTCTAGTCAGATACAGGGCTTATAACTTACTAAGTGTGTGTTTTGCCATTAAAAATATTTAGTACCAATCGTGAAAATGTTACGCATTATAAAGTAATCTAGAAGACAGAAATAACCAACATTATTTCTTTATAATTGTAGTTAAAAGACATTCTACAAATTAAATGTTTACTAAAGTACAAACCTAACAATAAAAGGCCTAATGGCCTATTTATTGTTAGGTTAGGTAATAATCATTTGTTTTTGTGTCCAAAAGAGCAAAACTGATAACACGGGCGTGTGTATACCTTTAGGTTAAGTAAAGGAATACACACGTACTATGTATTATGTATATGTCACGGTCACCGTAAAATTGCAAAAACCGATAGATCCATGTCGCGAGGTTATGATCCGTCGATAAATTCTGATACTTACCCTAATATAATTATAGTTATATGCATGTGTGTTTGTGAAATATTGACAAGTGATATATTTTTTTTACATTTTCCAATAAAAAAATCATCCTTACTTAAATCAACATACCAACAAACTAATTACCGTTCAAAAAAAAGCTGTGCACAGCAAGAGATATTCCAAAAACAATCTTTGAATGCTGGTAAATAGATGGGACTCTCCGATCAAGGGGCGGTGGATACTACATAACGCAAGATTTGCACGTTGCACTTAGCTATGATGTAGGATTAGTAAAATTTAATTACGAAAAAATATTACAAATGCGAAGCTTTGTGAGGATGTATAAAAGAAAGAAAATAAAATTAATTTGACCCAGATGTCAAAGTATGCTCAGACGTATGTTTGTTGCTCTTTTACGCAAAAACTACTGAATGGATCTCAATGTAATTTGGCAAGTAGATAGTTGACATCCTACAATAACACACAGGCTACTTTTTATTTAGAAATTTCGGGAAAAACCTCCCATGCAAATGGAGTCGCGGGCAAAAGCTAGTAAGCCATAATTTCATTTTGTTACTCACAAAAATATGAAGTCAAATATGAAATAAATAGTTGTTATAACCTGTGAGGAAAACTAGGAAATTGAACAATTTAATGCGATGACTATAGTCCATAATTTTGTTTGCTATTTATATCGTCGTAATTACAACAGATTTTGTTTCAATTTTGCAAAGTCATCATGATATTCAAGACATATGTCTACTATTATGGCATTGGAATCAATTCAGTTTAATTGACAGATAAAATAAACAAGACATGAGACAAAAAACTCTTTGACTATAGCTGACTGCGTGATTTCCTTAGTTATAAAGAAAGAAAGAAAACAAAAAAAAATGTTTGTTGACACATGCCACAACTACACACAGTAAAAAAAAAACATATTATTACTAAAATAAAATTTATAAAAAAGTAAAATTGAATAGGTCCAGGATGACTAATATTACTGTGTGACTCACTGCTGCGCCAAATAGGCCCAGTTCAGCAAAAAGCCGGAAAACTAGTGCCCGACGCTGGTTTTCAACTGGTCCTAATAGTCAGTGTACGGATGTCAATCAGTTTATCATTATAATATAGTAATAACATCCATAAAATAGAAATAATAATAAAGTATCCCCTCGAGTGTCGCATGTTGAGTTTCCTTATGAATTTTGGATAGGACTTCAGAAAAAATGATAAATCGGCAATTTATGGCCATTATCATGGAATATATTATACCTTCATGGCTTCGTTATGAGTTTATCTAACTGTTTATATCATTCAATAAGCAAATCAAACTGACCTTATCTAGCAGTGATGTGATATGTTTTTTCACTTACATTCGATCAAAAAATTAAAAAAAAATGTGTAGGCAATTTTAACACAAATTATTCCAAAAAAATAATAAAAACTATTATAAAAAGTAATAAAAACTATTTGATAACACAACGAAAAAGTCTGCGGTGTCACAACAAAAACCACAGATGCATTTTGTAAATTGTTTTTCGTTCATTTTAGCGGTGTATGCAGAACGTATTGTTACTTGCAACACAACCACAGATATTTATCGACCAATCCTGACCAAGCACTTAAGTCGAACTGTCCGACTTAAGACATTTGGAGCATTTTTTTCTTATGTCGCGCTGTGTAACTTAAGACACGCGAGAGGGTACTTCACTAATCCAATTAATATTTATATACAATACATAATATTTGTGTATTTCGGTGTTATGAGGAGCTCTTGCCTCACTGCCGCATGGGTGAGTGTTCAAGGTAAAGGTCTGTTAATGAATGACCATCTAAACATATATTATTATATAAATTCTACGTACCTCTGAAAGCAGGTTAAGCGTGGCTATAATTTATACATCAGTGACAGTCATTACGGGTAGTCGAAAACCAGAAACTCTGACAACCGCCTTGCTAAAGGGTATTTTGTTACCCAGCTACTGAGTTGTAGAGGATAGATACAAAGTAGCTCTATACAACGTGTAATTTAAAGGGTATGTATATACCGAGTGCACGGCTTCTTTGGATGATAACAAACGATATGGCAAGGGTTTTCTAATCCTATGTCTACATGTGTGGAGCATATTAGAAATTTCAATACATTGATATCAGAGGCCGAATTTTTCAAATTAAGAAGAACGAAGAGAATTATCGTTTTATTGGCAAGTGACGTGGAAAGTGATGACCCTCATAGTGCTGTGACACGTTTGTTATTACTGGTATTCAAGAAACATATGAAACCAATAATTTGGGGTCAATTCTGTGAGTCACTTATTTTGAGCTGAAACCTTGCATAGAGACTCTATACCAGATGTTGTCTTCAGTCCTTTTGAATAGATATGGGGTTTCCATTACACGTTGTATAAAATACTAGTCCTCAGCTACAGCCAGTAAAATTGGGAACCCCATTTCTTTTTCTAGGATCTAAAATCGTACTTGGATTCATCGAAGCATGGCGTCATATACATCAGCTTCGGTACAAATGTGAAGCCAAGTCTTCTGCCGCGGGAGAGGATACAGGCACTAGTAAGTGCTTTCTCTAAGATGCCTTACGATGTCCTCTGGAAGTGGGATAAGGATGTGCTGCCTGGGAAGTCGGCTAACATCAGGATATCGAAGTGGCTGCCGCAATCGGATCTGCTTAGTAAGTGATGTATACCTACTTTTTTTTTAAAGGGAACTGGCAGTGTGGATTCCTACCCACATTACTGGCAATCTTGTTAACCCCTCCAACTAAGCTAATGTGTCTGTAGTAGGATCACGGCAATAGTGTAATGGGTGGAGTTCGAACCCGCGACGACAAGTAACCGACAAGTAACTATTAGGCTATTGACGCTTCTGAAATGAAAGTTAAATGACCTTCTGTGATTACAAAATTACGGTGTTTGCTAAACTACTTATATGTAGTAATTTAGGCGACAGGAAAACGCAAACATTATTAAAAATGTTGTCTGTCTGTGTTACTGTTTTTTCGGACTTATTGTAATAGTACTTTTATTGAAAAATTGCTCGCGACTTCATTCGCGTGGGAAGTTTTTCCCGCGTAAATCCCGATCCCGTGGGAATTTCGCGAAATCCCGTCTTAGCGAGTATCTACGTACTAAAAGAAACCCCCATGCCAAATTTCAGCCTGATCCGTCCAGTGGTTTGGGCTGTGCGTTGATAGATCACTATGTCAGTCAATCAG
Source organism: Tholera decimalis (assembly GCA_943138885.2). Taxonomy (NCBI): domain Eukaryota; kingdom Metazoa; phylum Arthropoda; class Insecta; order Lepidoptera; family Noctuidae; genus Tholera; species Tholera decimalis. The sequence goes on along the minus strand of OW964573.2, from coordinate 17,548,880 downwards.
TCAGTCAGTCAGTCACCTTTGAGTCACCTTTGAGTTATATATATATAGATAGAGAAGGTTAAAGGGCAACATATCAGCTAGTTTTTCGGGAAAACTTTCACAAGTGAACAGAGTCGCAAGCCTAGAGCCTATAAAGTTTGGAATATAGCTGTAATTTTTTTTTTAGATTGTAATTAAATGCAATCTCTGAGTACTCTTGAAGAGATTACTTTTTATCACGATGCACCACGATAAACATAATATTAGACTATCAAAAGTCTGTTACTGATAAGAAAGAACACTATCGCTGAGTATTAAAAGTGATTTTTCTAGAAAAAAATTGGTATTGATAGTCAGATTTAATAAGGAATCAGTTTTCTTCATTCTAACCTTCGTTATTTAATAATGACTAAACAGTACAAAAATCCTTCTACTTATAACTGTGAATTATAAATGCGAAAGTTTGTGAAAATGTATGTATGTTTGTTGCTCTTTCACGCAAAAACTACTAAATACATCTCAATGAAATTTGGTAAGTAGATAGTTGACATCCTGGAATAATACAATGGCTACTTTTTATCCCGGAATTCCAACGGGATCAATTTTTACGCAGGAAAAACCTCCCACACGAACGAATTCGCTTACAAAAGCTAGTATAGATATAAAACTGTATAATATAAACATTTCATAACTCTATGGCATGTTCAGTGTGAATTACAACAAAAATTGTTGCTACGACAACTTTTTGTTTGGTACTTATTAATTATCCATAACTACAAATTGGATTATGTGGCAAATCCTACTAATAGGTATAATAATTGCAAAATTTTGTGAGGATATTGTATATATGTTTGTTGCTCTTTCACGCAAAACTACTGAACTGATGTGAATTAAATATAAATAGTATTATAAGTAGGTAGTTGACATCCTAGAATAACACACAGGCTACCTTTTATCCCGGAATTCCCACGGGATCGGGATTTACGCGAGAAAGCCCTACCATGCGAACGAAATCACGGGCAGAAGCTAGTTATAATATATTTTTCCCAACTCATTGTCACTAGATTATTACCATTACCAGCATAATCGTAAATAAGACGATAAATTATGGAAACAGCGAAGTGATCCATGTACCTATATCTATTTCTGTCAAACCGGTAATAAAAACATAAAATTTCAAAGTACAAAACAGCCGCAAAGATATCCGCCTTGTAAAAAATCATAAAAAACCAGTTCTTGGTGGAATTCGTATAATCAATTACAGATAGGTATGAACCGTGAACTTGGACGAAATGACTATTTACGAACAATAAAATTACTGTTGATACATTTACACCATTTATCGGTTACATTTCGGGGAGAGTCCAATAGAATCCAACTATCTAATTCCTCCGAGCCGGTGGAACAAGATGATCGGTGATGCACCATCGTTACATTATTTAGCTTTTGCCCGCAACTTCGTCCGCGTGCGAGGTTTTTCCCGCGTAAATCCCGATCCCGTGAGAATTCCGGGATAAAAAACTGTGTATTCCAGGATGACACCTATCTACTTATCAAATTTCATTGAGATCCGTTTTGTAGTTTTTGCGTGAAAGAGTAACACACTTACATACATCCTCACAAACTTTCGCATTTATAATTATATCTTTGTACATATGACTTACTACTATTCTTACTGTTACCATATCTTTGACAGTCGGTACGGGTTACAAGCTAGAAAAAAATATACCAATCTTGCCAAGAGGTGTTGTATTACCCAGCTCCTGGATTATGGAGTTCAGATAGGGAGTCTCTTCATGTAAAAATACTACATGGTACTCAGCTGACTCCGGTTAGACTGGAAACCGACCCCGAAATAGTTGACAAAAGGCTTAGCAGATGGTCACGTATTATTAGCATTCAATACTTTATCATGCCAAGCACAGATTCATATAAAAGTATGCGTGATAAAAAAGTTTATTAAAAAAAAATAAACAAGTTCTATACCTACTTTGTTTGATTTGCAGAACATCCCAAGATTAAACTGTTCGTGACACAAGGAGGTCTACAATCAACAGACGAGGCTATCACAGCGGGAGTGCCGCTAGTTGGTGTACCAATGTTAGGTGATCAATGGTACAATGTCGAGAAATATGAGCATCACAGAATCGGAGTCAAACTGGAATTGGAGTCGCTTAGTGAAGAAACATTTACCAGTGCCGTTCAAAAAGTCATTGGAGATGATAGGTAAATTAAGATTGAATCTTAGTATTTCTAATAACACATTTAAAATATTAATATATAGGTTTTCTGATTGATATGACCTTATAACAACTAACCATGTAACTAAACAGTGAACTCGAATGGAGTAGTTCTGTGTTGAACCTTGTACAAGTATTCTTTGCCTCTATTCGAAGGCAGTGCCAGACTTTGACTGACTAAAAATAAACCAAAAGGCCAGATAATGCCATGTTTTTCAAGAGCCTCAGATAAGTTTTTCTATTAGTAAAATGCTTATCAATTGTATTTTTTTTTTCTTCCAGCTACCGCAAAAACATTATCCACCTAAGGGATCTAATGCATGATCAACCAATGAAACCAATAGACCGTGGAATGTGGTGGATCGAGCACGTGCTGCGTCACGGCGGCGCGAAACATCTCCGAGCTCCCGCCGCTAACATAACGTGGGCGCAGTATCTAGAATTCGAACTGATTGCCGTAGTATTATTCGCATTGCTGTCTGTTATTTCAGTTATAGCCGGTATAGTGTATAGTTTGTATAAATTTATTTCTAGCAATTATATTATTAAGGCCAAAGTTAAGAGTAGTTAAAATTATGTGTCTACCTGTATTATAAAGATTAAATTTTTAATGACGAAAACCTGAAATAAACTCGAGCATGAAATAATAATAGGGTAGTTTTCTGTGTTTTAAAATGATACAATTTGGTCCGCTAGTTAGACTTTCAAAAATATTGTACAGGCTTACCAAATTAAATAATTATAAAGATCAAATATCAAAGTGTGGCGAGGGGAGGCTGGTGACGTCACATAGTAACAAAAAATACCGCGAGACGTAAAAATTTCAACCCACTGCATCGTCTTCAGTTTTTAATTGCTTGAAGAAAAATGCGTGGCCAATAATTTTTGGTAATCTAAGTGGTGAAATTAATAAAATATTTTAGGAAAATGACGTGTAGCTTGAATAGTTATATGGCTGTGATATTTCTGTGTTTAAACGTCGTCTCTATATACGACACTTAAACAGTGAACTGGCTTTAGATAGAATGTAAATGTAATTAAGATTGTCAAAATGGCCACAATGTGTAAGATTGGTATGGTTTAACGATTAGACAAATGTTTTTATACTGGCAGCCGCATCTGTCTTCTATAAGTTTGTCCATCCAAAGGTTGTCTGAAAGAGAACGGCCTGTGCGATAAGACTGCCCATTGTACAGTAGTTAATTTTTTTTATCAATAGAAATATTATAAGGTGTACAATAAAGTATATAATAAATAAATAAATAACTTCTGTCGTTTTGTAAGTACCCATGTAGGCCTATGTGAAATAAATCATTTTGAATTTGAGTTTAAGTTAGGCCACCAGTGTCCCTAACTACTGTATATGAAAAAATGCTTTTCAATAACCGTCTTAACCTTTAATTTATTTAGCCTTTAATTTATTCTATGTATCAAATAGAATTGATGAAAACACATAATATCTCACAAGTAATACATATATAAATAAATTAGTTTGTTTATTGCGATTGCCAAGTCAATCTATTTATTTAAAACGGTAAAGATTTTTAATATTGATATGGTCACTATAAGATGTCGTTAGGTTAGATAATTACGTAACAACTTAAGACAGAAGGTCCCTTAAGTAGGGACTGAATAAATTAATAACCAGAACAACTAAGTTGCGAGAGTTGGGTTTTTGACAAGTATTGTTTTTTATGGGATCTCATTGCTTTTTGTAGAAAGTCCTACTTTTTTCCTTTCCGGTACCTTCTACTTCTTGTATACCAACAACGAGTTTTCTTAAAGCCCTCTCTCTGTCTTATGAGCTTTTCTTATTTTTGTAGGTAGCCTTCCTTTTTTATTTTCCGGTACTACTTCTTGAACTTCAGCTAAAGTTTTTTTTCAAAGCCCACTCCCTGTCTCTTTGGGTTTTTTTCGGAGGCTTTGATACGCACATATGAATACGCACGTACGTCTTTTGCATTAGTTAGTAATAATTAATGCCGCACTCGTCAAACGTCTCGGTTAAAGTTAATCCATAAGTAAGTAATTATGCAATTTCGGGCAATTTACTCTACTTAATACTCCCCAATACTCTTAATACTTCTTGCTTTTTTATTCCGTTGACCATTTAACAAGATACCTTTGAGCATAATTATTATATCTAGGTACCTATCTACACTGGAAGACACGGTGGAGCATATGGTCGAGGTGTGCCCTGCATGGGTGGAGCACCGTCGTATCCTCATAAAGGCGATCGGTGGCGGCGACTTCTCGCGCCCTGCTCTGGTTTAGACCATGGTGCGAAGCGAGAGGGAATGGGATGCAGTCACCTCCTGCTGCGAAGCAGTCATGCTAGCGAAGGAGGAGGCCTAACGTGCGAGGGAGAGGTAACTCTCTTCCTCGCGCCCCAGCCGCCGGGGGAGACGCCCCGGGCGTCGTGGATCGCGAGTCGATTTCGGGCCACCGCAGGCGTAGGCCTACGGATGGCGAGCAGGGGTCGCTCACCATCCGGTAAGGACCAGGCCCGGGTAGGCGGCGCGTTGTGTTCCACGCGCGCCTCAAAAATCTGTTAATACCAGTGACGGGGCCTCATAGGGCCATTGCCTGTCGGGGTTTGCGGGAAAGTTCCATCGAGATACCCCGGCCCCGGAACTTTAGGGCTTCCGAAGGAACAGGGTGGGTTTTTATTATATTATACAGGTACACTGATTAATTAACTGCAAATGTAACTTTGTAATCCTATATATTTATATGGGATTACAAAGTTATTTATGCAGTTGATGTATCTAGAAAACTGGAACGAAATTGAAAAATATTATAGTTTTTCCTTGATTCATATACTAAACACTAATTGTATTCTAAATTTGAAGCTTCTATGTCTGCTAGAAGTGCCTTAGACTTTTAATGATCGGTCAGTCAGTGAGTGACAAAATTTACAAAATTAAGGAACTTTGACTCGTTATAATTCTTAAACTACTAGTTCAAATTGAATGAAATTTGAAATATACCGTGTTTATACAATGCCTGTTTGGTTACTGAAAATTCAGGCTTCTAGTTTAATCCACAACGAAGTTATAGGGGGTCGAAAATGGCCTGAATTGCTTCGAGAAAAGAATGGTACGGCCGTGCCGCTTTTTTGCTCGACTTGGCGGAGGCACTGCCGTGCCCCCAGATTAAAGTGGGTATAAATCAAATTGTCCAATAAATTACTTACAAGTTCAGCAGTCAAACACGAACCCTACGTGACTACTTGGTACGTGAGAACTTTAACAGTAACTGAGAAAAAAAAAATGAAATTTATCTGGAAGTAAAAAGAACTAGATTCATAAAAAAAATGTCCTACACTTATGATAGTGGGCTATTTTATTATTCATTGGACGAGATCCTTAAAAATAAAAAAGTATTTTTGTTTTTAGTTACATTAGGTTTTTCTAATTTATAAAATATCTATTTTTAAATTTTTATTTAAATTTTCTTATTTTATTTTAGGTGAGCTTATACACTAATAAAATTAGTATTTCTTTAGTATCAAGTTCCGAGTTTCGACCGATCTAATCTGACGCAGAAAGTTTATGTTAAATCTAAAGAAATACCTAGGTATAAATGTGTTAGGTTACATACATTTTTAAGTGTGATTTACTACTGGCAATTAAATTATTTTACCATTCGACGTTTGATACAATCAATGTGTCTAACGTCAAATGAAGGGGGATATAAAAACGCAACGGATTTTTTTTCATTGGGTTCAGGCGCTTCTTTGACCGTTCTGCTGCTTGGTTGGATCTTTTAAATTCAATTCCATCCGCATTTAGATTACGTGAACCTGATTCGATCCTACAAATGATAATCAGCCTATAACCTTTTCACTACTGATACACAGGCCTTCCCTCAATGACAGGGCATGGTGGGCGTGATCCACCACGCGGGTGCAGGTTGGTAGACGTCGCATGTCTTCTGATTTTGAGACCTAGAACTTGTTTCCTCATGAGATTTTCCTTCACATTTCTGAAAGTAGTATTGCTAATGAAAACTACCCAAAGTAATATGCCTGGCTGGGTTTGACCCCCAGAATGCAGTTCGTAAGCTGTGACATAACCACTGGGCCACCACTGATCTTATTACAAAACCACGTATTTTCGATAGACTCTTATCTCCTTCAAAGACGAGGACTAAAAGAAACAAAAGACAAATGTTCGTAAAAGACATCAACCAAAATGGGCCACAACCGCAAACAGCCGTATTGGAAAAAAAGGAATTCATACATAATTTAGTAACAATATTTAGTGAACACTGGCCTCTATTCGGGAGTGTCAAAATAAATAAAACTAAAAACGAATAAAAAAGTTTTTAATTGATTATTTTGTTTGTGTATGGTGACAGTTACGATGCAACATGCGGGGTGCGTTGAATTAGGGTTGCCAAAATAAAAACCCAGACAAAATAATATCGATATTTGATATTTCGATTCTAGAGCTTCAAAACATTAAAATGTTTTTCTGGAAGACCGGGCGTTACTCTCCGGGCAAAATAAATGACATTTGGTATCATAGTGTATGTGATAAGTGTTTCTTTTTTTATTTTTTTAAAGCACCCGTCATCACAGGGCGTTGCACATACCTTCGACGTTATCAGAGACTATGTCTTAGCCTATTTAATACTATTTTTACTACAGTGTGGGGAGAATAAAGGTCCATGTTGGGTTTGTTTTATTAGTTTGGCAGTTTTACAATTTATCTTAATTTTTTAACCTTAACAATATCTTCTAATTTCTATTTCTTCTTATTCTAGTCCTTACTCTAGTGATATTTTATACTTATTTCTATGCTTAATATATATATATTACTTAATATACTACCAGCATACTTGCTTAATCTGTTTTATTTCTTTTTATCGCCTTCTGTGCAATCTTTGTGCAGTAGTCTAAAAATTTCTCTCTGTCTTCTCCTATCATTATTTCCCCCACAATCTCTTTCTCCAATTTGATTTGCAGTGCCTGTTCGAGTTCATGTCTTTCTGCTGCATGTACAGGGCATTCGAAAAGCAGATGTGGCACGCTTTCGTCATTGTTTGGGTCGCAGATGCACGATGGACTCTCCTTGCATTTGAAGCGATTCAGATACTCGGAGAATCCACCGTGTCCTGTTATGATTTGTGCCCTGATGTTGGTTATTTCCATCTTCCTTATAGTTCTGTACGATGCCACCGCATCTAGGAAAAATATTTCGGTGATGTTGGCGGTTTGGCCGGATTTGTATCTCCGATTCCATTCGTGGAGTGTTGCCATACGTATGTGGCGCTTGACGAATGAAATCGGGCACAAGTCATAGTCCAGTTTTTTCTTTAGTTTCATGGCGGCCTCTTTTGCCAGCTGATCCGCTCTTTCGTTGCCCTCTAACCCTGCGTGGGCTTTTATCCAGAACAAGGATACTACCTTGCTCTGGAGAGACGCAGCTGTTATATTCTCTCTGGCCTCCACCGCCAGAGGATGAAGGCCACTGGGGCTTTTCACGGTCAAAAGAGCCGCCATGGAGTCGCTGAAGATTCCGAAGGTAGGCGCCGTGCTGTTCCTAATTTCCCACGTTGCCCAGCATATCGCGAGTAGCTCAGCCTGGTAAACCGTACAGTATCCCGGTAACGCCAGCTTGACGGCGCGCGTCTCGGCCTCTCTGTTCCATATAGACAGGGCCGCACCGACACGCCCCCCAATTTTACTACCGTCAGTGTAAATTTTCACATGTTGGTCAGAGTTGGCGTCAACATCCCCCCGGTTTACCAAGCTGACGATCTTCAGGTCGCTTCGCTCCGCGGAATGCGGGGATTTCAGCGCAGAAGTCATCCATTCCACCTCCCTGTCTCCCAATATGGCCTGTGGTACCCCTTTCTTGGCTCTATAAAGTGATGCCGCCTCGTGGATTCTAAAATCCAGTGGGAGTATCCCTGCTAGTAGGAGCACCGAGTTTAGTGAGACGGTTCGATACGCCCTGCACATTTTCTGTGCTATTCCCCGCTGCACGGCGCCCAGCTGTTTGATCATTCCCAGTTTGTTTGCGGCTTCCGCCCATGCGCTGGCAGCGTACAGGAATATTGGTTCCACCACCGCCACATATAATTATAGTTTTCACTACCTCTGGATTTAGGCCCCAGTTTACTTTTGCAGCCCTGCTCAGCTGTTGGTGGACTGCGATGGCCTTACGACATACCTCCGAAACGTCTCATTATTTAATGAGACGAGACGATTAGATTAGATGAGACGATTTAATGAGATTTAATGAGCCTGTCGTCGATGGTGACAACCAGTATTTTAATTTTTCTGGTTATAGCGATGTCAACCCCACCCATTCTCAGGCGTGGGGCGTCGTATTTTAACTTTTTAGTAATAACCATCGCACTGGTCTTGTGTGGTGCAAAGTTTAACTTGTTTTCCACGCCCCACGCCTGAACCCGTCCGAGGGCGGCATTCGCCTGCCTCTCTATTTCTAAAGCCGTGTCACCATCGAAGACCAGGATCACGTCGTCGACGAAAGCTTGCGCGTAAACTCCTCTTCTCTCGAGGTCTTTAAGGAGGGAATCCAGTATGAGGTTCCAGAGAATGGGGCCTCCAATTGAGCCTTGCACGCAACCTTTCTCCGTACTTTTCTGGTGCTCAGCACCGGCGTACCTTACTCGTACTTTTCTTTTGCGCAGGTAGCTGTCGATGACCCTTCTCAGGTTGACCGGGCACTTTTCTTCAACCAGTCCGACCCTTATAGCTGGCCACCAGGCATTGTCGAAGGCTCCCTCTATGTCCAGCGATATTATTGTGTAATTATTTTCTTTTGTTTCAGCTTGTTGCGTATTTTTTCCATAACAGTATAGAGGGAGTCTTCGGTACTCCTTTGTGGCATGAATCCGTACTGACGAGTACTCATCCTCGGTGCGATGTAGAACCTGAGTCGGGCCACCAACATCTTCTCGTAGATTTTTCCGAGTACCGGCAACAGGGCGATTGGGCGATACGCTTTTGGTGTTGTGTAGTCTGCTTTTCCAGGCTTCCGTAGCATAACCACTGTTGCCTCTTTCCATATTTTGGGGAAGTGGTTATAAGTGAGGCATCTGTTAAGGATTTCCAGGATTTCGGGGTCTTTGCTGATAGCACGGTTGCAAATATCGGCTGTGAGGCCATCCATTCCCGGTGCCTTCTTTGGATTGAAGGACTCACTCGACGCCCTCAATTCGGCTATGGTGAATGGAGGGTCGTATAGCTCACCATTTTCGCCTTCATTCGCCTTTTCCGCCGCCAGTCTGACACGTCTGTGATGAGGGTCATCTGCAGCTGGGTGGTCTTCTGGATACAGGGTTTCGGCTATGTATCGGGTGGACCCTTCCGCGTCCAGTACTTCCCCGTCTTTCACCAGCGGCGGGTCCTCCACCCTACTCGCAGTCCTTCCTATAACCCTGTAAATCCCCTCCCACACCCCCTCCTTATCCTGCTTGCAGCAGAACTCCTTCCAACTCACGGTTTGAGCTCTGGCCGCCTCTGACTCATACTCTTTTTTCCGTTGCAGGTACTCTTTGACAACCATGGATCTACGGACTGGAGCAGCACACCTGATCCTTCTCTTGTAGGTAGCTACCGCTTTCTTCAGTTTTGCGAGTCTCTCCGACCACCACGGCAAGGTATGTTTTTCTTTTTGTGTTTTAAGTGGCATAGATGCTTTGTATGCGTTTGTTACAATGTCTGTGTAGTTGTTTACTATTTTGTCCAATTGCTCTATATTATTTATATTTTCTATTTCTTCTTTTGTGATTTTGTGTTCTTGGCTCAGCTGGGTGAGTTTCGCATGAAACTCAGGCCAGCACAGCCTGTTCGACAAATATCCTCGACAAGGTAGCGGAGTGGAAAGACTCGTTGAGGGTGTAAATAGCTCCAACCACAACGGCATCGTCTTCAAAATTTTACAGACAAAATCAAAAGGGTTAAACGTAGAAAGAACCACCAGGATATTTAACATAAAAAAGACCAACTGGCCTGAGTTTCATGCGAAACTCACCCAGCTGAGCCAAGAACACAAAATCACAAAAGAAGAAATAGAAAATATAAATAATATAGAGCAATTGGACAAAATAGTAAACAACTACACAGACATTGTAACAAACGCATACAAAGCATCTATGCCACTTAAAACACAAAAAGAAAAACATTTCCCCTATATTATAATCCCTTTCCCTTATATTATAAGGGATAATTAAATTGTGTTAACTCAGGATGACTCGTCACATTCAGGAAAACGTGATGTAATAGCGGGCCAAATGCAAAATTGACTCAAGCGCAAAGGTTCCGCGCAAATATTGATTTCTTAACATTTATTATTTAAATATCTACCGAAACTTAATAAATTGTATTTGTATGTTTATTATGATAAAGAAGAGGTCATTCATACAACCTTATCTTATCTTGCTTCTACTAATATTATAATTGCGAAAGTTTGTGAGGTTGGATGTACAGATGTATGGTTGTTTGTTATTCTTTCACGCAAAAACTTTTGAACTGATCTGAATGAAATTTGGTAAATAGATAGTTGTTACCTATCCCTGAATAACACATCGGCTATTTTTTAACCTGAATTCTAACGGGATCGCAATATACGTGTGTAAATCTCCCACGCGAATGAAGTCGCGGACAGAAGCTAGTAATATCTATACTAATATTATAAAGCGGAAACGTTTGTTTGTTTGTTTGCTTGAACGCGCTAATCTTCGAAAGTACTGGGTGGATTTGGTTGCAATTTGGTATGGAAGTAGCTTGAAGCTTGAGGAAGGTTATAGGCTACTTTTTAGGCGACTGCAAAAAAGGAGAGTTATGTTTTTACCGTGATAGAATCCACGGGAGCGAAGCCCCGCGTGAGTACTAGTATTATATATAATAATAGAATTGGCGTTCGATCAGAAAATTAGTTTGAAGAACGTTAGTTTTGTCCTAAAAAAAATAATAAAAATATTAAAACAAAACTTTTCAAATAACTTGCAATAGAGCTTTCAGTTTCGGAATCAATGGTTTGGAACAGACTTGTGATCATAAATTATCCTATAACGATTCTCTATTTTATAACGTGCTTTGAGAACCCTAAAAACATTAAATAATAATCTATCTGCCACGCTATCAAAAACTGTTCATTAAAAAAAAATACCGAACATAGTACACGCAAACAAGACATCCGCGGAAATATTGATGTAACTTATCTCAACTGGTTTACGTAGGTATATAATGCATGATAACCAACTTGTTCTAATTAGTTGTAGGACGTTCACGAAATGGCGAGGTTACGGCAACTAGTATTGTGTTTCCTTCCGCTGGTATTTGTCACTGATGCGGCAAGGATACTGGCAATGTATCCAGTGCCATCCATCAGTCACCAGGTCACATTCAGGCCAATAACAATGGAACTCATCAAACGTGGTCATGAAGTAGTAGTGATAACAGCAGATCCCATGTTCAAGAAAGGTGAAGCTCCAAAGAATCTTACGGAAATTGATGTCCATGATATATCTTACAAAATGTGGGAAGATTTTATGGCAACTGACAGAGGAAATAAAGAAGATCTTATATCGCAAATGAGAGTTGTTGCAGAAGTGGTTGTTAAAACATTAGATAAACAGCTGGAAGTTAAAGAAGTTAAGGATTTGATCAAAGGAAATGGAAAGTTCGATCTTTTGCTGACAGAAGCGTGTGTTCGAGGAACATTAGCTTTTTCACATGTGTACAAAGTGCCTCTAATCCAAATAAGCTCTTTCGGCGCCGTATGGTCTAATTATGCGGTGATGGGAGCCCCGTCACATCCTTTCCTGTATCCTGGAAGCATGAATCTGAGAATCTACAATCTGACAATGTACGAGAAGTTGTATGAACTATACAATAATTACATGTTAGAAAAAGTATTGGCAAGAATGGAAGATGAAGAAAATAAAATGATTCGTAAACATTTTGGACCAGACGTTCCGAGTGCGATTGAACTCCAAAATAATGTTGATATGATGTTTTTGAATATCAATCCAATTTGGGAAGGAAGCCGGCCTGTGCCTCCGAGTGTCATCCATTTGGGAGGATTGCCTGAAAAGCCTCGTAAGGAATTGCCTCAGGTAAGTTTTTACAGCGAGCTAGCTACTAGTTACGAAATTCTCTAATAGAATAGGTAGAATAGAATAGATTCTTTTTATTTCGGACCACAAAATCCATAAACTGTTAGTAACTTATACTTAATAGCTTATTATCTAGTGTTAGTACCTATCACCCTCCGCACAAACTGTTTCATAATAGGAGAGGACACACTCTCACTCACCGTTCTCAGGATGCTGTTACGACTGTCTCTTATCCTCCTCAGAAGTGAAGCCGTTTTCTTGCGTATAATCGCTTGAAACGCTCATATCACTTTACATTTCTTTCATTAATATGTTAATTTTCCTTAATTTAATTAATTCTTAAGACTTTTATTGTAACTGTATTTTGCACTATTTCTGAAAATAAACTATTTATTTATTATTAAAAAAAATATAAAATGATATATATTATTATTAAAGTAGGAAGTTAGATCCTGCATGCTTGTTAGTTTTGGCTAATATGATGAAACTTTTTACTTAGAGCCAAAATCATCAAAAACTATTCAGTCTGCTACAATTTAACATCCGCCAATAGTCAGTTTTTTTGTTGAAAAATATATCAAACTAGGAATTATCCCTTTATTGTAGGTGCGTTTAGAACCAACTATGTGTAAGCCATACAAACATATTTTGTGTGCGGTAATTCATCCAGGGATACACAGTGCAGCCGCCAAACGCTCAGGCATGTCATATTTTTTCAACATAACTAAAAATAAAAGTGTGGAAATGCTTACATACAACGTGTAACAGATTAAGCGCAATACCTCAGACACGACAGTTAGAATATTAAATTATAAGTCTAAAACAACATCTGTAACTAAATAAATTGAAACCAAACCTAGGCATTTTTTTTATAAAATAGTTATCCTTACTAAACGCAAAACATATGTGCGTCATACAATTTCCTTACACAGACGCATAGACTCATGCAATATTAGCGGCCGACACCTATTTTTTGACGGAAATTGATTCAGAAGCCGATTCTGAACCAACTTTCAGGAATTGCGTTTATTCTGTTACACGTTGTATTGTAGGAAATTTGAACCTTGAGAGGGACAAGATGAGGGAATGCTAAAGATGATGGACTGTGTGAGTAGTGATATAAAAAGTAGGTATAGAATTCTATGATAACGTGTCTTCAAGAAATAAAAGTGTGTTTTTATAATCTCTGGTCAGATACAGGGCTTATAACTTATTATAAGTGTGTGTTTGCTATTAATATTTATACATTACGTAAAAATTACGCATTATAAAGTAATCTAGAAGACAGAAATAACCAACATTATTTCTTTATAATTGTAGTTAAAAGACACACTACAAATTAAATGTTTACCAAAGTACAAACCTAACAATTAAAAGGCCCAATGACCTATTTATTGTTATGTTAGGTTAGGTAATAATCATTTGTTTTCACATCAAAAGAGCAAAACTGATAACACGAGCGTGTGTATACCTTTAGGTTAAGTAAAGGAACGCATACGTACTATGTGTTATGTATTACATATGTCACCGTAAAATTGTAAAAAACGCTAGATTATATTCCATGTCGCGAGATTGTGATCCGTCGATAAATTTTGATACCTACCCTTACATACTTATATATGCATGTGTTCCAGGTTTGTTAAATATTGACAAGTGATATATTTTTTTAAACAAATTTCAATAAACAAAATCAACCTTACTTAAAACTACAAACTTACAAACTAGAAATAAATTATTAATAATAATTATATATAATTGCTGTTAAAAAAGCTGTGCACAGCAAGACATATTCCAAAATCAATCTTTGAATGCTGGTTAATAGATGGGACTCTCCGATCAAGGGGCGGTGGATACTACATACCACAAGATTTGCACGTCGCACTTAGCGACGATTAAGTTTTAGTAATTAAGTGTTACCATTACTACATCCTATTATAATATTACAAATGCGAAAGTTTGTGAGGATGGTATGAAAGAAAGAAAATAAAATTAATTTGACCCAGATGTAAAGTATGCACAGACGTATGTTTGTTACTCTTTCACGCAAAAACTACATAACGGATCTCAATGTAATTTGGCAAGAAGATAGTTGACATCCTAGAATAACACGTAGGTTACATTTTATTTGGGCACGTCCCAATCGTTGCAATAAGTCCCCTCTTTGAGGAGTGGCTTGAGAGACGCCACGGCGTCCTCACCTTCCGCCTGACGCAGGTACTGACCGGACATGGTTGTTTCTGGAGGTACCTGTTTCAGATAAAGCGGGAGGACACGCTCGGGTGCCGTCATTCTGAGGACCACCCGGAGGAAATGGTGGAGCACACGGTCGAGGTGTGCCCAGCTTGGGCGGAGCACCGCCGTGTCTTCGTGGAGGCGATCGGTGGCGGCGGCTTCTCTTCCTCTCTTCTCAGAGAATGGGACGCAGTCGCTTCCTTCTGCGAGGCAGTCATGCTAGCGAAGGAGGAAGCTGAACGCGTGAGGGAGAGCCTCACGCCCCAGCCGCCAGGAGAGGCGCCCCGCGCGTCGGGGATAACGAGCTGATCTCCAGCCACCGTAGACGCAGTTCTGTGGACGGCGAGCAGGAGTAGTTCACCGTTTGGTATGGACCAATCACGGGTCGGCGGCGCGCCGAGTTACGCGCGCGCTTCAAAGAGCAGTCAGCAGCATTGATGGGGCCCGATAGGGCCATTGCCTTACGGGGTTGTGGGAATTGTTCTAATGAGATACCGCGGCCTCAGAATGCAAGGTCGACAGAAGGAGCAGGGTGGGTTTTTAATCAGTAGAAGTCTGACACTCCCTTCCGCTCCCACCCACGGTGGGAGGAGTCATAAGATGATTTTCCCACCCAGAAAAAAAGGCTACTTTTTACTCCGGAATTTCCACGGAATCGGGATTTACGCGGGAAAAACCTCCCATGCCAACAAATTTGCGTACAATAGCTAGTAAACTTTAATTTCATTATGTTACTCACAAAAATATGAAGTCAACTATGAAATAAATGGTTGTTATATTCAGTGAGGAAAACTAGGAAATTGAGCAATTTAATGCGATGACTACAGTCCATAATTTATTTGCTATTTATATCGTCGCAATTACAACAGATCTTGTTTCAATTTTGCAAAGTCATCGTGATATTCAAGACATAGATCTATTATGGCATTGGAATCAGTTGAGTTTAATTGGCTGATAAAAATAAACAAGACATGAGAACTCTTTGACAAAGTTGCTGATTGCTTGATTTCCTATTTTTAGTTGTTGTTGTTGTTCTTTAGTTATGAGGAGCTTTTGCCTCACTGCCGCACAGGTTCAAGGTAAAGGTCTGTCAATGAACGAAAATGAAATGAATAACATATATTATTATGGAAATTCTACGTACCTCGGAAATCAAATTAAGCCATTAGTCCTGGCTATCGTTTATACATCACTAGCTTTTGCCCGCGGCTTCGCCTGCGGTAATTTACACTTTGTCAATAATTCTTGTCGTCAATCAGTACACCTTTTTGGATGGTTAAAAACGCATACAATATTTTAAAAAAAACCATCACCAGGGTCCATCTATACCCAAAAACAGACAGCCAGTGAGAGAAAATATTACCATTCAAAAACAAAATGTTTTTATTTTTTTTTAATATTAAAATATTCATTAAAAATATTTATACATAAAAGAAACACTCTGTACACGCGTACGCATTCATAAATTAATTGCGACGTTGCCGTCCTCCAAGTACGCGTGTACAGTGTTCCTTTTACGTATAAATATATTTTTGTGAATATTTTAATATTAAGAAAAAAAATATTTTGTTTTTGAATGGTAATATTTTTTCAAGCATGTATGGATGCTATACTATTGCGGGTTAACGGGAACGCCCTCTGTTAGTTAACATACTGTATACTTTATGGTATACCAATAATTGAATCACACTTAAATAACAATATTGTAAAAAAATTGGTTACAAAAGCGGTCTTATCGCTGAGAGCAATATCTTCTAGACAACCTTCGGAAGGACTTTACGAGGTTTATTTAAAATTTATTACTGTGTACTACTGTAGAAATACTCATCAAAATAGAAAAACTAACAAAACATAAATATATCTATATAAATACAACACATAAATCCATTAGTATTTTCAAAAAGCAGGTCAAAGATCATTACCTATCTAACATCCCGTAATTTTATATATTTATTATAGGTTTATTTTTATAGCATGTATTTTAATTCTATATATGTATATATTTATTAAATATATCATTTTAGTTTAATTTTATAACTAAGTATGTTTTATATCGTAATTAGTATTTATACACACTGTGTCTATCATCTCCTCTTCAACTCTCCTGTCGCAGGTCTGCTGGAAGAAATTTCTTAGGAAATAAGCAGCACCTTAGTGCTCTTTTGTCTGTATTTAATTTTTTCCTTTATAAGTGTCATGTGTGTACATAAATAAATAAATAAGTACATAAAATATATAAATATATAATGTGTTCTTTAACATCGTGTGGTTTTAACAAAAGGAATAATCATAAGTTTGAAAGAAAATGAAGTCCGCCTTTGTATGTACCTATGTGCATGTCGGCGCATCATCGCCGGTCGTTGAAATCACACAAAACAAAGTTATATTAAACTACAATTTATTAACAAATATATATAGGTAGCAGGGTTTACACAAAGGTTTCACAAAATAGAGATACTTAACTTGAATCCAACATGTTTATTTCACAGTAGTCAGAGAAAGAGTGTCTTCCATTTTTTTTTTTAGGTATGGCCTCTCGTAGTTCAGCACACTAAGGCTGTGTGACTACTTAACCGGTCTATCGTGTCTTCCATTTTTTTTTTTTTTTTAGGTAGGGCCACTCGTAGATCAGCTCACTAAGGCTGTGCGTCTACTTAACCGGTCTGTCCTGTGGTGACCTTTAATAAATTAAAGGCCCCCAGCCAGGGCTTACAAACTAAATATACACTTACATCTAATAACCGCACGCTAGGGCACTCCCTGTGGAGTACGGGCCTCGGCATAGCGGGGTCATTTGGGGAGGGCAGCAAAGGGACAGGCTGGGTCGTATTTAAGGGAGTATTTATTGCTACTGACTCAGCATCTCGGGCTGGCTCGTTTGGCAAAGGTCGGGGAGGATTTCCATTACAAGTACGCGGACGTCGCGATGGGCCTCGTCGGCGAGGCCGGAATACGGAACGCGTTTTGTGTGTGTGTTTTCTAAGAGTGCTAGTTTCCCTACTGCTCTCTTGTCGGATGATGGTGGGGTCGTCGGGCTCGTCTAGGACGTTACGCGGGCGACGAACCCGAGAAATCTTGAAGGGTCTCTATCGGGCGGCCGATACGATCAGGGGGAAGTGTCTTCCATTTGCATTACATCGGTTTATATACACACAAAAGATTAGTCTGAAGTTGGCAGCGGAAGTTAACATTATACGAATAAGGTGGGAAATAAAATATGAATTGAGACAAGAGCTAAATATTATATTTTTAAAGAAATGAATAGGAAGCTGTCAACTTAAAACTAACATTACAATATTCTTTTAATGATTAGAAAGGAAGTCAATTACAATACTTTATGTTATATTTAACAGGTTATTTTAAACCGGAAATAGACCAAGTAAATCTATGAATGAAACGGAAACTGTCTAAATAAGTCAAATTAAATACAAAATACTTTTGCAGAAGGAAGTCAATATCATATAATCAAGTATTTAATCTAAATACTAAATTACATTTTTAAGGAACATACAGCGCCATCTAGCGTAACTCATAGAAAGCACTACGATGATGACGGTTCGCCGATATGCATAAGTGTAAATAAATAAATTGGCAACCAAGCTTTTAAAAACAGTGACTGACTGAGCTTATCTTACTGACACCGGCAATCCATTACACAACCGAATAGCCTGCACTGTTAATCAATGGTTGTAAAATTATGTGGCATCAAAAGTCTCAAATTCTCTGATGATCCCAAATCTCTAACATGTGTGTCATGAAGGAACTTAAAACGTTCTTTGAGATAAAAGGGAGTCGTTGGAATGAAAAGAATACTGTAGAATAATGTTAAAATATGTGCACGCAGAAACATGATCATATTTGCGCAAACAAAATATGAATCTGATACAAAAATTTTGGAGTCGCTCAAGCTTATCTAGCTGCACTTCAGTTAGATCTGGATAACTTGCATCAGCATAGTCGAGGATAGGGAGAAGAAGAGATTGGGGAACGCAGTTTTAATGGCAGTCGGCAGAAAATTTCGCAATCTGCGTAAAGACCCCGCAGAGGCAAACAGTTTGGGGCTCACTTCTTGCAACTGGAGACCCCCAGACAAATCTTTATCAATATAAATACCAAGGTATTTTACTGAGTCACTAGCGGGGGATCTCAATGCCAAACATCCCGCATGGTGTAGTCGTATTACCAACCCCCGTGGGAAGGTACTATACGACCTTTGCACACCTCTCCACATAGATATCATAGGTCCTATGCGGCCTACTCATTATCCGTTCGAGCCATCCCACTTGCCCGACGTACTCGACATTGCCCTCCTGAAGAATGTGAACTTACGTTTGCACTCTTTAGAGACGGTAGACGAACTTGACTCTGACCATAGACCGGTGATCTTGGAGTTAACTCCGAGATCGGGTCCCTATGACCCTAACCGCCCCCCTCCCACACAGGTGATCACTGACTGGAGGAAAGTAGGCGAATTGCTGAAATCCAACACGTCTCCTCACCTGGACAAGATCCCCGACCACATCCAGTCCGCCGCCGACACGACGGCTGCGATCGACTCACTCACGGAGCACGTACAATCTGTCTTGAACGACTGTTCAAAGGAGATTCCGGTGTCAGAGCACTGGCGCCGGAAACTCCCGGACGATGTACGGGCCCTGCTGACTGAGAAGAACGCAGCAGTCCGTGCCTACAGATCTTTCCCCTGCCAGAATAACAAAACTTTCATGCGGTACTTACAGCGCAAAGTAAGTAACAGCATCAGAGAGTGGCGTGAAGCCGGCTGGGACAAGACCCTGAGCGAACTGGAACCCACCCACCATGCCTTCTGGCAACTTCAGCGGAATATGCGCGCCACTGAGGTTGCCTCAATGCCTCCCCTTATCCGCCCGGACAAAAGCATTGCCTTCGACGACGAAGACAAAGCCGAATGCCTAGCCGACAGCCTGGAGGCACAGTGCTCTCCCAGCTCCCAACCAGTCGACCCAGCCCACCTTGCCCACGTGGATGCTGAGGTCGAACGTAGATCTGCCCTACCCCCTGTCGAGGACCCTGATGCTCCCCTCCCCCCCGTCACGGAGGACGAGGTGGAGGAGATCATCAAGAAACTCAAACCTAGGAAAGCTCCCGGGACTGACAGACTGTCCACTAGGGCACTTAAACTCCTCCCACGTACGATAATAGTCCTACTGACTGCCATCTTCAATGGCGCCTTGTCCAACAACTTGTTTCCACAAGCTTGGAAAGAGGCTATAGTGATAGGTATCCCAAAACCCAAAAAGCCCAAGAACCTCCCGACTAGCTATAGACCCATTAGTCTGCTCAGCGCCCTCGGCAAGGTCTACGAGCGGATTATTCTTAATCGGCTCAAGGACTTTGTCGAGGCCAAGAGCCTAATCCCTAACGAACAGTTTGGCTTTAGAGCCCATCATTCCAGTGTCCACCAAGCCCACCGCATCGTAGAGCACATTAGCGGCCGCTTTCAACGCGGTCTGGTGACGGGGGCCCTATTCTTTGATATAGCGAAGGCTTTCGACAAAGTCTGGCACAATGGCTTAATTTACAAGCTTTACCAACTAGGTGTGCCGGACCGTCTCGTGCTCATCATTCGAGACTTCCTGTCGAACCGCTCCTTCAGATATCGTATCGAAGGAGCGCTTTCCACTCCCCGCCCTATCAGAGCCGGCGTCCCTCAGGGCGCCGTGCTCTCCCCCCCACTCTTCACGCTATTCACTAGCGACATCCCCAAAAAGCCCCCAGTAGAGTTATCCCTGTTTGCCGACGACACGGCCATCTACTACTCGGGACATAATCCCGTTAGCATCGCTCATACCCTCCAGACCTCAGCCAACGCACTAGGCGATTGGTTTAGGAAATGGAGGATTGAGGTAAATCCCGACAAAAGTCAAGCAGTCCTGTTTCGCAGGGCTCGCCAGCATAAAAAGTTCACCCCCCCACGCCCGATCACTATGTTCGGCAAGCCAATCCCTTGGGAGAAGCGAGCCAAATACTTAGGTGTGATCCTCGACCAGTTCCTGAATTTCAGTGAGCACATAAAGTCGGTTCGCTCGCGAGCCGCTTTCGCTCTCGGTAGGCTCCACGCCCTGCTGAATAAACACAGCAAGCTCTCCCTTAAATGTAAAATCCGAATATACACGACATGCATACGTCCTATCATGACGTATGCCTGTCCGGTGTTTGCTCATGCCAGTCCCAACCAGATCCATAGGATGCAAGTCGTTCAGAACCGTTTTCTCCGAAAGGCCACGGGCGCGCCCTGGTTCTGTAGGAACGAGGATCTCCACGTAGACCTCAAACTCCCGACCATAAAGCAAGTGTTGAAACGCATGTCAGTGCGTTACTTCACCTCTGCTGAGACCCACACTAACCCCCTGATCGTATCGGCCGCCCGATACAGACCCTCCAAGATTTCTCGGGTTCGTCGCCCGCGTATCATCCTAGACGAGCCTGACGACCCCACCACCATCCGACAAGAGAGCAGTAGGGAAACCAGCACTCTTAGAAAACACATATACAGAACGCGTTCCTTATTCCGGCCTCGCCGACGAGGCCCATCGCGACGTCCGCGTACCTGTAATGAAAATCCTCCCCGACCTTTGCCAAACGAGCCAGCCCGCGATGCTGAGCCAGTAGCAATAAATACTCCCGAAAATAATATGACCCAGCCTGTCCCTTTGCTGCCCTCCCAAAATGACCCCGCTATGCCGAGGCCCGTACTCCACAGGGAGTGCCCTTAGCGTGCGGTCATTAGTTTTTAAGTATATTTTAGTTTGTAAGCCCTGGCTGGGGGCCTTTAATTTAATTATTAGAGGTCACCACAGGAAAGTCCGGTTAAGTAGACTCACAGCCTTAGTGTGCTGATCTACAAGTGGCCCTACCTAAAAATAAAAAAAAAAAAATAAAAAAAAAAAAAACTGAGTCACTGTTAACAGCCCCATCAAAAACGATTTGGGGAAGGGTCGTCAAGTCAATTTTGGAACGTAGCCTAGGGCTGCCAACAATAATGACTTGAGTCTTCGCAGGATTAACCCTCAAACCATGATCCAAACTCCAATTATAAATACGCGCTAATTGTTTATTCACTACCTTTACCGCCTCAGACAACTCTTCAACGGGAACTTGCTAATAAATTTGCAGATCGACAGCATAAAGTACGTACGTTACGTATATATCTACTATTAATCTGCAGACACGGTTGGTGTAACGGTTGACTGGTGCATGATGTGGGTGCGACTTCAGCCCTATACAAAGGTTTGTATAGCCTACATGCAGTATATATAATATAGTACTTGAAAACGCGATTCGAATGAATTAGGAGGGGGGAATACAAAGTTCCAACACCCCTTTTATATCCTTAAGGGATGATTTCTCGGATAAAAATACAGGGTCTAAGACTGTCTCCATACTAAATTTCATCTAAATCGGTTCAGCGGTCTAAGTGTTATTATGTGTGTGGGGAGGGCGGGGATATTATTGATTCCCTATACGAAATTCCAACACACTTTTAACATCCGTTAGGGCTGATTTCCGGGATAAAAACTATGCTATGTCTTTCCCAGGATCCTAAACTATTCCCATACCAATTTTAAAAATCAAAAATTACTTTAATTTAGTTTTTGCCAGCGGCTGCGTCCGCGTGTAATTTGAAAACTATCCCACTGGAACATTATATCGGGATAGAAACTCTCCTATGTCCTTTCCAGGGTCCTAAATTGTATATGAAAAATACTAGTACTCGGCTGCATCTAGTAAAATTGGAAACCAACCCCGACAAAGTAGGAAAATGGCTAAGCAAATGATGGATTGTTACTACAACCGCATTTCTTTTTATAGGATCTAAAATCATACTTGGATTCATCGAAGCATGGCGTCATATACATCAGCTTCGGTACAAATGTGAAGCCAAGTCTTCTACCCCCGGAGAGGATACAGGCACTAGTGAGTGCTTTCTCCAAGATGCCTTTCGATGTCCTCTGGAAGTGGGATAAGGATGTACTACCTGGGAAGTCAGCCAACATCAGGATATCGAAGTGGCTGCCGCAATCGGATCTACTTAGTAAGTGATCTAATAAATTTGATATATTTGTCTGTGATTTCAAAGTCTTGCGGCGGTAAGACTCCTCTTTGAGGAGTGGTTAGATCGGCGTCACGGCGTCCTGACCTACCGGATGACGCAGGTCCTCACCGGACACGGAAGTTTCGGGAGGTACCTGTGTCTGATGGGAAAGAAGGAAACGCCTGGGTGTCACCACTGCGAGGGTCACCCTGAGGACAAAGTCGAGCACGGAACACCGTGGATTTTAGTCAGTAAAAGTCTGACAGTCCCTCCCACCCTGCCCGAAGTGGTAGGACCTATTTGATAATTTTACCACGTTAAAAAAAATATATATAATTATAGTTATATGCATGTGTGTTTGTGAAATATTGACAAGTGATATATTTTTTTTACAATTTCCAATAAAAAAATCATCCTTACTTAAATCAACATACCAACAAACTAATTACCATTCAAAAAAAAGCTGTGCACAGCAAGAGATATTCCAAAAACAATCTTTGAATGCTGGTAAATAGATGGGACTCTCCGATCAAGGGGCGGTGGATACTATATAACGCAAAATTTGCAAGTTGCACTTAGCTATGATGTAGGATTAGCAAAATTTAATTACGAAAAAATATTACAAATGCGAAACTTTGTGAGGATGTATGAAAGAAAGAAAATAAAATTAATTTGACCCAGATGTAAAGTATGCTCAGACGTATGTTTGTTGCTCTTTTACACAAAAACTACTGAATGGATCTCAATGTAATTTGGCAAGTAGATAGTTGACATCCTACAATAACACACAGGCTACTTTTTATTTAGAAATTTCGGGAAAAATCTCCCATGTGAAGTCACAAAAATATGAAGTCAAATATGAAATAAATAATTGTTATAACCTGTGAGGAAAACTAGGAAATTGAACAATTTAATGCGATGACTATAGTCCATAATTTTGTTCGGAATTAGACTGTGTAATTCCATCGCACACTCCCCGAAATGTAACCGATAGAAAACCGATAGACTTGCAACTCGTCGTCGATGTTCTAGGCTCTGGAGGTTTGACTCGACTAGTGCATCATTGCCAATGAGTCTCTTGGCCCGCTTCTCAATGGACTCAGGCACGTCCAGTTGGTATTTAGCAGATCCATCCCTAAGATGAGAGCAATACTCTATACACGACCGAACCTGGGCTTGATAGAGATTGAGACAAACAAAAACAAACTTTATATAGAAAACTAGTATTTGCGTGTTGCGCGAGGTGCAAGCACCTCGCGTGCTTGTGAAAAAAAAAAAAGGGGGGGTGATGGGGGGGTTTAGTATTTGCGTGTTGCGCGAGGTGCAAGCACCTCGCGTGCTTGTGAAAAAAAAAAAAAATGGGAGGGCGATGATGGGGGGGGGCTGCACAATTATTTCGACTAAAACTATGCCCCTCTAAATGAATCTGAAAAAAAAAAAATTCCAAGTCTCTTAATTTCCGAGATCCGCCTAAAGGGGGGGAGAAGGGGGGCGGGGGGGGGGACTTTGAAAAATGGTTTTTACTTTACCGAGCCTCCTCTACACGAATCCGTAAAAGAAAAAAATACGGGTCTCGTAGTTTCCGAGATACGATAGGGAGGGGGGAGAAGGGGGGGGAAAAGGGGAGGTTTGGCACTTTTCCCGTAGGTTTGAGAGTTACTTGTTTACGAATCTGTCAAAATATACCCACCTCCCCATCCACCATCTGGGAGAACAATTATGTCAATGAGTGAGTCAGTCAGTCAGTCAGTGAGTGGTAATTTAGCTTTATATAATACTAGTATTTGCGTGTTGCCCGAGGTGCAAGCACCTCGCGTGCTTGTGAAAAAAAACTAAAGCATTGCCCCTCTAAATCAAGTATTTGCGTGTTGCGCGAGGTGCAAGCACCTCGCGTGCTAGTAAAAAAAAAAAAAGGGGGGGTGATGGGGGGGTTTAGTATTTGCGTGTTGCGCGAGGTGCAAGCACCTCGCGTGCTTGTGAAAAATAAAAAAAAGGGGGGGGGGTGATGGGGGGGTTTAGTATTTGCGTGTTGCGCGAGGTGCAAGCACCTCGCGTGCTTGTGATAAAAAAAAAAGGGGGAGTGATAAGGGGAGATGGGGGGGGTTTAGTATTTGCGTGTTGCGCGAGGTGCAAGCACCTCGCGTGCTTGTGAAAAAAACTAAAGCATTGCCTCTCTAAATCAAGTATTTGCGTGTTGCGCGAGGTGCTTGCACCTCGCGTGCTTATGAAAAAAAAAAATGGGGGGGGGATGGGGGGGGGGTTGCAGAAGTATTTTGACTAAAGCATTGCCCCTCTAAATGAATCTGAAAAAAAAAATGTTCCAAGTCTCTTAGATTCCGAGATCCGCCTAAAGGGGGGGAGAAGGGGGGCTGGGGGGGGGACTTTGAAAAATGGTTTTTACTTTACCGAGCCTCCTCTATACGAATCCGTAAAAAACAAAAAATACGGGTCTCGTAGTTTCCGAGATACGATAGGGAGGGGGGAGAAGGGGGGTGAAAAGGGGAGGTTTGGCACTTTTCCCGTAGGTTTGAGAGTTACTTGTTTACGAATCTGTCAAAATATACCCACCTCCCCATCCACCATCTGGGAGAACAATTATGTCAATGAGTGAGTCAGTCAGTCAGTCAGTGAGTGGTAATTTAGCTTTATATAATATAACTAGTATTTGCGTGTTGCGCGAGGTGCAAGCACCTCGCGTGCTTGTGAAAAAAAAAAAAAAGGCGGGGGTTGATGGAGGGGTTTAGTATTTGCGTGTTGCGCGAGGTGCAAGCACCTCGCGAGCTTGTGAAAAAAAAATAAAAAAAAAAAGAGGGGGGGGGGGTGATGGGGGGGGGTTGCACAAGTATTTCGACTTAAGCATTGCCCCTCTAAATGAATCTGAAAAAAAAAATGTTCCAAGTCTCTTAGATTCCGAGATCCGCCTAAAGGGGGGGAGAAGGGGGGCGGGGAGGGGGGACTTTGAAAAATGGTTTTTACTTTACCGAGCCTCCTCTATACGAATCCGTAAAAAGAAAAAATACGGGTCTCGTAGTTTCCGAGATACGATAGGGGGGGGGGAGAAGGGGGGGGAAAAGGGGGGGTTTGGCACTTTTCCCGTAGGTTTGAGAGTTACTTGTTTACGAATCTGTCAAAATATACCCACCTCCCCATCCACCATCTGGGAGAACAATTCTGTCAGTGAGTCAGTGAGTGGTAATTTAGCTTTATATAGTATAATGTCCATCTATCCGTCGGTGTGTTTTTCAGTCTGTATTTCTGTTTACCGGGATAACTTTAATAGTACTTTTACTGGAAAATAAAGAAAGTTCTAAGGCAACATATAGGCTAGTTTTTATTCCGGAATTCCCACGGAATTGGGATTTAAGCGGAAAAACCTCACATGCGAACAGAGTCGCAAGCCTAACTATAAAGTTTGGAATATAAATAATTTTATTTAGAGATTGTAATTAAATGCAATCAAATTAAATTAATTAATTATATTAAATTATTTAATTATTAATTAAATTAATGCTATTGAAGAGTTTACTTTTTATCACGATGCACCACGATAAACATAATATTAAACTACCAAAAATCTGTTACTGATAAGAAAGAACGTTATCGCTGAGTATTAAAAGAGTTTTTTCTAGAAAACTTTGACTTTGACAGTCAGATTTAATACGGGTTCCGTTTTCTTTATTCGTAGTTGCTTTGGTCTATAAATTACTAAACAGTACCTATAAAAATATAGATATATTAATATTTCATAGCTCTTTGGCATGTTCAGTGTGATTTATAACAAAAACAAAACTTGTTACTAAGCCAACGTTTTTTTTTTTCTTATTAATTATCCATAACTACTAAGTGCATTAGGTGGTAAATCCTACTAATATTATAAATGCAAAAGTTTGGGGGGATATTTGTTGCTCTTTCACGCAAAAACTACTGAACGGATGTGAATGAAATATAAGTAGTATTGTAAGTAGTTGACATCCTAGAATAACACACAAGCTAATTTTTATTCCGGAATTCCCACGGGATCGGAATTTACACAAGAAAATGGTAGGGACCATGCGAACGAAATCACGGGCAGAACTAGTTAAAATATATTTTTTCCAACTCATTGTCACTAGATTATTACCATTACCAGCATAATCGTATAATAGACGATAAATTATGGAAACAGCAAAGTGATCAATATCCTATATCTATATCTGTCAAACCGGTAATAAAAACAAAATGTCAAAGTACAAAACAGCTGCAAAGATATCCGCCTTGTATAAAATCATAACAAACCAGTTCTGGGTTGAATTCGTATAATCAATTACAGATAGGTATGAACCGTGAACTTGGACGAAATAACTATTTACGAACAATAAAGTTACTGTTTATACATTTACACCATTTATCGGTTACATTTCAGGGAGAGTCCAACAGAATCCGACTATCTAATTCCACCGAGCTGGTGGAACAAGATGATCGGCGATGCACCATTGTTACATTATTTATTACTAGCTTTTTCCCGACTTATCAAACTTTATTGAGATCCATTTAGTAGTTTTTGCGTGAAAGGGCAACAAACATACATACATCCTCACAAACTTTCGCATTTATAATTACATTTTAAAATATTTCAGGCCAGCGTTCTAGACCACCACTTCTTATTATTATTAATTGAAACGGTTATACTTATAATAAATGAATTTCTTCTTTCTTTTATTCATTACATAAATAACAATTTCATCAGGTCTAGAACAATGTTAATATTAGAAACCAACTGTCGAGACTTTGTTCGCGTGATAATTTAGATGTGTATCTAGAAAACATGGTAAAAATTGTTCGTCGAGTTGTTTACCCCCCCCCTTTTTCCCTTTTTCTAATACCCTGAGGGACAAAGTAAAAAAAAAAATTAAACACTACCTTTTTATGACCACATATATACCAATTTTTACACAGCTAACTTATAACTGAACAATTTTCATAAAAACAACCCCATTTAGAGTTTTTCCGTTTTTTAATCAAATTCTCAAAGGCAACGCGAAACTACTAAACACACTCTCCACACTATGACATTCAGGCGTCGAAAGAAAAGTGGAACTGTAGAGTACTCAAGAGTGTTGTTCCCACTGTTCTCTAAAGTTCACTTTCAACTATTAAGTGCAGACAAGCACGAACTCGGTTTGGTAATTCTTTTGAGAAGTTGCGTATTGGTCACGTACGAGTAGGGGGAGTTCATGGTTGAATAATAAAAGCCACACGGATCAGTCTTCAAGTTTAAGCATCTTTGGCTGCAGGTGATCTTACCACATCGAGATTCCTCTGTACCTCGAAAAGTACCTTTTTTTTTTTTTTTTTTTTTTTTTTTTTTTTAACGTGGTAAAATTATCAAATAAGTCCTCCCACTCCGGGCAGGGTGGGAGGGACTGTCAGACTTTTACTGACTAAAATCCACGGTGTTCCTTCAATAATCCTTTACATACCGGGGCCACGGTAACGGGATGAGTCCCACGACCCCGGCAGGATTCGGCCCTCTGCAGAGGGGGCCTCGTCATGTTGCTGACGCTCTTTGAGGCGCGCGTGAAACACGACGCGCCGTCGACCCGGGCATGGTCCATGGTCGGACAGCGAGTTGCCCTTTACTCGCTGTCCGCATGCCCGCGCCTACGGTGGCCGGAGATCGTCGGCCGACGTCCGACGCCGTGGGCGTCTACCACTGCGGCTGGGCTGGAGGGAGGACGCCATCCTCTCCCTCACGCGGCCCGCCTCCTCCTTCGAAAGCATGACTGCTTCGCAGAAGGAGGCGACCGCTTCCCACTCCCTCTCGCCCCGCAGCATGGCCTCGACCAAGGCCGGGCGCGAGAGGTCTCCGCCTATTGTCGCCGTGAGGACACGTCGGTGCTCTGCCCAAGCTGGGCAGTCCTGCACCGTGTGCTCGACTGTGTCCTCAGGGCGACCCTCGCAGTGGTGACACCCAGGCGTCTCTTCCTTACCCATCAGACACAGGTACCTCCCGAAACTTCCGTGTCCGGTGAGGACCTGCGTCATGCGGTAGGTCAGGACGCCGTGACGCCGATCTAGCCACTCCTCAAAGAGGGGTCTTACCGCCGCAATTGCGGCGTGCCCGTCGAAAAGTACCTTAAGCCGTAGGTCCGGGTGGCATTTGTCATTTGTGTATCATACCGAGCACAGATTCGTGCAAAAGTATAGGTACCTGCTAAGTTTATTGGAAAAAAAAACAAGTTCTATACCTACTTTGTTTGATTTGCAGGACACCCCAATATTAAACTGTTCGTGACACAAGGAGGTCTACAATCAACAGACGAGGCTATCACAGCAGGAGTACCGCTAGTTGGTATACCGATGTTGGGTGACCAATGGTACAATGTGGAGAAATATGAGCATCACAGAATCGGAGTCAAACTGGAATTGGAGTCGCTTAGTGAAGAAATATTTACCAGTGCCGTCCAAAAAGTCATTGGAGATGATAGGTAAAATAAGATTGAATCCTAGTATTTCTAATAACACATTCAAAATATTCATACATAGCTTTTCTTATTGCTATGACCTTATAACAACTGACAATGTAACTAAACAGTGAACTAGAATGGAGTAGTTCTGTGTTGAATGTTGTACAAGTATTGTTTGCCTGTATTTCGAATGGAGTGCCAGACTTTGACTGACTAAAAATAAAACGAATGGCCAGAGAATGCCACGTTTTTCAAGAGCCTAAGATAAGTTTTCTATTTGTAAAATGCTTATCATTTCTATTTTTTTTTTCTTCCAGCTACCGCAAAAATATTATCCACCTAAGGGATCTAATGCATGATCAACCAATGAAGCCAATAGACCGCGGGATGTGGTGGATCGAGCACGTGCTGCGTCACGGCGGCGCGAAACATCTCCGAGCTCCCGCCGCTAACATAACGTGGGCGCAGTATCTAGAATTCGAACTGATTGCCGTAGTATTATTCGCATTGCTCTCTGTTATTTCAGTTATAGCCGGAATAGCGTATAGTTTGTATACGTTTATTTCTAGCAATTATATTATTAAAGCCAAAGTTAAGAGTAGTTAAAATTTTGTCTGCCTGTATTATAAAGATTTAATTTTTAATGACGAAAACCTGAAAAAAACTCGAGCATGAAGTAATAATAGGGTAGTTTTCTGTGTTTTAAAATGATACAATTTGGTTTGCTAGTTAGACTTTCAAAAATATTGTACAGGTGTTTTTTGGCTTACGAAATTAAATAATTATAACAAAAAATACCGCGAGACGTAAAAATTTCAACCCACTGCATCGTCTTCAGTTTTTAATTGCTTGAAGAAAAATGCGTAGCCAATAATTTTTGATAATCTAAGTGGCGAAATTAATAAAATATTTAAGGAAAATGACGTGTGGCTTTAGTAGTTGTATGGCTGTGATATTTCAGTTTTTAAACGTAGTCCCTATATACGACACTTAAACAGTGAACTGGCTTAAATGGAATGTTAATGTAATTAAGATTGTCAAAATGGCCATAATGTGTAAGATTGATATGCTTTAACGATTAGACAAATGTTTTAACACTGGCAGCCACATCTGTCTTCTTTAAGTTTGTCAAAGTTGTAAATAGTATAAGGTGTACAATAAAGTATATAATAAATAAATAAATAACTTCTGTCGTTTTGTAAGTTACCATGTAGGCCCATGTGAAAATAAAACATTTTGAGTTTGAGTTTAAGTTAGGCCACCAGTGTCCCTAACTACTATATACGAAAAAAATGCTTTTCAATAACCGTCTTAAGCTTAGCCTTTAATTTATTCTATATATAAAATAGAATTAGTCTATAAAGAGAAAACCCAGCACTTCTTGCAGGCCCTGTTGTAAACGTAGGGTAACAACAGAATTTAGTTTCTGTTTCCATAAAACTATTAAAGTGGGTATAAATCAAATTGTCCAATAAATTACTTACAAGTTCAGCAGTCAAACAAGGACCCTACGTGACTACTTGGTACGTGAGAACTTTAACAGTAACTGAAAAAAAAAATTAAGTGCAATTTATCTGGAATTAAAAAGACTTAGATTCTTAAAAAAAATGTCCTACTCTTATGATAGTGGGCTATTTTATTATTCACTAGTACTCACGCGGGGCTTCGCTCCCGTGGATACCATCACGGTAAAAACATAACTCTTCTTTTTTGCAGTCACGTAAAAAGTAGCCTATAACCTTCCTCAAGCTTCAAGCTACTTCCATACCAAATTGCATCCAAATTCACCCAGTACTTTCGAAGATTAGCGCGTTCAAGCAAACAAACAAACAAACAAACTTTTCCGCTTTATAATATTAGTATAGATTGGACAAGATCCTTAAAAATAAAAAAGTATATTTGTTTATAGTTACATTAGGTTATTCTAATTTATAAAATATTTATTATTAAATTTTTCTTTTATTTTTAAATTTTTATTTAAATTTTCTTATTTTATTTGAGGTGAGTTTATACACTAATAAAATTAGTATTTCTTTAGTATCAAGTTCCGAGTTTCGACCGATCTAATCTGACGCAGAAAGTTTATATTAAATCTAAAGAAATAGATATAAATGTGTTAGCTTACATACATTTTTAAGTGTGATTCACTACTGGCAGTTAAATTATTTTACCATTCGACTTTTGATACAATCAATGTGTCTAACGTCAAATGAAGGGGATATAAAAACGCAACGGATTTTTTTTTCATTGGGTTCAGGCGCTTCTTTGACCGTTCTGCTGCTTGGTTGGATTAAATCTTTTAAATTGAACGCCATCCGCATTTAGATTACGTGAACCTGATTCGATCCTACAAATGATAATCAGCCTATAACCTTTTAATTGCTTTTAACACAGACCTTCCCTCAATAAAAGGGCATGGTGGGCGTGATGCACCACACGGGTGCAGGTTGCTAGACGTCGCATGTCTTCGGATTTGGAGACCTAGATCTTGTTTCCTCATGATAATTTCCTTCACATTTCTGAAAGTAGTGTTGCTAATGAAAACTACCCAAAGTAACATGCCTGGCTGGGTTTGACCCCCAGAATGTAGTTCGTAAGCTGTGACATAACCACTGGGCCACCACTGATATTATTACAAAACTACGTATTTTCCATAGACTCTTATCTCCTTCAAAGACGAGGACTAAAAGAAACAAAAGACAAATGTTCGTAAATTTGCTTTAAGCAAAACAAATGACATTTCGTATCATGGTGTATGTGATAAGTGATAGTTATGAAGACAAAAGTTAACATACAAAAATACTATGGACATATACAGACACATATAAGGGATAAATAAATTGTGATAACTCAGGATGACTCGTCACATTCAAGAAAATGTGATGTAATAGCCGACCAAATGCAAGTTAGACTCAAACGCAGAGGTTCCGCGCTAATCTTGATTTACATTTATTATTTAAATATCTGCCGAAATTTAATAAATTTCATTTGTATGTTTATTATAATAAAGAAAAAAGTGGTCATTCATACAACCTTATCTTATCTTGCTTCTTACTAATATTATAATTGCGAAAGTTTGTGAGATTGGATGTACAGATGTTTTGTTATTCTTTCACGCAAAAACTATTCAACGGATCTGAATGAAATTTGGTAAATAGATAGTTGTTACCTAACCCAGAATAACCCATAGAATACTTTTCAACCAGAATTCTAATGGGATCGCAATATACGTGGGTAAATCTCCCACCCGAATGAAGCCGCGGACAGAAGCTAGTAATATGTTATTTATAACAATAGAATTGGCGTTCAATCAGAAAATTAGTTTGAAGAACGTTAGTTTTGTCCCAAAAAATTAATAAAATATTAAAACAATACTTTTCAAATTACTTGCAATAGAGCTTTCAGTTTCGGAATCAATGGTTTCAAACATACTTGTGATCATAAATTATCCTATAAGGATTCTCTATTTTATAACGTGCTTTGAGAACCCTAAAAACATTAAATAATAATCTATCTGCCACGCTATCAAAAACTGTTAATTAACGAAAAACATACCGAACATAGTACACGCAAACAAGACATCCGCGGAAATATTGATGTTACTTATCTCAACTGGTTCACGTAGGTATATAATATATGACGACCAACTTGTTCTAATTAGTTGTACAACGTTCATGAAATGGCGAGGTTATGGCAACTAGTATTGTGTTTCCTTCCTCTGGTATTCGTCACTGATGCGGCGAGAATACTGGCAATGTATCCAGTGCCGTCCATCAGTCACCAGATCACGTTCAGGCCAATAACAATGGAACTCATCAAACGTGGTCATGAAGTGGTAGTGATAACAGCAGATCCCATATTCAAGAAAGGTGAAGCTCCAAAGAATCTTACGGAAATTGATGTCCATGATATATCTTACAAAGTGTGGGAAGATTTTATGGCAACTGACAGAGGAAAGAAAGAAGATCTTATATCGCAAATGAGGGTTGGTGCAGAAGTAGTTGTTAAAATATTAGATAAACAGCTGGAAGTTAAAGAAGTTAAGGATTTGATCAAAGGAAATGGAAAGTTCGATCTTTTGCTGACAGAAGCGTGTGTTCGAGGAACATTAGCTTTTTCGCATGTGTACAAAGTGCCTCTAATCCAAATAAGCTCTTTTGGCGCCATATGGTCTAATTATGCGGTGATGGGAGCCCCGTCACATCCATTCCTGTATCCTGGAAGCATGAATCAGAGAATCTACAATCTGACAATGTACGAGAAGTTGTATGAATTATACAATAATTACATGATAGAAAAAGTATTGGAAAGAATGGAAGACGAAGAAAATAAAATGGTTTGTAAACATTTTGGACCAGACGTTCCGAGTGTGATTGAACTCCAAAATAATGTTGATATGATGTTTTTGAATATCAATCCAATTTGGGAAGGAAGCCGGCCTGTGCCTCCGAGTGTCATTCATTTGGGAGGACTGCCTGAAAAGCCTCATAAAGAATTGCCTCAGGTAAGTTTTTACAAGCTACTAGTTACAAAATTCTTTAATATCGTTTTACCGTTTTTTAATTAAAGCAGGAAATTAGATCCTGAATGCATGTTAATTTTGGCTGATATGATGAAACTTATTACTTAGAGCCTAAATTATCAAAACTATTCAGTCTGCTACAATTTAACATTCGCAATAGTAATTGTTGTTGAAAAATATACGAAACTTGTGGGTGCGTGGAGAACCAACTATCTGTAAGCCATAAATTTTTTTGTGTGCGGGAATTCATCCAGGGATACACAGTGCAGCCGCCAATCGCTCAGGCATATCTTAATTTTTCAACATAAATATAAATAAAAGTGTGGAATGTTTATATTAAAGGAAATTTGAACCTTGAGAGAGACAAGATGAAGGAATTCAAAAGATGATGGACTGTGTGAGTAGTGATATAAAAAGCAGACCTATAGAATTCTGTGAGAACGTGTTTTCAAGAAATAAAAGTGTGTTTTATATTTTCTGGTCAGATACAGGGCTTATAATTAAGTGTGTGGTTTCTATTAAAAATATTCATAAACAACCGAGAAACTATTAAACATTACGTAAAAATTACGCATTATAAGAAGAAAAAAATAACCCAATTTTTTTTTTAAATAATGTGTTAAAGAAACACCACAGATTAAATATTTACTAAAGTACAAACCTAACGATAAAAACGTCTAATTTTCAGAGTCACACATAATTTGTTTTCCCACCAAAAGAGCAAAACTGATAAAACATGTGTGTGGTACACCTTTAGGGCAAAGAAACACATACGTACTATGTAATAGGTTGGGGAAAAAGCTTCTTCGCTTTTTTTAAGAAAATTCAATACATTTTTTAATAGAGTTTATTTACATTTAACTAAAGTATGTAGGTAACATTTTGTTCGATAACTTTTTGCCATCTTGTAGGTAGGGACATGATCCCATTGCTATAGACATTTTGGGACTTCTGATCAAAATACCGCGACAAGTGGTTTTGGCAGTCCTCTCGTGATGTTAACTTGACACTGCCTAAAGAATTCTGAAGTAACTGAAACAGGTGGAAATCTGAAGGTGCAATGTCAGGACTATATGTCGGATGCATTAACACCTCCCAGCCAATATCTCTTAATTTTTGATGAGTGATTAAAGATGTGTGAGGTCTAGCGTTATCATGATAAAAAAACACACCCCTTATGTTGATTAATTCCGGCCACTTTCTCTCAACTTCTTGTTTTATTCTCATGAGTTGTTCGTAGTAGAGTTCAGAATCGATGGTCCTGCTTGGTGGTAACAGCTCATAATGAATAATGCCCTTCCAATCCCACCACACACACAGCATCACCTTGTTGCGAGTTAACCCGGGTTTCGCCACAGTCTGTGAAGCCTGACCGGCCTTTGACCACGACCTTTTTCTACGTTCTTGTCGTACATGATCCACTTTTCATCACCAGTTATCAGCTTCTTCAAAAATGGTTCGATTTCATTACGTCGTAATAAAGAATCACAAATGAGTACACGGTTCATTAGGTTTCTTTCAGTGAGCTCGTGAGGTACCCAAATATCGAGCTTTTTTGTGTACCCCGTTTTTTTTTTCAAATGCACCAAACCTGTTTTGTGGTCAATTCTCAGTTCTTCAGATACGTCGTAACTACTAATATTGGTCCACTTTTTCAAAAATAGCATCCATTTTATCCGTAATAGGGCGACCAGAGCGACGTGCGTCTTTGACATCAAAATTTCCGTATTGAAAACGCTTAAACTAAATTTGTGCTACTCTCACAAACACTGCACTAGGTCCATAAACATCGCAAATTATTTCGCGGCTTGCGTTGCATTTTTGCCTTTTTTGTAGTAAAATTTTAAAATGTATCGAATTTCTTCATTAGATTCACTCATCTTGACAGTACGAAAAACAAATGAAAATCTCACATTTCACTAATTTGAATTAGGAATTATGTTCTTTAAAATTTGAACTTTCAATGATACCAAAACCAGCCAGATACAAATAGTATAGCCAAAGAGATTTTATTACAAGTTCATACATACTATAATGCGAAAAGACTTTTTCCCCAACCTATATATGCCACTGTAAAATTGCAAAAGCCGTTAGATTATATTCTATGTCGCGGGATTATGATCCGTCGATAAATTTTGATCCCTACCATACTGCTTACATAATTATATATATATGTTCATGTGTTCCAGGTTTGTGAAATATTGACAAATGATATTTTTTTTTTTTACAAATTCTAATAAACAAAATTATTTAAAACTACATACAACGAGCTAATTACCGTTAATAAAAGCTGTGCATAGCAAGAGATCTTCCAAAACCAATCTTAGAATGCTGGTTAATAGATAGGACTCTCCGATCAAGGGGCAGTGGACACTACATAACGCAAGATCTGCACCGTCTGCACGTCGCACGTAGCTACGATTAAGTTTTAGTAATTAAGTGTTACTAATCCTACATCCTACAATAATATTACAAATACGAAATCGACCACTGGGGGCCTAAGCCACAGACCCAAGTTTGTGAGGATGTATGAAAGAAAGAAAAAAAGAAGAAAGAAAATAAAATTTATTTGACCCAGATATAAAGTACGCCCAGATGTTTACTACTATGTTTGTTGCTCTTTCTCGCTAAAACTACATATCGGATCTCAATGTAATTTAGCAAGTAGATAGTTGACATTCTAAAAAAAAAAAATAACACATAGGCTACTTTTTATACTGGAATTTTCACGGGATCGGGATTTACGCGGGAAAAACATCCCACGCGAACGAAGTCGCGGGCAATAGCTATAAATAAAATGGTTGTTATAACCTGTGCGGAAAACTCGTAAATTGAACAATTTAATGCGATGACCATCATCATTTTTTTTGCTATGTATATCGTCGTAATTACAAAAGATCTTGTTTCAATTTTGCAAAGTCATCATGATATTCAAGACATAGATCTATTATGGCATTGGAATCAATTAAGTTCAGTTGGCTGATAAAATAAACAAGACAGTCGAAGAGTGTTCACTGTTCGATAAAGGAGCTGATTACATTATTTCCTATTTTTACCCGACTGCAAAGGAAGCGTTACGTTTTTCGCGCGTAACTTGTATGTATGCTTGTATACAACGTGTAACGGAAACCCCATATCTATCCAAAAGGACTGAAGACAACATCTGGTATGGAAGTCTCTATGCAAAGTTTCAGCTCAAAATAAGTGACTCACAGAATTGACCCCAAATTATTGGTTTCATATGTTTCTTGAATACCAGTCATAATAAACGTGTCACAGCACTATGAGGGTCATCACTTTGCACGTCACTTGCCAATAACACGATAATTCACTTCGTTCTTCTTAATCTGAAAAATTCGGTCTCTGGTATCAGGGTATTGGTATTTGTAATAAGTTCTACACACGTAGACTTAGGATTACAAAACCCTTGCCATATCGTTTGTTATCATCCAAAGAAGCCTTGCACTTGGTATGTATATACACTTTAAATTACACGTTGTATATGTATGTAATATTCTTTATTACCTCATATATCCAGAACCGCTGAACAAATTTACATAACTGAGGTATCGTTAGATTCGTCTTAGGAGCCCAAGTGTTCTTATACACTACTAATTTTTAATTAGTACAAAAAAAAATGGGGCTCTATCCGTACCCTTTACTGATCATATTTATGTAGTCAAAAGTAAAAAAAACGAAACCCCAAAATTGTCTACGAAAATTTGTCATAACTGGTAAACTCATAATTGAATCAATCATTCATAACAATTGCTACTAGAAAATACTACGCGCAGTGCTAGTCCAGTTAGATCGTCATTCATAAATCCCGGCAAACTCGCGTCTAAGCTCAAGCCACGCCCCCTCTGGCCAGCGGTCCTTTTTACAACGAGTGAACGAACAAACAGTGCCAATTTGTTAGCGGAAGTGTGCGCGTGCTTCTTAAACATAAGTTGTTACGTTTTTACTGTCGCGATGGCTTACCAGTTTTCATCTCGGGAGTACGTGGCTATGTTGCGTGTGTACTTTTGGTCTGGTGGCCGCTGTTCGTATGTACAGGGAAGAGTACCCAAATGCTCGCTAGCCAAAGGTTCGGACTGTGGTAAATGTTTACCAACGTTTACTCGACCATTGATCATTCCGCGCAACGGCCCATCGCCAAGGACATGGAAGACCGGCCCAAAACCTTTACGACGATGTAGTGGACTACTTTGAAGATCCCCGGCGAAGTACGAATGACGCAGCTCGTCATTTTAATATCAGCCAGTACTGTGCATAGACGATCATTAGTTCGTCTGGATTTCACCCATACCACTAAAGAAAGGGTCAAGAATTGACTACTGTGGATAATGAACCAAGGATGGAGTTCTGCAGGTGGATACTGAACAACACAAGCAAATGGCCCAATTAAAGTATGTAGGTAAAGTTTGAATTTAATAAGTGCCTATTATTTTTCGTGAACCTTTTATTTTACTTTTTTTTAATTCGTAAAGCTTAAAGATGCGTCTAAGCTACCTACAATTACGATAACAGCTGTTGGAGGCGGGGCAAGTTTGAGCGAGACCGCGTGACCGCGACATCACGATTAATGAATACATGAATGGCCTGTACAATATGTCCGTAAATTGAGTGACATTTTGGGATATAAACAAACGCTAATAACTTTGCTATTTATCAATATTATATAGTGAGACTTTACATATATAATAACAAGACCTTTTCTAATAAGCCCTTTAAGTATTTGTACTAATTAAAAATTAGTAGTGTATAGATGACATTTAAAAAAATCAAAGATGGCGGCTGTGCGACGCCATTGTACTTTGTGATTTAAAACAAAAATTGTTGGAATACTACAATATGGGTATCAAATTAAGAATTTCAAAAAAGGTGTACCATGATTATCATTAGTGTAATCTTAGTAAAAATAATACAATGAGATAGTTTAAAAATATGTTTTAAAATAAAATATATTTAAATATATACACCCTTTTACTTTCTAAATCTGGTGGGGTGCCAATGTGACACGACCGGGAAAACTAAAAAAATATTAATAATTATTTTAATTAAAAAGCTGAAAATAAAAAAGGCGGGACCTAATTGAACATATTTTTTTTAATGGGTTGGGCCCCGCTTGCTTGTCACTTTTGAAAATTAAAATGTGCATCTTTCTTGCATTTCAGTTGAGGTCTGTTAATGAATGACCATCTAAACATATATTATTATGGAAATTCTACGTACCTCTGAAAGCAGGTTAAGCCTGGCTATAAATTATACATCAGTGACAGTCATTACGGGTAGTCGAAAACCAGAAACTCTGACAACAGCCTTGCCAAAGAGTATCGTGTTACCCAGCTACTGGGTTGTGGAGGTCAGATAGGCAGTCACTTAAAATACTAGCACTCAGCTGCATCCAGTAAAATTTGAAATCAACCCCGAAAAGTAAAAAAATTGACCGATTGCGACTCAGACTCGCCATGAAGGGTTCCGTAGTAACTGTTCGGTCCGACGTGAAACAGAACGCACCTTTTGGCTGGCAACATCAATTATCTGTGGGCTTGACATAACTTTGGCTTGAAAGATAGACTTTGGTTCCCTTGTTGAAAAATGTCGGTCATGGGACCCTGTTGAGATAATTATAATTGGAAAAATATCGTTTGAAATCGCCATTTGAAACCGATAATTGGGTCGCGAATTATCTATTGTTTGAAGTTGTAATCCCCATTTGATGAAAAACCCGGGATATTTTGGGATTCCTCGCCGGTTGGTTGCCATCGCGTGGCACGCGCGTTTGTTGGAAAAAGTAGTGATAAATAGCTTCAATCCGGTGTGAGTTTGGGCTGTGATGCTGTTTGAACCGCGCCATCTGGAAACTGACGCCTTGTGAACGTTCAGAACACTTGACTTACATCACACTTTCAATTACTCACCTCATATTACATACATACTAAACTTGGGCGTGACCTAGGAAGGTCGAAGTTGGCGAACCCAGCACAGAAGGTTAGTGGTACCGATTATTTATTTGAATATATTGTATGGTTTGTAGGCCGAAGAGACTTTTGTTTATTATTGTGTACTTTTGATTATTGTAAGCAACGTTTATAGCTCCACGAACCGTGGACAGTTCAGACCGTCCAGTTACCGTTGCGCTGGCCTTATTGTAGTCCTGAACAGTAACTATAATAATATAACATGTATAATATTTTTTTGAAGAAAAAAAAAAACTAATTTCTTAAAACTAGCTTATTTAAATTTTTTACAACTACGCCAAATAACTTTGTTTTTCATGGTGTTTGTATGAATTACATAGTTACATTTGCGGTTTTAGAAAATATGCTGTATCTCAAAAACTGCTGACCCGATCTCGATCAAACTAATTTTGAATGAAAGTTTACATTAAGAACTACCGACATATATTTTTTTTTATATTTTTCATTCCATTTCTATAGAAGTTAGAGGGGGGACACATTGTACCACTTTGGAAGCTTATATCTTTAAAACGATTGACTTTATGAAAAAGTAGTTTATATATCATTATCATTCCCATTATCCCATTATCATCCCTATATCATTTTTAAAGACCTGTCTATAGATACCACACACGCATAGGTTACATGAAAAAAAAAAAATTCTGTTTTTGTTCCATGTATGGGCCTCCCCATTTTGGCCTTTATTTTAAATATTTTTTAATTTTTTTGTTCAAGTCAGAAAGCGGTTCACAGAATACATATGCCTACCAAGTATCACCTGTATAGTCCTAATAGTTTCGGAATAAAATGGCTGTGACATACGGACGGACGGACAGACAGACAGACAGACAGTCAGACGGACGGACAGACATGACGAAACTATAAGGGTTCCGTTTTTTGCCATTCGTCTACGGAACCCTAATACGGCAAAGCAGATGATGAATTATTATTACAACCGCATTTCTTTTTATAGGATCTAAAATCATATTTGGATTCATCGCAGCATGGCGTCATATACATCAGCTTCGGTACGAATGTGAAGCCAAGTCTTCTACCGCCGGAGAGGATACAGGCACTAGTGAGTGCTTTCTCCAAGATGCCTTACGATGTCTTCTGGAAGTGGGATAAGGATGTACTACCTGGAAAGTCAGCCAACATCAGGATATCGAAGTGGCTGCCGCAATCGGATCTACTTAGTAAGTGATCTGATATATAGTGATATGATATATATCATAATTAAATTTGTTGTGTTTTTCTGTGATTTCAAAGTCTCCAAATCACCGTGTTTAATCAAGTGCTTGTAGGTGTATACACGGTACTAAAACAAAAACAAATTTATATAGAAAATGTCCGTCTATCCGTCGGTCTGTTTTTCAGTCTGTATTTCTGTTTACCGAGATAACTTTAATAGTACTTTTACCGGAAAATAGAGAAAGTTATAAGGCAACATATAGGCTAGTTTTTCTTCCGGAATTCCCACGGAATTGGGATTTAAGCGGAAAAACCTCACATGCGAACAGAGTCGCAAGCCTAGCTATAAAGTTTGGAATATAAGTTATTTTATTTTTAGATTGTAATTAAAAGCAATCTCTGAGTACTACGATAAACATAATATTAAACTACCAAAAGTCTATTACTGATAAGAAAGAACACTATCGCTGAGTATTAAAAGAGTATTCTCTAGAAAACTTTGACTTTGACAGTCAGATTTAATACGGGTTCCGTTTTTCTTTATTCTTACTTGCTTTGGTCTATAAATGACCAAACAGTATCTATAAAAATATAGATATAAAACTATATTATATTAATATTCCATAGCTCTATGGCATGTTCAGTGTGATTTACCACAAAAACAAAACTTGTTACTAAGACAACTTTTTTCGGTACTTATTAGGTAATTATCCATAACTACAAAGTGCATTATGTGGTAAATTTATCTATAACATGTATGTATTTAGAAATATATATGTATGTTTATCAGTTGTCTAGTATCCATACCACAAGCTCTGCTTAGTTTGGGACTAGATGGTGTTGTGTGAAAAAGTTGTGGAATATTATTATTATTAAATCCTACTAATATTATAAACGCGAAAGTTTGTGAGGATGTTTGTTTCTATTTCACGCAAAAACTACTGAACGGATGTGAATGAAATATAAGTGGTATTGTAAGTAGGTAGTTGACATCCTGGAATAACACACAGGCTACTTTTTATTCCGGAATTCCCAGAGGATCGGAATTTACACAAGAAAACCCTACCATGCGAACGAAATCACGGGCAGAAGCTAGTTATAATATATTTTTTCCAACTCATTGTCACTAGATTATTACCATTACCAGCATAATCGTATAATAGACGATAAATTATGGAAACAGCAAAGTGGTCCATATCCTATATCTATTTCTGTCAAACCGGTATTAAAAACAAAATGTCAAAGTACAAAACAGCCGCAAAGATATCCGCCTTGTATAAAATCATAACAAACCAGTTCTTGGTTGAATTCGTATAATCAATTACAGATAGGTATGAACCGTGAACTTGGACGAAATGACTATTTACGAACGATAAAATTACTGTTGATACATTTACATCATTTATCGGTTACATTTTGGGGGAGAGTCCGATAGAATCCGACTATCTAATTCCACCGAGCTGGTGGAACAAGATGATCGGCGATGCACCATTGTTACATTATTTATTACTAGCTTTTTCCCGCAACTTCATTCGCGTGCAAAGTTTTTCCCGCGTAAATCCCGATCCCGTTGGAATTCCGGGATAAAAACTGTGTGTATTCCAGGATGACAACTACCGACTTATCAAACTTTATTGAGATCCATTTAGTCGTTTTTGCGTGAAAGAGCAACAAACATACATACATCCTCACAAACTTTCGCATTTATAATTACATTTTAAAATATTTCAGGCCAGCGTTCTTGACCACCACTTCTTATTATTATTAATTGAAACGGTTATAATAAATGAATTTCTTCTTTCTTTTATGCATTACATAAATAACAATTTCATCAGGTCTGGAACAATGTTAATATTAGAAACCAACTGTCGAGACTTTGTTCGCGAGATAATTTAGATGTGTATCTAGAAAACATGGTAAAAATTGTTCGTCGAGTTGTTTACCCCCCCCCCCCCCCTTTTTCTAATACCCTGAGGGACAAAGTAAAAAAAAAAATTAAACACTACCTTTTTATGACCACCTTTATACCAATTTTTACACAGCTAACTTATAACTGAACAATTTTCATAAAAACAACCCCATTTAGAGTTTTTCCGTTTTTTAATCAAATTCTCAAAGGCAACGCGAAACTACTAAACACACTCCCCACACTATGACATTCAGGCGTCGAAAGAAAAGTGCAACTGTAGAGTACTCATGAGTGTTGTTCCCACTGTTCTCTAAAGATCACTTTCAACTATTAAGTGCAGACAAGCACGAACTCGGTTTGGTAATTCTTTTGAGAAGTTGCGATATTGGTCACGTACGAGTAGGGGGAGTTCATGGTTGAATAACAAAATCCACACGGATCATTCTTCAAGTTTAAGCATCATTGGCTGTAGGTAATCTTACCACATCGAGATTCCTCTGTACCTCGAAAAGTACCTTAAGCCGTAGGTCCGGGTGGCATTTGTTATTTGTGTATCATACCGAGCACAGATTCATGCAAAAGATTAGGTAGCTGGTAAGTTTATTAGGAAAAAAGCAAGTTCTATACCTACTTTGTTTGATTTGCAGGACATCCCAAAATTAAACTGTTCGTGACACAAGGAGGTCTACAATCAACAGACGAGGCTATCACAGCAGGAGTACCGCTAGTTGGTGTACCGATGTTGGGTGATCAATGGTACAATGTGGAGAAATATGAGCATCACAGAATCGGAGTCAAACTGGAATTGGAGTCGCTTAGTGAAGAAATATTTACCAGTGCCGTCCAAAAAGTCATTGGAGATGATAGGTAAATTAAGATTGAATTCTAGTATTTCTAATAACACATTCATAATATTCATACATAGCTTTTCTTATTGCTATGACCTTATAACAACTGACAATGTAACTAAACAGTGAACTAGAATGGAGTAGTTCTGAGTTGAACGTTGTACAAGTATTGTTTGCCTCTATTTCGAAGGCAGTGTCAGACTTTGACTGACTAAAAATAAACCAAATGGCCAGATAATGCCATGTTTTTCAAGAGCCTATGATAAGTTTTTCTATTAGTAAAATGCTTATCGTTTGTATTTTTTTTTCTTCCAGCTACCGCAAAAACATTATCCACCTAAGGGATCTAATGCATGATCAACCAATGAAGCCAATAGACCGTGGAATGTGGTGGATCGAGCACGTGCTGCGTCACGGTGGTGCGAAACATCTCCGAGCTCCCGCCGCTAACATAACGTGGGCGCAGTATCTAGAATTCGAACTGATTGCCGTAGTATTATTCGCATTGCTGTCTATTATTTCAGTTATAGCCGGTATAGCGTATAGTTTGTATACGTTTATTTCTAGCAATTATATTATTAAGGCCAAAGTTAAGAGTAGTTAAAATTTTGTGTCTGCCTGTATCCATAAAACCTGAAAAAAATTCGAGCATGAAATAATAATAGTGTAGTTTTCTGTGTTTTAAAATGATTTTGAATTATTTGATTTTTCGGCTTAGCAAATCAAAAAATTATAAAGATCAAAAGCTTCAAAGTTTAGCGAGCTGGTGATGTCACATAGCGACTAAGTACCGCGACAGGTGAACATTTCAACCGCAGTGGGTTACTTACTTACTTAATGAAAAATGCGGGGCCAATAATACCTATTTTTGGTGGCGGACTTAATAAAATATTTTGGAAAAATGACGTGTGGCTGGAATAATTGTACGGCTGTGATATTTCTGTTCTTAAAAGTACTATATACGACACTTAAACAGTGAACTGGCTGTAGATAAAATGTAAATGTAATTAAGATTGTCAAAATGGCCACAATGTGTAAGATTGATATGCTTTAACGACTAGACAAATATTAGCTGTG
The DNA here is from genome assembly GCA_943138885.2 of Tholera decimalis. Lineage (NCBI taxonomy): Eukaryota > Metazoa > Arthropoda > Insecta > Lepidoptera > Noctuidae > Tholera > Tholera decimalis. The sequence goes on along the minus strand of OW964573.2, from coordinate 17,504,301 downwards.
TTAAATTGTAATAGAATGTTAGAATGTTACTTTGTTTTCAATCCCTTAATAAATATGGACAACGTCTTAGATAGATAGTAAAATGTTATAAAATACATTATTGTGATAATAATTATACAAAGTAATATTAGGTGTTTGTGAAGTCTTGTACAGATAGATAAATATAACAGATGTGTTATTGGATATTAACTTTCTTTTTTTAAACACCTTAGTTGCTGAAATTATACCTATACCTACCAAAGTACCAAGTACTATCTTGAAAAAAATACTATCTTGTGGTGTTTGGTGTTTGTGGTTGTGTTGCGCAACTAGCGTAGGTACTAAGATACGAAATAAAACGAAGCGCCATCGTTACATGGTGGACATCGCACCCATACGCACAAAACGTTTTGGGAATACTTTAATTGTGCGTACGGCTAAGGAATGGAATTCCCTGCCAGAGTCTGTGTTTCCCGATAGCTATAACCTTGAGTCTTTAAGTCAAGAGTCAAGGTTACTTTTAGGTAAGCGTGCTCCATCTTCGACCACATCCTCATTTTCCAGACCGTGGTGTTCAGGTGTGATGATGGTCAAACGTGAACCTGTTTTCAATAAAAAAAATGGCTGAGTACGAGGACTCGCACTCAAATGTTTAAAAAAAAAACATTTTCTTTATGTGTTTTTCTTAATGTCCATATTTTTAACACGCTTTTATTAGGTCGACCTGTATGTAACTATGTAAATGGAATCTAAGGTAACTAATTTAACCATCTTCTAAGGGTCGTAGCGTAATGAAAATTGGCAGCTGTATGTAGTTCTGATGACAATACAATAATATGGTACTGTCGAACCGATCTGATGATGGAGCCGAAAGATATGAACTGGAACTTTATGATGGAAAATCGTATCGTAGCTGTTTTGGATTTCTTAGAAAAGTCTTGTAATGAACTTTGATCACGATTAGGTTTCAAGGTCTGATGATGAAGCCGGAAGATAGGCACTGGCATTCCATGATGGAATATTGTATCATAGTCGCGTTTGCACTTGTGAGAAGGGCCACAAAATGGACTTTGACACGATCAGGTTTCAAGGTTATAACAAACCTAAAGAAAATCCGTTATCGCTTTTCATAACATTTTTTTTTTATTTCACGTGCATTTATAAAAGCGTGTTTTTGTAGTGTTTTTTAAACTGTTCATTTATTCAGTAATACAGAACTAGAAACTACTTCATCTGCTTAAATATTTCATAACTATTAAGGTACCTTCCAGTCAAATAGGATGCCACTGATTAATAGTATTTTAAGACTGCCTATCTGACCTCCACAGCCTAGAAGCTAGGTAACACGTTACTCCATGGTAAGACTGGTGTCCGGCATTTGATTACCCGTAATGGCTGTTAAAGATGTACAAATGATAGCCGGGATTAATGACTCAAAGAGCTCTCCGAGCCACTGAGGGTACACGATATGTCAGCAACTAACTTCAGCAAGCGTTGCTTGACCTCTCAAGGACCGCCATTATTTACATCAACCATCCGTCAAGCACCGCGGGCGGGCTCTTATCGTGAGCGTAATCTGACCCCGGTCACAAACGATTACGACTTATCTTTACTACAAATACAGGTTTTGACCACTCGATTGCTTTTGGAAACGATTGTTTCCAAAATTGAACACCCGTTGATTGCTTCTGGCAACAATCGTTTCCAACAACCTGTTTTTACTAAACAACTTTAAACTTAATTTTGTAGTCGATCATAAATCTAATTCTTTTACACGACACGAAATAAAGCTGGACATAGTCATTTTGTGTTTTCTACGCTAGGATTCCCTTAATGTTTTAAATATTTTATTCCACGTAAAATATATCTACGTGTGATTAAATGTGTCTAGTAATTAATCTAGTTTATGAATAAAATAAGAAACAATGCTCTTGTCGATCTTAGTTTTTAGTAAAACGCATTTTTCCATACAAGTAGCTAATATTTTGGGTAGTTAAAGTTTAAAGGTACATTAAAAAATACGGAAATAAGATCTATTAAAAGAATAGACACAGTGTTTAACCTTGTTTTAATGGCTATTCAGAACAGTTTAAACATTTGAAGTGCGCTTCTGGAGCGAGTCACAATCAAATTTTTTTTACTGCGCGTCGTACGCTCAGATACGGTCAAAAATCACTGGCAAAGCGGAGCTCAACTAATACTTGTTTACTGGCACGTTTTTGTGCCGCTGGGGCACTAGAGGTTAATCATAAAGATCGAGCTTTGTGGCTGTTATTATTAAACCTCGAGCTCCTTCAACTAAAATTAACTTAATATCTGATATTAAAGTCATAACACTAGTATCTTTTGTAGTGAGGGAGTGGAATTGTAAGTATATATGTGGACATCTCACCCATATGCTGTAAACGTTTCCGGAATACTTTCATTATGCGTACGGCTAAGGAGCGGAATTTGCTGCCGGAGTCTGTATTTCCTGATACCTATAACCAAGGGGCTTTAAGTCAAAGTGATGGGTTACTTCTAGGCAAGCTTGCTTCATATTTGACCACAGCATCGCTTACCATCAGGTGAGATGGTGGTCAAACGCGAGCCTATCAACAATATAAATATGTAAAATAAATAAAAAATAAAATAAATCTATCTTCAAAAAAAAACTTCTTAAGGATTCAGTACTAATTATTAAAAAAAGAAATTTGAGACCCACATAACAAGTTCGTACTAAAAATAAACTAAAAATAGTTACGAACTTTATATTTTGGTCCACGAAGAGAAATCTTTTCATCCTCTTTTATTTATTTTCCTATCGCGTCCCTATTTAAGTTACAAAAGGTCATGTACTACGAAATTTCAAGTAAATATGTGGAGTAGTAGGGAGTAAAATTGGCTGTGACAGATGGACACACACTGACAAGGGTTTTGTTTAGTCATACAGACATTCTCAACTCAATAACGTTCTTCATAAAATGCAACCGAACTATAAATAAGAACACTATAAAGTACAAATAACTTTAATATTGAAAGTTATTGGTTTGGTTTCTTTACGAAATCTATAGTTTTTGTCATTTGATTTTGAAATTTCTCTAAACAAGATTTAGGGTGTAACTAATATCTACTTATAATGCCAAAAGTAATATATTAATATAGATATAATAGTATATGTATATATATAATAGTATATAGATATAATAATATAGATAATTTAATATCTACTATACTTTAATTTTGTAATAAAACAAGTTTTAATTTTTACATAAGACGCCAATGCAAGAAACCAAACCGTGATTTGTATACCAATAGAATAACTAATCTGTAAATTAAAATGTAAAACTGGCGACCTTGGACTATCAGTCAATATCAGTTGAGAATATGAGGAAGTATTAATAAGTAACATCTTCTTAATATTACGTATAAATACTATTGAGAATATTAAATATTATCAATATTATGTATCAAACACAACATTAACGAGGTAAAAGATCTCTATCGAAAGAAATATAATTTTTAGTACACTTACATATTGTATTGATGATGTAGTTTATTACTTATTTATTGTATAAGTAAATAGAAATAGATAAACCGTGGAGTTTTTTACCGGTTCTTCTCCAACGACAATTTTGAACCGTGCACTTCCTTCAGACGCTTTATAAGAGCCCATGTAGGCCTATGTGTGTATCTAAATATTTTGAGTTTGAATAGTAAGTCAAGTGACAAATCCATGTAAGTTGTTTGTAAAATATCGCTTTTAATTTTTTCAACAAAAAATGGTTTGAACGATCGAGTCAGCAGTTTTTGAAATATAGCACATTTTCTAAAACCGCAAATATAACTTTGTATTTCATCCAAACATTATGAAAAGCAAAGTTATTTGGCGTAGTTACTACGGAACCCTTCATGGACGAGTCTAACTCGTACTTGGCCAATTTTATTATTAGATATTTTTTCTAAATATCTCATTAACAGACATGCTTGAGATATCAAGTTTTTAATATTCATATAATCAATCATGTTCATAAAGTAAACATAATATAATTATGGGTCATCATAATGATAATATATTTGTTGAGTCATAGTGACAAGGCGCAAAGTTGTTGATCTGAACTAATGACAGACTCGCATATCTTACGGAAGCCGTTTTTTCTCGGTACGGAAGCCGTCTCATAAAATTTAAAATAAAACAGTTTTATAGAACTACGTATCAACAATTTGTACTTGATTGATATTCATACGTCTGTAAACTACTTCAGGTTTGTTAAAACTTTTGAAAGTAAATTGTTTAATTTTTTTTGAATCTCATTAGTAAACTGAAATTTGTGAAGACGTTGTCTAGCGAGTTTGTTGGTATAATATTATCAATGGAATTATGATGAGCTCATAGCTAAATAATAACAGCTGCATGCGACAATCATCAAGGTAGGTTAAGGAACGCTTACCAAAGTCAGTTCATGGACAACAAACCATTTAACATTGATCACGCATGATGTTGACGACGTGCTTATTGCTATCGCTAAACAGTAGGCGCCCGGCGTTTGGGACACCTACCTACACGTCTTGACTCAAAACTAGCACATCATCCTCGGACTGTCAGATAGCCAATGAGAGGACCCCTAGGAACGCCATCGAAGAAGCACCAATAGCAGCAGTCTACGAAGACTTCCGAACTCCTCTCCGTGAAACGTGAACCACCCAGTTCTTCTTCAATACTGACTATATTCGAATCTCAACCCTGCTCTGTATAACTTCATGTTCAAAACATTAAATCAAGAACGGCTTTTTCGTGTTGTATCATACTAACTCTCATTGCAATAAACCATTTTATTAACCGACTTCTAAAAAAGGAGGAGGTTCTCAATTCGGATGTTTGTATTTTTTTTTTTTTTTTTTTTTTTTTTTTATGTTTGTCCACGCATAACTCCTTCGCTTGCCAACCGATTTGAAAAATTCTTTTTTTGTTGGAAAGGGTATACTTCCCAAATGGTCCCATGAAAATTTTATCGAAATCGGACGAGCCGTTTCTGAAAAATCAAAAAAAGTCGAAAAAAATAATTTACCTTGATGATCTTTTCGTTTACTCTGCATTGCGTTTTTTGTTCGCGCATAACTCCGTCATTTACGAATCGATTTGGAAAATTCACTGACCCACTAAAAAACGCAAAAATAAAAACTTTTTTGCAAAAAATAAAACCGACTTCCATATCAAAACACTACAAAGCCAAAAATAATTTTAATTTCGGAAGGCGGTGTGAAAAAAAAAAGAAAATACAAAACCAATAACACCGACTACCGAAATTAAAATTATTTTTGGCTTTGTAGTGTTTTGATATGGAAGTCGGTTTTATTTTTTGCAAAAAAGTTTTTTATATTGGAGAAACCAAGAAGTATCATTTCTTCTGATCCACAATCACAAATTGAAGAGAAAGGCGTCTAACGCAGAAAGATGATTCAAACAAACATCAAATTACATTCGTGCAACGGAAAATGCCTTTTGCCCAATATAATAATAGATGTATAAATGGCAGCTGAGACCAATGTCTCAGCTGCCATTTATGCATCTTTGCCGGTAATTACGGGTAGTTAGAAGCCAGAAAATCTAACATCAGCCATGTCAAGAGACATCGTCCCAGTTACTTAGTTATGACGGTCAGATAGACAGTTACTGTTGTTCCAAGAAAAATACTGATATCTATACTGATACTGAAAACATCGGCATGCGGTTTGAGTTTGACTATAAGCTGAAAATTTCCTCATATGAGATGATTAAAATAGGTTTACATTTTCACTTTATAAATAGATTATTTTCTGTATGTAAGAATACTGTCATATTGCTCCATTTTTAAGGTATCATTCTATTTGAATTCACGCTTTCGTTATTATGGATGTAGTTATTCGATACTTCCTTAGTCGGTCTATCCAGTTATTTTTTTTTTTTTGGATTTGTCATAGTTCTACATAATTACATTATAATAAACAAATAATTTGTATTAGTATATTAAAATTTGATGTTAATATGTTAATAACATTGAATGGCCTAATATATATTCCTACTCTTCTTTCTGCAATCGTCTGCCCACTACTGAACTTCCTGGCAATGTATTTCTAAGTGTGATAAACTTTGACCCGTTATATTGCGTCAAAGATTATAATAATAGAGGTATGCTACACTCAGTAATCTATTGAAATAAATCAATCGAGTTTATCGGGATGAATGTTAAAATTATGTTGATTATGTAATAGGTAGAGGCAATAAAAACGCGTGTGTGATAAGCTGATAAGTCAAAGTCACGTTTGAATCACGTGTGTTTCATAAAGATATTAAAACTAGCATCACACCCGCGAGTTTGTCCACGTTGATTTTGTACTAAACTATGTATAAATTAACTTTTCCTTTGATTCGTCTGATTTGATTTCTCTGTTTAAGTTGTGGAGCAGGTGTTGAGAGGACTTCACGCGCCTGACGGTTTATATTGACGGGAAGATTGATCTTGTAAAAACTAGACCTACAAAAGTTGAAAGTAAATACTTTTTCTTATATCGCGTACAAAATTAAAACATCTAAATTAAAATGAAATCACAATGAATACTTGTAAAGGAACCAAACTTTGGATTTGTGTACCTCAGATTATAAAACAAAAGTTGTTTTATAATCTGAGTTGTGTACAAACTCGGTTTGTATTCCAATGAAAGCGGCTAATTTTGTTTGTGATCCAAATGAATGGTTTCCGTATTGAAACAAGATATAGTTAATTGGTATTTTGAAATCCTGGAATTTCGCTTATGTCCTAAAGGTTAAGCGCGACGTGTTTCAAATAAATACGCGGCAATCTACCTGAATGCAACTGAGTATTAGTGTTTTGCATGGACTGACTGCATATCTGACCTCCACAACCCAGTAGCTGGATAACATGATACCTCTTGGCTAGACCAGTGTCAGATTTACTGGCTTCTGACTACCCGTAACGACTGTCAAGATGTCCAAATGACAGCCGGGAAAAGACTCCTGCACCCGTACCAGTACCTGTTTTGGAACCATCAGTGAAAACACGCACCTCAGAGGGACACAGCCCCTCGTAGCGGTGATGCTCGTACATGTTTCAGGCCGAATGCCTGGGGATCTCACTGGCAGCTTCGGCCATCATAAACAGGGAAGTAGTGGACCACTCAATACGTATACTTTCGAACAGCATGGCAGTCCTGCAAGCACTGAACAGCCACACAGTTAAATTCGGGCTTATCTTGGGATGTCACAATCTCCTCAACCAGGTTGGTAGACACAACAATATAACCATTCAATGGATCAAAGGACACAGCGACTCTCGAGGCAACGATGCAGCGGACGAACTCGCTAGAAGGGCTTGAGTATGGCGATTATGGGACTCAAACCCATTGCGCCACTCCCCTTCGGTTATCTGCGTCACCTGGTAAGGAAACGCACCAGAGACTTACATCACAAACTATGGGATGATCATGGTGAGTGCAGGCAGGCCAAAGAGGCTCTCCTGACCCTTGATGGCCGCTTGTCGAAACAGGTCCTTAGACTATCTAAACCGCAATTGCGGCTGGTGACAGCCGCCCTTACCGGTCATGGATCATTTAATAAACACCTCTATGTAATAGGAGTCACAGACAGCCCACTCTGCAGAGCCTGCATGGAGGAGGACGAAACAGCAGCACACCTGCTACTGAGCTGCCCTGTAGTCGCTGATTACAGGACTAAATACTTCGGCAACCCAGGTACCCTCCGAGAAATGGTAAGCAAAACAAGGGCATTGCTCGCCTTCCTGGAGGAACTGGCATGGATTGAGTGAAGAGAAATACTACCCTTACGCAAAATACGCACATGGTCGTGCAGTTGCGGATACCTGCCCAACATACATACATACATACATACATGACAGCCAGGACCAACGACTTAACGTGCTTTTCAAGGTACGAAGGAATCTCGTTAAGTTAATATGCACAGATCAACTTCAGCAAGCGTTGTTTCACCTTATTTGACTAAGGATTTGGCAGAGGAGATCCAATATGTAATAAAGTATGATTCATATGCCTCCAACTAAAAAAATATGAGACAGGCTTCCTCACTTTGTCTTCGGAACAGTTCTCTCCTATCCATGAATTTTCACAACAGAATTGTGAAAGGCTTGTAAAGCATATTGCAGGACTTTCAATAAAAAAATATCCAAACCGTTAGTGTTGTGAAAAAGTTCCAGTAATTGGCCAATTCGTTTTTTCTCTGTAAAATTTTCCGAGTAACTTCCATATTCCCATATCCCTCTTGTATATGAAACTTACTATCGCTCTTGCATCCATATGAATTTTTACTCAATACAAAAATACTCAGGTCAAATAAGTCGTCAGAGTTGCACAGGTAATATTAGAAATAATAAACAAAAAACGAATTGCACTACCAATACATAATAAAGCAATTAACCTCTATAGCATCACAACGCGGCAAAGGCAAAATTGGTGGGACAAGCGCGACTCCAATTGAAAAGAATGGCCTGAAATAGCAAAGGGTAGAGTTATTTGATAACGAGGAAAGGAAGTAGCCCAGCAGTGGGACAAAAATTGGCTAGATAAGTATAATAAATACATAATAAGTAAAATAATTTCGTAAGTCTAGCTGGAAAAACTTACAAATTTGAAATATTAAAACATGTTGATCTGCTGCCTCTGTCTGTGCCTGCAAATTATATCTAATTATTTTATTTTTGTGTAATATACTAATATTGTACGGATATGTAACGACTCCAGTTAAATTTGTTTTGGTGGCGCTTTTAATTGATATAACTCACTATTAGAATAACTATTTAAATTTATTTATAAGGCTTTGTGTGTGTGTCAAAGAAATAAATAAATAATGGTCTATTTGTTTTGAATGACAACATTAATTGACAATTGTTACAAATTATTACTTAGGTAGCACAACAACGTTTGATGGGTATTAGATAAATAAACAGCCTACGATCTATTCTCAGACCTACCTACGGAGAAGTTCGATAACACGGGATTTTTATATTTGTATTAAACAACTTCAGATCTTGAAAATAAGCATGACAATTGTGATGATGCTAGAATAAATGAACGCAATATTGAACTGTGCTTCCTAATACAATGGCATTTAATATTATTGACAGACGTTTAATATTCCACCACAATATTCCCAACCACTGCAACTATACCCAAGAGTCAACATCAAAAGTAACGATCTCCAGAATAACACCGATCTAATGAAACTCTTCCTGAGAAGCCTTAAGCCGTCTTGGATCCCTAAACAAGTTAATCGAAAAATACATTTTGAATTAATGATAGCTCGTAGGAGTATATTATTTCAAGGCATAATGCAACCCTTACATATTTATATACATATTTATGGGATACTCACGAATCCACGGCGGTTGACTTTTCCAACCGACTTTAACAAACATTTTTTTGGGCGTAAATCATCGAACGGGAGTTCCAGGTGGAGCGGAAGGGAAATGTCAGACTTCTATTGAGTAAAAAAACCACCCTATTCCTTTTTTTATTGATAATAGGCTCGCGTTTGACCACCATCTCACCTGATGGTAAGTGATGATGTGGTCGAAGATGGAGCACGCTTGCCTAGAAGTAACCTATTCACTCTTGACTTAAAGACTCCCAGGTTATAGTGATCAGCCGTACGCACAATGAAAGTATTCCCAAAATGTTTTGTGTGTATGGGTGGGATGTCCACCATGATGTTTCTTGGGTTGACCTTGCATTCTAGGGCCGTAGAATCGCATTAGAACATTCCCGCAACTGCATACTATAATGACACGAGCCAAACAAGCAAATCACGCACTTCATGAGCTATCGTACCGATAAACTTATGAAGTAATTGATTTCGAGTGATTCCAATTCCTATATACATATATCCGGTTCCACTTAGATGCCACTTAACCGTAATCTTTTCTTAAATATCATGATGATTCTACAATATCAAACAAGATAGCATATCGACAGTAATCTTAGTTAGATATTATTATTGGATGACATTAAAAAACATGTGTATGTATTCTTAAGTGCTATTGGAAAAAAAATCTTGTATAACACGTGTCAAATCAATTTTGTGCTCAAAGCGTTTGAGACAACATGTTTTAAAATATTGTAAAATAGTGTGTCTCGGATCATCCGAAAATCGACTCGGGTTTGTAACTAAGTACTGGAAAAAAATACCTACCTATAAATACTAAAATTTGAAATAATAAAATAAAATTAATAGTTTAATAAACACTAGAAAAACACGCATTTATATCACACGTAAAAACAAAAAACTGTTTCTTTTTTTGTATTTTTGCCATATTATTCCCACGAGTAGTGAACAATTAAACGGTCGATCCCCCCAGAGGATTTGAAATGGACATCTACAAAAAAATTAATCTTTTGATTACGCGGTAATTCCAAAAGAAATTCAAATTAATTGAAACCTGATCGTGTTTAAAATCCATTACGTGGCCTTTCTCACAAGTGCAAACACGACTACGATACGATATTCCATCATGTAATGCCAGTGCCTATCTTCCGGCTTCATTATCAGACCTTGAAACCTAATCGTGGTCAAAGTTCATTACAAGACTTTTCTAAAAATTCCAAATTCCATCATGAAGTTCCAGTTTATATCTTCCGGCTCCATCATCAGATAAGTTCGACAGTACCATTGTCATCAGAACTACATACAGCTGCCAATTTTCATAACGCTACGACCCTTGGAAGATGGTGAAATTAGTTACCTTAGATTCCATTACATAGTTAGTTACATACAGGTCGACCTAATAAAAGCGTGTTAATGACAATGTTATGTCCATACTAAAATAATAAAGATAGATCTTCAAGTTTAATTAACACTTGCCGTGGTCGGTGTGTGGATGAGTGACCATCTAAACATATCGGAATTGTTCCCTGCCACGGAAAGTGTGTTAGGCAGTAGGTCCCGGCTGTCATTGCCAGCTGGCATAATTACTGGTATTCAGTAGCCAGACAATCTAACACTGGTCTGGCCTGGGTATCGTGTTACCCAGGTACGGGAGGGTATGGAGTTATGGAGGTTATGGGTCACAGCACACATATAAACTCAGGAGCGGATCGTCACCGCCTTGCCTTTCCCCTTGGCGTTAAACAGGCATCCACGTAACGTAACTACGTAACGTAAGCGGATCAGAAGGCCGGCACGTCGACTCGGCTACAGCTAGGCGACGCCGCGTTTACGGCTCGCCGACCACTAGTTGACGGCTAGGCGGCACGCCTGGAAGCTGCCTTGTGAATGACAGCCAATGGAAGCACGTTTGGCAACGCAGACCGCGGGAGGGGCGTGGACCAAGAGAGCTAGGGTACGGAGAACCGTAAGCTAGGGTATGGAGAACCGTAAGCTAGGGTATGGAGAACCGTAAGCGAACCCCACCGCGGTTCGTGAGCTTGTCCCTAGGCAAGGCGATTACGTTACGATTCCGATGAGTGTGCGTTGCAGTAGGGAGTTTCGTACAAATAATACTCAACGGCTCGGGTTGATACTGTGACGATCCCTTTCCGAGTTGATATGTGTGCTACGACCTTATATAGGCAGTTGCTCCATGTAGAATACTAATACTTAGCCGGATCTAGTTAGACTGGTAGTCGACTCCAAAATATATGGGAAAAAGCTAAGCAGATAATAAAGTTAGATGATTGCAATGGCTTTAAGATGTGTGAGATCTATGTGTATGTAGTGTATTCATTTGTTTGTCCTTCTTTTCTGTCAAAACAGTGCGACAGATCTATGTGATTTTTCTTGATAGATATATACTTTCGGTTTTTACACCACTTTGTTTACGGCTAACCTCTCTTTCGAGTCCTGTCACGGATTTTATTAGAACAGACCCAACGGGATGTAAGCGATCATGTCGACGCCTGCCAACTATTTTTCCCGCAATGACCACGTTGTGAGAAAAGAGTGACATATTCTAAATGTTTCGCTGTAAAATACATTATCACGCGAGTGAAGGCGTAGGCAGAAGCTAGTATATACTGAATATAAACGTGTGTATAGAGTGAAGCAGTAAATGGCTCATTTGAGGGTTCTCTTCAATACTTCGGAGGATTCAGGTTTTAGGTTAACATCTATGACTTTTAGTTTGTAAAGTTTACTGCATAGTTTGAAAGACTTATCCCAAAAATACTGCACTCTAAATATTACTACTAATAATATTAATCTTTAACTATTATGGTACATTGCAATCGACTAAGGCAAGTCTGAGAATGGGAGAAGATGGCCCATATAAGCATTCGGTATCGTGTAGCAAAGTGAGATGGCGCCTTATACTGACATTCAGTTTGATAAGATATACAACGTGTAACGAAAACCCCATATCTATCCAAAAGGACTGAAGACAACATCTGGTCTCTCTATGCAAAGTTTCAGCTCAAAATAAGTGAATCACAGAATTGACCCTAAATTATTGGTTTCATACGTTTCTTGAATACCAGTAATAACAAACGTGTCACAGCACTATGAGGGTCATCACTTTCCACGTCACTTGCCAATAAAACGATAATTCTCTTCGTTCTTCTTAATTTGAAAAATTCGGCCTCTGGTATCAATGTATTGAAATTTCTAATATGCTCTACACATGTAGACATAGGATTAGAAAACTCTTGCCATATCTTTTGTTATCATCCAAAGAAGCCGTGCACACGGTGTGTATATACCCTTTAAATTACACGTTGTATAAAGTAAAAAATTCATTCGTAATCTAAATGATTTCAAATGCATTGTTATAACCATAACTAAATAGTATGGAAAAGGCTTGACAAATTGATTTTATAGACGAGAAGTGCTCGTCTAGTTTTTTCGCTTCCGTGTTTTTAATGTGTGTTAAAAGAAACGTGTATGGATTTCTCTTCTTCTCAGTCACATGCTCTTGACAGAGTGGTCGTGGTTATATTCATGGTGTAGGTACTTTATGGGTCCCCATCATTGTTATGCTTCCTGCTAATGGTTGTAGCCTTTGCAATGAGACGCTTCTTTTTCCGATTTTATTTTTCCGATTGTACTGCAAGTTTCCGTAGCATTTTTAATATATTTACCTACTTTTTGTATGATTAATACCCATTTGACGACAAGATTATTAAAGTGCATGCTAACAACAGTACTCTAATTCTTATTTTTATATTCATGTAAAAGAAACTACATCCTGTAAGAAGGAAAGTTTTGCATTTTCATCTTCGAATTATCATATAAATTACATGCTTGAGAAAGTTTTTAAAACTCTAGACAACACCTCTCTTTTACGATGCACCGGTACACTAAGGATTGCCGTAATATTTTTTGCCTAGAATTGTTACAGTGGCTAGAAAATAAATTCTGAAGAAATTATTTTAGTTCTTTTTAAAACAACGTAAAGCAGCACTTTCCTGGTCGTCACAGCTTTGTTGTTCACGCGTGGATTAAAGAGCAGTCAGCAGCAATGACGGTCCCAGAGTGGGCCACAGCCTGCCATTTGGCAGATTGCCGGGCAACTGAACAATGAGCGTGGATTTTTATTCTTTATTAGTAACTAACACTTCCGCTCTATCCAGAACGGTAGGAGTCATTATTATAGTCACAATGCTGAGTGGGAGCCTTGTTGTTACAGCCATGACGTGCATGTGTCTTGTTTTTTTTTGTGCCACCATATTTCACTCAATACACTAAGTTTCGAATCAAAATATGCTTAAGTTATACAGCGTGGTGATTAGTTTATCACATTAATTGAAACCACGTACTCTATATTAGGTATTTTATCACATACAATTCAAATAATTTAATGATAAACAGTATTATAGCCGTGGGACCATTTTTTTAATTGAAAATAGGTTCGCGTTTGACCTCTATCTCACCTGATGGTAAGTGACGATGTGATCGAAGATGGAGCACGTTTACCTAAAAGTAACCTATTCACTCTGGACTAAAAGACTCCTAGGTTGTAGCTGTCGGGAAACACGGACTCCGGCAGGGAATTCCACTCCTTAGCCGTACGCACAATGAAGGTATTCCTAAAACGTTTAGTGCGTATGGGTGGGATGTCCACCATGTAACGATGGTGCTTCGCCGTTTGTCTCGTAGTCCGATGATGGAACGGGCTTGGCGGAATTAGATTGTGTAATTCCATCGCACACTCCCCGAAATGTAACTGATAGAAAACCGATAGACTTGCAACTCGTCGTCGGTGTTCAAGGCTCTGGAGCTTTGACTCGACCAGTACATCGTTGCCAATGAGTCTCTTGGCCCACTTCTCGATAGACTCAAGCGCGTCCAGTTGGTATTTCACAGATTCATCCCAAAGATCCCATTTTACCACCTACTACCTACCTACTTCCCATTTTAATATTTCACAACATCATTTTTTACCAATAACGCCATTTATTTTGTTTGAAAAATGCATCTTCTTAATTTTAATAAAATTATTTGTTTTATTATTTTAACGGACTGATAACAACTTGTAATACCTGCTATACAATTTAATGTAATAACCTAATCGCCACCCTGTATAACAAACATAATCAGCCTATAATGTTTTCACTCCTTGGACTCAGGTCTACCATTTATGAGAGGGAATGGTCCTTAATCCATCACAGGTGCCCAGTGCGGATTGGTGGATGTCACATGGTTTCGGATTTTGAATCCTAGGGCATGCCACTTTGCTCACCATCCGGTAAGGACCAAACACGAGTCGGCGGCGCGTCGTGTTCCGCGCGCGTTTCAAAGAGCAGTCAGCGGCATTGACGGGGCCCGATACGGGACCCATTGCCTTACGGGATTGCGGGAATTGTTCTAACGAGACACCGCGACCCCGGATGCAAAGTCAACAGAAGGAGCAGGGTGGGTTTTTAGTCAGTAGAAGTCTGACACGCTTCCGCTCCACACACAGTGGTTGGAGTCATATGATGATTTTCCCACCAAGAAAAAGAAAAAAGGACATGCCACTTTCCTCACAATGCATTTCGTCAGCAGTAGGTTGAACGGGATTAACAGGGAATCTAGATAAAGCGTCTGCGTTGGCATTTATTTTACCCTTTTTGTACTGGATATCATATTCAAATTCTTCTAGTTTTAACCTCCATCGAATGAGTCTAGATCCGGGATCTTTGCAATTGAATAACCGTTGAAGCGGCTTGTGATCTGTTACAATGGTAAATCGCCGACCATATAAATATGGTCGGAAGGTTTTAGTTCCAAATACTATCGCTAAACATTCCTTTTCCGTAACACTGTAGTTACATTCGGCTTCATTTAAGGTGCGGGACGCATAAGCAATTGGAAGATCACGCCCGATGGGACCTTGAGACAGCATAGCTGATATAGCGTAATTAGATGCATCGCTGGTTAACAAAAAGGTTTGATTAAAGTCAGGATATGCTAATATAGGTGCTTCGACTAGTTTACTTTTTAGCGTTTCATAACTAAGTTGTTGTTCGTTTGTCCAGTCAAACGGGGCGTCCTTTTTCAGGAGCAAGGTAAGGGATTTGGCTAGTTTCGAAAAGTTAGGGATAAAACGCCTGTAGGCCAAGAGGAGGCGAGGACACGAGGCCCAAGAAAGATTTAATATCTCTTGCAGATTTTGGAAAAGGATATTGTGTTACAGCTTTCACTTTATCTGGATTTGGTTTCACACCGTTTTGGGTGACAATGTGACCTAGGCAAGTAACTTCTTTTCGGAGAAATTCGCATTTTTCTGGTTTAAGTTTTAAATTGAATTCTCGAAGTCTGTCAAAAATGGCCTTGAGATTTAGGATTGCTGAATTTAAATCGTATGCATATTGGACTATATCATCTAAATAAACAAAACAACGAGAGCCTTGTAGCCCATCAAGGCAAGTATTCATAAGTCTTTGAAACGTACTTGGGGCATTTTTCAAGCCAAATGGCATTCTATTGAATTGAAAGTGGCCTTGAGATACAGAAAAGGCTGTTTTAGGTGCGTCTTCTGGTGATATCATTAATTGATGGAAACCTGATGAAAGGTCGAGGGTAGTGAAATATTGACTTTTACCCAATTGGTCAAGAATTTCGGTAATTTGAGGGATAGGATAAATTTCATCTATTGTGATATCGTTTAACTTTCTATAGTCAATTACGATGCGCCATTTCTTTTGGCCAGAAGCGTCTGCTTTTTTAGGAACAATCCATATAGGAGAAGACCATGGGGAATTTGAGGGTTTTATGATGTCTTGGTCCAACATTTTATTAATCTGGGTGTCCACTTCCTCTTTATGGCACTCTGGAAAACGGTAAGATTTTGTATGTATCGGAGTGTTACTGATGGTTTTGATTTCATGTTGAATGGCTGGCGTAAAAGACAGAGCCTCTTCAGGTAGGTGGAATATATCAGAGTAATCTGAACATAAAGAGCGCTTGAGCTTCTTCGTCATTCAAAAAAAAACGATCTCGTAGTAAAATTTGCATTAAATATTTTAAATTGTGTATTAATTAGTGTAAGATCGGCTATTAACGCTAGATTCAAGGCATAAAGAGACTCAATCAGTGTTTGTGCCGTGTTTTTGTTGTAATAACTTCAAAAATCTATAAAACAATAAGTTTTGTACCGGCTGTCAGTTTGGTTGGACTCGGACTGGAAATCACCAAACCCGGGGAGTATATTTTTTCATAATTTAACCTATACTTATTACTTTTACACACTTCTCAACACCTGCAAAACTGCTCAGATCTTTGAGCAACGTCCAGTAAACATTGGCACCGTTTATGTCTCCTTTTGCTTGACAAACTGTGGAAGCAAAATCGATGACGAAAACATTCGCCCCAGACAAAACTCATACTGCATATTTACTACAAATATACTTACATAATTATATTCAATTCTTATTAATCAACTATTAGCTTTGTTTAAACCAGTAACTTTTATTAAATAAGCAAGAAATCCATAGTGTTAACTATTATACATGCTTGGTGAATAACTTTTTTCTTGTAATCTGTGCAAATGACTTTCTGTTAATATAAAGACAAGTAGTAATGTGTTAGATATTAAACATAAAATTTGAAGTTAATAGTACTATCATTCTCTATTTTTCTGCTACCTACATTCTTATTTATTATCCTTTCAACAATTTAATTTCATTTCTCTCTTGTAATTTCTTTTAATTCTAATAGTTATTTTCTTACTACTTTCTCAGGTTCTAAACTTCCCTAGTATATCCCCCAAATACTCAGTTGATTTCTGTCACATTCCAGGAGCGGTTCAGTCAACTTTTTGAATATGATGACCCGCGGAGCTACTGTTCGTGACATGAATGTGAAACTGAATGCCGCACTGAAGGAGCTCGAGGTCTCAAAGAAGACCTGCAATGACCTGCTGCGAGAAAGAGAGGAAAGCGAGGTGGAAGTAACGAAGTTAGTGGACAAAAACACTGAGCTCAAGAAACAGCTTGTGGAACTGCACACCCAGCACATGGACATATTGGACCAGCATCACCACCTCCGCAATCTAGTGTCTGAGTTTCAAGAATGCAGCGACACACACGATCAGGCACTGAAACGGATATCAGGACTTGAAGCAGAATTATACAAGGCTCAGAATACAATTTCTACAATTGAATCCTTGAGATCCAGTGAACAAGTTGCCAACACAAACAGTCTATTCGACGAGCTGGTGGGTAGTGGATCTGGACTGGAGTGTAAGAAGCCCACCTATACCATAGACTTGACTGGGGACGATACGTTAACTAAATGTCCTATTTTAAGTAGCCACAATAAAATAAAGAAATATATCAAAATTAATAGAAACATTCAAAAGTACAAGAAACTTTTAAAATCAAAAAGTGTTTATAAATATAATATAGAACTTAGAAAGCAGCGTGTTATCCTAAATAGCCAATTAAGAGAATGTAATTGCAAGTTAGATAGTCAGAAAAAGATGTATGATGTTGATATACAAAATCTAGAGCAGGAATTATTGAGTAGGGAAAATACACTTAGGGATATTTTTTATAAGTATGAGTCGAGCCAGAAAATGTTAAGTGAGTGCATGCAGGAGGCCTGTGACTTGGTGGACTTGGTAAAGTTTAATGCGGAGAGGTATGAGTCATTGACAAATGACCTCCCCTGCAGTTGTGTTCCAAATCCCTCGGCTATCATTTCATCGAATATTACTCCCGCATCCTCACTCAGTGTGCCACATACCTTGGAAACCATAAGTCCAGCCCAAAGTAACATTTTAGTGTTTTCAGATAGTTTAGGGACAGGTTTTGGTTCACTATTAAATACTCATTGTAATCATGCTATACTAAGTCATTGTTACCATAACCTGCATTTCACTGAGCTTGTTCAAAAAATTAAACAATCAAAATTGAATGAGCACACCACAGTCATTGTTTTATTTGGCAACAGTCTTAATCTAACTAAAAAGGACTTAGTTAATGGTATTGACACCCTCCTTAAATTAAAATTAGGCAAATTAATTTTATGTGCTTTACCATATTCTAATAATTTGACGTTTTATCAAAATCAATACATTTTTAGCCTCAATAACTTAATGCATATGTTAGTATGCCGTCATAGTGACCGTTTATTGTATTTTGATACTAACAATTTTGTTAGAGATTTTGTTTTAACTCGGGAACATATTTATCTTCCCAAAAAAAGTCGACATCTATTGGCTACTTTGTTAGCTTTCAATATACACTCAGTTATTGGTAATTTGACTGATCCTAGGTTAAGTGACTATTCAGTTTTATCTAGGGTGTCTAATAATACTGAAATTGATTCTTTAAACTCTTAGATGTGACAAAAGAGAGGCATAATAATACCATTTTACTTTATCATCAAAATATAAATCGCTTCTCTGGCAAAATACCTGATGTGGAACTGTTAATAGATAAATATCATATGGATATCTTATGTTTTTGTGAAACCTGGTTAAAATCAGATAGAATGCTATTTAATATTAATAATTTTTCGGTTGCCAGTGCATATAACAGGTCCTCAGTAGGGGGTGGTACTTTGATATTATGTAGGAATTACCTTAGATATAAGGAACGTAAAGATATCACCGCTTTCTCTATTGATTGCTTGTGTGAGGTAGCATGTGCAGAGGTTGAGGGACAAATTTTCTTGTGTGTTTATAGACCACCAGCATCAAACTTTTCATCTTTCTTAATAATAATGGAAGAAATACTAACTAACCTTCTAAGAGATAATAAATTAGTTTTCGTTTGTGGTGATTTTAATATTGATTTGTTAGTTAATTCGCCTGAAAAATGCAAGCTTATTTCATTGTTTAGTTCTTTCAATTTAAAATGTATATTCAATGAAGCAACGAGAATAACAGCAACATCTGCTTCATGCATTGATAATATTTTTACGAATTGTACTACTGTCGAAGAATCTTCCCTGGTTAGTGGCGTTAGGTCTGACCATACAGGTCAACTTGTATCTTTTGAGTTGATTAAAAAGTTACTTTTAAATAAAACTATTGATTTTAGGCCTCTTACTAAAAACAAATTAAAAGTTTTTAATGATAACATTCTCAGTGATCTTTCAACAGCCAATTTTGACTCCCAAAACCCCAACGTAAATTATAGTACATTATTTTCTACACTTTGCCTTGAATTTAACAAGGCTTGTCCAGTTAAGAGAGTTCAAATTAATAATAAATCTAAATTTAATGAATGGGCCACTGCTGGAATTAGAATAAGCAGAGATAATTTATACAAATTATATCATGAAAAATCGTTGACTTCTAATGAATCCTTCCATAATTATGTAAGAAATTATTCAAAAATATTTAAAAGAGTCTGCGCCCATGCTAAATCAAAATCTATTAGTAATAAAATTTGCACTTCTGCTAACAAAATAAAAACTGTGTGGAAGGTGATAAACAAAGAAACTGGAAACACAAATATACAAGATCGGAATGAATTGATTTTGAACATTGATAATAATATCATCACAGATAAGTCAAAAGTGGCTGAGACGCTGGAAAATTACTTCACCAACATTCCAATAGAGGTTACAAAACCGTTGCAATCTTCTCCAATATTAGCAGAATCTTTTCTGAAAGAAAACTTTATGAAGGATATACCAACATTTGCATTTAAGCGTATTTCTATTGATGTAATTAAAAAAACATTCGCAAGTCTTAACATTAAAAATACTGAAGACTTATGGGGTATATCTGTTAGGGTTCTTAGAGATATCATTGACTCAATTGCTCCCGTCCTAACAGGCATTTTTAACCAATGTATAGACAGCGGTACTTTCCCAGACTTAATGAAACATAGTAAAGTAGTACCAATTTTCAAGTCAGGTTGTAAGAGTGATCCCTCTAATTATAGACCGATATCTGTGCTTCCAGCATTGAGTAAAATCTACGAAAAAATCATGCTGGACCAGATGCTGTCACATTTTATTCAAATGGGATTCTACATGGTCAGCAGTTTGGTTTCACGAAAGGTAGGTCAACAACTGATGCAGGAGTAGCACTCATCCGTCACATTTTGGAATCTTGGGAGAAATCCCATGATGCAATTGGCATATTCTGTGACCTCTCCAAAGCTTTTGACTGCGTTGACCACGAAACACTGATATGTAAATTACACCATTACGGAATTCGTGGACTAGCTGCTGATCTGGTTTTTTCCTATTTATCAGACAGGCAACAAAAAGTTAATGTAAACGGAGCGATATCTTCAGGATCTTTAGTGAAGATGGGCGTGCCACAAGGTTCGATTCTAGGTCCTTTCCTTTTCCTTGTATACATTAATTTATTTTTATTTATTTTTATTTATTTATTTATTTAGGGACAAATAACAGTTACATAATAAAAAAAAAAAAAAAAACAATGACCTACCTCTCATGATGTC
Source organism: Tholera decimalis (assembly GCA_943138885.2). Lineage (NCBI taxonomy): Eukaryota > Metazoa > Arthropoda > Insecta > Lepidoptera > Noctuidae > Tholera > Tholera decimalis. The sequence continues at coordinate 17,483,475 of OW964573.2, read as the reverse complement.
TAACTTATGTAATATAATTCTTTTCGCCGATGATACTTCACTCATTTTTAAAATAGCTAGAAGAGATACAGATGTTTTACAAATCAATGAAAGTCTGGCTGTTCTCTCGAAATGGTTCTCAGCTAATAATCTCGCACTTAATGCGAATAAGACAAAATGTCTCAAGTTTTCACTACCTAATGTCCCACAAGCTGGACTCAATTTGATACTTGACGGCAAACAAATTGATCTTATTACTGAAACTGTATTTTTAACTGTTGACTCAAAGTTGCAATAGGACTCTTTCAGGTAAATTAAGCTCAGCTGCATATGCAGTAAGAAAAATTAGGCACTTGACTGATATAGCGACAGCTCGGTTAGTTTATTTTGCTTATTTCCACAGTATTATGTCTTATTGTATACTACTGTGGGGATCCGCAGCTGACGTAGATTCAATCTTCATACTACAAAAGAGGGCAATCCGGGCAATTTATAAAATGGGTCCCCGCGAATCCCTTAGAAATGTATTTAAAGAAGTAAATATACTGACTCTGCCTTCTCTTTATATATTAGAAAGCATATTGTATGTACGCAAAAATATAGGACTTTTTAAGATTAGAAGCGATTTCCATACTATAAACACGCGCAACAAACATGAAATTGTTATACCCAAATGGAGATTAGCCAAGAAAAACAAGTCATTCCTTGTAAACAGCATACGCTTTTATAACAAGTTGCCAAAGTATGTGACAGATCTTAGCGAGGGAAAATTTAAAACCCATATTAAACGTGTCCTTTTCAAAAAAGCATATTATAAGATTAAGGACTACGTTGAAGATAAGACTGCTTGGCAATGATTCCTTCTGCACATGTGGCTTCCCTGGCTTATTGTGACTGCGTTATTGTATAAAGGTCTATTAACAACCCCACTTTTTTTTGTGTTGTTGTTATTTTTTGTTTTTTTTTTTGTTGTTATTTTTATTTTATTTTACTTGTATATAATTTTAATTTTTATGTCATTTGCTTAATTCATTTGCAGTTCTGTAAAGTTAATTTTTAATGTAAATGTGTGAACACTATAGACTCTGAGATTCATTTCTGATTAGTTATATTACATTTTATTATGTCAATTAGTCTATACTGTCCTCTCATACCAAAAATAAATAAAAAATTGTATCTATTATGCAAAGATTGTGAAAATCAAGATATTTTTAAAAGAGTAACCGTGGAGTTTCTTGCCGGTTCTTCTCCATAGGAAACGACCAATTTCGAACCGTGCTAACTTCTGACGTTTTATGAGTGCCCATTTAGGCCTATGTAAAATAAAACAATTTTGATTTTGATTTGATTCAGGTGGGAGGTTCTCAGAGAATTTAGAACTTTCCTAGTACGTTCAACTACGTTTTCACTAAGAGGAGTTGATTGAATAGGATAAGCGACAATTGGGTCCAGTTTAAGGTTAAGGTTACGTTTAATCTTAACAGGTTTATTAGAGGTGTTAACAACGGATATATTGACTCTATTATTGTCTTTAACTTTTGCTATACAATTAGCAACTAGAAGAGTCCTAGAAAGATGTTGATCTAGGATCACGCCTTCTTTTAATTCTGGATTTGTGACGGTACATTCTATCACAGTCTCTGTGCGTGGTGGTATGATGTAGCAAGAGTCAAAGAAATGGATTTTAATTTCATTGCGAGTTATTTTCAGAACATCACGACAGTAGTCAATGTTGCAACTGTTAGCCGTCAGGAAATCATTACCTATAATGCCATTATAAGGTAGGTTAATGTCTTTGATCATGTGAAATTTATGGCTAATTGACTTAGAATCAGAAACTTTTAGTTTTAAGTTAAAATAACCCATGGTTTGAGTGGTTTCAACGCCAGGATCGATGCCTTTAATGCTTATAGGTTTAAGAATGATTTTTGGCTTGTTTAGGATGCTTGATTCTTTTAATAAGCAGATTGCAGACCCTGAGTCTACAAGGAGTGTTAGTGGAATATCAGAGACTTGTGACTCTATCAACACATGAGGTAGTAGTTTTTTAGAGGTATCAATGCTGACCTCATAAATTTTATTAGGAGAATTGAGGTTTCCGTTTTGGGGCTGGTTACCCTGCTGTATAACTTCGGAGGAGTTAAGGTTGCCGTTTTGGGGCTGGTTACCCTGATGTATAACCTTAAGAGGATTGAGGTTGCCGTTTTGGGGCTGGTTACCCTGCTGTATAACCTCGGAAGAGTTAAGGTTGCCGTTTTGGGGCTGGTTACCCTAATGTATAACCTTAAGAGGATTGAGGTTGAGGTTTGGGGCTGGTTACCCTGATGTATAACCTTAAGAGGATTGAGGTTGCCGTTTTGGGGCTGGTTACCCTGATGTATAACCTCGGAAGTTTGAAAGGTTGAACTCATGTGGTTCGAATGTGTGCCGACTTTGACTTGACGTCCCGTTCGGCACGGTTGCAGGACGTTTATTCGTTTTAATCTTCCACTTCAACGTTTTCACCTTCGTCATCGTGGGTAGATTCATCAGAGTCATCGCAATCGTCGATGAAATTGACTTGAGATTTAGGATTGGGTTGGGACCCACGTGGGTAGATTCATCAGAGTCATCGCAATCGTCGATGAAATTGACTTGAGATTTAGGATTGGGTTGGGACCCAGAGGATTTACTTTGATCCTGTTGAGATTGAGAACTTGGGTAACGTTTCTGTCGCTTTTGACAGTTATTTATATCATGACCAATCTCTTTGCAATATTTGCACGTAAGGTTTGGGTCGTGTTTATGATTGCTACCCGACGTACTCGGTTGCGAAGATGGTTTCTGCGAGTTTTTATTGTTCTGAGCAAAGGTTTTAGCTTTGGACCTATTTTGGCTAGCCTGTTCTTCATGTTGTGAGCTATGATTTCGCCTATAAAGAGTTTCTAAAATCCTTTCTTGGGAAATAGCTAAGTTAACAGCTTTATTGAAAGTTTTAGGTGTCCTGCACCTTACCATGTTTGATACGCGAGGGTTTAAGCCCATAAGGAAGTGGTGGAGTGTTAGGTCCTCCATGGCCACTGTGCGACCTGGTATTTCTTTGGCTTTATAATTAGAGAGTGATATCTCTGTTAATAATTGAGAAAGGTAAGTTTCCATGCGAAGGGCGAATTGTCTTACATTTTCAGACGAAGTTTGTTTGCTTTCCTGGAGGTCGTTAAGTAAATGTGTATAGTGTTTTCTTTCTGAAATTTGAGTTTCAAGGAACTCTTTTAACTGTTCTCAAGATGTGAACTCTTTAATTGAACACGCAATTTCAGCTTTGTCTGTCAGTTGACATAATATATATTTAAATATAATTGGCTTTTGTGCCTCGGATGCTAGCTCGTAAGTATTATTGCAATTATTAATAAAGGAATTTAGTTTCTCGCGACTGACCGTCATATGGTTTTATGAATTTTAATAAAGTATTAAGCTCCATTTATATTGTTTACCTAGTAATTCTTGGTGATAAGATTGGAGATTTTAGGCCTGAAAGCTCAGATGGAATTTCAATTTGCAATTTACTATCTTCGTTTTTTGGTACTTTAGGAGGCATAACATGCAAATTCCAGACGTCGAGTAACAAAGTATTCATTTTATACTAGCAGAGATAAGGTTACAGTTAGCAATTGTTCGTTGACTTACAGGAATACGTAGGCGGCGATAAGAGCTAGAGCTGAGAACGGCTGCATAGCGACATTCACATGCAGATAACACAACCGACACTCTTAGATTCACGGAACACTTGTTAGACTAAACACAAAACACTCGCGGGTCGTAGGTCGACACTTATGACGTTTCAGGATCTGCAGGATCCCTGGAGGACTCGCAGGATGCTCGGAAGACTCGTAGGATGCTCAGAGAACTTACAGGATGCTTGAGGACTTGCAGGACGCCAGAAGTATGTGAAGCTATTAGTCGGTTGAAGGACGCGACTGGCGCTCACAGGATACTCGCAGGACGATTAAAGGATGTCCACAGGACACTCACAGGATACATGTAGGCTGCACTTATTATTATGCACTCAGGATGTACAGGACTCGCAGAATCGTAACGTGCTACTTATGAACACTTCACTGGTTTTATTTATTACCATTAAATTGTTTTATAGGATTGCAGGATACGGAGAATCTATTTACTGATTTAACGCAAATATAGTTTACGCGAATCGGCACTGGGGATTTCCGTATCCCACCGCTGCCACCAAATGTTATACAAAGAGGCTTCAAAGAGGCTTTTTAAAAAAAGAAATTATTTAAAAGGATAATTATTATTTATTTAATTAATTAATACAATTAAGAAAAAGGGACCCTTATGCAACCGATCACCGTAAAGGTTTGAAATAGACTGGCTTTAGTACCAATGATTATTGCTGATTACGAGTATTGTACTGAGGTGGCTGAAAGCCATGATGATTAAGCAATTTAGGGTTCAGTGTGTGCTTATAACATCAGCTACTAACTTAGCGATCAGCCGTACGCACAATGAAACTATTCCCAAAATATTTTGTGCGTATGAGTGGGATGTCCACCATGATGTTTCCTTGCATTCCAGGGCCGCAGGATCGCATTAAAACATTCCCGCAACTGCATACTATAATGACACGAGCCAAAAAAGCAAATCACGCACTCAATGTAGTCTTTCATCTTTTAAGAGAAGTAGCAAAAGATGAAAATTGCACAAAGTAATGTGCCTATCTAGGTACCCACGATATAACTCCTCAACATAAGTACGAGAAAACATTGAAAAAAAAAATATTTATTACTTTGAAAGTTTGAAAGATCCTTACATAAATGGGATGACGAATCGAAACTAACGTGGTCTAGTCGGGAAGTCTAAGTGCCCGAGATCACTTTGCTTGCTCTTGTTCTATAATTAGTTTAAGCGTAGTCGACGTTCTAATAGGGTTGAGTATTTAAACAATGAACACTCAACTAAAATAATATACCGTTAGTAGCACTCTTGGCACTTTCTATATTCACGGCTATTATTTTCTTCCTAAAATTAAATTATCGTTGGCCTCCGCTTATAGTTTTATTTAATTCTACCGCGTCTCGGTTCGCGTGGGAGAGTTTTCCGCGTAAATCCTAATTCCATGGGAATTTCAGAATAATGCGTTATTCCAGGATATCAACTTACCAAATTTCATTTTGATCCGTTCAGTAGCTTTTGCGTGAGAGAATAACAAACATTCAAACTTCAATCCTCACAAACTTTTGCATTTATGATATTAGTAAGAAAGATTGATAGTACAAGTAAAACAATGTTTATTACAGTTTTTACTATAGTTATATATATAATATATTTACAAAAATATATTTTAACACACTTATTAAAAAAATATTAATTTTCTTTTAATTTCTCGTAAACTTGATTAGTTTTAAAATACTTCCACAAGGTGAATATAAGAACTGAAAGTACTATAACAAAGGCCAGTAAACTTGCTATCACAGTAAATACAAGTTCTAGTTCGAGGTACTGTGCCCAGGACATGTTGGCGGCGGGCGCTCGCAGATGTGCGGCGCCGCCGTGACGCAGCACGTGCTCCGTCCACCACACGGCGCGCTCCAGTGGCGGCTGAGGCTGGTCACGCATCATAATACCAAGCTTCACTATATTCCGATAGTAGCTGAAATTGAACAATACAAGAGTTATGTTACGGAGAGGAAGATAAACATTAATCTATTGCCCATAGTTAACCCAACCCAGACACGAGGATATTTAGCTCAGTTGAAGGTTCCTATTAATGTGAATTCCACCCACAGTGCTACTTCTCTTTAAAAAAACTTGACCTCCATTTTATTAGCATTCATTTATAAATTTGTCCAGTTTAGTTAGTAGAGATTTACTTCCTAATTTGTGGTATATAAAGGTGTTATATTCTGCAGGATGCCGTTAGAATTGTGGACCGGTATACAAAGCTAATCGCTATATAATTGGAAAAGGCTACGAAGATGATGATGAAGACTTTCTCGGGGAAAACAATCTTCTACGTAGTATAGAAAAATGCTACATAATGCATAATCTAGTATAAAAAACAGCATCCAACGAACTGGCTATAATTTATATACATATAATTATTTTATTTTACTCTTAAGATTACAGATAATTAATTTGGTAGATCGATCGATATCAACTGTCAGATTTATATCGATTTAGGATGTCACTATAGCCCATCAGTATCTAAAACTGATATACAATGATGAACTGTGTATTAAAGCACCATTATTATGTATTTACAAAAAGTGAAAAAATGTTGGAATAAAGAAAGATATAGTCAGTTTGAAGTGAACATAAAAACTTAACAGTAGGCTGTGTGAAGCATTCAGCCAGATTTTAACGAGAACAGTGTCCGATTCAAAGGCAAACTGCGCACTGCCTTTTGTAAGCGTTGAGTTTTTAGAGAGTAGTGCGTAGAGATTATAAAGGCATAATAGATCTGTATTTCACAGTTCACTGATTTATGACGTTCTTTTTGACATATTTTGCAAAGTCATAGCAGTCTACTATGTTTGTATAATAAAATAGCAGTGATATCAAAGACTTACCTTTTATCTCCAATGACTTTCAAAATAGCAGTCTTAAAGTCTTCCCCAGTCATCGTAAGCAAATCGAGTTGGACTCCAATCTTATGGTGTACATATTTCTCAACATTGTACCACTGATCGCCCAACATCGGTACACCAATTAGAGGTACTCCTGCTGTGATAGCTTCGTCTGTTGATTGTAGACCTCCTTGTGTTATGAATACTTTAATATTTGGGTGCTCTGAAATAAGAAATGATAGATTTAATTTAATTAGATAGGCAATTTGCGTGTTGAGCAGGTCGTGGATTCGAAACCTGTCAGACACATTACTTTGTGTAATTTATTTCATTACCACTGCTTTCAAATCGATGAAGAAAACACGGTGAGGTAACTGGCAAGTCCTATTTTTTAGCGGCTGTAGAAGGAAAAAGACCATGCGGCAGATCACCTATCCGTTGGTGTGACCAGTTATCCGTACTCACTGGTCTCCCTGTAACGAGCACTCTAAAATTATTCGAAGTACAAGAGAAATAAAAGCAAACTATAAAAGACTTTCACTGAGAACGCGACCTTCCGTATTGAAGAAAACATTTAAGGGTTCCTGTTCCCGTGTCAACAGATCGATCATCGTGTCTTTTAAAGTGATGTGGCTTGTGTAGTTATACAGAGGTGTTGACATATAGAACGACACAAACAATTGTCGTCCCCGATTGTTTTACTAGTGACGAAGAAATGTGAAGATGGGAACTGTTAGAGACGACAGTCCTCCAACGATAAATAATTAATCATCACGTCATAGTGAGAGCGCACCGTAAGAAGATGATCTTAGCACACAATTTAGTCAACATTTGGAATATAGACTCGGCGGCCATTGTACTGATTGTTCTTAGCGGTAATGGCTTCATAGCCAAAAACTACGACGTCATCTATCGAACGCTAACATTGCAAGCAGTATTCCTCGATACAGTTTATATTGAAAAGAGGTTCCTTTCTCTAGAGCCCTTATCAGTGGTATCAGGAACCTTACTCCTGAAACTGACGTACTCCTAAGTAGGAGTACGTCGGTTTCAGGAGTACAAACATAGTACTAAGTATGTTTTTTTAAATAATTTTAATGGTTCTAACAAGAACGAATTGTTCTAGTTTTAAAAACTTTGCCCCATACTGTGAATATACCAGTATCGTGAGTGTAGCTTAATAAACACCCAGAACTTGAACAGAGAAACTTTTTGTAGGCCATATAACCATTTGTTCCGTCGCGGGAATAGAACCGGTGTTGTGCAGCGTATCGACCAATTGCTTAACTACTGCACCAACCTTGTCGTCAAATACTATTTAAAAGAAAATTACCTACTTTGAATAGTAAATACAAAACGTTATGAAATCTTTTTGATATTAGAATATGGAATGACCAAAGCAAATAGAACAACTGATTGCAATTGTATGCGTCCGATGACATATTTTTTAGTTATTTTTTTTTAGTTTTCTTTCGGTTACATTTCGGGGAGGCGATGGAATTACACAATCTAATTCCGCCAAGCCCGTTCTATCATCGGACTACAAGACAAACGGCGATGCGCCATCGTTACATGGTGGACATCCCACCCATACGCGCAAAACATTTTGGGAATACTTTCATTGTTCGTACGCCTAAGGAGTGGAATTCCCTGCCGGAGTCTGTGTTTCCTGATCGCTATAACCTGGGAGTCTTTAAGTCAAGAGTGAATAGGTTACTTCTAGGCAAGCGTGCTCCATCTTCGACCACATCGTCACTTACTATCAGGTGAGATGGTGCTCATACGCGAGCCTATTATCAATAAAAAAACATAATTATGTAGGTACCAACATAAAAATGCCATACATTCGACTATTTTTGTTCAAAAACATAGGTATAGCTTGGACCACAGACAGACCATCAAAAATAATAATAAACTGGTTTTGTTTTCAATACTGATCAGTAATTTAACATTTTTAAAATAACCAATAAAGAAACCCTGAGCCTAGCCCTAATTGGGTCCCCACCAACTGTGTCCCCACGTTGTCGTCGTGGTGGGGCTTGCGTGTTTCGATGATCTCTGGGGCCATGCCGGTAGAGGCACTCATGCCGGACGGGCCCAGAGGGAGAAACCAGACCAAGAGGGACACACCGGGGGAAAGGCGCGCCGCCTGGAGGATCGAGCAGCTAGCTCGAGCTTCTAGACGGCGCGGGGCCCGGTCTCAGAGATCGGGTCAAGGGGGAGGAAAGGTTCACTTCCGGTATGCGTCTAATCTTTAGACGTAACCGTGAAGTGAACCAGGGGAGGGGAAATGGGAGTAGGGACGGAGGAACTCACCTCGCTAAAAAAGTATAGAAATGGCAGACAAAGTTTTTGAGAAAGCTACCCAGGCGGGTCCCAGCTGCTCTTCAGCTGGGGAGTCCCGCACCGGACACGTCCGGTCAGTCCCGTCGTACTCTGGGGGGGACAACAAAGGCTTTTACCCCAATTTTGCCCCGGCAGTCGCCGCATTGAGCCAGGGAGGCTCACGTGCCCGTGAGGTGGAGTCGTTGGACTTGTCCAGCACGTCCACTTCACCGGCACCGAATTCTGAGCGAGCGCAGAGCGCCGCTCCGCGGAGGAAGGGGGCGCTGGTGCTCGGGTCGGAGACCGACTCGGTATCGGACGCCGAGAGCTTCCAGAGCATGGTCTCTGGGAGCGCAGTGAGGAGCGACGAGGGGGGCGCCGATAGGAGGAAGGAGTTCCTCAAGCGCCCCCGCAAGGACGTGACGTCGTCGGAGGAAGGGCTTGTCTCGGCCCGTAAGATCCCCACAAGCGTGCGGGGTAAAGGCCGAGGCAAGACTTCGGGGAGAGGGCCTTCCTCTGGAGAGCCCAACACTGGTCTGGCCTCGAGCGAGGCCAAACTAGAAGAGGCCGTGGCAGCTGCCATCCGCACCATCTCGCGGAAGCGCAACAGAAAGAGCAAGGAGGACGCGATCGGCGAAGCCACGGCCTCCATCTTAGCGGCCACGCGGACTTACGGTGGGGCTCCAGCTGCAAGGGACGATATGTCCGATCTGCGGCTGGAGGTCACCCGCCTGACTGCCGCCATTGAGGCTCTCCAGAGGGAGAACGCCGCCCTCAAGGCGGACCTGGCCGCAATCCGGGGAGGCGGCCAGCGAAATGCGCCGCCGCGGGGCCAAAAGGAGAAAGGCCAGCCCACACCAGCGGAGGACTCGGTTCTCGACCTGGTGCGACAGGAGCTGGCCGCCTTCCAGCAGCGGTTCTCCGTATTGGAGAGCCGCGTGCTGCGACCCCCGCTGGCGGCGACTTCGTACGCGGCTGCGGCCGCGTCCAAGCCTCCCCAGACGACGACGAGGCCGCCTCAGGCGAAGACGGCCACGGTGCGGACGGCACCAGTGACGGCGGCCCCTGCGAGGGCAAAGACGGCCCCGGCCAAGCCGAAATCGGGCCCATCAAAGCCGCCTCCGACCCCGACACCTGCGGGGCCGAAGCAGGCGGCCAAAAAGAAGAAGGCCCAGGCCGGGAACCAGCCGTCCCAGCAGCCTCCTCCAAAGACTCCTCCGGCCGGCGCCGACTGGCAAGTGGCCGGGGAGAAGAGGAAGGCTGCTGGCGCAGCCAGGTCCTCGCGGCGTAGGGAGAGACGGCGGCGGCGAGACGCCGCGGCGCGATTGCGCGCCCCCAAGACCGCGGCTGTAGTGATCACACTGCAGCCGGACGCGGTGAAGAGGGGCGTGTCGTACCGCGACGTGCTAGCGAAGGCGCGGATGGCGATCGACATCACGGAGCTCGGCATCGTCGGCGGCCTCCGTCACCGGGTCACTGCAACGGGGGCTCGGATGCTGGAGATCCCCGGCGCGGCCAGTGGCCCTGCCGCTGACGCTCTCGCCGAACGGCTCAGAGCGTCCTTAAATGCGGAGGAGGCCCGAGTCTCCAGACCCACCAAGCGCGCAGACATGCGCATATTGGGTCTGGATGACTCCGTGACGGCCGAGGAAGTGGTGGCCGCCGTCGCCAGGACTGGGGGGTGCCCTCCCGATCAGGTGAGGGCGGGCGCCCTGCGTCCTGGCTTCACGGGGGGGCAAACCATTACGGTTAGTTGCCCCGTCCCGGCGGTCAAAAAGATCCAGGAGGGCCGAAGGCTCCTGGTTGGTTGGGTGTCTGCGCAGGTGAAAGTCCTGGATCCCAGACCCCTGAGGTGCTTCCGCTGCCAAGTGGGCAACCATGCGGCATGCGTGTGCACCTCGGAGGTAGACCGCAGCGATAGGTGCTTCCGCTGCGGTCAGCCCGGTCACAAGGCCGGCTCGTGCTCCACCCCGCCTCACTGCTTCGCATGTGAGGCGGTTGGCAAGCCGGCCGATCACCGGGCGGGGGGCAAGTCCTGTGCCCCACCCACCAAAGCCAGGCCGCCGTCGACACCGCCACCGCCGCCGCCGCCGCCGCCGTCGCTACTGCCGCCGCTGTCGCCGTCGTGGCTGAACCCCCGCGAGGGGCCCTGGAGGAGGCTGCAATGGATCCCGATTAATGGCCCCATTGCGCTTCCTCCAGGCGAACATCAACCACTGCGCCGCTGCTCAGGAACTTTTGCTCCAGAGCATGGCGCAGTGGTTGATCAACGTCGCCGTGGTCGCCGAGCCGTATTTTGTCCTGCCCAGGAATGACTGGGTGGCGGACTTGGACGGCTCGGTGACCCTCGTTTCGTCGGCCGCCGCCGGTACCCCGCCCCTCGATCGCGTCAAGAGAGGGCGTGGGATCGTCGCAGCACGGTTCGGGGAGATCGCTGTGGTAGGCGTTTATTTCTCCCCGAACCGAACTCTCGCCGAGTTCCAGAACTCCCTAACGGAGCTGGGAGACGTCGTCGTCGCCCTCGGTTCCCTCCCCGCCCTCGTCCTCGGGGACTTCAACGCCAAAAATCTGGCTTGGGGTTCCCGGTCCATGGACCATGGGCGGGGCAGGATGCTCGAGCACTGGGCCCGTGCGCAGGGCCTGGTAATCGAGAACCGGGGTTCTGTCCCCACGTGCGTGCGGTTTACGGGTGAGTCGGTGGTGGACGTTACGTTCGCCACCCCCAGCCTGTCACCGCGCGTCACCGACTGGCGCGTTGTGGAGGAGGTGGAGACCTATTCCGACCACCGGTATATCCGGTTCGACGTCTCCGCCCAGACCCCAGATGCGCCGGTCCGACGGGACCTGAGTCGTCCGCGATGGGCGCTGAAGCAGATGGACCGGGAGCTATTCCTGGAAGCCTCCATCGTGCAGGCCTGGGGGTCACCCCCGGACAGGCCTGCCGACATAAACGACGAGGCGGAGTGGTTCCGGGAGGCCATGTCGGAGATCTGCGACGTGGCCATGCCCCGGGTCCGGCAAGAACGCGCCCGGCGTCAGCTGTACTGGTGGTCGAGCGAGTTAGCAGCGCTGCGCGAAGCGTGCGTTGCGGCGCGACGCCGGTACACCAGGTTCCGCAGGCGCCGCACCCGACCTTCGGATGCGGCGACTGTAGAGGCGGAGCTGTACGAGGGCTACAGGGCAGCGAAGGCCGTCCTCCGAGACGAGATCTGGCGGGCCAAGGAACTGGCCCGGGAGGAGATGCTGGCGACTCTGGACGGGGACCCATGGGGCCGCCCCTACAAGTGGGTGCGAGAGAAGCTCCGCCCCTGGGCTCCCCCGTTGACGCAGAGTCTCCAGCCTCAGTTCTTGGAGGACGTGGTGAGCGCCCTGTTCCCATCGCGAGGGGAGCACGCTCCCCCGCCCATGGCTCCATCTCCGACGGAACCTGAAGCTGGCGCAAACGCGGACCACAGCGACGACGACGTCTACGACGCTCCAGAGGTGACCGAGGTAGACTTGAGAGTGGCGGTACAACGGCTCAAGGCCAAAAATACCGCCCCAGGACCCGACGGCTTGCCAGGGAAAGCGTGGGTCCTGGCCTCGGAGACTCTCGGGCCTCGACTAGGGGGGCTCTTTAGCGCATGCCTGGAGAGGGGCCAGTTTCCGCTTCGCTGGAAGACGGGAAAGCTGGTCCTGATCCAGAAAGCCGGGCGCCCTGCGGACTCTCCGTCCGCATTCCGGCCCATCGTGCTGCTCGACGAGGCGGGCAAGCTCTTGGAAAGAGTAATTGCAGACCGCCTCTTGGGGCACCTGAATCAGGTGGGCCCGGATCTTGCGGAGTGCCAGTTTGGCTTCCGCAGGGGGCGCTCGACGGTGGATGCCATCATGCGCGTGAGAGCCCTCACGACGGGGGTCGCGGTATCCCGGGGCAGGGTCGTCTTGGCGGTGTCTTTGGACATCACCAACGCCTTTAACACCCTGCCCTGGAGTTGCATCAGGGAGGCACTACGGTATCACCGGGTGCCGACCTACCTCCGTCGCATAGTCGAGGACTACCTGACGGACAGAGCCGTCATCTACCCCGGTCACCGGGGAGAGTGGAACCGGCGAGAGATGTCGTGCGGTGTCCCACAGGGATCGGTCTTGGGGCCGCCCCTGTGGAACATCGGATACGACTGGGTGCTGCGCGGTGACCTCCCTGACGGCGTCAGCGTAGTATGTTACGCTGACGACACGCTCGTCCTGGCGCAGGGAGAGTCGCACCAGGCGGCGGCCGACCTGGCGACGCAAGCGGTTGCGACAGTCGTTCATAGGATCCGGCAGTTGGGACTCGACGTGGCGCTGCACAAGACCGAGGCCATGTGCTTTCATGGCGGTCGGAACGCGCCACGGTCCGAGTCCCACATAACGGTGGAGGGGGTTCGCATCGGCGTTGGGAGGACGATGAAGTACCTGGGACTCGTCCTCGACAGCCGGTGGAACTTCAGGGAGCACTTCCTGAGTTTGGCCCCAAAGCTGAACCGGGCAGCAGCCGCCTTCAGGCGACTCCTGCCTAATCTCAGCGGGCCAAACGCCTCCTGCCGAAGGCTGTACGCCGGCGTCGTGCGGTCCATGGCCCTCTACGGGTCCCCAGTGTGGGCCCTGTGCATCCGGACGCGACCACTAAAGTTGGTCGCATGCCAGAGGGTCATGGCTATCCGAATGATCCGGGGATACCGCACGATCGCCGGCGAATCGGCCAACCTCCTTGCTGGATTGCTGCCCTGGGATCTGGAGGCGACTGCCCTCCAGCGCGTCTATGAATGGCGCGTGGAGGCGCAGCGCCGGGGCGTATCCCCGCTGCCTCGAGAAGTCGAGACGCGGCGGGAAGAGCTCCGGCGCGATCTCAGGGCAGTATGGAGGGAGCGACTGTCGCAACCGACGGCCGGGCACGCCGCAATTGCGGCGGTAAGACCCCTCTTTGAGGAGTGGCTAGATCGGCGTCACGGCGTCCTGACCTACCGCATGACGCAGGTCCTCACCGGACACGGAAGTTTCGGGAGGTACCTGTGTCTGATGGGTAAGGAAGAGACGCCTGGGTGTCACCACTGCGAGGGTCGCCCTGAGGACACAGTCGAGCACACGGTGCAGGACTGCCCAGCTTGGGCAGAGCACCGACGTGTCCTCACGGCGACAATAGGCGGAGACCTCTCGCGCCCGGCCTTGGTCGAGGCCATGCTGCGGGGCGAGAGGGAGTGGGAAGCGGTCGCCTCCTTCTGCGAAGCAGTCATGCTTTCGAAGGAGGAGGCGGGCCGCGTGAGGGAGAGGATGGCGTCCTCCCTCCAGCCCAGCCGCAGTGGTAGACGCCCACGGCGTCGGACGTCGGCCGACGATCTCCGGCCACCGTAGGCGCGGGCATGCGGACAGCGAGTAAAGGGCAACTCGCTGTCCGACCATGGACCATGCCCGGGTCGACGGCGCGTCGTGTTCCACGCGCGCCTCAAAGAGCGTCAGCAACATGACGAGGCCCCCTCTGCAGAGGGCCGAAGCCTGCCGGGGTCGTGGGACTCATCCCGTTACCGTGGCCCCGGTATGTAAAGGGTTATTGAAGGAACACCGTGGATTTTAGTCAGTAAAAGTCTGACAGTCCCTCCCACCCTGCCCGGGGTGGGAGGACTTATTTGATAATTTTACCACGTTAAAAAAAAAAAAAAAAAGCCCTAATTGGGTTCTAGCAAAATAAACACTGTGGATAAACATTTAACAAATAAATTAGAGCTCGAATATAAATTGAAAAATGGCCTACAAGGCCTACTATGTACACTGTTTTAGAAAAACATGCAAAACAGTTACGTGTTCAATTACGTCGGAGACTGTTACTAAAAGACCATACGAAACAAAATATTGATCACATACAAAACTTAATACCTACTACTTTAATTTATTTTGAAAAGGAAATTTTAATATTGCCTTACCAAGTACTTTAAACGTCAATGGCCTAATGGCTACGGTATCGGACTTGTGATAGAGAGGTCACAGGTTTGAATCTCGCACATTACACTATTTCCGTGAACCCACTCCAGACACAAGCATATTCTGCTTAGTTGGAGCGGTTAAGTAAATTGCTAGTAAAGTGAATTCTACCCACAATGTTAATTATCTTTTATAGCCTATAGCGCTCACAAATAATGCACTTAACTACCAACGATTTTTTTTTTAATTATTATAATAATAATAATATTCCACAACTTTCACACAACGCCATCTAGTCCCAAACTAAGCAGAGCTTGTGCTATGAGTACTAGACAACTGATAAACATACATATATATTTCTAAATACATACATATTATAGATAAATTACACCCAGACAATAATAATAATAGAAGTCAAAACGCAATGGAACATTACTCATACCAAAACCATCCCCATCGTATTGTCCAGTACTGGAGTAATACCAAAAACCCTTCACAATAGTTTAAATTCATTAAATATTAGCCCATCCACTTACCTCCTACTGCTAAAAGCAGTCATTTTAAATACATGCCGGTTAACTCGAAAATTCCAAAATACCTAAATTTTAAATATATACGCACTTGGCTTCGGCCCGTGCCTGAAATCCGCACTTAAATGGGAGAAATGCAAAGCATGAAAAGAAATAATAATAATAATATTCCACAACTTTTCACACAACGCCATCTAGTCCCAAACTAAGCAGAGCTTGTGATATGGATACTAGACAACTGATAAACATACATATATATTTCTAAATACATACATGTTATAGATAAATTACACCCAGACAAAGAACAAATGACCGTGCTCATCACACAAACATTTGTCCTGGGTGGGAATCGAACCCACGACCTTGAGCATAGCAGTCAGGGCTACTGACCGCTAGACCAACAGGCCTGTCAAATTTGATCATTAGTCCCGAAAATTACCCTCTACATAAGAACTCATGATCAAATTTTATCTCTATAATATAAGTATACAAAACTACCACTACCCTTAAATCTATTATTACTCACTGAGAAGGTCAGACTGAGGTAGCCATTTGGATATCCTAATGTTCTTGGAGCGACCGGGAAGCTCATCCTTGTCCCACTTCCACAGCACGTCGTAAGGTAACTGAGAGAAGACTTCGGCCATCAATTGTACCCTATCTGGTGGAAGCAGCGAAGGTTGTACGTTTGTACCAAAACTTATGTATATCACGCCGTTTTTTGATGAGTCCAGATACGTTTTTAGATCCTGAAACAAGTTTAATTAGTATAATAGTGTCTACGTTGATTTATTTAGACGATTCGAGGAGGCATCGAATATTTTATTATATGAAACATCGACCTAAAAGGTCAATAATAACGGCCGTTACGGATCAATCTTCAAGGTTAAGCAACACTTGCCCAGGTTCCTAATGAGTTTCCTTCGTGCCTCGGAAAACTCGTTAAGACCCGGCAATGCAAAATTATTTTCCGCAAGCTCCACCCCCATCCACCCTGGTTAGGTCGTTGCATACTAAACGCTCATACAGCAGTAATTAAGTTGAATATCGCGT
The DNA here is from genome assembly GCA_943138885.2 of Tholera decimalis. Taxonomy (NCBI): domain Eukaryota; kingdom Metazoa; phylum Arthropoda; class Insecta; order Lepidoptera; family Noctuidae; genus Tholera; species Tholera decimalis. Next base: position 17,467,088 of record OW964573.2, on the reverse strand, counting down.
GCGCTCTTTCACCATGTTCGGTTTCGAAACTGCCGTTGTGTGCTAAACGCTAACGTAGCAGTAATAAAATTGAGTATCGCGTGCGCTCTTTTACCATATTCTGGTTCGAAACTAAATGTCGTAAGTCTCAATTCTTATTTCGTTTATAAATAAAGTGATAATTGATCTAGAGAAAAAATGTCCTATATTTGGACAATAAACTATATTTTCTTACTGTCAATACTAATTTTAGACATAAAAGCCGAGTAATCTTGATTAAATTTTGAATAATCTTTAAAAAAGACATGATTTTCGATTAAAAAATGAACCGAGCGAAAATGTTCCAATTACGAAACTGGTGTAGACATGGAAAGAAAAAGACCCAATAAATCATATACTAAAGTTCCATTTTGATTGTATGCGTGATTGTTTCAGAATATTAATACAAAATTACATACAATTTAGGGAGCCTCCTCTTAAGCTGTTGGTCTTAGCTGTCATTTACACATCTTAAACAGATAGAGAGATATTAGACAGTTGCTCCATGTAAAACTTGTAGGTGCTGAGCTGCAATCAGTTAGACTGGAAGCCGATCCTAACATAGTTAAAGGCTAAGTAGACGATGCTAACTACCCACTGCACTTATTACTTCTAACTTCACCGGTAAATGTCGCTATGGGAAAGTTTCATACGCGATTTATTCTTTGCTTGCGGGCGGCGAGCAGGGGAAGCTCACCGCCCGATAAGGAACAGGTCCAGGTGGTTCGGTACGCGCACCTCAAAGAGCAGTCAGCAGCATTGACGGAGCCCGACAGGGCCATTGCCGGCTGGGGTTGTGGATGTTCTAACGAGATACCGCGGCCCCTAAACATAGGGCAATTGAAGGAACAGGACGGGTTTTTAGCCAGTAGAAGTCTGGCATGATCTGGCAATCGATGATTTTCCCACCAGAAAAAAAAAAACATGGGAAAATTGGATCAGGAGACTGACTTCAAAAGTGTGAGTTGTTTATTTTTCTAATACCCAATACCAATTATGTGTATTTGGTAACAAATCATACTATCGTAGTAACATGTTTTAAATAAATAGTCATTCAAGTAAATTGCTAGTAACGAAAAAAAAAAATTATGAAGAAGTTCGATGGACCTTCAAATTCACTCACACGGAGCTGAATCAGCCGTGTGAGTGAATTTGAGAAAATGTTTTCTCTTTCTATTCCACATTTTTAAGTTTATTTCAATTATAGAACATGATTGTGTCATAGACACATCAATAGGTAAAAGATATGTAGTTATAATACACGACAGTAAAAAGCTAAACCAAAGGAACCAATTCATATCTCACCTAGAGAGCCTACTTCGGAGCAGGGACTGAATAACCCAAAAATTACTCTATCTTTAAATTGCGGTATGACGTCAAACCGAAAAATAACGGTTGCCGCTTTATTTCGATATCTAAATTGATTTCGGTACCGAAACTTTTTGTGTATAAATAGAAAAAGGTATATTTCGGTAGCGGTACTAAAACCTTAATTAATAAAGATATGAAAGAGACGGATATTGACCACCCCTGGCCCTTGTTCGGTAGCGCGAGTTTCTCATCAAATTGCATTAGTTTGGCAATGTCAAATAGCGCACGAAAAGTTATAATTACAGAAAAAGGTAAGTAATAAATACTTATGTGGATACTTGTACTGTAATAAAGTGTACGACAATAGTGTTAGTGTATAATATTTTCTTCAGCTAACACATCGACTGGACTTTAGTAGGTATTTTTACTCATTCGTTTTTTAGATCAGAGCTAGATTAAAAACGTGACAACATTCGCAAAAATCTTGATTCCCAGTCTGAAAATATGTCAACGGAATACGAAACTTCACCAAAAATATCCAGAGTGTCGACTAATACCCAGGAAACCTTCCGTTACTCACAAGACAAATTTCCGGATTCTCAACATTTTTATGGTTTCATATATTCGAGAAAAATCGATAAAAATATCCATGAGGCACCTTACACTTTTGATTTACATAAGGATCTGCGTGATTATCAAACTAATGATGATTTATCCAACTCTGGAGAAATGTGTACCCATAAATATAACACTATTACAACAACAAGAAAAATTGGTACTATGACGGAATACGAAGGCTGCAACATGAGTGCAGAAAAAGAAGCTGAATGTAACGAGTTCTTTGCGAAAATAGTAGCATTGGAGATGTCTAAGTTTCGCGGAAAAATGCGTTACAATAAGATGAAGGAAATATTGGATATAGTGAAGAAAAGTGATGCATAAAAACTTATATATTCTTATTAATTAACGGCTGATTAAATTGTACCTATGCCATATGATTGTTTCTTACCTAGGATTATTTGGTAAATTTAATAAAACAAATATTGAAATTGAATCATTTATTTCTTTTAATCATTATTTAGTTTAACCATCTAGTATATGAACAATGATTAACCATAGATAAGATAATTTTGTTAATTTAGTTAAGTGGAAGGCCCATTAACGGCGCCAATGCATTTCTATAGTGTGGCAAATTCGCCCTCCTAAGTCAAAACCCAAAAGTATTCTTCAGCGCAGGTTTGGTAGAATGAACTTGAAAGTTTTCGGGAAGATGCTTGCAATATTGACTGGTCCGATCTTGTTCATGTAGAGTCGATTGATGACAAAGTTAACCTCCTCAATTCCAATCTTAATAAGCTTTATGACGTGCATGCACCTGTTCGTTTGGTAAAGATTAAGCATCTACCTGCTCCGTGGCTAACAGATGACGTGAAAGTAATTTTACAAAGAAAGGCAGCAGCAAAGTCTAAATTCCAGTGCAGATCTAGTCGAGAAAGTCGAGAAAAATACGTCGCTATCCGAAGTCACAGCAACTAGGTTTGTAGGGATGCCCAACGCCGCCACATTCATAAGTCCATTGAAAACGGTGATCCAGCTAAAGTCTGAAAATTTCTTAGATCTATGGGAATTGGGAAGTCACGTCAAGAGTCTATTCCTAAGGATATAGACATTGAATCGCTCAATCAACATTTTTCCACCTCTTGTAGCTACAATGTTGCTGTTAAAACCACCACTCTAAATAATCTTTCTTTTCTTCCCACTCCTAATTATTCTCCTTTTATTTTTAATTAATTTACCAGTTGTAATGTTAAGAAGAGCATGCTATCTATAACATCAAATGCCGTTGGTAATGAGTTAATGACTGTATTAGCCGTAAGATGATACTCCCTATCCTGAACAAAATTTTTCCTGTCACTTGCCATGTCCTCAATTATTCCGTATCCTCAGGTGTATTCCCATCTTTGTGGAAAGAAGCTCAGATAACTCCTCTCCCTAAAAAGTCTAATCCTGTTTCTTTCTCTGATTTCTGCCCCGTTTCCTTATTACCGAATACCGTTCCTATCCAAAGTCCTCGAACGCCTTATCCACAATCAACTTAGTGTCTTCCTTTGTAAAAACCAACTCCTAAATTTGTACCAATCCGGGTTTCGTTCAGGACCACTCAGCTCACAGAGCCACAGCTCTAGTTAAAATTACTGACGATATCAGATCAGGTATGGATAATAGGAAGTTGACTGTCCTTTCGTTACTGGACTTCAGAATCGCCTTTAACACTGTCGATTTTGATGTCCTGCTCGGTATACTCTGCTCTCTTAAGATATCTCCAACAGCAATTGATTGGTTTCGTAGTTATCTGTGTAGCCGCCGACAACGTATTTTCATTGAAGGTACATCATCTTCATGGTGCAATACTACTGCTGGCGTACCACAGGAGGCGTTCTCTCTCCTCTTCTTTTCGCCAAATTTATAAATTCTATTTCAAATTAACTTCTCTCATCTTATCACATTTATGCTTACGATCTGCAAATTTATTCGCAAGCTCCCCTTGAAGAACTGTCTGAGGCAGTGAAGATTGTGAATAAAGACTTAGCGCGTATTTCTGATTGGAGTTTGAATCATGGTTTGAGGGTTAATCCTGCGAAGACTCAAGTCATTACTGTTGGCAGCCCTAGGCTACGTTCCAAAATTAACTGGGCGACCCTTCCTCAAATCGTTTTTGATGGAGCTGCTATACCTTACTGTGACGCAGTAAAAGACCTAGGTATTTATATTGATAGGGATTTGTCTTGGGTCCCCAGTTGCAAGAAGTAAGCCGCAAACGGTTTGCCTCTGCGGGGTCTTTACACAGATTGCGCAATTTCCTGCCGACTGCCACTAAAATTGCGTTTGCCCAATCCCTTCATCTCCCTGTTCTCGACTATGCTGATGCAAGTTATTCAGATCTTACTGAAGTGCAGCTAGATAAGCTTGAATGACTCCAAAATTTTTGTATCAGATTCATATTTGGTTTGCGCAAATATGATAATGTTTCTGAGTTTCGCATTAAACTCAAGTGGCTGCCGATCCGCCTTCGCCGGAATGCACATATTTTATCATTACTTTACAGTATTCTCTTCAATCCTACAACTCCGTTTTATCTATCTATCTATCTATTACAGGGTATTTTTTAATAGGTTATATACCTGTTTTATACCTGTTTGTGTTGGAATGTTGGACGATTGTTTGGAGCCAGCATTATAGATAACTTCTTCCAAGTATTGTTTAGTGCTATAGTAAAAAGAGTATGGGTAGGTAGGTCTTTTTATCTGCGAAAAAAATAAAAAGTAGCATGTTAATCACTGACCGGTAGATATTGAGTATGTATGTATTGTATAAAATAATCAGATACGAACTTACTTTTACTACGGCTGAGCATCCAAGCACTTGGCAGGTAGAAGAATTATTTTCCTTTGAAAATGAAAAAAGAAAGCATAGATTACGTTTTTACGTTTTCGTCCCATAATTATTTTCTAAATAACACGACACACACAACACAACTTTTATTGACAGAGTGTTAGTGGTCACTGTGTGCGAGCGTCCGGCGACAAGCGACAAAAGCAGGTTCTAATAGGTTTGCCGGCGCGCACGCCTGTGCTTTGTCCACCCTTACCGGTGCCTCACACCCCTCGTCCCACGTCCTGCAACGGTCAATTCTATGTTTTTCGGTACCGATATCGCATAAAGGTTAAATAACGGTATAGCCTTACCTTTATTTTATTAAGGTACATTTATTTTATACAGGTATCGTAACCGTATACCGTAACCGTTTTCAGTCCCTGCTTCGGAGTATTCCTTACGTGCAAATTCTATGATGTGAATCATCATAGAATCTACACAAACATAAAATTGTCTTAAAAACCTTAACAATAATGGTATATTAAAGCCACTGCGATCACTTGACGTCATCATCTGCTTACCTTTTCGCAACTATGTTAGGGCCTGTGCACACCACGTTTTTAAACGCGCCGTTTTTCGACGGCGCGCTTTTATCCCTACAGAACAGTTTGTTGTCGTATGTATCGATTCAAACGCGCGGCACCGGCGCGTCTGTATCCTACAAACGCGCATTTAAGAAACGTGGTGTGCATAGGCCCTTAGGGTCGGCGTCCAGAATATTAGTGTTTAACTTGGAGCGGCTGCTTATCTGACCAACTCTACGACCCAGTAGCTTAGTAACACGATACCCTTTGGCCAACCCAGTGTCAGGTATTCTGGCTTCGAACTACCCGTAAAGACTATTCTCGTGTTCAAATGACTACCAGGACCAACGACATAATGTGTTTTTTGAGTTAGGGCGGTATCACACCGCCAACTTCCAAACTCCGGGCTCTTACTGAGAAATTTAATAGAAAAACCTAATAGCACTTTTTATCCGACCCGGAAATTGAATCAGAGACCTCATGCTCATCAGTCGTGCTTGCGACCACTAGACCAACGATGCAGTCACTGCGATCACCTGACTTCATAGTATTAAATTCTTACATATTATAAAACAGTCTCCCGCTGTGCCTGTTTGTCTGTTCGCGATAAACCTAAAACTTTTCATGCAGTTTTATTTATTTACTTAGGGACAGACAACAGTTATATAACAAGAAAATATTAACTAATATTCGTATAACTAATTCAACAATGATGCAACCCACACCATTGTCCACAAATTAACAAAAGAAAAGAAAGTTAGAAAGACACATTTTAGCTAAAAACGAAATAATTTCACAGTTTTCACCAATGTGTGTGAATTGACTGAATGAGATCGTGCAAAGCCGGATGTGGTCGCTAATTTTTCAGAATGATTTGCTTCTGCCATTTCATTATGAAATTACGAAGGTTTCTAGGTGCTATTTATATGCGTAACAACCATTGCCTGTAATAATAATAATTCAGCATATAACGATCTTACTGCTGAACTACAGGCCTCCTGTCTATGAGAGAGGATGGGCTGTAATCCATTACGAAGACCCTGTGCCGTTTGACTTGTACTTTTAAATAAAATGGATTCAACCCCATGAAATGTTTTCTATCTATATCGTAACACAAAATTATAAAATAGTCATGACGTTAAAAAAACACATTACAAAATAAGAATGCTACCTTTTTTTTCTTGAAACCCATACTTAATTACAAATTGTATATTTCTGTTATATAATATAGTGAATTCTATCATCATTAAGTAGATTAAAAGAGTGTAGTTACATAGACCACTTACTTTTGGCAATTCCTTCACGGGCTTTTGATGTATTCCTCCCATATAAACGACACTCGGGGGCACTGGACGGTTTCCTTCCCATATCGGATGAATGTTCAAAAATAACATTTCAACTTTATTTTTTAATTCACTTATCGTCGGTGCGTTTGGTCCAAACAATCTTCTGCTCATTTTATTTTCTTCCTCTTCAACTTCCGCCATAATATTTTCTAACCAAAACATGTTCCATAACTCTACTATTTTTTCCCATTGCGTTACGTTGTTCAGACGCTTACTTAGCATGTCGGGGTATAGCAGTGGATGCCAGGCTGATCCCATAGTTCCAACATTATAATTCATGGGGCCAAAAGATGAAACATGAATCAGGGGAGCCTGCACAGCTTGCGACAGAATTAACGCGGGTCTTGCACAAGCTTCTAACATTAGCAAATCGAATTTTTCTTCTTTCACAATCTTTTGAACTGCATCTAATTTCAGCTGCATCTCTATCAACTCAATCATCACATGAAATGCTACTCTCATTTGCAAATTCAAATCTTTATCACCTGTAGATGTAATTTCGTATAGTGTTCTCCATTTCTTGTACGACATTTCATGGACGTCGATTTCTGTTAGATTTGCTGGTGCTTTTCCTTGTGGGAAGGCAGGATCTGGAGTGATGACCGTGACATCATATCCTCGTCTGGCGAGCTCTTGAGTTAGAGGACGAAACACAACTTGATGGCTGATAGATGGAACTGGGAAGTATGCCAATATTCTCGCCGCATTATTAGAAGTAATTGATAAGGCTAATAACGCGAAGGTAATTGATGCGGACATTATTTTACTTGCGGTCGCGGAACGCTTTGCGGGATAATTAATGATAACACCTCTTTATGCATTGAGTTATTATATAAACCATGACTAGTTAATGACATAAGCAATTAACATTAGTTTATAAACATCGTATTATCTTTTTTGCGCATCTTATTGGCCAACCATTTTCCTAGAACGAAATGACAACTGCAGTAACATAAATATTTTTCCACACACGCCAAGCTATATATTATGTGTTGATAAATAAACAAGAACGTACAAAAAAATTACTGCCAGCAAAACCATTAAATTTTCATTATTATCTTTTACTTTCGTTGCGCAATTAAATACTGTTTCTTGTGTGTATATAAATAAATAAATACTTCCATATATATATGGAAGTATTTATTTATTTATATATTGAATACAATACAATGATACAAAGAACCAGATCAAATCCAAGAGCAATTTTGCCTATACTAATTTTTCTAATAAAGTGGTTCAGTCGTAACCAAAATTTTCTTTCATTTTACAAAACCAATGTATCTATCTTTCTACTAATTTTTTTCTTTACGTATATGCGTAGGTGAGTAAGACATGTGTCTATTTTCACGCCTATTTCATAGCATTCCGCATTTTAAACTCAAAACTGTCTCCTACATTTTTATTTTTAACCTACTTCAAAAAAAGGAGGTTCTCAATTCATCTTGAACTTTTTTTTTATGTATGTTACCTCATTACTCGGAGACGGCTGGACCGATTTGAAAAATTATTTTTGTGTTTGAAAGGGTATACTGTCTTATTGGTCCCATTGTCACGAAATCAGGATCTGATGATGGGATCCTGGAGAAATCGAGGGAACTCTTCAAATACTATAGGCACACCTATAGCGTTTTGGGTATTTCTTATAGTACCTTGAGCAGTTTCTTTCGAAAAGTACCATTTGGGGAAGTTGAACTGATGATGAAGACCACAGATGGCTACTGAAACTACTCAATAATAAGTATTTCGTGGATTGCGATTCGATTACTTGAGTACGGATGTTAAACACTTTATGCTCGTCGCAATAAATACGAGTATGGTGATCTAGAGCTAATGGTCAAGTACCAGGAGAACTCCTCAAAAATTAACGGCTATGCATCGGGAACAGCAATATTTTGTAAAAGGTGACAAGTTGTTGACATTATGGCTTTTGTAACTAGATAAATTACAAACCGACCCACTAAAAAGCGTAATTTTTTTTTTTTAATAATAAATAGAACCGACTTCCATATCAAAACACTACAAAGCCAAAAATAACTTTAATTTCGGAAGGCGGTGTGAAAAAAAAAGAAAATCCAAAACCAATAACACCGACTTCCGAAATTAAAGTTATTTTTGGCTTTGTAGTGTTTTGATATGGAAGTCGGTTCTATTTTTTGTAAAAATTTTTTTTAAGATAATATAAGATATTTTTTCTTCTTTATCAACATGGTTTTTCATAATACCAATTTAATCTATATGCGTAATTTAAATTCTAAATAGCAGATTCTTTATTTTAATGTTCGATGGGGAATGTACCATTATTATAAAAAATAAAATGTCCACACAATTTTTGTCACCCGTACCACACGGATTAAAAAGTATAATTCTTATCAATTACTTAATTAATTAATCAATTTATATTGCACATCAAGAGCGTATATCACCTTGCCGACCTGTTATTGTTGATAAAATGTTAGAAATAAGTAGTTAGTAATTTTTTTTGTAAGTACCGTTTTGCTTGTCAAACTAAGGAGGCTGTCGAATTAATTGGACTTGCTTGTAGATGGAGACTTACAAACTAAGTGACTACAAGCTAAGGGCACCCCTTGTTGGGTACGGACCTCGGCTTAGGGCGTGTAGGGGATGAGTAGGGACGTTCTAGATCTTGTTTAACTTTTGGTGTACAATAAAGTATAAACTATTCTATTCTTTCGTATTTAGTATAAGAGTAAAAAATGGCATTTCATATATATTTAAGTTGTATGTCTTTGATTATCAAAAAATCTAATGATCGAAAATGGTAAAGTTGACACAGACTAACCTTTTATCTCCAATTTCATTGTTAACAGCAGTCTTCAATGTCAAGTTGGATTCCAATCTTATGTAATAAATATTTTTCCACATTATATCATTGATCAGCTAGCATTGGTACACCAATCAGAGGCACGCCTGCTCTTATAGCCTCATCTGTTGATCGTAGACCTCCTTTTGTTATGAACAGTTTGACATTTGGGTGCTCTGAAAATACATTTGTTTTTTACTATACATGATTTAGGAGTTATGAGGACAGGAGGAATTATGTTTTTTTTTATTTTATTAAAAAATAGGTTCGCGTTTGACCACCTTCTCACCAGATGGTAAGTGATGATGTGGTCGAAGATGGAGCACACTTACCTAAAAGTAACCTATTCACTCTTGACTTAAAGACTCCTAGGTTATAGCTATCGGGAAACACAGACTCCGGCAGGGAATTCCACTCCTTAGCCGTACACACAATGAAGGTATTCCCAAAACGTTTCGTGCGTATGGGTGGGATGTCCAACATGTTTCGATGGCGCTTCGCCGTTTGTCTCGTAGTCCGATGATGGAATGGGCTTGGCGGAATTAGACTGTGTAATTCCATCGCAGACTCCCCGAAATGTAACCGATAGAAAACCGATAGACTTGCAACTCGTCGTCGATGTTCAAGGCTCTGGAGCTTTGACTCGACCAGTGCATCGTTGCCAATGAGTCTTTTGGGCCGCTTCTCGATAGAGGAAATGAGGAGCTCATGACTAATAATAACAGCCGTATGTGTCGATCTCTTAGGTAAGCAATGCTTTACGAGGTCGGCCTGTGGATGGGTAACCATCTTAATATATCGAGTTGCTTCTTCGCCTCAGAAAGTATGTTAAGCCGTTGGTATTGATTGTTATTTGTACATCTTTAACAAACTGAGAGATAGACAGTCGCTGCATGTAAAACACTTGTAGATACTCAGCTGCATTCATTAAACTAGAAGCCGACTCCAACGGTCGTTACGGAGCCAGAAAATCTGGCACTGGTTTTGCCAAGGGGTAAACGTTGTTCTCAGCTCAGTAGCTGAGTGCGGTTTGTGAAGGTCGGATGGATAGTCGTTCCTTGCAAAACACTTGACACTGACGAGTCTTAGTAAAATTGTGAAAAATATATATTTTTTGTCTATCTATATTGTATAATTCATAAGTATTTAAATGCGATCTAAGTTTTTAAGCTAACATGGTCACTAACAGTATCATTAACCTAAAACGGGATATTTACCATGTGTATTTTTTGTTTTTAGTTTCCGATATTTCGGCACTGTTGCAAGCGACATGATCACGGATGAACTGAAGTAATTGCGGGTGGAAGTTTATGAGCAGACAAAACGGTCTACCCTCTTTCTCGTTCGTTTTCTGTTAAAAATCAAAAATCAAAATCAAAATTGTTTTATTTTACATAGGCCTAAATGGGCACTCATAAAACGTCAGAAGTTAGTGCACGGTTCGAAATTGGTCGTTTCCTATGGAGAAGAACCGGCAAGCAGGAAAAACCGGAAGGTTAGCGACACCGCTACCACTGTCACATGTATCACTAAACTCCCGATTCTGTTCCCGACACACAAAACTCACCGTGTCGACTCACGAACATAATGCTGTGATAAATACTCATTCTTCGTGATTTCATGTAAGTCATGAACAATAAAATCGTAACTCGTATTATGACATAATTAACCTAATTAAGTGATTCATTATTCCTTCTAATTAAGTGATTTCTTATAAAATCACTTAAATAATTTCAATGTTTTTAGCATTTTATTTCTTGAAATGTATATTGATAACTGTCATTCATTTTAACTATTTGTCTAATTCCGACAAGTACGTGTTGTTTAGTTCCAACATTATAGTTTATGGGTCCGAACGATGACAATTGGATCATGGGCGCCTGCACGACATGACATAGCAGTAACGCAGGTCGAACACAAGCCTCTAACATTAGTAAATCGAACTGCTCTTTTTTTAACTATATCTAATTGCATCTGCGCTTCAACAAATTCAACCATCGCATGGAATGCTGTTCGCATTTGCAAAATCAAATGATTCCTCCATGAAATCCTCCATGAATGAATGCTCCATTTCTGGAGATACGATTCGTGATGTCGATTTCTTTTAGGTTTTCTGGTGTCTTTCCATAATGGAAGGCAGGTTCTGGTGTGATGATGGCGACATGATGTTCTCTTTGCGAGTTGTTGAGTCAGGGGATGAAATACTACTTGATGGCTGATAGATGGTATTGGAAATACGGCCAGTATTTTTGCCGCACCACTACAATTAATGGTTGACGTTAGTAATAAGAAGATTAAAACTGTCATTTTTACGAGCGGCCGCGGGTTGTTTTAATAGATAAATGGTTACGTTTCCTAAACATTGAGGTATTATCAGAGAACTTATAACCATAGTCTTTATTATACACACTCACCTCTTCAAATTTGTTTGTCAGTAACCAGACTTTGGTTAAATCGTGTTGTCTTTTTACCGAACTGAATTTGGTGTCAAAGACATAATTTTTCATTTTAGTGGTTATGGTATATCCTCTCAAGGACCGCCATTATTAACGTCAACTATTAGTTGAGCCCCGCTGGCACACAAATTTTGTGCCAGCGGGGCTCAACTAATACTTGTTTACTGGTACGTTTTTGTGCCACTGGGGCTCTAGAGGTTAAATGTAAATGTGGGCATAATTTACATTACTAACAATCTTGGTAACGCCTTTAACTAAGCTAAATATTCTTGTGTCTAGAGTTGGTTATTTTAGTTAAAACATAACTGTATTTTCACATGTCATTTAATATATAAACACTAACTTAAAGCAAAGTATTCTCTAAATTTCATCCTTTTTATTTTGTACTTAATAGCAAAAACAAAAATATTTATCTCTGGCTTGCTAGGCAGATGGTACGTATATCATTTAGCAGTTGCTCGCGACTTCGTTCACGTGGGAAGTTTTTCCCGAGTAAATCTCGATCCCATAAGAATTTCGCAAAATCCCGTCTTACCGAGCATCTACGTACTAAAAGAAATCCTCATGCAAAATTTGAGAGCTCTACTACTTGTAGTTTCTGAGATTTCGTGATTAATCAGTGAGTGGTATTTCGCTTATATATATATATTGATTTTAAGCGTTTTCTCACTATGTTGGTGTTTGAATTCACCTAAAGCAAGCGTTACTTAACCTTCACCATCGACCCGTATGACTGTTATTTTTAGTCCACGAACTCCTCAACATCCAATTGCTTATATTTGCTAAATTTCTTCAATAATTGCTACATACTAGCATATTATGAAACAAAGTCTCAAGCCGCGTCTGACGATCTTTATTTTTGCAATAAATCATAAAAAGATTGAACAGATAACGCGAACGCGGATAACCTAGGGGTCTTTAAGTCAAGAGTGAATAAGTTACTTTTAGGTAAGCGTGCTCCATCTTCGACCACATCATCACTTACCATCAGGTGAGATGGTGGTCAAACGCGAGCCTATTATGAACAAAAAAAAAGGTTTTCATGAGGTTTGTTGCCAATGAATAGAGTGATTCATAAGGAAGGTTTGAGTGTACAATTTATTAAGGTTTTGTGTGGATTAGCATAATGAGTCGGTGCGAAGCCGGGTGGGGTCGCTAGTATTATGATACATTCAGAGACATATGAATATTTTTCTGACAAGTCATTCTGCCATCAGGATTGATGATTGCCTCGGTATTCATCATGAAAGAAATGTTTAAAAAATTTTAGTATCATCAATAATTGCTATTTTCACGAATTTAAGTTTAACCTAAGACAATCCAATTGGTAAAAATATGCTTTTTTACGAAGAAGTCCCTAATGATTTGGAAATGCAACAGATTTTTATACTAAAGCGTTTTGTGTAAATCTTGCAGGCATTGGGGGCTTGCGTGTGATGATGGCTTTCGTCCGCTGCAGAAGAGATATTTCTACCATGTTACAGGGAGTGTTTCGTCTACAATACCATACTCCAAAGTTTTACCATATCTATTTTGTTGTTAAATGAACGGATATAAAATATATATATATATATATATATATATATATATATATATATATATATATTTATATATATGATTATATTAAAATATATAGATATTGCTGATGTATTCTAATCGAGGCATCGAAGCTATAGCACGACTGGTTTCTATTTTATTTGGGTTCAAAAAGTCTTACATTTACACTTTTACATAACAGCCCATTATTACTCATAAAAAGGAGACTGGTGTAGCAGCAGTGGTAAAGTTACACAGGTTTTATGTTAGCTACCTAAATTTGCCTATGCATTGTGAAATGCATTGAAATAATACAACGCAAATTACGTCAGCCATTCTCAATTCAACTTTAATTTATTTTTTTCTACATAAACCTTTATATACTTACATGAGCGGCTAAAAACGTAAGATAAAGAAAGAATCATACTCAAAACAATTGCCAACACGGTAAACATTAGTTCTAGTTCGAGGTACTGCAGCCAGGACATGTTGGCGGCGGGCGCTCGCAGATGTGCGGCGCCGCCGTGACGCGGCACGTGCTCCGTCCACCACACGGCTCGCGTCAGGGGCGTTTGGGGCTGGTCACGCATCAATCTGCCTAGTTCCACCACGTGATGATAGCTGAAAATTGAATATGTTAAAAGTTATCTATGTATTGCAATTTATATTCTGTGAACCGTTGAATAAAGTTGCAACCTTTTATCACCAATCACTTTAGTAATCGCGTTCTTTAATTTTTCCTCAGACAACGTGAGTAGGTCTAACTTTACTCCAATACCAAAATGTTCATACTTTTCAGAATTGTACCATTGATCTGACATCATTGGTACACCAATCAGTGGTACGCCTGCTGTGATAGCCTCGTCTGTTGATTGTAGACCTCCTTGTGTAATGAACAGTTTGATTTTTGGATGTCCTGAAAAAGAATGTTGATTTTGTTGTCAATTACAGTCTAATATGTAAAATATCTCAAGTCATATGTTTGTTATTGAACTCCTCCGAAATTTCGAGACCAATTTTATAATCTTTTTTGTGTATATTTGGTAAATCTGAGAATAGGTCGTAGGCTAATTGTTATTTACTAGAAATAATTTATATGGCTAAACAACGTATGTTGGGTCATTTAGTAAGTAACAGCATAATGGCCATAATAAATGTTATGGATAAATATAAAATTGAAATATGTATGCTAAATATTTCATATTTTCATTCTCTGACAGTGAGCACTTACCCTGACACCACATTACGACAGTATAATTTTCCATACTAAATGACAAATCAACGTAGTACTCATGCACAAGCAAGTAATATGAAACTACCCACAAAATACTCGTATTACGGCAGTAAGAAATATGAAATTGCTCATAATATGACAGTGGATACTGCTCTTCATAATACTTATATGAAAAATTATCGTGATACGACGTACTCTTAAAAATAAGTGGCCCGTCCCTCGACGTACTGTCATACTCATAACGCACTATTTTAATTTCCCGCCTAACGACGTACTATAAGCGAACGTGTTACCAAACGAATAGCCGTTAGACTTTACGGTGTCTGTATATAAATTCTATGCGCATTTACTTAAAAGGTCAGATTGTGGTAGCCATTTGAATATTCTAATATTCTTCGCACGTCCTGGAGTTCATCCCTGTCCCACTTCAACAACACGTCATAAGGTAGCTCGGAGAAGACTTTGGTCATCAGTTGCACCCTGTCTGGTGGAAGCAGTGAAGGTTGGACGTTTGTACCGAAGCTAATGTAGATAAAACCGTACTTGGAGGAGTCCAGATAGGTTTTTAGTTCCTGAAATATTAAAATGAATGCATATTTCAATTAAAAACTAATTTTAAAATAAACACACGTTTTGTTTTGTAGAATCTGAGTATCGTTTCTGTAGATGGATTGAATATTATGTAACAGCATAATCAGCCTGTATCGTCCCTACTGCTAAGATACAAGCCTCCTCTCTATAAGGGGGATCGGCCGTAATTTATTTGATTATTTATTTATTAAAACTTTGAGCAACACAAAAGTACAAAGGCAGAATTAATAACTTAGACATTCCCTACCAGTTAACCATAGGTGGTGAAGAGATAGCATGGCAGATGTATAAAAAAGAAACTAAGTAATTTAAGGTTAATCCACCACGCGAGCCTAGTGCTGGTTGGTATGAATGTATACCCATGCACAATGTACAAATAATTCTTTCGAATGCAAACAAAGTTATTAATGCGCCTTAAGTTTATTTCCTAATCATGTCAATCAATTGTTATTACATATGCATTATGCTTTTCTTCAATGATTAAAAGGGTTAACCACATAGTAAATCCTTTTCATAGTTTCCATACCGGTGGCAGTTCTTTCACAGGTTTCTGATGTAGTCCTCCCATATAAACAACACTTGGAGGCACTGGACGATTTCCTTCCCAAATAGGATGAATATTCAAAAATAGCATAGCAACATTATTTTTTAATTCGCTTATTTCAAGCACATTGGGCCCGAAAAGTCGTTTGACCATTTCATTTTCTGGAGCTTCAAATTCATTTATTGCTTTTTCTATTTTATAAAAGTTCCATAGCTCCACAAACTTCTCCCACAATGTCAAATTATATAAACGCTTACTCAAAGTGTTCGAGTCTGTAAAGGATGCCACGCTGATCCAACAGTTTCCACATTGAACGTAAAAGCCCCCAATGAGGACACTTGAATGACAGGCGCCTTAAAAACATGAGACAGTATTAACGAAGGTCTAACACAAGCTTCCAACATCAACAAATCGAACTTTTCTTCTTTCAAAATCTTCTGCACTTTATCCAATTTCAACTGCATTTCAAAAACCTTTAACATTAATTGGGATGCCAGTCGTATTTGACACACCACGTCAGTTTCACCAGTAGAACTGACTTCAATGAGTTTTTTCCAGTTCTCGTAAGACATGTCGTGAACGTCAATTTCAATAAGATTTTCTGGTGCTCCACCATTTGGAAAGGCTGGATCTGTTGTGACGACTCTGACGTCATGCCCTCGCCTGGCCAGTTCGTGAGTAAGAGTACGAAAAACAACTTGATGACTGATAGAAGGAACTGGAAAATAAGCTAGTATTCTTGACGCTTCGTTTGATGTGATCGATAGTGTAACCAAGAACAATGCTGCTTGCCTGAACATTTTTCTACTGTTTATTATTATATTATTTTTTGCAGTTAATAAAATTGGCCATGCTAATTGTATTGAACTGATAGTACGCAAACACAACAGAAAGTATTTTCTTCGCCGTATATTTTGTTATTTTCAAAGTTTCATGGGTAGTCATTGATATCAAACAGTAATTACCCTCGTGATCGAAGTCTCAAGTAATCTAAATTACCTCTCCAAACGTCCATGTTTGACATCTGCCTCAGCTTGATTCATCCACCCGGTGGATCGGAATTTTCCGCGCTAAGCACAACGTATTTCCAGCTTACAAAAAATATCTCTTATCCTATATAAATCTAAAAATAATCTAAAATAATTATAGCGTTCAGAAATTTGTACCCATCGCTGTCCACTAGTCTTCTTCTTTGTCCGTGCCGTTATTTCCCATGTCTTTTGGGATCGACCCTCCTAGTCTTCCTTCGCCACGGTGAGCGTGAAGTAATGTGCCCAAAAGACTATTGGCATTACTACTTTGTATAGAAATTCCTAATCTCTGCTCAAGGTAAAAGCCAGCCCTTGAGTCACGCGAAGTGTCAACTAGTCGTCTGGAAAGATCTTTGATCTTTATTGAGTATATTGTATACAAACTCAACTAAAGTCACAGGTAAAACCTATTAATTAAAACCATTAGCTGAACTAATTAATTAATATTTATAACAATATAAATTCTTTTCACGCTTTAAGTACTTCAATATTACGTTCGTTATAGATAACAATTTACTGTAATTTATGAAGAATAGTTTTGTAAGAGTTACTTCATAGAGTTGCGTAGTTAAATTACTAAAAAAATATCTACAATAAAACAAAGTTTAAAGCAAAATAACTTTTAAGCAGAGTGATACACACATAGCGAGCACAAGACCTACCTTTAACTAGGTCTATCGGTGTTTTAGGAGGCAGCGATTTGTATTACCCACCGTATGCGCACCCTACATTTTGACAATTATTAATATTAGCGTATTCTGACTGTATTTAAAAATTCAGAAATGTAATTTTTGATGTTTTTTCTTTTTTTTTTCAGTTTGTAGTAAGAAAGCAATCTTCGAAACTGCTCATCTGATTTTATTTTATTTTTTACAATTTTTTAACAATTTCATTACTGCATGACAGAGGTAAACTTTTTCGCCGAACGAAGTCGTGGACAGAAGCTAGCAATTAATAGAAAGTGAACAAAATAAAATATATAAGTAACTTAATGCATTTATTTGTGACTATAAAAATACTATAACATATTGAAGTGATATATTAGTAGATTGTGATAGATAATAGGAAAACACATAACCCACAATATTATCCACGGATTTGTTACTGCTCTTATGGCCATTTTCACCAACGACCCCTAAATTTTAAGTAACCCTTAAGCCAATTTAAGTATCACTTAACGCAAGTTTTGTTTTC
Source organism: Tholera decimalis (assembly GCA_943138885.2). Taxonomy (NCBI): domain Eukaryota; kingdom Metazoa; phylum Arthropoda; class Insecta; order Lepidoptera; family Noctuidae; genus Tholera; species Tholera decimalis. Next base: position 17,449,047 of record OW964573.2, on the reverse strand, counting down.
ACCAACGTTTAAGGGACACCTAAACTCTTAAGGGATCCCTTATATTTAGGGGCCCGAATGTTCGGCCCCTAACTGACCCCTAGCCTAAGGGTTAGTTTTATGTTGTTAAACAAATCACGTTTTCTTTAATTTTTGTTAAAATGGAAGATCTATTAAGTGAGGTTTTTGATAACATTGAAGCTGTCGCGACGGTGGAATTATTGGCAAACCCTAGGTTAAATACACGGCCATGTGTTTATCGTGAAAGGCCAGACTTTTTCACACAGTATGATGATAAAGACTTTTGTACAAGATATAGGTTATCCAAGGATTGCGTGATATTTACACTACAAAAACTAGAACATATTTTAGAATATCTGGACGACAGGTAAGATACATATGCATTAAATATTAAAACAGAGTTGATAATAGGTATGTGTACCTACAATATCTATGCAATGCCTAAAACTGTTTGCTATAAAGTGTAGGTATGTTGGTCTTAGTAGGTGCAAGTATAGAAACTTTAAAAGGTTTTCTATTCTAGCAGGTACCTCTATCTATGTTATCATTAACTTTCAAATTATTTTTGCAGAAATAAATCTGTGCCCCCGATCAAATATGTGCCCTTAGATTTTATGCTACCATAATTATGTGTCCACGTTTTATTTTCTCAGCCATTGTTATTAATTTAATAGGTATAAAATCCAGACAAATACTTGCAAAATAACCACACAAATAATGACCTAACATCAACCGAAATGTCACTGTCAAAATGATATGTCTCAAAAAGTCAGAACTTAAAAAAAGGCACTGGAATTTCGTTAAACAGCCAAACAATTTTGTAAATATGTTAGTTTTTCGATGTTGACATATTGTTTTGTAACGTAATTGTTGTTATAACATGTTCCTAATGTAAAATATTTTTATTTTGTTCCGAGTTATTGTAAAAATGTAACTTAAAAATGTTGTCGGTAAAAGTGCGGTTTTCGGATTAACTATGACAAAAAAATCTGTCACTTAACTAAGTAGCCCCTAAGTAGGAGTCCCTTAGCATGGTGAAAATGAATTAAGTTAAGGTATGCATTTAAGGGGTACCTTAGCCTAAGGGATCCCTACCAAGGGTATAGTTTAGGGGTCGTTGGTGAAAACGGGCATTAGACTCAGATATGGACACATTCCATGCAAAAAATTTGGCTTCATGATGAAGAAAATCGCTTCACCCAATTGTGAGAAATGTGGAGTTGTCGAGGACCTACAACAATTATTGATGGAATGTGTCCGATATGAGTCCAGTAGAAATACTTTATTAAGGACTCTGAATTTGAACATAACTGATGTAGGTATGTTCCATACGATTCTGTCCCAACCAAATGGCGACGCTGCAAAGGATTTGTTCAATTTCATGGCCAACATATTGTGAAAGTACAATTGTTCAGGATACGACGGGACTGACATACGCTATGCGTAAAAGTCCCTATAAGTAAATAAATAAAAAAAATACACGGAAAAATCTATATGTCTTAATCATTTCCGGAAACATAATACTAAGAATTAATGAAGATCATTAAGCATGATGGATTTGAAATATAATATAATATTGATTTCAAGTTATAACGTATGACAGGCCTGCTCAAATCTGTGCGACTCTATCCTTAAAAGAGCACTACAAACATAAAATTACATGGTTCTCAAATGATTTGATCACTACATGATATGTATGGACTTCAAAAGAGACGTTGACCTCAGAGTTTGTTTCGGTGTTTCTTCTCAGGGTTGTCAATTAGGAAACACCGGCCTCATCTAGTCAATATTTTCTTTTTAATAAAAAGGCGTGTAAAAGTTCTAAATTAATTTGTGTAATTTCCATCATTACTTCCTCAATGTAAAACACAATGACGTATTATAATAGACGCGTCATATTCCCACAAAACACCTCTCAAAAACGACACGAAACACACACATAGAGAATTACTATCTAATACGTGTAAAGAAAGGGACAGAAAATAAATGCCATCTTTAGGTACACCTGATGTTAGAGAGAGATGAATATACATCTTTAGTTAACAACCTCCCCTAACGTCACGTGACTGACTTCATTCATACGCTAGCCGCCACTAGCCGTGTAGAAAAATAAAAATGAAATGACACATTTTGTCCTCTCACGGAAGCAGTATAATTAGTGCAACGTCTGAAAACACACAAAGGCATGCTTTTTTCCTAATTTTCTTTTAAAACACATTTTTTCTTAAGATGTGTAGTGTAGCGATCGCGACACAGGTTCGTGCGTAACTAAACAGACACGAGGCACTTACCTTGATTTCAACTTGCCATTTTAGAGCGCGGACAACGTATCTATAGTTTATTATATATCTTTGGTAAAACATAAGTAGTCAGCTGCATCCCGTCAGACTGGAAGCCGACTCAATATAGTTAGGATGAAGCTAAGCAGATAAGTAATTTCATGATGAATAATTTCATGACCAGTTCCCGCTCTCTCCCGCTTGATTTTAATTTCCTACATCTTGAACGTGAAACATTTCATATTTTCTGCCAGTTTTTTTTTTTGGTATTGACGTTTTCGGAGTCATGACGTCTAAGACGCATTATTGCTGCCATATTTTGATGTTTGGCTTTGAAAATTAAAGGTCTCATCGGAAAATTTGCAACTACTTTCAGATATTGGGAACCACCAGCCTCATTTAATAAGACGAAAAAGGGTGACGCGTAAAACTGCTGTTTCATCGTACAAGATAAATTTATAATTTACTATATTAACAGAATATCTAAATATATGTATTCAATTAATTATCTATATAATATATACTAATGTAATAATTATGTTTATTTTGCAAATAGGTTATAAATAACACTTTCACACGTCATTTTTTATTTTCGTAAATGTAAACTAGATGAGGCCAGTGCTTCCAAACTGACTACTCTGGGAAGAAACACTCAAATGAACTCAGAAGTCAAGGTCTTTTAGGTTTATAAAATCTTTAGTGATCAAATCACATGAGAGCCATGTAGGTTAATGTCTGTGGCGACCTTTAGAGAACAGAATCACACAGATTTTAGTAGGCCCGTCCAAACAGTGCAAGCATTTGTCAAATATCGCGTAGCTGAACTTAGAACCTTAAGGAGCTTGAACGAACAATACCAAAGTAAGGACGTTTGGGTGGGCTGTAAACACTCAAATTGGCAGACAGTGCGGTAATCTATTCATAATATTTGTTGTTATCCCACATTGCTCTCACATTCCCAATATACCTTTAGATTTTACAAAAAAAATATATTTGAAAAAAAAAATTGTCATCTTGTACAAACAAAATTAAAACTGATAAAATAAAAAAATACAAGTATATTCTATTACTTGACAAAGTGAATAATATTGTCATATCAAAATATATATAAATTAATTATTATAATAAAATAAAAGAAATGAGTACTAAGAAAAATCAAACAAAAACAGAATCACAACAAATGTAATTGGAGCAGCTCAATCCCAAGCATTTTTATCCGCAAGATAGTCTTTTACAGAATAAAAAGCTTTCTGGAAAAATTTCCGCTTCACAAATAATTTAAATTTATTGAGGCTTAGTTCTTGAATATGACTGGGAAGTTTATTGTAAAAGCTAGTTAAAGCTAGTTGAAGGAACAATAAATGTGTAATAATCAATCACCGTTTGTTAGTCTCACTAAATCTTGAGAATAACTTGACCTATGTATTTGGCTAATTAAATAGTTTTACAAAAAAAGTATGGCGGTACAAAATTTGCTGGGTCAGCTGGTTAAAAATGAACTCATATCAAATTATTCATATTTTAAACATCTTTATACACTTAAGTGTATAAAGATGTTCTGAAACGCTGGCATAATATTAATATTATGCCAGCGTTTCAGAATTTGTGCGTTCGCAAAACTTTGGCAACTTCTATACACATCCAATATTAAAACTTCTTATTCAGATGATTATTTCTTTCTAATTTTTCCTAACTGATTTCAATACACGAATGGCAAACATGCTTCTTAACTTAGATAATTAGGACTTGCACTTGTACATGTTTAAATTAATTTACGACTGTGTTTACCTAGATCTAACTCAATTTGCTTTTATCTTTTTATTTCCTACATTAACACCACATAACTTCCATAATTGATATAGCACAAAAGATAACAGTAGAAATACGCTTAAGGAAACTGCTAATACCACAAGTAACAGTTCTAGTTCGAGGTACTGTGCCCAGGACATGTTGGCGGCGGGCGCTCGCAGATGTGCGGCGCCGCCGTGACGCAGCACGTGCTCCGTCCACCACACGGCGCGCTCCAGGGGCGGCAGGGGCTGGTCACGCATCATACCACCAAGCTTCACTATATTGCGACGATAGCTGAAAAGATTTTACAAGTATAAGTGAATACAACAGAGTACATGGCATTCAGTTTTAAATTAAACGCGTATGGTGAAGTGAACCTGGTTGTGAAGTACTAGGAGAACTCCTCAACAATTACTGGTCCTGCATTGAGAAAAGAAGTATTTTGCAAATGGTGATAAGATGTTGATATTTAGGCTTTTGTAACAAAAAAATAAAACCAAAGACACCGACTACCAATATTGAAATAATTTTGCACATTGCAGTGTTTTTTTTAAAGGTTTTATTTTTGTTAAAAAGTTTGTAAAGGTTTTAAAATTTGATGTTAGAACGCTGTAGAATATTAGAGTCCTTTCTATTTCAAATGTTTTTTTTTCTTTAATATGGATCCACAAACCTACAAATTTACCGTTAAAAATATTTGGAAGATTCGTAATTTTCAATTTGAAGGTATAAACTGAGCAGTGATAAAAACGTAATTAGCAAGTTACAATTAGGCACACAGTTATCAGTCTACCTTAATATTTCTGATAATTCTGCCAGACATTTTTATTAATTCAAATATTCACTGTCATATACCAAAAATAATTAAGTATTCTCATTTATTTTCCAAAATGTATTGCATTCGTTTACCGATAAAACGAGACCAGTATTTCATTAAGCGTCAATTACCTAAACGACTTATTTCCTCCTTATAACCTCCTTTTTTGAAGTTGGTTAAAAAAAGAGTTCGTCGCCATTAACTTATAAAACGACAGAAGCTAGTCGTCGTAGTCGTTTTCCATGATGAAGAATCAAAGTACTATATTAAAGACATAAATATCAACTCATAAAGCGATCGTTACCGTATCAACTCGAGTAATTCATATTCTCTGTTTAAAAGTTTTCCCACTTACAGCTCGTCATCCCCATGATCCACACGTGCCACCATACCCGAGCTTATGTCTCTTCTTCCATTCATTCCGTACCCCTACGGTCACACCTTGACCACACTTGGTCATAAAGCATATGAGTGAAACGAAATGAAACGAATATATTTACGAACCTTTCATCGCCTATTACAGAATTAATAGCATTCCTCAAATCTTGCTCAGTAATCGTCGGTAAATCGAGTTTAACTCCAATCTTAAAGTGCACATATTTTTCAGAATTGTACCATTGATCGCTGAACATTGGTACACCAATTAGAGGTACTCCAGCTGTGATAGCCTCGTCTGTTGATTGTAGACCACCTTGCGTTATGAATACTTTAATCTTCGGATGCTCTGTAAGTAAATAAAGTGTGACTTAGATTGTCTGCAATACTGCATACATCATGTAACTTTCTTTTTATTTAATTCATGATACGAAATTTTAATTTTCGATAAAAAACTGACGTATCATGACAGATGACACAAAATTTAAATCGGTGTATACACAAGAGAAGCGACTGTGCACTCAATGCGTATTATAAATCAATACCTAATTACTAATTTATAATACCTCCGATGTAAGTTGATGATAACTGATAATAACCCCGAAACTCCGATTTTACAGCGAGAACATATTATAGATTCAAATTAGAATAGGAACTGCATTTTTTATTGTATCTTTGTGAAATACGGTATATGAATACAATATATAGTATTATTGAGTACGTTGAAACTTAATTTAAAATTGTATATTTTCTGAGATATCGTTCATACAACATTTTACTAAGTTTATTCTGAGAGAACATAAACACTTAACGAAAATAATATTACTAGATACTTTTTCTAAGTATTATTTTGATATGGATTTCCGCAAAGTAACATAAACTCTTCCTGTATCCATGCGAACGGATGAAACTTCCGGCGTAGTCTGTTGTATGTGACCTATGCGAGAAACTATTTCCTCGTAAACTATTGCAAAGGAGAAATACTCTAGTCCGTTCTTGCATACGTCTAAAAATCCTTAAAAATTGTGTTTTCTTTATTTGTTCTTTACTTTGAATACATTAAATAATGTTTCTTTTTTGACAAGACATTTTTGTAACTTACAGCAACGTACGTGGAAGGAATCGATATACATACTACATATATATTGTGGAAGATCGTCAAAACACGGGTGAAGTCATAGTGATGTGTATGTTATGTCGTATATTATCAAAGTTTTCTTAAAAGATGGTCATCATTCTCTTTCTCTTTATCTCTCACGGCAAAAGAATTATCACTGAATTTATGAATACTTACTTAGAACATCTGACTGTGGCAGCCATTTTGATATCTTGACGTTCTTCGGGTGTCCGGGAAGACTATCTTTATCCCACTTCCACAACACGTCGTAAGGTAACTCGGAGAAGACTTTGGTCATCAATTGTACCCTATCTTGTGGAAGCAGCGAAGGTTGTACGTTCGTACCAAAACTTATGTATATCACGCCGTTCTTTGAGGAGTCCAGATAAGTTTTAAGTTCCTGTACCAAAATACAAAATCTGATGACTAACACTTTTATTTTAAAAATCTGCATATTATTTTGATGTGCATGAATTTCGGAAACGGAGACAAACCCACCGCAAAAAATACGTGGGAAACGTTTTTTTGGAGTTGGAAAAGATATAACATAAACATTTTTACTGATATTATCTATATAAGATGAGTACATTATATATTTATAGATTTTTACGTGCCTGTGTGAAGGCAAAATGTACTTGGCTCATTTTTATCTGTATTTTACCATCTGTATTTTTAACGTACCCAAATGCCTGATTAATTAAATGACTGATTGAAATAAAATAAAGCAAAAATACAACATACCTGTGGTACGGCGGAAAGCATAAAAGGACCGACCGTAGGAAGGTGATTTTTATAGTGTAACGTATAAGTACAAGAATCATAATAAACGTACCGTTGGTAATTCTTTTACTGGCTTCTGGTGTAATCCACCAAGATAAACAACACTCGGCGGCACTGGACGATTCCCTTCCCATGTAGGGTAAGTATTCAAAAACAGCATATCCACATTATTTTTCAACTTATTCATAGTCGGCGCATTCGGTCCAAACATCCTTTTGGCTATCACATTTTCTGCTTCTTCCACTTCCTGCTGATCTCTTTGTAACTTATAAAATTTCCAAAGTTCCATTAATTTCTCCCACTTTGACAGATTGTATAAACGCTGGTTAAGAAAGTCTGGGTACAACAGAGGATGCCAAGATGATCCTATGGTCTCCACATTAAAGTTAAATGGACCAAAGGAAGATATTAGAATCACGGGCGCCTTAATAACATGTGTCAGGAGTAAAGCTGGCCTTACGCATGCTTCCAACAACAGTAAATCAATTTTACCCTTTTTCAAAATTTGTTGCACTGCATCCAAATTCATTTGAATCTCGACAAGTTCCGCTATCATATGGAATGCCATTCGCATTTGTAATATCAAATCATTATCACCTGATGATGTATATTTATACAACTTGCTCCAGTGCTCGTAAGATAATTCATGAACATCAATTTCTGTCAGATTCGCCGGTGTTTTTCCTTTTGGGAAGGCAGGGTCCGTCGTGATGACAGTAACTTCATGTCCTCTCCTGGCCAGTTCTTCAGTTAGAGGACGGAATACAAATTGATGGCTGATTGATGGAATTGGAAAAAATGCCAGGATTCTCGCCGCATCGCTGGACGCTATTGATAAATACAACAGCAAGGCTATCGGTGCCAACATTTTCGAACTGCGTCTCAAACTGTAATGAAAACTTAACAGTACATTCACTTATATAGTTACCAGCTGTTGAAGGAAAATAAATTGACTGATACAACAAATAAAAACTTGTTTTTTAGGGTTACGTAGCTGAATGGCGAAACGCGGAACCGACAGACTTACAGATTCGTCATGTCCATCTTTATGTCTGTCACTGCTATTTTATTCCGAAGCTATTAAGACCACTCATATGAAATTTGGTAGGTAGATGTATCCTGTAAACTACTTTCAGATTTTTTTACAAATAAGAAATTGAAATTAAGGGGGCTTATGGACAGCCAGCAGATTTTGAGATATTGCATATTTTCCAAAATCACAAAAATATAGCTTTGTATTTCATTCAAACTCCATGAAAGACAAAGTTGTTTTACATAGTTACTACGGAACCATTTACGGGCAAGTCTGACTGTTATAGCCTAGCGGTAGCCCACCAACTCACCTGATGGTAAGCGATGATGTGGTTGATGATGCAGCACGCTTAGGCAAGCGTGAGCAAAGACCTCCAGGTTAAAGCTATCAGGAAACACAGACTCCAGCAGGGAATTGGTTACACTCTTTAGCTGTATACATATGTAGGAATTCTCAAAACGTTTTGTACGGATGGGTGGAATGTCCACCATATAACGATGGTGCATCGCCGTTAGTTTTGCAGTCCGATGTCTTGTTGTTAATTTCAATAGTAATTATTTTATTTGCCATTAACAGAAATACTAGTGATTCTAAACATGCTCCAAAAAACAGTTGACAAGAAGATTAATGACCCATTCTAGGAAAATTCTGTGTTATGGGGACATTGTATCCATCCTTCGAACTTAATATATCAAAGATGTTTTAAAAGTAGGTAACACATTTTCTATGTTCACTACAATTTCATCTATATCTGCACGTTTAACTGTAGAAGTGTCAATTCTCTACAACGTGTAATTTAAAGGGTATATACATACCAAGTGCACGGCTTCTTTGGATGATAATAAACGATATGGCAAGGGTTTTCTAACCCTATGTGTACATGTGTAGAACTTATTAGAAATTTCAATACATTGATACCAGAGACCGAATTTTTCAAATTAAGAAGAACGAAGAGAATTATCGTTTTATTGGCAAGTGACGTGGAAAGTGATGCTCTCATAGTGATGTGACACATTTGTTATTATTGGTATTCAAGAAACATACGAAATCAACAATTTGGGGTCAATTCTGTGAGTCAGTTATTTTGAGCTGAAACTTTGCATAGAGACTCCATACCAGATGTTGTCTTCAGTCCTTTTGGATAGATATGGGGTTTCCGTTACACGTTGTACATTGAAAATATAAAAAAAAATAGCAGGGTGTGTTACTAAATCTATTCTTCTTCTTTGTCGCTTCACTCTTGACAGAGCGGTCGTATTTACACCGAGGCGTCCGCGTTGATGATAGGGGTGGACACAGCTCTCCGCACGATCTCCCGCCATCTGTCACTGTTCGTAGAATGCCTGGCGCACTCCGATACGCCACTTCCCAGTGCTGATTTCACCTGGTCAGTCCAACGGATAGGGGACCTGCCACGCGACCTGGTTCCCATCACCTTTCCTTGAACGTCCAGCCGCTCTATGGAGTCATTCCTCCGCCTAGAGACGTGACCAAAGTGCTGCAGTATGCGCGACTGTACTACGGCCGACAGACGCTGTGTGATGCCGAGCTTCTGTAGTATGAATTCTGTCCACGATATTCCGAGCATCCTCTGCCAGCATTACATCTCCAAAGCATCTAAAATTCCCTTTTCCAACTCGTATACTGTCCACGTCTCCGCCGAGTAAAGAAATATGGGGAAAACTAGTGTTCGCACGAGCCTGACTTTGGTGGCTATGGTAATATTACGTTTACTCCACACTTTCCGTAATTTCTCCATCGCAGTTCTGGTTAATGCCATATGCCGCTTCACTTCATCTTCGCAACCACGGTACCACAAAAAGGTAGTAAAAAAAAACTTTTCAGTTTGTTTGTTCATCACGCAAAAACTACCGGTTCGATTACGTTGAAAAACATATAATTATACTTTTACATCCTGGGCACACTGGATACTTTTATTACACGTTTTATTAGCCAAGGATGGGAAAACCAGAAACGTAGTTTACAAAAATGTATTGTAAACTACGTAACTATTGTAAATTTATCTTTTTAAATACTGTTTGTCTGTTTTTGGGGATGGATGGACCCTGGTGATGGTTTTTTAAAATATTATATGCATTTTCTAACCAACCAAAAAGGAACGGTACACTTTTTTGGCAACAAGAATTATTGAAAAAATGTAAATTAACGCGGGCGAAGCCGCGGGCAAAAGCTAGTATTATAATAATGCGAAAGTAACTCTGTCTGTCTGTCTGTCTGTCTGTTACCTTTTCACGCCTAAAGCGCTGAACCGATTTCGATGAAATTTGGCATGGGAATAGTTTAGGACCCTGGGAAGGACATAGGATAGGTTTTATCCCGATATAAAGTTCCCGTTGGGATAGTTTTCGAATTGCACTCGGACGCAGCCACTGGCAAAAGCTAAATTAAATTAGATTTAGTATAGAAATAGTTTAGGACCCTGGGAATCATTCCTGGGAATCCCGGAAATCATTCCTAAAGGATGTAAAAGGGGTGTTGGAATTTCGTATAGGGAATCAATAATGTCCCCGCCCTACGCACACACATAATACACTTAGACCGTTAAACCGATTTAGATGAAATTTCGTATGGAGATAGTTTTAGACCTTGTAAAAGACAAAGTATAGTTTTATACCCGGAAATCATTCCTAAAGGATGTAAAAATGGTGGTGGAATTTTGTATAGATAATCAATGATGTCCCCACCGGGGAGGGTGGGGACATCATTGATTTCCTATCCACATAATACACTTAACCGCTAAACCGACTTGGATTAAAATTTGGTATGAAGATAGTTTTAGACCCTGGAAAAGACATAGGATAGTTTTTATCCTGGAAATATTCCTTAAGGATGTAAAGGGGTGGTTGACTTTTGTATTCTCCCCTCCCAATTCATTCAAATAGCGTATTCAAGAACCACTCATAACATTTTTTTTAAACTACATAACTGCATGTAAGCTATACAAATCTTTGTTTAGGGCTGGGGTTGAACCCACGTCATGCACCAGTCAACAGTTACGCCAACCGTGTCGCTTAAATTTTAACCAATCAAGTTAATATACTAATCATTTCTATTTCAAAATAGGGGCAATATGCGTTTGCCCTTTTGAAAATAGGAGAAGATCGTGTGGCAACAGATATTAACCGGATGATTTATTTGAGCTCTGAATTCTGTAACATAGTCCAAGATACAGATAATTTAATAAACCACGTTTATTCTGATTTGAAAACAAATATGGGAGATAAAGAATAGCTGCATGAAAGAGTAATTTTGGCATCGACTAACGAAATTGTAGGGCGGATCAACGAAAAGATTATGTTTCATGTGGATTATAATGTTGTCGAGTATCACAAAACAAGCAAGCAAGTAACGTCGTACCCTGTAGAGTTTATCAACTCTCTGGAATTGTCAGGATACCCCATCACATTATTTGAGGCTTAGAATTGGTGTCCCAGTCCTGTTGATGCGTAATCAGGGCGCACCAAGGCTTTGTAATGGCATGCGACTACAAATTACACACCTTGGATGCAATGTTTTTTTGTTTTCAAGCAATAATTATGACAAGAACAAAATTATGGCAATAATTATGGCAAAAGAAGGTGTACATTTAGAAAAAGACTGCTTTTCCCATGGGCAACTGGATGTGGCGTGCTCACGAGTATCAAGCGCACAAAATCAACACGCCAAGGTCGGAAAAACCAGAAAAGTAGTTTACAAAAATGTATTGTAAACTACATTTTTGGTTTTAAAAAGATTAATTTTAAATACTGTCTCTTTTTGTGGATGGATGGGCCCCGGTGATGGTTTTTTAAATATTATATGCGTTTTTTACCACCCAAAGAGATAAGGTACACCTTTTTGGCAACAAGAATTATTGACAAAGTATAAATTAACGGGAGCGAAGCCAAAAGCAAAAGCTAGTAAATAAATAAATATAAATAATATGTCATAATTATTCAAAAGTAACACCATTGTTATTTTCTGAAGGTTAAATTATTTACTTATTTTTTATTTATTTACACACACAATGTTGAAAGACAATACAATACATAAAGTTACAACTCACAAACGAGTTTGCGATAGGCCCAAAACTAGGTACAGCCTGTATCTTGGTGGCGCAATATAAAATTTAATATAAATGTGAAATTGAAAGTGACGGAAGTAAGTTATTTTTAATACTTACCACTTTTTTCAATTCTTTGCCCTCCATAATTATGTGTGTCATTGAGAAGCAGATGCAATGATACTTCATGTTTATGATGTCATAAACATGCATGTTGATATCTTACGTTTTAAATTATCTCTTCCTGTCAATGTGTGTATTTTAAGTGACAATTCTATACATTGTAAATTCAAAGAGCTGTCAGCATTAGTGACGGGGCCTCATAAGGCCATTGCCCGCTGGGGTTGCGGAAATACCGCGACCCCGGCACTTACGGGCAGCTGAAGGGACAAGGTGGGTTTTTAGTCAGTAGAAGTCTGACACTCCCTCTCGCTTAACCCAGGGCGGGAGAAGTTATTCGATGACTTTCCCACCCAGAGAAAAAAAAAGGGGTGTTACTAAACCGATTGCATACCCAAAAATTTAGTTAAATAAATGGTCTAACCCAACAAGCACAAATGGGCTGCATAAGGGCTTTGGAGCGTAACCGATTATTACTTATGGTAATAGACGTAAGCGCTAGAGCGTCTACTACAGACTTAAAGCAGCCGCTTTAGCGCTATATGGGCGCCATTTTATGCAACCTAAAGTTCCATTTAACCTGCACAACGGTTGCATAAAGGTTCCTTAATAGCTATAACGATTTATTAAAGCTATACTAAAGCTCTCATAGCGCTACTTTTGAATGATACTGAACTACTTTGAACGAATGAATTGATTATAGTTCTTTATTGTATGTCTTCAGTTGACATTACTTGTAATATTTTGGTAAAGTGTTTTCGTCGCCATCATGAAGATAAAACAAAAAGAAGTGAAAGTTTATATTCTGTATTAGCAAGATATATAAAGATACTTAAAACGCTGTCCAGTTTACTGTAGATATATAAGATAATTTTCGAGTAATTTTAACGCGCTTTTATGATATTTAAAAAATTAACAAAAGATATGTGATATTTTTTATTTGTTATACAGAATAAATTTTATTTCCGTATTTTTACGTGTCGATAACTTCCTATTTGCAAGTGGCCGATTGTTTACCGGTACATTTAATGCACATTTAACTGAAAAACCAATGTATATCAACTAAATTTTGCAAGTGAATTATAACTTTTCTTAAAAAATCATAGCGTCATTGTAATGTAGTCATAACCTGCAGTTTTAGCTCTAATAACTCCCTTTAGAGAATCATAGCGCTAATTTTCACCCTTCTAACGCTTCCAGTGATTTTTGTTCCCCTAATGCAACTCACAGCCACAAAAAGCTCCTATTTTCTTGTTTTTGAGGTTATAAGATGTAGTTACGTACTTTTTCGTTTAGTATCCATTTTTATTGTTTAGTGTTTTTAAATGTTTTATGATAGTTACAAAAGTGGCTGTAAAATGGCGAATGGATTGAGCCTGCAAGGAATGACTATTGCTACTAAAGGCCTTAGTTACACTGATGATTTTTTTGTAACTATAGTATGCATAAGAGTTTCTATTATTTCTATAATGAAACTTATAATAGTATAATAGTAGTTACTATAACTATAACCTATAAAAGTTACAATGGAAACCACTGTACAGCTGTGAGTGGCAGAATGACCTTCGTAACTCTCATATAAAGGTGTAAGTCGTAAATGAGTTCTACCGTGGACTACTGTGAAGGCTAGGGTAGTATTTGATTCAGCTTATAGCACCTTAAGTAACTTTTATAGCTATAGACGTTTACGGATGCAGATCTGCAACTTTGAACTGCTTTTTGAACCCTTAAAGCGCTATTTTATAGCCGAAAGTAACAAAATAGGCTGCAATTTCCACTAATGTGCTCTTTGGGAAATATTTCAATCTGTGCTCGTTTCTTATATTTTCGGTATTGACATTTTTCAGTGTCAGATCTTATCTATGATCTTATGTCTTAGCTTAAAGCGAAAAGGGTGACCCGTAAGTGTTATTCCCTCCTACAATATAAATATAATTTAGCTACCTGCCATTTAATATCTTAACAGACAATTCAAAAGTGCCTCATAATTGTATTAAATCCATTCCATATAATACTTATAAAACTCATTCGCTGTTCATCAGTCTAACTAAAACTCCAAAACAACTTGACAGATTTGGCTAACGTTGGCCAAATCTGTCAAGTTTTCCTGGTTTTACAATATTTCTGGAAGTTCAAGGAAAATTTTAAAAGGTAAGCAAAATGGAAAATATTAAAAGTATGACGGGACGAAGTTTATCGACTGTTGTCACAGTATTTATATTTTAAACATGTTTCACACATTTCAGAATTTGTACATTCGCAAAACTTGCTAAGTTTCTATACTCATCCAATAATAAAACTTCTTGCTCAGATGAGTATTTCTTCTCAATACATCTTAAGTTCTTTCGATACACATACGGAAATCATGCTTCTTAACTTAGATAATAAGGACGTGCTCTTGTGCATGTTTAAATTAATTTAAGACTGTGTTTACGTAGATGTATATCAATTAGTTTTTATCTTTTTATTTCCTCCACTATAAAACTTCCATACTTGATAAAGCACAAATGATAAAAGTAGAAATAAGCTTAAGGAAACTGCTAATAAAATAAGTAATAGTTCTAGTTCGAGGTACTCTGCCCAGGACATGTTGGCGGCGGGCGCTCGCAGATGTGCGGCGCCGCCGTGACGCAGCACGTGCTCCGTCCACCACACGGCGCGCTCCAGGGGCGGCTGGGGCTGGTCACGCATCATACCACCAAGCTTCACTATATTGCGACGATAGCTGAAAAGTTTTGCAACTATATGTGAATACAGCAGAGTATATGACATTCAGTTTTCATCATAGTCGTCACATATTATAAAAGTAGCAGTCACGCGGATGGGGACTTAATCACTATAAAAACAACCCTTCTTCTTTCGAATTCAAATAAAAAGTAACCTATAAGCTTCCTCCGGCTTCAAGTTACTTCCATACAAAATTTCTTCCAAATCCACTTACAACTTTAAAATTATAGCGCGCTTTCTGCTTTATAATATTAGTAGGTATAAACAGGGGCCATATTATGACGTGTTAAAACTTGAGTCGTTCCAGCGAGAAAGGGGGATGGAGCTATATGGCGTGCATAGATTCATCCCTCTTTCTCGCTGGAACGACTCAAGTTTTAACACGTCACAGGATACATTTATATTAATAATATTAATATAATGAGACCCTGCAAATTCAGGTTGCTAGTGTAATATAATATTGGCCAGTCAATTTTATCTAAATGTATAGCCTCCGCGGAACTTCATGGTTAAATAATTACTGTCGCAGGGGGAAATCTTCGAAGTTAAGCAAAGCTTGCTGAGGTCAGTACATAGTAACATATCGAAAATCCTCCATGTCTCGGAGAGCGTAGCGTAACCCAGGTAGAATTAAAAGCGGACCGTATTTTACGGTTATATATTAGGTCTTCTACAATGGTCAAAATTTAAACAATAAAAATCATGCAATCGTGGTCGCGTTGTTGAAAGGAGTGTGGAGAGCGCGCGAGGCGTCGTCGAGCCACTGCGCTACACCCGCGCCGCGCGCCGCCCGCTCCCCTCTGCTTGATGATGCATGTGTGTATCGGAGGTGTTAACGTGTGCGTTAACAGTGTATTAAGCCGATAATCCCGGCTGTAATTTATACATCTAGACTGTCGTCACGTCACAAAATTTGACACTTGTCTTGCCGAGGGATATCCTGTTGCTAAGCTAGGCTAATAAGGAGCTGGCTGGGCTGTGGCTGAGGTTGTGGAGGTAAAGTACGCAGTCGCTCCAATTATAACACAAATAAACGGCTCTATCGGGTTAGACTAAAAACTCACCCCAACGTTGTTTTGAAAACACTATGCAAATAAAGACGATGCTATATAGCTTCCTTTTTCTATGCTTGCTTAGCATGTTGTAGAATATAAGATTTGTTTCTATTTCAATTTTTATTTTATTTTAATTGATATAAGCCTACAAACCCGTTAAAAAACTTGGAAGGTTCGTTATTTTTAATTTGAAACCATACACTGAGATGTGATAAAAATAAATTTAGCAGGTTACAATTTAAGACATGAGTGGATGAAGGTGATATGTCGCAAAATTCTATTTTCGAGAAAATACAACATTCTTCCAATATTGATTAAAAATAATAGTGTACATGATACTTTCATCGAGTAGTGAATTTCTAAAATAGCCACAAACGTGGTTTTTTTCATCAAAATCAAAAAAGTCTCCTGACAATCTTATACTGCAGGTATCGTACACGAGATATCGTAATTTCTGCAATATGCTGCTACGTAAATTGAAAAGGACTTACGAGAAGAGTGAGATTGAGAAATCAAAGAATAATCCTAAAGCACTGTGGAAAACCATAAAAGATATAACCAATACTGGCAAAATATGTTCTAGTCCTAATGAACTGCTCAAGACATGTGACAGCCCTGCATCTTCGCTTAACAATGTTTGCTCTTTCTTCAGTAGTATTGGGAAGAACATGGCTGAAAAAATCCTTAACGACCCGAACAAAGTATCTCCTACTCGTCGCACTTTTTTTGCTGACAATAATAAGACTCTGAGGCCGCCAGTCAACTCACTTGTTATACCAAAAGTTGACGAACATGACGTAGAGTCTATTATAGTACAGCTGCGCAATGACTGTGCTGTGGGCTGGGATGGAATATCTTCCACACTTCTTAAGAACTGCCGTCATGTCTTGGTGTCGCCTTTGACATATATCTGCAATCTGTGTATTGAGACAGGTATTTTTCCGGATTGCTTAAAGAGGGCAATTGTCCACCCAATCCATAAGAGCGGGAACAGAGGCTGTGTTGACAATTATAGGCCTATATCAGTTCTACCATCGATCTCAAAAATCCTAGAAAAGATTCTCAATAAAAATCTTAGAAGCTTTATCGATAAGTATAACATTATAGCAGATAATCAGTACGGTTTCCGGACTGGAGTCTCCACCGAAGATGCAGTACTGGATCTGACTCAATCTGTCGCTAAGACACTAGACAGTAGGATAAAGTGCCTCGGTATTTTCTTGGACCTTTCGAAGGCGTTCGACACGGTCTCTGTTCCAAAGCTAATTTCCAAGTTAGAGTTTGTAGGTGTACGTGGCATAGCTTTGGAAATTATCAAAGATTACCTACGAAATCGCACCCAAGTAGTAAAGATTGGCTCTTCCTATAGTGACGAAGAAGTTGTGTCATACGGTGTACCTCAGGGAAGCATACTGGGCCCCACACTTTTTCTAATATACATAGATGGCCTATGTAGAATCTCTATCCCTGATTGTAAGATCTATGCTTATGCAGATGACACAGCGATTCTGGTTAATGGACCATCGTGGGAAGCAGTGAAGATAAAGGCAGAATCAGCACTGTCTTCAATAATGCACTGGCTTGACCAAAACCTGTTAACATTAAATCTGAAAAAAACTTATTACCTGCCCTTTGCCATTCTGTGCAACAGTAGACCTTCAAGTAATTTCATGATAACGACTCACTCATGCCAGAACCAGTTAGTGTCATGCTCATGCCCTTCTATTGATAGAACGGATAGTGTGAAATATTTAGGTGTGCATATAGATGAGGGGCTTAAATGGGACAAACAACTTGATTCACTATCTGCTCGAGCACTTCGTCTTATTCACATCTTCAAAGCTCTTCGAGAATCTGCTGGTACTGACGTTCTCAAAATGGTATATTTCACATTATGCCAATCGATTCTTGGATACTGCATAACTGCATGGGGTGGTGCAGCGAAAACTTATCTGCTGAGGGCGGAGAGGTCTCAAAGAGCTGTCCTCAAAGTTATGCTAAGGCAACCTCGCAGATACCCTACAACGCAGCTATACGCTGATTGTAAAGTGCTGACGGTTCGCCAGCTCTTTGTTCTTCAGTCTGTGCTTAGAATACATGCCAGCCTACCTCTATCTGATCCAAGAAAGCGTACATATATTCCTCCAAGTGTGCGATGCAAAACCTCATTTGCGAGTCGCCAATATTATGTCTTAAGCCTTCAAATTTATAAAAAAATACAGAAAGAACTAAATATTATAGACATGAATAAATTCAATGTGAAATCAAAAACTTCTGATTGGCTTTTACAGCAAGATTATATTATAACTGAATCTTTGCTGTCACATGTCACCTGACTGATACACACACACATATACACACGACATACAAACATACGCGCACACATACACACATTATACATCACACATATACATACACAATATCCATTACACATTCATTGCCACACACCCCTGTGGACACACAAATACGCACGCATTTACTTTTTTAATTACTTTTTATTTTTATTTAATATTTTAATTTTATTTTCACCTAGCATAATTAGATTACATACTAACATTTTTTTATTGTAACTAACATCAAATGTATTTAAAAATGGCTCTTCGACACACTTTCACGCTGTTAAATATTGCAACTATGTTTCAAGTAGCTTTTTTTTTGGCTGATCACTGTCTCTTAAGTCACAGGCGTAAGCCTAGTTTAAGAGACAGGGTTCTTTACATTTGTATGCATAGACATTTTGTAAACTTTTTTCTTCTGCAAGAACCAACTATGTAATACTTAGTTATGTTTAAATTTTATACTTTTAAATGGTACCATGTTGTAACTGTGTTTGTCTGTGTGCGTTTTTCTTTGGTAAATAAATACATTTATTTATTTATTTTAAGGTTTAAATTTGTTTGTATGCACATAATACCTTCATTTTTGCATAGAACAGCGAAAATCTAAAAATACGACATATCACCTTCATCCACTCATGTCTTCAATTATTAGGCATACAGTTACAAAAAAATGGTAGAATTTCTCTTTCATTTAAAAAAAAAAGGCTTACAGTCGGTTACCGATAAAACAAGACCAGTATTTTACTAGACCTAGTACCGAAATAAAAGACCATAGTTCGTCGCCATTTTTAACCGACTTCAAAAAAAGGAAGAGGTTTTCAGTTCCTCGGACCCTTTTTTATGTATGTTCCCTGATTACTCGAAGACGGCTGGAATGATTTGGAAAATTCTTTTTTACAAGACAAATATGGTGATGAATTACCACTAACATAACGCCTATTTTAAGGAGACACATATAAACTAGGGAAATTACCTTAAAGGACTGGCTCATACTTGTTCACAAAGTTTTTATGTGAAAAAATATAAAACGAATATATTTACGTACCTTTCATCATCTATAACAGTGTTAATAGCATTTCTAAAATCTTGCTCAGTCATCGTCGGTAAATCAAGCTTAACTCCGATCTTAAAGTGCACATATTTTTCAGTATTGTACCATTGATCGCTGAACATTGGCACACCAATCAGAGGTACTCCTGCTGTGATAGCCTCGTCTGTTGATTGTAGACCACCTTGCGTTATGAATAATTTAATCTTCGGGTGCTCTGTAAGTAAATAAAGTGTGACTTAGATTGTCTGCAATTTTGCATACATCATGTAACTTTGTTTTTATTTAGTTTTTTTTTACAAAATTTTAATTTCCTGATAAATAAACGCCAAAATTATATTATACTAGCTTTTGCCCGGGGCTTCGTTCGCGTGGGAGGTTTTTCCCACGTGATTCCTGATTCCGTAGGAATTCCGGGATTAAAACTATCCTATGTCCTTTCCAGGGTCCTAAACTATTCCCGTGCCAAATTTCAGCTCAATCGGTTCAGCGGTTTAGGCGTGAAAAGGTAACAGACATACAGACAGACAGAGTTACTTTCGCATTTATAATATTAAGTATAGTATATAGTATAGTATGGAAGTATTGATAGTATGGAAGTATAGTATGGATAACATATGACACAAAATTTAAATTGGTGTACACATAAGAGAAGCGACTGTGCACTCAATGTGTATTATAAATCAATACCTAATTACTAATTTATTATACATCAATTCCTCCAATATAAGTTGATGATAACTGAAGATAACCCCGAAAATCTGATTTTACAGCGACAGCTGTTTATAGATGGGTTGGATGGTTTAGAGATCGAAATGGAATAGAAACCAGATTTTTATTGTATCTTTGTGAAATTTGGTATTATGAATGTATAGTATTCTTGAGTACGTTGAAACTTGATTTAAAAAATATCTATATTTTCCGAGACATTGTTCATACAACATATTCTTGTGTGAAGTACAGACTGCATCAGTTGTCAAATAAATCATACTTGCAACGCTAAACCGCGGAGTTTTGATGTCATCGCTTGTTGTGATAGTTACAACATTTAAATGATTTACCAATTATGTATACCGTTGTAATCTATACTTATAATAAATCTGTAGAGAGGTCAATTCTGTACATGAAATTTATTTCCAAAATAACTATCAGGGGGTGATTAGGGATCGATACTGATGCCAAAAATGCAATCAGTAAAATTTTTGTCTGTGTGTCTGTCTGTCTGTCTGTCTGTCTGTCTATCTGTCTGTCTGTCTGTCTGTATAACCGTTATAGAAACAAAAACTACTTGACCGATTTTAACGAATCTTAGTACAATTATTTTTCATACTCCTGAGCTGGTTATAGTATACTTTTCATCACGCTACAATTAATTCCTATTAATTGTAGCGTGATGGCAGAGCAGTGAAGGGAAATGTTGGGAAAACGGGAGAAGTTACTCCATTTTTTAAGCTTCCGTCGCGTGTGCAACCTTAATGGTTAAAGCTACACAGAAATCAGTTCATGTCGGATATTCTCCTTTATTTTAAAATTATATAAAAATATCCCACGACAGCATATGTCTATCTTTTATGGTTGACACGTGTAACTCCCGATAGCTTAGCAGTTCGAAGCTTTCTGATTATAATATTTGTCTACTCTTACGTTTATAACACTCTCAGTCACCCCTAATTGAAAAAGTTAACATTATTAACTATTTCATAAAAAAGAATCATATAAATCGGTATAGAAACACCAAAGTTATACATGAAATACTCTAATAATAAGCCATCGCGCGTGAATACTGAATCATGCTATAAGGATTATTATTGAGAATCGGTCGCCGCGCTCGACGCGTCTCGCAGCCGAAGGTATAAAAAGGCGAGGCGTCCGAGCGCGAGCTTCTTCAGCTACCCCGTCCGATTACCATATATAAAATACTTTATTTTCAGACCAAAGTCCATATAGAGATACATTTACACATAAACAAAAAATAAACACACAAATCTATATATATAAAAGAAAGTCGTGTTAGTTATACTATTTATAACTCAAGAACGGCTAAACCGATTTAGCGGAAAATTGATAGGGAGGTAGCTTACAACCAGTAGACGGACATAGGATATTTTTATCCCGGAATTCCCATGGGATCGGGATTTACGTGGGAAAAGCCTCCTACGCGAACGAAGTTGCGGGCAAAAGCTAGTACTTATAATAAATCTGTAGAGAGGTCAATTCTGTACATGAAATATATTTCCAAAATAACTATCAGGGGGTGATTAGGGATCGATACTAATGCCAAAAATGCAATCAGTAAAATTTTTGTCTGTCTGTCTGTCTGTATAACCGTTATAGAAACAAAAACTACTCGACGGATTTTAACGAAACTTGGTACAATTATTTTTCATACTCCTGAGCTGGTTATAGTATACTTTTCATCACGCTACAATCAATAGGAGCAGAGCAGTGAAGGGAAATGTTGGGAAAACAGGAGAAGTTACTCTATTTTTTAAGATTCCGTCGCGTGTGCAACCTTAATGGTTAAAGCTACACAGAAATCATTCCATGACGGAAATGTCCTCTTTAAAATTATATAAAAAATATCCCACGACAGCATATGTCTATCTTTTATGGTTGACTCCAGTTGACTCACAATAACACGTGTAACTCCCGATAGCTTAACAATTCGAAACTTTCTGATTATAATATTTGTCTACTCTTACGTTTACAACACTCTCAGTCACCGCTAATTGAAAAGTTAACATTATTAACTATTCCATAAAAAATAATCATATAAATCGGTATAGAAACACCAAAGTTATACATGAAATACTGAATCATGCTATAAGGATTATTTTTGAGAATCGGTCACCGCGCTCGACGCGTCTCGCGGTCGAAGGTATAAAATTTCGTTCTATAGGTACTTAAGCCTCATGTGAACGTGATCTAAACAATATTACCTATACATTAACTTAAAAGCACACAAGGAGTTACACGCTGACGGAGTCGCGGGCACAGCTATTAACAATAATATTGTGAGGTTCCGTATTGCGATATTTTTCAACAGTATTATAGATTGACATATTATATTTCCCTACTAAATTACGAAAGTTAATCTGTCTGTTACATCAAAATCACTGAACCGTGAGGAAGGACATAGGCTACTTTTTTTTACGAAAAACGACGGAAACGCGGACGAAGTCGCGGGCAACAGCTATCTATACTAATAATATAGGGCTGAAGAGTTTGTTTGTTTGTACGCGATAATCTCAGGGTTCTAATGCTGCCGCTAGCTGAGTTTGAGGAGAGCGCCCAGACGCACACTGGATGGAACTTTTACAAAGCAAACTTTCCGTTAATGTATTCTTTAATAGCGGCTATAGACTGGACGCCAATGTATAGGTTAGATGTAAATAGTAGTTTAGATTATTTTTATGAGGTTTTAAACAGTGTTATGGATGACTGCGTTCCATAAAAAAGCGAAGACGTGTAAACTCGGAGTATAGTTATCCTGAGTGGTACACGATAGATATTATTCGCAACATACAATTAAAGGCTAGGCTTCATAGGCAATTTAAGGTTAGTAAATCAGGGCCGGATTATGAAGCGTTTGCTAAATGTAGGGCGAAGGTAAAATGTTTAATAAACGCTGCATATAAAAATTATAAAAACCGGATGCAGAGTGAGTTCCAGGAAAATCCAAAGGCCTTTTGGGATTACGTTAACTCTAAAAAATGCAGTAGGAGTCCACCCAAAATTTTAAAAGGTGATAAGGTACTTACGGAGGAACAATGTGCTACTGAGTTTGCGCAGTATTTTCATTCCATTTTTAGCCCTAAGATACCCAAACTGGACGTGGAGGCGGCCATGAAACAGGCGGGTGGTGAGAATGGAGCGGCTAGGGTGCACTTAGATTAGCTAAAGCTTGATGAAGTACTTTACGCTCTGCAAAAACTCAAACCAAAAAAGTCAACGGGACCTGATGGTATACCGCCATATATTTTCAAAGACTGCCGGCTAGTAATTTGTAGACCGCTTCTTTATATCTTTAATCAGTGCCTGGCGGAGCCCATATTTCCGGAAAGATGGAAAATAACAAAGGTTGTCCCGGTACCCAAAGGAAAGTCAGCATCTAACGTAGACCAATACAGGCCGATAGCCGTGCTTTCGACACCAGCTAAAGTACTGGAGGCTGCAGTACACAAGAGTATTCTCTCGCAGGTTAATGTGCAGCTTTCAGATGAGCAGCACAGTTTTACACCCGGCAGAAGCACCACCAGTAACCTAATTAACTACATGAGTTATATTGTACCTGAAGTGGATGCTGGAGGACAGGCAGACGTAGCTTTCTTTGATTACAAAAAAGCTTTTGACCTAGTGGATAATGACATACTGCTCACAAAAATGGCAGGTGTAGGGTTTACACCCCATTTACTAACCTTTTTTGCTAGTTACATACGGGACAGACAGCAGTATGTAGAATATGCGGGGTACAGGTCAGAACATTATTTTACTAGGTCCGGAGTAAGTCAGGGCAGCAACGTCAGTCCGTTAGAATTTGTACTAATGATTAATGACCTACCGACGCGACGGTTGTCAAAGATGCGCATTGCACTCTATTTTCAGATGATCTGAAACTGTATCTTGCTGTTAGGAACAGAGAAGATTGCCAAAAGTTACAACAAGATATAGATAGGGTGGTAGCCTGGAGCGAACATAATCATTTGCAATTTAATATTTCGAAGTGCATGTCTATGACTTTTAGCCGAGCACACTCTCCGGTTACGTACCAGTACCAAATTCACGGGGTACCAATAGTAAAAGTGTCGGAAGTCAGAGATCTAGGTATCCACTTTGACTCTAAACTTGTTTTTAGAGATTATGTGACCAAAATCTGTAAGAAAGCCTACAGAAATTTAGGATTCGTGCTCCGAGTAGTTAGGGGCTTTACGAATATTAAGGCAATTATTGCATTGTATAACTCTTTAGTGAGGAGTCAATTAGAGTTTAATGCAGTCATCTGGTCTCCACATGAAACTAAATATAGTATCATGTTGGAGAGAGTGCAAAATAAATTTATTAGATATTTATATAAGAAAATGTATGGAGTATATCCATTTTACCCAAATAAGTATCCTACTTTATTCATCTTAGGTATGGTAGGATACAATGAGTTAAAAGTTAGAAGGAGTTTAGCGCTAGTCTCATATATCTTTAAGGTAATGAGGGGAAAGATTCACAATCCGAACGTATTACAACAAGTGCGCATGTGTGTTCCGGACAGATACGTGTGGCGGCGGCGGCGGCCGCAGTTGCTTGCTGTGCCGCGCGGCCGCACTAAGCTGGTGAATGAGGCGCCGTTTACGCGCGCAATCCGTATCCTCAACAATATAGCAGAAGGCATAGATTTATTTTGTTGTACTCTGGGTGGGTTCATAGTGAGAGCTCTCTATGAGATATGTTACGGTCCTGTTGTGATGTAGACATGGAGAATGTACTTAGTAACAAACTACAGGGATCGTAAGCTGTTACTTTTACTTTATAATAATAATACTATAGTAATAATAATTGTTTAGCTTTAGTTCTTAAATAAATGTACGAAAGTTGACATTATCGCATTAGGTGATAAGCCTGTAATGATAATTGTATGATGATAAATAAATAAATAAATAAATAATTGAAAAATTATTTTTAATTAAATAGTCAATTTATAGAGAAAGGCTATATATCATTACGCTAAGGCCAATAAGAGCGGAGCGCCAATGAAGAATGCATCAAAATCGGGGTTAAATTTAACGTTAGCCCAAAGTAACTATTCCACGCGGACGAAGTCGCGGGCATAAGCTAGTTAATCCATATAAACAATTCGGTAGATAAACATCACAAAAAATATCGGTTGTCTGTAAAGTCGGTTTACTGACGATAGTTAAACGTGACAACGTCATAAGAAAATACTGATGGAATGGTTGCATTTTTCAAAAGAAAATTTTAATTTTATTTGTTTGAAAGATATTTTGTTGTAACATTGTTCGACTCTTCCCGTGAACGAGATGAAGATGTAGTTGTTGCTTCAAGAGAACCACTGGCAATAGCCAAGTTAGCAGCTTGGCGTAATCTGTTGTTGCGTTGTCTTTCGTTTTTTGATTTTCTCGCAGCAGCCACCTGAGCAGGAGTTCTAGATGCTGCGATACGCTGTCTGTACTCACGTTGTTTTTGTGCATTCGATTTTGAAGCAGCGATTATTGGCTGCGCGAATGGCGTTGCTAAAGTAGTTTTCACTGCACTTCATACTGCTGTCCACGCGGACGCATCGCTCACTCAAGTAGGAGAGAGACAGATGTCGAACGCTGCTGAACGCGGAGGCTGATTGTGCCTCTTTGTCGCTCGTTCCGCGCTCTCGCTTGCACTTCAAGCCTTAAATGGAACGCCTTAGAGCGAGGTAACGCCGCATGAGTCATGTATTTTCGTGTGTGCAGCCAGCTTCATCGAATTATAAGACGTTTTCATGTCAAAAATAACATTGGAACTTTTAATTTAAATAGAATAATAAAAGAACTAAAACCATGAGAGAATTTTCGGAGGCTGAAATTAAAAAAAACTTTCTAGTAGAAGGATGTTGAGATTTCAGCTCTGCTGCGTGTGTAGAGACTGAAGGTTCTTGAAATAATGTAGTCGACACCAGCAATTACAATGAAATTTCAGTGTATTGCGAATATTACAATATGTATGGTTTAGAAAAAAGATGCGTGCGATGTCATAGTAGTGATCGGAACCAAAAAGAAAAAAAAAAAATTAAATTTGACTTTGATTGGTGACGGCGGTGATTGATCGGCGGCATCCGTGGGCGACCAATCGCTATGTTGTAGCTATGGCAGATCCAGTCCTTAAGGCGATGTAGGTCTATTAAGGCGATCACTGAACAAAGGTCGAATGATATTTTTTATTTTCAATGGGTGTCTCGGAATTGACATTATATACTCGTACTATGTACCAAATCACATAGTCTATAGCTTCTAGTTATTACAACTGTATATTTAATTGATACATATTTCAAGTAATTCGATTGCGCAAGTTAATTCCGAGAGAACATAAAGTCTAAACGAATAATAAAAAATATTACTTGATTACGTTGTTATGTTGTTAGGGATCTTGGTGTCGTCCTGGATACAAAACTGTTGTTTTCGGAGCATGTGTCCTATATCGTCGGTAAGGCATACAAAAGTCTAGGATTTATTATGTGAATATGTGTATGTTACCGATATAAATTGCATTAAAATACTATATTTTGAATTCATGCAGTATTTTAGAATATTTCAGCTGCATTTGGAATCCACATTATTTAGTTGATATGCAGCAGACTGAATCTATACAATCTAAATTTGTAAAATATACTAATTACCGCACACAAACATCATAACATCTCTAAGTAACTTGGTTTTGAGATTGAGCACTCCATCACAACGGACTAGGCACACTCAGCTTTTCGATGTACCACATGCCAATACAAACTACAATCTGTATGAGATTAAGGACGGTACACAATTTTTATAACAGGCAATAGGTCTCATTATCATTCTCTCTCTCTCTCTCTCTCTATCTCTTATGCCAAAATTATTATCACTGAAGCTAAAGAATACTTACTTAGAAGATCTGACTGTGGCAGCCACTTTGATATCTTGACGTTATTCGGGCGTCCGGGAAGATTATCTGTATCCCACTTCCACAGCACGTCGTAAGGTAACTCGGAGAAGACTTTGACCATCAATTGTACCCTTTCTGATGGAAGCAGCGAAGGCTGTACGTTTGTACCAAAACTTATGTATAGCACGCCGTTCTTTGAGGAGTCCAGATAAGTTTTTAATTCCTGTAACAAAATACAAATTCTAATGACTAACACTTTTAATTAAATAAATATCTCCATATTATTTTTTGATGTGCATGAATTCCATGGAGATAAAACTGCTGTAAGAAATACGTGGGAAAAGTTTTTTGGAGCTACAAAAGATAATTAAGAAATAAATTTTTCCTGCTATTATCTAAAAAAAGATAAGTAGATTACACGAAGCATTATTATGCATGACTGTGTCAAAGTAGAATGTACTTGGCATCATTTCCACCTGTATTTTTAATGTAGCTTAATGCATAATTGAATCAATGAGTGATGGATGATACGAAAGAAAAGAAACCAATAATAACATGCCTGTAGCTATACGGAAACTATCAAAGGACCGATCAACATTAATTTGACGTAAGGTTAGGAAGATGATTTTTTATGGCGTAACGAATAAGTTCAAGATATATATTAACTTACCGTTGGTAATTCTTTCACTGGCTTTTGGTGTAATCCACCAAGATAAACAACACTCGGTGGCACTGGACGATTCCCTTCCCACGTAGGGTAAGTATTCAAAAACAGCATATCAACATTATTTTTCAACTCATTCATAGTCGGCGCATTCTGTCCAAACATCCTTTTGGCTATCATATTTTCTGCTTCTTCCACTTCCTGCTGGATGCTCTGTAACTTATAAAATTTCCAGAGTTCCATTAATTTCTCCCACTTCGACAGATTGTATAAACGCTGGTTAAGAACGTCTGGGTACAACAAAGGATGCCAAGATGATCCTATGGTCTCCACATTAAAGTTCATAGGACCAATAGAAGACACTAGAATCACGGGCGCCTTAATGACATGTGTCAGGAGTAAAGCTGGCCTTACGCAAGCTTCCAACAACAGCAAATCAATTTTATCCTTTTTCAAAATTTGTTGCACTGCATCCAAATTCATTTGCATCTCGACCAGATCCACAATTATATGGAATGCCATTCGCATTTGTAATATCAAATCATTATCACCTGCTGATGTATATTTATACAACTTCCTCCAGTGCTCGTAGGACAATTCATGAACATCAATTTCTGTCAGATTCGCCGGTGTTTTTCCTTTTGGGAAGGCAGGGTCGGTCGTGATGACTGTAACTTCATGTCCTCTCCTGGCCAGTTCTTCAGTTAGAGGACGGAACACAAATTGATGGCTGATTGATGGAATTGGAAAAAACGCCAGGATTCTCGCCGCAACGCTGGACGCTATTGATAAATACAACAGCAAGGCTATCGGTGCTAACATTTTC
The DNA here is from genome assembly GCA_943138885.2 of Tholera decimalis. Lineage (NCBI taxonomy): Eukaryota > Metazoa > Arthropoda > Insecta > Lepidoptera > Noctuidae > Tholera > Tholera decimalis. The sequence goes on along the minus strand of OW964573.2, from coordinate 17,420,393 downwards.
GAACTGCGTCTCAAACTGTAATGAAAATAAATAAATAAAACTTAATTATCATTACATGTGCTTATTTAAGTACCAACTGTTAAAGGGAACATAAATTAACTGATAATAATGTATTCAACAACATTGTTTTTTAGGGTTCCATAGCCGAAAAGCAAAAAACGGAACCCTTATAGATTCGTCATCTGTATGGCTCGACCCTTTTATTCCGAAATTATTAAGACAACGTATATGAAACTGGGTAGGTAGATGTATTCTATTAAGCCGCTTTCCGATTTTAAACAAAAGGTATTTAAAAATGACTTTGAGATTACTTAAACCATTTTTCTTAAAGTCAATCGTTAAAAGGTAGACACGTCGTGGTAAAATGTGTGTCTTTTATTTATAAAAATAGAGTGACAAATTTATAAAAAATATGCTGTAGACCTTAATGAAAATTATCAACGCAAATTGGTTTGAATGAGATAAAGCCAGCATCTTTGTAAATATCATTAGAAAAAATCTTCAAACAAAATTATTAAGGTGTATTCCAGTCCATAAATGCCGAATTTGACATAACAGCATTAAGCATATTATAGCACATTACAGAGTTCTTGGTTGGGGGGATCGGTTTTATATAAATTTAAGTCCCAACCAACAGACTGGATGTGTTTAAGAGGTGTAAAGTAGATGTAATTTTGTATGAGATGTTGACTTTTTAACCGACTTTCAAGGTCTTTCAAGGCTTTTTCACCGGTTCTCAATACTCCTGAGAACTTCCAATGTTTCGCATAATCACATATTCATCTCAGGTTATGATGGAAAGTATTAGAGATCAGATTATGGAATCCCAGGAAAATCAAGGGAAACCTTCGACTGAGGGCACCTGCAACGTTTTACATATCTATACTATCTAATGGAAGTAACAACATCTGAAAGTTTCTCTTTGCACTGGCTTTAACCAATTAAGAAGGTACCTAACCCTTATTATAAACATCCAATGATTATTGGCCGCTTTTCGCAGTTTTTGTTTGTTCTGAAGTCGTTCCCATTTTTTTTTTTTTGTGTTCGGTGAACGGTATACCGAGATTAGCTAGTATATTGTACATTTTCAGGTTTTTCAATCGTATAATTGTAATTTCTATTCAAAGCACCAGTGTGATATTATACTATACTTATCTTAATATTCTTACATCAATAAAGTTTTCAATTGCTAGTATATTGATTATTCAATATAAATATTTAAGTAGCAGTAAGCTAAGAACAGATAATTTAAAACGTATGATTGATTAACATGCATTTTTATGACCTCATAAACATGAAGTTTATTGCATCTGCTTCTCAATGACACACCTAATTATAGAGACCAATCAATTGAAAAACAAATATTGTATTTATAGATTTTTTTTTAATTTATAATAGCCTCGCTAAGTTATGATGTGGTCGAGATGAAGCACGCTTGCCTAAAAGTAACTTATGAACTTGTAAAGTCCCTCAGGTTATATGCTATCAGGAAATACAGACTCTGGCAGGGACTATTCCATTCCTTGGCCGTAGGTACGCACAATGAAAGTATTTCCAAAATATTTTGTTCGTATTGGTCCACAATTGAAGTTATCCGACACATTCCGCCACATATTTTTTTTTAATATTGGGCACTAAGATATAGGTTACGCCTAGTTTGGGATCCATTGTTAACTCTTGTTAGCAACTCTGTTTTGTAACTTTATGCATTGTATTTTCTGTCTTTCAACTTGTGTGTGTAAATAAATATGTTTAACCTTCAGTGAAAATAATAATGATGTTACTTTTTTTAATAAGTATTAAAACAAATTCAAATTCAATTCAAATGTAGGTGACACTTGAATAAGTAGCATAGTCAATAGAAGATGAATAAGAAAAATTTCTGACTTTTTGTCTCCAGTAGACGTATTGTCAACTCTTTCTCTTTCCATACACAAAAACTCAATCGATCTTGAATTATGTGTTGTTAATGCTCTCTCACCGATTCTAGACGTCTCTGGTGTTTGTGTTCATTTTCAATGGCCCTATTCTTCCTTTGTCAATCTTTTTTCACGCTGTGTTTTACATTTTTTTAATTGTTGATAGTCTCGCGTTTGACCACCTTCTCAACTGATGGTAATCGACAATGTAGTCGAAACTGAAGCATGTTTGCTTAGAAGTAACCTATTCACTCTTAAATTAAAGACCCCAGGTTATAGCTATAGGCGCGATAACTTGTGATACGGTCTCGGTCAACTGCTAATCTTTCTTCCCTTTGCATAGCTGTTTCCAGATACAAAGATTCAGCATAATGTTCTCGCCTTGCAGCTAAGCGTGCCTCATGTTGTTCCTCGTTTTTTTCTGGTTAAACTTGCTTCATTTGCTTTGAGTTGCTCGAATATTGAGAAAGACTTATTTTCTTTCGTTTAGGTATTTTGGTATTTATTACAATAATGCCTTGATTTAAGACTTCGCTTTAGAAAATATACGACAAATTTGATGGCTGCTCCCCTGCGTGTCTGAGTAGACCTTGCCAAATGAAACGTATAGATATAGGTACGTACACTGCAAAAACATTAGAAGTCCATACGCAAAGATTGGGTATTTTTAAAAAAGGGAGTTTTTAGCCAGTGCAGCGCAGAACTTACCACCATCACCGCATGAAGATACTCCGGAAGGTATTATTTTATTATGACTAATAAACACACATTTCTAAATCACCTACACCATATACTGTTAGTGACTAACACTACACAATGGTGATAGTTGGAACCACAGATCATATAAACACAGAAATATGCTTTGTAAAGAAATATTTCGTGTTCAGGTGTCTTCATACACTAACACAAAAGTAAAAACTATAAGGACGACACAGTAGCTCACATTTCTCCCGAACACAAAGAAACTTATAACAACAATAAAAAACTCACTAATAGAACACATACAAACAGGAGGCGGCTCTTCTACCTGTAGCTACCAGTGTTGCCCAAACGAGAGTCTCGCAAGACTCTTGCAATTAGCGATTATCCTATTGCTATTTATTAAACGGTAGTTGAGATCTCAGAACAATGTAACAACAACACTAGTAGCTACGGACTCGAGAATAAACACACATAAGCAAGTTACGCGAATAGGGATGTTAAGTTGTACATGGTTGTAATCGTAGAAAAATATCGATAAAATTCCTTTCCCTCCTATAAATCCTTTAATATCTGATATTTTTCAAAAGGTTTTATTGACTTAGAAAATAAAACCATACAGGAGTTTCCGTCGTTCTTGCCAATCTAAACAAGTGAAGTGTGATCATAATTGGAATATTAACTAACTAAAGTTAGTAAAGTTTTTTCATAGTAAACAATACAATTATAATTTAGAGGCTATAAAATACAGTACTACAATATAACTATATCTGTGTATAACTTCAGTAATAGCACTAATCAGTGAAACTTCAAAACTGTATATTTTAACGCATATCTGATAAATCACGGATACGGACGATATTAGTCTCTAGAATTGCAATTATTTAATATTTAAATTATGATCAAAATACTTTTGCATAGATCACGTATGGGGAAATAGAAACTACTCTTAAAGTATGTGTCAGGACTAGGGCTTTCAGTCTCGATGCATTACTGAGTCCCGGGAAAAAAAACGAGACTAGGTGTGGTCTCGAAATTCCCGGGAAAAACGAGACTTTCGAGACTATTTCAAAACTAGGTTTCTTATTTATAAGCTATGCAGTCAAATCAAAATATTTTAATCAAGTAGTTACTTTCATAAACAAACGCAAAATAAAAATGAAGACTCTGGCAGGGACTATTCCATTCCTTGGCCGTAGGTACGCACAATGAAAGTATTTCCAAAATATTTTGTTCGTATTGGTCCACAATTGAAGTTATCCGACACATTCCGCCACATATTTTTTTTTAATATTGGGCACTAAGATATAGGTTACGCCTAGTTTGGGATCCATTGTTAACTCTTGTTAGCAACTCTGTTTTGTAACTTTATGCATTGTATTTTCTGTCTTTCAACTTGTGTGTGTAAATAAATATGTTTAACCTTCAGTGAAAATAATAATGATGTTACTTTTTTTAATAAGTATTAAAACAAATTCAAATTCAATTCAAATGTAGGTGACACTTGAATAAGTAGCATAGTCAATAGAAGATGAATAAGAAAAATTTCTGACTTTTTGTCTCCAGTAGACGTATTGTCAACTCTTTCTCTTTCCATACACAAAAACTCAATCGATCTTGAATTATGTGTTGTTAATGCTTTCTCACCGATTCTAGACGTCTCTGGTGTTTGTGTTCATTTTCAATGGCCCTATTCTTCCTTTGTCAATCTTTTTTCACGCTGTGTTTTACATTTTTTTAATTGTTGATAGTCTCGCGTTTGACCACCTTCTCAACTGATGGTAATCGACAATGTAGTCGAAACTGAAGCATGTTTGCTTAGAAGTAACCTATTCACTCTTAAATTAAAGACCCCAGGTTATAGCTATAGGCGCGATAACTTGTGATACGGTCTCGGTCAACTGCTAATCTTTCTTCCCTTTGCATAGCTGTTTCCAGATACAAAGATTCAGCATAATGTTCTCGCCTTGCAGCTAAGCGTGCCTCATGTTGTTCCTCGTTTTTTTCTGGTTAAACTTGCTTCATTTGCTTTGAGTTGCTCGAATATTGAGAAAGACTTATTTTCTTTCGTTTAGGTATTTTAGTATTTATTACAATAATGCCTTGATTTAAGACTTCGCTTTAGAAAATATACGACAAATTTGATGGCTGCTCCCCTGCGTGTCTGAGTAGACCTTGCCAAATGAAACGTATAGATATAGGTACGTACACTGCAAAAACATTAGAAGTCCATACGCAAAGATTGGGTATTTTTAAAAAAGGGAGTTTTTAGCCAGTGCAGCGCAGAACTTACCACCATCACCGCATGAAGATACTCCGGAAGGTATTATTTTATTATGACTAATAAACACACATTTCTAAATCACCTACACCATATACTGTTAGTGACTAACACTACACAATGGTGATAGTTGGAACCACAGATCATATAAACACAGAAATATGCTTTGTAAAGAAATATTTCGTGTTCAGGTGTCTTCATACACTAACACAAAAGTAAAAACTATAAGGACGACACAGTAGCTCACATTTCTCCCGAACACAAAGAAACTTATAACAACAATAAAAAACTCACTAATAGAACACATACAAACAGGAGGCGGCTCTTCTACCTGTAGCTACCAGTGTTGCCCAAACGAGAGTCTCGCAAGAGTCTTGCAATTAGCGATTATCCTATTGCTATTTATTAAACGGTAGTTGAGATCTCAGAACAATGTAACAACAACACTAGTAGCTACGGACTCGAGAATAAACACACATAAGCAAGTTACGCGAATAGAGATGTTAAGTTGTACATGGTTGTAATCGTAGAAAAATATCGATAAAATTCCTTTCCCTCCTATAAATCCTTTAATATCTGATATTTTTCAAAAGGTTTTATTGACTTAGAAAATAAAACCATACAGGAGTTTCCGTCGTTCTTGCCAATCTAAACAAGTGAAGTGTGATCATAATTGGAATATTAACTAACTAAAGTTAGTAAAGTTTTTTCATAGTAAACAATACAATTATAATTTAGAGGCTATAAAATACAGTACTACAATATAACTATATCTGTGTATAACTTCAGTAATAGCACTAATCAGTGAAACTTCAAAACTGTATATTTTAACGCATATCTGATAAATCACGGATACGGACGATATTAGTCTCTAGAATTGCAATTATTTAATATTTAAATTATGATCAAAATACTTTTGCATAGATCACGTATGGGGAAATAGAAACTACTCTTAAAGTATGTGTCAGGACTAGGGCTTTCAGTCTCGATGCATTACTGAGTCCCGGGAAAAAAAAACGAGACTAGGTGTGGTCTCGAAATTCCCAGGAAAAACGAGACTTTCGAGACTATTTCAAAACTAGGTTTCTTATTTATAAGCTATGCAGTCAAATCAAAATATTTTAATCAAGTAGTTACTTTCATAAACAAACGCAAAATAAAAATAAAAAAAACATTTGTTACTTACAGTTTCTTTTTTCATTTTTGTAGTGGGCACGTAAAAAACAAAAGGCATTTAAACCTAATTTTGTTATAAAAGTAACCCGCATTAGAAAAAGCTCTTTGTGCTTGTACGCTAGAAGGATACTACTTAGTACCACTTCGCGCTTTCACAATGAAAGGGGATAGAACCTATCTGGCGTATCGACGTCACCATTTTGTTTTTTTGATCGCGGTGCATGATGAAAGTGTGGTATGCATGGCTAGAGGAACAAAAAATGTCCAGTAACACGGTACCACAAAGTATCACGTATCGTTTGAAGGTAAACATCGACATATAACTTCAACGAAAATCATTAAAAATAGACTCATTACGCGTCCATACGCTTATTAGTATTTAGTTTATTAGTCTAGCAGTAGGACAAAACCGCTACTATAATTAATTATTTGCCTACTAAATCGCATCGCATCGCAATAAAACGCATGTCAAAGAATTCCACACGCGCGTGTTGGCTGTCTTTCATCCCACCTTATTATAAAATGAACAATAAGTGTTTTGGTACATGTCTTTCTTTGGTACATGGATTAGGCTCGGCATCAAGAACCCCTATCCGACCTCCGGCTGAATTTATGGATTATGTGGTATAGTAGTATTTATGATACGTGTTAGATATGTTATAAATCTTTTAAAATGTCACATCTTAGTATTAATATTCCCTTATATTTGATATCATACTTACAGTTATAAATAAATGTTAACGGAAATGACATACCTTTTGCCTTTTGTTTAACTACTGCTTAAAAACGTTTTCAAGCTGAGTAACATGTTACATGATCCGCCACGCGATAGTGACTGCGTTTCATTGCGATGCGATTTAGTGGATAAATAATTATTTCTATTAGTATTCTCGTGCTCCTAGTTGCGTGTAATGTACAGACGCCAGCACATGAAGCTAACCGAAACTGTCAAATTTTCCCAATCAATCTTGAACCTAATTTCTTTAATAATAAAGTTGAAAATCTATTAAAAAAAATTTACAGATTGTTGTAGCTTGGTGTGTTGGCGTCTGTACCTACTCTCTTTCAATAAACATTAGTAATCATAATCAACTTGGGAAGATTATTTAGATACAATCTGATGCTTATAGACACATAATATGTCTACTTTTTTATTCTTATTTTTTATATTATTGTTTACAAGGTATAAGGTATTTTTATAATTTACAACAATGTCCCACAAAACTAAACAGACAGTTTTGTTGTTGTAGTCATATGTCGATGTTTACCTTCAAATATCTCGGTAATGACATTTTGGGGTAGCATGTTACTGATATTTTTTGCTACATACATGCCACTTACAGTATGCGCCAAGATTTAAAAAAAAAAAACAAAATGGCGGTGGTCGACCCACCGCCATTTTTTTTTTTTTTCATTCATCATTTTTACATTAATTTTATTCATGCCAGTCTTCATACAAAAAAGTTCGAACCCCTTTCAATTTAATCAGAATAGTTCCATAATTCAATCTTTATTGCAATCATAATTATGTGTTAACAAGATCTTAATATAAGTTGTAGCTCACAAAGACCCGTTCGGGCACAGCAATTTACATTTATAATATGTAGACAAAATCTGTGTTATTTGTCAATAAGGTTATTCAGCCTTCACAGATAATACTAAGCTTTACTTTATGCTCGACCGTGCTGCCATTGCCATATCCATAATAACAATAATAAAAATTGACTGTTGGTTTAATAAATTATTTTATACAGTTTTTATGTTACTGAAGTCTCAAAAGTCTCGTTATTCCCGTGGCCGAAGATGTTAGTCTCGAGTCTCGAAAATACTAAAAAATCATCGAGACTCTCGAAATTTTTGAGACCGAGATTCCCGGGATGAAAGCCCTAGTCAGGACATGCTACAAAATCACAATTACTTACTAGGGTAAATACGCTAAACGTCGCCCCCCCCCAGTCTTCGGCCGTCTGTACGTTTTCAGCTTGCGTTCTTTCAAAAGGTAATTAAGTGACAATTTTGCTACCTGAATTACAACCTTAGTTCATACTCTATATGTAGAAACCGTTACTATTCGATTACGTCACTCGCTCTTCGCACACTGTACGTAAGTCGCGACTGCGCCGTTAAAGCGTCAAGTTTGCGTTAAAAGTTGTTTACCTGACGTGAATACCCATACTTCGGGAATTGATATTACTACGGTAAGACATATTTTTGTTTTGAGCTTTATTATCACTAAAACGTTATTTTTACTATATTTTGAGATAGTTTTTTCAACGCTTTGCGTATTGTTTTAAGGGCAAAATAGGAGGCCGTCAATAGAGCGCCAGTTTTGACTTAAAACCCGATTCTCGGCCGTGGCCGACTTGAAGTAAATGCAGTCTGTTTTATAAATTCAAATTCTACCAATTCCATTGGTTTAACAAGAGAAATTGCAAAGCTTACAGGCAAATAAATCTATTTTACGTTTTTTTCCAAATACCGGCCGAGGTGATATTAGTTGAATCTCGAGAAATAAGGTACACGAAATAGGGGCCGACATTAGAAATATTAAGGATCGTAATGTCGGCCAGCCTCAAATTCGGACGCCACTATACAGGCTGATTACTTTTGTATTTTTTCATTGATTGGGTGGTAGGTAGTCATTTTTAATTTATTTATCAAACTAATTTTTTCAAAATTAAATATGTATTATGACAAATATATTTTATTAATATTATTAAGAAATTTAGTTTTAATGTAGGTATTGACAATATTGAAAACATGATTATGGTAGCTAATTATGGTTTGGGAATTTGGGATATAAATATAAATTGCTCTTTGGAACTTGCTATTATTGCTTTATATGAAACCCTTGTTTATTAGCTTAAAAATATCTTTGAAGTTTACTTACTTTCATTGATTCATTAACCTGCACGTGACAAAAAGCTCGTTTGTTTTCACTTAATGCTTTTAATTTAAGGTACTACAATGACAGAGCAGGTAGATGCAAGGCCTTCGTGAAAGCAAAGAAAATTATGCGGTTACGGTCGTAATAAAATAAAAGAAGCTCTTGGGGCAAAAGGTAATTGGATGTCCATTCGTGCATTAAACTATTTGGCGTCCCACGAACAGCGTTACAAGCATTTTATTTTATTGTGATGTTTTACTTTGTTATAATTTTAGTACCTAACATTGTTGAGGGGAAAAATATATTTTAGTAATAAACAAATACAATTACAAATGTACATACTTAGTGTGATATTAGACTCCTGCCAAAATAAATCATATTAATAATATTTTTCAGTCTTAATTTAAAACACCCTATACCCGGCCGACATTTGGGTAAACGCGACCGACCATGGGCCGTGAATGGCCGACTTTAGGGTTTTTTCGTTCTCGACTCATCTAAACCTTAATACTTTTTTCTTTTAATAGAAATGTCAATTTTATGCCTATAAACATGAAATAGATATATGAAACTATCCAAAACCGCATCAGAAGCTATCCTTCGTTGCAAACTGATGGAACCAAGAGCGATCCCCAGTCAGAAAATCCGTTAGGAGGCCGATATTTGGCGTATTTACCTAATGAAATAACATAAAAGAAATAAAATTAAGCGTATTATTGCTGTCGTATTTTTTTAAGCTCGGCGTCCAAACTGAAAGGTCTAGTTGAAAAGATTAAGTTAATTTATGAAGAATTTTTGATGAAGTTTATTTAGTGGGAAACAACAGTCTCATCTAGTTGGGCCAAAAAGGAGATAAAAGGTGTTAAATTCCCTCCTAGCTACCTACCATTTACAATCTTAACAGACAATTCAAAACTATAACATACTTGTATTAAATTATCTATTTACAAAAAATCAATCGCTTTTCTTCAGTCTAACTAAAAGTCCATTCTTTTCTAGTTTTACAATATTTGTGGAAGTAAAAAGAAAATTTAAAAGGGTAAGCAAAATTAAAAAAAAACATGGATAGCTGTACAAAGTTCGTCGGCTCTGCAAGTATTTAATAAATAAACTGATACCACAGTATTTAAAAAAAACTTTGCGTTTCAGATTTTATACATTCGCAGAACTTGATAGCTTCTCTTTTCATCCAACAGTAAAATTTTTCATACAATAGTAAGTTCATGTGATTATTTCTAAGAAGAATTAATCATATATTAAATAATATATACATCCTAAGTGCTTTCGATACACATACGGTAAACATGCTTCATAACTTAGATAATTAGGACCTGCACTAGTACATGTTTAAATTAATTTACGACTGTGTTTATCATAGATCTAACTCAATTTGCTTTTATCTTTTTAAGTCTTGCATTAACACCAAAAAACTTGAATAATTGATATAGCACAAAAGACAAAAGTAGAAATACGCTTAATGAAACTGCTAATACAATAAGTAACAGTTCTAGTTCGAGGTACTGTGCCCAGGACATGTTGGCGACGGGCGCTCGCAGATGTGCGGCGCCACCGTGACGCAGCACGTGCTCCGTCCACCACACGGCGCGCTCCAGGGGCGGCTGGGGCTGGTCACGCATCATACTACCAAGCTTTACGATATTGCGCCGATAGCTGAAAAGATTTTACAAATATATTGTAAATACAGCAGAGTACATGACATTCAGTTTTTAATTAATTAATAGTAGTATCATTGACACATTTATTACTGCGTATGGACTGGGCGAACCGCATGTTATAATGACGCCTCGAACTTGGTCTCAAAGTGGTCTTCCCTTTATCGAAGTGAACTAGAACGCGATCGGCTATCTTCGGGAGCGGTCGTAAGTTTTACAAGCAAAAATGCCAAGTTGTGTCGAAGGGTTGCGTAAAATACGACAAAAATCACAATTAAAAAAATTAAAACATTTCATATCACAGTAAGTTAAAATTATGTCATTAAATGAACTTCTAACATTATTTAAAACAATTTTCTTTCTTATTTGTCTCAACCTTTGGCCAAGGCGACGCGAAGCCGCATAAAAGTGCGACATAGCTTTGCAGTGACGCGGCGCGCGTTATAGCCGATGAAATGATAAGATTTAATAATATTACTATAAGATTAAATTATGTACGAAATTGATTTTTGTAGTTTGTTAAAAGCAAATTAAAATGTATCTTTATGTACAACAAATACAATTTTTTTTTTTTTCTTTGTACCTTGAAAAATACCACACCCCGCTCTTACAAGGTTACGTCTAGAAGCAGACCACGCCGATTGACATCTTAGTTATAATAGATGGCGTTCTTTTTTTTTAACTTGGTAAAATCGTCATATGAGTCCTCCCACCCCGGGCAGGGCCAGAGGGACTGTCAGACTTGTACTGACTAAAATCCACGGTATTCCTTCAATAGCCCTTTACGTACCAGGGTCACGGTAATGGGATAAGTCCCACGACCCCGGCAGGCTTTGGCCCTCTACAGGGGGGGCCTCGTCATCTTGCTGACGCTCTTTGAGGCGCGCGTGGAACACAACGCGCCGTCGACCCGGGCATGGTCCATGGTCGGACAGCGAGTTGCCCTTTACTCGCTGTCCGCATGCCCGCGCCTACGGTGGCCGGAGATCGTTGGCCGACGTCCGACGCCGTGGGCGTCTACCACTGCGGTAATAGATGGCGTTAGTTTGTTTTGTAGGGCGACCGCATCCGTCAAATGTTCTGACGACCGTATCTTTACTATTTAAATCCATGAGTAGTATTCTTTGTTTGAAATTTTCTACGGCAATGCATGCTCTTCAAAGTCGTAGTCGCCTTGTCTTGGGACAAACTCACGAGCTATATTGCGGTTCGTGGTTAACATGCAATTTTCGTGCTTACAGCTCATCGTCACCTCGCTGACATCACTCCATACTCGAGCTTATTATATCCATCCCACCCACGGCCTGCCTTTTATTGTTGTTTTCGGGCTCCTTCACAATATGATTGAATTTTGAGGGAAACACTAGCGAGAGTGGGACTTTAGCCTCACTAAAACTACCCTGGTGGTCATCTTCAGCACATGAAGTCACCCTGTTACCTCTAAAAAGCCATTCCAGAGCGATTTTTGTGTAAACGCCTAATATATCCCGGGGAAGACTATAAAGGGATTGCCCGGCATCACATGATCACTGTGCTACCGTATTTTTCTGGGGTCACTCAGTTTGTGGATAGAGACTACACTTTAAACGCCCGTGATACCCAAAGTCCCATCTGACTAAAAAGAAGCAAGCGAGATTTCAATGTTTTACTTTCTCACAGTAGTGTATCACGGTCTCACAGAAGGATATTCCTCCAGTTTTATGTCATTACTGCTGGCAGAGCCTACCTGAAGTACACTACTGTTGCCACTGGTGCTGCCGTGTGACCTATAAGCTTGGCATCCGTCGCCTATGACGTATCGGAGCTGCTAATCCGCTTTGGTTTCGAGGTTGTTAGCATTTAAAAGCGAGACAATACGGTACTGATACGTTTCCGAGTTTACCAGGTCACACATGCTCATAAAGCATATGTGAGGGGAAGAGATGAAGTATGACACAAAGGTAAATTTAAACTAAATTATATATACGTACCTTTCATCATCTATTACAGTGTTAATAGCATTCCTAAAATCTTGCTCAGTCATCGTCGGTAAATCAAGTTTAACTCCAATATTAAAGTGCACATATTTTTCAGAATTATACCATTGATCGCCGAACATTGGTACACCAATGAGAGGTACTCCTGCTGAGATAGCCTCATCTGTTGATTGTAGTCCACCTTGTGTTATAAATACTTTAATCTTCGGATGCTCTGTAAGCAAATAAAGTGTAACTTAGATTGTCTGTAATTTTGCATACATAATGTAACTTTATTTTTATTTAATTCTTGATGCGGAAAATCGGAGCGACAGTGCGCTCAATGTGTTATTAACTTATTATACAGGGCTACAGGTTAAGTCTAGTAGATCAGTTAAGGGGGTGTAGTTTCCATCCTTTCTGACTGAATCGATTATGAAATACCTTAAACATAACCGTTTTCAAGACATTATTTTTTTTTTAATATTCGTTTTGATATTTTACAATGTATGAGACTAATTATTATTTGGTTTTTAAATGTAAATTTAGATGCTTTGTTACCTGAACTAGTACTTCACCCGTGACTTCATTTGCTTGGATTTCGAAAAAAAATTATAGCCTAAAGCACTCACTAAAATGCATCTTACTATTACTTAGTTACGGAGACTACCCCCAACATAAAGACATACAAACAAATTTTCCTCTTTATTACATTAGTATAGACAGCCAAAACTTTAATAATGTCGTATGTTTATTTTTCTTTAAAGAATATCTAAAAAAAGTAGGTATTATACCTAGATAGATAGATATATTCTGTATTGTATACCATAACAGTAAAACAATACGGACTTTACAACTAAAAAGGCTGAAACAATGGGCGGTCTTATCGCTACAAGTGATCTTTTGCAGAAAAACTTTGGATGGATTTGACACATAGGAGAAAATAAATAGGCGGGTAGTCCACGGTGTACTATATAAAAACAATAGATAACATTCTCAAAACATATAATATATATTTACATATAAATATAAAAAAGAAACAAAGACATACATAATAACAACAATTTAAGAAGAGAGATAAAGATCCTTTACCAAGTTTTTGAAAGACGACAGCATTGAGAGATAGATAGTTAGATGGAGGTATAGTGCCTATTTTGCAGATGTGCCTATAAAATCTCATGTAATCAGCTATCTAGCGAAGTATAACTAGAGTGTATCTAGTAGTTTTATTAAAAAAATCATAGAAAAAACTAAGTTGTTAGCACCCAGGTATCAGTTCTAAAGGTCCCTCGCCCTGTCCTTCAAGTTAAGGCGATGCGTGCGTGTGAAAAATAATGTGGTTTGGGGTAGAGTGTTTCATAGTCATATCAATCAGAAACTATGGAAACTAGATGCCCTTAACGGATCTAAGTTGACTTAACATAGGTTAATTAAACTTAGATCCGTTAAGTATTCTTCCACAATATAGAAAGAAAGAAAAAGTATTTATTGCCAACAGATAAACGACATGCTAACAATATTAAAAGCTTATTTAGTTTCTTAAGACTGGAGTTAGTAATTGGTCCTTATAATTATGTTAGTAGGTAAGGATAAAGATTTAGATATTGACAATTTACGAAGAAAAATGAAACAACAAAAAACAAGGCAAATGTTGCAATTGGCAATTATTGGTGTACAATAAAGAGTATTCTATCTATCTATCTATCTATGCACGTCGTGGTCGTGGCAACAAGGCTCCTACTCAGCATAATGCTATGCCATGGGCATGCCCACAGCATGGCGCTGGTTTTCAGTCTTAAAAATATGACGTACGGAAATCAGGTCCGGCAAACAATATTACTTAAATAATTGATACAATAATATTAAATAAATATAGTAAAATAAATAAATACCGTAATATAAAGTAAATAGTGAAACACAAGTCCCATGACGGTCACGTGACGCGTGATGTATGTACTTCGTGTTTCGTATAATATGTGTGTGTGTGTCTTTATCTAAATATATATAACTCAAAGGTGACTGACTGACTGACTGACTGACTGACAGTGATCTATCAACGCACAGCCCAAACCACTGGACGGATCGGGCTGAAATTTGGCATGCAGGTAGATGTTATGACGTAGGCATCCGCTAAGAAAGGATTTTGCGAAATTCTCACGGGATCGGGATTTACACGAGAAAAACTTCCCATGCGGGCGAAGCCGCTGGCACAAGCTAGTTGTATAATAAGAGGTGTAGACGGGAGCATAAGTACTGTATATACAAATAACTATATGTATACTTCCACGTAAGTTGTTGTAACTCCAAAAACCCAATTTGACAGGCGAGCATTTTATAGTTTCAAAATCGATTAGAAACAGCATATCTTTGTAAAATTTGGTATATGAGTGTAATTTATAGTATTCTTGAGTATATTGACACTAAATTTAAAAAATATGTATATATTCTGAGAAATCGTTTATACGGCATTTAAAATACAGGCTGACCAGTTTCGTGTTCCACGTGCTCTTTAAAGAGCAGTCAGCAGCGCTGACGGGGCCCGATAGGGTCATTGCCTGCTGGGGCTGTGAAAATGTTCTAACGAGATACCGCGGTCCCTGACCACAAGGGCAACTGAAGGAACAGGGTGGGTTTTTAGTCAGAAGTCTGACACTACCTTTCGCTCCGATCAGAGCTGGAAGAGCTATTTGATGATTTTCCCACAAGGAAAAGAGAAGGCTGTACCAGTTGGCGTATATTATACTTGAACATTTCATGTATATTTTTTTTAAATTATACATTGGAGTTGATTTAGTGACTGAATTGTCAACCACGTATACTGTTGTAATTATTCTTTCAAATAGTTTACGTTGGTTTCAACACAAAAAAATAACATTTGGCTAAACCCTTTAACAAGATTATACAACACTTTAGTCCGATTTCATTCAAAAGTTACAACAAAATACATCTAAAAAATCCTTGAAAATGGTGTTTTCTTTATTTTTTATTTACTTTGAATGCATTAAATAATTATGTTTTTTGACATGAAATTTTGGGCATACAACAACTTACGTGAAAGGTGTCGATATACAAGAATATTGCGGAAGATGAATTAATCAAAATTTTCATAAAAGACAATAGATCTCATGACCATTCTCTCTCTCTCACTCTCTCTCCATCTCTCATGGCAAAATTATTATCACTGAAGTTAAATAATACTTACTTAGAAGATCTGACTGTGGCAGCCATTTTGATATCTTGACGTTCTTCGGGCGTTCGGGAAGACTATCTGTATCCCACTTCCACAGCACGTCGTAAGGTAACTCAGAGAAGACTTTAACCATCAATTGTACTCTATCTGGTGGAAGCATCGAAGGTTGTACGTTTGTACCAAAACTTATGTATATCACGCCATTCTTTGAAGAATCCAGATAAATTTTGAGTTCCTGTAATGAAATTTAAATTATGATGACCAAAACTTTTGTTTAAAAAACGATCTCCATATTATTTAGATGCGCATGAATTTCATGGAGATAAGCCCATTGCAAGAAATACGTGGAAAAGGTTTTTTGGAGCTGCAAAAGCTAATAAAGAAAGATTTATTACCTACTGCTATTATCTGAAAAAAAAGATGAGTGGATTAAGTGAAGATTTGTGCGGGCCTGTGTCAAGGCAGAATGTAAGTACCTACATTTGTGCAAATAAATTACTGATTGATTGAATGACCGATCGATGAAGGATACGAAAGAAAAGAAACCAAAAATAACATGCCTGTGGCAAGACAGAAAGCATAAACGACCGACCAACATTAATAGGTGTTGTAATTTTGTATTGGTAAAAAGAAAAGACGTGTACATCTTAGTTTGTTTAATGTTTCGGTCGTTTATGCTTTCCGTCTTGCCACAGGCATGTTATTTTTGGTTTCTTTTCTTTCGTATCGTTTATCAATCGGTCATTCAATCAATCAGTAATTTATTTGCACAAATGTAGGTAACACGTTTTGTTGTAATTTTGTATTGGTAAAAAGAAAAGACGTGGAGAACCCGGTCACAAGAGACCAAACTGTCCTTTAAAGAAAAAGAAGATCAGGAAAAGGAAGAATCCCACTGATAAGGACTTGACCTCTTCATCTGCTTTAGGAGCAACAAATAATTACGATATGGACAAATGGTATATTGATTCAGGCGCTACCAAACATATGACTTAAACAAACTAAAATGTACACGTCTTTTGTTTTTACCAATACAAAATTACAACAATAGGAATTAAGGGTATGAAGGGGATTTTTTATGGTGTAACAAGTAAATTCAAGAAATATACAAACTTACCGTTGGTAATTCTTTCACTGGCTTTTGGTGTAATCCACCAAGATAAACAACACTCGGCGGCACTGGACGATTCCCTTCCCACGTAGGGTAAGTATTCAAAAATAGCATATCAAC
Source organism: Tholera decimalis (assembly GCA_943138885.2). Classification (NCBI taxonomy): domain Eukaryota; kingdom Metazoa; phylum Arthropoda; class Insecta; order Lepidoptera; family Noctuidae; genus Tholera; species Tholera decimalis. Next base: position 17,403,382 of record OW964573.2, on the reverse strand, counting down.
ATTATTTTTTAGTTCATTCATAGTCGGCGCATTTGGTCCAAACATCCTTTTGGCTATTACATTTTCCGCATCTTCTACTTCTTGCTGAACGTTTTGCATCTTATAAAATTTCCACATTTCCATTAATTTCTCCCACTTTGACAGATTATATAAACGTTGGTTAACAGCATCTGGGTACAACAGAGGATGCCAGGATGATCCTATGGTCTCCACATTAAAGTTCATAGGACCAAAAGAAGACACTAGAATCACGGGCGCCTTAATAACATGTGTCAGGAGTAAAGCTGGCCTTACGCAAGCTTCCAACAACAGCAAATCAATTTTATCCTTTTTCAAAATTTGTTGCACTGCATCCAAATTCATTTGCATCTCGACAAGTTCCGCCATCATATGGAATGCTATTCGCATTTGTAATATCAAATCATTATCTTTTGTTGATGTGTATTTATACAACTTTTTCCAGAGCTCGTAAGAAAATTCATGAACATCAATTTCTGTCAGATTCGCGGGTGTTTCTCCCTTTGGAAAGGCAGGGTCCGTTGTGATGACTGTAACTTCATGTCCTCTCCTGGCCAGTTCTTCAGTTAGAGGACGAAACACAAATTGATGGCTGATTGATGGAAGTGGAAAGAACGCCAGAATTCTCGCGGCATCGCTGGACGCTATTGATAAATACAACAGCAAGGCTATCGGTGCTAACATTTCCGTACGACGCGGCGTCTTAAACTGTAAGGAAAACATAATTATCAGTACATTTACATATTTAGGTAACAACTGTTGAAAGAAAAGGAAATTGACTGATAAAAACTTTTTACCAAAAAATAGAACCGACTCCCATATAAAAACACTACAAAGGCAAAATTAACTTTAATTTCGGAAGGCGGTGTCAAAAACGAAAACATATACAAAACTAAAGACACCGCCTTCCGAAATTAAAGTTATTTTTGCCTTTGTAGTGTTTTTATATGGAAGTCGGTTCTATTTTTTGCTAAAACCTTTTTTTTTACTCTTTTTAGTGGGTCGGTTTGTAATTTATCTAGTTACAAAAGCCAAAATGTCAACTACTTATCACCTTGAACAAAATATTGCTTTTCCCGGTGCAGAGCCGTTAATTTATGAGGAGTTCTCCTGGTACATCACCATCAGCTCTACTTCACCATAATTATGCATTGTGACGAGCATAAAGTGCTTAACATCCATATTTATGTAATCTAATCGCAATCAACGAAATACTTATTTTTGATTAGTTTCGGTGGCCATCTGGGGTCTTCATCATCAGTTCCACTTCCTCAAATGGTGCTTTTCTAGAGCAACTATACAAGGTACTATAAGAAATACCCAAAACGCTATAGGTGTGCCTATAATATTTGAAGAGTTCCCTCGATTTCTCCAGGATTCCATCATCAGATCCTGATTTCGTAACAATGGGACCAACTAGAAACTATACCCATTCAAACGCAAAAAGAATTTTTCAAATCGGTCCAGCCGTCTCCGAGTTATGAGGTAACATACATAAAAAAAATAAAAAATAAAAAATTTCAAGACGAATTGTAAACCTCCTTTTTTTGAAGTCGGTTAAAAATAAATAACAACATAGTTATTTTTAATGAAAACTAGCTTTTCCCGCGTGATAAGGCTTTTTTCAGCAAAATTAAAATTGCTTATGTGGCTACTACTATCCAGGCCTTCAACTATCTTCTCACCAGAAAACATACCGAAACGTTGCTCCATTTTGACGTGAAATAATGACAAACAAACAATATTTCACACGTATAATTTCATATAGTATGAATTTTCTTATACCCAAAGCATTTAAAGTTCTCGTCTTCGGTTCTCGTCTAAGATGCTATGAAATAATCTCAGGTATAGAGTACTTTATCGTAACTATATATTATGCATTTTTTTATTTACCGTAAAATGCGCCAGATACTCTTGTTTAGTTGATTCGAATTCTCCTATGAAGGGTCCCGTAGTCGTCATCGTTTGCTGAGCCTTTTTAGGGTACCGTAGCCAAATTAAAAAAAACGGAACCCTTATAGTTTCGTCATGTCTGTCCGTCTGTCTCTCTGTCTGTCTGTCTGTCTGTCCGTCCGTCCGTCCGTCCGTCCGTATGTCACAGCCATTTTATTCCAAAACTATTAGGACTATTATACATGTGAAACTTGGTAGGTAGATGCATTCTGTGAACTGCTTTCCAATTTTAAGAAAAAAATTAATAAAATATTTAAAATAAAGGAATTCCCCATACATGGAACTAAAACTGAAAATATTATTTTTCATGAAACCTATGCGTGTGTGGTATTTATAGAGAGGTCCGTAAAAATGACATTGAGATTTCTAAGACCACTTTTTCATAAAGTTCGTTTAAAAGATATACTCTTGCAAAGTGGTAAAATGTGTCCCCCCCACTCTCTAACTTCTATAATAATAGAGGGAAAAATCTAAGAAATAAATATATTGCATACCATATCTAGACCTTAATGTAAACTTATAATCAAAATTAGTTTGAACGAGATCGGGTCTGCAGTTTTTGAAATACAGGATATTTTCCTCATAAGTGTTTAAGAGGTGTAATATAGATGGTACTTATACAGAGTAAACAGGTATCAGATCCATGATTATAAATCCTTGTAAGGCTCGTTTGACTTTTTTGTGAATGGTATAGCAGGCTTCCAATCTTATAATTTTTATTTACAATTATATTTCTATTCTATGTTTGGACTCGTCAGCAAATTGCCAGTGATATTAGCCTATACTTATCTTAATACTACACCAATAAAGTTTTCAATTGACAATATATAGATAAATCAGTATAAATATTTATAATAAGTATAAGTAGTAGTAAGCTAAGAACAGATAATTTAAAACGTATGATATCAACATGCATGTTTATGACATCATAAATATGAAATGTCATTACATCTGGTTTTCAATGACACGAAAGATGTGGTAAGTATGAAAAAAATATTAACGTAGTCCGACACATTTAACATTTTGAAAAATAATAATGATATTATTTAAATTACAAAATGATATAAATAAAAAATTGGCCAAGTGCGAGTTAGACTCGCCCATGAAGGGTTCCGTAGTAACTATGCCAAATAAAATTGTTTTTCATAGTGTTTGTATGAATTACAAAGTTATATTTGCGGTTTTAGAAAATATGCTTAAGAACTGCTGACCCGATCTCGTTCAAACCAATTTTCGTTAAAAGTTTACATTAAGATCTATAGCATTTTTTTCCCTCCATTATTATAGAAGTTACGGGGGGGGGGGGGGGAGGCACACATTTTACCACTTTGGAAGCGTATATCTTTTAAACGATTGACTTTATGAAAAAGTGGTAAGTGGTTTCTAAAGAAACTACAATTTTAATGTATGACATTTTTAATGTATAGATACCACACACGCATAAGTTTCATGAAAAAAATAAATATTTTCAGTTTCAGTTCTATGTATGGGGTATTTTACTAAAAAATTAAACCGACTATCAAAAAACACTGCAAAGTGAAAAATAACTTTAATTTCGATAATAAAAAAAAATCTTGCAGTTTGTTTTTAAAGTCGATTAAAGTTTTTGTTAAAAAGTTTTTTCAATATTAGGTAATAACCTATACCAATATTGTATAGCAGAAAAGTTTGTTTGTTTGTTTGAACGCGCTAATCTTCGGATGTACTAGGTAGATTTCGATTAAATTTGGTTTAAAAGTAGCTTGAAGCTTGAGAAAGATTATAGGCAAATTTTTACACGACTGCAAAATTGTGGGTTAAGGTTTTATCGTAATAAAGACCACGGGAGCGAAGCCACGTACTAATGCTAGGGTAAATAAACGAAAGCTCGCGAGCCTCCAGGGCATACTGCTAGTGTTCAACACTATACAGTGGGGATACCTTGATGGTTGGAAACTCGCTGAATTCAAAAACAATTAACGATTTGTTGATACGAAACTTCAATTTACGTTTTTACGATTAGTCATTAAGTTGATGATGTAATGATAAACGAAAGGTCGCTCAAAAGTTGCATGGCTCACTTTATTAAATGGTTTAAATATTTTGATACCGCGATGTAGAATATAGCCAGCGCCATCTGATCATACTAAAATAAATAGTCCTGATGTGGAAACCACATAAAAAAGCATCTCGTTGATGCTCCAATTTTATGTGGGTTCCACATTAGGTGCTCTAGACTAATTTTTTTATGACGTTAGAAAGTACTCATCATGTTGACCAACTATTTCTTAAGCGGTATATTACTATCTCTTATAGATTAGCCGGACTGCTATGGTTCCACGTATAATATTGGGGTCTTCAAAATCAATTATTAATTAATGTATCGCTGTTGGTTTTCTAAATAAATAAAATAAATATATAATAATATTAGCCTATATATGTTGGCGAAAACTAATAGCTATACAACAAAAAAAAATCATCAAAATCCGTCCAGTAGTTTTTGCGTGAAAGATGCACAACAGACAGACACAAATTTCAAAAATCATATATTTGGCTTCTACTATTTGTATGAAGTGCCCTAGGTGTATTTTTTTTAGTTTATATTCAATGTACAGAATTTACCAATAATGCAATTTACAAATTAAGTCCTAAACACTCCTTAAGGGACAAATTTAAAGAGATTAATATCGCCATCTCAGTATATTTATGAGAATTTCTTGTATACACACAAAAATATTAATCTGTTTAAAAAATACACTGATATTCATAATGTAAATACAAGGAACAAAGACACATAATTATGTCATTCCTAAAAAAAGGTTATAAAAAATAGTTGGTTCGTTTAGATGCTAATGTATACGTTTTTATAATAAAATTCCTAGCCACATTCAAGAACTAAGCATTAATAAATTTAAATTATTTGTAAAACGTAACCTATGTCAGAAAGCATTTTAAACAGTTAAAAATTATATTGAGGACAAAATGGCTTGGGAATGAGCTGCTCCAGTGATATACGTGGGGCTTTTTTTAATGTTTAAATTTTGTTTATTTTACTGATTTAAATATTTGCTTTCTCAAGTATACCTACTTATTTTGTTTTTTTTTTTATTTTATATTTCGTTATTGTAAATGTGAGGACTATGTAGGTTATTCTTCATTGTGTTACTTTCACTAAAATTTATTTAACGATGTCAAGCAGTTTAAGTACTTGTGTGACCTACCCAAATGTCCTTACTTTGGTATTGTTCGTCAGATCGTTGAGCTCCTTAAATTCTAAGTTGAGCTACATGATAACTGACAAATGCTTGGACTGTCTGGACAGGTCTGCTCAAATCTGTGTGGTTATTTTCTCAAAGAGCATCACAGACATGAACCTACATGTGTTTCATATGATTGGACCAACACAAATTGTATTGACTTTAAAAGAGACGTTGACCTCTGTGTTTGTTTCGGGGTTTCTTCTCAGAGTAGTCAGTTAGGAAACACCAGCCTCATCTAGCTAAGCTAAACTTAACACGCAAAAAAACATGACGCGTAAAAGTGTTATCTATAACCAATTTACAAAATAAATATTTAATTTAATTTCATTACCTCTTCTACAGTTTTATTATATGTATAGATTGTGGATCAAAGCTTATTTATATATTTGATTTTATTAATTTAATAAATACTTAGGATTATTAAATAAATTCTTTCTGCTTGTGTACAATTGCTTGATTGTGAGTTTTTGGAAATAATATGATATGATTTTTGCTTCCTATATATTTTTTTATATTAATATAACAAGGGCTTCATCTTGGATCACATTATCGCTTACCATTAGGCAAGATGGTGGTTGACCACCATCTCGCCTAAAGGTCGCAAACGTATCATCAAAAATATTAACACAAATCGCAGTTTCTGACTTAGGTCATTCTTATTCCCAGTAAGCGGATTGTTCAAAGGCGTGTCGCGTATCGTCCTTATCTGATAATAAAAAGTGCAGATTATCTAAATAAATAAATTACATTATCATTTCTCAAAGTCGTGCAATTTTTTTATTACAGTAGCAGTATCGAAGGTCGTCTGCTGAAAACAAATAGCCAAGTCAATTTATGGGCCAGATTATAATGTTTATTTTATGACAAGATATGCCCGTGGCTTTGTTCGCATATGAATCGATATTAAATACGTGGTTCCTATGCGTAAACGCCCATTCCGTGGGAATTCCGGGATAAAAATTAGCCTATTTATTGCTCTATAACTTCTGTCTTCCTGTAAAAGATTATTAACATCGGTTCAGACGATACAAAGATTAGCGCCTACAAAAAAGTGGTTTGTGTTTTAGTATCTTGTAAATAAATAACTACCTACAAGCTCTTCAGCAAAACACAGTTATCTGTTTTGAAATCACAGACAGACAATACAATTTTATATACCTGTTCGACCCCAAGCCCAGCCAACGGTAACTGGTATGTCGAACTGTCCGCGATTACGCGGAGCCCTACGTTGTAGTAGGCTCTTAGGCCTTATTTCAATAAACAAAATGTACCACTAACCTGAGTGCTGGGGACGCCAAGTTCGACCTTCAAGGTCACGCTCCAAGTGTGGTTTGTATGTAATATGAGGGTGAGTAATTGAAAGGTGTGATGTAAGTCAAGTGTTGTAGAACGTTCACAAGGCGCCGGCAACTCCAGATGGCGCGGTTCCAACTCAGCATCACACCCAACTCGTTTCCAGCAAGCGCGCGCTACGCGTGGTAGACAATAAGGCGATGTGTTCCGAGAAATATCACTGGATTCTTGTTAATCCGAGATTACAAAGTTCAATCAATCACTGAACACAATTAATCTGTTCATATCTCGTGAGATCCAATTCGATTTTCAACAAATTCCGCGTGCCAGACCAACCGACGACAAGGCGGCGTACGATTCAACAATATCCCGGGGTTTTTGGCAAATGGGGAATACACTTCAACAATTAGATAATTCGCGACCCAATTATCGGTCTCGACAGGCGAATCCAACAATATTTTACCAATTAATAATCAAATCAAAGTCCCAAACGTGCGGACATTTTTCCAACCAAAGTCAATCTGTCAAGTCAGTAATGTCAAGTGTCAAATTCTTTACGTCAAAAGGGTGCGTTCTGTTTCACGTCGGACCGAACATCTACCCCCCCCCGGACGGGCCTACCCGTCCGCTAATCAATTGGAAGTCTTGACAAGGTTGCAAATTCAACACAGCTTCAATGCGGCCAAATACCGTAGCTAGTTCATTAAAGGTGAGAACGGTGTCTCCCAACAATCTCCGCCAGCGTCCCTTTGCCGCTTTCACCGCGGCCCCAAAAATACCCCCCCAATGGGGGGCAGGCTGGCGGGTCAAACCACCAAGTGACCCCTCGGCGGGCCAAACTATTACCAATGTCAACCTGGTTCTCATTAAGGAAGGTGTATACCTCCTTCAAATAGTTACTTGTACCCTTGTAATTCGTACCGCAATAAGACCTAATCAAAAAAGGTAACCCACGGCGAGACACAAATCTTTCCAAAGTCGCCACAAAGGCCTCTGTCGAGAGGGAGGTTACCAGCTCCAAATGTACTGCCTTGGTTGACAGGCAGACAAACACACAAATAAGCCCTAACAATCTTGCTATTACGAAGGGTGGACGTCTTCAACAAAGGGGGACCAACAAAATCCGTTACGACGCCAGCAAAGGGCCTCGCCTCTTGACGTGATCAGCCGACAAAATCCAAAATTTCTCGCTGCAGAATGGCCAACAGCGCATTGCAACCGGCATGCGAGTTCTTAGTGTGACGATCAGTCACCAACAATCGAACCAAGTGGCCCTCCTTGGGCAACAAAGGGGGTGACGGGCCCCATAAGGAAGGCTAGAGTGCCTCAACCGTCCTTCAACAGGGTTTCCCGAAGTGGCTCGTCCCAACCAAGTTCAGTTATAACAAGGACAGGAGCACCAATTTTAGGGTAAGGACAACTCACAAGGGTGATTTCAAACCAGGTCCTTCCCTCAACAGTGGTGTCAGCCGGTTCGCCAATTCCCCAAATCTTGCCTGAAAGGTCGTTCACCTTCAGGCCAACCTGTCCCGCTAACCAAGAAGACAAAAGGCAACCCCGGACTCCCGTCTCCAAAATGGCACAGACCACAATCGAGTCACCCAAGGGTCCCCAGACCGTGACCGAGGCCGTTGGCAACAAAACCGTCTTGATCGGGGGGTTCCTTTAGCGGGGCAGGCGTCAATCTCTTAGTGATGTCTGGGCGGCGACCGATCGCCGCTTCCAGGCTGCCTTCGTTCACGACGAGGCCAACAATCAAACCATTCGTCCGCGCGGTGTCCCAAGCCGCTCGCCATCACTGGAGGGGCATATCCCACCGGATGCCCGAATGGCGGAGGGCGCGACTCCAGCCGGGGACGTTCCGCCAACGGAGGGGAAAGGGAGCGGCGCCGACCCGGCCACTGCTGCCTAGCAGCCAATGCGCGTTCTCCCTGACGAGGGAAGACCAAATGGCGCTCGTGGGGCTCCCGTTCAACTTGCGCGGGGGGTGGAGTGCGGCGTACAGAATCGCGGGTCTCAGCCCGGTGCTCGTCTCCGGGGTACCCCCCCATGCGCGAACCCCCCTTAGAAGCTGGTCTGCTGGAGCGGTTCGCGTTGGCGCACAAAATCTCCAAGTGGGACCCTTCACAAATTCTACACGGGCGGGGGTCGGGGCAGTCCCGATGGAAGTGGGCCCCCAAGCACGAAAAGCACAAACGGCGTGCGTTGACAATGCGGCGGCGGGAACTTACGTGCAAATTCAAAAAGTCCCGGCAACGCACCATGACATGCCCCGTTGCCTTACAAAAGTCACAATGATGAGGACTCCGGGCACCATCAAAACGGGGGGCGGGGCGAACATCAACAGGCCCCCTAGCCCGAGGACTCCGGGCGCCAGCCAAACGGGGGGCGGGGCGATCATCAACAGGCCCCCTAGCCCGAGGACTCCGGGCGCCAGCAAAACGGGGGGCGGGGCGATCATCAACAGGCCCCCTAGCCCGAGGACTCCGGGTGCCAGCCAAACGGGGGGCGGGGCGATCATCAACAGGCCCTCTAGCCCGAGGACTCCGGGCGCCAGCAAAACGGGGGGCGGGGCGATCATCAACAGGCCCCCTAGCCCGAGGACTCCGGGCGCCAGCAAAACGGGGGGCGGGGCGAACATCAACAGGCCCCCTAGCCCGAGGACTCCGGGCGCCAGCAATACGGGGGGCGGGGGGAACATCAACAGGCCCCCGGGCCCTAGTCCGTCCCTGGTCTCTGGGCTGAGAAGGTAGTGGGGGTGACCCCGTGGCGCCACGAGTGTTATCCGCAAACCGACACTCGTCTTCCAAAAATTTGAGGAGGTCGTCAAAGGGGGGAAGATGGGTGGCACTATCCCCACCATACTTCTGCTCAAAACGTGACCTCAACTCCGCGGGGAGCAACTGCAGCACTATGTGCACCAACAAGTAGGACCAATGTTCTACCGGTAACTCCAAGCGTCTCAAAGCGTTGGTCGCTGAAACCAACGGGTTCAGCAAGTCAGTGCGCAACGTCGACGTGCTGACAATGGCCGGTAGCCCCAAAATTTGGTCGATGTGCACCTCAGCCAGGCAGCGCTTGTTCTGATACCGTCGGGAGAGAAGCTCCAGAGCGGTCGGGTAAGAGGAATCCGTCACCGGCAAGTGCTGCACCAAGGCTCTGGCTTCGCCCTCCAGGACAGACAACAAATAGGCCAGCTTCTGGGCAGGTCCGAGGTCCAAACGTGCATCGACAAGACTCTCAAAGAGATCTAGGAAGCCCAGCCAGTGGTCCAAGCGACCGTCAAAACGTGGCAGCTCCAGGGTGGGCAGCCTACTCAATAGTCCAGGGCCTGCAACAACAGGGGTCTGCGGCTTGGCCGCATCAGGCACCCGGCTCTTCAAAATTTCCCGCGCTCGCAGACATATGACATCCCCCAGGTGGATAATCTGGTCATAGTCACCCAAAATCCTATCGCGGGCCGTCTGATCCATCACCCCCAAATCCACGTCCATGATGTACTCGTTGAAGCGCGTGAGCGCAGCATCAGCTGACTTGATCCTCTCAATCACTTGCCCATACCGAGCAAGGGTGAGCTCTTCCAATTCCACACGCTCAACAGTTGCAGCTGCCGATGTGAACCATCTCAACTGTGAGGTCAATCCCGCAGCAGCCTCCCTGACTGCCCTTAATGAGGCCATTGCAACAATCAAATATTAATACAAAACAACAATCAACAACCAACAATCAAATATTAAACAAACAGCAATGACTTGTTAGCCGACCAAATAGTTTCAACAAAATAAAAATTCAAATTCAATTATTTCAAGTCCCAATCCGACCCTGTACTTATTCCAAGTATGAATCTAGCTTGCTAAGGATGGCTAGTTACAAATAAATAACAATTGAATGTATAATACAATGCTGGATCAACCTCAAATTAAACATCAATAAGCACAACAATTGTCTGTATAATATTGAGCCGGAGAATGTCTATCAACAATCCAATAATTACTATAAATGCAATAACCAATACACACAATTCAAGTCCTATTATGTTAGACTATGTGTAATTATTATTTAGATAACCTTTCAAATTCAGATCAATGACATTCAATTATTAATTGCCACAAATACCAAACAACTTTTACAACAATATACCAACTTATGTACCAAATTATGTACCAATTATACCAAATTATACCAATAATTCCTAATTTCACAAATAAATCCTACCTGTCAATGCAATGAAAGAGGCTACAATACAAATTACAAATACAACTTCAAATAGATAGCCCGGATGACATGGTAATATATTCAAAACTTATTAAGTTACAAGTTATGTTAAGTAATTAAACTCAAGTTTTAAGTTTTCAACAATATTCAAAACTTCCAATTAAACCAGTGGATCTTATTATTATAAGAGCCGCGCTTCTGCTACCAATTTTATATTAAACCACGCTCTGCATACCAATTGTTCGACCCCAAGCCCAGCCAACGGTAACTGGTATGTCGAACTGTCCGCGATTACGCGGAGCCCTACGTTGTGGTAGGCTCTTAGGCCTTATTTCAATAAACAAAATGTACCACTAACCTGAGTGCTGGGGATGCCAAGTTCGACCTTCAAGGTCACGCTCCAAGTGTGGTTTGTATGTAATATGAGGGTGAGTAATTGAAAGGTGTGATGTAAGTCAAGTGTTGTAGAACGTTCACAAGGCGCCGGCAACTCCAGATGGCGCGGTTCCAACTCAGCATCACACCCAACTCGTTTCCAGCAAGCGCGCGCTACGCGTGGTAGACAATAAGGCGATGTGTTCCGAGAAATATCACTGGATTCTTGTTAATCCGAGATTACAAAGTTCAATCAATCACTGAACACAATTAATCTGTTCATATCTCGTGAGATCCAATTCGATTTTCAACAAATTCCGCGTGCCAGACCAACCGACGACAAGGCGGCGTACGATTCAACAATATCCCGGGGTTTTTGGCAAATGGGGAATACACTTCAACAATTAGATAATTCGCGACCCAATTATCGGTCTCGACAGGCGAATCCAACAATATTTTACCAATTAATAATCAAATCAAAGTCCCAAACGTGCGGACATTTTTCCAACCAAAGTCAATCTGTCAAGTCAGTAATGTCAAGTGTCAAATTCTTTACGTCAAAAGGGTGCGTTCTGTTTCACGTCGGACCGAACAATACCTATGTGAATATGTTTATGGGCAGTTTCTCAGGCATAGCTAGTAAGTAGGTAAGTAGGTACTTAAATAGGCACGTGTTTCATTTTCAACCGACGACAAAAAGAGGAGGTTATCAATTCTACGCGTATATATATATATATATTTTTTTTTTATGTAAGATCATCGAGTACTCGAAGACGGCTGAACCGATTTGGAAAATTCTTTTTTGTTCGAATGGGTATACTTCGAAATTGGTACCATTATCACCAAAGTCAGGATCTGATGATGGGATCCTGGAGAAATCGAGGGAACTCTTCAAATATTATAGGCAGACCTATGGCGTTTTGGGTATTTCTTATAGTAACTTGTGCAGTTGCTCTCAAAAAGTACCATTTGGGGAAGTGGAACTGATGATGAAGACCACAGATGGCCGCCAAAACTACTCAATAATAAGTATTGAGTGGATTGCGATTCGATTACTTGAATATGGATGTTAAGCACTTTATGCTCATCACAATGCATATGGTGATGTAGAGCTGATGGTGAAGTACCTGGAGAACTCCTCAACAATTAACGGCCCAGCATTGGGAAAAGCAATATTTTGTAAAAGGTTATAAGTAGTTGACATTTAGGCTCTTGTAACTAGGTAAATTAAAAATAATCCAACTAAAAACAGTGAAATAAAAACTTTTTACCAAAAAATTAAACCGACTCCCAAAAAACACTGCAAAGTGAAAAATAACTTTAATTTCGGAAGTCGGTGCCAAAAACGAAAAAACAAAACTAAAGACACCGAATACCGAAATTAAAGTTATTTTTCACTTTGCAGTGTTTTTTGGGAGTCGGTTTAATTTTTTTGGTAAAAAGTTTTATTTGTTGAATTTTACAATTGAATGAACTTGAAATGTGAATGAACTTGTTGAATTAAATTATACGATTTCAATAAATTGATTAAAGAACTTTACTCTAACCTTGATTGATGACCTTATACTTATCATGTACATATAATTTTATTAACGTGCAAAAATATCGTCTTCTATCGATAATTATAAAGTACCCTATGTATTCAATACAAAATGGTATCGACTAATGGATATCATCAAATGAGTCCCTACTCAGGGTGGAGCAGTGACGGTCAGACTTCTATGAAGTAAAAACTATTAATTTATTATTTTGTGAGAGTAATTAAAACACCACAATTAGAATGTTCACTTAATATTTAAACGTTTATTAATCGTTTCAATTTATTTGGAAGGAATGTGTCTAGCTCCTAACACACAGGCGGGATGAATGAATAGAACGATAGAGGGCAGGCGAGTACAGAGCTTTGTTGTGTTGAAGCTTGTTTATATTAATTTTTGTAACTAATTTATGTAGCAATTCAACACGCCGCGCCCCCTCAAAAATTAATCGATAGTTATACAAACAAAAATAGATTTAAATCGACTACCTAACTAAATCACATTAACTTCCAAATACTTGCTGGGGAATTACAATTTGGTCCAACATTCGTTCGAGGGTTGAGGAAAACCCAGTAAAACCTTCAACCAGACCAATTCAAATAAAATTAATACTTATTATAAATGACGTGTGTTCTTAAAATTAATTCGTTCATTACACACTTCTTTACACTGCACTGTTATTGTACACCCATTTTATATCTCATCATTTGAAATGTACTTGCAGGCAGAGCTTTTGTTAATGCGTCGGCCAGCTGTTCACCTGTGGGAATGTAATTTAATTTTATTACATTTTTCTCAACTTGTTCCCGAGAAAAGTGATATTTTATATCAATATGTTTTGACCGTTTATGACTTGACGGGTTATCGGCTATGCTTATACATCCATTATTGTCTTCATAAATGACAATTGGTGCAGCAATAGGTATATTTATACTGGCCGCTAAAGACTTTAGCCACAATGCTTCTCTAACTGCCTCGAACAATGCCATATACTCAGCTTCAGTTGAGGAAGCTGCGACTGACAATTGTTTTCGAGTACACCAGGAGATCGTGCACTGGTCAAAGAGATTAAATAAATACCCAGTTGTACTCTTTCTATCATGTGTATCATTGCCACCTCAGTCTGAGTCTACGTATCGACATAAAATCTCATTGTATTTACACCTTTTGTAACACAATTTAAGATCAGTTGTGCCTTTTAAGTACCTTAGTACCTTTTTTAAACATTGCCATAGTTCTTTATTATTTTTGTGTGTGTACCTGCTCAGTATGTTTACACTGACACTTAAATCGGGCCTAGTACATAGCATAATATATATAAGGCATCCTATGACGTTTCGAGAGGGTGCGTCATATCTTTCCTCGGAATTCAACGCGTCATAGTTTAACTTATTTTCTAAGGGTGTAGACACAGGTTCACACTCATGCATATTAAACTTAGTCAAGACTGTTTTTATGTATGCACTTTGGTTTAAATACACTTGATCACCTTCTCTAGTGATTTTTATGCCTAGAAACAGTTTTATTTCTTTTAAATCGGTCATTTCGAATTTTCTCATCAAATATCTTTTCAAATTAGTCATAGTATTTATGTCAGCGCATACTACTACTAGATCATCAACGTATAACACTACGTATATATTTTTACATATATATCCTTTATCTAGTATATATATACATCTGTCAACTGATGAATTCTGAAACCCTATTTCTTTCAAAGCATGTTCGAATACTTCGAACCAACACCTGGCGGCTTGTTTAAGCCCATATAACGCCTTTTGTAATTTACAAACATAGCCTTCTTTACACGATACACCTTCAGGAACCCTTAAATAGATTTCCTCTTTTAATTCGCCATTTAGGAAGGCGGTCTTAACGTCCAAGTGATGAACTAATAAATTAAATTGATTGGCAAGGCTAATAATGAATCTAAAACTGGCTATTCTGGCGACAGGTGCAAATGTTTCATTATAGTCTGTAAGATACTCTTGACTAAAACCACGCGCCACTAAACGCGCCTTATATCTTTGAGGATTTCCAAATTCATCATTTTTGACAGTAAATATCCATTTACAATCTACGATGTTTTTGTTTGGCGGTTGTAGTACTAAAGTCCACGTTTCATTTTTATGTAATGAACTAAGTTCCTCTTTAATCGCGCTTTCCCATTTACTTCTATCATTTCTATACTTAATTTCTGCAAATGATTTTGGTAAATTGCATATAACAGTTTGAGCACATATCAAATAGTCTTGGTCATCAATTTCATTATATGAAACAGGGGGTTTGTCTTTAATCCTATCACTCCTCCTAAGTTCAGTATTTTTGTTTACATTTTGCGTATCATGGTTCAATTTGCAAACTTTAGTAGGACATTCACCTTTCTCACTAGATTTTGAACCATCTAGTTTCGTTTCGAGATAGTTTCGGGACTTACTTGACACTGATTTTGACACACTATCACTATCAGTTTTGTCATGAGAATTTCCAATATTCTCTTCAGGCTTACAAGAAGGCCTGGACCTCAAAAAGTTAATTTCGTCCACGATAACATCTCTAACCACTACGAAGTTTTCGCAGTCTGGGTTCCAAACTTTATAACCCTTTGGTTCATACCCCATCAAAATACCTTTCCATGATTTATCATCAAATTTTGCTTTAGTCGTTTTGTTATGCACATAAACTGTCGATCCAAAAATCTTTAAATATTTTATTTCCGGTTTCCTATCGTGCCACATCTCATATGGTGTTTTTAAAAGTTTGAGGGCTTTAGTCGGTGTTATATTTATCAAATAAACTGCAGTCAAAACTGCCTGACCCCAAAAAACTTTATCTAATTGAGCACCGTTTAAGATAGAACGAGCTTTCTCAGTAATGGTTCTTACCATCCGTTCTGAAACACCATTTTGCTGTGGAGTTCTAGGAACTGTTAAATGGTATGAAATACCCTTTTCAGCACAGAACCTCTTCATTTCGGCAGATAAATATTCACCACCGTTATCGCAAAACAAGTTAGTTACTTTTAAATTAAAGTTAGCTTCACTTTTTGCGACAAAGTCTTTGAACGCAGCATATACGTCAGACTTGTGTACAAACAACACGAAATAATTTTTATTATCAACTGTCATTGGAGTGATAGGACCACAGACATCAGAACTGACAGCATATAGAGGTCGATTTACGTGACTTCTGTCCTTGGCGTGATTAAACGGCAGTCGGCTCTGCTTTCCATTAATGCAAGCTTCACATAATTCATCATCCGGCACCACAGCGCTTAACTCACTTATGTCCTTAAACAACTCAAGTCGTTTTATTTAGATAAATTTGTTTTTACTCATGTGACCAAGGCGCTGATGCCATAATTTGTATGTAGTTTTGTCACCAATGCATGCTTGGGAAACAGGACGACTCTCGCTTACAGACGCCACAAAATCTACAGCAATTAAATTGTTAAAGGGCATACCTTTCATCACTGTTTTACCATTTTTGCATATTTGCGCACCATCAGTACTGAAAATGACAGTGTATCCAGCTCGCTGCATTTTGGAAACCGACAGCAAATTGTACGGAACCTCAGGGCAGTACAGAACACCGTCCAAATAGCCCTGGATACCCATGTTGCTGGTAACCTGCAGTGTACCTCTTTTTGTAGCTGAAATAAATTCACCATTTTTAGCAACTGAAATTTTCAGTGGTGTATCTAAAACGACAAAGTTAGTAAACAAGTCTTCTCTATTGATAATGTGATGCGAGGCGCCGGAATCCAGAAGAAAGGTAACTTTGTTATCACAGTCTTGCGTTTCATATTCTCCGGTCATAAAAGCAAATCCTGAGAACTCATTCAATGCTGATTGTTTATTCTGGCTTATCTCAACTGAGTGTACTGTTCTTGGCCGGTTATTGTTTATATTATTGCCCTTTTGTTGATTCATTCGTTTGAAATGGAAACAATCATTTCGTTTATGTCCTCTACGCCCACAATGATGACATTTTATTAATTGAGAGTTCTCATTCATTCGTTTTATATACTTATTTGACTGTTTATTATTAAATTTTCTTTTCGTCGACTTGTCACTTTTCATTTCAATTTGCAACACTTTTGCGCTCATATCGCCTGACTCGTTTTTCAGCTTCACTTCATGATCCAATAGCCGTGTTTTAACGAAAGCTAACGTCATATTATCTTTCGATAACGTCTCGATCGCTGTTATCACTCCGTCGTAAGTTGAGGGTAAACTTAGCAATAAATGAGCAACTTTATCGGTTTCTTCTAACTTCGCACCAGCTGCAAGTAGCTCTGTGATGAGGTCATCGAACGTTGCAAAGTGTTTTATGAGCGACACTTCACTTTTTAACTTTAACGACAACAACTTTTTTCTTAAAGCCAATTGAGTTGCAATGCTCTTACGCTCGTACAACGTATCTAAATTCTTCAAAATGTCTTTTGCCGATACACCCTCCTTAGCGAAACTGAGATAAGAATCCGATAGATATTCGATGATTACATTTTTAGCTGTACTATTATTTTTTTCCCACGTTTCGTTGCGAGGTAATGAGTCGTCGTCAATAACTTTTATCACATCCATTTCGTTAAGCAACGCACGAATACGAAACTTCCATACACTATACTTCTCACCTTCGAACGGCTTGATATTTCGTTTTATCTTGGAATGGTCCATTTTTTTTTTTTTATTATTGTTCAACACAGCGGATTTTCACTCGCGCACAACTGGTCCCATAACCTATTAATTTATTATTTTGTGAGAGTAATTAAAACACCACAATTAGAATGTTCACTTAATATTTAAACGTTTATTAATCGTTTTAATTTATTTGGAAGGAATGTGTCTAGCTCCTAACACACGGGCGGGATGAATGAATAGAACGATAGAGGGCAGGCGAGTACAGAGCTTTGTTGTGTTGAAGCTTGTTTATATTAATTTTTGTAACTAATTTATGTAGCAATTCAACAAAAACTCACCCTGTTCCTTTAGTTGTCCCTGTATTCCGGAGCTGAGGTATCTGGTCAGAACATTTACGCAGTCTCAACAAACAATGGCCCTATCGCGGCCCGTCAATGCTCCTGACTGTTCTTTGAGGCGCCCGCGACCGCTCGACCCCAGCCTGTTCCTTCATACTCGCCCTCTGCAAGCCCGCGACTGAGGTGGCGCGGCAACCGGCTCGCGATCCCCGCCCGGTTGCCGCCACGGGCGTCTCCCGCAGCGGCTGAGGCGTGAGGAAAAGATTTTTATTTTATGTACCATAACTACTTTTAAAATACATGCTGCAATTGCTTCTGTTACTGACGAACAAACAAATGTAGTCAAACTAGTAGTTAAATTAGATATAATTACATATTATAGCGTAGTTTGACTCTCTTGGTCCTGATTTGAGCTCCCAGGATGTCTATATTAGATACGCCAAAACCGTTAATAGAACAGTAATTAAAATTTTAATAAATACAGGATAGGTATTATATAGCTACCTAGGTTCGCGAAGTGATATCTCACTACCCGCGAATCAAAACGCTTAAAGATCAAACTGAGTAACTGAAAACCTCGCCCAATGATCGTTGTTTATGTATTAGCTGATAGGACTCCCCACACAGTTTTACCATTTAAAAAAAATGTAGGAAAAGATTAAAAGGTTGTTATAAATTACACTTTTACACGTACCTACTTAAGTTTCTTTTATATTAGACTAGTACTCACGCGGGGCTTCGCTCCCGTGGATACTACCACGGTAAAAACATAATTCTCCTTTTTTGCAGTCGCGTAAAAAGTAGCCTATAACCTTCCTCAAGCTTCAAGCTACTTCCATACCAAATTGCATCCAAATCCACCCAGTACTTTCGAAGATTAGCGCGTTCAAACAAACAAACAAACTATTCCGCTTTATAATATTAGTATAGATGAGGCCGCTGTTTCTAATTGAGAGGAAATGCCGAAACAACCTCATGTCTCATTTTAAAGTCGGTACAATTCGTACTGGTTAAATCATAATTAATTAATAAAAGAGCCATAACGAATGAAAGGAAAAGTATGAAAAATTCAAAATAATGGGAAATGAGTTATCATATTTTAGTTTAGTACAAAAACCACATAGGTACAACTATATTATACTTAAGTAGGTACATACCTAATTACGTTATGCAATATTAAATTGGACATACCGGTATTGTATTACGATCGTTAAACGTAAAATAATTATCACTTTTTTTATCACGGCAGGCCCGTTGGTATAGTGGTCAGTGGCCCTGACTGCTATGCGCAAGGTCGTGGGTTCAATTCCCACCTAGGACAAATGTTTGTGTGATGAGCACGGTCATTTGTTCTTTGTCTGGGTGTAATTTATCTATAATATGTATGTATTTAGAAATATATATGTATGTTTATCAGTTGTCTAGTACCCATACCACAAGCTCTGCTTAGTTTGGGACTAGATGGCGTTGTGTGAAAAGTTGTGGAATATTATATATTATATACTTACATTCATTAACAATTGGAATCCAGAGAACTATTTATAACAGTATTTTGTTTACATCTCTCATTGAAGTTAGATATGAAATATCTAGTTTGTACTTTGTTCCGGTTTTTCATACTTGGTTACCACAGACACGGTAATGTTATTTACAGTATTTAAACTCGGCCGTATTTTAGAAATGAATGCCTACAGCCGCGCGGTACGTAAACAAGCGACAGGGCTGCCCGCCTCCAACATTTTAATTACATTTGCCTACTTTGCGTTTCCATTTAGTTTTGTGATTGTAAATATACTATTTTTATATGCAAATAAAATATTTTGTGAATTGAATAGGAAGTGTTCAATAAAAATGCGTGTTGTTTTTTGATTGGTAGATTTAATTATTAAAAAAACATGTTTATATTTTTCTAGTATTATTCATACACACAGCACAATAAACAACTATTATTAATAATAAAATACCACGTCTTTACTTTGAATTATACAAACTAACAAAACAAAACACACATGCCCCGAGGTTTTAACACAAGCGTACCTACCGTATCATGATTCATGAACCGCCTATAACTACCTATTTCACTCGAGTCAATCACTTTCCTTTACTCTATTCACTTTATTTATTAATCCAGACATCTTTTTTTCGGGAGATAAAAGAAAATACTTATCCATTAAAAAGAAACACATTATGTACATACCTACTAGTAACTAAAATTATTATAGTCTTAGGTACCTTTCAAAGTTTCCAGGTAATCTAAAAAAGTTATCTCTGGATGCGTTATTGACGAATTCATGCAACCAAAAACAGCACAATATATCCTACTCGTCATAATAAATATGTACTTGAACTTATTTATAGCGAAAAATGCGCGGTTGTTGTTAAAAAAACAACACACCGTCCGTTTGTCACTGCGGCAAAGTCGCCGGTCGCGACTGTCATCAAACCGAGCGCACACTGAGATCGAGGCGCGTAGGTATAGCTCGCGCTTCGTCCGTTTGTATGAAGTCGGAATACTGTATACATAATATTACCGTGCCACAGATAACACAAACTTATTTAGTTTTTTTTTTCTATTTTCGTACGCGGTGAGTACAGATAACACAAACGTAATGCCAAACACAGCCGCATACAAGTTCAGTTATATCAATTTATTACTTTATTAACATCGTGGATTGCAAAATAGTTTTATAATTAATAGGATAAGTCCCAGCCGTCAAGTAGCTAGCTAGGCTAAGCATAGCAAGAATAAAAAAATATTTTAAATATTCGTGGGAAGTCGTGGTTTTTTATTTAACATATCATAGTTGCAATTTTTTAAGTCACTGATAATATTAATAACCTTTTTCTGTTTTGATAAATACATTAGTGCCTGCCCTCTATGGGATACAGTCCTAACTATTTCACTGCATCTCCAAGTTACTATCGATTTGTATTAATTCCTTTATTTAACGCCATCTATTGGCGTTTGCAGAATCTTATTTCAACAAAACCATAGAAAACGGATAGTTTTTGTCTTTGTTATTTTAGTTTTTTTTATCAATGGACTTTTTCTTTTTTTCGGGTGGGAATACCATCAAATGACTTCTCCCGCTCTGGGTTAAGCGGAAGGGTGTGCCAGACTTCTACTGACTAAAACCCACCCTGTCCCTTCAGCTGCCCGTCTGTTCCGGGGTCGCGGTATCTTGTTAGTACATTTCCGCAACCATTGCGGACAATGGCCTTATGAGGCCCCTTCACTAATACTGACAGCTCCTTGAGGCGCTCGTGGAACACGACAAGCCGTCGACCTGGGCCTGTTCCTTACCGCACGGTGAGCTACCCCTGCTCACCGTCCGTAAGCCCGTGCCTACGGTGGCCGGAGATCGGTCCGCGATCCCCGACGCCCAGGGCGTCTACCGCGGCGGCTGGTGCGTGAGGAAGAGAGTTGCCTCTCCCTCGCGTGTTCGGCCTCCTCCTTCGCTAGCATGATTGCTTTGCAGAAGGAAGCGACTGCATCCCATTCTGTCTTGCTCTACACCATGGTCTGAATTAAGGTCGGGCGCGTGAGGTCGCCGTCGTCGATCGCCTCTACGAGGACACAGCGATGCTCCGCCCAAGCTGATACACCTGCACTGTATGCTCCACCGTGTCCTTCCGATACTAGTTGCATACCTACATTCGCTTAACATATAGTTGAATAAATGAATTTATAATACGATCACTTTTATTAACCTGCTATCTCCAATGACTTTCTGTACAACATTGGGTAAATGCTTCTTCAATTCGAGATTCCAGTTTCAATTATACTCCAATAATACGAAATACGTTTTTCTCCACTTGTCCTATTATAAAGCGATCCTCATAATATTTTAAATTAACATCAAATAAAAAAATAAAAAACAGATAAAGAAAGAATGAAAAGACGTTTATAGACACATGCCACAAGTATACACAATATCAACATATCACTTATTTTTTTTATATTTCAAATGTTATATTATGTTGTTTTA
This sequence comes from Tholera decimalis, assembly GCA_943138885.2. Classification (NCBI taxonomy): domain Eukaryota; kingdom Metazoa; phylum Arthropoda; class Insecta; order Lepidoptera; family Noctuidae; genus Tholera; species Tholera decimalis. The sequence goes on along the minus strand of OW964573.2, from coordinate 17,381,781 downwards.
TGTTTCAGTGTCAGTATTAACTTCAAATTTCTTACCATTCTTCTGATAATTATAATCTATCGCAATGATAGTTAATCTTGTTAATACGGACAAGATTAATCTTACCGTGTAACTCACGGCTGCGCCAAATAGGCCCAGATAACCAAGCCGGTAATCTTTTTACTTTCAGCTAACACAAAAATATCGCCCATTTAAGGAACATAATGCATGATCAGCCAATGAAGCCAACAGACCAAGGATCGTGGTGGATCAAGTACGCTGCGACACGGCGGCGTGGGACATCAAGGCCATACTTATAAGGCTGATAATACTACAGCAATGAATTCTAATTCAAATTACTGCACTTACCCGGGCGTCACCGGAGAATGTGAGCGGATTTCTGGCCACCTGCGGGTGGGCTTACGGACGGCAAGCAGGGATAGCTCACCGTCCGATAAGGACCAGGCCCGGCGAGATACAGCCGAGTGTTCCGCGTGCCTCAAAGAGCAGTCAGCAGCATTGACGGGGCTGGATAGGACCATTGCCTTACGGGTTGCGGGAATGTTCTAACGAGATACTGCGGCCCCTGAAAGCAAGAGCAACTGAAGAGCAGGGTGGGTTTTTATTCAGTATACTAGGAATTATGTTGTTAAAACTAGAGTAAAAACGAAGTTAAATGTTTTAAATATCTGTTTTTTTTTTATTGATAATAGGTTTGCGTTTGACCACCATCTCACCTGATGGTAAGTGATGATGTGGTCGAAGATAGAGCACGCTTACCTAAAAGCAACCTATTCGCTTTTGACTTAAATACCCCCAGGTTATAGCTATCGGGAAACACAGACAGGGAATTCCACTCCTTAGCCGTACGCACAATGAAAGTATTCCCAAAACGTTTAGTGCGTATATGGGTGGAATATCCACCATGTAACGATGGCTAACCGGATACAGCTGAGTAACTAGTGTTTTATACGGAGTGACCTTCTCAACCTAGTAACTGGGACTGGTAAGATTCCGGGTAAGATTTTGACACGCTGAAATTCTATAAGCGTCTAGCTAGCTGGCCTGGCGAACTTCGCAATGCCTTATTTTTTTTCATATTTCTTACCTTTCAAACCTTCCCTGTGTTAGAGGGAACTTAATACAAAAAAAAATGTAAATGAAATCGGTGCAGCCGCTCTTGAGTTTCTGCGAGAGTAACGAACAGCAATTGATTTTTATATAAAGGGTAGTTAAATTTGAAGGGCCGATGTTGATTTTGAATAAAACACAAATTATTTAGGAAATTATTGTCATTTCTTTTTATTATGATGATATGGTATGGTTTAATTATGTATGGAACAAAATATCGGCCAAATGGCCGCCGCGACCTCGGCGGCACACCTTCAAATTTTCGATGACGCTGAGGCATAATTAAGGTTCTATGCCGTTAATGTGCCGAATTAGCTCTTGAATTGTTGCTGGTTTATCGACGTACACCTTTTCTTTCAAATAACCCCAAAGAAAGAAGTCCAACGGTGTCAAATCACATGATCTTGGCGGCCTGCCCATAAACTGCACGAAACAGTCACTCTTTTTGGGTGCATTGGTTTTTCGACAATCACTCTTGGATTATCATTCGCCCAAATGCGGCAATTCTGCTTATTGATGAATCCGAATCCAAATCGAAATCATCAAAATCGAAAGAAAAAAAAAACCTAATTGTTTTGAACGCCCATTTTCATAATAAGCCTGAATAACTTTAACGCGTTGCTCGGTTGTGTATCTTTCTATGGTTCAAATTGAGTTAGTCTGAAATTGAGAAATGTCAAATGAAATGCAGAAAAAAACTTGACGCTTAGGTGTGATGCACATTCAACATCGGCCCTTAAAATTTAACCACCCGTTATAAGATGATAGATAGATATAATGTCTAAAGTCCACATGGATGACGTATGTCAATCTCGCGTACATTTTATTCATTTTGCTTTTAGAATTTCATCGTGTATAAAGCCTCATCATCAGCAGGTACAAGTAAATTATGAAAATGCTGTATTGTGATAATCCCTACTTGGATTATAAATGCAAAGGTGTGATTGTTTGTAGTTCTTTCACATCAGAACGGTTTGATGTAATTTTTGGTGTGGAGATAGTTCAAAGGCTGGAAAATGGCATAGACTTTATCGCTGAAAAAAAATTCACGTGAGCGAAGCTAGAAGCTGAGACTAATTATCTATACTTATATTATAAAGCGGAAAAGTTTGTTTGGTTGAACGCGCTAATCTTCGAAAGTACTCAGTGGATTTGGATGAAATTTGGTATGGAAGTAGCTTGAACCTTGAGAAAGGTTGTAGGCTACTTTTTACCCGAATGAAACAAGGAGGGTTATGTTTTATCGTAAAAAGGTCCACGGGAGCGAAGCCATATGCGACTGCTAGTTATAATAATATTCCACAACATTTTTTTTCACACAACGCCATCTAGTCCCAAACTAAGCAGAGCTTGTGGTATGGGTACTAGACAGCTGATAAACATACATATATATTTCTAAATACATACATATTATAGATAAATTACACCCAGACAAAGAACAAATGACCGTGCTCATCACACAAACATTTGTCCTAGGTGGGAATCGAACCCACGACCTTGCGCACAGCAGTCAGGGCCACTGACCACTATACCAACGGGTCTGTCGTATATATAATAACATCGTATTACGTATATGACAGGGTCCTTACTCGGGCTTCGTACCGTCAAACGATATTCTTACTTCTAGACTATTCCTAGTTAGCGGATCAGTCAAATTGGAAAAAGCAGTGTTGGTTTTTTACAATTTGACTGAGCCGTATTTTACACTCATGTTTTACACACATTATCAACATATTTTTTTATTGTTTGACTTTAACAAAAATATTAAAAATCACGCTATTTTATAGCATAAATTGCCTTTTATACATTTGGCAATCTTTAACTTTCACTTTCTTTTCAGAAAAGTCTGTGTAAATCTTACAAATTCTACATGGCAGTTTTTATCTCGTTTGAAAAATGAAATATTTTTGAAATATTTTTTGCTTCTGTGGACTTTATCACGATAAAAACATAACCGTCCTCCTTTAGCAGTCGGGTAAAAAGTAGCTTCATCAAGCATTATACCTATACTATTTCCATACCAATTTTTGTCCAAATACACCTACTTCAGAAGATTAGCGTGATTAATCAAACTTTTTCACTTTTTAAATATTTTATGTAAGAATAAGCGGACGAGCTCATATATTGACAATAAAGTTCAAATAATTAAACAAATCCGACGAAATAAACTGCACTGCACATTAACACTGACAGACGGCCAATGGGCATGCGTCAAGGCGCCAAATAATCACAATTATGTTTTGATTTGCTTAAAATTTGATATCTCTTTATTTTCTGTGTTTATTTCAATTCTATTAAAAATTTGAATACCTAATCTAAGCCCTGATTTCTGTTCTAGCATAATATTTTAACGTTATTTAAATGTTCTTTGTATAGGCGTTTATTAGTCCTTAGTCAGAAGATTCAGAATTTAGAAAATAAGTGCCTAAACACTTTGACAACAGATAATAAAGTATTTTATATAACACTTAATTTAATACAGTGACACGGTCTATGACGTGAGTCTATACACGGGTGTATACGCGGGTTTATACTGTGGCCTATGGGTAGCGACCAGATTCTATAGGAGCGGTTGGCTGTGAGAGCTCTGAAGGAGCTAGCTCAGCAAAATACAATGTGTCGCCATAATATCATTATGTTATTAATTATAAGTTTATATTTAAATAAACAGTCTTCATAACAGTCTTTTAATTTACTTTATTTTTATTTTATTTATTTTTTCAAGGGGAACTACATACGCCCACAATACGACATAGAAACAAGCACAACACAAACATATAAACACTATTGCAACCCACAACGCTGAAGGATACAATACAGTGAAAATAATATTTACTATTTGAATTTACTAAGGCAGTAAATGCAGTATCGCCGAGTATGTGAACCTGAATAAGATTTCCAAATGAGAATATGGAATCATTCCATATTTTCATTTATTATTAATATTGCTATTAGATCTTGAAATCGAATACAGAATATTTAAATGTCGTACTTAGTTATATTTACACAGGCAAATTAAATTATATATGTATCATTATGTTACGTTTTGTTAGATTTTTCTTTATATAGATAGTTTTTCTTTATCAGTAGCAGATAAACGATTACTATGAAAATGCAACGAACATTTATTGTTAACACAAGTTTACAAGCTTACGCGCCATAGAGAGATTACCCATAGACACAGAGTTATATATTGCCAACTTATATTATGGTTGCGTTCTTATTTGCCAACAGAATACGTGCCGTGTCTAATCCGCTATTAATTGTGACTTAAACATATTTATCTTTTTTAAAAGTTTTTTATAAAATTTGATTATACTGTTATTTACACGTCTGACTTTCCTTTAGAGCAATGTAAACATGTTACCTTGTTATTTCATGTTACTATTAGATAGGATCACTTGTATCTTAGCTTAATATTATCAGTACTTGAAGTCAAAGTGGCCAGCCGTATTTGCACAGAGTTAATATGAAGTGGTATGAGGAGCACGCACGAAAATATAATAAGTAAAGACACTATAAACACTATTCATGAGTTCAATTTTTGTTTGCTTTATGCATGGCTAAATTGGCTCTACTACTTTACTGACTCAGCCAAATCACAGCAACGCCCAGGGGCTTTCAGGGAGCGCCAAAATTAGCATAGGAGAATTTAAATGATCATCATTACAAGAAAAGAAGTCTGTCCAGAATTGGCCAAGTTAGATTGGAACTATTGAACGATCGGTAGAGTGCAGTCTACTCTTCTCGCTGTCAGATAAAAAACATTCCTTCCAGTTCGTAGAAGCCACGCAGTCACCACCTCTGACTTCTTTTTCATCACGCCAAGTCAGGTATCCTATCCACGAAATCACAGTTGCTAATACACTGAAAATTAAATAAAAATGTTAAATCCATTCTTAGGTCGTCCAGACCATTCTTAGGTTCGGCTACAGAAACTTAACTTATAGGCTACGATGCGTTCTTAAGCATAAGTTATTATACTTATTACTATGTAGTAATTTTATTCAAGCAATAAAGATTAAGATTATTCTGATTTTTGTTTTAATTACAGTTTTCAATTAATTAACTTGCTAAGTGCTCAGTGTCTTCATGAGTTAACAAGTTTCTCTAAAATTATAAGCGACCTTAATGTTAATTCGATGTCATGATAACTTGCTGAATAATAGCTTATTAACTATCAATCATCCTAGGTGTTTTTGGAGTTCTCTTTCTTCCAGTTGAGAATCTGTGTTTAAGGCACTGCCCGTACTGTAAAATTACCAAAAAAAACTTTCTTACCAAAATGCTCAATACATTGAGCGATAACTTTTAGTTTTACGGTATCCTTTCTAGTGGCAACGCTTTACCATGAAACCAACCTATTCTGACTGATCTTCCAAACTCAGTAACTGGGTAGCACGATACAATATAACAAATAATAAAAATAGTTTTAATTGCATCCCTTCTGGATGTGCATTTATTTGCGTGTGGGAAGGCAATGTTGCATACTTTGGTGGAGATAACAAATGACACTAGATATTTTTATGAAGTATTAGTTTGGTATGGATTTCTGCAAAGTAACGCCTGATTCTATTCTGTACAGTTTTTTATTACATTCCTATGGAACACACAATTATCTATCTCTCTCTCTCTTTTTATAAAAACGCGAGTAAAGTGCCTTAATTTTTCCTCCACACAGGATCAGTCACATATATTTTCTCTTTACTGCTTCGTTTCTTTAACCGAAGCCTTTAACATCGTATCGCTAGCCTTTTAACCTAACAGATTGGGTGGAATTAAAAGGGTAATCATTCGAGTTCTGCACAATAGCGTAGCTTTTTAAAAACGCGAAAACGATAAGAGTGCTTTTCTACCAAAGACGTAAGAGGAACACGAAGAAAGCATCCATCAATGGGGTCAGTTAATTTAGTTATATTTGTTATAGATAAGACCGTTAGATTACAATGTATCTCGTGAGATTGTAATCTATCTATAAATTGTGATCCGTACCATACTGCTGGTAATTTAACGCCTTATTTTCCTACAGATTGTAATCTATCAAAGTGAAATTCTGAAGTGGCATACAATGGATTCGTAACTCTGTGGTCACAGAACGTCCTACAACAAAACCCACCAATCGGGAGCAGCTTTGGACAGTTGGCAATTTGACGAGTGACTGATTGTAAACTAATGGTTCCAGTTTGATAGATTATAATCTAACGAAATATAATGCATTAAATCGTGAAACGTATTATACAAATCACAAAATCGATATATTATAATCTCGGAAGATATATCCATGTTTTGGAGTTTTACGGTGACAGATATCAAGATCAACTCCTGTTGATTTATAATTATACTGAATATATTTGTTGCTAAGGCTTCAATATAGGCTCCTACATGACATGGTGTGTGTACCCGTACCGTATATTCCTTGACCTTTTTCTACCCACACTCAGCTAAAATGGGTCCGCTATATATCCTGGCACCAACAATCGAAAATTGTCACACATTTTCACAGTGTCATTACAAATTAAAAAACCAAAACACCGCCTAGTCCTCATACCTCATACATTTTTTATGCATATTTACGGGCCAAAAGACTCATTGGCAACGATACACTGGTCGAATCAAAGCTCCAGAGCCTTGAATATCGGCGACAAATTGCTAGTCTATCGGTTATCTATCGGTTACATTTCGAGGAGTGTGCGATGGAATTACACTATCTAATTCCGTCAAGCCCGTTCCATCATCGGACTACAAGACAAACGGCGATGCGCCATCGTCACATGGTGGACATCCCACCTATACGCACTAAACGTTTTGGAAATACCTTCATTGTGCGTACGGCTAAGGAGTGGAATTCCCTGCCGGAATCTGTGTTTCCCGATAGCTATAACCTAGGGGTCTTTAAGTCAAGAGTGAATAGGTTACTTATAGGTGAGCGTGCTCCATCTTCAAGGCTCCGATGTTCAAGGCTCTGCCTTGAACATCGGAGCCTTGAAGATGGAGCATGTTCAAGGCTCTGCCTTGAACATCGGCGACAAGTTGCTAGTCTATCGGTTATCTATCGGTTACATTTCGAGGAGTGTGCGATGGAATTACACAATCTAATTCCGTCAAGCCCGTTCCATCATCGGACTACAAGACAAACGGCGATGCGCCATCGTCACATGGTTGACATCCCACCTATACGCACTGAACGTTTTGGAAATACCTTCATTGTGCGTACGGCTAAGGAATGGAATTCCCTGCCGGAGTCTGTGTTTCCCGATAGCTATAACCTAGGGGTCTTTAAGTCAAAAGTGAATAGGTTACTTATAGGTAAGCGTGCTCCATCTTTGACCACATCATCACTTACCATCAGGTGAGATGGTGGTGCAACGCGAGCCTATCATCATAAAAAAAATATGGGGAAAATCATCAAATGACGCCTCGGGGTGGAGCGGTAACGTCAGATTTCTACTGACTAAAAACCGATCCTGTCCCTTTAGATGCCCTTGCATCCCAGGACTTCGGTATCTCGTTAGAACATTCCCATAGCTTTGGAAAAAATGGCCACATCGAGCCCCATCAGTCGTACCAACTGCTCTCGTTCAAAAGCACCCTAACAGTAAGTCCAGGGCAAAACTGCATTTCACGTTCGAAAAAGTTTCCTCATATCGTAGATACTGGAAATTGCAAAGTCGGAACATTGAGTTAATCCGGCTACAGTGATTGAAGAGTTACTGGGAAGTACTGGAAACGTCATTACTTTTTCCCTAGTTCGCTAGTGATCGGTAAGACCCCTCTTTGAGGAGTGGCTAGATCGGCGTCACGGCGTCCTGACCGCGTGACGCAGGTCCTCACCGGACACGGAAGTTTCGGGAGGTACCTGTGTCTGATGGGAAAGGAGGAAACGTCTGGGTGTCACCACTGCGAGGGTCGCCCTGAGGACACCGTAGAGCACACGGTGCAAGACTGCCCCGCCTGGGCAGAGCACCGACGTGTCCTCACGGCGGCGATAGGCGGAGACCTCTCGCGCCCGGCATTGGTCGAGGCCATGCTGCGGGGCGAGAGGGAGTGGGAAGCGGTCGCCTCCTTCTGCGAAGCAGTCATGCTGCCGAAGGAGGAGGCGGGCCGCGAGAGGGAGAGGATGGCGTCCTCCCTCCAGCCCAGCCGCAGTGGTAGACGCCCACGGCGTCGGACGTCGGCCGACGATCTCCGGCCACCGTAGGCGCGGGCATGCGGACAGCGAGTAAAGGGCAACTCGCTGTCCGACCATGGACCATGCCCGGGTCGACGGCGCGTCGTGTTCCACGCGCGCCTCAAAGAGCGTCAGCAACATGACGAGGCCCCCTCTGCAGAGGGCCGAAGCCTGCCGGGGTCGTGGGACTCATCCCGTTACCGTGGCCCCGGTATGTAAAGGGTTATTGAAGGAACACCGTGGATTTTAGTCAGTAAAAGTCTGACAGTCCCTCCCACCCTGCCCGGAGTGGGAGGACTTATTTGATAATTTTACCACAAAAAAAAAAAAAAAAAAAAAGTTCGCTAGTGATCTATTTGAATATGGAATCGGATTATGTCTTTCAATGTATGCAGTTGGATGAACTTGATAATATTCCGCACTGCTTTGTGATAGATTAATACGTGATTCATTAGAGATTAATTTACACCAAAGAGGCTAGTGTAGAATTTGCTTTGCTGCCTTTTGTTGTTCACTTTTTGTAGCTCAATTGTTATATAAATTATTCAGAAAAATCTTATTAAATGTTCTATTTGTTTTTTTTTTTTAACTTAATTATTTTTTTAACTTTTTTAACTAAATGTGTTATATTTGAGATTAGTTTTATTGGAACATCAGACTAATGTGAGCTAACAGTCGCGTTTGTGGTATGTAGGTATTCTAGAAATAATAAGTCAAATTGTTACGAAAATCTTATTTAATCACATCACAAATAGTAGTTAGTATGTAAGTTACACACGGTGTAAAAATACTCCACAGTAAGCGGTCATCTGTTTTACTCCCTTTAGGTATTTTAAGAGACATACACAAGCAAAGTTCTAGATAAACTCATAAATACTTTAACATTGAACTTTGGACTCCAACCAAAACATCATACTATGAGCCACAACGATTGTGTTCCCAGATATTTAGAAATGACAGCGTGATATTTCAATAGCGCATATTTATCCAGATACAATTTTTTGTTAATCATTATGCCTAATAATACCTATGTCACTTTATCTAGAACCGCATTCAAAATAAATTACTTCTTATAATTTCACAGCCGTTCTGAGGAGATGCTTCCAGCGTAATTGAGCAATGTTCCTGTCTAGCCAGGTTCTGAGAGCGGAGATCTTGGCATAGACGCCGGGGTAGTCGGGTCTTGCGCATCCAAGACCCCAGGACACGATGCCTGCTAGCTTGTCATTGTGGACTAATGGACCGCCACTATCACCCTGTAACAAAAAAAATTGTTGAATATAAACTTTTTCTTTTTTAATTATTCATCTAAGAGATTTATTGCCATAAGTCGCTTAAAAAAGAAATCCGCAATCTTCTGTCTGAATTCTTGGAATTATAATAATAATAATATACTAAGAAATACGAATAATGTTAACAGCCGATTTCAATTTCGGCTTCTGTAAACATATGTCAAAGATAGGCTTAGTGTGTGAATATTGAAGTCTCTTTGTTAGCATGAATATCGTAAAGTAGGTACCTACCTACTGAACAATTTTAAAGAGTTGAAAGATAAAACTTAGTTCAGTAAGCGTGGACTTAACACTAGTTAAGCTCGCTAAATTGTTTAATTTTTATCTATTTTGTGCCAAGCTTAATTCTTGGCCCAAAAGAACACCTATTCTTTCATTCGATTACTTACCTGGCAAGCATCCTTTCCACCTTCACTGGCGCCAGCACAGAGCATGTTGCGTGTGATACTGTACACCGGCTGGTAGGCATCACTGCACTGTTTCTCATTTACCTTCGGCACGGTTACGCTTTGAAGAATTGATGGCATTCCACCGTTTTCCTAAAAAAAACACACGTTGAAGTCTAGTGAACACAAGTAAGATAATATGGTGCAACTGACACTGGAAATAGGTGTAGGTATTATTTATATGTAAGCGTCAATAGCCTTAGGGCTAAAGTGTTGGACTTGTGATCGAGAGATAGCGGGTTCGAACCCTACCCATTACACTATTGTCGTTAACAATATTTTTTGTAACTTAACTTTTAACAATATTACTAGTATGTGAATTCTACCCATATTGCTAGTTCTCTTTATTGAAAAAAACCGGTCAAGTGCGAGTCGGACTCGCGCACGAAGGGTTCTTTACCATTATCTATAAAAACGTCAACAAAATCACATTTGTTGTATAAGAGCCCCCTAAAATATTTTTTATTGTTCTGTTTTTAGTATTTGTTGTTATAGTGGCAACAGAAATACATCATCTATGAAAATTTCAATTTTCAAGCTATCACGGTTCATGACAGACAGACAGCGGAGCCTTAGTAATAGAGTCCCGTTTTTTCCCCTTTGGGTATGGATCCCTAAAAAGACATGTATTATACACACTTACAAAAAGATTACCCCATCCAGTGACAACTGTCAGACCACCATCACTTATTTCTTCATTCTTCCCCATCATTTCTACCGGTGCTACTCTATCATTGAACGTCAAAGGCTTTGAAAGCCAGAGTATAGCAATGTCACTGTCCATTTTCGAATAGTTGAAGTCAGGATGCCATGATAAATCTCCAATGGGATATAAATCTCCACCTTTTTCACTGTATGACGACCCGACACGGACTTGGTACGTTTCAGGATATGATCTGAAAATAAATAAATAGAAATAAAAACCATCAGTTGGCAAATTGGCAATATAATTTAGCTGTACAAACATGACATTTAGCTTCAGCTCTAGTTTGATATTAATCGGTGTCCCCGGTTCTTCATAAACTTGGTTATTATTACAATTATCACCCATATTTTTTTCTCGAGGTTAAAATATTTAGGATGTTTGAAGGGATTTGTCAAACACTTCAGTATACTTTTTATTGCCTAACTTTAGACTTGCTAACCCAAAAAAAAGCTTTCTTTGATTTTACAAGGGGCCTGCCGTCGTTGTCGTCATTGAGCTCGAAACTTCGTAAGTCTGTGCCTAAAACTTCTATGATTATAGGCTCGCCTTTGATCAACATCTCACCTGATGGTAAGTGATGATATGGTCTAAAATGAAGCTCGCTTACCTAGAAGTAACCTGTTCACTCTTGACTTAAAGACGCCCAGGTTATATCTATCAGGAAACACAGACACAGACAGAGATTTCCACTCCATAGCGTTACGCACAATGAAAGTATTTCCAATAAATTTTGTGCATACGGGTGAGTTGCCCACCATAAACAATATCAGGAAGTATACTTACCCAATAACACAGTGTGCAGCTGTGATGACAATATCGTTGGCGACGATGGCTCCTCCACAAGAGTGCCTGCCTTGCCTTACGAGAGACACCTGATACGGAGCTTCCGTAATATCGATGTCTTCTCCACCAACGATCTTCAGATCCTCCAAGGATTTTGTCGGGGGTGTCGACACTGTAAAAACAAATAAAAATTTATAAACTATGTTTTTTTAACAAAGTCAGTGGTGGCCTAGTGGTAATGGGCTCAACTTGCAAGTTGCAGGTCGTGGGTTCGAACTCCGTCAGGCACATTACTTTGTGTAATTAATTTCATCAACACTACTCTCAAATCGATGACGGAAAATATCGTGAGGATACCGGCAAGTACCAAAAATTCGAAGACATGTGACATACTAATCCGCATTAGGCCCACGTGGTGCGTGCATTACGGCCCATTCCTACTCATAGAGAGAAGATCTATGTCAGCAGTGAGAACGTAGCGTAATAGCCCCAATTATTATTATGAACTATGTTTATTTGGATCGATGTTCAAGCCTTTATCCATCTATGTTCCGGTCGGTTTCCGACCCAACATAGATGGGAAAAGGCTTGAACTTCAGAGCGATGTGTGGGTTAAAGAGCACAGACAGTTGCGAACCTAAGTTTAAGTCCCTAAAAGTGCTTACATTTCCGTCCTTGTACAAAAGTCAATAAAATTTTATTTCCTATGATATCAGAAACTAGAAAACGACTGCTCAGAATTCAATACAATAATCTTTTACATATGGATTCCTGTAATACGGCGTTATTAATTAATTCTGTTATGGTGTACTATAAAGAGTATAATTATCTATCTATGTATCTATCTATCTGTATGGAATCAAAAATATGCAATAAGTTGCCTGATTTTATAAAAAACAATACAATTAAAAAGAAATTAGTGTCTTTATTAATAGAAAAATCTTACTAGGTACATTTTTTTTTCTCTGGGTGGGAAAATCATCGAATGACTTCTCCCGCTCTGGGTAGAGCGGAAGAGAGTGTCAGACTTCTACTGACTAAAAACCCACCTTGTTACTTCAGCTGCCCTTAAGTTCCGGGGCCACGGTATCTCGTTAGAACATTCCCGCAACCCCGGCAGGCGATGGCCCTATAGGACCCCGTCACTATTGCTGACAGCTCTTTGAGGCGCGCGTGGAACACGACGCACCGCCGACCCGGGCCTGGTCCTTACCGGACGGTGAGCTACCCCTGTTCGCCGTCCGCAAGCCCGCGCTTACGGTGGCCGGAAATCTGCACGCGATCCCCGACGCGCGGGGGGTCTCCTGCGTCGTTACTAGGTACTTAGTGAATGATATTTTAATGGATAGAACTTTTTAATTAGCTAAATTAGAATGTTTAATATTAATAAATAAACGTTCCTTCTGACGTCCTACAATATCAAAGGAATCTAATTTAATGTATTTAATTGTATTTATTATTATTGTGACATACATAAATGTACTCTCTTTGACTTTCCTTTTTAATAGATATAAAACATTCATTTAATTTAAATGTTAAGAATGCAGCTATATTTTTCTAGATTATAATTGTATTCATTATTATTACTAAGTTGACATTTATATATTATACCTGGTTTATAACTAATTGTATAAAATTTTGCACATTCGTGAAAATAATGTGAAAATAAGACGGAAAAAGTAAATTTTGCGTGTATTTATATTCAAATGATGCTTTGAATATAAATACACGCAAAATTTACTTTTTCCGTCTGTGAAATGATATTTCAAAGATTGTACTAGAATCAATTAATCAATCAATCATTTATTTTCACGAATGTGCAAAATTTTACTGAAAGAAGATATAATATTGCTATATTATCCATAGTAAGCTAGTTATTCTCAATTTAATTTTGGCTTACTAAGGCTCTAAAAACATTAAAATCTATTTATGACTGTCGTGAGGTAAAATATTAGTAATGAGTTGATTTGACATATTAAACAACAAACCATCCTTATTTGAAAATAAATGCCTCTTTATGCCACAAACCTTATGTTCAAGTTTTCACATACAAATTAAACTAACTAGCAAAATTAACAAAATTATATGGTAGTTTAAATTGCAGCAATGTTATAGTATATTTAATAGTATAATAGTAGTAACATATAAATAGCAGTTTTTTGCATTCGGAAACAAGAAGGCTGGCTCATTTTTTAAAAGACTTCAAAAAAAGGAGGAGGTTCGCAATTCGTCTTGAACTTTTTTTTTGTAATATTTGTTACCTCATAACTCGGAGACGGCTGGACTGATTTGGAAAATTCTTTTTGCGTTTAAAAGGGTATAAGTACTGTCTAGTTGGTCCCATTGATACGAAATCAGGATCTGATGATAGTATCCTAGAGAAATCGAGGGAACACTTCAAATATTATAGGCACACCTATAGCGTTTTGGGTATTTCTTATAGAACCTTGAGCAGTTACTTTCGAAAAGTACCATTTGGGGAAGTTGAACTGATGATGAAGACCACAGATGGCCACTGAAACTACTCAATAATAAGTATTTTGTGGACTGCCATTTGATTAATTAAGTACGGATGTTAAGCACTTTATGCTCGTCACAATGCATATGGTGATGTAAAGCTGGTGGTCAAGTACCAGGAGAACTCAAAAATTAACGGCTATGCATCGGGAAAAGCAATATTTAGTAAAAGGTGATAAGTTGTTGACATTATGGCTTTTGTAACTAGATAAATTACAAACCGACCCACTAAAAAGCGTGAAAATTATTTTTTTAATTTTTTTTTTGTTTCTATGGATAGTTCGTATTATTATAAACATTTAATTATGTATTTTTAATTAAATTTAAAATATTCTAAACTCACCGACATAGCTGATGAACGCCAGAAAGTACAGTAACGAAAACATGTCGAATTATTTACAACTACTGTTAATTGTTCATAATAATTGAACATTTATACCTGAAAATTACAAAAGATTATTAAGGTCAACGTAATTTAACTGATAATAGTTGCCTTCACTGTACACTCGACTGATAAAGATAGATCTCTAACAAAGAATACAATAGTTAGACATAGAAGGCTGGTGAATGAGGGAAAAAACGCACACACATAGACGCGTATATGTACGTGCAGCAACTTAAACAAATGCCGGTCACGGGTATATTTACAGTTGCTGTAAGGTAAACGTGTCTATGTGTGCGTGAGTTTTCACTTGTTGACAAGAACTGGCCTTCTGTACACTATCTATTTAATGTCTCAAGTTTAGTTTTGTTTACACAAGAGAATTACATGATTCATAAGTGGGTGAAGTTTATTCGTGTTGTTATGTTTTAGGGTTCTAAAGAAGGGAATGTGATACCAAATTATTATTTTGACATACGTTTGTATCGTTTTAGAATCACTCTGGGTTGTGTTATGCTGTCTTTATGAACCTGGTTGCTACTGTGGATCATTACTGATTGAAAATGTGTTGGAGAAAAATAGACATTAGCACATCATAATCTGCTTAGCCTTTTTCCAACGTTGTTGGGATTGGCTTCCAGTCTAACTAGATGTGGCAGAGTACTAGTTTTTCTGGCTTTTGACTACCCGTAATGACTCTCAGAGATGTACTTACAAATGACCAGGGGCGTGCACAGGATTATGACAGGGTATGCGGCGGAGTAATCGGTCACAAAAACTTTGCCTTTTATAGATTTTTAGCATAGCCACAGCCACGCATCGTAGCATGGTGGCGATGCGTGGCTGTGGCTAAAAATCTATAAAAGAAAATGTTATTGTGACCGATTATTCCGCCGCATACCCTGTCATAATCCTGTGCACGCGCATGCAAATGACACCTGGAACGAACGTTTTTGAACGAAAATTTAACGTGCTTTTTGAGGCACGGAAAAAGAATAACTACATGCTTAGTTTAAATATAGCTATGGCTTTTTTTTTACGTGGTAAAATCATCAAATAAGTCCTCCCACCCCGGGCAGGGCCGGAGGGATTGTCAGACTTGTACTGTTCCTTCAATAGCCCTTTACGTACCGGGGTCACGGTAATGGGATAAGTCCCACGACCCCGGCAGGCTTCGGCCCTCTACAGGGGGGCCTCGTCATATTGCTGACGCTCTTTGAGGCGCGCGTGGAACACAACGCGCCGTCGACCCGGGCATGGTCCATAGTCGGACAGCGAGTTGCCTTTACTCGCTGTCCGCATGCCCAAATATAGCTATGGTAGAAAAACTTTTCGTCAAAAAATAAAACCGACTTCCAAAGAATTCTGCAAAGTGAAATATAACATTAAATTCGTTAATCGGTGTCCTTGGATTTTTTTTATTTTTGTGTTTTGAGACCGATTGGGTCAGTTTGTAATTTACCCTAGGAACAAAAGCCTAAATGTCAACTACGTATCACCTTTTACAAAATATTGATTTTCCCGATACAGGGCCGTTAATTGTTCGAATTGAATCGCAATCCACGAAATACTTATTGAGTAGTTTCGGTGGCCATCTGTGGTCTTTATCATCAGTTCCACTTTCCCAAATGGTGCTTTTCGAGAGCAACTGCACAAGGTACTATAAGAAATACCCAAATCGCTATAGAATAAAGATTTCCCTCGATTTCTCCAGTATCCCATCATCAGATCATGACATGATGATAATGGGAGCAACTAGAAAGTATACCCTATCAAACAAAACAACAATTTTCTAAATCGGTCTAACTAATCAAAAAAGATTTACATCCGCTATCGTAATTTCTGCAACAACCTGTTAAGAAAACTAAAACGTATTTATAACCAGTCCGAACTTCTTAAACACCGCAAAAATCCGAAAGCAACCTTGAACATAATTAAAGAATTAGCTAATATGAAAAAGACATCCCAACCAGCATTGGATCTTTTAAACATTGCGAGTGACCCCTTTGCATCGATTAACAAGTTCAATAAATATTTTGCGAATGTTGGCAATGTACTAGCAACACAGATTAGACCACCGCTAAACCCCATTTCTCTACCCTATGATGTGAGAAATTGCAATCCCCTTGGCTACTCTATGGCCCTACTACCAGTTGACGAGGCAGAAATAAATTCTATTATTATGAGCTTACGTTCCGATAGTGCTACTGGTGTTGATAAAATACCCACCGCGTTTATTAAAGCTGCGAAAAGCTTTCTCATTGCACCCCTCAAACACATAATCAATGTTTGTCTATGTAAGGGTGTATTTCCCAGTGTTTTTAAAAGAGCTATGAGCACTGGTGCATCCCATTTATAAAGGAGGGGACAGAGACAGTGTCAGTAACTACAGACCCATATCAGTCCTGACTTCGCTATCATAAGTCTTTGAAAAGGCTTTAAATTCGCGCTTAACTGATTACCTGGAAAATAATAAAATATTAGCGCACAACCAATATGGGTTCAGGAAACACAAATCCACCAAAGATGCAGTTTTAGATTAAACTAATAGCATAGTTCATGCCCTGGACAATAAAAGTAAAGCACTAGGCATATTTCTAGATCTGTCCAAAGCCTTTGACACTGTCTCTGTCACCTTACTGCTGAAAAAAATGGAATGCATAGGAATAAGGGGCGTGGCCCTCGATATTTTCAGGGATTACCTTACAGGACGAAGCCAGTGTGTGAAAATACAATCTTTGCAAAGTGACAACATCGTTCTCCATGGATTTGGGGTGCCCCAGGGAAGCGTACTTGGCCCCACGCTCTTTTTAATTTATGCAAATGAACTTTGCAAAATGCAGCTAAAAAATTGTAAAATTATCGCCTATGCAGACGACACCACTGTACTCGTGTGTGGCAAATCTTGGGCAGAGATTAAAACTGACGCAAATAATGCTCTCAAAATTATTATGGCCTGGCTGAATACTAACTTACTCACTCTTAACGTCACTAAAACTGTTTATGTTGCTTTTTCCCCATCTACACAATCTCAACCATCTGGTAACATGCTCTCGCTTAAAGCTCACAGTTGTCCTGACATAAACAGCAGGTTTGTAACCTGCAACTGCCAATGCATAGCCAGGGAAAACACCGTCAAGTACCTTGGTGTCTTTCTTGACTCCATCCTGAACTGGCAAATACATCTTAAGGTACTAACAGGACGTATACCTAAACTTATATTTACGTTCACAAGACTCCGATCTACACTACAGAGTAGCTCGCTTAAGACAGTATACCACGCATTGGCTCAGTCCCTCCTCTCATACTGCATATCTGTATGGGGAGGTGCCTATGCCACGCCATTGCTTAAAGGCGAGAGAGCACAAAGAGCTGTCCTGAAGGTTATGTTTAAAAAACCACGAATGTACCCTACAACTCTCTTGTACAGCGAGTGCAAACTTCTCACTGTGAGACAGCTCTTTGTTCTCCAGGCTGTTCTTCGCCAGCATACTTCCCTCCCCTATGTTCCAGGTCTTATGGATGAGAAGCGAAGAAAAAGCCACGTATGTCCCAACGTACGTCATAGGACTACCTTAGCTAGCCGTCACTTCTATGTTCTTGGTTCTCGTCTCTACAAAAAGGCGAAAAAAAATCTAAAAATACACGAAGCCTCGTTCTCTAAGTGCAAGTTGTTGCTACGTGACTGGTTGCTGAAACTGACATACAGCGATACTGAAAGTCTTTTAGTAACAGTAATATAGTTCTGCATTGAAACTCTACATTCACACGCAAACACACTCCACATAATACACTCACACAATACATCTACACATCACATCCCACATAATACACCTTTACACACACTTTTATTTAATTAATTTTAATTCTTATATTTTATACCAACTTGTTTTTTTTTACCTTCTTGTATATTATTTTTTTTTTTCCAATATTCAACAGTTTGCACAGATATAAAATGTTTATCTCGTAATGGAAGGCCCTGTCTCCTGTAATACAGTTTCTTTTTTAACTAGCACAGGACACAGGTGATCATTTCCACTTATAATTGGTACCATGTCGCATTTTTGTTTGTATGTCCAAAACTAGTGGAAAAACTGTATCATGTATTTTAGAACAATAAAAATTATTATTATTATTATTATTATAACCGTCTTCGAGTAATTGGGGAACATACATTTAAAAAAAGATTCCGACGAACTGAGAACCTTTTTTTTTTGAAGTCGGTTAAAAAGCTTGGTGCGTATAATGTACCAAATTTGGAAGATGTATTATTTAATACTAAAATAATGTTGTTGAATTATCAGAATGTAAATCTGTAGGTAATGTCATAATTTACGATGTTTGCACCAATTGAAGCCAAAAACTCCTACAGATTCGAAGAAGCTCTCCATTAGGCCTTCGATCGCAATAAATGGAAAGCCCTAACGCGCCGTTGGATAAGGAATCTCCAGTATCACGATTTTCAGTCATAAAGTATCGACTACAGAGGAAGAGGTGTATTAGTTATGTAGAAATTGTGAACAGCATGTTTTGCTTGGAGGTACGATATTAACGTCTCGGTAAAATCGTTTATGTCAGGGTAGTGCTTAACTTCGACCCTTATTTAAAAACATAGTGAAAAGAAATGAAATATTTATTTGTAAATTGGTCAAACATCACTTGTACACGTATTTTTTTGCCGTTTTATGTTTAGCTAGATGAGGCCGGTGTTTCCTAACCGACTACTCTGAGAAGAAACACCGAAACAAACTCAGAAGTCGACGTTTATTTCAAAGTTCATATATAATAGTTCGTATTCATCAAATCACATGAGAAACATGTACGTTCATATTTGTGGTGGTCTTTTGAGGAAAGTGTATGGGAAAGTCAGGGACAGCTTTCATTTTGCTACAACAGAACCTGCTCTTAATGCCACATCCCAAACAGCCGCTCTATGTTTTAATAAAGACTAACATTTACAAAATAAGTGTACAATGGGCGCTCTTATCGAGCGGGGAATTTTAGTACTCAACATTCCGATGGATAGTAAGAAAAGAAATAGATTGCTTATAAATTCAAGTGTACCACATAATATGACGTTTATTCATAGACATTTACAATACAGATATTTTTCGTTTCTAACTATAAGTACCGATTTCACCATCTTCAGTTAGCCTATTCGTCAATTAAATTTTCAGTTTTTTGACAGTTTTTGTATGAGTTTGACAAATAGGCTATTAGGGACTTTAATAACAGGTGGTGAAACCGGCCCTAAGAATAAAGAAATTACAACATATGTATTTTAAAATAATCTAAAACGGCATTGGGGACATGGTGTCAGTATTATTTGACAGTCGTTACTGGTCGTGCCAAGGGGTGTCGTAGATGTAGCTGCAGGATTACGGAGGTTAGATGCCTATATATCGGAGATAGTTCTTTCAAGCACCAACATAGAATCAGTCTTTGCGGTGCGTTTCCAAGTACTTTCTGTGGGATTCTCTGACATCTAATGGTTGAAGACTTTAGCAGTATTAGTGTTTTACATGGAACGACTGCCTTTTTAACATGCTTTTATTAGGTCGACCTGTATGTAACTATGTAATGGAATCTAAGGTAACTAATTTAACCATCTTCCAAGGGTCGTAGCATAATGAAAATTGGCAGCTGTATGTAGTTCTGATGACAATACAATAATATGGTACTGTCGAACTGATCTGATGATGGAGCCGGAAGATATGAACTGGAACTTCATGATAGAAAATCGTATTATAGCTGTTTTGAATTTTTTAGAAATGTCTTGTAATGAACTTTGACCACGATTAGGTTTCAAGATCTGATGATGAAGCCAGAAGATAGGCACTGGCATTCCATGATGGAATATCGTATCATAGTCGTGTTTGCACTTGTGAGAAAGGCCACGTAATGGAATTTGAACACGATCAGGTTTCAAGGTTATAACAAACCTAAAGAAAATCCGTTATCGGTTTTTTTAACATTTTTTTTGTTTTTACAAGTGCATTTATAAAAGCGTGTTTCTTAAACAATTAATTTATTTTTTAGTCCTGGGTGGGAAAATCATCGAATGACTTCCGCTCTGGGTTAAGCGAAAGGGTGTGTCAGACTTCTACTGACTAAAAACCCACCCTGTTCCTTCGACTGCCCTAAAGTTCTGGGGCTGCGGTATCTCGATAGAACTTTGCCTAGTCGTTCCATGTAAAACACTAATACTCATCAGCATCCGGTCAGACTGGAAACTGACCCTAACATACTTGGGAAAAGGCTAAGTAGATGAAGCATAATTCAGCAGTAAGCTAAAGTCTTCAACCATTAGATGTCTGAGAATCCCATAGAAAGTACTTGGAAGCGCATCGCAGACTGAGAATCCCACAGAAAGTACTTGGAAGCGCACCGCAAAGACTGATTCTATGTTGGTGCTTGAAAGAACTACCTCCGACGGATACGGAAAACATCTTGATCCAGAACGGCAGTTGAAGGAACAGGGTTGTTTTTTAGTTAGTAAAAGTCTGACACTCCCTTCCGCTCCACCCAGCAGGAGAAGTCATTATATGATTTTACTGATGATTAAAAAACATAGGTACCACCCTACAATGAAATAAATCAAGTTTATTATACAGAATCCAATATCGTTTTAATTGAATTATCAGATCTTGATTTTGACCGAATTCCTCGACCTATTTTTGTTTGCATGCATAATATGTATTATAATCTTATCACATTAACTGTAGCAATAAAATTGAGTAACAACAAATCTTTCACAATATTAATTGTAGTGATAAGGAGAAATAGATAATACTATTAGGTCAAGGTCAACCAACTATTTGGTGACATTTGCGCAATATAATACATAGGTATGTGAGGTTGTACTGAGATGTATAATAATTTACATAGACTTCATGCACATAGAAATAGAATGCACTCATAGAACAAAATTTACCTATTTCTAAAGCAGTATATAGTTATTTCTTATACATTTTATTGTACACCTTACAATATTTCTATGGATACAAAAAGTAAAATTAAGTATTTTTGGAGTTCAACACAAAAACTGTATTGAGTAAATGTAAATATCTGTCCCATAACTAATCTTTTTTCTGTGTGTGGCCCTTTATGACTCATTATTCGGGGCCTATTACCACGGGAATCAAGAGTAGTGTTTATGGTCAGCTTTAATCAAAATCACAATTGATAGAAATTTAGAGTTAGGTCACTTTCCTTCTAAGAGTCTCATGTACAGAGTCAGACTTTCTTTCTTTCTTTTTTTTGTAAAAATAAATCCTTAGTATGTTTTTATATTGATGATAGGCTCGCTTTTGAACACCATCTCACCTGAAGGCAAGCGATGATGTGGCCAAAGATTAAGCACGCTTACGTAGAAGTAACCTATTCACTCTTGATTGAGGTTCTTTAACCCACAGGTTATAGTTATCAGGAAACACAGTCTCAATGTATTCCCAAAACATTTTGTGCGTATGGATGGGATATCCATCTGTAATGATGGCACATCACTCAACTAACGGGGGATGAAAATGATGTTTGTTTTTTATTGTGAATAATGCTTTTCACCAGATTGCAGGCCGCGACAGGAGGAAAATATGCATCGATAGGATCCCTTCATTTTTCTAGCTTGTCATTTACAAAAACAAAAAAAATAAAAATAGTATGGCACTCAGGGACTGCCGCGGTAAAGCTATTGCATAGCATTTTTTATCAACTTATGCAATTATAATTATTTTTATTTATTTTATTTATGCAGTATTTTTTTCTTTGATATTAATGCAAGTTACACTTTTTGAGCGTGGTGACCGATAAGAAAACATTTTTTTTTTCCTTTTATTGAATAAATGAGAAGTTAATATTGTTTAAAATATTTTTATTATCTTACAATACATGTAGGTTATTCAGGAATATTTATCATTGAAACTATAGGTTTATTAGCAGGTAGTCTAAACGCATACGTCTAGTCGCACGCACACAAACACCGTGACGAAGTCTGCCAAACTGAAACGACGTCAGACGATGCACGGCTTTCAACGCCGCACCGCTGTGCCGGTCGGAGTGGGAGTTGTTAGGTTTATTTTCGTTACGGAATTTCTTGATTCGGTCGCCACGCTCAAAGCCCGCGATAAAAGCTATGTAATAGCTTAAAAAGCGACAGTAGTGTGCTGTGAGGGGTGTGTATAGCTGCACACACAATTAATGGAGCCCATTTCACATCGTCACACAAATCAGCTATACACCTTTAGAAAGCTTCGCAACTTTTTGTAGCTCTACACATACCTATTACATAATAATACATATACACACATCAAAAGTGTCTAGGGATCAAGCATTTTTATGCGGATTTCTTGAGATTGAGATGTGGCTTTGTAATAAATTTATGATTTTATAAATTTATATGGATCCTTTTTGGTGCATTTCATAATTTGAAACAGGAACTGTTAATCAAATTCGAGTAAAAGATGAAAATCAGCTGTCAATATTTTCCCTATAAAAACATACAACGCATTGAAGACATTATTAGTGCTACTGTTTTCCTACTACTGATTAAAACCAACGTTATTATGGAGCGGCGACGTCATTTAAGCAGGGAAGAAATGCTCAGAGCCGTGGGAATGATAGAAGCTGGTTCCCGGCAACGTACTGTGGCTTTAGCTCTGAATACAAGTCAGAGTGTTATCAGTCGACTTTGGACACGTTACCGAAGCACTGGTACCGTGGCTGAGCACCATGGAGGACGGTATTGCTGCACCACACGGAGACAAGACCGATAAATTCAAATCTTAACTCGAAGAGCTCCAACAATAACCGCCATGATGTTAGCCGTGAGGCTTCATCACTCTTCAGGGAACTTAATTAGCGACCAAACAGTCAGAAACCGCTTGCATGAAGTGAACCTTCATTCCCGAAGACCGCTACGGGTACCACCTATAGCAATGCACAATCGTAGGATTCGATATCAATGGGCTCTTGAACACAGAAATTGGGCAGAAGAACAATGGCGTTTCGTGTGCTTTTCTGATGAGTCTCGTTTTGGTATGAGACCGGATACAAGACGTATACGACACTGGAGAACCCCTGGACGCCAACAGCGATTAAAATCCTGCCAGGAAGTCCATCCTTATAGTGGTGGAACCATCATGGTATGGGCGGGTATTTGGATCGGCGAAAGAACTGAGTTGATTTGGATCAGAGGCAACCTCAACGCTCAAATTTATGCTGAGACGATTGTATCTGACGTCATCGTTCCTCTACAAGTGCAAATCGGTCCCTTATTTCAGTTAATGCATGATAATGCACGACCGCACACCGCAAGAGTTGTAAGACAAACTCTCGCCGCAGCTAACATCAATGTCCTGCTCTGGCCTGCTCAGTCGCCAGACTTGAACCCGATTGAGCATGCATGGGATATGCTACAGAGAAGAGCTCTGCCGAATATGGAGGGTATCCAGTCGCAAGAAGACCTGTTTTTGTTGTTGCAACGAACATGGGCGGCCATTCCACAGCGTGATTTGGATGAACTCATTTTGAGTATGCCAAACCGATGTTCTTGTGTTGTTAGTGTTCGTGGTAGAAACAGGGATTATTAATTGTTTAAGTTACCCAATAAAATTTTAAAGAAAACTGTTATTTCAGTCTTTTTTTCGAACTTTAATGTTAGTGGTTCAAATGTCAAAAATCCCTTTATTAGGAAAATGGCAAATTTCTTTATTAATGCAAAGGTGACTTGGTTTATCGTTACTGTGACAAACGAAAACACTTTATTTGATGAATCCTTAAAGAAAATTTTAATTAATATCAATCAGGAGAAAAGTTATTGCAAAAATATATGTTGATCCCTAGACACTTTTGATGTGTGTATTTTACAGCGCCTCAAATTACACCCGTGTCCGCTGGAACAGCGTTCTAAAGTCACCTCGATTCGAACAGACATATAAGTGAGGTGCGCACACGACACTTATTTGCTACTAGCCGTTGTAAATCCAATGGTTCACGCTCACCTCTTCATCGCTTGGTTGAGACTTACAATAATGAGTTTGGCACAGTCGACATATTTTTCTTCACCAAAAATAAATTCAGGAAGCAAATTCATGCAACAATTAAGGATCGGCTGTAGACTTTGTGATTAACGTATAAATTTGTCTGCCCGGTTTATGAAATCATTTATTTTTTACATATCCTGAATTAACTGTTGTTAAGTCAATAGCAGTTTGACACTCTCTTCAGCTTCACCTAGAGTTGGAGAAGCCATTTCATGATTAACCCCTGCAAAAAAGATGCTAACTATCTCGTTGTTCATATAAAAGGTTTCGGGTTCCATTCCCGGGTTGGGCAAAAGTGTGGTAGATAGCATGCCTCGGAAAGCACGTTAAATCGTTGGTATTGCACCTGATTTTGCTTCGGTCGTGTCGGTTTGCCGTCCCATAAGAGAGTAAAGGAATAGAGTATACTTGAACGTGCGCACATACTTCTACACTATAATATCCTCCGCTTAGTTTGGCCGCCGTGGCCGTAAACGAACAGGAGCTGCTGCAATGATATTTTATAGTACAGATATGTTATAGGCGCGCGCGTCGTGAAGACTCGAACACGAGCTAATTGGAACGTCTTGCAACTAGTCTGCGTCGAACGCAACCACAAGCATAACGCACCGTAATACCCGTGTCCTTAGATTTTATTTATCAAAAATGCCATCGTGTGAGTTTCGGAAGTGTACGAATTATACTTCCAAAGTAAACAAAATACAAAGGATCTCATACCACATGTGAGAATGCAAATATATTAAGAATATTTTTTATATTTCATTTGTTTTCCAAACTTGCCAATAAATTATGCTTAGGAGCCATATCTAGGTGAAGACAGAGAGAGCAAACTTGTTTTGTCGCGAGAGCGATAAGGATGCGTGCGTGCGGACATAGATTAGTTAAAAGTTTACAAGTGTAGAAGCGATATTGATTGAGTTGTTTTAATTTGTTTTGTGTTACAATTTTTTTGACTAAAGTTCGTTTGACTAATTATTGAGGATTATAACTGTTTTTTTTTATTGAATTAGGTTTCCGAGGGATCAGGTTCGACTTCAAGATTGGATCGCAATTGTTCGTGAACAAAAAAGCGAATCAGACTGGATAACATAAAAACAGCAGGTTGTTTTTTAGCAATCACTTCCAAAATACTAACACTGTTTCGAAATGTGGTCGAACAATGCTTAAAAAAATACAGTTCCAATTATAGAGGTAGGAAACTAAAACATTTTATAAAACATAATGCTGCCTGCATAATGTTTTATAAAATGTCAGCTACCTGTTGCTTGCATTTTCGCCAACGTTGAATTTGTTTGGCCAGTATAGGTACCTACAAAGAAACTGCTACATGACATTTCATTATGAAACCTATAGTTGTGTCATGACATTGATTATTTATCGATTACTAGCTTTCCACCTGCTTCAACCAAGATGAAGTTCCGATTTGACGAAGTTCTCGAATCATACAATTATTGTTATGACTGATCATAAATTATTTCATTAACATAATGACTATTAATTTCTACTTTACTTTTGAATATAATGGGCTAAGCTGAATACAAACTTTAGTGGTAATACTTGATCCGTGATTAACCATTATGATGTTTAATTTCTTACCTACGTTCTTACTCTTCAATCGAGTGTCCACTCTACGACTATAAAAATGTTATCCTATGGCACAAGGACTCATTTGAAGCGCAATTGTTAGAATTATAGCTATCTCTTTCACTTGCGTGTTGTTTCGTATCTTTTGTTCTACTTATCAGTAAAACTTGTCAATGTGTGCCATAGATATCCGTGATGTGTGCAGTTTTTACTACGCGGAACAAATTTCAACGCAAATTACTATGAACGTAACATATCTGTACTTTATAATATCATTGAGCTGCTGCTAAAATGCTTACATACTTCTACTGGATCTGTTATACTCTTCAAATTTATCATCATATGGGAGGAGCACAACTGTTTTTAACACGCTTTTATTAGGTCAACCTGTATGTAACTATGTAATGGAATCTAAGGTAACTAATTTAACCATCTTCCGACGGTCTTAGCGTAATGAAAATTGGCAGCTGTATGTAGTTCTGATGACAATACAATAATATGGTTATTTTGAACTGATCTGATGATGGAGCCGGAAGATATGAACTGGAACTTCATGATGGAAAATCGTATCATAGCTGTTTTGGATTTCTTAGAAAAGTCTTATAATGAACTTTGACCACAATTAGGTTTTAAGGTCTGATGATGAAGCCGGAAGATAGGCACTGGTATTCCATGATGGAATATTATACCATAGTCGTGTTTGCACGTATGAGAAAGGCCACGTAATGGACTTTGAAAATCCGTTATCGGTTTTCTTAACCTTTTTGAATTACCACGTAATCCATAGATTTATTTATTTATAGATATCACTTTCACATCTTCTGAGGGGATCGACCGTTTAATTGTTCACTACTCGTGGGAATAATATGGCAAATACTACAAAAATAGAAACAGCAACACAAAGAAAAAGGAGACTACAATTTTTTTTTCTGTTTTTACGTGCATTTATAAAAGCGTGTTTTTCAAGTGTTTTTTAAACTATTAATTTTTATCGACTTCAAAAAAGGAGGAGGCACTGTGTTCGGCAGTTTATTATTTTTATTGCTGACTAGTGAATTTATTAAACCATGTTTTCTTAGAATTCTGGCAATTTTTAAATTCCTTGAGAAAGTAATTTTCCTTTGTATGTCAGTGTTCATATTTTGTTTCTTTCTTTAATAAATTAGTTTTCAGTTCTTCATTTTCCTTGTCTTGTTTAAGCTGTCGCCATAGCATGTTCCGCTGTCTTATTCCATCTTGTATTGATTTATTGATCCAGTTCTCACCAGGTAAATGTAATACCTTAGTTTCAGTTGTCCTATTGTTTTTAATTTGCATTTCAAGATTCGCGAATGAGTTTTCATTATTCCAAAATTTGGCATTTAGGGTACTTTGGTCTGTACCAAAGTTTTGTGCAAACTTGGTCTAAAATTGATTTTGAGGTGTTTGTTTGGTGTGTGCAATAATGCTCGTGAATATTATTCACCACTTCATAGCCTGAGTCTTGTATCATGCATAAGTAGTTCTGAACGTCATTACCACTCGTCAACAAATCTATGTTAAAATCGCCAAAAACTAAGCCTCTCTTTTATCGATCCAATTGCTTGGGATGTGTATCTAAAACTAGTATTTAGGTTAATGTGGAACGAAAAAATGGGAATAAGTGAAGGAAATTGGAAAGAAATTAGAAACAATAAAATATTAATATTTTTAAACAGTTTTGAATTTTCCAATCTGTTCGTTTATTCGTATAATCCTACCAATATTTTTTACAAAAAACAGACTCCACATTCACTGTTCGCTTTACCCCTGGGGCACGTTTCGAGCGTTTTATAACTTGCAATATTGTTTTCTGCTTCCCGGAACATTGTCCTCTTCCTTATTTCCATTCCTTTAACTAAGGGATCTACAGACGCGCCACTTTCAGTTGAGGTGATCAACTTCATAGCCTGATTCTTGTATCATGCATAAGTAGTTCTGAACGTCATTACCACTCGTCAACACATCTATGTTAAAATCGCCAAAAACTAAGCCTCTCTTTTATCGATCCAATTGCTTGGAATGTGTATCTAAAACTAGTATTTAGGTTAATGTGGAACGAAAAAATGGGAATAAGTGAAGGAAATTGGAACGAAATTAAAAACAATAAAATATAAATATTTTTAAACAATTTTGAATTTTCCAATCTGTTCGTTTATTCGTATAATTCTACCAATATTTTTTACAAAAAACAGACTCCACATTCACTTTTCGCTTTACCCCTGTGGCACGTTTCGAGTGTTTTTATAACTTGCAATATTGCTTTCTGCTTCCCGGAACATTGTCCTTTACCTTATTTCCATTTCTTTAACTACGGGATCTATAGACACGCCACTTTCAGTTGCGGTGATCAGCGATAAACTTTTCTTCGAGATGAATAATTGTAAAGACAAAATTCTTTACTATTAATTATTTATACAAAATTCTTCTGACGAATGATGGTGAATCGTGCAACAGCTGTTTTGATTTAAATGGATATTCTCAGATTTGTTTTTCTTGTTTCTGTTTGATTTTGTCTGTTTGATTGCTATTCATAAGTTCAGTAATGCATTATTTAGACAGTTAAAATTATTGCTGGAAACTACAATGTTGATACCATAATGATAATGTGGCGCTCAATGCAGTGCCGTAATCAAATTGCCTGTTACAAGTTAAAGCTTCAGTAGCCTAATGGATAAAGTATTTGACTTTGATCGAGAGTTCGCGGGTTCTAACCCCAGCCATTACACTTTTGCCGTGAATACTCCAGACTTAGTATATTTAGAGTAGTTGGAGGGGTTAACAACATTGCTAGTTCTGTAAATTCTACACATATTGCTAATACTCTTTATTGGAAAAAAACATGTAATTACCTGTTTCCATGACATGTAAGTATATTTCAGACTATATCCACACTTCTATAGTTCGTTCCTAGTATTTCCGGGACAATTTTTTTTGTATAATATTATTAATGTCAAATTGTGTTTGTATGTCCTTATAAGTCATTACGGAGCAGCGGAGAGTTGAAGGGCTGGAAAAGGTTTTTACGCGACCGTAACTGCGAGTAGAAAATAATTTAGTTATAATTTCACCAGATACTCTATTTTTAACCGACTTCAAAAAAAACTTTTTTGCAAAAAAATAAAACCGACTTCCATATCAAAACACTACAAAGCCAAAAATAATTTTAATTTCGGTAGTCGGTGTTATTGGTTTTGTATTTTCTTTTTTTTCACACCGCCTTCCGAAATTAAAATTATTTTTGGCTTTGTAGTGTTTTGATATGGAAGTCGGTTTTATTTTTTTGCAAAAAAGTTTTTATTTTCGCGCTTTTTAGTGGATCAATTTGTAATTAATCTAGTTATAAAAGCCAAAATGTCAACTACAAAAAACTAAAAACGCGCGAACAAAAAACACAATATAGAGTAACCGAAAAGGTCATCAATGTAAATATTTTTTTTAGACTTTTGTTGATTTTTCAGAAACGGCTTGTTCGATGTCGATAAAATTTTCATGGGACCATTTGGGAAGTATACCCTTTCCAACAAAAAAATAATTTTTCAAATCGGTTGGCGAGCGACGGAGCTATGCCCGAACAAACATAAAAAAAAAAAAAAAAAAAAAACAAACAAACATCCGAATTGAGAACCTCCTCCTTTTTCAGAAGTCGGTTAAAAAAAAAACAAACAAACATCCGAATTGAGAACCTCCTCCTTTTTCAGAAGTCGGTTAAAAAAGGAGGTTTACAAATTCGTCTTGAACTTTTTTTTTTTATGTATGTTACCTCATAACTCGGAGATGGCTGGACCGATTTGAAAAATTCTTTTTTTGTTTGAAAGGGTATACTTTCTAGTAGGTCACATTATCGTCATGTTTGGATCTGATGATGGAATCATGGAGAAATCGAGGGAACTCTTCAAATATTATAGGCACACCTATAGCGTTTTGGGTATTTCTTATAGTATCTTGTGCAGTTGCTCTCGAAAAGCACTATTTGAGGAAGTGGAACTGATGATGAAGACCCCAGATGGCCACCGAAACTACTCAATAATAAGTATTTAGTTGATTGCGATTCGATTACTTGAATATGGATGTTAAGCACTTTATGCTCGTCACAATGCATATGGTGAAGTAGAGCTGATGGTGATGTACCAGGAGAACTCCTCAAAAATTAACGGCTTTGCACCGGCAAAAGCAATATTTTGTAAAAGGTGATAAGTAGTTGACATTTTGGCTTTTGTAACTAGATAAATTACAAACCGAACCACTAAAAAGCGTGAAAAAAACTTTTTAGCAAAAAATAAAACCGACTTCCATATAAAAACACTACAAAGGCAAAAATAACTTTAATTTCGGAAGGCGGTGTCTTTAGTTTTGTATATATTTTCGTTTTTGACACCGCCTTCCGAAATTAAAGTTATTTTTGCCTTTGTAGTGTTTTCATATTGAAGTTGGTTTTATTTTTTGCTAAAAAGTTTTTTTGAGCTTAATTTTTAATACGCAGCAAAGATAGGTGCTACATCAGACCACAGACGGTCTGAATTTTAGGAATACTTTCGAATAAAACTGACTTTTAATGACATTCTCGGCACGAGAGTTTTTAAGGCTTATTTTTGCTAAAAACTAATTTATTGCGACATCGCACACATACGCACAAAACGTTTTAGTAATACTTTCATTGTGCGTACGGCTAAGGAGTGGAATTCCCTGCCGGAGTCTGTGTTTCCCGATAGCTATAACTAAGGTATTTAAGTCAAAGGTTAATAGGTTACCTTTATTTAAGTATTTATTCACATATATTATTTATGCAGGTTTCTATTTTATGATATTAGGTTTTTTGTGTTATCACTATTATTATCATTATTTTTTCCAATATAATTTTCACGTACATATTTCACCTTCCACTCTATCTCTTCACCACTCATGGTTGACTGGTAAAGAATGCCTACGGCATTAAGTTCGCCTTTTTACCTATGTGCATAAAGTGTAAATAAATAAATAAATAGTGCCAGAAATTTATAAAAGTCGTCAATCAATGAAACAATTAAAAGTGGCAAGTCTGTAACGTCTCTAATCCACCTTTGCAGGTAATTTATTTTTTATGTTAGTGTATTGCGGAAGTTTTTATAAGTTTGCTAAGTAAGTTTTGACGGCTGATATTTGAGTGGATATTCCGACTATAAGCGGTGTTCGGCGAAGCATGATCCTCCTTAGTAACAATATTGTTAAGAGAAGTTGTTTTGGCAGTTTCTTTATTTCTTGTTTAGGAGTTTTTGGGTAAGAATAACTTACCCCTTTTTCTTGCGTCATTCTCATTGTAGGTGTTTTGGGTGGGAGAGTTAATTAACATGGTATGTGGCTTGTTCAGAACATTCTGGAACGGTGACGTCTAGTAATGTGAATTCTACCCAACATTGCCCGTCCTCTTCAAAATAAAACTTCCATTGAAAGTCTCATTAAAATTGGTTCTACTGTTCCATATAACTATATAACTTTACGCTCTTTAGACGACAAAGTTATTTTAAATTCACAGACAGACACTTTAATTTTACTTGTGTATTTTTTATTGATGTTTAATTGATTTTGAGGCTCTATGCAACAGCTTCTGATGATTTTTTTTAACTTATTTATTTAATTTTATGTTAAAACATAGGTATATAGAGTACGTACTTCAGAAGTGCAACAGACATCAACTGTATTTGTAAAACAGTGACTTCTGACAAGCTAACTAAGCGTTAGCATTTTTATAAAAAAAAAGTAATTTTTATATTAGTATAATTAATTATTAAGTATTTTGACTGTAAATCAGAGCCATGAACCACTCACTTCAGAAACATCCTATATAAACTGAGGCTGTCCGCAGTTAAGAACCTTTTTTAAAAAATAAAAGCGATTAAAAACAACCGAAAAAATCACTTGGATCTCCCTATCTCCAAATGTTCAAAACTAAACTAGAATGTTTCCCATGCGGAAGAGTTCAGAGACACAGGAAACAAATGAACTGAATCCGAAGGCTTAACTCCAGAATTTAAGGTTCCGTATATCGGTATGCGAGCCGAGAGCGCAAACTGTGACGAATTAAATGTTCGCTTCGCCAAACTTTTAATGAAAACGGCTGCGACAGCGAAATCTCTTTTAGAAGGCATTTTAATTACATTAATTTCACACATTTTGTTGACCATTAAGGACTTTTTGGTGTTCACATGAAGACTTCTTAGAATAAACATTGCACGCCACTTTTTGATGATTAAGTGTTATATAAATACTTGCAATTCTAGTAAACTAACATAACACAATCAGCCTATAACATCACATGATTTAGAGCCTATTGCACTAGGTACCTTTTACATGTAAAGTCTATTTTTTTTATATACTTTTTTCTATTTTTTTTTTCTAGGCTATTTATACACGGGCATGCGGACAGCGAGTAAAGGGCAACTCGCTGTCCGACCATGGACCATGCCCGAGTCGACGGCGCGTTGTGTTCCACGCGCGCCTCAAAGAGCGTCAGCAATATGACGAGGCCCCCCCTGTAGAGGGCCGAAGCCTGCCGGGGTCGTGGGACTTATCCCATTACCGTGACCCCGGAACGTAAAGGGTTATTGAAGGAACACCGTGGATTTTAGTCAGTAAAAGTCTGACAGTCCCTCACGCCCTGCCCGGGGTGGGAGGACTTATTTGATAATTTTACCACGATAAAAAAAGGCTATTTATACGCAAATATAGGTGGAGCATACAGCGCTCTCCGTGTTCAATAACGCGTTTAGGGTGTTGATTGAGCTGCCTCGCGTCTGTAGTGCATCTGGAATGTTCGTGGACGCTCGTGTAGATTGCTTCTACGCAATAATGAGAAAAAGGTGTGCTTCTCTGACGCGCAGGGTGCGGTCTTCAACAGCATGCTAAACATGATGGATGGAAGACTGGACTGCGTTTACATGGGATGAAGCAACGGTGACAAGTGGGTGACATAGTACTTAAGTACATTCTATTTAAGTTCCATTTTTGAGTGTATAGTAGTCATGATAAATGATTTTTATTTTGTAAATTGGTTATTAATTAACAGTTCTTTACACGTAATTTTTTTTTTCGTAATTTTAAACTAGATGAGGCCGGTGTTTCCTAATTGACTACCCTGTGAAAAAACACCGTAACAAACGCTGAGGTCAAAGTCTCTTTTAACGTTCATACAATCTGTGCTTGTCAAATTATATGAGAACATTGTGGTCACTCCAATAAAAATTTATATTCTATTCTGTGGCTTTCTTACTTCTGGGATACAGGCCTCCTGGCTATGAGAGAGAATGGCCCGTAATCACAATCCGTAATCACAGCCATGCGGGCCAAGTAGCCAAGTTTTTTGTTGGTGAATTTTATTTTATTTTATTTTATTTTATTTTATTTTAATAAGTACAGAGACAGACTACAGACTAAGGCATTTAATACAGTTATAACAATATACATACATTACATAAATCTGAGGTCCAATTATTACTGTACACAGCATTCATTGTTTTATATACTTCATTAGTGACTGTTGGGTTCTGTTAATATCAAGCTTAAAGTTACTAAATGATACTAAATGATAATTATGGTTGTAATTACATTTTATAGAGCAAATTTCTAAATTCGTTAAAACTGTTCAAAAACAAATCTAAATTAGAGCATATTACATTATATTGACTACACATTCTGGACAACGGATTGTTTTCAGAAACATTATTGTTACTAGAGGGAATACTGAACAATTGTGGAGTGCGCACAGATCGAGTTGGTATTTTAAAGTTTATCTTACCAAGCAATTGAATATCAAAAGAGCCATTAACAATTTTATGCAGTATACTTAAATCACTAACCCATCTCCTTCTCTCTAGACTCTTTATGTGAAAGTGAGTGAGACGCTGATTGTAATTGGGTAGTTTACGTCTGAGTCCATATTTCGCACTTAAAACTCTAACAAACCTTCTCTGTATGGATTCTATGCGATCTATGTGAGTGTTATATATTGGGGACCATACAGACGAGCAATACTCCAAAATAGATCTTACCAGGGAATAGTACAGAATTAACAAAGTTTGAGGATGTTTAAATGGTTTAGTATGTCGTAGTATAAAAGACAGGAGACGGTTAGCCTTGTTGCAAATATGATCATAGTGTGGCCTGAATGACAAAACCGAATCAAATATTACACCCAGGTCACGTACCACTTTTACTCTATCTACTACTACTCCATTGATATTGTAGTCATAATTAATTATGTTTTTAGTATTTTTCGAAAATGTTATAACCTGACATTTTTTAGTGTTTAGTGACATTGAGTTCTCATCACACCAATCTACAATTGTTTTAATATCTGATTGAAGAGCCTCGCAGTCATGATTATTTGAGATTCGCCTGAAGATTTTTATATCATCAGCATAAGCTAGGCATTCACTTTTAATTTTACTAAGCAAATCATTTACGAATATTAAAAATAACAACGGACCTAGATTCGAACCTTGGGCACTCCGGATGTTGCCACAAATGGTATAGAGTCATACCCACTTAGTGCTACGAGTTGTGTACGATTTAATAGATAGGACGAGAGCCATCTATAAAGAGTTCCGTGAATCCCGACATGAAAAATCTTTGCAAGTAATATAAAATGATCAACCCGATCGAAGGCTTTTGAAAAATCTGTGTATATGGAGTCTACTTGACGTTTGCAATTAAATGAATCACATAAATATGTTGTGTAGCACAATAAATTAGAATTTGTTGATCTACCAGTGATAAATCCGTGCTGTCGTGAATTCAATATGTGTCTAAGGTGAGTATACATGTGTTCATAAACAAAACCCTCAAATATTTTAGCAAATAAGTTCAATATACATATTGGTCTGTAGTTGGTGACGTCACTCCTATCACCAGATTTATAAATAGGTGTGACTTTAGCTATCTTCCACAAACTCGGAAATGTGCCTTCATGTAAAGATTTATCAAATATAATGAGCAAGGGAGTTACCAGAGCAGTAGCGCATAACCGGACAAAGATAGGAGGTATACCGTCAAAGCCTCCATTTTTTGAGATATCAATATTTTGTAATTTTTTCAGAACTTCACTTTTTGATATACGTAGATTACCAATGGAGTAGTGGGATGGCTGGAAATCAGGAGTATAGTTATCAGCATTACTGGAACAGTATACTGATGAGAAGTAACTAGCAAATAAATCGACTATATCTTTACCCGTATTGCCCACCTTATCATTATAATGCATACAGCTAGGAAGGTTGTTTGTTACACGTTTATTCTTGGTGTAACGCCAGAAAGCTTTTATATTAACCTTGAGGTCATCTTCGATTCGCTTAATATATTCTTTAAAACAGTGATTCGTAACAATTTTGACTCTGGCTCTCAGCATTGAGAAGGTATCGTAGTCTCGGGGATTGCCAAAACGTTTATAATTAGAATGAGCCTTGGATTTAGACGAAAGTAATCTTATTAAACTTTTTGAAAACCATACTGGATATTTACTACTTCCAACTCTATATTTTGGAGTATGCTTTTCTATGATCAGACATATGCTATCGCAGAAGAACTGTGTAAAGTCCTCACAACTCATAGTCAACGCATGTTCCGTCCAATTTATTTGTGATATATCTCTTTTACAACTGTCATAGTCAGTTTTACGGAAACAAAGTTTTTCGACATAGCCATGTAATATGGAAGATGTGGCATTGTTATTGAGTATGAGTTCAAATGGGGGATGATGCACGTCCAGGCGACTTATAGGCACAGATGGTGTTAAAGTGAACAGGTCTAGACAATTAGTAATAACTAAATCTAATATTCTACCATTTTGGTTTACAATGTGATTGAGCTGACTAACAGTGGTTGACTGGAACAATTCAAAAAGTGATTTAGATTTTTCACAATTGTGATTTAAAGGACAACCGGTCTCTGTTGACCACTTGATATCGCCCAGATTTATATCACCCAGAATACAAGTCATGTGATCTGATGTACTAGTGATTTTGTCACTGCATTTATTGAAAAAATCACAGACAACATTTACTGGTAGATATTCTGGAAGGTAGACAACACAGAAGTTTATGGTAAGCGACCGGTTAACTATAATTTGAACCCATAAATCTTCCAAAAAGTCAGATTTCCAGTCTTGTTTAATTGAAATATGAAGTTTCTTTGAGTAGGCTATAAGTACCCCTCCACCGTGGCACTTTCCATACCGGGAGCGGAAAACAGAATCTCGATCTCTGCGCACAACACAGTATCTATCATCGAAAACCTCAGAAGACAATACACTATCATCAAGCCATGTCTCACACAAACAAATTATATCGTAGTTATTACATAGAACAGTGTTATAAATATCAATAGTTTTACTCTTCATACCTCTTATGTTTTGATAATATATTGAGAGATACATTTTCATGACAACTTATCCAAACACTATTATACGCAACAAAAATAGGAAAAAAGTTAACTTATGAGATCAAGACTAGAGTTATTTTTAATTAGAATAAATTTAGAGTCATCTGTTTTTCTTACATATATATGACCATTTTTAACCCAGACAAATTTATATCCCAACTCCTTAGCTTTTTTACGTGCGGCAGCATGTAACGACTTATTTCCTGGAGACAGATGCTCTGACACAAATACCGGCCTCTTATCCCCCGCAATACCCAGCAATGAGGTGTTCAGCTTCTCCATGGGATTGGACTTATTGTATCTGTATACCGCAGAGTAAAATTCATCACGAGTCCTAACATTTTTAAATTTGACAACTATAGCACGGGGAAACTTACTTTCCTTATTTAGTTTGGCTACTCTGGTACACTTAATAATGTCATCCTCCTGTAGCTTATGACCAACCACTTTAGAACATTGTTGTAAAAGGACAGGTAAATTTTCGCTATGAAATTCAGGAACACCCTGTATTTCCAGGTTATTTTCTCTTAGATGTTGCTCCAAATTGTTGAGGCGTTCAGATAACTCTGTCACAGTACTATTTATAAAAACAAACTTTTTAGATAGTGAGGCATTGTCCTTGACTAATGTTTCGACCATTTTCTTCATTTCATCATGCATTGTGCTCATGGTGTCAACAGAATGACGAAAATCCAACATATCATTCTTAAGCGACGATAACTCAGACTTCAAAATACTTGTGATCATCCCTGGCAATTCAGCCTTAATCACTTTGAGTACTTGTTCACTTATCGCCGATATAAAGTCTTCATCCTTGTTATGTGAGGAATGAGAATACACTGGCCTCTGCGGAGACAACTGTTGACAGTCAGATGGCTTTTTTCTCACAGTGATGTTTTCATCGCTGGAGGACATATGAGAGTTAGGCTCATCCTCCTTAATATTGCGCACAGGCGTGTTTGTGTTACCAGTTTTTGGCAATTTACTCATGCACTCATAACATTTCCATTTGGTTTTCATTTCCCTGCTCATAGAAGTGAATATTTTTTTATCAAGTACATTCGCACATTCGAGATCATAGTATTTATTGCACTTCATGCATTTTAAACAGTCGTTATTACCAATTACATGTTTACAACCACCACAGACAGTACTCTTAGACGCCATCTGTGATCCTGCACGTGAACTATTCTGGTCACCAAGCCGAGTGTAATGCCCAACAGATAATCAATATCTGTTTTAGTGATTTTTTTTATAAAATAATGAATGTCACCTTGTCGCTCCGTTGTCCCGCTGGCGCGTGGGCTTGAGGTTCCGCTTAGTATGTGGAGTCGAAGACTTGAATCCAGCTTTCCACACAGCCCGCGTCCGCTTCGAGCGAAGCCAATAATTATCAGAACAGTGGCTGCAGCAGTTCAACTCAATAGTTATTTACAATTTCTTTACACTTCTTGCATTTCATATTTACATAGGAGATATGCGTTCCAACTAATTACGAGTAAAATAACAGCAAAGTTCTCGTTGAGTGTGCAACCTTCCGAAAAAGTTATAGCAATTAGTTGCAGCTTACATATAACGCCTGATTATACTTTGATAGCAAAATATGTTTTGACAGATTGCTACTTCTCTATGTATGTAATAGTAATAGAGGGTAATCGCCAGAAAAGAAAAAATATTGTCTGTCACCAGATAACTTATTTTTAACGTTTTCACTAATAAATCGTATCTTAGATGCTGAAACTATATTACCAAAGTTCACTAATCACTTCAAATGTCACAGTCACACAAAAGTTTTGCACTTTAATCCAATATTGATGCCAAAAAGTAATTATTTATGAGGAGCACTTTGAATATGATCTTGCTTATAGCAGACTTTTTGACAGATCGAATGTCGCGTGTCTTCGGGTTTCTGGTCCAAGGACATATCAGTGTCTGACAATGTTTGCGTTCACCGTTTCAAGAGCAACGGTGATGATGGAAATAATACAAAGTAATGTGCCTGCCTGGGTGTGAATACACCACCATTAACTCATGGTGGATCACTACTTAGACTGTAGTGGACTTCTGGGTTCATTAGTTATTAAAATCCCAACTCACATTCCCAGGCATAATACTTTCAACCTATTATACATCCCTGGCTCCAAAAAAAACCTAGGTCACTACGCCGCTGTTCCAAGACTTTGTAGGTATTAACATGTTGTCCAAAATAACAAATTTAGATATCAGTGAATCTCTTCCTTAACAAAAAAAATGTTTAAATTGTATATTATAAGTAGTGTTCATGTTTTTTTTAATGTAATAAGTGTCTAATTCGTTTCTATACTTTATTTTTTTAAT
This sequence comes from Tholera decimalis, assembly GCA_943138885.2. Classification (NCBI taxonomy): domain Eukaryota; kingdom Metazoa; phylum Arthropoda; class Insecta; order Lepidoptera; family Noctuidae; genus Tholera; species Tholera decimalis. The sequence continues at coordinate 17,342,988 of OW964573.2, read as the reverse complement.
TTTAATTATTTGTTAGCTTAGTTGTTAATTTTATCGTGCATGCTATGGTCTCTTATAAGTGAAAGAGTACACCTATAAACTACATAATTTTTACAACCTTTATGCGTAAAAACCGTATACATATTTTGTTAGAGATCAGAAATAAATAAATAAATAAGTTATGCCTGAAACAATTGGGTAGCCGGTGCACGTAATTAGCGCTCTTTGCTTTGTGTTTTATTTGCCAAATGCTTTGAGGCGGTGAAAAAATAAAAGTATGATATTACACAGTCGCAGCTTTACTAAAGAAAAACATACAAAATGAGTAATAAAAGAATAGTTCCGTAGTGTAAATATTATATCTTCTTCTCAGTCGTGCCCTGACAGAATGGTCGGGGCTATATTCATGGTGTACAGGGTTGTTCCCCATCGCTTTTCTGCCTATCACTATTATTCTTGTAACCAACTTAAAAATAGATACTTAAGATAAATCTTTGTGTTTTATTCACTTCAAATAAATTACTTATAAAATTAACAAAGCGAGGAAAAACTTTCAAACCAGACTTTATTCAATGTTTACAATAAGTACTAAAATTGTCAGTTCTGAAATCGGGGTTAAGTAAATTTAACCATAACTCATAATTTGCCTATTCCCAACTATATTGAGGTAGGCATTTAGTCTAATCGAATACAGCTGAGATCTCCAGATTCATGGAAATGCTGCCAGATCTGTCTGCCAAAAGCCAGTTACTAAGTAACAAGGTAGACGTTGTTATCACGTTCGCTGACAGTGAGCACTTACCCCGACACCACATTACGACAGTAGAATTTTCCATACTAAATGAAAAATCAACGTAGTACTCGTGCACAAGCAAGCAATATGAAACTACCCACAAAATACTCGTATTACGGTAGTAATAAATATGAAATTGCTCATAATATGACAGTGGATCCTGCTCTTCATAATACTTATATGAAAAATTACCGTGAGACCGACGTACTCTTAAAAATAAGTGGCCCGTCCCTCGACGTACTGTCATAAGTCATAACGCACTTATTTTAATATATATATATAATATATAATATATATATATAATAAACACAAGTATTTTAATATCCCGCCTAACGACATACTGTCAGCGAACGTGTTAAGACTATCCCAGAGAGACCGAAACAGTTGTTGACATCCGGTAACATCAGTTTTACGTATTGGGAGATATGGAGGACTCATCATATTATTATGTTAAGATGTCAGATGGTCATCAATCCACAGACCTTGTGAGGCTGTTATTATATTATAGCTACAAACACCACGTTATCACAATAAAAATAAATATTCCTATAGACAAATCGTTCCAATTATAAATATACCATTACCAATCCAACAACACCAATTTCTAAATTGGAAGGCTTGTTCCAAATCTCCTTTGACCCACAATATAGCAAAAAAAAAAACAAAAAAGGCACACAATTTCCTCTTTGAGATCTCACGGAGATAATTGCACAAAGTGACAGATTACACTCCTTTTGAATCACAGGGCTATTAATTATGATGATTTCTCAAAGAAATGAGGACGTGTTAGAATCGTTCAAATCTTCGTAAGCTCATCAATCAGAGGTAACATTTGATTGTTCGTGATGGATGGTAAGGATTTTTTTGGAATTGAACATTTTTTTTTTTCGTGATTGTCATTTGGACATTTTTCCATGGTTCTTGAAAAGGTAGATTAGAATGTATGGGATATTTTAGACGGTTTCTTAGTGATAAATTAGGAGCCGCTTAATGCATTGTCATAACATTATGAATGTATCCTAGCCTTTTCTTTACTATGCTGAAGCTGCAAGTCTTGACTGAGTAGGTACTTTTTTTTTATTTTCCCGGGTGGGAAAATCATCGAATGATTTTTTCCGCTCTAGGGGGAGCGGAAGGAAGTGTCAGACTTCTACAGACTAAAAACCCACCCTGTTCCTTCAGCTTATATAAAACGTGTAACGGGAACCCCATATCTATCCAAAAGGACTGAAAACAACATCTGGTATGGAGTCTCTATGCAAAGTTTCAGCTCAAAATAAGTGACTCACAGAATTGACCCCAAATTATTTGTTTCATATGTTTCTTGAATACCAGTAATAACAAACGTATCACAGCACTATGAGGGTCATCACTTTCCACGTCACTTGCCAATAAAATGATAATTCTCTTCGTTCTTCTTAATTTGAAAAATTCGGTCTCTGGTATCAATGTATTGAAATTTCTAATAAGCTCCACACATGTAGACATAGGATTACAAAACCCTTGCCATATCGTTTGTTATTATCCAAAGAAGCCGTGCACTTGGTATGTATTAACCCTTTAAATTACACGTTGTATAATACAATATCATGTCAGATGTGATTTTTTAACAGAAGATTACTTCAAACTCGTAATAGGTAACCAACTCAAGAAAAAGTTCCGAGGTGCCTAACACACAAAAAAAATCGTTGATCTGAATATTTGAAGAAATTAAATGGAAAGTTCCTTTTCATTTTACCTTATAAACAGTGAAGATCAGCAATATTACTTCACAGAGAGTTTATAAATAACATATTATTATTAAGTTCGAATGCGACCGTCCATTTCTTATTTCCCCTAAGGGAAGGTGCGGGCTATTTGAACATCCGGCGTCACAAGTACCAGAGGATGCTGTAATGACACACAGCTTCCTTCGCACTTTGAAATACATTTATCCGGATAAATAACTTTATTTCATATGTGTGTATTTATATGCTGTGGTGTGGATTCATCTTTTATGAAATTACTAGTTCTGCGGCGACTTTGTTCGCATGGGAGGCGCGTAAATCCTGATTTCGTGAGAATTTTGAACTAAAAAGCAGCTCATAATTTGCCCTAGAACCTGCTGTATCTTCTAATAAAATTAGAATTAAAATCGGTTCAGCCGTACTAGTAATAAACTTAGAAAAACAGAAAGACAGGCAGACAACAATTTAAAAAAGGTTTGATTATGTTTTAGTATCGTAGTTACACTCGACGCTATACAAAGCTTGCTGGAAAAAGTCCTTGAATGAGTGACTATCAAGACTTTCCCGTGTGCTGGATACCATGCTTAGCCATGTAAATTACTGGTCCTCAGCTGCATGCTGCAGTCCTAGACTGGAAGCCAATCCCAAGGTAGTTGGAAAAAGGCTAAGCAGATGAATAAGAGGTGATTTTTTTATAAAGTACATGCGACAAAACTGTTTGAATAATGCATTATTATTTACCCGTGATTTCGTTCGCGTGGGAGATTTTAACCGCGTATATCCCGATCCCGTGGAAATTCCGGGATAAAACTAGCCAATGTGTTATTCCAGGATGTCAACTATCTACTTACCAAATTTTATTCAGATCAGTGTTGTAGTTTTTGCATGAAAGAGTAACAAACATTCATATTATCTAGACATCCATTCTCATCAACTTTCGCACCGCACATATATTTCCAACACTTTATACTGACATTTAAAATTCAGCACAGCAGCCAAACTTACAGCAAAACCTACATTGGTGCAAACTATAAGAACTAAGCGACTGCAGCGAAACTCTTCGCATAAATTATTCCAACACCAAAAGTGGGCAAATTCCTTACTTATACCGGCTTGGCGCTATAAAGCGCTTTCAGCTTATTCGTGTATCTTGGGGATTCCGCTTGAATTTAGGCCTCGTCCATGACTTGGCGTGGTGCGACTTTCAATCCAGTTTGACTGTAGTGACAAGATTTGCTCACAATTTGCATGATTCTCAAAAGCTATATTGTGAATGTGAGAGAAATGTAGGTAAACAACAAATATTATGAGTAGATTACAGGGCACTTTACTATTGTTCGTCAAGTCGTTCGAGCTCCTTGAACCTCTAAGTTGAGTTACGCGATAACTGACATATAAGCTTGCACTGTATGTAGATACGGGTCTGCTCCAATCTGTATGATTCTATTTTCTAAAGAAAATCACAGACATAAATCTACAGTTCTCATATGATTTAATCACTACGGATTGTATATATTGGACTTCAAAAGAGACGTTACGTTACCTCTGGGTTTGTTTCGGTATTTTTTCTCAGAGGAGTAGTCAGTCAGGAAACACCGGCCTCATCTAGTTTAGATTTAAAATTGACGTGAAAATTTGTTATTGATAACTTACTTGCTAAATAAACATCATTATTTAATTGTTTTAAACTGAAATCAATATTCTCTTAATAGGATACAATCATAAGAATGACTACAAACAAATAACAGCACAGTAAAATTTCTTCTTTTTATGTATGTATTAGTCATCACCTGAGCAATGGACAAGCACATTTTTGGACATGATATCATCTTTTAAAACATTAATCTAATTAAAAATTCTTTCAATTAGCCATCCCAATTATAACAATGTTAGACCAAAAATATATTTCGAGCCACTATTTATAATCCCATAGCAATTCAAGAGGTTTGGAGAATATGAAAAAAATTACAATTTTTGTTTATATAGTAAGACAATAATTTTATACTTCTTTTCACATCACCCTGAACTACTATTTAGATTTAAGTTATGAGAACTACTCTGGTTATTAAATGCTTATTCTACATAATGAATCTCTTGTTATTTCTTCTGTCAGAATCATTAAAAATCCTGTGCATTTCACACAAGAGTGAATAGGTTACTCCTAGGTAAGCGTCCTGTATCTTCAACCATCAATCGCTTGCCATCAGGTAAGATAGTGGTCAAAAGCGAGCGTATCATGAATAAAAAAATAATAAAAGAGTGGTTTTCTTTAATTCATTTTCTTCCAAGTTCTTTTATATTTCCAATTCCTATATTACGCTTACCTTTCACAGTTGTTTTTTTTTATTTCGGCAAAGAGGTGCGGACCAATTGAGCTTTGTAAATATTCAAACTGAGCCTATAAACATTAAATAGGTATTCGTAATACATTATTATTTAAGATTGCATCGAATGATTTGTTGCTTATTATCTACGAATTAATATTTGTTCATGTTCTAAATACAAACATTTTCTGTTTATTCATACTATAAAAAAGCTGTTTGGAAGCTACAAATAAACACAAAAATGAATTATTTTTGTTCGATCATTGCCCCTAGGAATTTCTCCTATACAGTGAGTGCATTTTCAGAAACACCTAGACCCGGAACAACTACTAGTAGGCCATACAAACATTTAGATCAGGTGCAAGAAACCAAGTCACGACAGGCAGCAAACCATTTTTTTTTTGATAATAGGCTCAAGTTTGACCACCATCTCACCTGATGGTAAGTGATGATGTGGTTGCAGGTTGAAGCAAACTTACCTAGAAGTAAAAAATTAAAATATTCACTAAAAATGTTAAATTGATACGTAAAAGAAATACTCTGTACACACGTACGCATTCATAAATAAATTGCGACGTTGCCGTCCTTCAAGTACGCGTGTACAGTGTTTCTTTTACGTATAAATAAAAAAATTGTGAATATTTTACTATTAAAAAAAATTAAAACATTTTGTTTTCGAATGGTAATATTTTTTTAGCATGTATGGATGCTATACTATTGCGAGTTAACGGGAACGCCCTCTGTTAGTTAACATACTGTGTATCCACTCCTTAGCCAAAGGCACAATGAAAAACCGAGATAAGTAGTGTTATACCTGCTACTAATTGTGTATATTGTAAACATCGATTTAATTTGATAAGAGTAACCACGGAGTTGCTTACCGGTTCTTTTCCATATCAGCGAGGAATTTGAACCGAGCGCTATCTTCTGGCATTTTCCATGTAGGGAAGGTATGAGAAATAAAATATTTATGTTTTTTTTTTTTTGCTTTGACACATTCTCTAAAACCCTTATTTTCTGAATGGCTGATTCTTAAAAAGCCAAATATCAAACGGGCACATTTTCTACAAATACAAAATTACTTATAAATAAAAGATTTTTAATAAGTAAATTATTTTCTATATAAAGCGGATTTTTTTGCATTGCATAATAACTGTATCAAAACCTATTTGTTCCATAATAATTCCACTGTTGACCGATAATGTATTAAGCCAAACCACACGTTCGGTATAATAAATTAGGATTTGATGCAATCAATACAATACAATAGCATTACTAATGTCGTCACAGACAATGGTGATCGTCTAATTAATCAAGGCTTGCATTTGGTGTCAGGCGGGTAGGAGGTCAGATAAGCAATCGCTTTTAGTGATAAATAATAACCACATGAGTCGATATTCAAGGTAAAGAGGAGGCTCCCTAAATTGTATGTAATTTTGTATTAATATTCTGAAACAATACACAAAACACAATCAAAATAGAACTGTAGTATAGGATTTATTGGATCTTTTTCTTTCCATGTCTAGACCAGTTTCGTAATTGGAACATTTTCGCTCGGTTCATTTTTTAATCGAAAATCATATCTTTTTTACAGATTATTCAAAATTTAATCAAGATTACTCGGCTTTTATGTCTAAAATTAGTATTGACAGTAAGAAAATATAGTTTATTATACAAATATAGGACATTATTTCTCTAGATCAATTATCACTTTAGTTATAAACGAAATAAGAATTGAGACTTACGACATTTAGTTTCGAACCAGAATATGGTAAAAGAGCGCACACGATATTCTACTTTATTACTGCTGCGTTAGCGTTTAGCACACAACAGCAGTTTCGAAACCGAACATGGTGACAGAGCGCACGCGATATTCAACTTAATTACTGCTGCGTTAGCGTTTAGTATGCAACGGCCTAACCGGGGTGGATGGGGGCGGGGATGGGAGCTTGCGTGAAAATTATTTTGCACTGCCTGGTCTTAAGGCGACATTATATGGCAGCGACCTTGAGCGACTGGGGAGAAGCTTGCGTCACTCCCCGCGACCGCGCAATGCACCCCCGCAACGCAAGCTCGAAATTTCGTAAGGTAACCATACGTTTCAAATAGTAAAGACTGTACTGCCTGATTTATTATCACCATCCAAATTTTTTCTGGACTTTAATTGTCTGGTCATTGCAAACTACTATGTGTATTTAGACAAGTAAATCTATCTATCTATATATATAAAAATGACTATGTGGCTACGCTACTTAGACTCATTTGATACTCGTAAATAATTAAGTTTTAATAACATTGAAATCGGAATATTGAAATAAGTATGAATTTACTTGTCAGCAATCATGTCCTCATTTTCGACATCATGAGTTGAGTTTTTCCCTTTTGTATACAGCCAGAGCTGATTTTTTTTTTAATAGTTTATAGGATTGCGTTTGACCATAATCTAACCTGATGTTAAGCGATGATGTGGTCGAAGATGAAGCACGCTTGCCTAGAAGTAATCTATTCACTCTTGACTTAAAGACTTCCAGGTTATAACTATCAGGAAACAGACTCCAGCAGGGAATTCTACTCCTTAGCCGTACCCATAATTAAAGTAATCTCAAAACGTTTCATGCGTATGTGCGGGATGTCCACCATGTAACGATGGCGCATCACCGTTTGTCTTGCAGTCCTATGATGGAACGGGCTTGGTGGAATAAGACTGCAATTCCATCGCACACTCCCCGAAATGTAACCGATAGAAAACTGATAGGCTTGCAACACGTCGCCGATGCTCTAGGCTCTGGATCTTTGTCTCGACCAGTTTCTCGTTGCCGATGAGCCTTTTGGCCCGTTTCTCTTTAGACTCAAGTGCATTAAGCTGGTATTTGGCAGATCCGTCCCAGAGATGAGAGCAGCACTCCATACACGACCGAACTTGCGCTTGATAGAGGTTGAGCAGCTGTTCCGGTGTGAAGTACCGTCTCACTTTTGAAATGAAATGAAATCAAATATTTATTTTGTAAATTGGTTATAAATAACACTTTTACACGTCATGTTTTTTTGCGTGTTTAGTTTAGCTAGATGAGGCCGGTATTTCTTAACTGACTACTCTGAGAAGAAACACCGAAACAAAATCAGAGGTCAAAGTCTCTTTTAAAGTCCAGACAATTTGTATTTGTATATGAGAAGCATGTAAGTTCATGTCTGTGGTATTTTTTTGAGGAAATAACCAAGCAAATTTGAGCGGACCTGTCCAGTCAGTGCAAGCATTTGTCAGTTATCGTGTAGCTCAACTTAGAATTTAAGGAGCTCAACAATTTGACGAACAATACCAAAGTAAGGCCATTTGGGTAGGCCACACAAGTACTCAAACTGCTTGACATCATTAAAGAAATTATGGTGAAAGTAAAAACTACGAAGATAGAATAACCTACATTGTCCTCACAAGTACAATAATGAAATAATTATATTTATATACAACGTGTAATTTAAAGGGTATATACATACCAAGTGCATGGCTTCTTTGGATGATAACAAACGATATGGCAAGGGTTTAGTAATCCTAGGTCTACGTGTGTAGAACTTATTATAAATTACAATACACTGATACCAGAGACCGAATTTTTCAAATTAAGAAGAACGAAAAGAATTATCGTGTTATTGGCAAGTGACGTGGAAAGTTATTGACCCTCGTAGTGCTGTGACACGTTTTTTATGATTGGTATTCAAGAAATATATGAAACCAATAATTTGGTATCAATTCTTTGAGTCAGTTATTTTGTGCTAAAACTGTGCATAGAGACTCCATACCAGATGTTGTCTTCAGCCCTTTTGGATAGATATGGGGTTTCCGTTACACGTTGTACATAAAAAAAAAACAATAAATAAAAACAAAATTAATAGGTATATACAATACTTTTTTTTCTCTCTTTATTGATTATAAGGATATACAATACTTGAGAACGCAAATATTTTAATCAATCAAAAATAATTCATCAATCAAAATTTTAAAACTAAATAGAAAAGGCACACGTATATCACTGGAGCATCTCATTCCCAGGCCTTCTTGTCCTCAATATAATCTGTAACTGTGTAAAAAGCTTTCTGACATAGCTTACGTTTTATAAATAATTTGAATTTATTAATACTTAGTTCTTGAATATGGCTAGGAATTTTATTATAAAAACGTATACATTGGCATCTAAACGATCCACCAATCTTTTTTCCTTGTTTTAGGAATGGCATATGTCTTTGTTCCTTGTATTTACACTATGAATATCACTGTATTTTTCAACCGACGACAAAAAGAGGAGGTTATCAATTCGACGCGTATATATTTTTTTTTTTTTTAATGTATGATCATCGATTACTCGAAGACGGCTGAACCGATTTGGAAAATTCTTTTTTTGATTGAAAGGGTATACTTCGATATTGGTCCCATTTTCATAAACGTCAGGATCTGATCATGGGATCCTGGAAAAATCGAGGGAACTCTTCAAATATTATAGGCACACCTATGTCGTTTTGGGTATTTATTACAGTAACTTGTGCAGTTGCTTTCAAAAAGTACCATTTGAGGAAGTGGAACTGATGATGAAGACCAGAAATGGCCGCCGAAACTACTCAATAATAAGTATTGAGTGGATTGCGATTCGATTACTTGAATATGGATGTTACGCACTTTATGCTCGTCACAATGCATATGGTGATGTAGAGCTGATGGTGAAGTACCAGGAGAACTCCTCAACAATTAACGGCCCAGCATTGGGAAAAGCAATATTTTGTAAAAGGTTATAAGTAGTTGATAATTAGGCTCTTGTAACTAGGTAAATTAAAAATAGACCAACTAAAAAGAGTGAAATAAAAACTTTTTACCAAAAAATTAAACCGACTCCCAAAAAACACTGCAAAGTGAAAAATAACTTTAATTTCGGAAGTCGGTGCCAAAAACGAAAATACAAAACTAAAGACACCGACTACTGAAATTAAAGTTATTTTTCACTTTGCAGTGTTTTTTGGGAGTCGGTTTAATTTTTTGGTAAAAAGTTTTTTAAAAAGATTAATTGTTTTGTGTGCATACAAGAGATTCTCATAAATATACTGAGATTAATATTCATAGTCAGAGTCATTCAGAGTCATAATATTAATCTCTTTAAATTTGTCTCTTAAGGAGTGCTTAGGACTTAATTTATAAATTGCACGAATGGCCCATTTTTGTAATACAAATATTGTATGAATGTCGGCGGCGTTTCCCCAAAGTATAATGCCGTATGAGATCACTCTGTGAAAGTAACTAAAGTAGACTAAACGTGCTGTTTCGATATCAGTTAATCCACGTATTTTTCTAACGGAATATGCTGCAGAACTTGGCTATTTGGACAATTTATATGGGGGCCCCACTGAAGCTTCGCACCCAAATTTATGCCCAAGAAAACTGTGGTATCTTTGGGTTTCAATATTTCGCCCTTTATTGATACACTTGTATTCACTTGTCTAACATGAGGTAACGTAAATTTCAGGCATTTGGTTTTTTTCTCATTAACAAGAAGATTATTAACATTAAACCAGCTAACTACAGTTGCAAGGGCACTGTTTACTTCTTCAGTAACCTGCTGTTAACTTTGATTTTAAATAAAAGATTATTGATACACTTGTATTCACTTGTCTAACATGAAGTAACGTAAATTTTAGGCATTTGGTATTTTTCTCATTAACAAGAAGATTATTAACATTAAACCAGCTAACTACAGTTGCAAGGGCACTGTTTACTTCTTCAGTAACCTGCTGTTAACTTTGATTTTAAATAAAAGATAAGTATCGTCAGCGAATAACACTATGTCATGATTTTTGATCAGGTACGGTAAATCATTTATATAAATAAGAAACAAAAAGGGACCTAAAATTGAGCCTTGGGGACCCCCATCTTGACGTCACAGATCCCGGCGATCTTTTGCCGTTCAAGTCGATTCTCTGAATCCTTTCACTCAAGTATGAGGTCTGAAGATTCAGAGAGGCGCCCCGGAATCCGTAGTGGTGCAGTTTCCTGATTAATGTCTCATGGGGAACACAGTCAAATACCTTTGAAAAATCGCAAAAAATGCCCAACACTTACCAACACTTATCTTCCCATGCATTATAAATGTGTCCTAAAAATTCAACACCGGCCATCAGTTGTTGAACGTCCCTTTGTAAAACCAAATTGTTTATTATGTAGCAATTTGTGTTTATTAAAATATCTTTGCATCTGCATTAAAATAATTTTCTCAAAAATTTTACTGAAAGTGGACAATACAGAAATAGGTATATAATTAGTAGGGTCAGATGTACTAACTGATTTAAATAGTGGGATTATTTTACTATATTTCATTAAATCAGGAATCTCACCGCAATCAATACAATTATTAAATATAACAGCTAATGTAGGAGCTATAATGTGTATAATGGACTTAGTAACATGAACAGAATTACCCCACAGATCTGCAGCCTTTTTAACATTCAAAGAATTAAAAGTTTTGATGATGTCATTAGAAGTAACATATTGGAATTTAAACTCTGAACTACAAACTGGAACACTTTTTTTAAGTAATGTGTCTGCAGCAATGGCAGATGATTTTAGCGACTTGATTGTCGATACGGGTATGTCAGAGAAAAAATTTTCAAATTCTGTGGCGACTTGTGAATCTAATGTTATTATATTATCATCAATAGTTAGGGTGTAATTACTAGGATTCCCAACTTTTTGGCAGCCAATTGAGCCTTAGCCTCGATAAACGGACCAAAATTAAGGGTGGATGTCAACGTAACCTCAAGAAGTTCGATGCGATCTATATAATATAAAGCGAGTTATATAATATAAATTAAATTTAGGTAAGTATAGGCACGGGCGCGAAAGTAGGATTGACCATATGGGCGAAAGTTGGAATATTGGAGAGTTGTGCGTAAACAAACATTAGATCTCCGCATTCAAGGTCATGGTACTTTCGTACCATAGCTAGCTATAAGTACCTACAACTATGTCAAAAACCGCACTCAAGTATTTTTTAAACTAATCTGGACTGTCCTTACTACGCTGTAGTATGGTTACATTATAGTTAAATACTCACCTCGTACTCACCACAAAAAACACTATTATTTCAATGAAATAAAAAATTACTAAACATTAGATCTCCGCATTCAAGGTCATGCTACATAAGTACCTACCCTAGACCTATACCTACAACTCGTGTCAATATCAGCTCTCAAGTATTTTTTGATACTCTAATCCGGACTGTCCTTAGTACCTACGCTGTAGTATGGTGCTATTACATTGCAATATTTACCTCGTCTCTGCATTTTCGCGGCGAGAATCTAAGTTATTTGATATACTCCAAAAAAAAAAACATAATTTGAATAAAATAAAAATAATTTTAAGTAAGTACCTACTAAATATTAGATCTCCGCATTCAAGGTCATGCTACTTACGTATCAAGAGCTATACCTACAACTATTCCAATATCAGCAACACTCAAGTATTTTTTGAAACTCTAATCGAACTGTCTTTACTACGCTCCAATATGGTTACCTACTCGTAAATTACATTTCAATACTCACCCTGTCTCTACATTTTTGACTCAAGAATCTTTACTATTTGGTGTTCTCCTAAAAGGAAATAACATAATTATTTCAATAAAATAAAAGTTTGATTACTACATTTAAATCACATTTATTTTATTCCAATATGCTAATTTAAACTATTGATAGAGATTATATAAATAATCTTCTTCTTCTATCGTGTGGGTAGTAATGTCTAATGACCCCATACACCCTAGTGCCAGAGTTTCTAGACTGCCTCAAGAGCCTCTGACGTGGTCTATTCTGACGACCGCCATTTGGCGACCGGGACTACCGGCTTATATGTGTCTTCCGAAGCACGGAACCATCTTTTTATCAGACAATCAGGTGATTCAGGCCTGCAATGTCCTAGCCAAAGTGGAAACAAATTTACAAAGTATGCGTCCCGCGGGAATCGAACCCACGACCACACACAAGTTAAACCCCTAAACCACTCGACCATGGCGGCAGTAAATTATATAAATAATTAAAATTCGTTACTTCATTAATCTATTTTTAACATTGTAAGGCGTTTCTTTTTTAGTGTTTTGGGTTTACCAACCATTTTGGCGTTAAACTTCTATGCGAATAAAATCATGTTGTATTTTTTGCGCGGAGCGTTAGCGTCTACTCGTGACAGTGGTCAGCGATGCACTGCCGCCCGTCGCCCGCAAGAGCCCCCGATTCATTGCGCACCTAGATTATTCGAATAATAATACACCATGACTTTACCAAACACAATATGAAGAAAAGCCGTATACTAAAAGATTGGCAATTAAATTATCTTTTAGACTGTGAAAGTTTCATAAAAATACACCCAATGGTTGTTGCCTGATCTTCGCTTTTATGCCCGCGTTAGACGTACTTTTAAAAATAAATTACACAATGTTTTACAAAAAAATATTTAAATATTCATATATCAAATTATTAAGGAAATAGTCTAGTTTATCATTATTTTTTTTCAAAGCATACCGACTAGCCGTTTAGACGTGATCTTGGATTAAAAATCATCGAAAATCGAATATCTGCCCCTTAAGCAACGCGTACCGATGACGGTCCGTTGATGGGTGACCATTTACATATCGAGGTGGTGTATTCCCGTTGTCCCCGTTGTCCGTGTCCCCGTTAAAGGGGACAAAGGGAATTTAATAAAATAATTAAAATTACTTCCCGTTGTCCCCGTACGCTGTCCCCGTTAATTTTTGTAATATATGCTTTTCAAATTATGCCCGTTGTCCCCGTTGAGTTAAAATTAGAAGTGAGAGTGCCTTATTAGAGATAATATTGTACCTATACAAATGAAATGGAACTAAGGACTACATATAAAATTAAAAATACATAATATCTAAGCAATAGCTACACATGTGATTGCGACACAAGTATTTATAATTTACGAATGTATTAAAAATAATAATGAAATAAATGATAATATATATAGATGTTGATTATTACCAATTCTGTAATCTAAATAAATGTGCTATTATTAACCCCTCAAGTGTTAACGGTACACCGTTTGTACATAACGTCAAGGCTCGCATTGGACGATGTATTTTACGTTTATGGTGCAAGTAACACGATGTGGCTATATCATTCGACTAATCGATTCATACTTGACCGGTTTTAATAACATTTTAAAGAGAATACCACTAAAATGAACGAAAAAAAATGTTTACAAAATGCACCTGTGGTTTTTGTTGTGTTATCAAATAGTTTTTATTACTTTTTACAGTGTCTAAGTGGCATAAATTGTGTTAACATTGCCTACACATTATTGTGTTATCGTGTGTCTTTTTTCGTGAATATGTGTTTTTTTGTGTGTATGACTTCGAATGTGAGTGAAAATTATAAAAGTGAAAACATATCACATCACTGCGAGATAAGGTCAGTTTGATTTGCTTATTGAATGATATAAATAGTTAGATAAACTCATAATAAAGCCAGGAAGGTATAATATATACCATGATAATGGCCATAAACAGAGTTGGGCAAAATTTATTCGAATGACGAATAACGAATAAATAAATTATCCTTATAGTTATTCGCGAATAATAAATAATTTAATTTATTTAAACGAAAATTATTCGAATGACGAATAATTTTTTTTTATTCGTTATTCGATTAATGAATAAAAATAAAACAAAGAATAAATAGCAGGGGTAGCTCATCGTCCGGTAAGGACCAGGCCCGGGTCGGCGGCATGTCGTGTTCCCCGCGCGCCTCTAAGAATCGCTTGCCGGGGTTGTGGGAATATTCTAACGAGATACCGCGGCCCCGGAACTTAAAGGAACATAAAGGAACCAAAGGAACATGGTGGGTTTTTGGGCAGTAGAAGTCTGACACTCCCTTCCGCTCTACCCAGAGTGGAAGAAGTCATTCGATGATTTTCCCACACATAAAAAAGTACTGTAACACGTTTGTTATGATTTGTATTCAAGAAACATACGAAACCGATAATTTGGTATCAATTCTTTGAGTTGCTTATTATTATTATGACTGTGCATAGAAACTCCATACCAGATGTTGTCTTCACTCTTCAACCCTATTGGATAGATTAAGGTTTCTGTTACACGTTGCATACATTATATATTCTTTTTATAACTTATTAATAATAATATTTTTCTTATTTGCCGCTACCTGCTACATTTCATCAAATTCCAGAAATCAGGTAGATTATACCTACTAATTGTACCAAATCGCCTTATTCCCTTTTCTTTCATGTATTTGAGATCCGTAAAACAAGAGTCTCCAAATATTGGTAATGTGATATAAATAACCTGTAAAAGTTATTTAAAATAACGAATAAAATCACGAATAAATTATTCGTAACTAATTTAGTTACGAATAAATTATTCATGAATGAATTATTCGCGAATAATTTTAACGCGAATAAATTTTTATTCGAATAATTATTCAGATAAAAATTTATTCGAATAATGCCCAACTCTGGCCATAAATTGCCGTTTATCATTTTTTCTGAAGTTCTACCCATAAATCAAAAAGTACATTAAACTAGCGACATTCGAGGGGTTAATAAGTATAACATCAAAGTTCTGTTTGTAGTCAATTTTATTTTAATTGTTTTTTTTTTCATTTTGTGTAAGCTTTCAGTTCAATCCTATTTTTGTTTTTATTATCTAAATTGTTTTTATGCAATGTTAATTCTGTGACGTTATAGTTAAATAGGTATATTAATGGGGTATATTTTTGTAAGTATAACATTTAAATACTTTGTGTTTCATTCCACCCTTTGATTTAAAACTAAATCAAAATAAATAAGGTATTTAGTAAATAAATAAAAATTTAAAGGGGACAACGATACGTGAAATCTTAACTGTCCGTTGTCCCCGTTGATAACGGGGACAACGGGAAGTAATTTTAATTATTTTATTAAATTCCGTTTGTCCCCTTTAACAGGGACACGGACTACGGGGACAACGGGAATACACCATCGAGGTTACTCCGTGCCTTGTCATTTGTACATTATTGGCAGTATTTACGCGAAGTCAAATCTGATACCAGAAGAACAATCTTACTCTTACTAATATGCCCGTGTAGACGGCGCGTCATGTTCCACGTGCGCCTCAAAAAGTGTCAGCAAAATTGTCGGGGCCCATAAGGGGGCCGTTGCCTGCCGAAGTTGCGGAATTGTTCGGAAGAGTTACCGCGGCCTCGGAACACGAAGGGCATATGATGGAACACGGATGGGTTTTAGTCAGTAAAAGTCTGACACACCCTCCCATTTCGCCCAGATCGGGAGGCAGTCATAGGATGATTTCCCAACCTTACAAAAAAAAACTCTTACTATAAATGTCTGAATGATTTATAAAACTATAAATCTTATAATAAATATTATAAATGCGAAAGTTTGTGAGGATGGATGGATGTTTTTTACTCCTTCACGCAAAAACTACTTAACGGATCTGAATGAAATTTGATAAATAGATAGTTGACATTCTGGAATAACACATGGGCTAGTATTTATTCCGAAATTCCCACGGGATCGGGATTGGCGCATGAAAACCTTCCTACGCATACGAAGTCGCGGGCAGAAGCTAGGTTTCTATATAATCCTAATGTACTACATACCATACTACAGAAAACTATTTAAGGTTAATATACGCGGCATTAAGACAAAATATTTTTCTGATTAGGTTCACATTCCTACTCAAAGCACAAAACATAAAACTCAAACAAATCTAGTTCTCCAAAACTAAGAGATTCGATTCCCAGTTTGTCAAAACCTGTAATCTAGTCAGATTGGTGCTTTGCCTTTGAGAACCTACATGTACTAGGGATTAAAGGACGGAACGGTCCGTGATTTGAATCAACATGGAAAAAATGTTAGGTATTTCAACATTGGGTATTGGCTCACCAATTATTAATCCTCTACATACTAAGTTTCAAGACGGTTTCGAATGCACTTTTCCAAAAAAAGAATAAAGTTATACTACTTAAGAAAAGAACTGCTATTTAATCTTGTACAAGTAACAAATTTTACCGTTTCCGTCGCCATGAGAGGGCTTAGTTAGTGTCTTAATTCCATTCTTGTGCCGGTACCGAGCCTGCAGAGCAAGTTAAGCTGTTGCTAAACGCGTGTTATACCTACTTTAAAACTTACAGAGGCGGGAGCTGGCGCACGATCCGATTTTCTTAAAGAGGTTCGCAGTTTTAATATACAAATTTTAATATAAAGGCGGAGTTACTTTATAACCTAAAGAACAATGCTCAAAACGTCCCCACTCTTGTAGCACTTTAAAACCCATGTCAATCCAATGGCCATAGTCATCTTATCATTTTATTGTATGACAGCGAAAGTGAAATGTCTATATACATATATTTGACTGTAGTATTTTTGAGTTTTATCATGCCAAAAAGAATGTTAAACGGCAAGATAATTGTTTTATGTATTTTCATGTCACTGTAACTTTTTTCGGACAGACATTTCACTTTCACTATCATACAATAAAATGATAAGATGACTAGGGCCCTTCGATTGACATAGATTTTAGAGTGCTATGAAGGTGGGGACGGTGTTCATACATTTTGGGGCATTGTCCTTTATCATAATCATTGCACTCTTACACCTCAGCTGCACCCAGTCAGGCTGGAAGCTGACCCTGATATCGTTAGAATAAGGCTAAGCAGATATAACCACTCACTGCAATCCCACAGAGCCAGAGAGTTTCCTTTAATGCACACACCCGTGTATACGTGTAAACTAGAATTCAATTCAATAAAACACTGTAGAATACAATAATTATTTTGTTTTATAATTATTGTTTACTCACCAAACTTTTCTGTTCGTTGTCGAGAATCTCTCGTTAATTATAATTCAACATTACGAAGCGTCAATAGCAATATGGTTAAGGTGTCTGACTTGTGATCGAGAGGTCGCGGGGTTCGATCCCCACCCATTACACTATTGCTGTGAAGCCACTCCAGACCCAAACATATTTAGCTTAGTGGGAGGGGTTAACAAGATTATTAGTAATGTGAATTCTACCCATATTGCTAGTTCTCTTTAAAAAAAAACATTCTACATATTTATATGTATATAAATTTTATTACACCCGTGAAATCTGCTCTAAGAAAACCATCCTCGACAACGACAGATCGGCGCTAAAATCAGCGCCAGACTAGGTTCCAAGTAAGAGTGATCAGCAGCTGCTGGTCACTCTAGCATAAAAACCACTCCCCATCACAGCCCAACACCAAGTCTTCATCTCCCAGAAACAATTTCTTCTCTCCTCCATGTTGATGCCCAGTCTCCACTGAAATCTACCACTAAATTAAGTATAAAGGACTATTCAAAGTAAGGTTCAAATGACCGCAAACGCCTCTACTAATATTTCACACGACGTAATATTAAATTCCAAAAATTACAGCACACTAAATTCATCGAACCGTACTAATCACCAATTAATAATTCACAGCAGCAAATTGGTTTTACCTCATCAATAATTTGTCGAGTCGCAAGCCCATTGATGTAAATGAAACGAATCCTTTGATCTCCGTTGTAATCCCTGTAGTTAGCAGTCTTAGTATCCGTATAAAAGGTAGGGAAGGAAATGTATTTCTTTAAGATTTGGTTTCGGTTGTATTTGTTTTGTTTCAAGGGTTGTGTGCCACAAAGAGAAGTTTGACGACACAGCTGGCGCAGTGATTGAGCGATTGGGTGCTACACTGCGTGTCTAGGGTTCGATCGCACACCGGTATAAAGTTTTGTATGGCTTTGTGGGAATGTTAAATTTCCACTGTCGGGAATCGAACCCGTAACTTCGAGAAAGTTCGGTGTGTATTTAGGCGAAGCAGAAGCGTAGCGAAAGGCGAAAGAATGAGTGAAGAACGGAAGATGAAATGAATGATTATTATTAAATTACTTGAACAAAAATTATATTAATTTAAACAATAATTACAGCTATGAACAAAGCAATAAGTAAAATTAGGTAGGCGCGGCGCGACCGACTCGTAGGCT
Source organism: Tholera decimalis (assembly GCA_943138885.2). NCBI lineage: Eukaryota > Metazoa > Arthropoda > Insecta > Lepidoptera > Noctuidae > Tholera > Tholera decimalis. The sequence goes on along the minus strand of OW964573.2, from coordinate 17,324,115 downwards.
AGTACCGGACGACTCTGTCTCGCTGATCGTTTCCCTTCACCACGATGGCTCGGCGCACGCTGTTGTTCGCCGTAGTTCAAGGCCGTCGCGCCTCGGCCGGTACAAATATCAGGCGCACGGTGCGTGCGCGCGGCACGTGTAAGCTCGCCGGCCGCTCACCTCAGCGCGAACAAAGGATCGTATGATTTCTGGTGCGTGGCCCAAGATTCATAAGCGTGGCGTTTTTGTGGCTCGTGAGACTTAGACACGCCACAAGTTCCCCCCGGCCAGACCGTTGCTTACGGTCGATAAAAATCGGGGAATCTTACTCGCCGCCCGCTTTTCGTTCTCTGCTCGCCTATTGTGGTAGTGGCGGCCGTGGTTGATGGCGTCGGAATTGGTGATTTTTCAGCCGGAACCTTGTTATCCTCACGCACCACGTAGGCCGGCTTGAGTCGATCGACGGAAATATCGTTAGGCTTCCCTTGCATCTCGATCGTGTAGTACTTTGCATTCCTCTGTAGAACTTTATAGGGGCCAGCATAAGGTGGTTCCAGTGAGCTGCGGACGTAGTCTCTCCGGAGGAAGACGTGCGAGGATGAGTGCAGGTCTCGAGGAACGTAGAAGGGCGATGTAGTGTGCCACGAAGTAGGTCTTGGAGTCAGTCTGGCCATGTGATGTCGCAACCGGTTCGCGTACTGGGTGACGTCAGCCGCTGTGTAGTCTTCCCTCGAGGATAGGAACTGGCCAGGTAGATGGAGTGGCTCTCCGTAGACGAGCTCGGCCGGCGTAGCTTGGATGTCTTCCTTCCAAGAGTTACGCATGCCGAGAAGTACCAGTGGAAGTGCTTCAGTCCACTGCGAAGAGGTGTGGCACATGATGGCCGCCTTCAGCTGCCGATGCAGACGTTCCACGATGCCGTTGGCAGCAGGGTGGTAGGCGGTGGTGCGGAAGTGGTGTGCGCCAACCAAGGCAGTGAGAGCCTTGAAGAGGTGACTCTCGAATTGGCGACCACGGTCAGTAGTCACCTTTGCCGGACAGCCGAACCTGGCTATCCAGCCGGTCACCAGAGCAGCAGCGCAGCTCTCCGCCGTGATGTCTCTCAAGGGGTACGCCTCAGGCCATCGCGTAAACCTGTCAATGACCGTGAGGCAGTATCTGTAATCAGACGAAGGGGTTAAAGGTCCTATGATGTCGAGGTGAATGTGAGAGAAACGAGAGGAAGGAGTAAGGTATGAGGAAAGAGGAGATTTGGTGTGGCGTGTCACTTTGCACGCCTGGCAATGTAGACATTGCCTTGCCCACTCTCTACAATCTTTGCGTATCCCTGGCCACACAAAGTGTTGCGTCACCAGTCGCACAGTAGCAGACATCCCTGGATGATGCAGGTTATGCAGAGAGTTGAATACCTCCTTCCGTAGTGTCGGCGTTATGTAGGGGCGAGGTACATGCGTGGATATGTCGCAGTACACAGGTAAGCTTGCACTGCAGGTAGATTGTATCTTCTTTAATCTTAGCGTAGTACCATTGAGAAGCAAGCCTTGCAGTTCTGGATCCTCGTCCTGAAGTTTTGCAAGGTTTTTGAAATCTATGGCAGCAGATACCTCCTCAACGCGCGATAGTGCATCAGCGACCACATTTTCGCTGCCTGGTAAGTGCCTTATATCCGTTGTGAATTGCCCGATATAGTCCAAATAACGGAATTGTCTCGGGGATAGACTCTCTCTGTTAAGTTTGAAAGCGAATATAAGCGGCTTGTGATCGGTGTAAATCACAAAAGTTCGGGCCTCGACCATGTGCAGAAAGTATTTGATAGCCTCGTATACTGCCAGTAGCTCTCAAAAGGGCCGTCGCTCCGTGTAAAACACTACTTTATTTAATTTTTAATTTAATCATTTATTTTCAGGTTACAAAGACCCATAGATATACATCGTGTAACGGAAACCCCATATCTATCCAAAAGGACTGAAGACAACATCTGGTATGGAGTCTCTATGCAAAGTTTCAGCTCAAAATAGGTGACTCACAGAATTGAACCCAAATTGTTGGTTTCGTATGTTTCTTGAATACCAATAATAACAAACGTGTCACAGCACTATGAGGGTCATCACTTTCTACGTCACTTGCCAATAAAACGCTAATTCTCTTCGTTCTTCTTAATTTGAAAAATTCGGTCTCTGGTATCAATGTATTGAAATTTCTAATAAGTTCCACACATGTAGACATAGGATTACAAAACCCTTGCTATATCGTTTGTTATCATCCAAAGAAGCCGTGCACTTGGTATGTATATACCCTTTAAATTACACGTTGTATACCTTAACCTAAAGTATACATAATATAATAATAATAGTGTTAGTAAATAAAACTTAATACTATTTTAGTATAACTAGATTGCACTAGGTCTTTGTGTGTTCCGGTGGCACTTGTCCGCGAAACCGGCTGAATACCACATCCTGCGGCCAAAAGCTTTCTTCCATCACCTGAGGCAGGAAACATGTTGCTATGCGCATTACAAATGCCTTGAAGTTGACATTGCGATGTGACTCCAGCAGCTGCACTCTCGACGCGTATTTCAGCCTTTGGCGCACGTACGTAACGATGTCTTCCGCGTCAGTGGTGTAGTGAAGACGGGAAATGTACACCGGAGTATTCGGCTTCGCGGCACGCAGTTTCTCGTTGCCTTGGCGCAGCGGTTCTTACAGCTAATCTGACGGCGCTCCATCCTCTTCCTTTATAGGCTCGGGCTTTGCGGGGGGAGCAGATGGGTTGCTCACAGTGACCTCTACTTGGCTACATCCAGTTAGACTGGAATCATACCTCAATATAATTGGAAAAAGGCTAAGCTGATGATGATTATGATTAATATTGATATTTTCGAGTAAGTATAATCTAACCTTTCGCATTTATAAGTATAAATATCTCATTCTTCTTCGTCGATGACAAATAGCTAGATGGAGTCAGCCCAGAACTGGGCAACATGTTTGGCATCTTTGGTAGCTTCCATCACGTCCTGCAGTGAGCAGTTGACAGGGCACGCAGGACAGGAAATTAAGTGTGCCATGGTTTTTGTTGGAACAGAACCACATATACACCACAAGGCAGAGGCATCGATGAATCTCCACCTGAACAGATTTTCTTTGCTGCGACCAACCTGGGTGCGAAGTCTATTCAAAGACTTCCAGGTCAGAATAATAATATCTCATTAGAACCATTCGAGCTTAAACACCACGTTTTTAAATTTGCTTCTTAAGTTTTAAAGGTTTAGTAACACGCAAGTTTAGGCAGACGACAGGTGTAATAAGTCACAAAAAAGGAACACCTTTTCTCTCACATAACCTCAAGAAGAGTAACGTAACACATTTTTTAGGATTCCGTAGCTGATTGGCAAACATGCAACCCTTATAAATTCGTCATGTCTGTCTGTCCGTCCGAATGTCACAGCCACTTTATTCCAAATGTATTAAGAATACAGACTTCAAACTTGATATTCACAAATATTAAATACTAGTACACATGCGGGGCTTCGCTCCCGTGGATTCTATCACGGTAAAAACATAACTCTCCTTTTTTGCAGTCGCGTAAAAAGTAGCCTATAACCTTTCTCAAGCTTCAAGCTACTTCCTTACCAAATTACATCCAAATCCACCCAGTACTTTCGATGATTAGCGCGTTCAAGCAAACAAACAAACAAATTTTTACGCTTTATAATATTAGTATAGATTAGTTACAATAATAATAATTAAAAACATGGAACAGAAACTCAAAAAAATATATTTACCGAACCTACACGCGTCTATAAGTTTTTAAGCTAACATGGTCACTAAGAGTATCATTAGAACTTGAAACAATAAGAACACATGGTTAATATCTCATTTTAAGTTCTAATGATACTATACGTGTTTCTTGTTATTTGATTTAAAAAAAATGATATTGCGGTTCGTAAAACCATTTTTCCTCAAACCTAATAGTTTGAAAGTTAGACACTTCTAAAGTCGTAACTTGTGTGTCCCCCTGTCCGACTATTAAAAAGAAAGTAAAAATCTAAAAAAAATATGCTGTAGATTTTAATGAACACTTTCCACGAAAATAAGTTTGAATGAGATACAATATTTTCTAAAACCGCAAACAGCAATACAAACACTAAGAAAAACAAGGTTATTTTTCGCACAAAACGTTTTGGGAATACTTTCATTGTGCGTACGACTAAGGAGTGGAATTCCCTGCCGGAGTCTGTGTTTCCTGATCGCTATAACCTGGGACTCTTTAAGTCAAGAGTGAATAGGTTAATTCTAGGCAAGCGTGCTCCATCTTCGACCACATCATCACTTACCAACAGGTGAATTGGTGGCCAAACGAGCCTATTATCAATAAAAAAAAAAAATGTATGCTTGCTATTACGGAGCCCTTCATGGGCAAGTCCCACTCGCACTTAGCCACTTTTTCTAACAAGCGACCCTTAAAAGACACGACTGCTCCGTTTTAATTTGACAGAATATACAAGAAGTAAGTAAAGTAAACAAACCCGTGTTTAAGATGTTTGCCTAATGCAAATTGCTATCCTGGGCTGCTTCTTAAATAGATGGTACAATTTTGACTAGGAATCACCTTTTTGGGTGACAAAGGACAATAGGTTCTTAGACAAATACTAGAAGTATTATGGAGTTTAAATCTGATTAAATTTTTATTTAGTTAAGTGGAACCTTTGTACATGTTTTTGAAATATCTCCTGTTCCTGTTTTGGTATATTTTAGAAATTAATGGGAACAGTTTATTATTTCGGCGTTCTGTAATGACTGCATTAGAAGAGCAGTAAGTTATGGCTGCTCAAAAGAGCACCACCTACATAGCTCTTATATGATTTGACCAGTACGAATTATAAGGACTACAAGAGATCAATGTCTCTTTTAAAGTCAGTTTTGGTGTTTCTTCTCAGGGTTATCAGCTAAGCTTAAATTTGAACAAAAATGACGTATAAAAGGTTTATTTATAACCTAGAAGTAGAAGTAAATAGGTCATAAGTTCAGATGTTACTAACACATACAGAAACAATATTTGAAATAATGATCAAACAGAGTGAAATGAAGGCCGAGAGCAGAGCTAAGCTAAGCTCGTTATTATCATAGTGTGGTAGCAGTACAGTCATTACGGACCTAGGTTTGTGTAGTGCTATACTCAAACACTGCGTATAATTTAAATAAATTATAACTAAGTAAGTAAATATCCATTGTACGGAACCGTAAATTATTCTAAAAACTTGAGCGCCGTTTATTATCCACACAGAATATCAATTGTTAAGCAAATCATACTGTTAAATCTATATCTGTACATATAATAACAGTAAAAAAGTGTGTCTCTACATTTCATATTTTTTCAAAAAGTAATAAGGTTTAATAAGAAACAGTAATCGACCAGGAAGAATTTAAAAAATAAGTCTGGCTGTTTGTACACGCTAATCTCTGGACCGACTTGATGGATTTCAATGAAATTTATGTAAGGTAAGTAGATAGTTGACATCCTTGGAATAACACATAGGCTACTTTTTATCCCAGAATTCCCACGGAGTCGGGATTTACGTGGGAAAACCCTCCCACACGAACGAAGTTGCGGAGAGCAGCTAGTTTAAAGTAAATCAGTGTTTATCGAATATTCACAACGGTCGGTTTATGTTCATCATCATATCGTCATAGAATCGCGTCGCTATCTATCACTATTTGTAGGGATTCCCTACACCATACTAAACGTAGTATAGACCATTACTAACTTACATTTTATTTAATCCATCTACCTAACAATTATTACCAAAAAAAAAACGAGAAAATATTATGCTGAACTCGACAGTTGTACGAAAAATTTGCCTTCCTTCAAACATTGTTACAATTATGACGAAATTCATGCATGGTTGAGTAACTATATTATGTATTTATACTGCGTGCTTCGTTCTCGATATATTTACCATGCAGCTTTCTCGAGTCACTCGGCAACTGTACGCAATTTTCAGAGCTAAAACTAAACAGAAGTGTTAGTGTGCGTTATCTGTGTCCTTACGCGAACTGTCATTCTTTTCGTTTGCGCGGCAACTGATACTGTGTTCTACGAATTATTGGTGTAAATTTGAGTGTTAAGAAGTTAAAATTGTGTACATTAGACCACAACTATGCCTATAAGGCGCCACGAAGAAAAAGATATACAATACTACAAAAAGAAAATAAGAAAAATTGAACAAAAACTGAAGCGTCGTTGTCGTCGTCGAGATGACTATAAAAGTGGAAGTGATACTTCAAGTTCTAATATTCCAGGTAACAAAAGGTTGTCTTGTGATTGCTATTATACCGGTACGGCTACTGGCTTGCATAGCAGTAAAAGCCACAAGGTCTTTTCATAACCTTAGTACCGGAAGGGACGGGTGGTGTACGAGATACATCGACGTTCCCACTGGACTCGGGTCGTATACGAGATATACGGACGAGATCCCTAGATGCGGGTCGTATACGAGATATACGGACGAGATCTTTAGACTTATGTGAAGTCCGTGAGGCTTCAATAAGCAGTTTTTTAGCAATCGCTAGTACAAATTTCCAGTGGTACCTATGGTTTTCGTTTTTCAGATTATAATACTGATAACACTTCGAACGAGGTCAAAATCATTGAAACATTACCACGAGATATGTCACCAGGACCTATGACAGATCTGGTCCCAGAAGAACCTGGACTTCTGATTGTAGAAAATTCCAACTCAACTCCTGTGGTGAATCCTGAGCCTACCTCAGCAATACCTACAATGATTTTGGAGGTACTTTTAGCACTGGGTGATCTCATGCCAGATAAACCTGCATATGGTCCTGCCTTTTGGCTCGTATTTGGAGCAATATTTTGAAAAACTGTCGGAAGAGACATAAAGATAGAGTTGGAACAAAACCAGCTAGGCATTGGACTGTCTATAGTCAGTAATGCAATATCATTATTGATAAATAATGATACAGTGGACAGATTGAAACTGATGTCACTACTTAGTGATGCTGGAAGGATCTTGACGGATCTACATTTTGTACAGACTAAGTCAAGAAGAAACTTAATTTTCCCTGTTGTAGACAATTTTTTTTTATAGTACTATCAAAGATGTTGATAGAGACGAGTATATATATGTAGTTAATCTTAGTGACAAGATCAAAGTTTTGAAAATATGCCAACAAAGTGGTCAGTCTATCAAGAAACCTACATTCATCTAATACAAGAATACAGCAAATCATAAGAGAAACTTGCAAGGTCCTCCTCGCTACAATCAGAGGACATCAGTTATGGACCCAAAAGGAACCAGTTTTCTGTACAGGCCTGGAAACATCACGGCCACTATTATCAGTCCACTACCAAGAAAACTAAAGCCTCACAGGAGAAACCTCCTGCTTGTACATAGAGGTAAGTCATGCTGGAAGACTGACTCATTTTTTATTTTGCTGGAACAAAATTTGCAAAGATGAATCTGTACTTAATTATATCAAAGGATATTCAGTTACCTTTGTAAAGAAACTTTAACAGAATTCAATGACACTCCCCCGTTCAGTAATACCTGCTGAAGAATATACTGATATGCATACTGCTATCAGCAATTTATTAAAATAGGGAGCTATATTCCCTTGCATGCCATGTAAAGACCAGTTTATCTCCCCTATATTTTTGATTCCAAAGCATATTGGTACAAAAGGATTCATACTAAACTTAAAGTCATTGAATAAATATGTAGAAACATCCCATTTTAAAATGGAGGACCATAGGACAGCAATAGCTTTACTTTCTCCAGGCAATCGCCCATGGCGAAAATAGATTTAAAAGAGTCATATTTATTAGTAAATATAAATCCACAGTGTAGAAAATACCTACGTTTTCAATAAGATAGATTATTATATGAATTAAGGCCCTCCCTTATGGCGTGTGTTCTGCACCTAATATTTTCACAAAGATTATGAAGGTTGTAGTGACACATCTAAAATAAAAGGGTTACAGGTCAGTTCAATACCTAGATTATCTACTTTGTATAGGATCTAGTTATCAATCATGTTTACAAAATGTTCAAGAAACAATAGCTCTCTTGAAGCGCTTGGGATTTGTTATAAATTTTAATAAAAGTATAATAATACCATCACAGTCTTGCAAATTTCTAGGTTTTGTATTTGATACAAAAAATATGTCATTACAATTGCCCATAAACAAAGTAAAAAATTAGTTCAGAAGTACTTAGACCTGGATAGCTGTCTTATAAGAGATCTGGCAAAATTAATTGGAATACTAATTGCAGCCTGCCCAGCTACCACATATGGTTGGCTTTACACAACATTTTTTGAACATCACAAGTACAAATATTTAGTTAAAAACAATGACAATTATTATGATGTGAAAATATACTTACATTCAGATATAAAATTAGATCTGCAATGGTGGAATGTTAATATTAGTACGAATAGTACTAATATTAACATTCCACCAGTATATTCAGTATGTAATAGCATTAGTAGAATACTTTTACATACTGTTTTACATGCTCATCATAAACATGATATTGAACTGTTCACTGATGCGTCCCTGTCTGGATGGGGAGCTGTTTATAAAAACAAAAGAGCACATGGCTTTTGGAGTGAATATGAGAAAACATACCATATAAACTATTTGGAATTACTGGCACTATTTATGGCATTAAAAGTTTTTGTAAAGGACAAGCAATACCTTAACATTCTATTGCATGTAGATAATAAGACTGCCATAGCTTATGTAAACAGAATGGGTGGTATTCAGTTCCCTCATGTAAGTAACTTGGCCAGGTCTATATGGCAGTGGTGTGAAAAGAGACATATTTGGCTAGTTGCCTCCTACATTAAGTTTAGTGAAAATAAAGAGGCTGATGAAGAGTCGCATAAAATCAATCCAGATAGAGAATGGGAGTTAAACACTGGCATTTCAACAAATTGTATCTGTGCTGGGTGAACCTGAAATAGATTTATTTGCATCCCGCACTAATTCTAAATGTATTTCTTATGTTTCCTGGAAACCAGATCCAGAAGCAAGGAACATTGATTCTTTTACCTTGTGTTGGACGGAATATCTCCTTTATGCCTTTCCTCCATTCAGTTTAATATAAAAATGTTTACAAAAAATAAAAAATGAGAAGGCAACAGGTATTATGATCATGCCCCACTGGCCATCACAACCTTGGTATCCCTTAATGCAGACTATTTTTGTCTCAAAGCTTATATATTACAAACCTCAAAAATATCTTTTATATTCTCCTTTTAGAGACCATCACCCTCTTCACCATCAACTTACCTTGATTGCAGGAATGTTATCAGGCAAGCTTGGCTGAAAGGAGCTATTCCCCCAACATCAATAATAGATGTCATGTTTGTATCCCTTTCACATAATACATTAAAACAATATAATGTTACATATACTGTTTGGTGGACCTTCTGTCAGGAACATGGTATAAACACATTCACTCCATCTATACCATTTGTTATGTATTTCCTAACAAAATTATTTGACTCTGGAGCTGCCTATGGGACCCTAAACCCTCATAAGTCAGCTCTATCTTTGATAATAGGCTCTAAAATTGGGGAGGATGATCGTATTAAGAGGCTCTTCAAAGGATTCTATAAGTCGAAACCGCCATTAGCAAAATACCAAAGTACATGGGACCCAAATAATGTTCTAAGCGTATTATGCAACTGGACCCCCAAAATGACATTAAGTTTTGAATGTATATCAAAGAAACTGGTGGTTTTGCTTGCACTAAGCACAGCTCAACAGGCATTAACCTTAGCTTTAATAAAAATATCCAATATAACACAGAGTGAAAGTTGTGTCAATATTGCCATTACTGATAAAACTAAAACTTCGGCTGCGGGAAGAACCCAGCCTAATCTTTTCCTACCCTTTTTTGAAAAAAAAAAAACTGAGATTTGTCCAGCCAAAACACTGTGTGATTACATGAGATTTACTAGAGAGATAGGAGGTCATAATGATTACATGTTTTTATCACTTAAAAAAAAAAAAAAAAAAAAAGTTCAAGACGAATTGAGAACCTCCTCCTTTTTTTTTTGGAGTCTGTTAAAAAACCCCATAAACTGGTTTCGGCTTCTACTATTGGTAGATGGATTAAGAATACGCTCTCAGACTGCGGTATTGATACGTATGTCTTCTCAGGCCATAGTACACGACACGCCTCTATATCCAAGGCTAGGTCAAAAGGAATTTCATTATATGTAATTAGACAGACTGCCAGTTGGACAAATAACTCATTAACATTTGCGAAATTTTATAACCGGCCAATTCTGAATTCAGGAGAATTTGCCCATGCTGTGCTTAATGCATAATAATAATATATATATATTTTAGCTTACACCATTGTCTCTATGGACATTGTGATCTTAAGCATGCCATTATTAATTTGTAAAAAAAAAAAAGCAGATGATTATATACCAGATAAGGCTGATTAATTGATTAATAACACGATGACTGATTGTTAATTAAATTTAAGATGTTTATGAATAAAACAATTTTGATTTGAAAACTTAAATATATTTATTTTAAAGGACAAGGAGTCAGGGTCATCTCAATTCTCAACTTTACCATATCTCTAAACATCTGCATGGTAAATATATCGAGAACGAAGCACGCAGTATAATAGATGATCAAACGAACTTACCTGTGTGAAGTTCGATCATTATTATACGAAGTGCTTCGTTCGAAGATATATGTTCCCTACCCACCTCACCCCAGGTAAAATTGAGATAACCTTGCAAGAATCTAAAAAGAATGACAGTTCGCGTAAGGACACAGATAACGCACACTAACACTTCTGTTTAGTTTTAGCTCTGAAAATTGCGTACAGTTGCCGAGTGACTCGAGAAAGCTGCATGGTAAATATATCTTCGAACGAAGCACTTCGTATAATAATGATCGAACTTCACACAGGTAAGTTCGTTTGATCATCTAATATATACGTCTTTTTTCAGGGTTTTTATTGAACTTAATTCAAAGTTATTTTCTTAACCTAAATAATTTATATTACGAATACATTGTTATCAGCAACAAAAGTAAGTTTATTCATATTAGAAATAATATAATGTCAATGGTACCTTTATTACTTACTTCATAGGTACCACTTATTAAATTTGTTTGAATTTCATTATGACATAATATTATTCATTTGTGCCAAATCAGCTCTTATTATGCGTAACAGAAAGGGTTCGATATGGTATGAAAAAGTTTATTTTTATAGAATTTAACAAAACTGAAATCATAGAATAAAATCAGTACTATTCTTTGTATCTGTGGAAGCAAAACGTGACCAGACTACGCTCGAATGTCAGATGAAACTTACGTGTTGACTAAATCGGGTCAAATTGTTGCCAACGCGGAAAACGCAAAACTTTAAAAAAATCTCAAAGTATTTTAACCGACTTCTAAAAAAGGAGGAGGTTCTCAATTTGGATGTTTGTATTTTTTTATGTTTGTCCACGCATAACTCCGTCGCTTGCCAACCGATTTGAAAAATTCTTTTATTTTGGAAAGGGTACATTTCCCAAATGGTTCCATGAAAATTTTATCGAAATCGGACGAGCTGTTTCTGAAAAATCAACAAAAGTCTAAAAAAAAACTACATTGACGATCTTTTCGTTTACTCTGCATTGCGTTTTTTGTTCGCGCATACGTCATTTACGAACCGATTTGGAAAGTCTTTTTTTAACCGACTTCAAAAAAGGAGGAGGTTCTCAGTTCGCCTTGAACCCTTTTTTTTCTTTTTTTATGTATGGTTACCTCATATCTCAAAGACGGCTGGACCGATTTGGAAAATTCTTTTTTAGTTTGAAAGGGTATATTTTCTAGATGGTCCCATTGTCATCACGTTAGGATCTCATGATGGAATCGTGGAGAAATCGAGGGAACTTTGATATGGATGTGAAGCACTTTTTGCTCGTCACAATGCTAATGGTGAAATACCAGAACTCTTCAAAAATCAACGGCTCTGCATAGGGAAAAGCAATATTTTGTAAAAGGTTATAAGTAGTTGACATTTTGGCTTTGTAACTAAATTAATTACAAACTGACCCACTAAAAATCGCAAAAATAAAAACTTTTTTGAAAAAATAAAACCGGCTTCCATATCAAAACACTACAAAGCCAAAAATAATTTTAAATTCGGAAGGTGGTGTGAAAAAAAGAAAATACAAAATCAATAACACTGACTAGCGAAATTAAAATTATTTTTGTCTTTGTAGTATAATGATATGGAAGTCGGTTTTATTTTTTGCAAAAAAGTTTTATTTTTATCTAATTTATTTATTTTTATTGAATAGTCTCGCGTTTGGCCACCATCTCACCTGCTGGTAAGTGATAATGTGATCGAATCGTGTGATGAAGCATGCTCACCTAGAAGTACCCTGTTCAGACTTAGCTTAAAGACCCCCAGGTTTCATTTCAAATAAACCATTTATATGCGTTTGAGATGAAACGGTGGGCACTAATACTCAGATGAATCCAGTTAGATTGGAAGACGACCTCAACAGCCTTTCCTTTAAGAAAAGGTTAAGCAAATGATGTGAACATTATTGCAATCGCTCCTGTTACCGTTTTTAAGCAAAATAGTAACCTGGTATCGCTTATACAAAAAAAACTTATTTAAAAATCTAAAAAACCCTACTGCTCAACTGAAATGGAAGAAACAAGCACATTTTTATTTTTAAAAATGACAAGCAGGCGGGACCTAATTGAACCTAATATAATATAAATTACAAAAATAAATGAAAATGAAAAATGGTTAAAGAAACCTCAAAATCATTTTTAAAGATAATAATGACATCCCATTTGACATTGTCGATTTTAGTTTTTTTATAGCAGAGTTGGCCGAGTAATAATTGCAGGCTCAATTTACACCGCCGCGGAATGGAATGGAAGCGACTTTTTGCAACGAAATTGTACATAGCATAATGAACTTTATGTCAATTGTATAACATACAAACTAAATAGGAGCCAAAAAATGGTCGCGCGTTTTAGGGGAATCCTCGCGTATTCTCAAGAATTTTTGGCTCCTATTTATTTTGTATGTTATACAATTGACATAAAGTTCATTATGCTATGTAGCAAAAAGTTGCTTCCATTCCTATCCGCGGCGGTATAAATTGAGCCATAGGCACAAAAGTTGCGGGTTGTGAGTTCTAACCCAGACAAGTCCATTACTTTTTACCCGACTGCGCCAGAAGGAGGGTTATGTTTTTCGAGAGTATGTATGTATAATTATTTGGCACGCTCTGTGGCCTGAACGGCTCGACGGATTTTAGCTTGAGAGGTATCGTTAGATTCGTATTAACTGTGAAAGTGACACTGGGTATATCAAAATAAAAAAAAACCAAAAAGGGCGGATTTTTGGCGCCATATTATGCCTTCAAAAAAGTTTTTTTTTTCTCTAAACCTATTGAGTGGGGTATCAAAATAAAGGATTTTAAAAGGTGATTACAAAAATATATATACAACTTATATGGTTAAAAGTAATTCAAAGTGACAAATCGTAAAAACACGTATAAAGAACTAAATCATCTGCGAAATCTTTCACATCTGTAAACTAAAAAGCTGGAAATAAAAAAGTAATAAAAAAATTTAAAAAAAAACCGACTGCAACCTTACACTAAAACTAACTGAAAAGCTAATAAAAACAAGCCCATTTTAAATTAAATAAAAGTTGGAAGCAGGCGGGGCCCATACCATTATTATAGTTTCAAACTCAATTGGGTCCCGCCTGCTTCCAACTTTTATTTAATTTAAAATGGGCTTGTTTTTATTAGCTTTTCAGTTAGTTTTAGTGTAAGGTTGCAGTCGGGTTTTTAATATTTTTTTTATTACTTTTTATTTATTGTAATTTATATCATCACTACCTACTGCTCTCAAATCGGTAAAGGAAATCATCGTGAGGAAACCGGCATGTTCTGTGACCGAAAAATCTGAAGTCGTGTGACAACCAGCAACCCACACTAGCCAACTTGGTGGATTACGGCGAATTCCCTCTCATATAGATGATGCCTGTGTTCCAGCAGTGAGAGCGTTACAGGCTGGTTTTTTTTTTATTCTGAAAGAGTCCAATCTTGACCTCGATCTTGCCTGATAGTAAGCGATAGATGAGGTCTAAGATGGAACGAGCGAGCCCAGAAGATGCCTGTTTACTCTTGCTTTAAAGGTGGAAAGGTCATAAGTGGCAGGAAACACGAAAGCCGGCAGAGAATTCCATAGCTTGGAAGTGCGCACAATAAATGTGGAGGAGAAGCGTTTGATACGACAAGACGGGATATCAACCAAGTGTGGATGGTAGCCAGCCGTGCGTCTGGTAGACCGGTAGTGAATGGGAGATGGAGGATCAGGTCATGGAGCTCCTGCGCACACTCCTCGGTTATATCTGGATGTATATAAAAGAGATAACGACAGGAATTTCGTTCCCTCTAAACGTCTCACGAAACACTTAGATATCGTGTCTATATTTCCGTTTAACAGCCACTTAACTTGAACACCGTTTCTTGGCACTACAACGATGAAAACTAAGAAAATAAAGTTATTTTAAAAATAGTATTAACGGTAGCTGTTCAGTGTTGTACATTCTGAGAATTGTGCTCGGAATGTACATCGCTAAGCCCAATTAGGTTACTAAATATGCGACTAATCCTACGAGCGCAAATTCTGAAACATTGAAGCAAACATACAATAAATTACGTAGGATTTTCAGCGCAATATAGAGTAATAAAATCGAGCAGAAGTGAAACTTGGGTGCTCAGCGTCGTAAGTGCACCAATGAGGGGTATCATCTCTAAGTTTTTACACTAGAAATAATCTTGAAACTGCCATGCCATTTTGAATCTAAATTGTTAAGTTTTAGATTCAAAATGACATGGCAGTGGCTGCTTTTCAAGGCATGCCTGCTTTTCAGAATTTTGATGGTTATTATTCATTGCTCAACATTGCCGATCAATCTTTGAAGAGCTAATCTCGTAATAACAGCAAAGTAATTACTAGACTATAATTCATTTGGCTGCGATTTTGCTTGAGTTTAAATTTTGCACATAATCCTGGGATAAAAGGTTGTAGTTGGGTTCTAGGTTGTAAACTATGTATTTGTGTATGATAAATTCTTTAAGTCATTTTTGCATGATTGAAATATAAATAAAACTTCACATTTATAATAATTATATTATACTAGCACTCACGCGGGGCTTCGCTCCCGTGGATTCCATCACGGTAAAAACATAACTCTCCTTTTTTGCAGTCGCGTAAAAAGTATATTATACTATAACCTTCCTCAAGCTTCAAGCTACTTCCATACCAAATTTCATCCAAATCCACCCTGTACTTTCGCGCGTTCAAGCAAACAAACAAACAAACTTTTCCGCTTTATAATATTAGTATAGATTAGTGACTCCGCCTGGCTTCGGTCACAGTCTCAATGTGCTTATTTACACAAAACCTTAAAAAATTATAGGTACGCTTACCACCTTCCTAGTAAATTATTCTATTCATTGGAAAACTCGTATGAAAATCTACAGCCAAACGAGGCGTAAGACTTTATTTTATAATAATGTAAGGATATAAGTAGGATTACCTACCTTTTTATTCAATGACTTCATGTTGAAATGAAACCTCGCGCAAGTACTACATAATTATAATGCCCCGGAGCGTTTCAGCAGATCAGTTAGCAGACTTCATCATGGAGAATGATTTCAATTACTTCACGTTTCGAACTATGGTTCAGTCCACGGTCAGAAGCCAAAACTTCTGAAGAGCTGTCTTCACTTTGCATGGAGCAAACGCAAGCTAAAGTGATGGAGAAAATGACTAAACGCATACCATCTCCAAACACATTCCCGCTTCTATAAATATACTACTCTATGACAAAAGACAGGTGAACAAAATCATGAATATGTCACACAAAATTGTACCTTTATTTAATGCACGTGTGATTGAGACAGAGCTACTACTTCCACTATATGCACATGTAAAAGCGAGATGCAATATTCTTTGCGCTCTATTCATGTTGAAGAATGTATTGTCGCGATATCGGTGAGAACAAAACACCAATCAATTATGAAGGCAGTGATCGATCATTTTATGAGCAACATGAGGGACTGTTTTTAGTGTTGGCTTTCTACTTGCACAGTATTTTCAAGCGCGCCTAAATGGGCCTTAATAAAGCGAAGTAACTTTCTAAGCACTTGCCCAATGGGAGAGAGGAGAGAACACGATCCTGATTGGTAATTGTTTGCTATTTGAAACGTTGAATGTACAACACATTCAATGTTTGAAATAGCGAACTATCAGATATAATGAAAAGTCAGCATTACTTTAATTAAATTATTAAAAAAAAATACTTAATTGAAAATATTGCTGATTTTGCCAGATCCTTCGACCGTCTTATAGGGTAATTTATAACGAAAATTACATGGAATCATTTAAAAAGATAAGATATAAAATAACAGGGAAAATATACATCCACATTTTCTGTGCCAATTTGAAATAAAATTTTCTTGAAGTTGCAGTCACGTTGAAGAAGAAATTATACCAAAACAAACGGTCTCTGCAAGGAAAATGCTTAAAAGAAAAGGTTCTCTATGTTGCTTGTCATTAGCCAATGCTATTAATCAAGAATTCAGTACAGTTATGAATTTTATTAAACAATGTATCCGCAAATAAACTTGCACGCTTTAGGGAAGTTACTAGCAACATCTAAACATTCCATATAAGCAATTATAGGTCGTATGCGCCTGGCTTTTAAAGAAAAATCTCTTTGATGGCCCGGAATATCCGAGGATAAGATTGATAGCAGTACAGTCGGCAGCACAGGCTGCATTAACGTTTTTACACTCACAACGTTTAATTTAAAAAAGCTGTTGGGAGCACTGTAAAAGTTTAATACTTTAGCATTATGTGGCTGCAAGAATGTAAGTGGTAGAGCAGTTTTACGATGCTGGTTAGCTGGACTTTTCATACGTATATTCTGTTGTCTTTATTAACCTAAGCTTGAATAATGGCGGGATATGCGACTGGAAAGTTTTTGGGACTGTTAATCAAAACAATTTTGTGTATCGTTAACTGAACTTGCTGGTTATTGCAATGTTGTTTAGGCTCACATTCCATGTGCACTTTTAACGGTTAGTTTATTAGTGGCAGTATATCCCATGAGAAAAACATCAAAATGTTCCAAACAAATACTCAAAGTTACAAACTTTGTGATTGAATGCAGTTGTTGGCATGTAGGTAATCAGTTATAGGTAGGATATTGTGTGATGTGTAGTGTGGGATGCAATGTACGCCCTGAAGCGGGCGAAGGGATCTGTCAGACTCATACTGACTAAAACTACCGTACTAATATGTTCCCTCACTCACATGCGGGGGCTGAGGGAACATATGAGTATTCTTCAACGCGGCCCCCGACTAATGCCGGTCCGCCTCTGCGGGTCCCAACTCTTAAAGCGGGGGAGTGAGGTGTTTGGGTCCCCCTGTGACTTCTGAAACGGATGCGCGTGGAACAAAAAGCGCCGCCTCCTCGGGTATCGCGTTATAGGGGACGGCGGACATCCCCAAGTCCATCGTCTCTGGACCAATTTAGGGGGGCTGGCAGAGGGCATTGTTTGCCTTCTGTCGACGCCCGGTGTGCTTTATGCGGGCTTTCCGCAGCTTCCTTCTGCAACATGACAATTTGGCAGAACGAAATCACCGCGTCCCACGACGCTGCGCCGCCGGCCATGGAACGAATCACAGCCGGCAGTGACAAGTCATTCCCAGTGTCGATATTCTTGTGTCAACCCATCATCCCAGTTCATTATTTTTGCTGGCGCTCACGCAGCGACTGCGAAAAACCTCAAGCAGCGTAAATATATTTATGTTTTCCAGACTTTTCAAAGAAATTTCGAAAAAAATACATAATATTTTACTATTTTTGATAAAACTAGACTAATGCCAACATAGTAATATTTAAAAAAACTTTATGTATTTAGAAATTGTTAGTCGGTTTTGCTTTCATATTTTAGATACAAATCATTTGTTTCTTTACTGTATATAAAATACAAAACGTCATCCTTAAATACGTCCACATCACACTTCCAAAACAAGTCGTATAGCAAACAAAGTTTGAGCATTATAATCAAGTGGGAACTTTGAAGTGTCGGTAACACGAACATAGTGTTTTGAACTCATAGAAAGTATATAGAAATACTGGTTATTAAATTATTATAATTTAATTATTAAAACTTTATGCAACACAAAATGTACAAAGGCTGACTTAATGCGTAGTAGGCATTCTCAACCAGTCAACCAACTCTATTAATGAAGTATATTTCTCAACTAGTATTTATAGTATTCCTTTACACTAACTCCTCACCAATATACTCATTTAAACACTTTGGAAATCTCTCAAAAATCTACTCTCATGAAAGCAAAAATAACCTATATTGTTGTAATAAACCTATATTGTTCCCATTGCTAGGACATAGACCTGCCCTCGATGTAAGAGCACGGGGCATAATACACCTCGTAAGGCTTTCTTGTATTTTTTTTTTTCAGTGGGAAAATCATCTAATGACTCTTCCCACTCTGGGTGGAGCGAGAGGGAGTGTCAGACTTCTACTGACTAAAAGTTCACCCTGTATCTTCAACTGCCCTTAGGTTCCGGGGTCCTCGCAGGCTCGCGAGGTCAATTTTCGGTAATTTATATCATCAACAGTATTCTTAAAACGGTGAAGTAAAGCTGTGTTTCCTGATAGCTATAACCTGGGGGACTTTAAGTCAAAAGCGCACAGGTTACTTCAAGGTAACCTCCAACTTCGACCACATCATCGTTTACCACATAAAACAAATTGTTTTTAGTAATTAATTTTTCACATTACCTACTTTTATGTGAAATTGTTAGTAAAATGTTCGCCACTTATATTTGAACCTGCTACGAGGAACACCGACACTCGAGATACTATACTGGACATGTCGTAATTTGTGTGTCGGAAGTTTCAAGTTGATAATGTATCAAGGAAAACCATATACCCAGTATTTTCTGTTTCTCTCATTGAATTGTGTACCTTTTCGTGTGGTAATTAAAGTTTCATTTTGTATCGGTACAAAGTGGAGATGTACCAGGTTGTGGTGCGCCGCGTCTATAAGAAATCTGATCTTTATAGTGTCATAGGAAAAGCTGAGAATATCTACTATTTTAGGCCGAAACATGTCAATATATTATCTTCATAAAATGATACTTTATAGCACACATGGGGAAGTTTTATATTGATAGGGCTCCATTTCGGTTGAACGATGTTTCTATATTCAATATAGAATGTTTGAGTCGGTAAAAAATTTTCGCCGTAAAAAAAATTCTCGGTTACTCTGTCCAATAGATTTTTCAATCTTCTATATACAAGGCGTAACAGATTAAGGGCAATACCTAAGACACCCCAATTAGAATATTAAATTATAAGTCTAAAACAACATCCGTCAACAAACGTATGTACCTACCTACGTCATAACTCATACAATTTTCTTACGCAGACGCATACATTCATGCAATGTTAGCGGCCAACACGCATACGAGCGCATTTAATTAAATTAAGGATTGTATTCATTTGTCACGATACTGTGTTTCCATTTTAAGTTAAATGAAAGATTTTTCCGTCATAATAACACCTATTTTTATGATGGAAATCTATTCAGAAGCCGATTCTGAACCAACTACTTTCAGGAATTGCGTTTATTCTGTTACACGTTGTATATAAAAGATTAATCTCTCACTGATTAATCACGAAATCTCAGAAAGTACAAGTAGTAGTGCTCTCAAATTTTGCATGGAGGTTCCTTTTAGTACGGGATTGTAACAGAATCGGGATTTACACGGGAAAATCTTCCCACGCGAACGAAGTCGCGAGCAACTGTTATTATACCTACTCATAAAGCCCATGCTGTCACTGTACGTTTTATGAAATCATCATCCGCTCAGCCTTTTCTCAACTATGTTGGGGTCAGCTTCCAGTATGTCCGGATACAGCCGTATTAGTGTTTTAAATGGAGCTAATGGACCTCCACAGCCCATTAGCTGGTCTTGTCTCTGCTTTACAGTATTCTGTTCAATCCTAAGACCCCCTGTTGCGTCCCATATGTATTTTTGAACGATCTTTTTGGTGTGGCAACATTCTATTGTCTTTTTGATGTTGACACTTGACATTACTTCTGACTTGACAGATAGACTTTGCTTCCTTGTTGAAAAACGTCCGCGTCGGACCTGTTGAGTTAATTATAATTGGAAAAATATCGTTTGGAATCGCGTGTTGAAACCGATAATTGGGTCGCGAGTTAACTATTGTTTGAAGTTGTAATCCCCATTTGACGAAAACCCCGGGATATTTTCGGATTTATCGCCGGGTTGTTGCCACCTCGTGGCACGCGCATTTGTTGGAAATAAGTAGTGATAAATAGCTTCAATCCGGTGCGAGTTAGGGCTGTGATGCTGATCTGAACCGCGCCATCTGGAGACTGACGCCTTGTGACCGTTCAGAACACTTGACTTACATCACACTTTCATTTACTCACCTCATATTCACATACATACCACACTTGGGCGTGACCTAGGAAGGTCGAAGTTGGCGGACCCAGCACAGAAGGTTAGTGGTACCGATCAGTTATTTGTACATATGGTTGTAGGCCGAGGAGCCTGTAGTTTTAGCGTTTTGTTTATTGTTGTTGAAAGCAACGGTAGGGCTCCACGAACCATGGACAAGTTTCAGACAGTCCAGTTACCGTTGGCTGGCCTTTTGTAGTACTGAAATTCTGGTAGCAGAAGCGTGGTCTTATAAGATCCACTGGTTTAATTGGAAGTTTTGAATATTGTTGAAAATAACTTTAGTTTAATTACTTAACATAACTTATAACGTAATAAGTTTTGAATATATTGCTTTGTCAGCCGGGCTCAAATAGTACTTGTAGTTTGTACTGTAATTTGTAGTGCTAGCCCCTTGGTATTGAATTGACAAGTAAGATTTATTTGTGAAATTAGGAATTATTGGTTGTATTTGGTACATAATTTGGTATATTGTTGTAAAAGTATTTGTTGCAATTAATAATTGAATGTCACTGATCTGAATTTAAAGGGTTATTTAATAATAATCACACATTTGTTAACATAACAGGAATTGAATGGTGTGGATTGACTTATTGCATTTATTTGTTTATTGGATTGTTGTTAGAGATTGTCCGGCTCAATATTGTACAGTCAATTGTTGTATATAATTGGTGTGATCCTGCACAAGATATACATTGAATTGTTATTTATTTTGTAACTAGCCATCTGTATCAAGCTAGATTCATACTTGGAATAAGTACAGGGTCGGATTTGGACTTGAAATAATTGAATTTAAGTTGTTATTTTGGTGAAATTATTTGGTCGGCTAACAAGTCATTGTTGTTTGTTTAGTTAATTTTAGCCTGTTGTATTAATATTTGATTGTTGCAATGGCCTCATTAAGGTCAGTCAGGGAGGCTGCTGCCGGATTGACCTCACAGTTGAGATGGTTCACATCGGCAGCTGCAACGGTTGAGCGTGTAAAATTGGAAGAGCTCACCCTTGCTCGGTATGGGCAAGTGATTGAGAGAATAAAGTCAGCTGATGCTGCGTTCACACGCTTCAACGAGTACATCATGGACGGGGATTTGGGGGTGATGGATCAGACTGCCCGCGATAAGATTTTGGGTGACTATGACCAGATTGTCCACCTGGGGGATGTCATATGTCTACGAGCGCGGGAAATTTTGAAGAGTCGGGTGCCTGATGCGGCCAAGCCGCAGACCCCCGTTGTTGCAGGCCCTGCACTATTGAGTAGGCTGCCCACCCTGGAGCTGCCACATTTTGACGGTCGCTTGGACCACTGGCTGGGCTTCCTAAATCTCTTTGAGAGTCTTGTCGATGCACGCTCGGACCTCGGACCTGCCCAGAAGCTGGCCTATTTATTGTCTGTCCTGGAGGGCGAAGCCAGAGCCTTGGTGCAGCACTTGCCGGTGACGGATTCCTCTTACCCGACCGCTCTGGAGCTTCTCTCCCGACGGTATCAGAACAAGCGCTGCCTGGCTGATGTGCACATCGACCAGATTTTGGGGCTACCGGCCATTGTCAGCACGTCGACGTTGTGCACTGACTTGCTGAACCCGTTGGTCTCAGCGACCAACGCCTTGAGACGCTTGGAGTTACCGGTAGAACATTGGTCCCACTTGTTGGTGCACATAGTGCTGCAGTTGCTCCCCGCGTAGTTGAGGTCACGTTTTGAGCAGAAGTATGGTGGGGATAGTGCCACCCATCTTCCCCCCTTTGACGACCTCCTCAAATTTTTGGAAGACGAGTGTCGGTTTTCGGATAACACTCGTGGCGCCACGGGGTCACCCCCACTACCTTCTCGGCCTAGAGACCAGGGAAGGACTAGGGCTCGGGGGCCTGTTGATGTTCACCCCGCCCCCCGTTTTGCTGGCGCCCGGAGTCCTCGGGCTAGGGGGCCTGTTGATGATCGCTCCGCCCCCCGTTTTGTTGGCGCCCGGAGTCCTCGGGCTAGGGGGCCTGTTGATGATCGCCCCGCCCCCCGTTTTGCTGGCGCCCGGAGTCCTAGGGCTCGGGGGCCTGTTGATGTTCCCCCCGCCCCCCGTTTTGCTGGTGCCCGGAGTCCTCGGGTTAGGGGGCCTGTTGATGTTCCACCCGCCCCCCGTTTTGCTGGCGCCCGGAGTCCTCGGGCTAGGGGGCCTGTTGATGTGCGCCCCGCCCCCCGTTTTGCTGGCGCCCGGAGTCCTCGGGCTAGGGGGCCTGTTGATGTTCGCCCCACCCCCCGTTTTGCTGGTGCCCGGAGTCCTCATCATTGTGACTTTTGTAAGGCAACGGGGCATGTCATGGCGCGTTGCCCGGATTTTTTGAATTTGCACGTAAGTGCCCGCCGCCGCATTGTCAACGCACGCCGTTTGTGCTTTTCGTGCTTGGGGGCCCACTTCCATCGGGACTGCCCCAACCCCCGCCCGTGTAGAATTTGTGAAGGGTCCCACCTTGAGATTTTGTGCGCCAACGCGAACCGCTCCAGCAGACCAGCTTCTGAGGGGGGTTCGCGCAGGGGGGGGTACCCCGGAGACGAGCACCGGGCTGAGACCCGCAATTCTGTACGCCGCACTCCACCCCCCGCGCAAGTTGAACGGGAGCCCCGCGAGCGCCATTTGGTCTCCCCTCGTCAGGGAGAACGCGCATTGGCTGCTAGGCAGCAGTGGCCGGGTCGGCGCCGCTGCCTTTCCCCTCCGTTGGCGGAACGTCCCCGGCTGGAGTCGCGCCCTCCGCCATTCGGGCATCCGGTGGGATATGCCCCTCCAGTGATGGCGAGCGGCTCGGGACACCGCGCAGACGAATATTTTGATTGTTGGCCTCGTCGTGAACGAAGGCAGCCTGGATGCGGCGATCGGTCGCCGCCTAGGCATCACTAAGAGATTGACGCCTGCCCCGCTAAAGGACCCCCCCGATCAAGACGGTTTTGTTGCCAACGGCCTCGGTCAAGGTCTGGGGACCCTTGGGTGACTCGATTGTGGTCTGTGCCATTTTGGAGACGGGAGTCCAGGGTTGCCTTTTATCGTCTTGGTTAGCGGGACAGGTTGGCCTGAAGCTGAATGACCTTTCAGGCAAGATTTGGGGAATTGGCGAACCGGCTGACACCACTGTTGAGGGAAGGACCTGGTTTGAAATCACCCTTGTGAGTTGTTCGTACCCTAAAATTGGTGCTCCTGCCCTTGTTATAACTGAACTTGGTTGGGACGAGCCTGTTGAGAACATCACTACGCTCGCGGCGACCGCGGCGGGGCTGCGGGCGCGCGGGGCGTAGCTACGACGTGCGAGCGCCGGCCGGCACAACCACTGCGCCATCGTCCGCCTTACTAAGCGCACACTTGTTAATATTTCGCCATCTAATTTCATTATTTGTTATCTGCTTGTTATAACCGTTAGAATACAGTCCACTATAATATTACTGGCGTTTTCGTCCTAGCACCACCATTAGGATATACCCCGTTCCTTCCTATGGTCCTTCAAGCTTCAACGTGAAACTGACCAGATAACGGGAGTGACAAGCGGTTTTTCAAATTTTGAAAACGGCCGTTGAACATCTGGATACCAAGAGGACTTCGCATCAAGCGTACGTGCCCGGTTCCAGCTTTTGTTGAAGACAAGAAGTATTTGTTGGAGCGATCATTGTTCTTCAGTGGTCATCATTGCTGGGTCTTTGCTGAACAGCAACCCAAGCAGAGCCCAAGGACATCGCCATCCATTACAAGCATTTTAAACAAGAAGACGTTTCATCAGGACTCGCAGTCAGCCTATCTTCGTGAGATCTTTCCATTTCTTACTAACATTTATTTACACATACTAACTTATCATCTCATTACATTCGAGTGTTAAATATCGCATTAAGCCGTAGAATCATACATAGTATTCATCTTGCTAATTAGTTACGCATAACGTTCGTTACGTACTCATTCCTAATTGAATCGTAAAAATTTTTCTTCCACCCTCTATTCGATTTATTTTTTGGTTTTAACTCCGTACATATGAATTTCACTAATTTTTAATCGTCTATGCAATCTTATCATTATTCATTTATAATAATTTAGCCCGTAAAAGTATTCAGTACTGCAGCAAAGTACCTACTTACATGTTTTGAATAATCTTTAGTTTGAACTTGAATATTTTAACCGACCACCGCTTACGAATAGCGACGCATCTGCAGTCAGCTGGTTGCTCTTTTTTATACAACAGCCGTTACGTTACGCATAATTATCTATCTTCGTACTTTTTTTCTTTCACGCTTTATAATTAGCTTACTGTTTAGCCATGGCTGAAGAAATAAAAATGAAAGAACTTATTAAAAAGCGGGCATCAATAAAATCACAGCTTACTCAGTTTACTTCCTTCTTAACTACAACTAAGTCTTGCGAACAGCTTAGCGAGGAACAATTAGTCGAACTCGAGATAAGAATTGAAAAAATAGTTTCCTTATATGTCACCTATGATCAATTACAGGGTCAATTGGAGTATTTGTCTACCAAGCCCGACGAGCAATTTTCTGAACGTGAGCAATTCGAGAGCAACTACTACAGGCAGCTTGCATCTGCTCGAGCTCTTCTGTCACAGCACCGCGCTCAACTAGCGTCTAAGGTAAGCTCCAATGAACTCCTTCCAGTGGTTTCGAGACAAAATAACGTTAGACTTCCAAAGATTAATTTACCTCACTTTAGCGGCGGTTATCAGAATTGGTTAGAATTTAAAGATATTTATGTTTCACTTATTCATGAAGAAAAAACTATAGACAACATTAATAAATTTCACTACCTACGTTCATCTCTTCACGGCAATGCAGCTTTAGTGATCAAGAGTTTAGATTTTAGCGGGGACAATTATAATAATGCATGGCAACTATTGTGTGAACGGTTTGACAATAAACAGTTGTTAGTGAATAATCACATTCAGGCTTTATTTAATGTTGAATCTATTCAAAGGGAGAGTAGTCAGAGCTTACGCCAAGTAATCGACGTTACGAACAAAAACTTACGTTCACTAGCAACGCTAGGGCAGCCTGTACAACATTGGGATGCCATAGTTATTCACTTAATGGCATCAAAATTAGACCCTATTACCAGTAGGCAGTGGGAAGAACATAGAAACTCTTTAACTGAACCTCCATTTTTAGAATTATTTACTAAATTCATTTCTAACCGTTGTAATCTTTTAGAAACACTTGAAGAGGCAAAGGTTTTAAAATTAAAACCAGAATCATCACACCGTAAGCCAAAAAGTTACTCTGTATCTACAGGTAAAAGTAAATTTAATAATACATGCCCTTTGTGTAAAAACAATCATTTCATATTTAATTGTGAACAATTTAGAGCATTATCAGTAGCTGAACGCTTATCTAAGGCTAAAGAATTCAAACTTTGTATAAATTGTTTACGGCACGGGCATTCGGAGTCAACATGCCCGCTTGGCCATTGCAAGTATTGTAAAATAAGGCATAATACGTTGTTACATTCCCATGATGATGATTCTAGCAATAAAAAAGAACATATAACTTTGTCTGGTACTTGTTTTTCATCTTGTCATGTACTGCTTTCCACAGCATTGGTAAAAGTCACGGACCATTCCGGGACGCCGCACACTGCCAGAGTCTTACTTGACAATGGAAGCACTGCAAATTTCATTACCAAGGATCTTTGTGGTAAGCTACATTTACCTATTTGTAGTGTAAGTTCACATGTTGCAGGTATAAACAATCAACTGTCTACCATTACGCAATCTTGTGCTCTACACTTACAATCTTATGATGGGTCTTATAACATCGACATTGATTGTTTTGTCTTGCCCGACATAACCTCACACATACCTCATACCTACATCGACTTATCAGACTTGCAGCTACCGGCAGGAATAAGTCTAGCCGATCCGTCCTTTAATGTCCCTTCCTCCATCGACATACTTGTTGGAGCCGACATTTTTTGGAATGTGATCGGTCATAATCGCATACAGTTAGGTAAACATATGCCAACGCTATTCGAGACTAAGCTCGGATGGCTCATATCAGGCGCCATACCTCAACCTAACATGATTCAATCAGTGTGTATGTTCATGCAAAACGCACACACCACATACGAATCTCATACAGATCTTACTAGATTTGGGGAACTTGAGTCCATCTCTCCCAAATTTCATTTCACATCCGAAGCATTAGGGCATAAGAGCGAAGTCTCTATTCCTACTTCATCATCGTCATCTACATCTTATTATCTTCCACACCATAGTGTTATCAGAGAGTCTAGCAAAACGACTAAGCTTATAGTGTTGTCTTTGACGCGTCAGCCGTCACAACGTCAAGCAAATCGTTTAACAACTTTCAAGTCATAGGCCCTAGGATTCACCATGATTTCATATCCATATTATTGAAATTTCGTCAGCATAATTACGTGGCTTCTTCAGATACCGAAAAATTCTTCCGTCAAGTCACACATAACCCATTTGCCAGGCATCAAGTATCTGAGACACGGGAAGGTTTTGGTGACTATGCCCGGCGCTATGTGCTTTCTAAGACCAACCCACCTGATCGTATATCCCGTGGTCTGAGCGCTGACCTCATAGGTCAAGCTTCCATGTGGTGGTCAGTACCTTCATACTTATCAACAGACCCTGATCTATCTCTATATCTTATCTTATTATTCAACGCCAAACTCTGATAAAAACATAATGTTTCCAGAATTATTAAAATTACATAAAATAAATAATTAATCACTACAGATCACTAATCATAATCAAAATACAAAGATAACTTATTTCAAAACTTAATTAATTCATCTAATTATTCAATCATTATTTATAGTAAACGTAACTTATAGTTTCTTAACTTATATTTAATTCTTATCATTTCAGTTATTTCAAGTGTCAACGATTCAACGGTAGAATACTTAAACCCATCATGGGTAACTTAACTTACCTAAGGAGTGAAGCGAGTTCAGTTAGAGTTTTCTTACTTACAGACAGGCACTGACTATGCAGGACTTATTCTCATAGCTGACCGCAAAGATAGAGGAGAAATTTAGACTTGTTAAATTTTAAATATGTGTTTTGTTTATCCAGCCACAAGAGCGGTTCATCTGGAGCTTCTCTCAGATCTGACATAACATACTTTCATTGCAGCACTGAAAAGGTTTATTGCTCGTCGTGGTAAACCAAACACCATTTATTCTGATACTGGTACAACCTTTATTGGTACTTGTAACGAGCTAGCTGACATATTAAAACAATATTTTCTTCAGAAATGGCATATACAGGTATCAACTTTTCTCTCATTCACTTCATTTCATGCATACACCCCACACTTCGGTGGCTTATCTATAAAACGTCACTTAAGGCGCATACTGGGCTTAGCACATCTCAACTATGAAGAGATGTCTACGTGTCTGATTCAGGTTGAGGCAATATTAAACTCTCTTCCTTTTACTCCTCTGTCCACCGATCCTTCCGACTTATACCCCTTAACTCCTGCTCATTTCCTGATTGGAAGATCTCTCACTGCTCTTCACACCCATAAGTCATCAATCAGAACATCTCCAGCTTGAAACGTTTCCAGCGTATAGTGCACTTGAAGCAACAATTCTGGAATAGATTCTCTAACGAGTACATCTTTTACCTCCAACAGAGAACGAAGTGGAGCCATGGTGGTACTCGAGGAGCGACTGACTCCGTCACTGATATGACCACTCCGCCGTATCGTACGTCTCATGCTGGGAGAGACGGCATAAGCAGGGTCGCATACGTAAGGAAGAAGAAAAGCATAGTCCGACGCGCTTACAACACCATCTATCCTCTTCCAGTATAATCCTTGAAGACGAGTCTTCAACGCCGGGAGCATATTGAGAACATCACTACGCTCGCGGCGACCGCGGCGGGGCTGCGGGCGCGCGGGGCGTAGCTACGACGTGCGAGCGCCGGCCGGCACAACCACTGCGCCATCGTCCGCCTTACTAAGCGCACACTTGTTAATATTTCGCCATCTAATTTCATTATTTGTTATCTGCTTGTTATAACCGTTAGAATACAGTCCACTATAATATTACTGGCGTTTTCGTCCTAGCACCACCATTAGGATATACCCCGTTCCTTCCTAAGCCACTTCGGGAAACCCTGTTGGAGGACGGTTGAGGCACTCTAGCCTTCCTTATGGGGCCCGTCACCCCCTTTTGTTGCCCAAGGAGGGCCACTTGGTTCAATTGTTGGTGACTGATCGTCACACTAAGAACTCGCATGCCGGTTGCACTGCGCTGTTGGCCATTCTGCAGCGAGAAATTTGGATTTTGTCGGCTGATCGCGTCAATGAGGCGAGGCCCTTTGCTGGCGTCGTAACGGATTTGTTGGTCCCCTTTTGTTGAAGACGTCCATCCTTCGTAATAGTAAGATTCTTAAGGCTTATTTGTGTTTGTCTGCCTGTCAACCAAGGCAGTACATTTGGAGCTGGTAACCTCCCTCTCGACAGAGGCCTTTGAGGCGACTTGGAAAGATTTGTGTCTCGCCGTGGGTTACCTTCTTTGATTAGGTCGAATTGCGGTACGAATTACAAGGGTACAAGTAACTATTTGAAGGAGGTATACGCCTTCCTTAATGAGAGCCAGGTTGACATTGGTAATAGTTTGGCCCGCCGAGGGGTCACTTGGTTGTTTGACCCGCCAGCCTGCCCCCATTGGGGGGGTATTTTTGGGGCCACGGTGAAAGCGGCAAAAGGACGCTGGCGGAGAGATTGGGAGACACCGTTCTCACCTTTGAGGAACTAGCTACGGTATTTGGCCGCATTGAAGCTGTGTTAAATTCGCAACCTGGTCAAGACTTCCAATTGATTAGCGGACGGGTAGGCCCGTCCGGGGGGGGTAGATGTTGCGCCCATTAGCTGGTCTTGTCTCTGCTTTACAGTATTCTGTTCAATCCTAAGACCCCCTGTTGCGTCCCATATGTATTTTTGAACGATCTTTTTGGTGTGGCAACATTCTATTGTCTTTTTGATGTTGACACTTGACATTACTTCTGACTTGACAGATAGACTTTGCTTCCTTGTTGAAAAACGTCCACGTCGGACCTGTTGAGTTAATTATAATTGGAAAAATATCGTTTGGAATCGCGTGTTGAAACCGATAATTGGGTCGCGAGTTAACTATTGTTTGAAGTTGTAATCCCCATTTGACGAAAACTTCGGGATATTTTTGGATTTATCGCCGGGTTGTTGCCACCTCGTGGCACGCGCATTTGTTGGAAATAAGTAGTGATAAATAGCTTCAATCCGGTGCGAGTTAGGGCTGTGATGCTGATCTGAACCGCGCCATCTGGAGACTGACGCCTTGTGACCGTTCAGAACACTTGACTTACATCACACTTTCATTTACTCACCTCATATTCACATACATACCACACTTGGGCGTGACCTAGGAAGGTCGAAGTTGGCGGACCCCGCACAGGAGGTTAGTGGTACCGATCAGTTATTTGTACATATGGTTGTAGGCCGAGGAGCCTGTAGTTTTAGCGTTTTGTTTATTGTTGTTGAAAGCAACGGTAGGGCTCCACGAACCGTGGACAGTTCGGACACACCAGTATCGTTGCACTGGCCTTTTGTAGTCCCTACCACCCCCTCTTATCTTAAAGAACGTTTTAAGTTCCTCCATGACACACATGCCAAATTTCTGAGGTCATCGGAAAACTTGAGGCTAGAGATATCGAGTCACTCCACCAATTTCTTTGGTAAGTCGTTCGCAGCTCAAGCAGTACGACTGTGGAATACTCTTCCCGTGCCCCTTCCCTTCCTTCTTTCAAAAACATGGTAAAAAATCTCTATCTCTCTCTTTAATTTGTTGCTATTTTTATATAACTCAGCTTTGTTCTTTTTATGTATATCTCTACTAATATTATAAAGCGGAAAAGTTTGTTTATTTGTTTGTTTGTTTGCTTGAAGGCGTTAATCTTCGAAAGTACAGGGTGGATTTGGATGAAATTTGGTATGGAAGTAGCTTGAAGCTTGAGGAAGGTTTTAACCTACTTTTTACGTGACTGTAAAAAAGGAGAGTTATGTTTTTACCGTGATAGAATCCACGGGAGCGAAGCCCCGCGTGAGTACTAGTATATGTATATGTGTATTGAGTTTGTAAGTTATTACTTATTTATTGTAAATAAGTGAATAGTACACCAAGGACTACCAGCGTATTTATTTTCTCCTGCTGTGTCAAATCCATCCAAAGGTTGTCTGTAAAAGATCGCTTTCAGAGATAAGACCGCCCATTGTAACACCCTTTGTAGTTTTTTTAAGTCCTTATTTAACCTCTAGATCCCCGCTGGCACAAAAACGTGCCAGTAATCCAGTATTAGTTGAGCCCCGCTGGCAACAAATTTGTGTGCCAGCGGGGCTCAACTAATAGTTGACATAAATAATGGCGGTCCTTGAGAGGTTAATTCTGTTATGGTGTACAATAAAGAGTATATCTGTCTATCTTCGCAAAGCTGGTGTCATATATTCCTGCTTCTGACTACCCGTAACTATAGTCAAAGATGAACGTAAAAATGACTTCCACAACCAACGGCTTAAAGAGCTTTCGGAGGAATCTTGATATGTTAAGACCCATCCATCTGGCTGCTGTAAGTTTTATGAACTACAATTCCAAAGCTAATTTACACTAATTAAAACAGTAAATAACCTTATATTTAATATTGCCGCACACTATGCATTTAGGAAATGCAGGTTTTACAAAGACAAACTGGAAACAACTACTTATCTGTAGGCCAGTCGAGCAATTGTTCCGGTGTGGGAATGGAACTCACAACAAGCACCGCAGTAGTCAATTGCTAAACCACCGCGCCAACCGTGTCGTTAAATAGAATTGTATAGGTAATTTAAATATATAAAATCAGTACGCTAAGCCTTTTCTTAAGAAATTAAAGGAGCTGTTTCCTAGTATTTTAAATGAACCCACTGTAGGTATATCTGACCACCACAACTCAAAGATGGGAAATTACAAGTCCAGCCACAGATTTCTTTATTGGCCACGTGATCAAACTTCTCATTTTATAACCAAGCAACGGGAATATGGGATAGCCAGTCCCTAATAAAGTTATTAGTCTTTTTTACAACGCCAACTAAATATTCTACATAAAGCGACAAGTAATGATCATCAATTATCTTAACTTCTCCTTCTTACTTAAATATTACCACCTAATTTACTAATTCAGTCACGGATTTTACATCTCATCACCATTTTACGGTTTACAGTACGCACACAAGGTCCTGATAGGTTAGGTTAGATTTTTTTTAATTCACTATCTCTTATATCGGTCGACGGAGACCTTATCTATCTAAATCTCATGCATTCCAGTTCTTGCAGTTATTCCTCTCGCACTTTTATACTTCATAAAAGCATAAAATTAGCGTTAGGTTTTGGTTAGGTTGCTTTTTTCATATCATATATTAATATTTTAGAAGTTTACTGTTTGAATGGATGTTACTTTAGATGCTAAAAAATAACCACCATGCTGAGTTGTATTTACAGTGGCTTACATAGAAGATAACTAGTGGCTAAGAAATTCATTCAGATGCTTGTTAATTGTAGCTGACTTAGTAATTTAGAAGGCAATGTAGATTTTTAGAGGCAAATGATGATATTAAAAAGAAGTCAGTTTAATTAGCACCCCTCAGAGACTTTAATATAGTTAGTTATAGTTAGGTCAATTTTTAGCTTAAGCGACGAGTAAACTTAAGCTCTAAAATCACTGAACGGGACTCTGTAGTCTCTACACAAAACAACATTTTATCAGTGATCAATATCTGCCAATACTTTTTCCAGTATAATATTATTACTTTTTTTTTATAGTTGATAGGCTTGCGTTTGACCATAATCTCACCTGATCTTAAGCGATGATGTGGTTGAAGATGAAGCACGCTTGCCTATAAGTAACCTATTCACTCTTGACTTAAAGACTCCCAGGTTATAACTATTAGGAAACACAGACTCCGGCAGGGAATTGTACTCCTTAGCCGTACGCATTATGAAAGTATTCTCAAAACGTTTAGTGCGTATGGGTGGGATGTCCACCATGTAACGATGGCGCATCGCCGTTTGTCTTGTAGTCCGATGATGGAACGGGCTTGGCGGAATAAGATTGTGCAATTCCATCGCACACTCCCCGAAATGTAACCGATAGAAAACTGACAAGCTTAAACTGGCCGCTGACTTGTCGATAAGACTGTCAGTCTGTAATATGTGCTAGTGACAGCCGGTACCAAAGCTTTAACATGCTTTCCTAGAAAGGTAGATATTTTTGAAATTGAAATTGAAAACCATTTATTCGGTTATAAACACACACAACAACAGAAAATTACAAACATAAAAATAAAAAAAAATAAAAAATTACACTAAGAATTTCGCTGAGCATGTCTACACCGAAAGGGTTACCAACTCAGCATTTGCTGGGCGAAAGACACCCAGCGCTGGTTTTCAGTTGGCACCCCGCAGTGACACACGGACGAGGGTAAAGAAACTAATATTAATGAATGTGTAGTGTATTAAATACATAAATAAAACAAAATTGTAACGTTTAATATCGTGCTACATGCTAAAAATAAAAATTAAAAAAAAACCTTTAAATTGTATTTTGAAACTCGCCACCAAAAAGCGCGTTAGTTGCCTAATATCAAACTGCCCACCAAAGAAAAAAAAAAAGTAATAACAAAAAAGTGACAAGAAAAGTTATTAATGAAATACGATTTTTTATTAAAACTAGATAAAATAAAATTAAAAATAAATTTATTAATTAATTTATTAATAATAAAATTTCGACAATTTCCGATGGTTACCCATCCCTTACCTCTCTCGGCAAGCATTGCTTAACCTTGAAGATCGATCCTTCTGACTATTAATAATTGTCAAAATTAATTTATTTTTTTCGAGAGAAAATTATCTCCACCCTCTCTGGATGAAGCAGAAAGGAGTATTTTTTTTTAAATTACGGATGAGCCCACTCTTGAACTCGATCTTACCTGATGGTAAGCAAAAGGTGAGGTCTACGATGGGACGAGCGAGCCCAGAAGATGCCTATTTACTCTTGCTTTAAAGGCTGATAGGTCATAAGTGGCAGGGAACACAGAAGCCGGCAGAGAATTCCACAAATTGGCTGTGCGCTCAATAAATGTTAAGGAGAAGTACTTGGTACGACAAGACGGTACATCAACCGAGTGTGGATGGTACCCAGCCGTGCGTCTGGTAGACCGATAGTGAAAGGGAGATGGAGGAATCCAGTCATGGAGCTCCTGCGCACACTCCCCGAAGTACAATCTATAGTAAACCGACAGGCAAGCAGCGGTTTGCCGATGAGCCATGCTATGAAGCTTGTTCACTAGCGCCTCGTCACCTATAAGCCTTTATAGTAGTAGTATCAGACTTCTGACTAAAAACCCAACCTGTACCTTCAGTTGCCTTTGTGTTCCAGGACAGCGGTATCTCGTTTGAATATTCCCGCAACCTCAGTCTGTAGTGTCAAAATGTCTCGTGACTTTTAATAATTATCAATTTCGATAATGATTAATAGTTAGTCACTTGTAATGTCCAAGGTACGACAAAATCTTCCGTCTAATTTTCTACCCTCAGCATCAATTCCTGACACAAACTGGTCCGACATTAAGATCGCTATCCCTCTCGTAACAACTTTAGGAGCTCAGTGTCTTATCTTTCAAACTTTTATTAACTTCGCCAAGAGTAATTAGGAGCTCAAATCTTGTGAACAGACAGTCTGGGGAATCTTGCGCAGAGAATGAACGGTTAACCTTGTTTGTCTTTTTTGTGGGGTGTAAGCTGTAATTTTTAATGTCGTTTCGACTTGCTCACGTGACTAGGGTAGCAAAAGAGGTAGGTAGTAGGTACACTTCCACGACAAT
The DNA here is from genome assembly GCA_943138885.2 of Tholera decimalis. Taxonomy (NCBI): domain Eukaryota; kingdom Metazoa; phylum Arthropoda; class Insecta; order Lepidoptera; family Noctuidae; genus Tholera; species Tholera decimalis. Next base: position 17,289,625 of record OW964573.2, on the reverse strand, counting down.
ACGTACATACTACCTACTTATTTTGGTAACGTTTTATACATATATACTACATGTCGCCAGTGGTCGAAATTCGAACATGATTTAAATTATTTTGAAAGCATTATTACTAAAATATTTTAGTTTTCTGCACTATTTCACAATATGAACTTAAAGTGGGCCAAATTTGAGTCCATTTTGGTTTGTGTAATTTTCATAGAAAGGGTTATACTATATAGATGTTATTATAAAAACCACGCACACACATGTTCGGTAGTTACAAGTGCACTTAGTTTTGAGCGAGCGAGCGAAAATGTTTACTCTTTGTATTTGTGCGTGTTGGCCATATAGCCTAGATAACGGTAATTTCTTTTAATTTCATTATGAATACTAACATCGTGAATATTTTTTCATGACTAAAAATAACGGTGTCGTTGTTAAAGCGGGTTGGACAATATATTTACTGCTGACTCTGAATAAATGATAGTATGCTAAAAAATAAGGTGAGATATCCTAAATTGAAAAATGTAGATGTAGTACACTAATTTAACCCTCCCCATTTTAATTAAAGCTTGTAAAGTCCTTCCAAAGGTTGTCTTGAAGATATCGCTCTCAGGAATAAAGACAACCATTGAAACCAACGTTTACGCAATATTATTATAAAGGTGAACACACACCTTTTTAATAATATTGCGTAAACTTTGCGTAAATTTTTGGTGTACAATAAATGTCTATAGATAGATAGAAATATATACAACGTGTATTGGAAAGGGTATATACATACCAAGGGCACGGCTTCTTTGGATGATATCAAACGATATTGGAAGGGTTTCAACTCAAAATAAAATACTCTAAAAATTAATACTTACCAAATTTTCGGTTTAGTAAGTTTCTTAAATTGAAATCATAACAATCGTGTCACCGCACTACGTAGGTCAATAACTTTACACGTTACTTGCAAATATCACGATAAATCTCTTCCGTAATTCTGTGCGCCTAGTACTGTAGTAGCCTAGCGTAAGGGCGCTGTTCTTTTGTCGGCGCGAGAAAGGAGATAGGATTAAAAAACCCTTCCAATATCGTTTCATATCACCCAAAGAAGTCGTGCCCTTGGTATGTATATACCCTTTCCGTTACACGTTGTATAGACTATATCTATCTACAACCATGCTCAATTACAGATTGGCAGCATCAATAGATTATGAGCAAAACCTAAGACGGATGGATGAAAAGATATCGCGCACCATTCAGGGTTCTTTGTTTTACAACGAAAACCCAATAAACCAATATTGATTAAATCCGTGTATATAGTAAACGAGTCTCAGTGTAGTCAAAGAAAAAAAATATCATTTTAATTTGTTCAAACAGCTAACCGTTTTCATGGAATATTAACTTAATTAACTTTTAAGAATAAAGTAGGTACCTATCTTGTGTATGCGTATTAAATTTCAATAAAAATGGACTTTAATTTCCAAGAATAAAGACTTTTCAGCTACCTACTAGCATATACACAATAATATGAAGAGTAATGTTTACTCCGAACTGCGGAGCTGGCGTGTATTTTATTTATTTTTAATTACTGGTAAAGGTATTTTTATATAGCTTCTTTACTGGCGTAGTGGTCTTAGGCCGTGCGCGCACTGCATTGCGTTTTGAAAACGCAAAATCTGTGAAGTTTGGAGTGTCTTAGAAGTGCGCGCACTGCGGTGGAATAAACGCGTGCGGTAGAGTCACAGGTGGCCCCTCGCTGCAATATTGCGGTGAGTCTACCGCAAATATTTTGTATCGCATATGAATGTATGTAGTACCGTGCACTGCGGTGAAACAAACGCACGTTTTGTCTGATAATGTTGCCATACATACAGATTTCTTTGTATTTATACATATTTTTGATGTGTGATACAGATTAGCACTCGATACAGATTTTTATCTAAATTTCACACTGTATTTATAGATAGACAACCTTTGGAAGGACTTTTTATAAACTTTATTAAAGTGGGGAGGGCAAAATTAGTGTACTTACTACTCATAAAAACAGAGAAAAAAAATATTATTAAAATATATATGCAGATAACTGTTACAACTAAAACAGAACTTAGCAAAATAAATTACCTAGATACCGCATTTATTACGTTACACAAACCGTTGAACAGAACAGAATGATTGAATATTATTCTTTAAACATTTTAAACATATTAAACCTATACATGACATCTATACAGACGACATATTGACAGTTGAATGAATCTATTCTTTATGGTTATTTTTTATTTTTTTTTAAACAACGTTGATTTAAATATTCTAATTATTTTAATTTATTGTTTTAATTAATTTCATTACATTATTTTAACATAGGCTGGTGTCTATTGACGTAGTACTTGCAATGTAAGAGCTTGAAATCGTTTTCTTGGCAGCATCATCACAAAATATATGGAATTTTCTCTGTAATACAAATACTTAATTACAATGTTTAAATTAACGTTGTTTATAAAAAAAATAAAAATAACTACTATTAAAGAATAGAATCATACAATGGTGTGTGTAACGTAATAAATGCGGTATCTAGCTAATCTATTTTGCCAAGTTCTGTCTTTAGTTGTACCAGTTAATTTTATCAATACAGTGTGAAATTTGTATAAAAATCTGTATCGAGTGCTAATCTGAATCACACATCGAAAATATGTATAAATACGAAGAAATCTGTATGTATGGCAACATTGCCAGACAAAAGGTGCGTTTTTCTCGCCGCAGTGCGCGCACCTGAGATTGCGGTCATTCTACCGGTACGGTAGAATTATCGCAATTGCGGCCACCGCAAGGCAGTGCGCGCACGGCCTTAACTACTCTAGGACCAAAATTCCGTAGACATGTGGCGTCGACCAGTCACTGGGCCCGCGTGGCAGTTACGTCCCTTTCCTTCACAAAGCGAAAAGGGCTGTTATCTCAGTAGTGGAAACGTTATAGACTGATTATGTTATGTTTAAAACATAAACCGATACACGTGTCGAATATTTTCATCAGAAGAATCTGTACACAAAATTCTATGAATATATTTTTTTTATTCCGGATGATCCGATCCGATATCGCCTGATGGAAAGCGATAGATGAGGTCTACGATGAAACTAGAGAGCCCAGAAGATGCCTGTTCACTCTTGCTTTAAAGGCTGAAACATCAAAACTCACAACGTTACGTGCTTCTTGCGTTTTGTCGACTGCGAGCTTTTGGACGAGCGAAGGTGTGAAGATTGCACTAAGGAGAGGCACTGAAGTGCATCATTCCATCAGATATGCTCGTGTAGGTGTTGTGTGGTTTTACCGGCCACTTCTCAAGAATTATGCTAGAGCAGCTAGTAAGCAGCTCTGCATCAGAGATGGAGTATGCAACAACAAACCGACAATACAAGAGTGAATGTAGAGAATGATAATGTGTCCCCACACCTCACCTAGAAATGACAGAGAACCACCGTGAGGTTCTAGTCAATAGGGGTTTAAGAGCGCGTATTCGATTTAGAGTAGGTACAAAATTGCAAGAACGACGTAATATTTACGAACACTACAATAGTTAGTCAGTATGCGTAAGCTCGAACCTCGAAACCAAACGTTTTGATACTTTTATCTTAAATAATGTTTTTGAGTTTATGTTCTAATTTTTTTTACTTGATCATTATTATATTAGTACGCATAAACTTCAAGGGTGTGGTCAAATCTTAAAAAACAAATTTCACGACTGTAAGTATGAGGTTTTCTGGAAATCATACCTGGGACAATGTATACCGTAACCGTAAATAAACCTTTTAACCGACTTCAAAAAGGGAGGTTCTGTATTCGAATGTATGTATTTTGTTTGAAAGCATATTTTACAAGAAAGGTTGTAGTACATAACACATCAGGTTCTGATAAAGATCTTCAGAGACAAGTGATGGAACTATTTAATTAAAAAAACTTCAAAACTTCCAAACAAGACTACTACACTACAAAGCGCAAAATAACCTTAGATTGTTTCATTTGGTGTCTAGTTCCGTGCAAAATAAGAGACATTCTCACATGGCTGAAGTCGGTGCCAAGCCAATTAATACTTTTGATAGACATAGTACCTACGCCGCATTCTGGAGGACACTCGAGGTGATCAAACCTATTCATTTATTTTGGCACCGACTACAGCCATGTGAGAAGGTACCTAGCTCTTATTTTGAACGGAATTAGACACCAAATGAAACAATCTAAGGTTATTTTTACACACTTTGTAGTGTAGTAGTCTTTTTTGGAAGTTTTGAAGTCGGTTCAATTTTTTGTAAAAAGTTTATATTTTATGCTTTTCAGTGTATCATTGTTTGTGTTACTTGAGGTAGGTACCAACATACTCTTCGCACAAATATCTTTAATCGGTTAAAACAGAGAGTTTGCTCTATACGTCTTTTTTACCTACTAAAACGATACTTCAGACGTGATTCAGAAGCTGTGGTGATATTAATAGGCTGATTATGCTAAATAATACATAGAGGTACGAGGGCAGCAATCGCGGGAGATTTTCTGTTTTTAATTGAAGAGTTCCTTCACTTATCTCCGAAAATCTTCATCAGAACCTGATTTGTTATATACCAAATCTTTTCTTGTAAAATATGCTTTCAAACATAGAAACGCTATCAAAATCGGATCAGTAGTTTCTGAGAAAATCGCGGATATACAAACATACATACATACTGGTCGAATACATAACCTCCTTTTTGAAGTTGGTTAAAGACAGCAAATCTCCTGCGATAGCTGGCCTCGTACATGAATGTGATGTTTAGTATAATCAGCCTATTAATATATCCACTGCTGAAGTAGAGACCTTCCCTTCGGATAAACACCGTGTTTAACGAGGATGGGCTAGACATAAACCAATATGCAAGCCCAACACGGCTTAACGTGTCTTCCAAAGCATAGAAAATATCGATATGATAAGTTTTTATCACCCGCCCGATGACCAGCCACTGCGAAAACATTGCTTGGCTCATGGCTGAAATCTTAGCCGAACGTGCTGAGCCGTTTACGCCAAGCTCCTTGAGTATTAATTAACCCCTTTCCAGAACATAAAATCACGTCTGAAACTCTTTAAACCGACATTAAAATATGGGTTACTGTGTGTAGGTAAGGTAAGTGTAGTAGTGTAAAGTTTGTAAGGATGTATGGATGGATGTTTTTTACTCTATCGGGCAAAAATGATTAAATAGATTTTAATAAAACTTTAAAATTAACATAGGTCTTACTTACATCACAGACATCAGAGTACCATAATTACAGGCTATATAGTTCATTAAGATCAGCGCGCAAAGCCGCTGCAAAAAGATAGTTGAGTTACAAAATAAAACAAAATCGAAGATTTGATATTTTATTTCAATATCACACATTTTGATGTCCATTGGCAGAATTTTCCTGGGATCAATCATCTGTTGGCTGAAAATTAATTACAATTTATAAGAAAAGCAATTTTACCTAACAACTACGTCACAACAACTACACACTTGATCTACCATACTGGTACAACATAGTGGCGATGTCAGTGGATGTGGGTATAGTGGAATATAGACGATTTATAGGGTGGACTAGAGCGATATAAATAGTGATAGTGATTCTCATCTGACATGAAACTGCTCTTGGATAGGAAAGTATCAGTCGTGGTTGGTATTAGTAGTTCCATCGGATTAAAAACAAATGTATGATGGCCTGTTCAGCATCTATGTTCATGCTGAATATAGACATTTTATTTCGACTAACAGGCAATTTCCTTCATCAAACAGACAGAAAAATAAACAAAAGAACAAATGTCAATAAAAATTGGCCAAGTGCGAGTCAGACTCGCCCATGAAGGGTTCCGTAGTAACTTTAATAAATATAATATAATATATTTATTTGGCAAAAAACCTTATATTTTTTTTTTTAAATTACCTTATTTACATTTTTTACAACTACTCCAAATAACTTTGTTTTTCATAGTGTTTGTATTAATTACAAAGTTATATTTGCGGTTTTATAAAATATACTGTAGCTCAAAAACTGCGGGTCAGCAGTTTTTGAGATACAGATTCATACAAGCACTATGAAAAACAAAATTATTTGGCGTAGTTACTACGGAACCCTTCATGGGCGAGTCTGACTTGCACTTGGCCAATTTTTTAGTTGTTGTACGAACTGAACATTTTGGCATATTAAACCGTATGAAGTCAGAAGATACCAACAAATTTCGTTAAACCAATTTTGGATGAAAATTTACATTATGATCTACAGCGTATATTTTTTTTAGATTATTCACTCTATTATTACAAAAGTTAGTGGGGGGGTTGGACCCACATTTTACCACTTTGGAAGCGTATATCTTTAAAACGATTAACTTTATGAAAAAGTGGTTTTAGAAACCTCAATGTTATTTTTAAAGACCTGTCTATAGATATCACACACGCATAGGTTTCATGCAAAAATATATTTTCAGTTTCAGTTCCATGTAAGGAGAGCCCCCCTTTATTTTAAATATAATTTTATTTTTTTTCTTAAACTCAGAAAGCGTTTCACATAATACATCTACTTACCAAGTTTCAGATGTATAGTCTTAATAGTTTCGGAATAAAATGGCTGTGACATACGGATGGACGGACAGACAGACAGACATGACGAAACTATAAGGGTTTCGTTTTTGCCATTCGACTACGGAACCCTAAAAAGCACCGTTTTGCACAACGACGATTTCATGACGATCCAGCTGCTCTGGAACCGGTGGGAAAATCATCAAATGACTCCCAATCTAGGTAAAGTGGAAGGGAGTATCAGACTTCTACTGAATAAAAACCCTAACTGAATAAAAGGAATATGGTATTCCTTCAGTTGCCCGTGTGGTCCGGGGCCGCGGTATCTTATTAGAACATTCCCGCAATCCTAGTAGGGTCCATTTCTTCTATTGCTGTTTTCGATAGTTTTACCGTACTCAATGCCATATGAAATTTGTTTTGTCTGAAAAAAAAAACTGATAAAAATAAGTAGGTACATAATACAAGTATTTTGATTTTTGTATATACAGAATATGTATTATTATGTTACACACATAAAAATACATACAGTCGAACATAGAATCGCCTCCATATTGAAAATCGGTTTAAAAGTACATAAAGACATGACTCACCTTTTTGCTTGTCTAGCGATAGCCAAAGTATTTTTTTTTTAATTTTCAAATAAATTTCGTTTATAACCCATTTCTGAAAAAAGAAATATTAAATGTAACATATAAATTATTTTTGATTGAAATAATAATTATTGACATCATTTGTTGTACACAAACATGTTAAAAGTGATTATTAAATAAATTTAGTATATACAAATAATTACCTGTAGATAACGTTTTTCAAAATTACTTACCGAATAAACAACAGTAGTTGCTCAAGTATCAACACTATTGTGTCGCACTATGAGTCACCGACACTATGTATGTTTATGCGAGCAAACGGCGGGCGGTGGGAAAAAAGTGATACGTCCTGTCGTTGGGACGACCCGGCACGAACTGATTGGCAACGGTTTTTTTTTTAGGTAGGGCCACTCGTAGTTTAGCTCTATACGGCTAATGTACTACTTAACCGGTCTGTCCTGTGGTGACCTCTAATAAATTAAAGGCCCCCAGCCAGGGCTTACAAACTAAAATATATTTAAATCTAATGACCGCACGCTAAGGGCACTCCCTGTGGAGTACGGGCCTCGGCATAGCGGGGTCATTTTGGGAGGACAGCAAAGGGACAGGCTGGTTCATATTATTATTTAGGGGAGTATTTATTGCTACTGGCTCAGCATCGCGGGCTGGCTCGTTTGGCAAAGGTCGGGGAGGATTTCCATTACAAGTACGCGGACGTCGCGATGGGCCTCGTCGGCAAGGCCGGAATACGGAACGCGTTTTGTGTTTGTATTTTCTAAGAGTGCTGGTTTCCCTACTGCTCTCTTGTCGGATGGTGGTGGGGTCGTCGGGCTCGTCTAGGACGTTACGCGGGCGACGAACCCGAGAAATCTTGGAGGGTCTGTATCGGGCGGCCGATACGATCAGGGGGTTAGTGTGGGTATCAGCAGAGGTGAAGTAACGCACTGATATGCGTTTCAACACTTGCTTTATGGTCGGGAGTTTGAGGTCTACGTGGAGATCCTCATTCCTACAGAACCAGGGCACGCCCGTGGCCTTTCGGAGAAAACGGTTCTGAATGACTTGCATCCTATGGATCTGTTTGGGACTGGCATGAGCAAACACCGGACAGGCGTACGTCATGATAGGACGTATGCATGTCGTGTAGATTCGGATTTTACATCTAAGGGAGAGCTTACTGTGTTTATTCAGCAAGGCGTGGAGCCTACCGAGAGCGAAAGCGGCTCGCGAGCGAACCGACTTTATGTGCTCACTGAAGTTAAGGAACTGGTCGAGGATCACACCTAAGTATTTGGCTCGCTTCTCCTAAGGGATTGGCTTGCCGAACATAGTGATCGGGCGGGGGGGGGTGAAGTGTCTATGTTGGCGAGCCCTGCGAAACAGGACTGCTTGACTTTTGTCGGGATTTACCTCAATCCTCCATTTCCTAAACCAATCGCCTAGTGCGTTGGCTGAGGTCTGGAGGGTATGAGCGATGCTATCGGGATTATGTCCCGAGTAATAGATGGCCGTGTCGTCGGCAAATAGGGATAACTCTACTGGGGGCTTTTTGGGGATATCGCTAGTGAATAGCGTGAAGAGTGGGGGGGAGAGCACGGCGCCCTGAGGGACGCCGGCTCTGATAGGGCGGGGAGTGGAAAGCGCTCCTTCGATACGATATCTGAAGGAGCGGTTCGACAGAAAGTCTCGAATGATGAGCACGAGACGGTCCGGCACACCTAGTTGGTAAAGCTTATAAATTAAGCCATTGTGCCAGACTTTGTCGAAAGCCTTCGCTATATCAAAGAATAGGGCCCCCGTCACCAGACCGCATTGAAAACGGCCGCTAATGTGCTCTACGATGCGGTGGGCTTGGTGGACACTGGAATGATGGGCTCTAAAGCCAAACTGCTCGTTAGGGATTAGGCTCTTTGCCTCGACAAAGTCATTGAGCCGATTAAGAATAATCCGCTCGTAGACCTTGCCGAGGGCGATGAGCAGACTAATGGGTCTATAGCTAGTCGGGAGGTTCTTGGGCTTTTTGGGTTTTGGGATACCTATCACTATAGCCTCTTTCCAAGCTTGTGGAAACAAGTTGTTGGACAAGGCGCCATTGAAGATGGCAGCCAGTAGGACTATGATCGTACGTGGGAGGAGTTTAAGTGCCCTAGTGGTCAGTCTGTCAGTCCCGGGAGCTTTCCTAGGTTTGAGTTTCTTGATGATCTCCACCTCGTCTTCCGTGACGGGGGGGAGGGGAGCATCAGGGTCCTCGACAGGGGGTAGGGCAGATCTACGTTCGACCTGAGCATCCACGTGGGCAAGGTGGGATTGGCAACGGATTGCGCGCGATGATTTATAGTGTTTTTAAAATAATTTTCTAAAATAAACGAGTACATGAAATTGACTGAAAAACTTTTATTTTCATAAAATAAATAAATATTAGTTATGTTTCTATTCTAAACTCGGTTAAAAAAATGTTAAAGTGAACCGATTTTGCATTATTTAAAAATTATTTATTTAATATTAAATTGCCATATTTTCCTAATTGGGCTTCGTAGTGCACTTTAGGACTATGTATTCTATTAGAAAAGCACATAAAATAAAATGTGTTGGCACGTTATCACGGTTTTTTTCATTCTGAAAGATAACTCTGACGTCTATTTTTGGAAATCACTTTGACGAGATTGCCTTCGTATTAAAAAACTGTCAATAAATTTTTTTATTTTACATTGCAGTGCACTAAATCAAGACTTAATCTTTCTATCACCGTAATAAACTATGAATCATCTGCTAACATCATTACGATAGCTCTTGAAAAAACACGAAAACGCGTGGTTTTTGTCGCGAATGGAATACACGCTCTTAATAGACCTTTTTCTGACATTTATGAGAATTACCATCACTGCTGCTGTGATTACCAGGGACCTAAATCACACACAGATAATAGCAATGACTAAAAACTTTTTACCAAAAAATTAAACTGAATTATTTTTCACTTAAAATAACTTTAATTTCGGAAATCTGTCGGTCGGTGAAGCTGAGAAGCTTCAGCTTCAATTTCAGTTTCAGTTTTAGCTTCAGCTTCAGTTTCAGTTTCAGCTTCAGTTTCAGTTTCAGCTTCAGTTTCAGTTTCAGCTTCAGTTTCAGATTCAGATTCAGCTTCAGTTTCAGTTTTAGCTTCAGTTTCAGCTTCAGCTTCAGCTTCAGCTTCAGCTTCAGTTTCAGCTTCAGCTTCAGCTTCAGCTTCAGTTTCAGCTTCACTTTCAGTTTCAGTTTTAGTTTCAGTTTCAGTTTCTGTTTCAGCTTCAGTTTCAGCTTCAGCTTCAGCTTCAGCTTCAGCTTCAGCTTCAGCTTCAGCTTCAGCTTCAGCTTCAGCTTCAGCTTCAAATTCAGCTTCAAATTCAGCTTCAGCTTCAGTATCAGTTTCAGTTTCAGCTTCAGCTTCAGATTCACTAACTAATTTTAAATACAAAACTAAAGGTTCAGTTTCAGTTTCAGCTTCAACTTCAGCTTCAGTTTCTGTATCAGTTTCAGCTTCAATTCTAGCTTCAGTTTTGGTTTCAGTTTTAGTTTCAGCTTTAGTTTCAGTTTAAGATTCAGCTTCAGTTTCAGATTAAGCATCAGTTTCAGTTTCAGATTAAGCATCAGTTTCAGTTTCAGATTCAGCTTCAGCTTCAGTTTCAGCTCAGCTTCAGTTTCAGATTCAGCTTCAGTTTCAGATTCAGCTTCTGTTCCAGTTTCAGCTTCAGTTTCAGCTTCAGTTTCAGCTTCAGCTTCAGTATCAGCTTCAGCTTCAGCTTCAGTTTCATCTTCCAGTTTCAGCTTCAGTTTCAGCTTTAGCTTCAGCTTCAGCTTCAAATTCAGCTTCAAATTCAGCTTCAGCTTCAGCTTCAACTTCAGCTTCAGCTTCAGTATCAGTTTCAGTTTCAGCTTCAGCTTCAGATTCTCTGACTAATTTTAAATACAAAAATAAAGGTTCAGTTCCAGTTTCAGTTTCAGCTTCAGCTTCAGATTCACTAACTAATTTTAAATACAAAAATAAAGGTTCAGTTCCAGTTTCAGCTTCAGTTTCAGATTCAGTTTCAGTTTCAGTTTCAGCTTCAGCTTCAGTTTCAGCTTCAGCTTCAGTTTCAGCTTAAGCTTCAGCTTTAGCTTCAGCTTTAGCGTCATGTTTAGCTTCAGCATTAGCTTCAGCTTTAGCTTTAGCTTCAGCTTTAGCTTCAGCTTTAGCTTTATCTTCAGCTTTAGCTTCAGTATCAGTTTCAGCTTCAGCTTCAGATTCACTAACTAATTTTAAATACAAAATTTAAGGTTCAGCTTCAGTATGCGTTTCAGTTTCAGATTCGGCATTAGTTTCACTTTCAGCTTCACCTTCAGTATCAGTTTCAGTTCCAGCTTCAGCTTAAGATTCACTAACTAATTTTAAATACAAAACTAAAGGTTCAGTTTCAGTTTCAGCTTCAACTTCAGCTTCAGTTTCTGTTTCAGCTTCAGCTTCAATTCTAGCTTCAGTTTTGGTTTCAGTTTCAGATTCAGCATCAGTTTCAGTTTCAGATTCAGCTTCAGCTTCAGATTCAGCTCCAGCTTCCGTTTCAGCTCAGCTTCAGTTTCAAATTCAGCTTCTGTTTCAGTTTCAGCTTCAGTTTCAGCTTCAGCTTCAATACCAGCTTCAGCTTCAGCTTCAGTTTCAGCTTCAGTTTCAATTCAGTTTCAGTTTCAGCTTCAGTTTCAGCTTCAGTTCCAGCTTCATCTTCAGCTTCAGTATCGGTTTCAGCTTCAGCTTCAGATTCTTTAACGAATTCTAAATACAAAAATAAAGGTTCAGTTCCAGTTTCAGCTTCAGTTTTAGTTTCAGATTCAGCTTCACTTTCAGCTTAAGTTTCAGCTTCAGTTTCAGCTTCAGTTTCAGTTTTAGCTTTAGCTTCAGTATCAGTTTCAGTTTCAGCTTCAGGTTTTGCTTCAGTTTCAGCTTCAGATTCAACTTCAGTATCAGTTTCAGCTTCAGCTTCAGATTCACTACCTAATTTTAAATACAAAATTTAAGGTTCAGCTTCCGTAGCAGCTTCGGTTTCAGTTTTAGCTTCAGCGTCAGAATCAGCTTCAGCTTCAGTTTCAGCTCAGCTTCAGTTTCAGTTTCAGCTTCAGTTTCAGCTTCAGCTTCAGTTTCAGCTTCAGTTTCAGTTTCAGATTCAGTTTCAGTTTCAGCTTCAGCTTCAGCTTCAAATTCAGCTTCAAATTCAGCTTCAGCTTCAGTATCAGTTTCAGTTTCAGCTTCAGCTTCAGATTCTCTAACTAATTTTAAGTACAAAAATAAAGGTTCAGTTCCAGTTTCAGCTTCAGTTTCAGTTTCAGCTTCAGTTTTAGTTTCAGCTTCAGCTTCAGTATCAGTTTCATTTTCAGCTTCAGCTTTAGCTTCAGTTTCAGCTTCAGCTTCAGTATCAGTTTCAGTTTCAGCTTCAGCTTTAGCTTCAGTTTCAGCTTCAGATTCAACTTCAGTAACAATTTGAGCTTCAGCTTCAAATTCACTAACTAATTTTAAATACAAAATTTAAGGTTCAGCTTCAGTATCAGCTTCAGCTTCAGTTTCATTTTGAGCTTCAGTTTCAGCTTCAGCTTCAATTTTAGCTTCAGCTTCAGTTTCAGTTTCAGCTTCAGATGCAGTTTCAGTTTCAGCTTCAGTTTTAGTTTCAGTTTCAGTTTCAGCTACAGCTTCAGTTTCAGTTTCAGCTTCAGTTTTAGCTTTAGCTTCAGCTTTAGCTTCAGCTTTAGCTTCAGCTTTAGCTTCAGCTTTAGCTTCAGCTTTAGCTTCAGCTTTAGCTTCAGCTTTAGCTTCAGCTTTAGCTTCAGCTTTAGCTTCAGCTTTAGCTTCAGCTTTAGCTTCAGCTTTAGCTTCAGCTTTAGCTTCAGCTTTAGCTTCAGCTTTAGCTTCAGCTTTAGCTTCAGCTTTAGCTTCAGCTTTAGCTTCAGCTTTAGCTTCAGCTTTAGCTTTAGCTTCAGCTTCAGCTTTAGTATTAGTTTCAGCTTCAGCTTCAGATTCACTAACTAATTTTAAATACAAAATTTAAGGTTTAGCTTCAGTATCAGCTTCAGCTTCAGCTTCAGTATCAGTTTCAGCTTCAGCTTCAGCTGCAGCTTCAGCTTCAGCTTCAGTATAAAATTTCAATTTCGAAGTATACCCTTTCAAACAACAAAAGAATTCTCCAAATCGGTTCAGCCGTCTCCAAGTAATCGGTGATCATACATAAAAAAATTCGTGTCGAATTGATAACCTCCTCCTCTTTTGTCGTAGGTTGAAAAATGGAAGAGAGATGAAATTTTTTTCAATTCAGTGTATGAGCCCCCCTATTTAAAAAAAAAATATAAAAATCGTTAAGCGATTCACTGACTGTCTACGTACCAAATTTCAACTGATATTCCTAATAGTTTCGCAATAAAGTGGTTGTGACATTTAGACGCACAGACAGATATACGACCAGACCGACATACGAATCCATAAAGGTTCTGTTTTTCGTCATTCAGCTACTGAACAATAAAAAAAGGAGAAATCTCGGTAAAAATTTTCTCCCGAAATAAATACAACAACACGAAAATAACGGAAAAGAATCGTTTTCTCATTATCCGAAGGTTTCACGTTCTGAATTTATTATTTCAACAATTTATTGTCGGTCTGTCTGTAATTCCGTGGTATTTTAAGGTTCGCTACAAAAAGTCGTCAACAGAAACCTAATGATGATTTGGTTTGCCGCAAACAGACGCCTTTGTTTTATTTGAAACCATGATAAATTGAATTTTGTATGTGTTATTTGAGTATATTATGTTGGTATTTTTGACAGAATCTTTTAAGGAATCCTTAAACGTTTACTAATCACGCTGTTTCATGATATAATGGATATTAATCGAAAAAAAAATGTGACGACCAACTTTTCACGGGTCTATCTGCTAGAGTTATCTTCCCAATTACGCTAAGGTGGACTTTTAGCCTAATCGAATTAAGCAGGAAACTAGTACTTTACAGCGACTGCCTAACCCAGCAACTGGATATCGTATTTGTTTGGCAAGATTGATGTCGGATTATCAGGCTCCAGCCAACCAGTAAGGGGTGCTGGACAGAAAACCTCCCCGTGTGCCCGAGAGCTGGAGTTCCTTTGCGGACACGTCCGGGAGGAAGACCAGTTTTCCGGGTCGGTGCACCCTGGGATACGGGCAACAACTCCCTCATAGGAATCATTTACCTAAGGGGTCTTGTTTTCCGTATGCTAATATTCTGTCTGGAGGGGCCCAGAGGCGGCCAAAGGAGAAGGAGGATCCCTTCTACGCGTGTCCCTCTGTGCAGCAGAGGGACTCAGCGTTGGAGGTAGAGCGGGCTCGACGTGCACTAACCCTGCCGCCGGGCAGGCAGAAGCTCTGCTTCTGCCACCGCTAGTCTCGTAGCCCCGTTGATTGTCGCGGTCATGTCTCGTGACTTTTGACGGGAGACGAGGGTCTTGGCTTAATTGCCCGGACCGCGAGGAAGAAAACCTCTATAAAAAATTACCCCAAACCTCCAAGCAGCGGCGCATGGCGAGGGAGGTTGGTAGCTTGGCTCATGGGTAGCTACAGGGGGGGGGTTAAGGGGGAGCCGTTAGTGCGAACCACGTTTATTGGTTGGTTGGTTGGATTTTAGTTATACTCGTGGGAACAGAAATGGGAAAAAATAAAAATAAAAAAGTTGACGTTGGGAGGAGAGATGCAGGGTCGGATTCCGACTCCGCATCTGAGACTGTGAGCGTGGGGAGCTCTGAGAGCTCCAGGCGCAACAGAATGAAGGGGAATGCGGAAAGCAGCAAATTTTTCCGCAGGTGTCCACGTTCGGCGGAAAGCCAGGATGTATTGAGCCAGGGAGGCTCACGTGCCCGTGTGGAGTCGCTGGAGTTTTCCAGCACATCCATAACACGGGCACCAAGGGAGCAGGTGCCGGGATCGGAGTCTGACTCGGCACCAGAGCAACGAGAGGCTGAGACGCGTAAACGTCCCAGAGCGGAGGGTGACCATGGGCCGTCCTCCGCCGAGGGCCAGGCCTCGGCTCCAAAGATCCGCACAACTGTGCGGGGTAAGAGCCGAGGAAAAGGGAAAGATGGGGGACTTACCGTGCAGGATGCGGGACAGAGCGGCAGGGCGAAGCTCTCAAAGTCCTCAGAATCTGAGGCTTCTGGTGGTGAGCCAGACCCCGCTGGTGGTTCCGACATGGAGCAGAGGGTGAGGTTTCAGATGGAGGTCGAGGCTGCAATTCGCGCGGTGGCCCAAAAAAGGCTGAAATCGTCAAAGGAGAGGGCCATCAGCCAGGCATCGGCCTCTATCATGGTGGCCATGGATCTACAACTAAGGCCTCCGACGGCAACGGACGAGCTGACTAAGCTGCGGAAGGAAGTTGCCCGCCTAAGTAAGGAGAACCTTGTTCTTAAGGCGGACGTAGCCAGGTTCGGAAGAGCCGGCCCCAGAGAGGTGTCCCAGCCAACAACGGAGTCTAAGATCCTCCAATTGGTAAAAAGGGAGTTAGCTGCTTTCCAGCAACGTTTCGACGTCCTGGAAAGCAGGGTCCTGCGCCCTCCACTAGTGGCGAGCCAAGCGGCTTCATATGCGGCTGCTGCGGCAAAAACGCCGGGTCCATCTGGAGGGAACAGTCCTGGTGGGTCTGGAACGTCAGCCGTGAAACAAACTTCGGCAAAACCACCAGCGAAAGCGTCGGCGGGACGCAAGAGGGGTGAAGTAGCTGCCCTGCCGGCTAGAGTCCCAACCGAGGTGGCGAGCCAACCGCCGCCACCTACCCCGCCCTCAGAGTCTCCTGCGGCTAATGCTGAATGGCAGGTGGTCGGGGAGGCGAAGAAGGCCGCGAAAAAAGCGAGGGCGGCCAAGAGGAAGGCCAGGAAGCAGCGGCGCAAAGAGCGCGGCGTCGCGGCAAGACTTCGCGCCCCAACCAGCGCGGCTGTTGTTATAACTCTACAGCCTGACGTGGCAAAGAAGGGCGTGACTTACCGTGACGTCCTTGCAAAGGCGAGGGAGGTGGTGGACCTACAGGCGCTCGGTGCCACCGAGGGACTCCGGTTCAAGATCACTGCCACAGGGGCCCGGATGTTGGAAGTTCCCGGTGCAGCCAGCGGCGCGACCGCTGACGCTCTGGCCAAAAGGCTCCGAGCCACCATAAATGCGGAGGAAGCCCGAGTGTCTAGGCCCACCAAATGCGCTGATATACGCGTTTCGGGCTTGGACGACTCCATTACGGAGAAGGAGATTGTGGCCGCCATAGTCAGGACTGGAGGGTGCCCTGTTGAGCAAGTCAAGGCAGGCACCATCCGTTCGGACTTTACGGGATTGGGCGCCGTTACGGTGAGCTGCCCCGTTGCGGCGGCCAAAAAGATACAAGAGGGCCAAAGGCTCCTGGTGGGTTGGGTTTCCGCACAGATAAAGCTGCTGGAACCCAGACCCCTGAGGTGCTTCCGCTGCCACGTGGGCAACCATGTGGGAGCTCACTGCACCTCAGAGGTGGACCGCAGTGACTTATGCTTCCGCTGTGGGCAGCCCGGTCACAAGGCCGGTTCGTGTGATGCCAAACCGCACTGTGTCTCATGTGCGGCAGCCGGCAAGCCGGCCGATCACCGGGCTGGGAGCAAGGCCTGTGCTCCACCTGCCAAAACCGGGGGCAGAGGTAGGCCCTCAAGCACCGTTATCCCGGCCGCAACGGCTACCAACAATGCCACCGCCGCTGCTTCCAATACCACCACTGCGTGTGCTCCTGTCACGTCAAGGCCCCAGGGGGCCCTGGAGGAAGCTGATATGGAATGCCATTAATGGCCCCATTCCGTCTCCTTCAGGCGAACATAAACCACTGCGCCGCCGCCCAGGATCTTTTGCTCCAGAGCATGGCGCAGTGGTCGATCAATATCACCGTGATCGCCGAGCCGTACTTTGTCCCGCCCAGGGATGACTGGGTGGAGGATCTCAGCGGCTCGGTGGTCATTATTTCGTCGGCCGCCGCTGGTACCCCATCCCTCGAGGATGTCAGGAGAGGCCGGGGTTGCGTGGCAGCCCGGTTTGGAGAGATTGCTGTGGTGGGCATATATTTCTCTCCGAATCGAACTCTCGCCGAGTTCCACAACTCCCTTATGGAGTTAAGTGTCGTCGTCACCGGGTTCCGTTCCCTTCCCGTGCTCGTCCTCGGGGACTTCAATGCCAAAAATTTGGCTTGGGGTTCCCGGTACACGGATACACGGGGCAGGATGGTGGAGGACTGGGCTCTGGAGTCAGGTCTGGTCATCCTAAATCGGGGTTCTGTCCCCACGTGTGTACGGATGCAGGGCGAGTCTGTGGTGGACATATCGTTCGCTAGCCCTGCTTTGTCGTCACGTGTCGTTGACTGGCGCGTCATGGAGGGGGTGGAGACGTTTTCTGATCACCGGTATATCCGGTTTGACGTCTCCGCCCAGACCCCAGATGCGCCGGTCAGGCAGGCCCCGAGTGGCCCGCGGTGGGCGCTGCGGCAGCTGGACCGGGAGCTCCTCCTGGAAGCTTCGATAGTGCGGGCCTGGGTGGCATCACCGGACAGGCCTGCCAATCATCAACGACGAGGCGGAGTGGTTCCAGGAGGCCATGTCCGAAATCTGTGACGTGGCAATGCCCCGGGTCCGGCCAGGACGTGCCCGGCGCCAGGTGTACTGGTGGTCGCAGGAGCTAGCTTTACTTCGCAAAGCTTGCGTCGTGGCGCGACGCCGGTACACCAGACACCGCAGGCTCCGCATCCGGCCTGCGAATGCGGAGGCCAGAGAGGCGGAGCTGTATGAGGGGTATAGGGCAGCGAAGACCGTCCTCAAAGTGGAGATCCGGCGGGCCAAAGATCTGGCCCGCAAGGAGATGCTGGAGACTCTTAATCGGGACCCGTGCGGACGTCCATATAAAATGGTGCTGGACAAACTCCGCACCTGGGCTCCCCCGCTGACACAGTCTCCGGCCCCAGGTAGTAGAGAACGTGGTGAGCGCTTTGTTCCCCTCACAAGGTGGGCATACTCCCCCACCCATGGCTCCGCCACCTGCGGTGTCCGACGCGGGCCACAGTGACGACGACGACAACGTTCCAGAGGTGACCGAGGTAGATCTGAGAGTGGCGGTACGTAGGCTGAATGCCAAAAATACCGCCCCGGGACCCGACGGCTTACCTGGCAAAGCCTGGGTCCTGGCCTCGGAGGCTCTCGGGCCTCGACTGTTAGGGCTCTTCAACGCATGTTTGGAGAGGGGCCAGTTCCCGCTTCGTTGGAAGACGGGAAAACTGGTCCTCATCAAGAAACCGGGGCGCCCTGCGGACACTCCGTCCGCATACCGGCCTATTGTGCTGCTCGACGAGGTGGGCAAAATCTTTGAAAGAATTATTGCAAACCGCCTCGTCGGGCACCTGGAGAGGGTGGGGCCGGATCTTGCGGATAGCCAATTCGGTTTCCGCAAGGGGCGCTCTACGGTGGATGCCATCATGCGTGTGAGGGCTCTCTCGACGGAGGCTGCGGTGTCCCGGGGTGGGGTCGTCTTGGCGGTGTCTCTCGACATCGCCAATGCCTTCAATACCCTGCCCTGGAGTTGCATACGGGAGGCACTCCGGTATCACCGGATGCCGACCTACCTCTGTCGTGTGGTCGAGGCCTACCTGACGGACAGAGCCGTCATCTACCCTGGTCACCAGGGAGAGTGGAATCGGCGAGAGATGTCGTGCGGTGTCCCACAGGGATCGGTTCTGGGGCCACCCCTGTGGGACATCGGTTACGACTGGGTGTTGCGCGCCGACCTCCCTACAGGCGTCAGTGTAGTTTGCTACGCTGACGACACGCTGGTCCTGGCACATGGGGGGTCGCACGAGGCGGCGGCCGAACTGGCGATGCGAGGGGTTGCGACAGTCGTAGAGAGGATCCGGCAACTGGGACTCGAGGTGGCCCTGCACAAGTCCGAGGCCATGTGTTTCCATGGCCGTCGGAACGCGCCACCTTCGGGTTCCCAGATAACGGTGGGAGGGGTTCGCATCGGCGTCGAGACGACGATGAAGTATCTGGGACTCGTCCTCGACAGCCGGTGGAACTTCGTCGAGCACTTCCGACGTTTGGCTCCAAGACTGGACCGGGCGGGGGCTGCACTCAAGCAGCTCCTACCCAATCTAGGAGGGCCAAACGCCTCCTGCCGGAGGCTCTATGCGGAGATCGTGCGGTCCATGGCCCTCTATGGGGCCCCTGTGTGGGCGCTGAATTTGCAGCGGCGACCAGCTAGCCGGCTGGTCGCGTCTCAGAGGGTCATGGCTATCCGGATTATCCGGGGATACCGCACGATCTCTGGGGAGGCGGCGAACCTCCTTGCCGGATTGCTGCCGTGGGATCTGGAGGCGGTAGCCCTCGCGCGAGTGCATAATTGGCGCGCAGAGGTGCTAAGCCGGGGTGAAACCCCGCTACCGCGGCAAGTCGCGGCTCAGCGGATAGAACTCCGGCGTGATCTCACGGCAGCATGGAAAGAGCGGCTGTCGCAACCGAAGGCTGGGCACGCCGCAATCGCGGCGATAAGTCCCCTCTTTGAGGAGTGGCTGGAGAGAGGCCACGGCGTCCTCACCTTCCGCCTGACGCAGGTGCTGACCGGACATGGCTGTTTCGGGAGGTACCTGTTTAGGATTCAGCGGGAGGACACGCCCGGGTGCCGTCATTGTGAGGACCACCTAGAGGACACGGTGGAGCATACGGTGGAGGTGTGCCCTGCTTGGGCGGAGCACCGCCGTGGCCTCGTAGAGGCGGTCGGCGGCGGCGACCTCTCGCGCCCTGCTCTGGTTCAGAGTATGGTGCGGAGCGAGAGGGAATGGGATGCGGTCGCCTCCTTCTGCGAAGCAGTCATGCTAGCGAAGGAGGAGGCCGAACGCGCGAGGGAGAGGCAACTCTCTTCCTCGCGCCCCAGCTGCCGCGGGAGACGCCCCGGGCGTCGGGGATCACGAGCCGATTTCCGGCCACCGTAGGCGCGGGCCTGCGGACGGCGAGCAGGGGTCGCTCACCGCCCCGTAAGGACCAGGCCCGGGTCGGCGGCGCGTCGTGTTCCACGCGCGCCTCAAAGAGCTGTCATCACATGTGACGGGGCCTCATAGGGCCATTGCCTGCCGGGGTTTGCGGGAAAGTTCTACCGAGTTACCGCGGCCCCGGAAATTTAGGGCAGCTGAAGGAACAGGGTGGGTTTTTAGTCAGTAGAAATCTGACACACCCTTCCGCTTGACCCAGAGCGGAAGAAGTCATTTGATGATTTTCTCATCCAAAAAAAAAAATTAAAAAAAAAATAAAAAGAAAAATAATAATCTACAAATATTAATAACACCTGGAAGCGACGTTTTAACGTGATTTCGAAGTCAATGAAGCGTGGTTTTCAGTTCAATTGTGATAAGCGCTGTCTGTCCGTGGCTTAGCTCATAAATTAATGGTACTTGAACGCTGAAATTTGACACGAATATACATATTAATTACGCCGACAAAATGGTAGAGTGAAATCATGAAATAAACTTTTTTTACGTTACTAAACATCAAGAGGAGAGGATTTTTTTTATCTCGTCTACCTCATTGTGTTAATAATGTTACGACTTATTTTCACAATTTTAGTACATTTTTTTAAATTGGTCTAGTCTGTGTCTATTATTTGATTGCAAATAAATTATTATTATTATAAAATAAAAATATTGAAACGTTCATCAACTATTACTTGAAGTCAAATTACTGATTACACAATGAAGTCTATTAATAATGTAATTTCTAGTGGCTACCGGAATGTTTCAAACTGTCCTCTGCACTAACAACAATAGAAAACGATGCTTTGAGTAGATACTATTCGATATCAAGATAACTCGAGTACTGGGGAGTCGGTGACCAAACCTCTGTGATTACAAACTGGAAATCTGAGTTCCCTGTGTCACATGAGGTTTTAGAGGGTGGTTAGTTTGTACTGTGGAACTACTAGTTGATAAGACGGGTTGAGGGAATGCTTTAACGAGATACCGCTGCCCTACACCGTAAGGGCAGAAGAAGGAACAGGTTGGATTTTTAATTAATATTAGTCTGATGCTCTTTTCTAGTCCACCCAGAGTGGAAAGACACACCAGACGATTTTAAACCGAAAAAAAAAAATCCCTAGGAATTGTTAAAAAGTCGTGCTGAACCGGGTATTATGGAAAGAGATGTTTTCTCAGTAGAGTGATTGTACAAATAGGATATAAATCTTTACATAAATATAAAACTGAAGCGTCTGTACGTGACTTAATTAAAAATACTGTATTTTCTCAACAAAATTTTTATCTACTATCCAGAATCTTTACAAATGGTAGATAGGGGATTCAAATTCAGTCAGTTACATTAATTTGGGTCATTTATATCATCGCCACTGCTCCAAAAATAGTGAAAGAAAACATAGCGATGTACCTGTGTCCTACAACATATCCTACAACTGAAAGTCTGGAGACAAATGACATGACCACCAACTTGCATAGAGACACGACATCTGTCACAGATTACGACCCATTCCTTCTCAAAGAGGGCAGGCACTGCTGGGAAGTAGTGGGAACACTATAGGATGAATATGAAATTGGCCTTTTGTAATTTTATTAAGTTTCTCACGATCATAAACGGCCAATTGTGGCAAATATGATACGTTTTTGAAAACTCGTAAGAGAATAAATACATCGAATAAAACTTTTATTTATAATCTAGCTAAGAAAATAATGGTCGCCCAGCGGTTGAGACCATAATTTGAATTATATAACATTTATTTTTGTATGAAAATATAAGATTTCGGCACCCTCACTCCATATAAACTTTAACTGTACCAAGTTTCATACTGTTTGTACTATTTTTGTAAAAATGGGGTACAAAGTTTTTGACTCACGAATTAATGTGTAGATTTATATTCCACTTGGAAACATACATACGCTACGTTAGCACAACCGTTTTAATAAGGACTTGTTTCGTTTTAAAGTTGCCACAAGAGCACGTTTGGATTATTTTATTATCTTGAAATGTTTGTCAGTTCATCTTGCAGGATGCAAATTATTAGTATGTATGTAAGTATTATAGCCAAATAAGTATCTCGATATGTCGAGGTCGGCTTTCAGTCTAACTGGACGGTGTTTTATTTTGAGCGACTGTTTATCGGACCTCATCAACCAGTACTTATTTTTTCGGTGGAGCACTACTTTAGAGACTAGATATAAGGTAGCAGAGATTTACTTTAGACAGCACTTTGGAGAATAAGTTAGGGAGAGCAATGACAAGGCGTGAAGTCGCAGTAATGAATGTGGAATGACTATTGACTTTATTAAAATAGAATTGTGTATATATAATTGGTGATGTTTACATAAGTTAAACAGTGGTCACTGTGTGAGCGCGCGACCCTCCGCCCGCGTCTCATATAACTGTTTACATTATATTTAATTTATAGTATTTATAATAATATTCCTTTGTGCATTGTATGAGCGGTTGGTTATCAAAGTGAAGGGTATGCTACGTGTGCTACAGGACTACCCTTCAAGCGAATCATACCGGCAGTTTGATGATACGTCCTGAGCGAAACTCATCCAGCTATGGGCGGAACGGAAGGGAGTGTCAGACTTCTACTGAATAAAAACCCACCCTTGAAATTTCCCTACGTTCTGGGGTCGCGGTAACTTGTTAGAACATTTCTGCAATCCCGGCAGACAGCCTAGTTGCTGGGTAACACGATAACTCTAAGCAAGACTGATGTCAGATTTTCTGGCTGCTGACAAGCCGTAATGGCTACCAAAGATGTACAGACAACAGCCGGGATTAATGGCTTAACACACTTTATCCACGGACCAACCTTGGCATGCTAATCTTGAGGATTGATCCGTGTGGTGTGAAACGACATTTTTTTTATTCATAATAGGTTCGCGTTTAACCACCATCTCACCTGATGGTAAGTGATGATGTGGTCGAAAATGGAGCACGCTTACCTAAAAGTGGCCTATTCACTCTTGACTTAAAGACCCCTAGGTTATATCTATCGGGAAACATAGACTTCGGTAGGGAATTCCACTCCTTAGCCGTACGCACAATGAAAGTATTCCCAAAACGTTTAGTGCGTATGGGTGGAATGTCCACCATGTAACGATGGTGCATCGCCGTTTGTCTTGTAGTCCGATGATGGAACGGACTTGGCAGAATTAGATTGTGTAATTCCATCGCACACTCCCCGAAATGTAACCGATAGAAAACCGATAGATTTGCAACTTCATTTTACAATATTACATAGATAGAAAAGAACTGCAAATAACAAAAAAAAATGTCAAATTTTAAGCCTTTGGCCTATCCTAGTTACTGCCACGCAACACATTGATGCGTGACTAGGAAACAAAATTAAATGAACCGCACAGTCAACACGGCAACCTCTCCGTGCACATCCTACGTAGCTTTGTACGGTCAATTTAATTTCCCTGTGCCCGCATTTCAAAGGCGCAAAATACACAAACTGCTACGGCATTTGTATCTCCATTGAAATCATATTTCAAAACAACGCGAAATATCCCAGCCGTCTAGCCGAGCGAAATGGGTCACTATCCGTACACAATAAACAACTCTCACTAACTACTAAACGCGCAATGAAATGATTGTGATAATCTAACCACCAGTACACCACATGATTATTAAAGTTAATTTATAGTTTCAATTGTAGTGGCCAGCGGTTTCGATCATTATTTTAATTTAATCAATTATAAACAAGCACACATTTAATTTTAGAATAATAAATGATATGTGGAGTTAAAGATAATATACATGTTATATAATTTAGAACATAATACAATATTTTCAAAAGTATAACATTACTTTTATTTTGCAAGTTTTGTGGTACTGACAGGCCTCGTCCATGGATTTCCATATTTCTCTATATAAGCAGTTTGTAACCAGTTTGCAGACACAGAACATGCTATGCATTTTATGAAAAACCAATATACAACGTGTAATTTAAAGGGTATATAAATACCAAGTGCACGGTTTCTTTGGATGATAATAAACGATATGGCAATGGTTTTATAATCCTATGTCTTCATGTGTGAAGTATAATAGAAATTTCAATACATTAATACCAGAGGCAGAATTTTCAAATTAAGAAGAACGAAGAGAATCACCGTGTTATTGGCAAGTGACGTGGAAAGTTGTCGACCCTCGTAGTGCTGTGACACGTTTTTTATGATTGGTATTCAAGAAACATATGAAACCGATAATTTGGTATCAATTCTTTGAGTCACTTATTTTGAACTGAAACTGTGCATAGAGGCTCCATACCAGATGTTGTCTTCAGCCCTTTTGGATAGATATGGGGTTTCCGTTACACGTTGTATAGAGCGATCTCGGCAAACTTTACTTAACCTCAAACAGTGTCCCGTTGAATCTCAAGTCATCACTCCAACATTATAATGGCCTTCGTAGCGCATTCCAGTATGTAGTCGTTGCTCCAGAATATTTTACAATTCCGGTTGTTTTGTTCTCCCTTAAATATTTCCTTATCCCTGATTCAATCAAACAAGGAAACTCTGGAACACAGAAAATTTACAAAAGAAGCTTTTACGTATTGTAACGTAAGTATGCACTACGTATTCCTTGCGCAATTGTCTCAGGGCGTTACCCCTTAATCTACCATACAAGGTATTCTTTTATATTGAGTTTGTCCGTAATATAATATTTTGTTTCTATGTGAAAAAATTGGATACGCCTAATAATGTTTCAAAGAACTGCGAGGGCTTCGGGCTAAAAAGAAATAAGATTCTTTATTTCTGTTTGTTTTAGTCCGATTTCGGATGATTTTTATCATTCTTTTTTCCTGGATTTATATAATTTTATATTTTATATCTTTTATTATTATTTGTATAAGAATATTTGTTTAAGTTAGTTATCAACTTATCATTTCTACTAAGAATACGGGTTAACCCGTAATTGGCAACTATGTGGGCCTAAAACGATTAAATTATAATACACAGAAGCTATTGGTGAACTTTTTTTTAATAAATAAATAAATTCTTGTAAATACGTAAAAAAAATTCACACGTCCCCCAACGACACCACAAAATTGATTCATACGGACCCCATTTTGTCGGTATAGCGTCCACATCGCATCGCACACAATTTTGACTAGCCTTTGTATCAGTATATATAATCTTCCTCTAAGCCCATTTACATATAACAAAAAAACTATACTTCAACCATTATATCAACCCTTTCTTTATCTCACTCCCTGGAGTACAATTTATGAAATTGAAACAGTTAAACATTTTTCTTGACCAGACTCCTAAACTAAACTTTAAGTTTGTATCTTCAAAACTGAAGACGTTTGTTTGTATTATAACATTTTGTTTGTGGAAGGAGGGGAGGGCTACCAACTCACAGGTTGTAAGTAGGAATTCGAACGTCACGGTAGCAGTATCTGCATATAACAAAGTCAAAAGGAAAACTATCAGACTTTGAGAAGAGAAGCTGGCTTCAAAAATTTACGAGTAATAGTTGACCAACTGTACACATTCGGACTAATTCTATTGAAAAATATATCTAAGAGAAGTTCTTATTTGTATAAAACAGAGTGGATTGCTTTTATTAGAACGTGGTACGGAACACTCAGTCAGCTAATCCGACTCGCACTTAGCGTTGTAGTAAACTAGTGCGTCAATAAACGCAATTTTCTTTCTTTCTACAGTTTTAAGAAAAATCGACTACGTACCTGGGTGCTAATCTTTGGTAAGACAGATCTAAATATTCATACTCATGTTTGTTACCATATGAAAAACCTATAAATCTGTAGAATATCCAGTTTATCTTGCATTTTTTGTACATTAATGGTACTTTCATCAGACCTAAAATATTTTTGCCGACAATACATACATTGTGTACAGTATATAAAAGATATTACAGTATCTTGTGAAAGTAACGGGCGAAAAAAACTGGCTAATATAATCGAGATTGAATACAAACAAATACATCGTATTAAGGCGACCATGGATTATGAAAAAAGTTGTTTATATGGAATTTTCTTCATACTTCGTGGTAAGCATAAGGTTTTTATGCTTGATCTATTTAGATCATTGGTCAACCTATGCTCCTCGGACAACTAGTGGTCCGCTAAAGATAAAATATGGTCTGCTAAAAGAAAAAATATCGTCAAACTTAACAAACGGAAAGTAATATTGACGTAAACTAATTTAATTTCTATGAAAAATATTTTGTTTTTATTGATTTCATAAATAGGCAAGCAAAATATTTTTAATTTTATCGTTAGTTAAATTTTCTTCAGTACTTCTGGTCCCTGCCATCAATATTGAAACCAGATTGGTCCTAAAGTATAGAAAAAAATCACTGATTTAAATCCTTACTAATATTATAAATGCGAAAGTAACTCAGTCTGTCTGTGTGTTACTCAATCACGCCTAAACTACTGAACCGATTTTAATGAAATTTGGTACAGACATAGTCTAGAGCCTGAAAAAAGACATAGGCTGCTTTTTAATGCGAAAAAAGGCTGCATACAAAGTTTCATCCCCTATTTCAACCCCTTAGTTGAAATAGGGGATGAAACTTTGTATGGAAATTACGTCATTTTTAAAGCTAGAAGCTTAAAACTTATTTTTAGACTTTTGATTAGATATTAATAAATACGACATTCAATTTCTGTATGAGTTTTATTTTCAAAATAATTAGCCTAAAAAATTAAAAATGCTGCCGAAAGTCACTATTCCCTGCGGACAAAGTCGCGAGCACAGCTAGTTGATAATATTTGACAAAGTTTTAATTTTTTATTAGTAAACTTTATGTATTCCTGAAAGTGCAATAGTCTGTGGTCTATTGATTTAAAAAAATGGAAAGTATTACTAGCAAGATGAAAAGTATATTTTACCCGAGTGCGGAGTTTCATTTAAATCAGTTGTTGAAAATCAATTACTTGGTCCCTCCATCAAATCACGAATAAAATTAACTGCCGCATTCTATGCGCATGACTTGATAAAGTGTGCCTCTCCACCAACATCGTGTTGACTACAAAGATACCTTTAAGATTTTTCTTTTATCCTGTTACACGTTGTAAAATAAAAAAATATGGTCACCCTACTCAAACGAAGCTACCGAGGCAAATATTATGTTTCTTTTATGGATACCATAAAATTACCTATTACCGGTTTTAGAAAGAAAACACAATGTTTTTATATTTAGTGCCTTACTTTTGTTATATTTGGTATAATCCATTTTGTGTCGTATCGAGAAACTTATCAAGGTTATCTCTCATAGAGAGGATGCCTGTGCCCCAGCGGTGGGAACATTATGGACTGATTATATAATGTTTATTCATCCAAGATATTGTGATGTTCATAATATTTATTTCTGGTTATCTTTGTTGTCGATTAGGCAAGCTTCAAATTTTGAATTCATGTTTTACGCCTATGGGCTTACCTGATGATTAAGTTAAGGGGGTCATCGAATGACATATCCCAATCTGGGTGAAGGGGAAGAGAGTGTCAGACTTCTACTGATTAAAAACGCATCCAGTTCCTTCAGGTGCTCTTAAGTGCCATGGCCGCGGTATCTCGTTAGAACATTCCCGCAACCTCGGCGAGCAATAGCCCAATGGAGCCCCGTCACTAGTGCTGACGATTCTAAAGCGCGTGATGGATTATTCAAATAATTTCAGTTGGTTTATTACATTAACTCAAGTTTATTTCTTTAATTGAACACAAATTAAAATATCACTATAGTAATTATAACCTTTTTAACATGTGATACACAAAATTTAACTATTTATTATCAAAACATTGTAAACACTATTACGAAACCTATTTATAAGATAAGAGTTTAAACTGTTCTTTCATTGTTGTCTTGTATAACAGAATATTTAAACGTTATTTAAAAAATAACGTTGCTTGTTTACTAATTCTGTCATCGTAAGACTAATATATAATTGAACTAATTAATTTCAACATATTTATTGTATTTTTATATCATTTAATCATAGTTTAATGTTAAAATACAAAGGTTAACAAATCTGTTTTAAAATCGTACGATATGACGTCACTTGTTTACCACTGTGTATAAAAGCCGCCGCTCAGTCGTTCTAGACAGTCAGTCACTCAGTCGCTCTGGAGCAGTCACACCGAACGGACCTAAGTTAAGTGAACTTGTGTTGTTTCTAACTTTTATTAATATTTTTATGTGTAGAATTGGTATAAAAATCCTATCGTATTGCTATTGTATTTGAATATAAATTAATTATTTTGTATTTGTTACTTTAATGTGACAGTGTTATTAATTGATAATTGTGTGATAATTTAATGAACATTTGGTATTAATTCTATAAATAACTTGACTTATATAATATGTAATGGAGTAATGAAATAGTAGATACACAAGTAAATAAAGCTAAACTTATAACGATAGTAATCACATTGTGGTAATATTGTAAAGTACATATAGTGAATTGATGTTTATGTGAAAATGAATTATGTTTTGAAAAGAGTAACTGTGGAGTTTCTTGCCGGCTCTTCTCCATAGATAACTACCTTCCGAACCGGTGGTAAATTAATAAACTGATATTGCTATACAGACTACTAATTATTTCTATAAAACACCTAGTAATCCTGGTAATACCGATTAATAGGTAATTAATCGGTAAATACGTAATAAATAGATATTGATAATTAATTAATTCTAGAAATAACAACATTCTCTATATATCTTTATATCTATATATCTTCCACTTCTGACATCAGAAGTGGGATTGTTCACAGCCCACTTATTTTGTTTCGGTTTATTGAGTCTTGGTTCATAGTCCATGTGATTTTATTTTAAGAATAAAATATTCAAGTACCCTCGTACTTGAATATAGGTCACGATTGTCCGATTGTTTTCTAGTTACTCTTTTCAGTTCTAGTTTTGGTTAACTGTACATTTGTTTTAGGCCTTGATGTTATTTCAAGTAGAGGGTACATGTATGTCACTATTGCCCTAATTCTAATGCATTGTGTGAAAAGTTTCAGAATGGATCCCGAAATATTGGAAGGCCTCTTCATCCGTGATGCTGTCTCGGGCTATTGCCGCCGTTCAGATGATGATTTGGTGCTTCCGGACCTTGATCCAGTAGCCAGTGACAGCAATTCAGCCTGATGATGCCATAACATCAAGGAACCTTGTGAATAACCTTGATGGACCAGCATGAAAACAGTTACAAAAGCCAATGATAACGGGAGTCAACTAAGAAAAAAAAAAAACAATTAAATAAGTTTGAACCAATTTTAGCAGTAGTCAAATTAGGTTATTTTTAAGCGTATCACAAGTAGAACGATATGTATTCACTGTAACTAAATGCCTTAGTATGTTTGCTGAATAGTCAGATTGGCCGAACGGTCTATGTATAATTCAAGGATTGGTTATCACAATGATACAAACATTTACCATTTTCTCTCCTTTGCGTATACCAAATCATGTTAAATAATAAGTAACCTTTATTTTGCTACTACCAAGTTTCTGTTCTAAAACATGTTAAAAAAAAAATTAACTTAATAACGTCACTTTTTTTTTCTCTCGATAATTTGTTTTGGATGAGGCAGTTGTGTATTAAAGCAGATACCTGCTGTCCAGATCCGTTAATAAAAATAAAATTCATTTCATTATGACAAACTGAATTTGAAATTGAACTGAATTTGAAAATTGAACTGAATTTGAAAATGAGAATTAAATTAAATCTAAATAAATTAAATGAACATGAATTAAATTAAATCTAAATAAATTAAATGAACATGAATTGAATTAAATCTAAATAAATTAAATGAACATGAATTAAATTAAATCTGAATAAATTAAATTAACATGAATTAAATTAAATCTAAATAAATTAAATTAAATAAATTAAATTAAATCTAAATTAATTAAATCTAAATAAATTAA
This sequence comes from Tholera decimalis, assembly GCA_943138885.2. Taxonomy (NCBI): domain Eukaryota; kingdom Metazoa; phylum Arthropoda; class Insecta; order Lepidoptera; family Noctuidae; genus Tholera; species Tholera decimalis. Next base: position 17,259,565 of record OW964573.2, on the reverse strand, counting down.
ATTAAAATAAATGAAAATAAATTTAATTAAAATAAATATAAAAAATTAAATTAAAAATATTAAAAAAAATAAAAAAAATAAAAAAAAAAGAATTAAAATAAATACACAAAATTAAATAAAAAAAAATACAAAAAAGTAAATTAAAAAACATTAAAATAAATACAATAAATTAAATAAAAAAAAAAAAAATACAATAAATTAAATTACAAAAAGATACAATAAATTAAAAAAAATACTGTAAATAAATTAAACTAAATACAATAAATAAATTCAATAAATTAATTAATATAATAAAATAAATAAATACTGTCGGTCATAAAATTCATTAATACTTATGTCTTTTCAACTAGAAATAAAAAGTACTATCGTCTCCAAACTAGTCATTGGATAAATGGAAGCTGTTGAAAAGTCATTAGTGTAACCAAACGTTACAGTTCTCTGGTCAGATTTGAAAAATATATGGTTTTTTTTTCACTACTCCTGACTACTACAGTTATTTGCTGCCTATTACTAAAATAAGATTCGATTAAATTTAATACGTTTCCTTTTGTTCCATATTCGTTAAGTTTATTTACTAGTATTTTATGATCTACGCGATCAAAAGCTTTTGACATATCCATGTAAAGCGCTAGAGTTGGTAGTTATTTTGTCGACTCTGCTGCTGTTTGCAAGAAATCGTATTTGGCTACATCAATAGATTTTTTTTTCTAAAGCCTTTCTGGATTATCAACTAGTAAATATATTCCTCAAAGTATGGAGTAAGTTGGTTAGATATTGCTGAATTAGAATGAATTTAAATAAATTTTATTTTATTTATTTATTAGGGAATAACAAACAGTAACACATTTTTATAAAATCATAACAAATAAATGTAAGTTAATGTGCTCCCACACCGTTATCCACAAATTATATATTAGGGACGTGGCATAAATTTTAAAATGTTTCTTTTTTTTCTAACTAAAGTGTGCTATATTATACAAAACAATATTACTTACTTAATAATGCATATTATTTTGTTATCGTTATTATTTGTTTGTCACTTATTACCGGAGAAACGACAAGCTTTACGAATTAAAATCAATAAAATTAGTGTTAATATTAATTAAATTATTTCTTATAATTCTATCATAATATTAAAAAAAAATAAAAATATAATAATATAAAATATAATAACATAAAATTGGATTGTAGTTAAATAATTAAATATAAATGGTTACTATGATTTCCTGGGAAATAAAAATATCTATATAAACAAAAAGAGAAGTCCTTACTGACTGACTCATCAACGCCTAGCCCAAACCCTTGGACCTAACAGCTGAGATTTTGCTCAGAGGTTCCGTTTTTATTGTAAACAAGGAATAGGGAAGGATTTTTTTTTTTTTAAATTCATAATTTCCTGTATTGTTGAGGTAACCATGATTTTTGTTTTTAAATCTTTATTATAATCATAAGTCATTATAGTTTGTTTGTAATGTTGAATGTGATTAATAATATATTTCTAATAACCATAATTGGAACACAATGAGTTAAATGATAGTTAGATATGTTTCCGCTGGTCGCTCTTTTGTTCGGTGCTTGCCTATCCCACTAGCATCGGGTGGAGGGGGCATGACACATCTATGCAATTGGCAAAACAACTCATAATTAAAACATAGAAGATAAGAATGAAATGAAAAGACGTTGAGGTAAGAAAATATTATTAATCACATTTGACAATTCTTTGTACTTCAAGACCAAAATCGTTAATGACGTATAATGAAATAAGTGTTGAAACTATATACCTCGTTTCTAATTTGTGTTCAATTAACGATGTTTGTTTGAAATTATTGAATATAATCTTATAAAAAATATAGAGGTTATTATAGACTGCTTAGGCCCTGCCCTGATACCTTTCTGAAATTCATGCACAGCAGGTGATAGGACTGGTATCTCAAGGCCAGAGGCTGTTGTAGACTGCTGAGGCCCTGCCCTGATACCTTTCTGAAATCCATGCGCAGCAGGTGGTAGGACTGGTATGTCAAGGCCGGCGGCCATATGTAGACTGCTGAGGCCCTGCCCTGATGCCTTTCTGAAATCCATGCGCAGCAGGTGGTAGGACTGGTATGTCAAGGCCAGCGGCCATATGTAGACTGCTTGGCAGCCCTGCCCTGATACCTTTCTGAAACTCATGCGCCGCAGGTGATAGGACTGGTATGTCAAGGCCAGAGGCTATTGTGTTGATTATAATTAGTTGGTACTTCGAGAGCGAAGTGCAGGTCAGTTTGGCCGTGATGGATTATTCAAATAATTTCAGTTGGGTTATTACATTAACTCAAGTTTATTTCTTTAATTGAACACAAATTAAAATATCACTATAGTAATTATAACCTTTTTAACGTGTGATACACAAAATTTAACTATTTATTATCAAAACATTGTAAACACTATTACGAAACCTATTTATTAACCGACTTCTAAAAAAGGAGGAGGTTCTCAATTCGGATGTTTGTATTTTTTTTTTTTTTTTTATGTTTGTCCACGCATAACTCCGTCGTTTGCCAACCGATTTGAAAAATTCTGATCTTGGTAGAAAGGGTATACTTCCCAAATGGTCCCATGAAAATTTTATCGAAATCGGACAAGCCGTTTCTGAAAAATCAACAAAAGTCTAAAAAAATGTTTACGTTGATGATCTTTTCGTTTACGCTGCATTGCGTTTTTTGTTCGCGCATAACTCCGTCATTTACGAACCGATTTGGAAAATTCACTGACCCACTAAAAAGCACGAAAATAAAAACTTTTTTGCAAAAAATAAAACCGACTTCCATATCAAAACACTACAAAGCCAAAAATAATTTTAATTTCGGAAGGCGGTGTGAAAAGAAAAAGGAAATACAAAACCAATAACACCGACTACCGAAATTAAAATTATTTTTGGCTTTGTAGTGTTTTGATATGGAAGTCGGTTTTATTTTTTGCAAAAAAGTTTTTTAAGATAAGAGTTTAAACTGTTCTTTCATTGTTGTCTTGTATAACAGAATATTTAAACGTTATTTAAAAAATAACGTTGCTTGTTTACTAATTCTGTCATCGTAAGACTAATATATAATTGAACTAATTAATTTCAACATATCGCACCCTTCCTGGAAGAGTCGCGTAACTCAACTTGCGTCAATTTTTTTTTATTATTGCAAAAATCGAGCGTACTCTAATACACCTTCTCACAAATTTTCATGAAGCTAGCGCCAAAAATAAGGGTACTGTCACAAAAAATGTGTATTTTTGCGACAAAAAATAAAATAGTTTTCCATTCTTATATAGATGTAAACATACATACATTTATTTATTTTACAAATTTCCCTGGGTATAAAGCCATAAACACACATACCCATAACTAACACGAAGAATTAACATAACTTTATAAAAGTAAATAAACATAGGCATTTGTTCTTGGATACTATTGCGAAGGCGTGTCTTGCAAGTCCACTTACTTACTTATTGCACGAAACTTGTTGCGGGATTGTTTTGCGTTACTATCGTTACGTAGTTTCTCCAAGCAGTTGTTATAAATACCTGACGCGTAGCTGCACTTACTTCTTTACTCTACGAAGAAAATAGTTTTATACAAATCGTAATAATGAACACTTGTTTTTCCATAGACATTAAGTGAAAGTTTTTGGTGTACCTGTACTTAAGTTATATTAGAACGACAATCTAAGATCGGAAACCCTCAAAACTTACTTATACACGCGTTAGATTTTAATACCAAAGTGTGGAACTGCGCTTGCGAGCGCGCGGTCGTGCGGCTGCGGGGACGCGGGGGTGTCACGTCGACGCATTGCATGCATTCGTGCGTCAGCGCTATCGTGGTGTAGGTGTATGTTGACTTGGCGAATTAAAATTTTGGAAGCAATCGAGGATAAAAAAAACATCATCCGCTGAGTGTGGTGGTAAGAAACCCACGGGTCAGGCGTATGCTTAATATGGACAGCATTAATTACGGTGAGTTGTTTCCCCTGCTATTTTCTACTAGAATACTTTTTACTAAGTGCCAGGTTACTAACTGGAGATAACATCAATAATCAATTTGTTTTATTTTGTAAGGTTTCCACACGAGCAAACCGGACGTAAGTACCTATGTTGTGGTTACCTACTGTGTGATTTGTGATACTATTGACGTTGCATGACTTTTTTTGCTCCTTCCTACTGTTTTCATTGAGTACGTAATTTACGCAGATTGCAGTTTGAACATTACTTATTATAGTTACAGATACCAAACCAGAGTCGGAAATCAATACAGCGTTGTTGTTGCTGCCATATTTAGTGCCTTCAACAGTATCAAAGAAAAAAGGAAAGCTCTCAAGGAAGCCATCGCGTAGTGAAATCCGGGATGGATTTATATTGCAAATAGCTGGCGTTGATGATCTACAAACAGCAGTATCAAGTAAGAGAACGAAATTGGTGAAACTCGGACGAACATTTCAGCCCTTGATAATCTACACGGGTACAATTTGTGATATTTTAAAAATTTACGGCGTTGTTGGTCAGACTATTTACAAAGTAAATTAATTACTCCAGGGAGTGGATGTGGCATTTAAGATTATACATGCGACAGGAGCAGAATACTCTGACGAATCTTATCTCATTTGGCTGTTTATACAAAGAGCATTATATAACATAAACACTAAATTTGATAAATCACTTAGTGTTATTCATACCTTAATGGGTGATTTAAAGGATTAAAATGTTAACTTGTTTTGCGTGTAAGGCTCAATTTTCTAATACTAGATCTCTTTGTCACCATTTGCGTTCTCTGTGTTTTGCTGCCTTAGAAAAAACCGTATTTCATTGCGGAGAAGAAGGATGTTTCCGGAATTTTCATTCTATAAAATCACTATCAAAGCAAATTAATAATTTACGTCACAAAAGTGAATCTTCTTTCAGTTAGTCGACCATAAATTTGCAAAACTGTATGTAGTTTTCACTTTTAGGACAGGGAAGCATTGTTCTATAACCTTTTAAACACCAAAGATGCAAATTGTCAAAAAATAAAAATTGAAATAAATAAGACCTTAAAATACTTGTATATACATAAATTAAGGCATAGTTGACCAAGATATTACCTTACCACTTTCAAGTCTAAACATATGTCTATAAGGTTTAAAGTGGAACACTTGGTCAACTATACATTTGCATAACTGTATGTAGTTTTAACTTCTAGGACAGGGAACATTGTTCTATAACCTCTAAACGCCATTGTGGTAATACTGTAAATTAATAAATAATTAAGACCTTAAAATACATGTTATTTATTTACAAAACTATTTAACGATTATGCCTTTGCGACCCAACGACGTAGGTACCTCAAAATAAGATGCGGTTAAAGGCTGTAATGCGTTTAACTAAAAAAAAAATTTTGTTTGCTAGTGATTTATTTAAATGTAATTGCATATAGTGTTTTTGTTATTATCTGTGCGTTATTTATGTTTGGTTGTTTAAGTTTACATAAAAAATACTAATTATGTAGCTTGTTATGTTACCTTGTTGAATCTGCATTATAGACTGGTTCTTTTTACAGTTATAGTCTGACCGCTTCACTCAGTCCTCAACTGTGAATAGAACAAACCAATAATGCAGATTCAACAAGGTAACATAATAAGCTACAAGTTGATAGAACAAGCACGTACTGTAACTACAACATGATAAAATGCATGCTGGAACAAAAAGGCGACTTGTGCGCCTGAACTGTCTCCAATCTTGACACGCCTGTTTCGCCTTTCGCTAGAGACTGGAAAGGTGCCGAAAGCATGGAAGCTGGCTAACGTACAGCCTGTACCCAAAAAGGGCAGTCGTGCTGACCCGGCCAACTACAGGCTTATTTCAGTCACGTCCATACTTTGTAAGAGTATGGAGCGTGTACCATTAATATATAATAAGTAGCGTATACCATTCATACCTGTAGTGAGGCCATTGCGAAGCACGGGGAAGCACTTGCTGTTTCCCTTGACATTTCCAAGGCCTTTTACAGGATCTGGAACGATAACCTTATTGCTAAGCTTCCTACCTTCGATTTACCCACTCAACTTTGCGTTTGAATTAAAGACTTCCTGAGAGATCGGTCCATTCGAGTGTTCATTGATGGCTGCTCGTCTGGCCAATTGACAATTAATGCCGGGGTCCCTCAGGGGTCTGTTCTCTCAGCAACTTTATTTTTGCTGCATATTAACGATCTGCTGATTCCCGGTACCTTTGGGTATGCAGACGACAGCACAATTTTTGAGAGATATATGCCTAGCGCGCGAGCTGGTGGATCACAGATCCAGTCTCTGCGTGAGGACATGGTTGGGCGCTTGAACTTGTCCTTGAAGGCTGTCTCCGAATGGGGTGATGCCAACTTGGTCAAGTTTAATGCAGCTAAGACCCAGGCATGTCTCTTCTTCGCAAAAAGGAGTCAATTCAAACCAGCTCCTACTTTCCGGGGTGTAACCGTGCCGATAACCGACCGTATCGAGCTTCTGGGGGTAACACTAACTTATACCCTCAATTTTGGCCCGTTTATCGAGGCTAAGGCTCAACTAGCATCAAAAAAGTTGGGAATTCTAGCAAAGATGAGACGGTACTTCACACCCGAACAGTTGCTCAATCTCTATCAAGCCTAGGTTCGGTCGTGTATGGAGTACTGCTCTCATCTTTGGGATGGATTTGCCAAATACCAACTGGACGCGCTTGAGTCTATCGAGAAGCGGGCTAAGAGACTCATTGGCAACGTTGTACTGGTCGAGTCAAAGCTCCAGAGCCTTGAACATCGACGACGAGTTGCAAGTCTATCGGTTTTCTATCGAATAAATTTCGGGGAGTGCGCGATGGAATTACACAGTCTAATTCCGCCAAGCCCGTTCCATCATCGGACTACGAGACAAACGGCGAAGCGCCATCGTTACATGGTGGACATCCCACCCATACGCACAAAATGTTTCGGGAATACCTTCATTGTGCGTACGGCTAAGGAGTGGAATTCCCTGCCGGAGTCTGTGTTTCCCGATAGCTATAACCTAGGAGGAGTCAAGAGTGAATAGGTTACTTTTAGATAAGCGTGCTCCATCTTCAACCACATCATCACTTACCATCAGGTGAGATGGTGGTCAAACGCGAACCTATTTTATAATAAAAAAAAACAACGAGGCGAGCATGTTGGAACTATATGCCCAACATGTGGGAGTAACAAGATAAATTAACAAGCTGCTTGTAGATTCAAGAAGCTAGTCATATCACAACATGTCAAGCATGTTGAAACAACAAGGTGAGCATGTCGGACGTATATGCCCAACACGTAAGAGTAACAAGATAAACTAACAAGCTGCTTGTAGATTCAACAAGCTTGTCATGTCACAACAACATGTCAAGCATGTGGAAACAACAAGGCGAGCATGTCGGAACTATCTGCCCAGCACGTAAGAGTAACAAGATAAACTAACAAGCTGTTTGTAAATTCAACAAAATAGTCATGTCACAAAAACATGTCAAGCATGTTGAAACAACAAGGCGAGCATGTTGGAACTATATGCCCAACACGTAGAAGTAACAAGATAAATTAACAAGCTGCTTGAGATTCAATAAGCTAGTCATGTCACAACAACGTGCTGAGCATGTTAAATCTACTTGCTAAACTTGTAAAAACAATCGGAAAATGTTAACGTAAATTCGACCTGACGTAACGTAGAAATAACATAATACGTAGCTTGTAGAATCAATAAGTTACACTTTACAAGATCAAACTCGTAGTTTCAACCAAACAGCACGTAGGCGCTATTTTAACCCGAAAACTTGTTGAAGCAACGTGAAATCTGGTTGTTTTTTTTTTCTCAGTGTAGAGTCAAAATGTTTTAACATTAACAAAGGTAATTGTTTCTGTGTTTGAGTAATTGGTAGAAGATTTCCGTTTTTTTTTTTACTTTTGAGCACTTAATTTTACATACTATAGGCTTCTACAGCACGTTTTTTCTTCGCACACATACAAACATAATTTAAATCGATTAGTATGATTGAAACGTAGCAACTACAACAGCAGTAGCAACTAAACAACTTTTTCTTTAATTATTATAAATCTATATAGTATTGACATACAATTTTTGTACATGACAAGCTGTGAACAGTAAAATAGAAGTTTACGATGATACACTTCATTATTTGAATATTTTTTCCAATCAAAAACAAATTTATTCAGAAGCTCCAGCAAAACGTAGATACTTTCGCATGCATAAAGTATGTATTTCTGTTTACTTAAATGAATTTTTCGTGTAAAAACTACGTAATTGATACTTACACTTTCAGACTAGCATAAAATTGTAACATGAATAATGGAATAACTACACTTAACGCAGCCGATGTGGTACACCAAAGATCATAACAAAGCAATATTCATTTTTACACCGGCATGTTTTGTAACAGTTTCGGGGATTATTTAGGTAACCGTATAATTCAACCTTATCTCACAGTATACATAAAACAATGAAAAATCGGAAACTCTATCATTTCGCCGCTGCTAAATGCCATCTTTTGTTCTTTATACGGTACTCCTGGGATTTTTTTTAACAAAGTTGGACACTTTTTTTAAGCTCCTGAAAAGTTGTCCGAATTCACTTACCGCTTTCTTACAGGAAGGGTGCGATATTTATTGTATTTTTATATCATTTAATCATAGTTTAATGTTAAAATACAAAGGTTAACAAATCTGTTTTAAAATCGTACGATATGACGTCACTTGTTTACCACTGTGTATAAAAGCCGCCGCTCAGTCGTTCTAGACAGTCAGTCACTCAGTCGCTCTGGAGCAGTCACACCGAACGGACCTAAGTTAAGTGAACTTGTGTTGTTTCTAACTTTTATTAATATTTTTATGTGTAGAATTGGTATAAAAATCCTATCGTACTGCTATTGTATTTGAATATAAATTAATTATTTTGTATTTGTTACTTTAATGTGACAGTGTTATTAATTGATAATTGTGTGATAATTTAATGAACATTTGGTATTAATTCTATAAATAACTTGACTTATATAATATGTAATGGAGTAATGAAATAGTAGATACACAAGTAAATAAAGCTAAAGTTATAACGATAGTAATCACATTGTGGTAATATTGTAAAGTACATATAGTGAATTGATGTTTATGTGAAAATGAATTATGTTTTGAAAAGAGTAACTGTGGAGTTTCTTGCCGGCTCTTCTCCATAGATAACTACCTTCCGAACCGGTGGTAAATTAATAAACTGATATTGCTATACAGACTACTAATTATTTCTATAAAACACCTAGTAATCCTGGTAATACCGATTAATAGGTAATTAATCGGTAAATACGTAATAAATAGATATTGATAATTAATTAATTCTAGAAATAACAACATTCTCTATATATCTTTATATCTATATATCTTCCACTTCTGACACGCGCGTGGAACACGACGAGCCGTCTACCCGGGCCCGGTCCTTACCGGACGGCAAGCTACCCCCGCTCGCCGTCCGCAAGCTCGCGCCTACGGTGGCCGGAGATCAGTTCGTGACACCTGACGCCCGGGGCGTATCCCGCGGCGGCTGAAGCGCGAGGGAGAGAGTTGCCTCTCTCTCGCACGTTCAGCCTCCCCGTTCGTTAGCAGAAGGAGGCGACTGCATCAAACAGGCAGGTCCTAGAAACAAAAAATTGTAGACATGTGACATCCAACCCGAACTGGGCCTGCGTGGCTGAATACGGTCCGGTCCCTCTTATAGAGAGTAAGGCCTGTGTCCACGCAATAGGCGCAATAGGCGCAATAGATAGCAGTGGCAACGCAATAGGCTGAATTATCATAATTTATTTGCCCAGTTGCATCTGGTCAAACTGGAAGCCGCCACCAAACGCTAGACAGGTGAGAATTATCCATAACACTCAGCTGGTAGAACTGGCTAAGCAATAATAGGTTCAAGATCCAATCAGTGAGGTCAAGCAGTAAGCGCTGCTTGACTTCACTGATTGGATCTTGAACCTATTATTGCTTAGCCTTAGCTTAGGTGGGTTTTTGGATAATCCTAATATCATCCTACATAAAGAAGAGAAGAGAAGGATACACTCTCTTCTCTTCTCAGTCGCTTCTCTCTTGACAGAGTGGTCGTGGTCATCACGTGGTATCTCTGTGTTGAGTTACCCGTTCTATCACCCGCCATTCTTCCCTGACATATGCTTTCCTATGGCACTCGTGCATGGTGTTGCCAGTGGCTATCTCACCGGGGATCGCCCACGTGCTCTGGTACCCTCAACCTTGCCCTGGACCACCAGGCGTTCAACAGAATCGTTACCGCACCGACAAATATGACTAAAAAAGTGGGCATGCGTTTTTGGACTCTGCAGGATAGTTAGTCGTTGTTGGATGCTCAGTTCGCTTAGGATACACTATTAAGTATTTTACTTAGTACACCATACAAACATTTTAAAGTGATCCACAATCAATTACGGGTAACCACAGCTTACATGTTTTTGAAAATACATGCACAGATAAAATTGGTTAAAAAAAATAGGCAGTTACTGGATCTTTACAGGCGTTAGAGATAGTCAGATGCCAGAAATAATATCTCCTTACAGGATTCGTTTATATTAAAATAATCCTAACAAAAGATATTGGATTTTAGGGATTTGCTCCTTTGGATATATAAATAAAAGATGTCGTACGATCTAATTAATGGGTGTCAGTGGGTCAGTCAATGGGTGGCTTCAGTCCGCAATGTTTATTCACAATATTTCTATAATATACAAAGTACCGGGTATGGCCGCGTTGGGGAGCGAGCTATTCGCCTATCCTCGCGGCCCGGACTACTACACTTTATTTGCTGACAAAGTTATTTCATACGCACACATAAATACACTGTCCCTACAGGGTCACAATAATCCAAACTAGGAACGTTGACGAAACACTTACCATAGCGTCTAGGATTCAATTATTATATTGCAAAATGAGCGTCCTTTGAGTATAAATAAAACAAAGGAGAATTTAAGCAAACATCTAAATATAAATTAAATAAAGTATTTTTGGTGATTAGAAATCATAATTTAAACTGGTTTGAAAAAACACCTGACACAGATTGAAAGATCCCTTCAGCTTTCGAAAAATCTGAAAAAATCAACCTGGGTAATAGTTTTTTATAAAAATTCCATACCGGGAGGATTTTCCAAACAGGTGTTGTGTCTGGTGTGAAACAAGCTTTGGAAACCTGGTGGAATAATGGTTTTAGTCAACAAGAGTCTAATAGACTCCTTTGCCAGCTTTGGGGCGATGAAATCTTTGAGAATTTCCAACACGAGAAAAAAAAAAGTTTGCAACTATCTGATGGTTAGTTGTCTGTGTGGAGAACATTGATTCGTATGTACCTTGAAAAATGAAACTTTTTCATAATTCATATAGGTACAATGTTGCCGACACCGTACGAAGACATTGTCTTGCCATACCATTAGGGCATGTATGTACATTTGTTTGCTCATGAAATATACTTTTACTGATACTGTTAGCCTACATCATTCTATTGCTGGGCAAAGGCCTCTGCCCATGATTTCCAGGTGGTTATTTCTAGGGTCAATGTAAGCCACTGGTCATTAGTTTGGTCCAGCTTGTCCCGCCATTCTCTACGAGGTCTATCACGATGCCTTCTAGCTATATCAGGGCTCCAGATAGTTGTGATTTTGGCCAACTCATTGGGCATGCGACATACGTGACCAGAGTAGGTCCACTTCAATCTTCATTAATTTTTTTTATGCAGGAAAAATCTAGTAAACTACACAAAGAGGTAATTTCTTATTCCTCCATTCTGCCCTTTCTAAAGAACATCACGAAATGAGCGTATGTTCATTCAAAGTAGGTGTTGATCAAAGCTGGTTTGTCTTATTCATACTCGAAGTAGCAAACTCAAAGTTTTACTCGAGCAGTTGTTCCACAATCTTTCTTACCACAACGAGATTAAACGTGAACAAAACCTTTAGTTTGCTTGGTGGTAAAACTTTGTGAATATTATTGCTCATTTGTTTCGAAATGTGTTTACAGTCTTTGTATAAGAAAGATTACTTTAGAGTTGACGTTATATATTTTTTTAGATGAAAAAGTATGCATATATTAAACAATTAAATATGAATACCTCGAATAATACAAAAGCTTAAGTCACATCAACGTTATGTCGAAGCGGTTTTTAGTTTGATTGAAACATAGTAAGTAAATGCCAGGGCAGTTTATATTTTATTAATTAAAAGGAAAAACGAGGGAACGAAAAGAAAGAAGACGAAGTTTTGAAAGTCTTTTCAAAGGTTGTCTGGAAGATATTGCTTTCAGCGATAAGACCGCCATTGTAACCATAGAATAAGCACTTTTGTAAAATAGGTGTGTTACAATTTTTGTTGCACAATAAAGTATATTCTATCTGAGACAGTCAACCCAGATACTGTTACATTCATAAAATTATTAGTAATGCTTACATATCATAATTTTTCGAAACTTCGTTTTTGTTTCAGTTTAATGATAAATTTTTGCTCAAGAGAGGGAGTAATATTCTATACTTATCTATACTAATATTATAAAGCTGAAGAGTTTGTTTGTTTGTTTGCTTGAACGCGCTAATCTTCGAAAGTACTGGGTGGATTTGGATGCAATTTGGTATGGAAGTAGCTTGAAGCTTGAGGAAGGTTATAGGCTACTTTTTACGCGACTGCAAAAAAGGAGAGTTATGTTTTTACCGTGATAGAATCCACGGGAGCGAAGCCCCGCGTGAGTACTAGTAATACTATAAAGCGGGAAAGTTTGTTTATTTATTGAATAGTGGTAATCTTAGAAAGCATTTATTTATTTAAACTTTATTTACTCAATAGTGCTATATGGGTGGACTTAATGCAACAAGGCATTCTCTACCAGTCAACCTTTGGGTTAAAAAGACCACAATGTGGTATGTGTACTATGTGGATAAATGTGGGTACTGTTATTAATTTTATTAATTTATTTATTTCAGAAAAGAAATCCATACAAAGTTTGTTAGTAAAACACCTTACATTCTATGTTAGTAATAAAAAATTGGAATAATAAACTAAAAACTAATTCATATATTTTCCCGCAGCATCAGCTTCACTGCAATGCATGCGAGTCCAATGCCGCAGGAAAACACAATCCTGTTTGTCCGCAATGACTTTCAGAATGCTGTTGAATTAATTTTAATTTGATATGGATGTTCTTTTTACCCGACTGTAAAAGAAGAACGTTATGTTGTCATCGTGATAAAGTCCTCGGAAGCGAAGCCCCACGTGACTCCCAGTATTTAATAAACTGTGCATGAAACTGCCTACCTTCTTCCCAATGTTCAGCTCGGCTTCCAGTTTTCCCAGACTGCTGAGTACTCGTATCAATATTGGACCTACATGGAGCGACTGTATATGACTTTCAATACCTATTTTTTTTCCGGGGGATAACTTTCAAAAGGCGCTGGCGCTTTCAGGGAGATTACCAGAGAGTGTGGGATTCTTACGTCACTAAACCATACCGGTGATCACCATCAGCACATAGAAAGGGCCCCGTTACCTCTAAAACGCCCCTTCGGTGCAACGCCGGTTACGGCACATCCCTGGAGACTTTCACTACCTAGTTAATTAGTAACACGATTCCCTTTGACAAGGCAGGTTTGAGATTTCTTAGCTTCTGACTACCTGAATCGCTTGTAAAAGATCTAACGTCGATAGCCTGGACAAATAGCCGAACGTGCTTTTTGAGGCAGGGACGACTCTTGGTATTGTAAAATAGTTCCTCAGCAAGTGTTGCCTAAAATTTTAGATCAACCAATAAGGTTATTATTATTAAGCTACGAGCTATATAATAACAATTACGCTGCCCGTAAAATAACCGAATCTTTCAATTACTACGTAAAAATCGTTAGATATAAGCTAACAATTTCCTCTCTTTATCCACGTACCTATATATATTTCATATGATTTATGTCTCAACAGTATAGGTAAACGTCGGTCCCCGCGGAAATTAAAGAATTTTCACCAAGAAACGGGCAAAACTTGTAGGGTTGCTAGGTATAATGCAAAGTTTTGGGATTCAGAACTGAACAAGGGTTGTCGAAATTATTATGCGCTTAGTGTTGTTTAGCACGCTATTTTAATAAAGGTTTTTTTTTTACCTAAAAATTAAGGTCAGAAAAAAAAAAGAAATTTCAAGAATTAGAATAAAAAGATATAAATAAATAAAAGTTTTTTTAAGGCGAATAATGTGGGTAAAATTCACATTACTAAGCTAAGCTAAATATGCTTGCGTCTGGAGTGCGTTCTCGTCAATAGTGTAATGGGTAAGATTTGAACCCGTAACCACTCGATCAGAAGTCCAACACCTTATCCATTTAGCTATTGCCGCTTATTGAACTCAAATAAATGTAAATTAAGAAATACATACATTTAAGAAACAATTCAATATAACATTTAAAAAAATGATTTTATTTCATACTCGGCTATTATGTACCTATCTATTTACGTAGGTCTTGGTTTCCGCAGGTCTTTGCGTGGAACCATTTTGAATTGGCCATCATTCCAGCTGAACTTCCTTCCAGAAGCAAATCAAGTCTCTCGGTCTGTTCAGGATGTCTGGAGAGAAGAGAGTTCAGTGATCCTAAGGCTTGTTTCCGTATTTCAGTGATTTCTGTGCATAGAAGGAGCTGGTGCCCCACTGTGTTCTCTGTCTCCCTTTTGTGTGGTAATGTTTATTTAGTGAGCAGTACCCGGTGATAGTGCTAGTCACTACTAAGTAGTCTTGTTCAATCCAGTTGCTTGCTTTGGTCAGGCCAGTTGTTGACTTGGTGAAGAGTCGGATATTATAGTAAGTTCTCACGAGTAATTGTTACGGACACACTATAGACAACTAACAACTTTTATTACTTTTACTGATACATTAATTTGTAAAACTATAGATATTTTAGCGAAATGTAATATTAAGATAAAAACTACCGAAATAAATTATAGTTATTTTGATTGTAATACTAATGCGAACCAAGTCACGGTCTACAGCCTGCTCTAATAAGCAAACATATAATATACCTTGTCATACCAACTTTTCTTATTACGACATCCCTAAAAATTATATTGGAGAAAAATGAAAACGTACGGCAACCTCCACTAACGCAGATGTAGCTCGAATGTAAATTCAATTTGCGAGCTTCAGCTTGCTACTTACAAAATGCATCTTTTCAAATGATGCAGTTTATTCGAAAAGGTGACAGAATTCGTAAATCCTATTTGGAATACGGCTTTCACATGTACCTACAGAGTGAGTGCTTCAAAGTGGTTGCGTCGAAGAATACAATTAATAAAATGTTTCTTTTAAAGGTAATATAATAATATGATATATGTTTATTTTTAAAACTTACAATTACTGAACAATCGCAATGTGGCAAGAATTTTCATTAAGGCGTTGAGTTTAGCGTCTGTAGCCGAACCAGGCATAGCCTGTTTTTCGTTCAGTACGATTCCCCTCGCTTATTTTATACAATAATATAGGTGCCAAACAGTGGAATCATACATAATCAACAATGTTAAAGCTTGTTGTTAAAGCTAAGAAGAAGATTTAAGCTTCAAGGCTGAATAGCCTTTATCGTTCTTACTGCTGAGACACTGGTTTCTTCTTTATTGGAATGAGTGGGTCATGATTACCATGTGAACCCAAAACGGTTTGGTAGACATCACGTCATGTTTACGAGTTTTTAGTCTAAGTTCATGTGGACTTAGATGTTTCTCTTTAAAGTTTTGAGAGCCGTACCCAAAGTACCTAATCTGCCTGACTTAGTTCGAATATACGACCTGCGACATACGACATAATGTAAATTAAAATTGTTAAGAGTTTTGGTCTAATTAATTTTATTAAAAAATACACAATAATCTGTCTAGCCTTTTCTCAACTTCTTCAAGGTTAGCTTTTATAACCCAGTTACGATGGCCAAACTCTGCCAAGCCAGATGTCAGATTTTATAGTTTCTGACATTCCGTAATGACTCTCTAAAAGCTGCAATTGGCAAACCAATGGCTCAATTTTTTCCCCCTAATGCGACGTTGTTTATCAAAACTATTCATTGGTTTAGCACCGACTTCAACCAGATGGGTAGGTACAGTAATGGGAGAGATGTGCCTTAACAGGCGTTGCACAGAGGAGGCTCCAGTGTGGTCTTTTTAGAGGTAACGGGGCCTTTTATATGTGCTGATAGTGATCACCAGGGTGGTTTTAGTGAGGTAAGAATCCCAAACTCCCTGGTCTTTACCCCGAAAGTCCAGGCGCCTTTTGAAGGTTTCCCCCCGAAAACAAAAAAAAAATGTACTGTAATGGGGGCGTGTTTGTACTCGGGAATTTCAATATAAACGCGATAGGTTTTATACTTTGTATATTATTATGTTCACATTTATGGAAGATTAATCTAATTAAGTATATTTTTCAAGTTAAAACGATGTCGAGCTTTCTATGCAGGCAGCGTCGCAGCCGGCTCTCCATTTCTTAAAACAATTCGCTTGCATAGCAGAACTCCACAGTACCTAGCCCTTATTTTAACTGGAATTACGAGTAGATACCAAATGAAAACCATATGAAAACTAGAAAACGGCCTCATTGGTCGAGTGTCCGTGCAAGCGCAAGGTCTCGAGTTCGATGCGGAGAAATAGTGCAAATGGGTTTTTCTGTAAGGAATTTCTCGGTAGTAGCCCGAAAATTGGAAGTTGGTGGTGTGATGCCGTGCCTCGAAAAGCACGATAAGCTGTTGGTCCCAGCTGTCATTTAGACATCTTCGCTTTTTAGGCTGCGTTTCCACCAGAGATGTGCGAGGATGCGTAGCGAGGGATGTGTTTGTAAAGAACCAATAGAATCGCTTCATTTACCTCGCCTCGGTCAGCACAGCTCTGGTGGAAACGGTTCAGCGGAGCTAGATTTTTGCGCATACAAAACAAGCGAGGGATGTGTGCGAGGGATGTGTAAGAGAGATGTGTTGCGAGGGATGTGTTGCGAGGAATGTGTGTTGAGAAGGATGTGTTGCGAGGTTTGCGCATCCTCGCACCACACATTAATGTGCAGTTTCACAGCTCCGCTACACATCCTCGTAGGCACATTTTCATCGCACATCTTTGGTGGAAACGCACCCTTAGTGCTGTACTGTGTTTTTGTTTGTTTTGAATTCCGTTCAAATTTTAGGTAGGTTCCAAATACGAAATTGACACTGGACTTATACTCTAGCACTTTGGTTGCAAGATCTTTGTCGTTTACTTATCAAATGGAGTATGAAAATTATCCAATCTTTTTAAACTCAACTTGACCGAATATACTAACAATATGTCACGTTATGCCACAAAGATAGTACGTAATACGTGTATATTGCCGCGTCATATTTTGGTGCGTCAATAAAACTGCTGAGTGACTACGTCATTTGTGTTGGCGTTAGCTCAACTTATCGAAGAGTAGGATCGTAAAATGTATTTATTTAGTGTCACATTTGATGGGTTTTTGTTTGTTGATATGTTTTGTTGGGAACGACTTATTTTTTCAATTTACTTTATTGTAGTGATTGGTTTCACGTGTTTAAATTCGAGCAATTACTAAAGTGACATTTTTATTTGTTTTTCTAGGATTTCGTTAAAAGGAAAAATACGGTATCACGTTAGTACATTCCCGCAACCCCGGCAGGCATTGACCCAAAGTCACAGGTTCGAACCCCACCCATTTTACTATTGCATAGTTGGAAAGTTAACAAGAATGCTAATTACGGCGGTGGGGTATTGAATGAGTAAGAAACCCCTATGTATACGAGAATATCAAAATTTTCATATTTATGTTTTTTTTTATTGATAAAAGGCTTGCGTTTGACCACCATCTCTCCTGATGGTAAGTGATAACGTGGTCGAAGATGGAGCACCTTTACCTAAAAGTAGCCTATCCACTCTTGACTTAAAGACCCCTTTTTTCTGGGTGGGAAAATCATCGAATGATTTCTCCCGCTCTGTGTGAAGCGGAAGGGTGTGTCAGAGTTCTACTGACTAAAAACCCACCCTGTTCCTTCAGCTGCCCTTAAGTGCCGTGGTATCTCGTTAGAACATTCTCGTAACCCCGGCAAGCAATGGCTCTATGGGGCCCCATCACTAGTGCTGACGACTCTTTGAGGCGCGCGTGGAACACGGCGCGCCGCCGACCCGGGCCTGGTCCTTACCGAACGGTGAACTACCCCTACTCACCGTCCGCAAGCCCGCGCCTGCGGTGGCCGGAGATCGGCAAAGACCCCTGGGTTATAGCTATCGGGAAACACACACTCCGGCAGATAATTCCACTCCTTAGCCTTATATTGGCTTACATTAGTAAAAATATCACTACATCAACTTGTACGTAGGTTCTTACAACAAAAACTTTCATTCACTCGAAAAAATGCCCATTGCCCGTACCTCTCTTTTACAGGACTCACGGGACAAAACTACAGATAATCTTTTACGAGCCTTGCCGAGTAAAAGAAAAATCGTATCTCTAAAGTTTCCTTACAGATCTTAGATACGTGAACATTATCTTCGTGTACTTTACCTATCTTCAATTTGTATCTCACACTGTTTTGCGAAAAATAAAAACTTTCTATGTCAGCAGAAGATTTTGCTAGATACAGGTTTTGTTTGAAAGTTTGCTAATACATCGTCAAAACATTGTGAAGAAACCGGCATGACCTAGAACCAAACATTCGACCTGCACTCAGCCAACGTGGAGGATTATTATATCTTAAGAAAAAATGCAGTAGAACTTTTTACCCAACCTGGAAATCGAACCCAACACCTCATGGTCAGCAGTCGCGCTTACATACCAAAAATGGTATAATATCTAAGGATGTAAAAATAGTATAATATATAATATCTATGTAGTATTACAGTAAAACTTGTGCTACGGGAACTTAAGACACCTAGTATTTTTATCAGTTATAAAGTCTTTTCATTTACCCAGTCTCCCAAATAGACAGGTATAAAATGCCAGGTGTCTATTTTCAAGAGAGTCCTGCTAAAAGCGGTTGAAATGTACCGGCTTTCATAATCGCAATCAGCAAGATCGGAAAAAAATAATTGTACGCAAACCATAAAAAACGTTTCATAACTACGTTAAACCTAATAGAGTGTCTTAATTATATAGGCAATTGATCTAAAAAGTCCCAACTATACAGGTAGGTAAATCTCAATATATTTTTTGTAAATGCGTACTAAGTAGCTGAGGAAATCATTGCTTAGCATCAGCTGACACGACCCTAACTTGAATAAAAATATAGAAAGAAAATATGTGGTCCTCTTTGCAATTATCCGGAACAGAGGTTCCTCGCTTATCCAAGGCCCACTAAACCAGGTTTCAAAGAATTATAATACTTACTCTTTCTTTCAAACCTCCAAAGAATAGGTCCTTCTTTGGAGGTTTGAAAGAAACTGCACTTTATTAATAGCATGCGTGAATTGTAGTTAGAAATGTATAATTACCAACAAAATAATCACCCACAAATATTCCGTCTCTATCTGCCTCCAAACTAAAAGTCCTTTCACAACGAAAACCTATATTAGAGATAAGATAAACAGAGAAACATATTGTTCAGGCTAGCTGGCGCCTCAACAAAGATTTATATCTAACTGTCAGGCCTGATATTGTAAATGCGAAAGTCTAGCTTAATCAGATCTCAGCATAGATATGAGAACTCTGATGTATTACATTATGTGTTTTATTTACTTGTCACATGCTGTTTGTTACTTTAGTTTAGATAAGGTTTGGCTTGGCGTGAAAATAAAAGTCACACGGGACTAGGGTTGCCAACTTGTCCAACCTACTGGCTATAGCTAGACAGATCAACCAGTTTCGCATTGGAGATTTATGTGAAAAGGTCAAACACCTTAAATGATTAAGGATTTTGTGTCTTAGTGTTAATACGACAAAAAGTGTGTATAAATACAATAAATGATAATTATAATACCATAAATCATTTTAAGGTGATTGGAAATGTAAAAGGCCTATCAAAAGCCGGAAAAGCCGGACACCGTTTATTTTGGCCGGACATGCATTCAAAAAGCCTAACTATGTCCGGCTTTATCCGAACGCCTGGCAACACTACACGGGATTGTGTTCGTAAACAACGTTTGCCGAGTTCGGTCGATAGTATGGGATAATAACGAATATTATGGGAAGATTATCGAACCGTCTGGCAGTTTGAGTACTTTATGTGATGTACCAAAATAATAATAAAATTTTTTTTTTAATTAGGTATCTTGGCTTGGCCCGCAAGTTTGTCGACACGTGGGATGTGGATACAACAATCATTGTACCGATAGTAGTCACAGCCAATGGCATAATTGCCAAGAGCCTCGACCAATATCTAAGGAAAGCAGTACTCCTTGACACGGTGTGTATTGTTAGGAGGTTCCTCTCTAAAGAGCCCTGACCACTGGTAGCTTGAACTCTGTTCCCGGGTACCGGTTGGCTACTGATATATATATATATACATATACAATAGTAATAAATGGTATAATGTTTATATTGAAATAAAAATTGGATGTTATATTTATATATGTTATAGAGCTAGGGGATTGTTGAACGATATTAGTTAAGCCCTTTCATTTGATATCGCTTCGGTTGGACAAAAATATTTAATCCAGCATTTTGTTTTTGGATTTGATTTTTTTTTTTTCATAATGGTTGGATGGATGGATGTATTTTAAAAATTAAGCCCTTTCATTTGGTATCCATATTTGATAAATTATATAAAAATCAAGCCATCAAAGCACTGAAAAATCTGTGTCCCTGCAGACGGATCATTATTGGTTGATTATGCTATACTCAGCAATCAACAGTCTCTCAGGTGAAATGATATTAATGGTGATTTTAATACATTTTTTTAAGAAATAACCTTGGAGGGGTTTCATTTCACCTGATATTGGATTTCTTTCTTTGGTACCACTCTGGTCCCAACACACTTTTCGATTTCAAAAGACGTGAAGGCCTTCAACTTAGGACCTCCAAAAACGCTGACAGAATAATATACATTAACCCTAACAAAAAGGTTTTAACTTCACAAAAATGCCAACCACATCCCAAAAAGTATTTAATGCTTGAAATCTTTTCTTACACATATTGATGAAACCTGTTGAACGATACATTTGAATTGCTAATTTTACTGGAGAGAAAAAAATGGGAACAGTATTTCGTATTTCTGTTGTGATGGCGGTAAAGGCTAGGCTGTATAAAGACTCCATTGAGGTAAGAATAATTTAAAGAAACTACAGGCTAGGACTAGGTGAAGGCAATCGTAAAAATTTCAGAAACGCATTGACTAACTCTGTTGAAATGTGACGTGTGATTGACAATCCAATCAGTGATAGAATAACACGGCTACACTTATATTATTAATGTGAATGTTAAGATATAAGTTTAGATGGTTTTTAGGGTTCCGTAGCCGAATGGCAAAAAAACGGAACCCTTATAGTTTCGTCATGTCTGTCTGTCTGTCCGTCCGTCCGTATGTCACAGCCATTTTATTCCGAAATTATTAAGACTATACACATGAAACTTGGTAGGTAGATGTATTCTGTGAACCGCTTTCCGATTTTAAGAAAAAAGAAAAAAATATATAAAATTAAGGGGGGTTCTTCATACATGGAATTGAAACTAATTTTTTTTTTCATGAAACCTATGCGTGTGTGTTATCTGTGGAAAGGTCTTTAAAAGTGACATTGAGGTTTCTAAAACCACATTCTCATAAAGTCAATCGTTTAAAAGATATACGCTTCCAAACTGGTAAAATGTGCCCCCCTGACTTCTATAATAATGAAGGAAAAATTTTAAAAAAATATATGCCGTAGATCTTAATGTAAACTTTCAAAGAAAATTAGTTTGAACGAGATCAGGTCAGCAGTTTTTGAGATCTAGCATATTTTCTAAAACCGAAAATATAACTTGGTAATTCATACAAATACTATGAAAAACAAATTTATTTGGCGTAGTTACTACGGAACCCTTCATGGGCGAGTCTGACTGACACTTGGCCAATTTTTTTTCTTTCTTTGTCCCACTATAAGAATTTTTCTCAGAACATGGGTGTGTAAAAAGAAACTAGTGATGTCCTGAAATACAGGTACACCTCTTTCTAATAAATCAAATATTGTAAACTATAATTATGTGTACATGTTAGACCTCTATGTACTTATTTGTGGAAGAGAAAAATCACAAATACCCAAATTCCGAAAGCTGTAGGCCATATAAAAATACGTAGCATTGCGCCACGACACGCAACGCAGCCAATCGCTCAAACCCTGCGTCAACCTTATCGTTATGAAATATATGGATGTTTGTTACTTAATAAAGCCAGAATGGCTGAACGAATCTGGATGAAATTAGGGAAATATATACAGTATGTTAACTAACAGAGGGCGTTCCCGTTAACCCGCAATAATATAGCACCCATACATGCTAAAAAAAATATTACCATCCGAAAACAGAATGTTTTTTTAATGTTAAAATATTCACAAAAAAAATTAAATTGATACGTAAAATAAACACTCTGTACACGCATACGCATTCATAAATAAATTTCAACGTTACCGTCCTTCGAGTACCTATGCGTGTACAGAGTGTTTCTTGCGTTGTGTGTTGAGAGCGGGTGGAACACAGCGCGCCGTCGATACGGGTGGTGGTTATGCCTTGAAGTTGTAAAACAGCAGGTGACACTGCGAATGGTAAGTTTACATCGCCGTCTATATCTTATAACCAGGGGCACAATAAATGCATCTCTATCATTTTCAACGAACTCTTTAGAGTCAAACTAGCTATCTGTTACGTCTGTAAGATATACGCATTCAGTTTGGCTAGCCTTTTTTATTGTTGACAGGCTCGCGATCAGCTCTCAACTGATGGTATTTGTTAAAATCGTCTTCCAACCTATTTGGATGAAGGAAAATACCAACATATCACACGAAGCAAATGTTTGTCTGACCTTTACAACTGTAACTGGGTTAAACGAAAACCCTTGGCATGAGTGGTATCTTAATTATTATCCGTAACGGTAGTCAAAGTTCTATGAATTGGTGGCATTGGAATGTATTGCTACTGGAAAAGACGAGTGAAAACATATAGTATCGTTTATATATTCTTGTTTATATGTATTTAGAACCCTTCGATGATGTAACTGGTCGATTGTTTGCCATTTCACACGATCCTATTTGGTTGTGTATGTTCAAACAATATAGGTACCCAAACCTATGCAAATAAGACGTAACGGGATGTTTGTATTAAGCCTAGAGCCCCAACCCAAATCCGAGAGTGGTTCAAGAAAACATGAATTGAATTTGGCTCAGCTCGGTGTTCAACGGAATTTGCTCAAACCAATCCTGATTTGACGAAAGAAAACTCATCAAGCGAATGTGTGTGCTAAAACTTGACGCTTTACTTACAGATTGAATAGGTTGTTTATTTAAAAAAACTGGTTCGTATATACTACTGTTACTCGTATTCCATTAGACAGGAATGTTAACTACGTAGGTATTCATTATTTGTTCATAAAAAGCAGCTAATCTAATTGGGACCTTTTAAATAGATAGATATACTCTTTATTGTATACCATAACATAATTAAATGAGGACTTTTATCTACACAAGTTCTGTGCACACCTATATGACGAATTCACTGCAAACTATTCCTATTTGTAACTGTTTTTTAACATGATATGTATTAGATCTAGTGAATAGGTCTTTGGTGTGTCATTGATAAATAAAAATAATACTTCAGTCTTTCGAAAATGCGAAGACCACCCCGCTCTAGGCTTGCGTAATGGATTTCGGCTCACTATCTTTTATAAAGATGAGGCTTGTGTTCAGGCAGCGTTATAGGAAGCGGTATATTTCACAGTTTTTTTTTTTATTGTTTTTTTTTTTTATGTAGTTAGCACTCAAACAGACATGCAGGAGCATCCAACAGCTTTGCGTGTTGTCAGTAACACAATAAACCAGGAATCGAATCAAGGACCTAACACTCAACATAAACTTTATATCTTATGTACAAAGATGATTATCTTTGTACATAAGACCATTAGATCATTATGGGTTGATTAACCCATAATGATTGTGTTGCAATGATACAAACTACAAAAAAAAATCCACCGTTACCGTTCACAATTTAATCCTGTGTAGGTACATAGTAGGGCGAGTAAAGTAGGGCTACGTGGAGTAGGGCTTAAACTACATACATAGATAGATAGAATGTACTTTATTGTACCTACACCAAAATTTAAACACACCTATTTAACATTAGTCAACAGTCATGAAAAATGTGCGCCATTTTCATTTGCGCCTTCATTCGTTGTCAGTGTAGTCGATGGTACTCGTAATTATATTTCGTTGGTGATTTATTTGGGTTTTACGGCTTATTATTATAATGGCGTGTTCCGTTGACAAGTTAATCGATCAAAGTTATTTTTTAACCGACTTCAAAAGAAGGAGGACGTTCTCAGTTAGTCTTTTTTTATGTATGTTCCCCGATTACTCGAAGTCAGCTGGACCGATTTGGAAAATAATTTTTATGTTTCAGAGGGTATACTTTCTAGTTGGTCCTATTGTATTGAAGTCAGGATCTGATAATGGAATCTTTGAGAAAACGAGGGAACTCTTACACCACACACCTATAGCGATTTGGGTATTTTTTATAGTAACTTGTGCAGTTGCTCTCAAAAGCATCATTTGGTGAAATGGAATTGATGATGAAGACCATAGATGGCTACTGGAACTACTCAATAATAAGTATTTCGTTGGTTGCAATTTGATTACTTGGATATGGTTGCTAAGCACTTTATGCTCGTCAGAATGCATATGGTGATGTGGAGCTGATGGTGAGAATCAGGAGAACTCCTCAACAATTAACAGCTCGGCATCGGGTAAAGAAATACACACATCAAAAGTGTCTAGGGATCAACATATATTTTTGCAATAACTTTTCTCCTGATTGATATTAATTAAAATTTTCTTTAAGGATTCATCAAATAAAGTGTTTTCGTTTGTCACAGTAACGATAAACCAAGTCACCTTTGCATTAATAAAGAAATTTGCCATTTTCCTAATAAAGGGATTTTTGACATTTGAACCACTAACATTAATGTTCGAAAAAAAGACTGAAATAACAGTTTTCTTTAAAATTTTATTGGGTAACTTAAACAATTAATAATCCGTGTTTCTACCGCGAACACTAACAACACAAGAACATCGGTTTGGCATACTCAAAATGAGTTCATCCAAATCACGCTGTGGAATGGCCGCCCATATTCGTTGCAACAACAAAAAAAAACTTCTTGCGACTGGATACCCTCCATATTCGACAGAGCTCTTCTCTGTAGCATATCCCATGCATGCTCAATCGGGTTCAAGTCTGGCGACTGAGCAGGCCAGAGCAGGACATTGATGTTAGCTGCGGCGAGAGTCTGTCTTACAACTCTTGCGGTGTGCGGTCGTGCATTATCATGCATTAACTGAAATAAGGGACCGATTTGCACTTGTAGAGGAACGATGACATCAGATACAATCGTCTCAGCATAAATTTGAGCGTTGAGGTTGCCTCTGATCCAAATCAACTCAGTTCTTCCGCCGATCCAAATACCCGCCCATACCATGATGGTTCCACCACTATAAGGATGGACTTCCTGGCAGGATTTTAATCGCTGTTGGCGTCCAGGGGTTCTCCAGTGTCGTATACGTCTTGCATCCGGTCTCATACCAAAACGAGACTCATCAGAAAAGCACACGAAACGCCATTGTTCTTCTGCCCAATTTCTATGTTCAAGAGCCCATTGATATCGAATCCTACGATTGTGCATTGCTATAGGTGGTACCCGTAGCGGTCTTCGGGAATGAAGGTTCACTTCATGCAAGCGGTTTCTGACTATTTGGTCGCTAATTAAGTTCCCTGAAGAGTGATGAAGCCTCACGGCTAACATCATGGCGGTTATTGTTGGAGCTCTTCGAGTTAAGATTTGAATGTATCGGTCTTGTCTCCATGTGGTGCAGCGATACCGTCCTCCATGGCGCTCAGCCACGGTACCAATGCTTCGGTAACGTGTCCAAAGTCGACTGATAACACTCTGACTTGTATTCAGAGCTAAAGCCACAGTACGTTGCCGGGAACCAGCTTCTATCATTCCCACGGCTCTGAGCATTTCTTCCCTGCTTAAATGACGTCGCCGCTCCATAATAACGTTGGTTTTAATCAGTAGTAGGGAAACAGTAGCACTAATAATGTCTTCAATGCGTTGTATGTTTTTATATCAGTAGTAGGGAAACAGTAGCACTAATAATGTCTTCAATGCGTTGTATGTTTTTATAGGGAAAATATTGACAGCTGATTTTCATCTTTTACTCGAATTTGATTAACAGTTCCTGTTTCAAATTATGAAATGCACCAAAAAGGATCCATATAAATTTATAAAATCATAAATTTATTACAAAGCCACATCTCAATCTCAAGAAATCCGCATAAAAATGCTTGAACCCTAGACACTTTTGATGTGTGTATTTTGCAAAAGGTGATAAAAATGACTATCTGTAGTCTTCATCATCAGTTCCACTTCACTAAATGGTGCTTTTCGAGAGCAACTGCACAAGTTTCTTTAAAAAGTACCAAATCGCTATAGGTGTGGTTATAATATTTGTGGAGTGCCCTCAATTGCTCCATGATCCCATCATCAGATCCTGACATGATGACATTGGGACTAACTAGAAAGTATATCCTTTCAAACAAAAACAATAATTTTTCAAATCGGTCCAGCCGTCTTCGAGTAATCGGGGAACATACATAAAATAAAAAGTTTCTGAACCACGTTTTTTAAGTTGGTTAAAAAGGTTATTTCAATGAATAATATTTGTTAAGATAAATACAATAAACAAAATTAATTTATTTGTATAACACTATGTAATTTATAGGGTTGATTTTATTACAAATTACTGAACATAAATTATCCATAATTATATTAGCGTATTATTACTCAGAGAGATTTAACTAAATACCAACATTTCGTTTGCGATACAAGCATGTGTAATTATTTGATGTAATAAAATTGTATACGTATGGATAATTACCATGCTAGTGTGGCATATTAGTTGTTTCTGTTCCTCTGTTAGTTTTAAGTACAAACTAGTTTTTTTTATAAGTATAAATATAAAATTCTTTTATTTCGGTCAAAATCCATTTGGTTAGAAATGGATTTTGTCCGAAATAAAAGAATTTTATTTTAATTATATTTAAATGGCTAGGCAGATTGAATACTGGCTTTCATTACCTTCCGCATCTGTCAAGGTCTGCCACTGAAACATCACTTGTGCTTCCTGCCACTTTGATGACCTAATTCACAACCCATAATAAAACCTCATTCATAATTATCACACCGAAAACGTAACACCACATTTTTAAGACATATATCTCCTTACATACACGACCCCTAGTTATTCCGCAAAATGTCGGATAAAGGCAGCTTGCCAACTCGGTAAGCGGTTAAAATGTAAAGCATACATGTACAATGGATAGATTAATTTGATACTACCCTCGGCAAAGTTGCTCCTCAAACTACAAGCATGTTTTATCTTGAAGATGTGTTATAGGTATTTTAGTTTTAGCTTACTTACAGGTCTTGAATATAAGGCAAGGAAGATTTTTTGGTCTGAATCTTGGTGCAATTATTTCATAATAAGGTTCTTTTATTTAATAGTAGATTAGTAGCCAAGGGCTGTAAGGCATCAATTGCACCCTCGAACTATAGGCGCCCTCGCTGCGCTCGTGCGCCTAAATATCTCAGGCTGCAATTGATGCTTACACCCGAGCTAACTACTCTGCTTTACATCTCGATTGTGAGGTAAGTAGAAAAAAACCAGCATTACAAGAATAAAACATTTTATTAGTTAAAATTTATAGTGAAATGAGAACAATTTTCAAATTTTAGGGACAGGTGTTTTTTGGGTATGTTAATAGTTTGAGATTGTGATATTTGTTGGTCATGGATAAAATTTGACGGGATGAAGCTTTCTTCAGCAGAAGTTGATGGTTACGGATCATCTCTTGAGAGAGATGTTTCATTTTTTGAAAGCTGAATAGTTTTCGTTATTTGGTTGGTAATTTTACTTTTATTTTGTATGGAATCTTCAATGTAACCTTCAGCCACCTTGCTGGATTTCCACCCACCGTGCCTGTTTATAGTGGTTAAGTTAGCCCCAGCATCGGCTAAAAGTGTAGCCGATGTTCTCCGGAAGCAATGACCTGTGTACAATTCCGGGTTTGCTAACTTTAAATAACTTGCGATTTGCTTCGGCATACTTCTGATGGTATTTTTTCCAATAACTTGTTTGTAGCATTTACCTTGGTGGTACTTGAAAAAAAATCGGTTGGTGTTTACATTTTCAGGAAGAAGATTTCTGTATTTTTGTACGAATTCAGAGAATTCTTGAGGTACTACAAATGTTCGGTAAATTTTAGTTTTTGTGTTCGGTAGTTTAATTACTAACAACTGACCCTGTTGTCTATGTCCTCTATTGTTATATTTGTCAATTCAATACCTCGGCATGCGCCAGTTATACCGAAGATAAGAACCACCTAAAACAAGCGAAATATAAAAATAAGTAGGTATGTTTTTAGGATTGTAAGAATTTAAAAGATAAATGATGAAGTATTACCATTATGTGATTTGTTATTTTACGTACCTTAACAGCTAAATATATGTCATCAGGGGCTTCATTAATGAATGTTTTCACGTCTTGCGCTGTAAAAACCTTTGACTTTTTGCTTTTGTGCCCAGCTGATTGTCTTTTTAGAAAAGATGATAATTTTGAAAAGTTCTTGATATTGATGTCGTGTTTAGTACTCATAGTTGCTTTTAACATTGAATAAATGCACCACAAACTAGATCTCTGCAGCTTTTTTGATAGCTCACTAAAGTATGTTAAGAATACAGTCTCAGATAAAGACTTTACTCGTTTTTCTTTTCGCCACTTCATGAACTTGTCGTAAGTTTTCAAATATCTCTCTTTAGGATCTTTCAGGCAAAATATTGTTAATTGCTGCTTCAGCTTCCATTTTCATTGAATCGGGGGTGCAGCTTATATCTTCATCATTTGCAGAACTCGTGTTTTTTTCCTAATTAGCACGTAATTATAAAAAAATCCCAAAAACAAACAATATTTAAAGTAAGTTTTCTATTCCCGCCTTTTTAAATCTTTGTTTTTTAATTTTTTTTTTTTTTTCAAGAACGAATTTGAGCTTCGCCGTTCGATATTTAAAATTGATGACTATTATACTCATACGAAGACAAGGCTGAATAGCAAAGCGACCTCTTTTGTCATTGGGCTGAATGCATGATGTCTATTGCCAGTATGATGGTTAGATGTATGCGAACTTTTTGAAAGAGTGAAGAGAATTTTTTTAAATTACTTACCGCCCTAGGGCTTTTCTAGCTACATTATTACCCTAGAGCGCTAATTAGTTACCTACAAGCCCCATTTGGGGGTAATAAGGACCTACTTACCGAATATGAGAGATGTAATAGTAGATTATTAACCAAGGGCTGTATGACATCAATTGCATACGAGGTTTTTGGCGCCTGAGCGAAGCGAAGGCGCTAATTAACCCGAGTATGCAATTGATGCTTACGCCCGAGATAAATACTCTGCTTTACATATCGATTGTGAGGTAAGTAAACAACAAGACAGCAGGTTTCAATGAACATTTATTAAGAAGAAAAAAATGTGTATTTAATTAAAATTAATAGTAAAATTATTACAATTTGTAAGAGATATGGTCACGTTCTTTTTAGGTATATTTATAGTTTGAATATGAGTTTGTGATGATAAGACTTGAGTTTGAGTGACTTGAGGTTCTTGCATCGTAAATGGCGGCAGTTGACTGGTACTATTTTCTTCATTAAAAAATGGCTCAGATGATGTGCTTTGACGTGGTGATTTTAAGTTTATATTTTCTGTTATTTTAGAAGTAATTTTGCTTTTGTTTGCCATCGAATCTTCGATATAACCTTCGGCCACTTTGCTGGACTTCCAGCCGCCGTGCCTTTTTAACAGAGTGAGGTTGGCTCCCGAATCAGCCAATAGAGTCGCTGATGTTCTGCGAAAGCAATGCCCGGTGTATAACTCTACGTTACTCAGTTTTAAATATGTGGCTATTTGCTTTGGCATGCCTGTAAATTTGTTTTTTCCTATTACTTGTCTGTGGCATTTTCCTTTACTGTAATTAAGAAAAAAACGATTTGTATCCACGTTTTCAGGCCGAAGAGCTTGATATTTTTCAACATAATTTGCAAATTCTTCATGCACAACAAATGACCGGTCAATTTTAGTTTTCGTGTTAGGCAGTTTTATGAGTAGTAATTTGTTATGTTTTTCTACATTTTCTATTGTCAAGTTTGTCAATTCCACGGTTCTGCAGGCTCCCGATATCCCAAAAATTAGAACAACCTGTAAAAAAGACATAAGTTGTATTAAAGGCACCAAATTCGCATAGTATTTCTGTGAAATATTTTGGTAACTTATTAAAAAGGGCAAGTAAATACGTAGGTACCTTTATTGCTAAATAAATTTCATCCGGAGCTTCATTTAAGAATTTCTGTACTTCTTCTGCAGTAAATACCTTCGATTTCTTGCTTTTAAAGCCGTCAGACTGCCTTTTCAAGAAAGCAGTAAGTTTAGAAAAATCTTTCAAATTCACGTCATGTTTTGTCATCATTGTAGATTTTAGCATGGAATAAAAGCACCATAAACTGGAAGGTTGTAGCCTCTTAGATAATTCATCAAAATATGATATAAAAACACTTTCAGAAAGAGATTTCACTTTTTTTTCTGACCGCCATTTCATAAATTCGTCGTATGCCTTTACATATCTTTCTTTCGAGTTCGGCGGTAATATATTTTCGACAACTGTTTTTGCCCTTTCTTTAATAAAATCGGGCGTTAGATCTATGTCTTCGTCACTAGACATGTTTAAAACTTTTGAAAAAGAACTCAAACAAGAAAATTAATTATTTTCGCGATGCTTTCGCGCCTACTAATAGACTGCCTTTTTTTTTCACGCACGCAAGCGCGTCAAATCTTGCTGGCCAGTTTGATTTTTAAATCGATTCCATCTAACATACGATGTGGAAACAAATAGTTCCATATTTAAAATAAAATCTTTATAAAATAAATTGTCTAGATTCCGATTCGAGTAATTAATCGATACCGAGAAAAAAAAAATTAACTTTTTAAAAATATTCTTCGTGCAGTATGAGTATGACAGTTCTTTTTTCAAATTCCAAAACCTATGCTGTAATGATAGTCATACACCCCGGCATTCAGGGGTGTAAGGGTGTACTTACAGAGCAAGAGATATGTAAAAAAATAAAACAGTCGCATTGATAGCCTACTCCTGTTGGATGTCAGTTGAAAATTTCAAAGGAATTCGTCAGTTAACAAAAAAAAAACAGTTTTTTTGTATTAAAATAAATGTTCTACTTTTTTATTGTTAATAAGCTCGTGATTAACATCATCTCACCTGAGAGTAAGCGATGATATAATCGAAGATGAATCACGCTTACCTTTTTTTATAATCAAATGACTTCTCACGCTCTGGACAAAGCGGAACGGAGTGTCAGACTTCTACTGACTAAAAACCCACCCTGTTCCTTCAGCTTCAGCTTAAGTTCCGGGGCCGCGGCATCTCATTAGAACATTACCGCAACCCCGGTAGGCAATGACCTTATGGAGCCCCGTCACTGGTGCTGACAGCTCTTTGAGGGCGCCGACCCGGGCCTGGTCCTTGCCGGACGGTGAGCTACCCCTGCTTGCCGTCCGCAAGCCCGCGCCTACGGTGGCCGGAGATTGGCTCGCGATCCCCGACGCCCGGGGCGTCTTCCATGGCAGCTGGAGCGTGAGGAAGAGAGTTGTCTCTGCCTCGCACGTTCACGTGCTGGAAGTAACCTATTTACTCTAGAAGTAAATACCACAAGATTATAGTTATCAGGAAAAAGAGACTCCGGCAGGGAATTCTTCTCTTTGGCTTTAAATTGTTTGTTTCAAAATCGGTATCTTAATTGACTAGCTACTCACATTCGTTAAAGAAAATACACTTAAGCGTCGAAGTACTTCTCCTCATTGCTGTGATCTGGAAACGTGCCCAGAAAACATGACAGACTTAGTCACATGGAATGGCAATACTTATTCTTTGAAAAAAGCAGCGAGGCAGCCGTCAAGTCACGCAAATTATCGATATTTAATTTGTCGAGATAAGCCCTTGAAAAGGAGAGGCCCACTTAAGCCCTATGACCCAAGTGTTTTATCTCAAACGGCTCGAAACTGTAATTACCAGTAAAATTAAAATATTTACGCTGATGGCTTCAACAGTCACAGCGAATACTAACTCTACTTTACACTAAGTACAGGTTATCAGAGTAAAATTAATTTATTTTATTCTTTAGGGACAAAAAACAGATACATAATAAAAAAATATGCCTAAACAAAAGTAATTGTAAGATCTGAAGGACTGTGGCTAGGCTTCAGTGATAGATTTTTTATCAATGTATTATCTAATTAACATTTAACCAAGTTTTAGAAGAAGTTGTGGAGAGATAATAACAGCTGGTCGATCTTTAAGGTTATGCAACCCTAACCGAGGTCGGTCCTTGGATGGTAGGTACATATATCCAGATTCCTATTCTATTCCTATTTTGCCTAGGAAAGCACGTTAAATCATTGGGTGGGGTGTCATTTGTCCATCTTTGACACTCTTTACGAAGATTCGTTGCCACTAGTACCATTAACAGTCCCATGATGGAACTACTGATAATAATAATAAGATTATTTGTCATTAACAGATTTACAGTACATTAAAAGATGCAATCAAAGCTCTTAAAGAAAAGACAATTATCAAAAAGATTAATGACCCCCATGCTAGGAAAATCCTGTGTTATGGGTCCATTCCATTTTAAAAGAATCTGAAAATAATGGAACTAATGTTGAATTTGTTATCACTAGTTCCATTTTTAAAGAAACTGAAAATAATGGAACTAACGTTGAATTTGTTATCACTAGTTCCATTTTTAAAGAAACTGAAAATAATGGAACTAATGTTGAATTTGTTATCACTAGTTCCATTTTAAAAGAATCTGAAAATAATGGAACTAATGTTGAATTTGTTATCACTAGTTCCATTTTAAAAGAATCTGAATATAATGGAACTAATGTTGAATTTGTTATCACTAGTTCCATTTTAAAAGAATCTGAAAATAATGGAACTAATGTTGAATTTGTTATCAATAGTTCCATTTTAAAAGAATCTGAAAATAATGGAACTAATGTTGAATTTGTTATCAGTAGTTCCACATTGTTATTACTCTACACTTCTCTCTTTCTTCTCACACTAGTCAGAAAACCTGACGCCATTCTTGCCACGGGATTTCGTGTGAGGTCAGATAGGCTCAGCTGCATCCATCCATAATAAAGCCAAAAAAAAAATCCGGTTATATTGGAAGCATACCCTAACAAAGTTGGAAATCCGGAAAAGCTGAAATTGTACCAAGTTTTTGACATTGATTATAAAAATGAAACTGTAACTTTAATTTGAATGCTTTTTATGAGCGCTATTTGTCTTTAAAAGAATATTGATGAATTATTACAATGACCAATTTGCCTGTTACTCATTAACTTAATTATTGAAAGGAACCAGTTAAAATAAGAACTCGATCGTAGTTGTTATTTCGAGTATAAATAATTTCCAATTCAACATCAACAGGTTTCAATTAAAACAACAATATCCCAGTTAAACGTTTATTCCTTCTCATAATACAAACAACATCACTGGCTTATTCCTCATTATTAATTAGTATTTCGTACATGTTATAGATACAATAGAATGGTGTAAAGTTCGGTATCGTTTCTTAAAATCGGTAAAGTTTCTGAAAACACAAACCTAATTATAATAATGAAAGAAAACGGAAATGTCTGTAATTTATATAAAAGTAAGAGAGTAAAAAGATTAATAGAATACATGTTAGATTTTTTTAAGAAATATTTTTTCTGTCCTGTTTTTATTTTCTTTTGTTTGGTAGTGAACATCTTCGAAATAATTGAAGAATTTTTCGTGTAGTTTTACCAGGCCAATAGAGTATAATTGGGTGCTGCAGATGAAGCTTTCTTTCTAAAATCTTTGCTTGCTAGTCTCAAACCAAACTTTTTCGTGAAAACTACATAAAAATCTGTTTTTACTATTAACAAAGCTTACAATATTTAATTTCCTATGTGATGCAAGATAAAACTAAATTCCACGCAAGGTCATTGGCACGTATCTTGTTTAGAAATAAATATCTATCTATTGTCCTTGTTTTGATAAACATACATCAAACAATTCTAATACACAATTAGAATTGTTTGCTGTATGTTTATAAAATTGCTTTTACACACAATTAAAATTGTTTTAACACAATATTATTATTTCATGACACAAACAGTAGTTACAGTGATTTGTAGGTCTTAACTTGGCAAATTAAAATCATAGGTTTATAAAACATCTAGTTGCAAACACAAACAAAATTGATAACACTTTTAGTTCGTCCAGTGTGAGCTGCTTATATCATAGAATTATGAACAAAATAGTGTTGTAAAAGTAGATTTAGAAGAATGAACTGAGGAATGCCACCAATACATCGATTTTTCTGCTTTTTTATTACAGATGAGCCTGCTCTTTAGATCACACTCGATGGCAAGCGATTGATGAAGCCTACGAAGGGACGAGCACATCTCGAAGATGCCTGTTCACTCTTGTTTTAAAGCCTGATGGGTCATTTGTGACAGGGAACACAGAAGCCGGCAGAGAGTTCCACACCTTGACTGTGCGCAATAAATGTGGAGGAGAAGCACTTAGTGCGTCAAGAAGCTATATCAAAAAAGTGCGGATGGTAGCCTGCAGTACGTGTGGTATTCCGGTAATGAAGGGGGATGGAGGGATCAGATTGCAGAGCTCCTGTGAACACTCTCTGATGTAAAATCTGTAGAAAGCTAGCAACGTTTTGCTGATTAGTAAGACTGTGAAACTTCTTTATCAGTACCTCGTCGTCTATGAGCCTTTTAGCTCTATGCTCAACCAAGATAAGTAAATCAAGCTGATATTCTGCAGAAACATCCCAAAAAGGGGCTGCAATACTCCATACAGTAACCCTAGAATAAATACTGACATCAAGATACTTTTGTTCCTTTTACAATTTCATGATCGTACTCATTTCACAGCAGATATCACTCAGTCCATTCTTCTGTGTACGTTTAATAATAATGCATGGATTACAATAAAGCGAGAATTACTGTATGGAACATTAATTCGGTTAACAAATATTAAAATATTCCATCCATTATTTTATTTATAAACAGGCAATATTTAACGGACTTATACACCGCAAAATTATGCACATATCATATAAGATTAATGATAGGTGAAGCAAAATGGACGCCGATCCATACGTCAAACCATTACTGTAATTTTTAATTAATAATAATGTGTTATAATTTGTCAAAAGTTGGGTTACATTATTGGAGGATTGATTTTCCATCAATACATATTATGTATTGATGGAAAATCAATAATAATTTCGTAAGCTATAAATATATTTTACGAGATTTCAGGGTTGATTAATCAAAATTTAACATAATTAACGTTTTAGTTTTACCACTATTCAACACGCGTGTGGCTATAATTAAATTGAGTTGGTTTTCTAATTAAAAAAAGTCTACATAAAAGTAACATATTTTAAAACTCCACTGTGCTACCATTCCGAGATTATATAGATTATTTCATTAATATCAGCCACATCCTGGTAGATAGATAAATAGATATATTCTTTATAGTACACCATAACAGTAAAACAAATATGGACTTAACAACTAAAAAGGGTGATATTGTATCACCCTTTTTAGTTTTTAAGTCCGGGCGCGGGCGGTCTTATCGGTAAACGCGATCTTTTACAGAATAATTGATTAATTACGAAGAAAGAAAGTAGTTGAGTGACTTTATTAAAAAAAAAACTATTATTATGCTATTAGAACTGTAATGCAAATCGGTACACCGTTAAAAAATCTCAATAAATATTATCTTAATGCTTGACTTCAACGCTTCAAACGCACAAAAAGTATTGCAGTCAAAAACAGCAAACACATAGCTCCACAAAATAGATAAATTAAAATAATTGTTCTCAATATCACTTAATATTTAATTTTGCCTCGGTTAGGACAAAACTATTTTCCCAGTTTAATTAACTGTATGTGATTAAAGTTATTTTATAGCTGTCCCTGTTAAACGTGTCAAACTAAATCGGTAATACAATTAAGCTACGTTAAAGCTGGTCACACATGTAACGATAAATTGTTACGGTCAACGGGTACACAAAGAAACATCATTCATTTTTATTACTTATTAAAACTTTGTTATTCAATAGAGTGAATGCTTAAAAATAACATTTCAGATATTACTGATTCAGTTTTGATAAATAAAAATGAGATTTGTCGGTATCTACTTTTAAAAATAAAAAATCATAGTGTTTTAGTTTGCAATGCACACGTTACTAATGTCTAAATGTATATTAAAACTGACGTCTTTGAATGTATTCCGACCAAAAGACGATCAAAAAGCGTAGAGGAACAACAGCAATTACAGGGAACAAATACAACAAACACTGGACGAATGTAAAGTTTTCGATCACCGAAACTCAAAAAAATAAGTAATTAATAATGCTCTTATAAATGGTTATAATCTAATAATATATATTGTTTGCACAAAATATCGTGATTGTGTGTTTAGTGTTTGACAATGCAATTGATTAAATATTATTAAAATAAAATACATAGTTCTTCTTCATCTTAGTATGGATGGTAAATACATAGTGATATTTGATTGTTTATACATTTTCTGCAATAAAATGCTTTAATATTGCTACCAACATAACATACATACCAATAGTTTTACAAAGTACAAACATAAGTGCATTTGGTTGAGCCCCGTGGGTTGTCACGATATCATTTTAAAAACTGTTACATTATTTTAAATTGTGGTACATTTTTTAGGTTACATTATGTAATATCTTGGTACATCATTCCAATAATTAGTTATTGTATAACAAATTGTTTGGTTCATAGTAAGTATAACTCGTGAAGTCTGTAATAAGTGACTGCCATCTTCCGACTGTTATTTCAAAATAATTATACAAAAAATATGAATAAATCTATACATATCATTACCACCATTATTATTACATTGTTTTTTATATAAGTTATAGATTGGGAGATAGTAATATTGTTTTTTATTTTGAATATAATTCAGTCCTTACTGAAAACTTTTAAGTCAAATCTCAGCCAGATGTCAAAAAGATAATTTAATAAAAATGCTTTCAATGTTAAGATTTATTTTTCAATTTCCGAATTTACCTAGCTACCTGCGCTTACTTACCACTAATTTGACAAATATACATGCTGACAATTTGGATTTAGAATCACTGTACTGGAATTTAAATTCCTTACCAAAATTTCACCAGGTTACAAACGTTCAATAACCCTAAACATTGTTTCACAATGAATGAATGATCACTTAGCTATCCATAATTAAACTCAAACATTCCACAAAAGAGCTATTGATTCAATTTGAAACAAACGCCCCGATTTGTTCGAGAAACTAATTAGAAAAGATAACAGTACCCAACATTGCTATCTCCCAGAAGTTTGAATGATAACTACCTACAATTCCTTTATCTATTTACATTGTAAATAATTCCTATTTACATATTAATTTTATAGTTACATACAGTTAGGGACGAAAACTGAAAGTAATAAAAACTTCAGTTAAATTTAACTTTACGATAAGCTTTATGAATTAGGGTACAGTCGTGGTTATTTAAATGTAAAGGTGGAAGCACATTGTAAACCTAGACATAAAAATTACATAGTAAATTAAATAAAAATTGACGCACAGTTATGACTCATAGAGTACTGGCCGTTTACGATTACGGTTAAAGCCATGATGGTTTCTGAGTGAGATCGAGACGAAGCTATAATATAGATAGCGTTATCTCTTTCTCAGCACATAATCACTATGGCATTGACACTTCAAGGCCCTTGGTTTGATTTCTACAAACTTAGAAACTTGGAAAGAGACAAAGAGAGTCTGTGATTACCTGCCTTTTGGTCGTAGTGGAGAAGATGACTATGGTGGTTTGTGACGTAGACGCATAATTGCTTTGTCTTTTTTACACTTTTGTGACCCTTGACACTATTAGTTTATTTAGAAAAGTATGTACTTGTACATAGTTAATGTTGGTAGAGTATTAGAGGCTTGAAATAAAGGAATAAAAATACCTAATAATAAGTGTAATCTGTCATAAGTAAGTTTTCTGAATTTAAATCGTATTTTAAAAATCTCTGCCATGTTTACCACTTGGATCCTGTGAATTTAGTTACTTTTTGCAGCTCTAATTAATTTTAAACATTTTGCTAATTTGTCGACCCAGCATCGACATGTTCCAGCATTTAATTAAAACTTCCGTATTCCGCAGAACCGGGCTTATTTTTCAACTCGAATTACTAGCGAGGGACGAGAGCACGTGTCAATGATACGTCGACAGCTCGCTAAGAATAATAATTAGGTGAACCTTGAAACGTCAGCCTTTTACAAAAAGACAGGCAATAATTTACGTTACTTTCTGACTGAACTTCGTTTATTTGCAGAATTTTCTTGAACACAAAAAAGAAAAAGTCTATGTTTTTATAAGAAAAAGCAATTTATTTTTAAAAGGTTTTTTGGTGTCTGAAATTGTGAAATTGTATTTATATTTTATATATATTTCTACGACGAACGAGCACTGGTAGCTACAAAAAAAATACTAACATCGTCTTGACATCAAAATCATCAAACAATATATTTTTATTTATGACAGTTCTTATAAAAACATTTTACCGTGAGAAATAAATAAAATGGAATTTAAATAACAAACTGCTAATTTAATTCTAAAAGATCTCAGTAAAATTAAAGTAAACCAGTATGATACTGACCTTTTGCCATTCACCTGAACCCACGACCGATGTCCGATAATTCGTGAAAACCGAGAAACAATCGTAAAATGTCGAAATTTATTTGCTTTCGACTCGATTAAAATTCTATTCGATTCGCGTCACGTAATTATCGATATTGAATAAATTTTGTTCCAAGCAATTACATTATATTCGTTGGAACATTACCGATACAGCGTGAGGTTTCCTAGCTACGTTTAAATTGGGTATTGAACGTTAATATTGCCAGAATATTAGTTTAATAAATAAAGGATATTTTGGGACGAGTTTAATATGAAGTTGTGACATTAAAAGTTGCTAAAATGAAAAACTGAACACAAGCATTGGAATGGATGGCGTTGATCAATCACGCTTCCACGGCTGAAGAAAATATCGTTAATTTGCTCACGGATGGAACTGGATAAGCCAACACGTTACAATAATTGTCGAGTTTTGCACAGGAGAAATTGCCAGCAACAGGCTTATACAGATTAATACCAGTCGCAGACATGAAGCGACTGCTTATCTCAACTCCTCACCTAACTGGTGGACACGAAGCCCCTTAACAAGAAGGTTGTGTTAGATTTTCTGTTTCCAACTACGCACTGATACAAACCAGTATTGAATTCAAATACTATTTTGAACGGAAATACGTTCAATACTATTGAATTCAATAGAAAACAATCAGAATGGTTGTAGGATACGTTAGCTCAGAACTTTATTAATTGGACTATCGGGAACTTTGCTGTTGGATCAAGCTTTGAAACTTTGATGAAGGTTTTGAAATTATTGCTGGTCACGGAACACGGAGACGAAACGGCAGCTGCTGCCAGGAATGGTATTGTCCAAACTTTACTTGTGAACCAAACGTATCTATGATCAGCAGTTGTCACGGATCACCCATTGATATCGGCAGCCCGTGACAAGTCTTTCTATCAAAGTGACATCTGAATTTTTACTCAGTTATATTTGTAATGTCATCTATAAGCGGCAATCAATTCCCCGTAAACGTTATTACAGAAACACAATATAATTGAGTGTGCGATGGAATTGCATAATCTAGTTCTACAAGACAAACGGCGAAGCGCCAGGACATATCACCCATATGCACAAAACGTTTTAGGAATACTATCATTGTGCTTATAGCTAAAGGGTGGTAGTCCCTGCTTGATATCGACCACAGCATCGCTTACTATCAGGTGAGCTGTGAGATGATGGTCAAATGTGAGCCTATCTTGAAACAAAAAAAAAAACGATGTAGAACGGATATTACCGAACCTTCACGAGTTGTTTTTTTTGTCAATAAAATATGCTCATAAAATTTATTAATAATTCAGCCTATAAAATCACTACTGAGAAAGAGGCCTCTCTATGAGAGGGAATGGGCTGATTCACCATTGCGGTTTGACCAATTTTTACGTCTTCGATTTTTTCGTCCTAAAATATCCTATTTGTCCTAAAATGTATCATCACTGTTGCTTTCAAAACGATGAAGATATAAATTGCCCAAAGTAATGCATCAGATTGAGTTTGAACCCACGGCCTACAAGCCGAAAATGGCGCCTGTAAGAAGAATTATTATAAATAAACACCATCTTTTTTGTGTCCAAAATAAGAAACCCTCTCGACCATTTGCCAATTTGTTTCAAACAATCTTAGTATCCTTTTTTTTATCCGGTAAATAATATATTTTCTATTAAATTTGGCCGACCGTGTATCTTAGCTGTATTCTTTCACGAAAACATTTACTTGTTTACTACTTTGCTTCCAATTTATTTTGCTTATATAGAATAATTTTATTTTTGCGATAAAAAATAGGTTTTTGCATATTGATGTATTCTACAGGTATCTCAAATAGACTGCTTGGAATTTAATTGCGATACACTGCTAAAAAATAGCTAAAAAATTTAAATAAAAATAAAGTATTAAATTCGTATTCTATTAAAATTTAAAAAGCCGCGTTACTATCTGCAATTACTTGTTCATTACTTATTTATTTATAAGTATATAGTTCATTTTAAATAGTCAATTACATGATCACTTGATAATTATATGATGATGATTAAATGTCTTCATAAAGGAACACATCAAAATTTTAAAACTGTTACAGTCAGAAAAACAGAAACGGGATTATTTTATGCTACTTCAAAAAAAAAATCGTTTTAAATACTCAAAGCATTTTTTAAGCGACCAGCAATGCCCATCTGCTTTGCTATGTGCAAATTTTTACCCCTCCAATACAATTGTTATACCCTCCTTTTCAGGGAAAGTTTTCCGAATATCCCTTCTTAGTTGTCATCTCCTTAACATAATCGACTTCCCAAAACTTATTTGGTTTTATTGTTGGTAGGCTCGAGTTTGATCACCATCTCCCCTGATGTTAAGCGATGATGTGGTCGAAGATAAAGCACGCTTATTTAGAAGTAACTTATTTACTCTTGACTTTAATACTACCAGGTTATAGCTATTAGGAAACACAGATAATGAACGTGCTCTGAAATTACATCCACAGTAGTTGTATGCACAATGTAACTTGCATTCTTCACTTCATAGTTCAATCGTTTTTCGAGATTTCGTGGCAAACTGGTGATATTAGCTATATATTAGCTTTAATATAAATATATATTAAAGATTTTCCCAAAGGACAAATTTCATGTAAGTGTAAATTAATTTTGTTTCAAGTACAAGTGAAAACATATTTAGTACACATTGCGCGGTTTTCGGACGTCAATGCTATTGGTATTTAGCATATTAATATTCCTGTCAACGGTATCGGTCGACATTTAAAATTAATAATCTGTTGTTATAACTTTATTTAAGCCAATATTTTTTTATTATGAGTGTTCACTGTGCAATTGTCCTATGATGCTTACCAAGTGTGAATAGGTAAGGTATACTACTCAGTCCCAATCGTGGTTTCAACAATAGTTTGCAGAATTATAACTTACTTATTTTAACTTACTTTAGACTTAGATTTATAGTTGAAAAAGCACGTCTAAACGGACCCTTTCATGGTGTATAATAGTTCCGTCAAAAACTTCATATTCGAGCTTGAATATAATATGCAGCACAGTCCTCAAAAATACCAAATTAATAGCAGACTTTACGGTGACATAACCTGCAACCCAAACCTACATGTGTTTGCAGAGAAAAGTCTTGAAAAGAACATCGGAGGAATTTGTCGACCGCACAGATGTATCAAATTTTTTTAGTAACGTATTTTTTTAATGTCGGTTGGAGCTCGTGGTTAAATAATAACAGTCGCACGGGTCGATCTTCAAGGTTAAATAACACATGCCAAAGTCGGTCCGTAGATGGGGGGATGGGGTTAGCATATCGAAATTTTTCCGTGCTTCGGAAACCACGTTAACCTCTACAGCCCCACTGCCACAAAAACGTGCCAGTAAAACAGTATTAGTTGAGCCCCACTGGCAACAAATTTGTGTGCCAGCGGGGCTCAACTAATAGTTGACGTAAATAACGGCGGTCCTTGATAAGTTAAGCCGTTGGTCATAGCTGTGATTTGTACATCACAGTCTTTACGGGTAGCCAGAAGACAAAAAATATGACACTAGTCTTGCACAAGGGGCATCAGGTTACCCAGTCAGTGGGTTGTGGAGTCCACAGAACAGATAAAAGAGATTAGAAAGGAAATTGTTCCTGATTTGTATAAGAACGCGTGTCGCCGCTTGTCTCCCCACTCTTTAGCTATAATACAAGCAAGAGGCCCGTTACGTATGCGAATTACGCACACAAATAAATTACAC
This sequence comes from Tholera decimalis, assembly GCA_943138885.2. Lineage (NCBI taxonomy): Eukaryota > Metazoa > Arthropoda > Insecta > Lepidoptera > Noctuidae > Tholera > Tholera decimalis. Next base: position 17,216,711 of record OW964573.2, on the reverse strand, counting down.
ACACTTAAATCGAGAGCTTGCTACTGATTCGATACTACTCACTGTTGATAAACATGCGCCGGCCATCACGGCCAATCAGGGCAAAGGACAAAACGTCAATGGTTGAAGTGTGGCGCATGCAGTACACTGTTAGCGGACTTGGTCATTGCGTTGATTAAGCGAGTACACAAGGGGCAATGTATACTTTTTGTAACTTGTTGCAATTTCATAGTGATCAGAATATTTTTATGTTTTTTACAAATACAATTGTAATTAAATGTTATTTTCGACTTACCGATGGAAAGATATACCTCCTCGCTCTATACTTGCGGTCTGACTTTTTGTTTTACAGGTTATAATTGCATAATAAGGCATTTTAAAGCAGAGCTCTGTGTTCCGAAGCGCACTAAACGCGGTGAATGAATTAATCGGTCGCGCTATGATTGTTGTATCATAAATGTGGCGCACGCGCCACGCCCTCATTACCATTCCAACCTTATTCATCTATTCCGTGGTGGAGTCGATCCATTTAAAACACTAGTACTTAGTTGCGTCCGGATAGACTAGAAGCCGCCTTGGAGTCGGCTTCTAGTATATCCATAATGGGTAAAAGGTTACCCAGATATTGATTTCATTTATTATCTGTCTTATTCACATCCAAATCTTAACATAACAGATACTGATCGCTTCATTTAACAACGTATAAAATCAACTAAAATCCCTTCGAATGAAAATAAATATCCACGAACGCATCAAATTAGATAGGTGATTAGCTTAATGACGCGTATCGAAGTAGGGAAGTGAAATTACACTGTCCATGTGAAACACGGCTATGTAATTATATATATATTTGTATATACAAATGATTCACCTACTTTCGAATTACAAGAACGTAGATACTATCAATCCTATTTGTAACTTCACAGGGCTTAGATTTTTTTGTATAATGCGGAATTCCATTCAAGCGAAGGTGGCATTTATCAAATCTAGATTTATCAAGGAGAATCAATCAAAACACAAAGCTATGGGTCGGGCTACAGTTTTAACTTCTTGTTTTTCGGGTGGGAAAATCATCGCATGACTTCTCCCGCTCTGGGTTAAGCGGAAAGGGAGTGTCAGACTTCTATCGACTAAAAACCCACCCTGTTCCTTCAGCTGCCCTTAAGTTCCGGGGCCGCGGTATCTCGTTAGAATATTCCCGCAACCCCGGCAGGCAATGGCTCTATGAGTTCCCGTCACTAGTGCTGACAACTCTTTGAGGCGCGCGTGGAATACGACGCGCCACCGTCCCGGACCGGGTCCTTGCCGGATGGTGAGCTACCCCTGCTTGCCGTTCGCAAGCTCACGCTTACGGTGGCCGGAGATCGGCTCGCAATCCCCGATGCCCAGGGCGTCTCCCACGGTGGCTGGGGCGTGAGGAAGAGTGTTGCCTCTCCCTCGTATGTTCCGCCTCCGCTTTCGCTAGCATGACTGCTTCGCAGAAGGAGGCGACTACATCCCAGTGGCGAAGGGTGAATTTTCATAAAAGGGAAAAAAGCCGGACCAAAAAATGCTTACCTTGCTCCTGTGTGATGCATGAATTCCAGTAACTGTGGCCCTGTGGCTGACTTCGAAATCTTGTAACTTCGTAAATAATTATTTGTTTAATTGAAAATAATAGATTATTATTTATATATTCATATATAAGATAATAGACTAATATTTGCCATATTTCAAAAGGGAAGCCGGTAGGAATCGAGTTGTGTGGAGCCTTCGCCACAGCTACATCCCATTCCCTCTTGTTCCGCACCATGATCTGAGCCAGGCCTGGGCGCGAGAGGTCACCGCCGAGCTACAGTCATACCTAAGGTACCTTATTTGTCAGTGGTAAAATCATAAAATAACTCCCCCGCTATAGGTGGAGCGAAAGGGAATCTCAGACTCAACTGCCCTTACGTTCCGGGGCCACGGTATCTCGTTAGAACATGCCCGCAACCCTGGGAGGCAATGGTCCTGTCGGGCCTCGTCAATGCTTCTAACTGCTCTTTAAGGTGCGCGTGGAACACGACGCACCGTCGACCCGGGCCTGGTCCTTACCGGACCGTGAGCTACCCCTGCTCGCTACCCGCAAGCCCGGCCCTACGGTGGCCGGCGATCAGCTAGCGATCCCCGAAGCCCGGGGCGTTTCAAATGGATGCTGTAGCACAAGAAAGAAAGTTGTCTCTCCCTCACGTGTTCAGGCTCCTCCTTTTTTTATATATTTATATTTTTTAATTTGGGGTTTTTGTCCAATAAGGATATGTCAACCCCATAGTACCTTATAACAACATTAATCCGCTAAGTAATAATAAAATGCAACAGTAAAAAACTAAAATACTAGCTCCTCACTGCTGAACGATTAAAACTAAACTACATAGTCCTTTTGCTTCCTTCGATTTTGGGTTTGCCAAAATGCTTTGAACTAGTCCTACATCCAGTATGTTTAACTTAAAGTCGTTCAGTATATAGATATTGTAATAACTTAAGTCAGACGAACCCTTAAGTAGGGACTGAATAAATTAACCGACTTGGTATTACATGGATCTCACAACTTTTTACGGTAGAAGAACTGAGCATGATATGGCATTTTAGAATAAGTAAGTCGATTTAATCATCATCACCTGCTTAGGCTTTTCCCACTATGTCAGGATCCACGTAATTTCAATAATTATGCTAAGATGGTCACTCCTCCATGAATCGACCTCGGCAACCATTGCTTATCCTTGAAGATCTACAAGCTTGGTTGGAATTATTTAGGCACGAGCTACTCGCAGTAAAATACACGTAATATTCAGTTTAAAAATAAAAAAAATTGGTATTATTCCCTTTTGAAAAGATACTCTTCAAGTAATGAAATCGATAGCAAATAGAAACCAACATGAGGCCGATATGGTAATATATTGAGTTAACAAAACTGACATCTTTACTGATGAAATATCTTCTGAGAAATGTATAATAGACGTAGGAATTCTTCGAAGTATTGATCATATTAGTCTAGCCACGATTTATCATGAGGCTAATAGTCTACTAGACATATTTCTTTAGGATAACAGCAAAAAAATTGTTATATTTTTATAGGGAACTGGTCGCGGCTGATATTGAATTTCTGCCTCTTATTTATTACCATTCCATCTATTCAAAGTTTTATCAATACTTTGCTTTTTTAGGGTTACGAATACATATGTTAGAGAAGTTTTCTTCTGTGTGCATTTCTGCCACTGCTGCTATAGAGTAGATTTTATTGGTCGATAAATATAGTTTCTGTGTAATAAAATAATAATTTAACTATATTCGGTTAAAAATAGAAGTAGTTAGTTTTGACGTCGCAGTTGATAAATATAATTCACGCTGTAGCACTTACATCTATAAAACACGGCTAAATTTTCAATGGGTGATTCAAATTATTTTAAGTATTTCTGATCTTTTTATCACTGGTAATTACCAAAGTTTATATGAATTTGTCTTACTCTGAAGTTGTTTTATTGGATTTCATTACTTTCATTCAAATTAAACATTACTTAATAGTATTACCCTTGGTTATTTTTGGTTTGTGTGTTGTCAACACACAAAACAAATATGTTTCCACGTTTTCTTTGACCCATCGATAAAGTTTTATTTTCTTTTAAACCTATTATATTAAACAGTGCAACATTCATTCATTTTTCGTAAAATATTTTAAATATCCCCCATTTCAGAAAAATATTTTGCTTGCTACTATTTGGATACCACTTTTCAAAATGTCAAAATTTAAAATTCAAAGGAATTATTCAAGGTTCAAGCATTCGAATTAATATGAACTAAAGACATTATACATAATTATTATTCGTGTTTCATATTTTACATCAAATTAGAAGCTGCAAAAAGTACCTAATCCTAATTTCAACCACCCTTTCGATGAGAACTTAAAATAAAAATGATAATAAAAACACGGTCACACGAAATTGTAAAAAGTATTGAAGATATTAACCACCACAGAACACCGAAATACCTTAGCGATGTATCATCTATGGCATCTAGTACAGACAGCATTGTGAAAACTTTCCATACAAACTAAGCGTTTCAAGTGTCACTATTGACAATCTGCGACAGTTCTGTCTTTAAAAATGATACTAAAAAAATGGAATTTATTTAGCCAACAGTTAGATTACAAAAAAATATTGCAAACATTCTCTGTTGTTGTTCACATACACATAAAATTAAAACAAGTATTGTAATACCTCTTGACGTCAAACCTAAGTAAAAATTATACTTATAAATTTTACCTAGAAGTGCCGTAAAAACAAACCTAGAAGATTGATACCTTAGGTCTTGGAAGTTTTATGTAACAACAAAGTCTCCAATATATTTTTTAGTAATGTGACTGTTTAAAATAGAATTATCATTTTCAATGCAGGTAATATACCTTTTGTAACTCTAGTCACTGCCAGGGTTACTATGACGTCGTCAAACCGTAATTTCCTGAATGTGAGAGAGAGATAAAGCTATATAAGATGTATATCACTATCTCTTTCTTTCACAACGGGTTCATGATGGAATTGTCACTTCTTAGCAACTTTCTGTACTCTGCGATAACAACCGTCGACAAGTCCCTAATTCATATATTTTAAAACCAAACTTGAACAGTACACTTTTTTAGTTTTCTTTGAAAACTTAAAGTGTCAGCCAAAAGGAAATTCACACGACCGACAATCAACTTAACTCACTACGGAATAGAGTTTAAAGTAACGTTTTTTATCATTTAGAATTTTAATACTTTAAGAGAACGTACAGTCAGAATTGCCTGCGGATGTACTTTTAATGACTTCCCCGTTATTTATTTTTGTGTAGAAAAAGTTGTTTGAACTTTAAGTAAAATGAGAATTAATGGCTACAAATTACAATTCTTTCGGATTGTTTTTGAAAAGTAACGGCAGTTAGGAACGTTATAGATGGTTAAGACCTTTGTGGGGTGTTTGAGAGTTCTACGAGAAAATTACATACAACAATTTTATGAAGCTTTGGGTTTCAAAATAATACAGCATCAGTGAGTCTGCAAAAAACCTTAAGAGCAGTTTGTAATACGGTGTATTTACAAGAAAGAGCCTAATTAGTAAAAAGAAGTTTAGAAAGAAAAACAATAGAATAACTAAGATATTAAATTATTTCTTCCATCTGTAGATTTCCGAAAATATGAACAAACTAACGTAAATAAACGGTATCATTACAGTTTCAAGGACTACATCAGATTGAAAACAATCGAAATGGTACAGGTCAAACCCCTTCATTTGGACTTCTCCACTGTCATTGGCGCTCATAGTACCCTATCCACTTTATCAATATACTCGTATTTTAACTAAAATTGCAATAAGTAATAAAAAAATCGATTTTCAAGCTCAACGATTCTGAGTATTTTATGCCATACCAAGGACAAAACAAATCAACACACACTGTAAAACCATATAAATAAAATCATAATTTTCGGTTTCGATTACCTCAATACCACAAATTGTAAAATGTCGGGGAAAATGATTTGAATATCGGTTCATTCTACGATGTGAGTTAGGTTTTGATAACACAATACTAAATCTATTCATGCTTTATGTATTTCGCATGAAAAACGGTAGTTATTTGTGAGAAAATGATCGTCCATTTAGATTTGAACAAATACGTATATGGAAGCAATTTCTGTATTCGCTTCCTGTTCCGTAAACACAAATAATTTATTTTTGAAGCGTCATTAGTTAGCATCATTCACGCAATTATGTTATGATTTGTGTTTTTTATTATTAAATACACTCGGTTAAAAAATCTTAACCTTATATCTAAAATTAATTTGAAATATAGTGCGTAGAAAAATTCATACGCGTCGTTGTCCAATGGGTATGTATACCACAGACAGACGGCATTGCCTAACATGCAATGCTTAACTTTTGTCCAATGTAAAAACTAGACTTTGGATTACGCGATGCCAACTAGTCGTCTGGAAAGATCTTTGAACATATGGGCAATCGACCTCCATGATTCGAGATTTTGAATCCCAAAAACAATATGACATCGCACTTTCAATATTCACTGGTATTTGTGAAACGGGTTTTCATTGAAACATATTTTAAGTACCAGTCTCTCACAAAGTCAATTCTAATTAAATTAAGGCTAAGCGTAACTTTGTGGAGAGAAAACAAATGTTATTTGATAATACATTCAAGATGTTTTCTTTATTAACTCTGTAAATGACAAAAAGCCATAGTTTTAAATCAAAAGTCTCGCAAGTGCGCACAAAATCATAAAACAATATTTTTTTACTTAATATGTCGGAAAAACACTTAATCCACCCCATAAATTCAAACTTACCTACAAATATAGCTACTAAATATCCGATCGACAAATCACATTTAGATAACCCAATTTTTATGGGCAGTAAATAAAATTTGACAAGTCATTACTTTGATGAAACTTGTGGGCGAAAAACGTGTAGAAATCTTTAATATGCGATGCATGGATGCGTGCGTGAAAGCGATGGCCCATAAAATGGCTATAAAGATTCCCCTGTTACCGGCTCGGGCCGTAAACTGTATGAATCTTGAAACTGTGACGACAGACGAAGAGTGCTTTTGAATACTTTTTTACGACTGAGAGTTGTTGTCAATGTCAACGGCCATAATTCTCGTCTCCAAGTGATTTTTCAAAGTTTTCTTGGTAAACTATGTAGTTTACCAAGAAATCTTTGAAAAATCTTTCAAAAATTTATTCCTTATATATGTATGTAAGGAATAAATTTCGAAGACCCATTGCAAATATATCCTTAAGATAAGACCTAGCGCCATGAAATACTTCTGTAGAAATGGAAAAGTCTCGAGTGTTGGAGACGTATTCGTTTGACCTCAATTCTGTCCATTCGTTATAATTTTGCTTCTAAGAAACTTCGGAAATCGAATATATGAGCATCTTTGATCGTTTTGAATTTCAAATTATAGATAAGAATAATCAAACACCCACAGAAGTTTCAAAAGAGGATTAAATTAAGAGGGAAGTCTTAAATTACAACCTCAAGTACATTCAGACTGAGAAAGATTACTCTAGCGTTAACGAACATAGTAATTGCGACTAAAGTTTACACAGTGTTGCGCATCCATGACGCGCTGGCCAAGTGTCAGCTGATGAATGCGAAGAACATTGCCAGCAATGAATTGGAGCAACCCGCCGCGGTGCCTCGTTGCATCGCTAACGGATTTTCACCTGTAAAAGAAAAATAGTATTAGTATTATATACGTATATGTACAATAACAATATGTGTCACTGTCTGGGTCTAAGGCTTCTGCCAATTATTATATATTAAGGGTAGATTTCCAGTTTAACCCAATCCAGCTGAATAATAACATTATCTATTCTAATGTTTTACATGAAAGGACTGTTTATTTGTCCTCCACAACCTTTTCACTAAATAAAATAGCAGTAGTAAGACGATAATATTTCATTTAAACATTTCAAGTATCTCTTAATGTGTTTGCGTTAGTGTATAATTTAGTCAGGCGTTGTACAAATGACCGATAAATATATTCAAAGGTTTCCATATAAATCAAAAGGAATAGCCCAATTTTATAAACCTTTGAACAGAACATATCCTAGGTGAAATAAACACACATAACTAAATAAAACCTACATAAAATTTAACACAGACCTGCATATTTCCATTTGACCAGACATACCGATAAATATTTTTAATAAAGTGGACGTTATTTCTAACATCAAATGCATGAACCAGTGAACCAATAATCCTTTGGCATGAAAAATTTTAAAACGACGAGCGAAGAAAATACACAAACAGACTATCATGAGCAGAAATCGCAACGAAGAAAGTATAGATGACGAATGTGGGTAATTTTTTGTTCGGATATTTTTACACTTGGAGATTCCTGGTTTTTCAATGGGATAAAAGCTGGAATTTGTGTATTTTTTTTTTTCAACCAATTGGGTAAGGATTGACTACGGAGAGTAAAAAAAAATGTTTATTGTTACAATCCATTATTCGTAGGTAGTATTTGAAGCCTCTTTTTAGGCCTGTGTCAAGAGGCGCCGCACTTCCGGAACAATGCTTCTATAAACTAGTTTTAACATTAAACGTATCGTAGTCAATTTGTGTATTATATTTTATGTTGTATGATGTGAGGAAAGTGTTGTGACTTGGAAGTGGTGTGTGTGTGTTGTAAGGTTACAACAGGTGATGTGTGATGCGATATGTTCAAAAATCAAAAAAAATAAAATTGTTTTATTTTTACATTGGCCTAAATGGGCACTCATAAAACGTCAGAAGTTAGTGCACGGTTCGAAATTGGTCGTTTCCTATGGAGAAGAACCAGCAAGAAACTCCACGGTTACTCTTTTAAAAAAATTCTAGATTTTCACAATCTTTACATAATAGATACAATTTTTTTATTTATTTTTTGGTATGAGAGGACAGTATAGACTATGTTGACAATATGAATGTTGTATGTAGCATGAAGTACGCGAGTGACGTCTTTACTCAAGATGTTGCAACAGTGCTCCCATGTTTTCATAGATAAGTGTCTTAACGGATTAAGACACTTAACTTTTTATACTGCAAAAAAAGCTTAATTAAAAACATGGATGTTATTAAGCATTTTTGCAGTCTAATAGTCTAATAAGTTTTAGTTTATGTTAACGTAAATAATGGCGGCCCTTGAGAGGTTAAAGTTTAAATTAAATTTTTGTCTTTTTTTCTTTACTAAAATATCAAGGTACAACCTTCCAGTTTTGTGAAGGTGGATTGTTACTAAATGGGCGCCAGGGACTCCAATAGTCCCGGATCCCTGAGCCGATGAAGATGTTCAATATTCTTCCAGTTAAGCGTAGATGTCGAACCCGAGGTCCTTACACTCCAATAGTCGCGCGTTTTACCATTGTAGAACGCGTGTACATTTTGTTTTTTTTGTTATTTTCAAAAAAGGCTGTTTTTTTTTTTTTTTTAGTTCCTAATATGTTTAAATATGATTATGTTTTGTTTGTTTTAGCTTTATAATAATAAAGTTTATCTCATATTTTTTTTATTTATGAAACTTTGCTTTAAAACTCCATCATTAAATATGTTCTACAAATGTAGAGCGCGCGACTGCTAACATCCCAAATAGAGGCGCGCCTACTGGAGTGTTAATTAAATTTATTGAAGACCGGTTTCTAATTTTGAAAACCGGACAGGTGATAAACTGGTTCCTACATGAACCGATAGAAAATAAATTAAAAGGGTTAAATTTATCTATATAAAAAAAGAAAAATGGTCCCGCCTGCGCTAGAACGCTAGGCGGTCACTGCCACCGCACAGTCGTCTCCACAGGAGGCTTTGAGAGGACTCGAGGAACGGATCTCGCGTCCAGGCTCTAGAGGCGCCTCTAAATCCTGGCAGCGAGACGAATCTCTCGAGCTGCCTTACCTGGATTTGGCAATACGGAGACCTTATTATAAAAGGGGAAACTAAGGTACTTTCCTCGAGAAGGAATATAGGTTTCCATCTGATCGAGCTAATAAATCTAAAGGCTTAAACCTTAGCCGGTTAACATGGCCTTTTGCAAAGACAATATAATGAGCTATGACTTCTGTTTGCCTTACCCACGCAGGGTTGGACAATAAGAAACAAGATTACCCATGGGGCGTGTAATACGCACGGTTGATTACTGGTGAAAACACATGACTGCAGGATTCGACTGGCTGGAGAACGGGTGCGTCTATTTTATAGGCGAATCCTTTTAAAACGTGGAGTCCTGTAATGAATATCCAGGGATCACTATAATATCCATTTAACGACCTGGGAAAATTTTACCTTTTTAAAACATGGGATTAAGTTTGTAGTTTATTTTAAGCGTGGTGAAGTGGCATGCATTCTCGGGGCATCTGAGTTGTCCCAATGCGATGGTATACGTACCCTTGTATTGGGACAGCACGGACTGCCGGGCAGTTCTTCTCATGCAACCGAGCGGGTGGGCGGGTTGCGGATAGCCCAGCTTCGGCTGGGGGACCGCCACCTAGCAACCTGGGGGGCGACCCCCCTGCCGGAGTGTCTCAGCAGACGAGACTCCGGACAAGAGAAGTTTCCCTTACGCCAGATCCCAGGCCTAGGGATAACCTAATACCCTGTTCCTATGTTCCCTGTTCCTCGGCTGCGCGGGTCTGCATGGTTCTGCTACTGTCTCTCGCTGGTGCGAGCGGGCTGCATATATTGGCTGGTTCAAGTGGACTAGCCAGTGATGCGGTGAGCTCGCGCCTGCGGGACGGTGGCGGATGCGTGTGGCCCTGTGCAGTCGAAAACATCCCCCTCACACCTTTCCTTCCCTCTCCCATCCCTTTCCTTTATTTTCCCATCTTTTCTCCAACCATCCAGAGGAGGGGCAACCTCTTTTCCCAAAAGCCCAACCAAATAAAAAATGACCTAATGAAGCAGAGAACAAAGACTACCCAGGTGGGTCCCGGCCAAGCCGGGGAGTCCCACACCGACAAGTCGGTCAGCCCCCATCGTATTCTGGGAGGGGGCAATTCACTGCCTATAGGTGCTGCTCCTGCAGCAACTGCAAAAAATTCTTCGGCTGCTACCACAGCGCCACAAAACCCTGCTGCTATTACAGCGCAACCCAAAACCACGGCTGCTACCACAGCGCCAAAAATTACCACACCGGCTGCGACCCACGCGCCTTTAAACAACACCCCGGCTGCTGTTCAAGCGCCAAAACGACTGACACAGACTGTGCTGACCACGAGTGCCTGGCAACAGAGCCTCGTTAGGAACAGCTTTAAGAATAACCCAGACGACGACACGAGCAAAGGTAAGGCGGCCAGCTCCGGTGGACCCAGTGACCGGAGGCGCTCAGTCTGCGAAGGCACTAGCCAGCGCATTGCGCCGACGGCTGCTGAAGAGCAAGTACGCGATCAGCTGCGAATCCGCGAAGGGACCTCCCAGCGCGTAAAGCAGCCGGACGCGGAAACACGCGACCGAAACCGAATCCGCGAAGGGGAAACCCAGCGCGTAAGGTCTTCGGAAGCGATGGAGTCTGCCGGGACTGAAAGCCGAACCCAAGACATCGACACTGACACTGACAATGACATGCCCCGAAGGAGGAAGGCGAAAGGCAGGGGGAAACGGGCTGGAGCCCTCATAAACGTGAGGCCGACCGTCCGGGTCGCTGAACCACAACCCGGGCCAAGCGGCTCGGGGGCGGCAAAGCGAGATCGCCCGGACGATACGGCTTCGCCGAGCGCGCTTCAGGGAAACCCGAAGCGTGTGAGAGTCCAGCCTGCTCAAGGGGAGCAGAGGACCTATGCGCGGGCCACGAAGGATATACCTGCGCGACTCGCCGTAGCAATCTGCTTCCCCCCCCCCTCCAGGGACCTGACTCCGGAGGAAGCAAACAACATTAAGAACAGACTTGAGGAGCTCGTCATGGACAGCGACCCGTCCCAACCACTCCCGGCCTTCCGCGGATACCCTCGGGTAGCGGACGGTACTGTGCAGATGTGGTGTGAAGACGACCACTCCTTGACCTGGTTGACACAGAATGTGACACAAATAAGACTCCCGAACACCGACCAGACACTGACAGTCATGCGACAGACTGATATACCTACCCGTGTCCGAGCCGCGCTATTTGTACCCCGGTATAATGGGGACATAGCGCGGCTCCAGAGTGTTCTGATTCGTCAGAACACTTGGTACGACATTGGTAGGTGGTCACTGTACAGGGCGACTTCTGTCGGTGGGGATAACCATGGGACGTATCTGACCCTGGGGATCCCGACCGATGAAGCCGAAAAGGTCTTGGGGCGGGAGCGGCGCGTATCGTACCTGCTCGGGTCCATATACGTCCGCTTCTACCCCAAGAAGCTACCCTCAGACAAGACTGAGACCACTGAACAGACTCAGACAGACACCGATGTGACTATACTGGAGGAGGAAATGGCGAAGGCTGCAATGACCGACGCTGAGTCAGACTCAGCGCCACCCCCGTCACCGGGATGGACAATGCAGCTGCTCGCATCCTCACCCAGCGACACCTGGCGAGGAACGGGGGAGGGAGATGAAGCATCCAATGGATCCGACTCCTCCTAACTCCGCTCCAACGTCAGCACCACCCACAGCAAACACCCAGATCATCCAGGCCAATCTCCAGCATAGCCAGACCGCCACGGCCAGCCTTCGCAGAGCCCTGGAGATGAATCCACGGACAATTGCACTTATACAAGAGCCGTGGATTAGAAACAACAAAGTATGTGGCCTTGGAAACACCGGAGGTAATATCACTCTAAACACACTTAATGCAGAGAAACCGCGTACCTGTATATACACACCCAAAGACATACCTATTACCCCACTAACTCAATTCTGTTCCAGAGACCTGACTGCGATCAGGCTCCGGATTGACAGCAATGCTCCAGATTTAGTACTAGCCTCGGTGTACATGCCAGGCGACAATGAGAACTGCCCACCGATAGAGATGATTGATCTTGTACGTCACTGCGAGGACGCGGACCTGGACCTGATCATCTGCACCGACTCAAATGCTCATCACCCGCTTTGGGGAAGTGAAGTATCCAACGCCAGAGGTGAGACGCTATCCACATACCTATTCTCGACTAACCTTAACATTGTGAACCGAGGCTCAGAGCCCACTTGGGTTACAGCCAGAGGTCAAACAATCATAGACCTAACCCTAGCTACCGAAAACGCGACCAAACTTATCTCTAATTGGCGCGTATGTGATGAACCCTCCTGTTCCGATCATAGGAGAATCCGCTTTACCTTAGCAACCATGATAAAAAAACCCACACCGAGGCGCAATCCGCGCCGCACAAACGTCACAGAATACAAACACCACCTAGCTTCTTTGTTGGCTAGACGACAGTTACACTCGACACCCTTGACTGATCCCACACAGCTTGAAGAAATCGTGACAAAATTAACAAACGACATAACGGAGGCTTACCACGTGAGCTGCAAACCAAGAACACCTAACACCAGGAGTAAGGGAAACCCATGGTGGAATGCTGAACTTGGTAGGCTCAGAAACACGCTACGAAAACAATTCAACAGAGCAAAGAACACCAGACTCCCGGAAGACTGGGAGCTATACAAAGAAACCCAATACAAGTTCAAGAAACAAATCAGAATGGCCAAGAATACCGCTTGGCAGAATTTCTGTGAATCCATAGAATCTAACAGCGAAGCCGCACGAGTAAAGAAAATCCTATCAACTGATCAGGACCGTACTCTCGGCGCCCTTAAAAAACCTGACAACTCCTACACACAAACAGACCAAGAAACCAGTAAGGTCCTTCTAGAGACGCACTTCCCGGACTGCCACCTTTCCGAGGACAGCACGTGGGAAAACGAATCTAGACAGACACCAAGTACTACAGACTGGTCTAGAGCCCGCGACATAATCACTGAGGACCGTATAACATGGGCCATTAAAACATTCCAGCCATACAAATCTGCAGGACTAGATGGCATTTTCCCGGCCCTTTTGCAATGGGGTGAACACATCCTGACACCCTGGCTGCTGGAAATCTACCAAGCCTGCATAGCACTCAGATACGTCCCACTAAAGTGGCGGGAGGTGAAGGTCATCTTCATACCCAAACCAGGCAAAACTGACTACACACAACCCAAAGCATACAGACCGATAAGTCTCACATCCTTCCTACTGAAAACCCTAGAGAGGCTCTGCGATAGACACATCCGAGATGGACCTCTCCATAAGAATCCGCTTCACGGACAACAGCACGCCTACTCAACGGGGAAATCAACAGAATCTGCCCTACACAGCGTAATATCTAAAATTGAATCCGCAATACACCACAAATGCTCCTCGATGGCTGTTTTCATAGATATCGAAGGTGCTTTTGACAAGACCACGTTCCAGAGTATGAGTACAGCACTCAGCAGGCACGGTGTAGACCAAACCCTGAGTGACTGGATCACCAACATGCTCAAGCAGAGAGCAGTAAGAGTCACAATAAACAGCACAACGAGGGCCATCGTGGCGAAAGGCTGTCCCCAAGGGGGCGTCCTCTCACCACTGTTATGGAACCTGGTCGCAGACAACCTCATCAGGAGACTCAACGATAAAGGATACTTTACTGTTGGCTACGCCGATGATATAACCATAATAATAAATGGAAGCCATGAGAATACCATATGCAACCTCATGCGCCAAGCCCTAAAAATAGTAGAGGACTGGTGCCGAGAGTATCAACTCTCAGTGAATCCTACAAAAACTGAGCTCATACTTTTCACCAAAAAGAGGAAGCTGGCGGAGCTGACACTGCCAAAATTCTTTGGCACCACTCTAAGTCTTTCGGCTAAAACCAAATACTTGGGCATCTTCCTGGACAAACAACTGAATTGGGCAAAACACGCTGAGCACATCACCAAAAAAGCCAGTATCTGCATGTGGCAGTGCAAACGCATGCTGGGCAGAAACTGGGGTATCAGCCCCAAAACAACCCACTGGCTATACACGACTGTTATAAGACCAATTATTACGTACGGCTCCCTAGTCTGGTGGCCCAGAACAGACTTAAGCACGGCACAAAAGGATCTTGAGAAGCTGCAACGACTTGCATGTGTGGCGATCACTAGCAGCATGAGAACTGCACCCACTGCCGCTCTACAGGCCATGCTGGGCCTACCACCACTGCACCTTATAGTACGAGAAGAGGCTGCCCTGGCAACCTTCAGACTTGCTATATCCGGGGCACTCTTGCGAGACTCCAGGATCAAACACACACGCATCATGGAGGATTCAGTCAAACGACAACCCCTGATGACTGCACCATATGATAAGACTGCAAAGACGCACCACTTCCAAAAAAACTACCAAATACAGCTCATGCCGGAGCCCGAGGACTACTCAGGGCCTGAGGAGCTCAGGATTTACACTGACGGCTCAAAGACAAACACTGGAACTGGAGTTGGAGTTTTCTCCAACGATCTCAACATAAATATATCCAGACCGCTGGGGAAGCTCAACACCGTCTACCAGGCGGAATGTGTGGGCATTATTCAGGCGATCCATGCCATAGAAGCCAGGAAAGTCACGGATAGTCACATCCGCATACTTTCCGACAGTGCCTCAGTACTTCAATCCCTAGAGAAAAATTATATCACGTCCAAGCTCATACTAGAATGTCACAATGCGCTGCAACGCTCAGCGGTCGAGAACCGCAATACTGTGACACTGCAATGGATAAAGGGGCACAGCGGATCACTCGGCAATGATGCGGCGGACGAACTGGCCAGGAGGGGGTCCGGCGCGATGGTTTTCGGACCCGAGCCCATCGTGCCGCTCCCCTTCACCCAGCTGCGCACATGGCTTAAAGAACACACACACGACCAAGCCCGAAAATGGTGGTCCTCGGCACCAGGCTGCAGGCAGTCCAAAGAGGCGATGCCAAACTTAGATAATAAACTAACCAGGCGCCTCCTACACCTGGACAGAAGAAGCCTGCGAATGGTGGCGGGGACCATCACCGGGCACTGCTCACTGAACAAACACTATCACACAATAGGTATAACGGACAGTCCCCTGTGCAGGGCATGTATGGGGACGGAGGAAACGGTAGGACATGTGCTCCTAGAGTGCACGGAAATCACCGAAATACGGAAACGAACCCTCGGGTCATTAAATTCCCTTACAGATATCCTGAATAGACCGAAAGACCTGATCTGCTTCTGGAGGGAGGTTGGCTGGATGGAGTGACGGCCGACATGGCTCACGCACAATGGTCTCGTGCAGAGACTAAGTGCGGAAACCAAACTACAGAAGATGAAGAAGAAGAAGTGGCATGCATTTGCACTTCACCACGCTTAAAATAAACTGTGACCTTTTATTGTCCTGACATGCCTCCAAACCGTAAGTAGGCGGAGCACCTAGAAAATCTGGGGAGATTTTCTAGGTGCTCCGCCTACTTCCAGTTGTTTAAGGTAAAACTTATAGAAGCGCCGACGACAGAATCACTACACCAAGATATTTCATTCTTGGAAATCCCTAACAACTATCCAACATGACGTTTATACTCTGAAACACTAACCATTTTCAGGATCCAAGCCAACAAACTCATTATTTCTAACACTAAAGTTTGTCTTGAGGAAACTTTTCTCTTGATTCCTTCGGTGAATTAAGAATGGTCATACTAAGTCATTGATAAACCTCAGATTAAAAATATGGATTGTGTGTTTCTTAAAATTTCTAGAATAATGTATATAATGAAAAAATAATTTCAATTCCGTTTATTAAATATTATAACCAAAAGCTGAAAACTATTAAGGATTGGTCCATTCGAAATTAGTTTGATGGCCTCCAACCAATATGCTAAAATTAACTAATATCGATTTAAAACTAAAACTGCGAATATGCAACCGCTAGATGTCGCCTCCAACTGTCAGAAACTGACGTACAACTGAATGACATTTGGAATGTAAACAATCGCTACTTAATTACGATATAATGGATCTAATTTATTGTGAAAGACTGTTTAATAGGGTTTTGAAAAGTGATTCAACGTTAGAAAGTGTTACCAAAGAGTTCAGTGACGAAGTACAGATGAAGGGATGAGACCCCTTCTATAAATCGCAAGCCGAAGTCATTTGTACAAACTACGGTGAACATTTCACTTGGAAACCTTCGACATCAATATTGGAAACCTCACAATTTACAACGCATGCCCACAGGTAATTGTCAGGAACTAAAAAAACAACGTATACTGATGACGTGTGAAAGTGTTATTTATAACCAACTTTTTTATTGAAATCATTAGATAGAGATAAGATATATAGTGAAGTTCTTTCAGATAACCTTCCTTTTAAGGGTGTTCAAGCTTTTACTAATCAGTATACTTCATAGTTAACCTGTTAGAATCAAATAACCGAGTTATCACATTTTCTAAGAAAACTACGCCAGCGTTAGCCGTTACTATCATAATATCGCTGGTTTAGAACCGGATAAAACCGGTAACTTCTTATTTCCAGAACGTCGGACGTGTCAGAAACAAAAGTTAGAATGCGAGTTACAACCATAGAGGTACTAGGTACCTCTACTAACGTTGTTTAGCCATATGAATTATGTCTAGGAGAAAAAAAATAGCCTATGAACAATTCTCAGACCTACCAAACTTACACGAAAAAAGTAATAAAAATAGGTCTAGTCGTTTCGGAGGATAGATAGAATATATTTTATTGTACACCAATAATTTAATCACACTTAAATAACAATATTGTAAATAAAATTGGTTATAAAGGCGGTCTTATCGCTGAGAGCGATATCTTCCACACAATCTTTCAATAGCAAAGACTATGAGATTTTTACATATTAATTTATAAATGAAGCAGAGAGCCAGATCGCAAGCTGCACATCGGCTTAAATGAGAGGGAAGATCGAGCTACCCTATCTGTTTATAGACGTATTATACTACCTCATTGGTCCAGTTGGTTGTGTCAAGCACGACAGCTGATTAAGAGGTCCCGAGACCTTTGTTACTGCGAACTTTTTAACGCTGAAATGGGCTCAGTCACATCTTTGAAATGAAAATAAATATTTATTTTGTAAATTGGTTGTAAATAACCCTTTTATACGTCATGTTTTTATGCGTTTTAAGTTTAGCTAGATGAGGCCCATGTTTCCTAACTGACTACCGTGAGAAGCAACACCGAAAGAAACTCAGAGGTCAGCGTCTCTTTTAAAGTCCATAGGTACAATTCGTATTGGTCCAATCATTATGAAAAACATGTAGGTGGTGCTCTTTTGACGAAATAAGCACACAAATTTGAGCAGACGTATTCTGTCTGAATACGTCTGCTCGTGCAAGCATTCGTCAGTTCTCGTGTAGCTCAACTTAGAACTTAAGGCGCTCAACGATTTTATAAATACATATTTTCCATCAGCACACAACACCAGCTTCAAATAGAACCTAATTTTTTAAATCTTTGTACTTTATAGACGCATTACGAATATAAAAGCATCTATCAGTCTTCTTTCTACAAATTATTTCCAATGAAGAAAATTCAGTTAAAATCGATTTGATAAAACGATTGATTAGCTTCTTCGAAATTCACTCGATTCATTTTATTACTCGATTTGTGAATGTTAAAAATCAATTGGATAGGTACAGTCACTGTTAAATTATGTAAAAATCTTTTATCTTCTAATAAAATTTGCTTTTCCATTTTTGCAGTATTATAATGAAGATTTATGTAACGTTATGACACTCAGTTGCTAATTAGGTTTCTTTCTTTGACTGTCTGGTGGAAAATTATCAAACGACTCCTTCTGCTCTGGGCGAAGTGGAAGGGAGTTTCAGACTACTACTGACTACAAACCTACCCTATTTCCTTATTCCCTCAGTTAATAATGCGTTCAGGAGCCGCGGTATCTTGTTAGAACATTTCTGCAACCCGCAGTCATGAACCCTATAGGGTCTCAATGGTGCAGACTGCTTTTTGGAGCACCATCGACTCGGGGACTTACCTTATATCCTTTATTAGCCTCACCTCATTATTGGAGCTGTCTTTGTTATTCTTGGCAAGCGGTTGCTGTGAACTAATCAACAAGAAACTGACCCAGTGGTCAGTTTCTTGTTCATTAGTTACTATGTTTCCTGCGTTAATTAACAAAGAATTAAAAAAAGACGAAGGTAATATGAGGTGTAAAAGTTTTGTACTTTGTAATTTCTGAGGTAAACTGATACATTTTCTTTTGATTTTTTTCGGGATAATGCCTCTATGGCCTAGGCGTAGTGTGAATTTTGGCACAGTTTTCTTGGTTATTTTACACAAAAAAATACTATTACGGACACGACCCAAATCCTGTGGGCTGGATTTACTGGTCCCCTAATCTCTTGTTACGGCGATTTAAACTGGCCGACAAGATTGTCTGACAGAACTTTTCGGGTATTATTTCTATACAATTTTTTAAATCCACAAGTCAACGAGTTTCAGAATCTTGAAGACCTCAAAGAAAATATTCGTCCAGATCGGAGGACCTATCGCTGGAATTTCTAGCAAGAGTGATAGAAAATGCTATATTCAGGGTATTAATTCCAGCGATAGCCGATATTATTATCGCAACTAGGAAAAAATTAATCCACAAATAAACATAATCCCAAAAGCAGAACCAAACATTTTTAAGCGTTAAAAAAATAAACCCGAAAGACATCGCGTGATACTTTTGCGCCACCTTGTACAAACGACTAGAATGTACATTTAATTTTGAACGCGTCTGTATGTTGTATTTTGAGATGGGTTCATTCAATTGAATTGGAATGAGAAGACAAGGGTTATTTTATTGAGGTAACTGTCATTTCATTTCACGGGAACCTATTTTTGTTTTGTTTTTTTTTTTTGTTGAGTTTTGATTTTAAAATATATTTAAATATACTTCCAGAATTTACATACATAGATTAATACTTTAGTGGTTAAGGGAATGATATACATTTGTGTAAGTAATTATTTGAACAGTAAAATAATCAAATAAATATCAAACAATTTAAATTACTTTTGTACATAACTGTTATTGGTTAATTCGTGTTATTTTGTATGTACTTACAAAATTAATACCATTCAATAAACGGTAAAAGTCTAAATAAAAAAAAATAATTAAGAAGCTTTTCAGTCCCAACCTATAATATATTATCCCATAAAAAACAATACTTGTCAAAAAACCAAGTCTCGCAACTCAGTTGTTCCACCGTAAAAAGTTGTGAGATCCATGTAATACCAAGTCGGTTATTAATTTATTCAGTCCCTACTTAAGGGACCTTCTGTCTTAAGTTGTTACGTAATTATCTAACCTAACGACATCTTATAGTGACCATATCAATATTAAACATCTTTAACGTTTTAAGTGAATAGATTGACTCGGTCATCGCATGAAAACACAATATATCTCACAAGTAATACATATATAAATTAAATTGTTTATTGCGATTGCCAAGTCAATCTATTTATTTAAAACGTTAAAGATTTTTAATATTGATATGGTCACTATAAGATGTCGTTAGATTAGATAATTACGTAACAACTTAAGACAGAAGGTCCCTTAAGTAGGGACTGAATAAATTAATAACCGACTTGGTATTACATGGATCTCACAACTTTTTACGGTGGAACAACTGAGTTGCGAGACTTGGTTTTTGACAAGTATTGTTTTTTATGGGATCTCATTGCTTTTTGTAGAAAGTCCTACTTTTTTCCTTTCCGGTACCTTCTACTTCTTGTATACCAACAACGAATTTTCTTAAAGCCCTCTCTCTGTCTTATGAGCTTTTCTTATTTTTGTAGGTAGCCTTCCTTCTTTTATTTTCCGGTAGGTACTACTTCTTGAACTTCAGCTTAAGTTTTGTTCAAAGCCCACTCCCTGTCTCTATGGGTTTTTTTTTTCGGAGTCTTTGATACCCACATATGAATACGCACGTACGTATTTTGCATTAGTTAGTAATAATTAATGCCGCACTCGTCAAACGTCTCGGTTAAAGTTAATCCATAAGTAAGTAATTATGCAATTTCGGGCAATTTACTCTACTTAATACTCCCCAATACTCTTAATACTTCTTGCTTTTTTATTCCGTTGACCATTTAACAAGTTATCTTTGAGCATAATTATTATATCTAGGTACCTATCTACACTGGAAGACACGGTGGAGCATACGGTCGAGGTGTGCCCTACATGGGTGGAGCACCGTCGTATCCTCGTAGAGGCGATCGGCGGCGGCGACCTCTCGCACCCTGCTCTGGTTTAGACCATGGTGCGAAGCGAGAGGGAATGGGATGCAGTCACCTCCTGCTGCGAAGCAGTCATGCTAGCGAAGGAGGAGGCCGAACGTGCGAGGGAGAGGCAACTCTCTTCCTCGCGCTCCAGCCGCCGGAGGAGACGCCCCGGGCGTCGTGGATCGCGAGTCGATTTTGGGCCACCATAGGCGCGGGCTTGCGGATGGCGAGTAGGGGTCGCTCACAGTCCGGTAAGGACCAGGCCCAGGTCGGCGGCGCGTCGTGTTCCATGCGCGCCTCAAAAAGCTGTCAATACCAGTGACGGGACCTCATAGGGCCATTGCCTGTCGGGGTTTGCGGGAAAGTTCCATCGAGATACTGCGGCCCCGGAACTTTAGGGTTTCCGAAGGAACAGGGTAGGTTTTTAGGCAGTAGAATTCTGACACACCCGAGCGGAAGAAGTCATTCGATGATATTTTTCACCAAGAAAAAAAAATAAGTACCCATCTACATCTATTATTTCATTATATTATACAGGTACACTGATTAATTAACTGCAAATGTAACTTTGTAATTCTATATATTTATATGGGATTACAAAGTTATTTATGCAGTTGATGTATCTAGAAAACTGGACCAAAATTGAAAAATATTATAGTTTTTCCTCAATTCATATACTAAACACTAATTGTATTCTAAATTTGAAGCTTCTATGTCTGCTAGAAGTGCCTTAGACTTTTGATGATCGGTCAGTCAGTGAGTGACAAAATTAACAAAATTAAGGAACTTTGACTCGTTATAATTCTTAAACTACTGGTTCAAATTGAATGAAATTTGAAATATACCGTTTTTATACAATGCTTAATTAGGCTTCTAGTTTTATCCACAACGAAGTTATACGGGGTCGAAAATGGCCTGAATTGCTTCGAGAAAAGAATGGTACGGCCGTGCCACTTTTTTGCTCGACTAGGCGGGGGCACTGCCGTGCCCCCAGATATTGGTTTTAAAATGATATCACCTAATTAATATTTTTTGCATTGTCATTCCAAGTAAATGTGTTCATTCAAAATGATATCTTAATATTTTGCGGGTAACTGCTTTAAACTGCAGTTGCAAAATTTGACGCATATATACTAGCTAGGGATGTTGAAGGAGCAGGGTGAGTTTTTAGTGAGTAGAAGTCTGACACTCCCTTCCACTCCACCCAAAGCGTGAGGAGTCTTTTGAATATTTTCCCACACAGAAAAAAAAAGTATAATATGAAAAACTAGCCCCAAAACTTTTGTTCACGTATTAATTTACATGTGTATATCTGAGAACTACCTGCCTTCCTGCGAACAAATGTATCCTATGGGAATCATACATTTTCTGGAATAAAAAATAGCGTAGACAGACTATAATCTACATAATATTATATCTTTGCCAAATATTATTCAAATCCGCTGGCGCAATTGAGTAACAAATATCCATCCATTCATCACAACTTTGGCTGATTTCAGCATGTACTAACTTACTTAAACAAATTACTAGCAGTCACGCGGGGCTCCGCTCTCGTAGACTTTATTATGATAAAAATATAACCCTTCTTTTTTACAGTCGGGTAAAAAGCAGCCTATAACCTTCCTCAAGCTTCACGCTACTTCCATACCAATTGTCATGCCAATCCACCAAGCACTTTTGAAGATTAGGGCATTCAAACAAACAAACATACTTTTCCGGTTTATAATATTAGTATAGATTGGTAAGTTAGTAAATGCTGAAATCGGTGATCCTATTATGAACAGTCGACCGCATAACTTGGCTTACGTTTATCGCGGAACGCGTCGATAATTTCCTTCTATAAATTGATTTCAAAATACTCGTACTAGAATCAATAATTACCGCAGTAGTAGTAGAGTTTTCAAGAATTCTTGGTAATTAGCACAAATTAATTTCGAACATAGCTTTCGTTGGAAAATACACAACACAGAGAAAGCTTCCCAGCAGTAAGAGACCATTCAAGGGAACCATTTTAAACTTAGTCTAATTCATTGTGAGATTCTAAGAACAGCTAAATAAGACAGTTAAATGGCATTCAACATTTACTTCATACATTTTGCTTTCATCATAGAATTCTGTCTCCTCTTGTTTATGTAAATTCTTCAAATATTAATGAATTTCTTTTAAGAAATCTGTTTCTTTTTCAGAAATAGCTATTGTTATTATACGGAAATAATGATCAAATAACCAATGAACCAAATATTATTTAATATCTCACCTTCCAGCATATACAAAGAATTACCCAGTAGTGAAAAGAAACTAACAGAAAAACCACTTTTTATGTGAAAAAATTTAAATCAGCTTATCAGCTTATAAAGTAAGATCGTACTTTCTATTTCCTTTTAACATAAGAAGAAGAAAAAAACAGGAAAGAAACAATGAAAACAGAGTTAATTTAAAGTTACGATATTATTATCCTTTGTACATATATTTGTGCAAAGGTAGAAAAAGAAAATGTATATGTTGATGATTATGGCAGTTGGCAAACCTGTAGTGCAGGTAAAATTAGCACGCCGAATAATAATTTGGGTTCGCCAATCCATGATTTCTTATCATTTAGGTAAGTTTTGACAAAGATAATCAAACAACTGATGTTTTCTGTACGAATTTTGGGTAACTATTATCTACACTTGTTCCGTATGGTGTAGCTTTTATTCATGTATTAAATCAAATCAAGTCTTTATTCTTTAGACCCCTTCTTTTCTAGGTGGGAAAATCAATTATTCCTCCCGCTGTGTGTGGAAAGAAAGGGAAAGTGTCAGACTTCGACTGACTAAAAACCCACCCTGTTGCTTCAGTTTGCCCTTGTGAAATGAAATTAAATATTTATTTTGTTAATTGGTTATAAATCACACTTTTATACGTCATGTTTTTTTGAGAGTTTAGTTTAGCTATATGAGGCCGGTATTTCCTAATTGACTACTCTGAGAAGAAAAACCGAAACAAACTCAGAGCTCAACGTCTCTTTTAAAGTCCATACAATTTGTATTTGTATATGAGAAGATTGATGATTGATTGATATGAGAAGAAATAACCACGCAAACTTGAGCGGACCTGTCCAAAAATTTGACGAATAATACCAAAATAAGGACATTTGGGTAGGTCACACTAAAACTTCTTGGCATTATTAAATAAATTATAGTGAAAGTAAAAACCACGAAGAAAGAATAACCTACATAGTCCTCATATTTACAATAATGAAATATTATATATAAAAAATAGGTATATACAATATTTGACAAAGCAAATATTTTAATCAGTAAAAAATAAATTTAATCAACAGTAAAAATTTAAAAAATAATACGTGAGCTTTTACGTATATCACTGGAGCAGCTCATTCCCAAGCCTTCTTATCCTCAATATAATCTTTAACTGTAAAAAGCTTTCCGACATAGCTTATGTTTTATAAATACTTGAATTAAATAACACTTAGTTCTTGAATATGGCTAGGAATTTTATTATAAATTAGCATCTAAACAAACCACATATTTTTTTAAAAATTGTTTTAGGAATGACATATGTGTCTTTGTTCCTCGTAATAACACTATTAATATATATATTTTTAAACATATTAAATTTTTGTGTGCGTACAGGATATTCTCATAAATATACTGAGATGGCACAGTCATTACATTAATCGCTTTAAATTTGTCTCTTAAGGAGTGCTTATTGCTTAATTTATAAATTGCACGAATAGTCCTTTTTTGTAATACAAATATTGTGTGAATGTCAGCGGTATTGTGGTCCGAGACCACGCTATATCGTTAGAAAATTGCCGCAGCCCCAGCAGGAAATGGTCCTATCAGGGCAGTACTGCAGACTGTTCTTTGAGGCGCGCGCGGAAAACGACGCGCCGTCGAACCGGGCTAGGGTCCTTATCGGGTGGCGAACTACCCCTGCTCGCCGCCCACAAGCCCGCGGCTACGGTGGATCAGCTCGCAATCCCCGACACCCTGGGCGTCTCCAGCGGTGGCTGGGGCTTGAGCAAGAACGTTGTCTCTCCCTCACGCGTTAAGCCTCCTCCTTCTCTAGCATGACATCTATCCTAGTTAACCGTATCGAGTAGTTTTTATTCTTCTATCAAATCAAACCAAGTCTTTTTTCTTAATACCCCTTAAAAATATTGCCTTTGCTGTACATAGTATAGCATAGTATGATCAACATAACATTCCTATTGCTGGGACACATCTCTTCTCTCTGTGTAAGGTCCGTAATCCAACATTGACCAATGCGAATGAGTAGATGTCTCATATGTCTTCGAATCTTCCTTTCTAGGACATCCTGTTTCCCTCAAGATGTTTTCATTCATCATGTCGAAGTAGGTAGTGATGAAATAAATTACATAAAACAAAGCGTCTTGCTGGGTTTGCCACCAACAATCAACACAAATGTATGATCGTAAGAATGACACGATCACCAAAAAAGATTCACCATACATGACCTTAGGCTAAAATCTGCATTGGTTAGTTAATACGTTAATTCTAAATAAATAAAGAAAGTAACTTCTCACCTCTCAGCACGTGTACAGACACAGCGGAGGCTGCGACGTCTGTTAATGAACACGTGTAGTTCCCAGAATCGTTTCTGTTGGCGTTCGCTATGTATAGTCGAGATAAAGCACCGTTAGCCGTGGCTTCTGTCTTCACGCTGCGGACAAGAATAATGGAATCAGTAAAAGGGAAGGAACACAAGCATCTTCTGGGCTCGCTCGTCCTATCGTAGAGCTTATCTATCGGATATTTGTCTCATTTTCTATTTGATTTTTTTTTTTCGAAACCAAGTGGCTGCAGTTTAAAATCAGTCGGTGTATTATGGAAACTTTTCACTGTGACAAATTAGGTGTAGTAAGCTTGAATCAATCAGACGGATGATCTTGTAATTAAATTGACAGTGAAAACTAGCGTATGTTTAGTTCTTATTTATATCCATGCTAGGAAGCTCAACCCCATCGAGGACTGTAGCACAGTAGTCACATGTTATCGTACTCGTAAGAAGAGAGGCTCATAGTAGATAGTTTACAGTTTCCCTAGAAAGGTACCCTAATAGGCGTTATACAGGGAGCTCCAGAGAGGTTCCCCAAAGGGGACCTGGGGCTACCTTCCATTTGCTGACGGTGGCCACCCGGGTGGTTTTAGTTGGATAAAGCACTACAAAGACATAAAAAAAAAAATTGTTTGTGTTTAGTTATTGTGTAATATGAATAATTAAGAGCTCTTGACAAAATACGGTTAATTTGCACCCAGAAACCGGGATCTTCATAAAATATCAGTTTGTGTCTTACCGTACCGGAATATTTTGTACCTAAAAGGTACAAAATTTCAAAATAATTGGATAATTCCCGTTTGAGCACCAATTTTTTGAGCACCAAAGGTATTCCCATATGAAATGAGAATAACTTTGGTGCTCAATGCACAGTGCTCAAATAATAGGTGCTCAAACGGGAATACTCCAAAAATGCTACCAAAAGCCACCAAACTCAGTGTTATAGTTTCGTAGATTAATTCTTGTGATTTTGTCGGTGATAAATAAAGAATCTAACATTTTTACAAATGATACAGTGATGTCTTTAACATTAACTAGTATAGTAAATAAAGCGTAAATAAATATATCAAGAATAGACAAAATGTCGAAATGCCTAAACAAACAAAATTGTGCAGTCGTGCACAATTTAGAGTAGTACACTCTCTGTGAAACAATTAAGAACAGACACAATCGATATTTGATTAAACGAGAACTTGGTCCAGTCTCTGCAGATGGATGCTACTGTCAATCCACCTGATTGGAAAAAGGAATCCTGACCTACTTTAGAATTGGGTTCGGTTTTTTCGACAGTTCTTATTTCGAAACGGTTTTAAAATCAAAACTTTAAAAAGGTACTACTAATGAATTATCTGATGTGAAACGTATTTGATGTTGCTTCAAATGTTTTTTCTTTTATGTATAGTTATTCGGAATTTTCCTTTCAAGTAAATTTTATATAAATTACGAAAAATAAATATTATACAGAGTTGATACGACAGAGGGGCGTTAAATTACACTGCGTATACTATACGTGTTTAGTGTTAATTTGATACAGTAAAAAAATAAAAACAGGCAAAAAAAATTTTTGTTTTTTTAAACTAAATAGCTTACAAATCAGAGTAAAACGCAACCACCCTTTGTAAATAAATGTGACTGACCTTAAATACCTAGGTAACAAAGTGGCAACGTAGCGCGGCGTGTGTTATCTCTTGTCTTGGTCAGATTTATCGCTGTAAGGTGCATCTCATCAAAATCGTTTGCGACTAAACTACTTCTCTTATTTAATTGATTTTTGGTACAAAGCTTGAAAATGGTACCTAGTATACGCAGTTTTTAATAGTACTAGTACCTGTATACGAATAAACATGAAAATGCATTAGCCAGTTCGATACATACTCGTAATGTTTTCCTACTTAACCATGATGTCTTTGAGATAGAAGACAGGAAAACTTTTTTTTATTCGTAATAGACTCGTGTTTGACCACTATCTCACCTAAGCGATGATGTGGTCGAAGATGAAGAACGATTTCCTAGAAATAACGTATCCATAAAGAGCCCCAGGTTATAGCTATCAGGAAATACAGACTCTGGCAAGGAATTCCACTCCTTAGCCGTACGCACACTGAAACTATTCCCAAAACGTTTTGTGCGTATGGGTGGGATGTCCACCATGTAACGATGGCGCACAGCTTTTTGTCTTGCAGTCCGATGATTAAAATATGGGTGAATTTGATGGCTCAAGAGAAGTTATTATTTTGGACGTTTTAAATGTTTGTTCGCCTTTCATCTTGGCATTTGAGGATTTTAAAATTTAAATTTAGTTTTTATCTTCGTGACTTGGTTACTTGAGGGAATTAAAAAAAATTTAGAATTTAAAGAATTTTTATAAAGAGTCTTGTTTGATTGATCTAAGGTGATTGTGCCAATGTAGTCTCAGTCCAAAGCAGTTCTTTGCCTATATACAACGTTTTTCTGTTGACTGCAGTAATCGCCTTGATATGTACAATTACCATTTTTTATTAAATCCGATAACGGATAAGCAGAAAGGGTACTCGGTAGGATAAACCCTTTGTTTTCATTATTTTATATGTTTTTTCGGGATGTTAGGTCCATGGCTTACATTAAACATTGTTTTTCGGTGAAAGGAATTAGGAGGATTTTCATTGAGTCTGAGACCTCATGTTTATTTAAAACTGTGCAAAA
The DNA here is from genome assembly GCA_943138885.2 of Tholera decimalis. Taxonomy (NCBI): domain Eukaryota; kingdom Metazoa; phylum Arthropoda; class Insecta; order Lepidoptera; family Noctuidae; genus Tholera; species Tholera decimalis. The sequence continues at coordinate 17,188,711 of OW964573.2, read as the reverse complement.
TCTGTCTTCTTTTAGTTGTGAAAAGGGAGCCAGCAAAGGTATATGGATTTCTTACTAAACAATAAATGCATTATTTATAAGCCATTATATTTACATACTTTAAAATTAAAATAACCAAAAAAAATGAGATGTACGATGGTGCCGAATTGTATAATAAACTGCCAAATAACATTAAAAATACATTTAAGAAACACCTAAAATTACATATCTATACTAATATTATAAAGCGGAAAAGTTTGTTTGTTTGTTTGTTTGCTTGAACGCGCTAATCTTCGAAAGTATTGGGTAGATTTGTATGCAATTTGGTATGGAAGTAGCTTGAAGATTGTGGAAGGACTCTTTACGCGACTGCAAAAAAGGAGAGTTATGTTTTTACCGTGATAGAATCCACGGGAGCGAAGCCCCGCGTGAGTACTAGTCTTCAATAAAAATAAAGTGAGCGCACCTTAGTACATAACTTACCACATCTAGTTGCGCGCGTTCCGTGTAATGTTTACATCTTGCGTATGGCAAATTATTAGTGCTTACCCTACAATTCTGGAATATTTTTGTGCTTTCTAATGTTTTTAATTGTTTCGGTTATTGTTTTCCAAAACTGTACGTAATACAAATATTGTTTTGTATTCATTAGTTTAACGTATCTCATGTAAGTGTATGAGAAATGAAGATATCTCAAACCTCAAATAATGTAATTGATTTTTTCTAGAAAATGTTCTAATCAAGACAGCTGACACCTCTCCTAAAAACGGAACATAACCTAGTAATTATGCCCTCCACGCCCGCAGGTAACCCACGCATCATATACGCGTGTCTTACTAGTTAAAAATATCATATCTTTATATCTATCAACTTAAAACACTGCAGTTCATCCGTGATCAAGATCATAGAGCGCTTGCAACATTGCCGAAATATCGAAACAACTAAAAAACTCGAAACAATAAGAGCACATGGTAAATTTCCCGTTTTTAGTTCTAATGATATTATTAGTGAACATGTTAGTTTGTAAACTTATAACGTGTTTATTGCGTCTTTAACGCTTGGGAAGATCGATGATATGAGTAGAATTCACATTACTAGGCAATCTTATTTACCCCTTCAACTAAGCTAAATATGCTTGCGTCTGGAGTGATTTCACGGCAATAGTGTTGTAGCTGTCGCACCTGCAATACACACATCTGCACGCGGCGAGCGCCAATATACAGGGTTATTTGTAAAACACCTAAAACCTCTCAGGAATATGTTACTAACAGCATAATGAACAACTTTTGTTCTATGACTTTTAAAAATTCGTCATATTTTAGTTCACCAGATTTTCATGCCTAAAATAAAAATAATTAAATTGATCGCCCTAAATGTTACGAAGTCTATTCAAAGCAAACGAAAGTGATAGTATAAATCGTTTTCTTTTGCTTCGTATAGACCTCGTAACATTTAGGGCGTTTTATTTAAATATTTTTGTATGAAAATCTGGTGAACTAAAATATGACGAAGTTTTAAAAGTCATAGAACAAAAGTTGTTGATTATGATGTTAGTAACATAGTCCTGAGAGGTTTTCGGTGTTTTACAAATAAGCCTGTATATTGTACTCTTTGGCGAGCGCGCGCGCATACTAAGCGCCGCCGCTCGCCGGCCACCGCGCCATACGTGCTACAGTGTAATGGGTGGAGTTCAAACCCGCCTCCACTGAACAAGTCCGACCCTAGGCTCTGGAGCTTTGTTTCAGCCAGTCTCTCGTTGCCAATGAGCCTTTTGAGGTTTTTGGTTTTCAGTTTCTTGCTTCGCCTAATGGAACAAAGTTAATAATAGATATGCACTGAAACTACTATGGTACACGTGTGATCTCTGCAAATTAAAATAATTGCATTTTTTCCTACCCTAAGGCTATTCTATCAATGTACCAAATTTCATTAAAGTTGACTCAGTGGATTAGACGTAAAATTCTTAAATAGACAGATAAGTAGGGTTTCTTTCGCATTTATTATATTAGTAGGAAAGTAGGGATGAACTGGTCTGGATTTGGATTGCAAAGGTATACAACGGAAGATATCATACGTATTCTTGTTTTTTTTTTTGTCGGTTGGTAATCACTCTGCACTATAAAAAAAGATATAAAAAACTGGTCAAGTGCGTGTCGGGTTTTTATAACAGCCAAGTGCGTGTCGTATTCGCTGACTGATCGTTTCGTACCATGCTCTAACTAAAACCCAAACATGACTACCTAACTAATTTGACTTCCCTGATCCGACAATTTTGCACGGAAAGTTTTAATTTTTTGTAGAGATTTGTATAAAACTTGTCATAGCCGGTGTTTTGAATTTAAATACAGGACACAGAGCTACACTACTCAATCGTCACAAAAAAATAAAATTGTGGAAGTAGTTTGCTTGGGGAGCTTTGTGTTTGATATTATATAGCAAAATAATAAATAAATAAAAACATATTAATTTGAATTCAATCTAAAAACGGGCCCACATAGGGCGATGGTAACTGAAGAAGGAATTATAAAATCCAACTTCACAAGTGAAGTTTGAAAAAATATGATCTATTTGAGTACCACCGCGTGTAGAGGGAAGTGGTTGTAATAAAGACTGGTAACCAGCGTCACGTATTAATTTGAAAACTGCAGTGTTGTCATTACGGAGATAGTCTTCATTAAAATCTCTAAATATTATGCAAGGACTGTTATGCGATAGTAAATTACTTATAAAACCTACTGCGCGACTGTTGGGACATTTGCATGATCTATAAAAAGCTATAATCTTCACTGCATTTATTTCGAAAATTACTGCTTCACAGTGGTCGCCTCCAGCAATGTCAATGTAATACCGTGGGTTGCTATATTCAATATAATTTTTTGCCCATGCACACACACCAAAACCTGGGTTTGAACTAGACTGTTTAGGGCCATTTGTTCTAATTATTTCCTTAAAATTAGTAATATAAAAAGAATCTTGAGAACAGCTCCACGTTTCTACTGCTAAGTACATATCTGAAGCCCTTATTTGAGGATCGCTTACAGTATCTTGCAAGTGTGCACGTAAGGATTGAACATTATGGAACATAATTTGGTAAGAACATAATTTCGGAAGTCGGTGGCAAAAAACTAAAATACATATCCAAAGACACCATTGTACCTAGTGGTTTTTTGGAAGTCGGTTTTTTTGGTAAAAAGTTTTTTTTTTAAATAAAACTTATTTAAATATGAAACTAGCGCGATACAACTGACGCTTAGCGCCATCTATCGACATTTCTATGGAGTTGTTCGAAATTTTCGAGTCAAATACAATTGGTCGACTATTACTCGTAAACTTGTAAAGCCCATTTTTTGTGATAGTTTTCCTTTAAACTTCGTTATATATAAGTACTACTGCCGTGACATTTGAATTTCTAACTACAACCGTTTATTTGGTAGAGGGGGGACACTTGACTCTAACGAAAATTGGTACTTTAAAGCTTGATAAGTCACGAACGGTTTACTTAATCAAAAAACGGTCTTCCCAAACCCCTAATATTTTTGAAAGACCTATTCAACGATATCCCATACTATGGGAAGTACGAAAAAAAAAATATCATCCCACTTTACATGTAGGGGAGGTACTATATAATAATTAAGTAAGTATTATATATTAAGTAAGTATAATAATTGTTTTTTCTAAATTTTATTTTACCGCTTTTTCGGCGTCATTAACGTGTATACTCATGCCACATTAAAACTTTCTAGTACCAATAGTTTTTGAGCTAAACCGCGGACAGACAGACAGACGGACATGGCGAAACTGTAAGGGTTGTTGACTACGGAATCCTAAAAATTGGCCAAGGGCGAGTCAGACTCGCCCATGAAAGGTTCCTTAGTAATTACGTCAAATAGTTATTTGGCGTAGTTACTACGGAACCAACTACAAATACTATGAAAAACAAAGTTTTGTTTTTTCATAGTACTTGTATGAATTACAAAGTTATATTTGCGGTTTTAGAAAATATGCTACGCTTACCGTGGTCGCTCTATGGATGGGTGACCATCTTAACATATCGCGATTCTTTCGCGTTTTGGAAAGCATGCTAAGCCATTAGCTCCGGTTGTCATTTGAATATTTTTGACAGTCGCTATAGGTAAATAGATAGATATAATATACTTTATTGTACACCAATAATTGAATCAAACTTAAATAACAATATTGTAAAAAAATGGTTACAATGGTGGTCTTATCGCTGAGAGCGATATCTTCCAGACAACATTTGAAAGGACTTTAATTAAAATGAAAATACTCAACAAAACGGAAAAACTAACAAATATATATATATATATATATATATATATATATATATATATATATATAAATACAAGCATAAGTACATAAAATATATAAATATACAATGTGTTCTTTAACATCATGTGGAGAAAAACAAAGGCGTAATCATAACTTTGAAAGAAAATGATTGACAAACGAGCTTTTAAAAAAAGCGATTGACTGAGCTTGTCTTACTGACACCGGCAATCCATTCCACAACCGAATAGCCTACACCGTAAACGAATGGTCGTAATATTTTGATGGAATGTGTAGGCATCAAAAGTCGCAAATTCTCTGGTGATCTCAAATCTCTAACATGTGGTTCATGTAGAAACTTAAAATGTTCTTTGAGATAAAAGGGAGTCATTGGATTGAAAAGAATACTGTAGAGTAATTATAAAATATGTGCACTCCTGCGAAGGCGGATAGGCAGCCACTTGAGTTTAATACGAAACTATAAAAAAAAAGTTTATTTGACACAGAGTAAACACACACAATTTGGCATTCCTGCGCTTCAGACAAATTTTTGTACATATTATATTATGGTTTATTTACAAAAGGTACTGAGATACTGTTTCTCAAACTAGGCTGGAGCCATGTTGGGAGACAGCGATCAGACCGGCAGAGAGGTTATCTACACTTATCAAAAATAGAGGCTTCTGTCTTTTACTTAGTGTAAAGATTATGGTTATTAATTGAGCAATATGTATTTACGATTGTTAAAATATTACAACTAATTAAATAATAAGTTAAAAATGTAATGATTAAAAATTAAATAAAACTTTAAAAACTAAATCAAATCAAATCAAATCAAATCAAATCATTTATTCGTGTGACTTTTGGTAAATATAGAATGTCAGATAAAAATATGAAAGCGCTCAAAAGTCTACCCATTGGGCTTACACAGGTTAATAATGTTTGTAAATTATTAATAAAAATCACAAATTGCTCAACTAATACAAAATCGGAAATTAAAACAATGTCAAATTATACAGATTAAAAATATACAACAAACAATGTCAGGAATTAAAACAATGCTAAATTATCCAGATTAAATATATAAATATCAAAGTCAAAAAAATAAATAATAAAATGTGGTTAAAGATACCAGTGTGAAATTACATATAAACCAGTCATTATCATTATATTATTAAATGTCACAATTAAATGTCAAAGAATTTATAATAATAATTATATTCAATAAAAATAATATTAAAAAAAAAAAAAATTATAGCTCTATTTTGTCCTCCAGAAACTCCGAAATATTATAATAAGATCTACTTATGAGAAAGCTCTTTAAATGTTTTTTGAATAAAACTACGTTTAGGCTTTTCATTGTTTCTGGTATGTGGTCATAGATGATTGGCGCCATGCAAAAAACACTATTACGCATCAGTGCTGTTTTGGACTGCCTCGAACACAACATGTTGGCATGTCGTCGACTACGGTTAATTCTGTCGGATAGTTTGGGGAATAATTTTGGGTTGGTTTTAACAAATACTGCAACTTCAAATATATACAACGAAGGTAATGTCAGTATTTTGTGTTTTATAAAGAAGGGCTTACAGGTGTCAGTGCTTTTTAACCCAAACATAGCCCTGATGCACTTTTTCTGGGCTTTAAATATTACTTCCCTATTTGTTGAGTTTCCCCAGAATATAACGCCATATCTTAAGATTGAACCAGCCATACCATGGTATGCTGTAACAATAGCATCTGTTCCTATTACTGGCGCTAGTTTATAAAAAGCATAAGCCGATTTACTGAGCCTCTTCGCCAAGTCTATCGTATGCGCTTTCCAGTCTAGTCGTTGATCTATCGTCAAGCCTAGGAATTTAGCCATGCTTACTTGATTAATAATTTTAGTGTCGTACTGAATTGTCAAAGGTATATTTTTACGTTGGTTAAATGTCATTAATTTTGTTTTGTCAATATTTATCTTAAGGTTATTGTTATTAAGCCATGTTATAATTGAGTGCATAGTATTGGTAACGTCAGACTTATATAATTGCTTGTCTTTACAGTCAATGGTAACCGTGCTGTCGTCGGCAAATAGTGTCATATGATGTTTTGTAACTTTTGGTAGGTCATTTATATACAATAGAAATAAAGGAGGGCCGAGTACGCTCCCTTGTGGCACACCATATGTGACTGTTCTATCACGCGAGCGATAGACCCTTTCGTTCTTCGTTTCAGGATCAACTTGTGATATTTCTACATACTGCTTGCGGTCCTTTAAATAGGACTCTATAAGCTGTAGGATATTTCCTCTAATTCCATAGGCTTCTAACTTATTAAGTAGAATATTGTGATCTACGTAGTCAAAGGCTAAGGTAAAAAATAACTAAGTACAGTATGCTTTTGTTTAGGTGTGTGCGAAAGTGAGAGTTTGTGGGTATGTGTGTATGTGTGTGTGTGTGTGTTTGTTTGTTTAAGTGTGTGCGAGAGTGAAAGTGTGTGGTCATGTGTGTATGTGTGTGTGTGAGGGTGCGTGCGTGTGTGTGAGAGAGAGTTTAAGCGCGAGTTTGCTTTATGTTTTGACGAGTGATGGATAGTTTGTGACTTTACTTTATGAATTTAAGCAACCCTTCCGTCGTTTCATAATCGAGCTTTTGTATCCACTCAGTGACACTGATCTTTACTTCATGTCTATTTGAGCGCGCTATGTTCAACTTTATGTTTGCAGTGTTATAAATTTTGCAGCTTAGACTATAAAATTGACGTCTACCAAATGAGGTCTTGCAGGGCTCCGAGGAAATGATAGGTTTCTTGCTACGTTTATTTGGGTTTGGGGCAGGTACAGTCAGATGCTTTCTGAGAATAAGTCGGAACACATAAAGCTGGCGAACAGTAAGTACTTTTGAGTCTATATCTATCGGACTTAAGGTCCTTTAACTTTGAAGCTTTACTAAATATCTTATAGTATGACGGTACTTACGTCTCTCCTGTATCAATAATTTATAGTAAATTTTATTATTTTATAAGTTAGGTACGATACAACATCATAGAAATATATATTAAAAAGTTTTAATGACATTAAAAATGAAATAACATTATTCATAATATGTTTTATTTAATAAAAATAAAAAATCTTTGTATTTTAAAATCTTTAATAAAATAAATGAAATTAAACAAAACACTTAATGTTATTCTGGTAAGTCACATGCTGTACCCTCGTGGGCTAATGTATTATAAAAATTATGAAAAATGGGTGGAATCCATTGCAGAGCTTTCTGTGAATCCTGAAATTTTTTAGTGCTTATAAGTTTGTGGCCTAATCGAATAGGCTGCAATATAGGCATGGCAAAGTCTTCTAGGGATCTCCTTCTATTTCTTATTAAGAATAAAGTTGCTGAGAGAACCGACCACTGAGGGACCCCGGCATTAATTTCCAATTGGCCAGATGAGCAGCCATCAATTACCACTCGAATGGACCGATCTCTCAGGAAGTCTTCAATCCAAACGCAAAGTTGGGTGGGTAAAACGAAAGAAGGTAGCTTAGCAATAAGGCTATCGTGTCAGACCCTGTCAAAGGCCTTAGAGATGTCAAGGGAGACAGCAAGTGCTTCCCCGTGCTTCTCGATGGCCTCACTCCAGATATGAATAGCATACGCTAGAAGATCCCCAGTAGACCGGTTTTTTCGAAAGCCGTATTGTCGGTCACTGAGGATGTCGTTGGCTTTTAGGAATGCCAGGAGCTTACTATTGAGTACACGCTCCATACTCTTACAGAGTATGGACGTGACTGAAATAGGTCTGTAGTTGGCCGGGTCAGCACGACTGCCCTTTTTGGGCACAGGCTGCACGTTAGCCAGCTTCCATGCTTTCGGCACCTTTCCAGTCTCAAGCGAAAGGCGAAACAAGCGCGTCAAAATTAGAGACAGTTCAGGCGCACAAGTTCTAACAACAATTGCTGGTATCCCGTCGGGGCCACTAACTTTGTTCACGTCAAGATTACGCAGCACTCTACGGACGTCCTTCTGATGGATGCGAATGTCCGACATACACGTCCCGCATCCAATAGAAGCAACAGGAGGGTGAGCGCCACTACTATCTAGACGTGAAGACTCCGCAAAAAGAGCGGCAAACAAGTTTGCTTTTTCCTCAGCGGAGTGGGCCAGAAACCCGTCAGGTTTAAGCAGTGGTGGTAGTGAGGGGTGACAGAAGTTCGATTCGACCGACTTTGCCAGGGACCAAAAAGCTTTGCTGCCAGCAGGGTATGAAGCAAGTTTGTTCCCGATTCGGCTAACGTGGTCAAACCGAGCCCTCCGCAAAACCTTTTTACCGGACTTAGCAGCCCTGTTGAGCTCTCGTCTTCTTAATCACGTCATTTGCTTTGCAGTTTCGAGCATCGACCCATGCTAGGTACGCCGCGTGTTAAAGCGCTACAGCGCGATCACATTCGGCGCCGAACCAAGCTTTCGATCGAGCTTTGCCGGACATTGTTAGGTCATAGAACGGAATGTAGTAATTCATTCTCTGTCGCAAAACATCCGCCACGGCGGCTGCGCACGACGATGAATCATTTGAAGAGAAGCAAGTAGGCTGCCAAAGATAACATGCAAAGAAAGATCGCATGCCATCCCAATCCGCTGACTTGTATCGCCATATCCGCCGTTTGCCATTAAGGCTGGGATCGGGCGGGTAGTAGACGGATACAGACTTCACCAGACAGTGGTCGCAACTACCTAACGGTGAAGATGTCGTTACCGAGTAGCGGTCTGGATCTGTAGTCAGCAGAAGGTCCAAGCAATTGGCTGTGTGCGACTCAACATCCAGCACTCTCGTTGCTCCCTGGACCAGCTGAGTGAGATTTAATGCAAGCGCAAGATTGTGCATCTCTCGCCCAGCATTACCCGTGCACTGGTACGGGAAGAGCCACTCCTGGTGATGGGCATTAAAGTCCCCCAGTAACACGAACTGAGCTGAAGGGTACCGCTGCTGGGCCGCATCTGCCGCCTCACTGATGTACTGTGTGAGCCTGGTTGTCTCCTGATCTCCACTGTGCGAGCGGTAGACACAGGCGTAAATAATTTTGTCCATGCCCGTGTCCACCAGAACCCAAAGCGTCGAGAACCTGGAGTCCTCAAGGTTACGGAGACGCCGATAGCAGATGTCGTCGCGGGCGTACATGCATACACCCGCACGTGGTTTGAAATTGTGCTCCAAGGTGAACCCTGGGTATGAAAGATACGACACGTCTGACGGACTTCTGATCTGCGTCTCCGAAAGAAACAAAAGTGCAGGTTTTTCAGTCTCGAGGAGGTGGTGGACTGCAACGAGATTTGCAGACCCTGGATATTGCTGAGGTGCACTTTGAGAGAGAGGGATTGCAGCCGCGAGTACGTCTTCGAGTACGTCTAGTATTGCACGAAACACAAATCAAACTAAACGGAGGGAAAGCATGGCCGGGGGCGCGGCGGGAATCGTAGGTACGATGCACCCGTGCAAATCTAACCCGCGAGCGTAATGGTAAAGAACAGTAAGTCCCACATACAATCATTTAACATTTATCTATATTTATTGTTTAAATAGTAAACAATATTAAGTAACCATACGATCATTTACTTTTTCACGTCTAGGGACTTAATGTTATTTATAATTTTACATCTGCGAAATTAGCGGCTGTAGGAATTTATGGCTTTTACCATTTGATCAATTGGGGTATTCTGAATAAGTATCATTTAAAATATAAAAATGTCAAAAAATGGACTTAAGGTCATTTAGCTTTCACCTACAGAGTTAGAATTTTTACGATATTATTTCAGTACAGCATAACCGTTCGACAACAAGTATCAGTCTCTTAATTGTGTCAAAATATTTAATACAATAGTTCAGAACATGGGAAAGAATCAGAGCAAATATGTTGTCATAGCCCAAAATAATGGGCAGGTTGAAACCCAAATAAACCAGCATGGTTATATACTAATATTTATACTTACGTTGTTGGCAATAATCGTCATCAACGTGTTACGGAACCGTTGCCGTTCTGCTGTAAACTAGTGAACCTTTAGGTAGCATAGCAACCGTTTGCTACCATTGGTAGCAGGTTCGATCCCAAGGTATTACCGTAGGGCTAGTGAATCAGTCATTACGTTATTTCATAATTCTTATATTATTTTATATTATTATCTTTTATTATTGTGATACTATGTCCAGTGCTGATCAAGTATTTAGTATTACTAAAAGAATTATGTTTGTAAATTATACATAAATGTATTATTTTCAGTAAATTTTAATAATGTGTAATTTCAATATGTTTAAGTAATTTTTGTACAATCGTACTTGCGAAACAAGTTGTTTAATTGTATATCAAATGCTGATATAACACAACATTTACATATTATTGTTAACACTTAACATAACCATATATTGTATCTGTATTAAATGATTATAATGTTACTCATTATGTAATTAATATAATAAACATTATTAAATGTAATAAACAAACAGCATACAACATTTGCTACTGTGGCATTGCAAATTGTATAATTGTATTTAATTTTGTGTAAATTTATTGCGACTGTAACTTTGGTTTGTTAATAAAATTTTATTTTTGTTTTTTTTTAAAAGGAGGGGGTTATTGTGGCGACACATTGTATTTTGCTGAGCTAGCTCCTTCAGAGCTCTCACGGCCAACCGCTCCTAATGAATTCAGTCGCTGCCCATATGCCACAGTATAGACCCGCGTATACACCGTATATAGACTTACGTCATAGACCGTGTCTTTGTATTAAATTAAGTGATATATAAAATACATGTTTATCTGTTTTCAAGGTGTCTACTTATTTTCTAAATTCAGAACCTTCTGACTAAGGACTAATTAACGACTACACAAAGAACAATTAAATCTTCGTTAAATACTCGTTAAATGAGTATGTGATCTAGACATGTGTTGGATCTTGTGAGATAATTAAGAGTAAGGAACAGACCATGCGAGGCATTGAATGTAAGGTATTCCTCAGCTAATGGGTCTTTGGTATTGGGACTGATATCGATGTTTATGTCACCCACAAGGAAAAGGTCGCTATTTGAATTATTTGTGTAAATAGAGTTCAGGCCGTCAATAAAGTTATTGAAGTGATTTCTTGTTTTTAGTGATGGGGATCGATAAGTAGCAACAATAATGGAATTGCCTATTTGACAGTGTAGACAGCTTGCACCCATAAAAGCTGGTTAACTTATTGTACACATAATATTGGTTTTGGCGTATATAACTATGCCGTCGTTTTGGTTTAATGTTACTTTTGTGAATTTTGTGAAACTTAGAAACATGATCATATTACCCAGCTAGATGTGGAAGTCAGACAGGCAGTCGCTTCATGTAAAGCTGTGATGCAATCAGTTGCATCTGGTTAGACTAGAAGCTGACCTTAACACAATTGAAAAAAGATAACAAAAAATATAAAAAAATAACAAAAAATATTGGAAAGTGTTAAGCAAATTATTTATGTCTATTTATTTTGAAGTCTGAAGTAGAAATTTATGTTTTCTTTGTAAAAACAGTGTGCACTTTCTTTTCTTCCGAAACGGTTTTTTTTCACTACGCTAGGGTCTATAGTTCTTTTTTAATATGTGTATAGTCATGCCCATCTGTGTCAAAATAACTCTAAAATATTTTGAAAATGTTAACCTCTACTTCTAAGTAGAGAACAATGAAAATTGTTAAGTAAACTATTGTTACCGTTCGTTAGAGCTAACCCTTGGGCCACACAAAACATATTTAAGTCGTTAGCAACCCCTTAGTGGCTTTACATATAATCCCTTCTTAAATTGTTCAAAGGTACCGCTAAATTAATTATGTATGTTGAGCTTGTCATTATAATTAATTAAGTTTTTAACAGGGTATAGGTAAACATGTCCTCATGGAAATAAGAGATTACGTCAAGAGGATTCGTCTTATTAACTAATTTATATTTAATAAATTTGTAGGAAGTTGTTGGAGGCAATTTTTAAACCTAAGAGCTTCTGCCCGTAACTGGGTGATATTCAAAATTTTTGTAAAGTTACAAAAATGAAACAAAAAGGAATACCGTTACAAAAACGAACTACGTCACAAATCATAACAAAAAGGAAATATTAGGGCTTTTTCACAGACGACAATTATTAAAACAACGAAATTGCATTTTAATAATTTATTAGTAATATGATCAGTCTGCTGACATACAGCCATAAATTGTCTATTTCTTAATACTTTTTAAATAATCTATTGGAATGTCTAGCCGAATCAGTCTGTCTTACCAAATAATAATAATCAAAATAAAAATGTTGTCGAGAAATCTAAAGTTGAATATTGATAACTATCTATTGCATTTTTTTTTATATTTCAGAGTTAGTCTCTTAAGAATCCACCGTTTAGAGGTGCGAAATCGTTGGTGGGCGTAGCTAATTCGCATACTATTTCACCTAACATCGTGCGAGAAAGAGATAGACTCAGTGATGAGCGGAACGAAACTGTTGCGCGCAAACAAACACTCCCGTGTAGTACACGCCATACGGCACCATGCCGTCGCGCCGCACACTTGCGCAAGGTCATTGATAAATGCGGGCGATCGCGAATTACTCATATTTATTTTATACGGTAACTACGCTTGAATTTGGATTTATTTTATTATAGAGAAATGTACCTACATACCTACGGAGACTTCTTGCTGCCGAGATATACACTTATGTTTATACTGTGGCTTTGCCGACCACAAGTATGATTTATGGACTTGATTACTTACTACTTCATAAAATAAAAAACGTGTTATTTGTAGTAAATATTTTTACTGATAAACATTTCTTCAAAATAAAGTTATGTACGTAAGTACCACAGATTGGTTTTACAATAACTTTACCTACCAATAAAGTTTTAATAATTAGAATGTGAATTGATTTTCTAAAAAAGCACTGAACGGATTTTTATACGGTTTTTACTAAAAGGTAGTGCAATTCTTAAGGAGGGTACAAACACACAATTTACATAACGGTTTTGTGTAAATTGGCTGAAATATAAAGATTACTGTAGAAGAGGTTGCGCGGTAGTAATGTCTCGCTTACTGCTTTACTCGCGTGAACCGCGTAATCCAGCTGAAATACACTACATTAATGTAAGAAAGAATTGTAGATCTACCAAAATAATACAGAAAAGTTCTTAATAGCATGTCTCTATCTCTTATGGTCAACTCACAATAACTACATTTATGATCAAAATTTAAATTAAAAATATGACGTCATTTTCGAGATTGGTTTTTGCTGTTCAGTATTAATCCTTATCTAAATAAATGCGTTTGTTAACTTTGCCATGTAATATAGATCAAAATTGTCATTTGCACTATATAAATCAAATAAGTAGTTTAGAAGATATTATAGATTTCAAATTATACGCCTCCAAAAAGTATCGCGGAAATATCTCGCGGAGCTCCGCGAGCCAGCGTCCTTTCCACAACATTATCGCGCCATTTCGAAGAAGTTTACTGGTAGTTGATTTGACATACTTATATGTAGAGAATGAAATATTTAAGACACACAAGAATCAAATAGGAAGTCCCGAGATAAAAGAAATAAACTTAAACAACATGTGCGACGCTGCGGGTAAAAGCTAGTTTATAAAATAGCCTAACATTTTCACCTAAGTACCAACAACAGTTATAAGTAATTATAATACTGTAGTCAATCTAGTGAACGATGTGAGAACACATAGACGAACTATAACGATATTCGCCGGGGTTGCGGGAACGGTCTAAAGAGCCTCGGAATACAACATAGGCTAAAACATGTACTTAGATTAGAGAACCTATTTTACCACACGTTCCATTGTATGGTGCTATTTTTTTTTTACTTTCGAACAATGTAAATAGGCTCCGTAAATGCATTATGTGTTGAAAATTATATTACCAAACTAAACACTATAAATTTAATCTTTTAAGTCGAAGTTGTACGTTGTCCTGATACTTTTGGGCTATTATTTTTTATATTTTTAAATTAATATTTTTTAAATATTATTAAAATTATGTGTTAGTAAAATTAATAAATGAAGCATTATCCGTCAAATCATGTAAACGTAATAATTCAGTATGAAATCGGCTTTACATCATTTTTGTTACATCGTTTTTGTTACGCAACAAAACAACGTAACAAATCGTTAGAAAAATTAAATCAATCATGAGTTAAATAATAACCCCAAACATTTGGAGGTTAGAAATAATACTATTGGAATTATCAAGCTTCTTTTTAGTAGTTAGTCAAAATTATTCTTTAAATTTACGCAAAATTTATAAGAGATAGCTTTACCGTTGTTTTTATAGCTGATCAACCAAAATTAAAGATTTATTGTTGAAAAAACACTGCACAGGAACAGACACACTTTTCTTGTTGGTGGCACCCGCTGACAAAATGGTGGACCGATGTTCCTTTGTCATCTGATTGGACGGTTTTAAATGGAGAATCTTGTCAGTTGAAAATCTCACATATCTACTAATATTAGTGTTACAACAAAGAATAACAAAAATGAATGAAATGGAAGACACATATTGAAATTTGAAACAATGTTATTATTATTATGCATTGGATTATTTATTTATATTTTACACATTGAAATCATAATTAGAGTCCTAAAGATATTGTGTAACAAGAACTGTAAATATGTGAGTAGTTTCTTCTTTATGATTTTTTTTGTAACGCTCTTTTGCTTGGAGACACTGAGTTGCTGTATGAAAATATTACAGATTGAAGAACTAAACATCATTTTTTTTATTGATTACTTATTATTATGATCTGAAATGTTGATACCTATCTGGAATAAATGTTTCTCAAGGATAATAACACTAGTTTGATCACTTCAATGCAGTTTTTTTGGATGATATTCGAGTAGACGTTTTCACACAACAAAATGTACAAAAATTTTGAAAATCACCCAACTTCGTTCGCGTGGGCAGGTTTCCCGTTTGAATCCTGATTTTGTGTGAATTCCAGTTTACTGAAAAAGTAGTTTATATATTATTCCAGGATTTCAGCTATCTACATACCAAATTTCATTCAAATCCGTTCAGTAGTCTTTGCGTGAAATCGAAACAAACATCCATTTATCGATCCGCCCATCCTCACAAAGTTTCTCATCAATACATATTGTAATAAAACAGTAAAAAATTTATATATTTAAAAAAAGGGTGTTTAGAAACAGTAATAGAGCAAGAATTTAAAATAAATATCTGTCTGTTTGTACACGCTAATCTCCGGAACCATGGAGACGTATTTGAATGAAAGTTTTTTGTTATATGTATAGCTTTTAAGTCTGCAATTAAAAAAGTATAGCTTATACGCGAACAAAGCCACAGCCGCTTGTTTATAATATTATAGTGAGAAGATAAGATGAAAAATGAACAGCTTGCGTTTGTGGTGAAACGCACGCCTATCAACAATAAAAAAACCTTCAAAATCTAAATTCATCTTATTGAGCGACCCAGTGAAAGTGAAATTCTGTGTAGACACCAACCATGTCATACCATACAAACTCCGATAGATGATACTTTAGAAAGGATCGAGCTGATAGAAACCGCTCTACCTAGGAAAGGGTTACGTTTCCAATCAGGAAACTTTACACAGACTTTGCACTCTAGCCGGCCGCAACAAAGACAAACTCAACAGAATGGGTCTTTCAAATAGTTCAGTTTTTTAGTGTTAGTGCAACATTATACTGAGTATTTATAATCTAGCTAGAGTTTTTACTAACTAACATCTGTATTTGCAATTATATTATCAGGTGATGTACATACTTCACAAATCTAGATAAGTATCTTTCCTTTCCTGCTGGGGTACCCCCCCCCCTTCGGAACGTAAAGTAACATAACGTAGGTGGAGGGTATTTAGTTAAAAGAAGTCTGGCAACCCTTCACGCAGAGCGGGAAGAGTCATTAGATGATTTTCCCAAAAAAAGAAGACAAATTCCTTTAAGAAATATAAACCTAACATAAAAACGTAATCACCTTATAACGTTCCCATCGCTGAGGTACGGGAATAAGGATATGGTCCCTCTCTTTGAGACGGAATGGGCCGTAATTCACCACAGGGCCAATGTGGGTTGGGGCATGTCACAAGTCTTCAAAAAAAAATCTTCGGATTTTCGGTCCCAGACATATTTTTTCACGATGTTTTACTTTAATAAAATGATAAAAAAAACATAGCAATTTTAACCATTAAGTAGTATAGACCTAAATGTATTATTATAACGCTTATGTAATTTATATATTACGACATCATTAGACGACATGAAAAACTATATCGTGAACTCGTATAATACGACAAGCTCTCAAATGTTTTTCGAGTAAGGTACATTAATAAATCTAAATATAGAGACTTTTAAAAACAAAAGATACGACAAAGTTGATTGCGTATCAAAAGAAAACGTAGAAAGAATTAACCTCAGAGAAATCAGAGCAACCAATGAAAGGAGATATTTTGTTTTTATCTTTATATCAGTTGATGTAGATTCTTGGAACAAAAAATACATTTTCTTGTTAGGTATTCATTTATACATAAAAGCAGATGCACGTTTGAATTTTTCAAAAGGTAAGACAAAAGTATTAGGAAATGCACTTTATTTCATTCAAGTTCTATGTAATAAGGAGGACCGCACTACGATCAACCAGACCCAAATGGAAAGTCAATCTGTTTGACAATATCGATATTTGTGTGCATTAAAGTAACATAGTAACATTAAAAAAGTAAAGTTCAATAAACTAAAATTCCATTAGAGATAATTATTGTCTAAAGTCAAAAATGTTTGAAGATGATTTTTCACTTGAGTTTATTCAAATGTGCTACTGAAAAGCACAATTTCGTACTTTAACGGCCGAACAATAAATTATCATTTACAGAGGATCCATATAATTCCCAGGGAGGACGGCGACACAGTGGTCACGTGTTACCGTACACAGCGAGGCTTTTTACGGAGTCCCCCAAGGAGGTGCGTACAGGGATCTCCGGAGCGGTCTCATTACAGGACACGGGGCTTCCCTTTATGTGCTGATGGGGTCACCATCACCGTGGTTCTAATTCTTACACTATTGCTACTATTAAACTCTGGAACATGCTAGATACCCCTTGACATGAAGAAGACCGAGTCAAAATTTTCTTTCAAGTGTAAAATTTGAAGCCACTACTTAAAAGCCCGTCATTCTCAGTTTGATATTCGCCATAAATATTATCAGAAATATTAAAATAAAGCACCATATTTATAAGTGTATAATTTTATCATATATGGTTTTATATTAGTATTATATATATATATATATATATTATTTACACATTCCTTCCATTATTTGTGTCTATTTATTTTCTTGTACAATGCACTATAAAAATAGTGTAAGTGAAATCACAGACTCCCGTCTCATTTCAATCATCTTCTCTCCAAAGACAGGGCAGCTTTTGTAGGTTTTACTCCGATTACAAAGAAAGGTAGGGAAATCTACAGATTAATTGAATATCCTTTATTCAGTTTGACTGTCGGGTATCGTTTCAATGACTAATAGAACGTTACCTTGACAAGACTTAGTTAATATTTGAAAACTATTAGAAATTGCATCTACAGCCTTCATGTAAATTTAATTTCATGTACTATTCATTAAATAGCGATTCCCTCTCGATCTGGCTGTCTAAAAACATTTTACAATCGCAAATTCAAGCGATCAGCAACTTGAAAACTTTCCCAATAAGCGAAATCAAATTTTCTTACTTGAAAATCTTCGTAACAATTAAAATCTCTTGTAAAATCTGTATTTTAAGGAGTTTATACTAGCCACATCATAAAATTAAACAGTAAAACCAGTTTAACTGGTAAAACAGAAATACTTATCATGCCAATAGTTTTGAAGAATTTGAAGACAAATTATTTTCAGTTTTAGCCTTAGTTTATTTTGAGATTTTTTTTCAAAAGGATCAGACAATTACAAAAATTAGTTTGCTGAAGGTCATATTTTTAAGCTCATCTCATTGTACTGGTCGTATAAACTCTTCACCTATTTCATCGACCAATATGATTTACGATAAACCACTAAAGAGTTCCTGGACTTTATCATAGAGAAGATTCATCTTAAAATTCACACCATGTTTAAAAATAAATTTATTTGGGATAACCCACTTTTATTTTACTCACATAGAGTTCACCTGTTTCATACTGGTCAGTGGGTCAGGGCATTACTATGACACTTTGAATCTGTCATGATTGCGATTTTAGAGAGAGACGGAGCTACACAGAACAAGTAACACTAGCCTTTTCTCACAACGGCATAGCACTTCGCACTGCGCCTCTTGTCCACCCTTTTCAAGATGATTCACCTAAGATTTTGATAGAAATTGTCTTTGAAACAACTCCGCAGAAACGCAAAAGGTCTCTCCTGGCGTATTTCTTTCACAATTTTGGGTGGGTTTGAAATGTTATTTCCAATACATTTATCTCCAAAAGCAATTAGTGTTTCTTCACTTTCGAAATTAACTAAAATCTGTAGTTAATTTCTTCTCTCTTCAATTTATTAACACTGTCCCATGTTGCTCCAATTAAGAAGACAACTGCCTACTACTAAATCAATGTGCTTATAATTAGAAATTCAACGTCGGCTTTATAAATTCATGTTATTTGACTTTCTCAGCTAAACTTCTACCTATCCGCCTAATTAAATATTACCCCACTAAATCAGGGAGGTAGCGCTGTACAAAACAAATACACCAATTTTACACGCCATAAACTTTGGGGGGCTGAAATACGATGCCATTGATTTGAACGAAATATTTATTTCGTGAACATTTTAGTGGGTATCTTCTGCGGTACACTCTGCATTGTCCGGTGGATCATTTTTGTGGATGATACTAGGTAATTGAATGCATAGTTCGTGAATATATGGTAATTATCTATTTATTAATATTTTCGATGATAGTTAGTATTTATTCCGCTGGAAAGGCAGCATTAAATCAATTCCGGGAAATAAACCAAAATAGAAAAATATTCTTTGGGTTATTGTTTTATTGGAAATCAACAGTTAATTACTATTTGTTCCATTATGTAAATTGTATCAGTCGCACATGTCAATCTTCAAGGTCAGACAACACTTGTTGCCGTATGTTCATGGATGGGTGAGCAATGAGCATTATAGCATAATATTAGCATAACATAGGTAGCATTAGTTTTAAGCATGTATACTTACTAACATGATGTTAACATACCTTATATACAACGTGTAATTTAAAGGGTATATACTTACCATGTGCATGGCTTCTTTGGATGATAACAAACGATATGGCAAGGGTTTTGTAATCCTAAGTCTACGTGTGTAGAACTTATTACAAATTCTAATACACTGATACCAGAGACCGAATTTTTCAAATTAAGAAGAACGAAAAGAATTATCGTTTTATTGGCAAGGGACGTGGAAAGTTATTGACCCTCGTAGTGCTGTGACACGTTTTTTATTATTGGTATTCAAGAAACATACGAAACCAACAATTTGGGGTCAATTCTGTGAGTCACTTATTTTGAGCTGAAATTTTTGCATAGAGACTCCATACAGATGTTGTCTTCAGTCCTTTTTGGATAGATATGGGGTTTCCGTTACACGTTGTGTATAGTAATGTTATCATACCTTATATATAAGATAACTTATGTTGTCTGAACTGAATAAATAAATAAACGAGATATCAATAATTTTTACATCTTTTTGGAACCGTCACAGGTGCTCAGAAAATCTTACATCCGTCTTGCCAAGGGGTACCTTGGCAATATGGTGTAAGATTTTCCGGCACATAAGATACCTGGTGTATTAACTGGGTGATGAAGGCCATCGGATTAACGAGAGATGGATCGTGTTGTTATAATTCTCTAATCTAGTCTAGTTTTCCTCAAATAAATAGGCCAGCAGTCAACGTAACATAATCACAAAAAGGCTGAGCAGATGATGATATATAGGATATATAGGATATATAGGATCTATATCCTTTTCCGGAAATATCAGTCTGTCTAACTATTTTAAATTAAAAAATTTCAATACCAAGTTCCACTAACATTCATTACCGTCGATTGAGAATCAACCTTTTTGGTACGGCGAGCATTCTATTCTATAACGCTAAATCATTCTTGTGAAATTCCTTACGAGCATAGCTCAGGGAGATTAGAAGAAGTATTTAGGCAAGTTTGCAGCTGCTTTAGTGAATATTATGCGGTGCTTTCAGGGAGCAATGTTTTAGGTTTTAAGCGTGGGATGAACGGGAAGTGAAAGTTAGTTTAAGTTTATCATTTAAAGGTTAAAGGTATGTAAATTATACGAGTAATCAATAATAACACAGGCTTACAAAATATAACTTATGTTTTGTTGCAACTATTTTATGTATACATATACATATGTATTGAGTGTATAGTTTATTCTTATGTATTACTAGCTTGTGCCAGCGGCTTCGCCCGCGTGGGTAGTTTTTCCCGTGTAAATCCCGATCCCGTGGGAATTTCGCAAAATCCTTTCTTAGCGGATGCCTACGTCATAACATCTACCTGCATGCCAAATTTCAGCCCGATCCGTCCAGTGGTTTGGGCTGTGCGTTGATAGATCACTATGTCAGTCAGTCAGTCAGTCAGTCAGTCACCTTTGAGTTATATATATTTAGATATACAACCCTTTAAATTACTCATAGGGTATAGAAATATTGTAAGGTTACAATCTATATATATATAACTCAAAGGTGACTGACTGACTGACTGACTGACTGACATAGTGATCTATCAACGCACAGCCCAAACCACTGGACGGATCGGGCTGAAATTTGGCATGCAGGTAGATGTTATGACGTAGGCATCCGCTAAGAAAGGATTTTGCGAAATTCCCACGGGATCGGGATTCACACGGGAAAAACTTCCCACGCGGGCGAAGCCGCTGGCACAAGCTAGTAAAGTATAAAATAAATAAATAAATAGCAAGCGCACGGCTTCTTTGCGTGATAACAAAAGGTCGGGATTCACACGGGAAAAACTTCCCACGCGGGCGAAGCCGCTGGCACAAGCTAGTAAAGTATAAAATAAATAAATAAATACCAAGCGCACGGCTTCTTTGCGTGATAACAAATGGTATGGTAAGGGTTTTGTAATTCTATGTTTACATGTGTGGAACTTATTAAAAATGTCAATACGTTGATACCAGAGACCGAATTTTTCAAATTAAGAAGAACGAAGAGGATTACCGTATTATTGTAAAGTGACGTAGAATGTTATTGACCCGCGTAGTGCTGTGACACGTTTGTTATGATTGGTATTCAAGTAACATATTATGAAACTGATAATTTGCTATCAATTCTTTGAGCCACTTATTTTGTGCTGAAACTGTGCATAGAGACTCCATACCAGATGTCTTCAGCCCTTTTGGATAGATATGGGGTTTTCGTTACACGTTCTATCTATACTTATAATAAATCTGTAGAGAGGTCAATTCTGTACATGAAATATATTTACAAAATAACTATCAGAGGGTGATTAGGGATCGATACTGATACCAAAAATGCAATCAGTAAAATTTTTGTCTGTGTGTCTGTCTGTCTGTCTGTATAACCGTTATAGAAACAAAAACTACTCGACGGATTTTAACGAAAATTGGTACAATTAATATTCATACTCCTGAGCTGGTTATAGTATACTTTTCATCACGCTACAATGAATAGGAGCAGAGCAGTGAAGGGAAATGTTGGGAAAACGGGAGAAGTTACTCCATTTTTTAAGCTTCCGTCGCGTGTGCAACCTTAATGGTTAAAGCTACACAGAAATCATTTATGACGGAAATGTTCTCCTTAAAATTATATAAAAAATATCCCACGACAGCATATATCTATCTTTTATGGTTGACTCACAATAACACGTGTAACTCCCGATAGCTTAGCAGTTCGAAGCTTTCTGATTATTATTCTGCTCCGAAATTTAAAACCACCACAACTTTGCAATGGAACTCGGCTATAAGTAACCCAGTTGCAACAAAATATAATCGAGGCTCAAATTTTAACAGGTTGCGGTGCAGGAGAAACCGTCTTTATTCCCAGAATTCCCATAATACCAAATAATTTTCCATTCCAATTTAAAAGAACGCGATTCCCAGTATCGGTGTGTTATGCAATGACAATTAATAAGGCTCAAGGGCAGACTTTTCGTGTTGCTGGAGTAGATCTCGGTGTCAGTTGTTTCTCGCATGGTCAGTTGTACGTCGCTCTTTCCCGGGTTAGCAGTTCTAGAAATCTTTATGTTCACGTGCCGGACGGGTCAACTTTCAACATAGTTTACCTGGAAGCTTTGCGCTGAAGTATTGTCGTTCTATAGGTACTTAAGCCTCATGTGAACGTGATCTAAAATAATATAAAATAAAATAATATAGAAGTAGAATAATATAGAAGTTCTAATTTAACGTGACTTTTAATCAAATGTATCATGAGTGCAATGTTCGCACTTTTAACACTGAATGTCGGAAATTGGAGTTAGAAAAAAAATGTTTGAATCTCAAGCGATAGGCTTGTTGATGCCAGTTCTACTACTAAAATTCCATACTTATTACTTTCCAAATAACTAATTGATCGAGTAGGACAGGTAAAAACAGGCGCAAACTCCGATTTTCCTAAAACAGTTGGACAATAATGTATAGTAGGTGACTAAGGTGCTTAGTACCTCACACACAATCAGTATTCTACGGAGATCCTATGTCGTTGTACTAATCGAGGCTGTAATAAAAGCTATGTGCAAATAACACACAAGGAGTTACACGCTGACGGAGTCGCGGGCACAGCTATTAACAATAATATTGTGCGGTTCGGTATTGCGATATTTTTCAACAGTATTATAGATTGACATATTATATTTCCCTACTAAATTACGAAAGTTAATCTGTGTGTTACATCAAAATCACTGAACCGTGAGGAAGGACGTAGGCTACTTTTTTTACGAAAAACGACGGAAACGTGGACGAAATCGCGGGCAACAGCTATCTATGCTAATAATATAAGGCTGAAGAGTTTGTTTGTATGTTTGAACGCGATAATCTCAGGAACTACTGGTTCGAATTGAAAAAATATTTTTAATTAAATAGTAAATTTATAGAGAAAGGCTATAGGCTATATATCATTACGCTAAGGCCAATAGGAGCGGAGCACCAATGAAGAATGTTTCAAAATCGGGGTTAAATTTAACGTTAGCTCAAAGTAACTATTCCACGCGGACGAAGTCGCGGGCAAAAGCTAGTAAGTAAATAAAAAGTACACCATGGTGTATCTGTCTATTTATGTATTGTCTCCTGCTGTGTCTAATACACCCGTTATGTCCTTATTTAATTCCGTTTTGGTGTGCAATGAAGAGTATGTCTATCTTATTATTTCTTAAAGAATTACATATTATATAGCGGGTATAATCATATGCCGTAGC
This sequence comes from Tholera decimalis, assembly GCA_943138885.2. Classification (NCBI taxonomy): domain Eukaryota; kingdom Metazoa; phylum Arthropoda; class Insecta; order Lepidoptera; family Noctuidae; genus Tholera; species Tholera decimalis. The sequence goes on along the minus strand of OW964573.2, from coordinate 17,165,010 downwards.
TTTTGACTTTATTATGTGTCCATGTAGGTCTATCTCAAATAATGTATTTTTTATTTTAATTAATAAATTAGTATAGAATGATTTGCCAAGACTTACCAAATATAATAAAAAATGCCTAGCAGGGTGCGTACGTATTTATAATAAGTTACCTAGTCATTTCAAAATATTAAACTCAAGATAATTCAAGATAAAACTACACATAAAAGATTGAAATAACAGCTTGAAGAAATTTACAGATATGGAGTGTTGTGGTTTCAGCACTTCATATCCATGAATAATTCCGTGATAATTTGTCTTAATAGTATGATAATTATGTTTTTATCCTAGCTCAATATGACTGTACCATTCTAATTATATTTTATACAATGTTTAATGCTAATAAATTATTTTGACAATTATAATTACCACAAAAAATAAGTACTTGGTTCAAAACAATGTAAAGCGGATTTCGATGTAACCCCTAACATAGTTTGATTGCGGAACCTTCATCGCAGGGTTCAGTAGAAAGTTTAATGAACTATGTATATTTAACGACCCTAATGCTATTGAGAAAGTTTAGTTCGTTAACCTCGTGTAAGATAAAAAAGGTTCTGCCGCAGTATATCATTTAAACTTTAACTATATTTTGTAGTTTTTTAGTTTCGTTAGTAGTCGTTGTAAGGTTCCATAGCCGATAAGCAAAAATTGGGACCCTTATAGATTCATCATGTGTGCTTGTCTGTCTGTCTGTCCGTATGTCAAAGCCATTTTATTTCGAAACTTTGACAGTTGAAACTTGATGATATTGTATAATGTGGAGCGCTTTCCAATTTTTAAACATTAAGCAGGGCTCTCTACAACGTGTAACGTAACCCCATATCTATCCAAAAGGGCTGAAGACAACATCTGTTATGGAATCTCTATGCACAGTTTCAGCACAAAATAACTGACTCAAAGAATTAATACCAAATTATTGGTTTCATATATTTCTTGAATACCAATCATAACAAACGTGTCACAGCACTACGAGGGTCAATAACTTTCCACGTCTCTTGCCAATAACACGATAATTCTTTTCGTACTTCTTAATTTGAAAAGTTCAAATCAAATCAAATCAAATCAAAATGTTTATTTGCAAGAAATACATTGTTTATAAGGAAAGATCTTATATCCTAAAAGTCACTGTATTCTGCCTGCAAGCAAGCGTGCAAATTATTTATATTTATGTCATTAAATTATTATTACTACATGCAATTAAATTATTATTATCATATACAATTTTCATAAATTCGATTAATATCATTATTACATACAATTTTATCGTCAACATTGTTTTACTAATTAAATTATTCACTTCTATTTCCAAATTCCATAAATTTCCTAATACTATAAAAACAGTTTTTTTGTAGCCACTCTGTCAATTTTGTTTTAAATACATTACCCTGTAACAATTTCAATTCGTTTGGGAGGTTATTATAAATCAGAATACACATATTATACACATTTTTCTTATAAATATCGTTCATTCGTTCTCTGGTATCAGTGTATTGGAATTTGTAATAAGTTCTACACACGTAGACTTAGGATTACAAAACCCTTGCCATATCGTTTGTTATCATCCAAAGAAGCCATGCATTTGGTATGTATATACCCTTTAAATTATACGTTGTATACATGGAACTGAAAGTATTTTTTTTTTCACCAACCATGCGGGGTGTCCTGAAAACCTACTTTTTCTTAAACTCAATCGTTTGAGAGATAGACATTTCCAAAGTGGTAAAATGTGTGTTTCCTCCGCTCTCATTTTTGAAATAATGGAGTGAAAATATAAAAATAAAATGTGCTTATAGATCCTAATGAAAACTTTGAACGAAAATTGGTTTGAACGAACGTTTTCAAAATCTGCAAATATAACTGCATACCTGTAGCCACCCAGATTATTATTTACAATGAAGGTAAGAGAGACAATCTTTTTATAAAGATCGACTTTCCTTAGAAATTACTATCATATCATAATATAGTTATTTTTCTTCATAAATCTACATTAATTAAATGGCAGACTTGATAAGACTTTACAAATATGATTTAAGGTCCTGTTGAAAATCAGCGTCAAGTAACTTCCAGTTGTGTTATAATTTGCTGCGCGGCGCGTGACACGCATTGTTTTTGCTCTACATTGACGTTTCTTACTTTTTAGGGTTCCGTACCCAAAGAGTAAAAACGGGACCTTATTACTAAGACTTCGCTGTCTGTCCGCATGTCTGTCACCAGGCTGTATCTCAAGAACCGCGATATTTCTGTTGCCGCTATAACAACAAATACTAAAAACAAAATAAAATAAACATTTAAGGGGGGCTCCCATACAACAGACATGATTTTTTGCCGTTTTTAAAGAAAATGGTATGGAATCCTTCGTGCGCGAGTCCGACTCGCAGTTGGCCGGTTTTTATTCCTACTTTTTGTGTTTGCATGTGCCAAATAAACATGATTTATTTTTATTGACTTCGATCACGTCTAGTGGTAAGCGAACGATGAGATACGATGGATTTAGCGAGCCCAGAAGATGTCACTTCACTCTTGTTTTAAAGGCTGACGGGTCATCTCTGGTAGGGAAAACAAAAAGTCTCAAGTAAAGTAAAGCATTCAAATATAGCTCACCTAACTCCGCCTCTTTTTGTGTCATAGTTCAGCAACCTAGCGCCATGTTTCCAGTTCACTTGTCTCGTAGGCTGTGGCACTTCGCTGACGACACACCGCAGTTCTATAATAGAACCTTCTTTGTAGAACTTGTCTTGTAAAGGTCTTCCCCGTTCATCCACGATCTCCACCTTTGGCACTGGAAATTAAAAAAAAATGAGTGACAGAAAATTATAATAATTCTGGTCGTACAGAATTTAAGTAAGAAGTCTGATATATATGAGAAATATGAGAGAATAAGGGAAAATAATATTAGGTATATATGGGATTTTTAGAATTTCTGTCGGTGTAATTTGAAGGCGGTGACTGGTTGTTATAATGGAGAAATGAGTCATTTGGTTAAGCAGACATTAGTTTGGTTGTTTATATTAAGATGCCCTAAAAAAATTTAGCCGATTTCCAAATAAATAAAAAATGAATGAACCAAATAACATTGTTTAATAAGAATAAATACCGGCAGCTTTTTTAAATCTAGGATATACCTAAATAATAAAAAGGACAGTTGTCTGTTTATTTAAATTATATAGGATCGTTAGAACTACACTATTAAGAAGATATTAGGCTACTTTTCAGACTTTCAAAACATATGCATCCTGTGGTATTAATAATATGAGCACCGTCGAAAGTAAAAGAGATAGCTCCGTCTCCCTTCCACGCTGGAATCATAATGGTATTTAAACATCATAATACGGCTACAAAGGTGCTCAAATTGTTTTAGAATACAGATTTCGGCTATCACAGGGATAGTTGGGATCGTCTTGGACGGAGTTTCAATAGGAAATCGGTGAAAAATGTGGATAATGCAGCCGCCGCCGCTTCGCCATTTTCCGTGAGTGATATTATCAGTTATCCCTAGCTACAATATTCACCACACGTTGCTTTTAGGTCCCAAGTAAAGTAATAACGGCCATGTGCGACTTAATAGATATTTAGTTCGGAGGAAAACATGGCAACCCGTTGTTTTGAAAGATCTAGAATAAGATACAAGGTTATTTATCTTCGTGTATGAAAATATGAAACATATATTATTATGATAATAATTTAGGACCAGAGTAGTTGTAGTCCAGCGGTCACAGGCATGACTTACGAGAAAATATAGGTCGTGGGTTCAATTTTCATGATCTCTATGGCTTTAAAAATGGTGAAGAAAATAAGCGTGAGGAAACCAGCACAGAAAAAATTCGATAACATGTGGTATTTATTCACTAACCTGTACTAGACCCGCGTCATAGATCACGACCCGTTTCCTCTCATACATAAGATGCCTGTGCCTCAGCAATTGGAATGTTAAAGGCTACTATTATATTAAATCAAATTTAGGACCATAAAAACTCTTATCTTTAACGATATCCAAATTCAAATCGTGATGTCAGCTCGGCGACAATCAAAGTTAAAAACTTTGCGAAATGTTGGGTGATTAGAAATGTTTTTGACAGAACGGGTCTGAGATTAAAAAGCGAACATTCAATGAAAATTTGTGAATTAATACTCAGACCAACTGTAGAAGGAATCAATATATATTTTTTTATTCAGCACAATTTAATTCCATTTAGCTTGCTCTATCATCGGACTAAAAGCTTAATGTTGATACATGCTGTATATGTGATTGTAACCTATCGATAAATTTTGACCCGTGCCGCACTGCTTTCAATTTAACACAAAATTGTACGACAGATTATAATATATAACAGAACTGAAACCTTGACATTGTAAAGTGGCATACAATGAAATGCAACTCGCACGCTGATTGTTTGAAGGATTCGTAACTATATGGTCACAGAACGTTCTACAGCAATACTAACTAATCAGGGACAGCTTTTGGACAGTTGACAATTTAACGAGTGAGATTGTAAACAACCGGTAGACCATAATCTAACGAAAAATAATGTGTTCAATTCCAAGCAGTATGGTATGGATCAAAATGTATCGATAGATTACAATCTCGCGACATATATTATAATCTAACAGTTTTTGCAATTTCCCACATATACACGAAAAACATTTTAGGAATACTTTCATTATGTAGGTATGTAGCTTTTTTTTTTCTGGGTGGGAAAATCATCGAATAACTTCTCACGCTCTGGATTAAGCGGAAGGGTGTGTCAGACTTCTACTGACTAAAAGCCCACCCTGTTCCTTCAGCTGCCCTTAAGTTCCGGGGCCGCGGCATCTTGTTAGAACATTTCCGCAACCCCGGATGTGGGTATGTAGCTAAGGAGTAGAATTCCTTGCTGGAGTTTGTGTGTATTAATAGCTACAACATAATATATTTTTATGATTCTTTCAATTAAGAGAGAATCATCATCTTCATCTTCAATCATCATTGCTTTCCAGCAGGTGAGATTATAGTCAACCGCGATTTTATGAACTATAATAAAAACTGTTTACTATAACTGCTTTTGGCTAGCTAGCAGTTGTGCTATCTACACTTCTATACTAATATTATTAAGGGGTAGGTATGTTTGCGAGTGATTTTGTATGACGAACTTTATCATTGAAATAACTGATCCGATTGTATGAATTCTTTGACCACTTGAATGCTACGTTATCACTGACTGACATAGGCTATATTTAACGCTAAAATATATTTTCACGCGAACGAAGCCGCGGGCAGAAGCTACTTAGAAAATAAATTGGCTAATTGAATTTCCTACAAACAAGTACTAAATTCTGGCGAAATAAAATTAAAGGACACATAATTCTTAATTAGATTCTCGTACGTAACCTTTACTTTCCATTTATTTCGAATGGTTTACGCTTTTTCAATTACATCCACACAGATACTGAAATAATCATAAAAAAGGTGTTAAAGCCCTTAATTCATTAAAACCTATCCTAAATCGCAAATCTGTTCTTAGTCCTTCAATTAAATTACGAATATATTCCACTTTGGTTAGACCCTGCCTGACGTAGGCTGCATCTGTTTGGTCTAGTTTAAAAGAAACTTAATATAATAAACTACAAACAATCCAAAACAAAGCTATTAAATTATCTTATAACACACCATTCCGCACTAATCTTAAACCATTACTCTACCGAATAAAATTTCCATTTATAAAAGACTTCGTATTAAAAATGCCACGTAAATTTTATTTGCATAAAAATCATTCACATAGTAACAGTCTAATATCTGCAATTGGTAAAAGTAGACTTAGCTCATTATCTTACGCTCGCACGTACAATCGATATCGACTGCCCCATCACTATTTTCTCGGTGACGTATCATGACGATAGCTCGCTTATCAGCCGACGCCACTCGTTTGGCTGTTTACCAGTATTTTTTATGTACTAACTACCCACTTATGTAATGATGTCATTATTTGTAATCTTAGTTGTTTATTAAAAAAATAAAAATAACGATTTACATTAGTAAAGTTTATATTTTGTTACCCAAACAGCATATTACGTGGGTCTATACAAAGACTTGCACATACAATGTTAATCATGTAGGTATTCTATAAATCTTCTTAATAATCTGTTAAGAACACTATAATAAAAACATGTTTAAATGTGTATAGCCTATGCAACATTATAAATTTAGGACTCGTATACAATTAGAATAAGTTCAATTGTAAACCATCTTGTAAAACTTATTTTTAAATAAAGAATTTGAACAATCAATCAATCAAGTCAATTACACCGACTTTACTTAATAATTCAGGTGTAGAACGACTTTCACTTTTCCGTGTACGATCAATTAATATTGGATGAAAATACACCTTAATTTGAGTTTAATTTCCACCTTTATAAGTTAAATGATACGTTTGCCACCATTCTCTTAAAGGACTATATTTTGACGTCTTGATTAAGGCCTAGGTGTATTGCTAGTTGCGTCAAGCCACACGAGATCGCGATACAATAGCCTTTAGTCACAAAAAAGTTACATCAATAATAGTATTGATAATATACAACGTGTAACGGAAAGGGTATATAATTACTAGAGGCACGGCTTCTTTGGGTGATATGAAACGATATTTGAAGGGTTTTTTAATCCTATCTCCTTTCTCGCGCCGACAAAAGAACACAGCTTTTACGCTAGGCTACTACAGTACTAGGCGCACAGAATTACGGAAGAGATTTATCGTGATATTTACAAGTAACGTGGAAAGCTACCTACGTAGAGCGGTGACACGATTGTTATGATTTCAATTTAAGAAACTTACGAAACCGAAAATTTGGTATCAATTTTTCGAGTATTTTATTTTGAGTTGAAACCCTTCCAATATCGTTTGATATCATCCAAAGAAGCCGTGCTCTTGGTATGTATATATCCTTTTCGTTACACGTTGTATACAATAATATGATCAATTACAAGTATAGACCAGAGACTTGCATTACCGAAATATATACACAGCAACTTCTCGGTGCCTTAAAAAGCACTTTAAGCCTTTGAAAACAGTTCTCGTTTATAGATCTTTAATAGTCGTTATAGATAGAAGAAGCCAGAGCGTTCTAAACCATTATAGGTACCGCATTGAAGAAATTATCTGCAGTTTAAAGACTGGAAGCTGAAATTATACAACGTGTAATTAAAAGGGTATATACATACCAAGTGCATGGCTTCTTTGGATGATAACAAACGATATGGTAAGGGTTTTGTAATCCTAAGTCTACGTGTGTAGAACTTATTACAAATTCTAATACACTGATACCAGAGACCGAATTTTTCAAATTAAGAAGAACGAAAAGAATTACAGTGTTATTGGCAAGTGACGTGGAAAGTTATTGACCCTCGTAGTGCTGTGACACGTTTGTTATTATTGGTATTCAAGAAACATATGAAACCGATAATTTGGTATCAATTCTTTGAGTCACTTATTTTAAGCTGAACCTGTGCATAGAGACTCCATAACAGATGTTGTCTTCAGCCCTTTTGGATAGATATGGGGTTTCCGTTACACGTTGTATACGTAGTTGGGAAAAAGCTAATCAGACTGATTACTAGATCGCTGATTGTAAAGTGAAGATATAACATGTATGGACATATAGTGTCTGGTCTTACCTAAGGATGTCGTTATGTAGCTGATATACAGTAACTGCCTCGATGGTCTAGTGCAAGCGCGACTGCTGAGCAAGAGGTTTTGGGTTTGATTTCCGGGTGGAGCTAAAAGTGCCATAGGGTGTTTCTGTTAGAAATTTTTCAGTAGTAGCCGGGAGTTTGGAAGTTGGTGGTGTGATAACCCCCGTGCCTTGGAAAGCACGTTAAAACGTTAGTTCTGCGCCTGATCTCTCTCCGGTCGTGTCGGATTGCCGTCCCATAAGATAATGAGAGTAAAGGAACAAAGTACACCTGTACTGGCGCACATGCTCGTGCACTATAATATCTCCTGCATGGATGGGTAAGCAATTATGAGATTGGACACCGTGGCTGAAATCGCTTAGGAGGACTATTACTTATATTATAAAGTAAATAAAAAATACTCTCAAGCACACAAACACCACTTGGCCACTTTCCAATGTATTTATTTTTCTCATAATGAAATATGTCACTGTTTCAATTACAATTTTGTGGATAATGTTGTGAGCAGTGTATTTGTTACATCTAAATCTTAAGCTTTTTTGTTAATTTTTAAATACTCTGTTGTTTGTTATCCCTAATAAAATAAAATAAAATAAAACAAATAAAATGCGAAAAACTCGTTGAATACAGTCAATTGCGGTTGATGGCAACATATCCGTGGTTGAACTAAAATAAATTCCATGTATTGCTTTAGAATACTGGAGGTAACAATGATATACAACGTGTAACGGAAACCCCATATCTATCCAAAAGGGCTGAAGACAACATCTGGTATGGAGTCTCTATGCACAGTTTCAGCTCAAAATAAGTGACTCACAGAATTGATACCAAGTTATTGGTTTCATATATTTTTTCTTGAATACCAATCATAACAAACATGTCACAACACTACGAGGGTCAATAACTTTCTACATCACTTGCCAATAACACGATAATTATTTTCGTTCTTCTTAATTTGAAAAATTCGGTCTCTGATATCAGTGTATTGGAATTTGTAATAAGTTCTACACACGTAGACTTAGGATTACAAAACCCTTGCCATATCGTTTGTTATCATCCAAAGAAGCCATGCACTTGGTATGTATATACCCTTTAAATTACACGTTGTATAATATAAAGTTGTTATTTGTGTTACAAGCCGCAATTTACCCTGAAAAGGGACACATAATCGCTCTCGCTACTACAACCGCACTCGCCCGATTCTCTACGCGTTCACTCTGGTCTACCCCAAAGGTCGTGGCCAAGTACTACGTCGTAAATAAATGAACGATGGCTATTGGGTCACTGAGGTAATTGAAAAAACAATGTTGTTTATTCAAAGACTATTTATTCCTTCATTTCTTGGATGGCATAAGCTATTATTTTACGTGGTCGTAATGATAGCTCTGCATAATTAGTTACTGTTTACGACATATGTATACAACGTGTAATTTAAAGGGTATATACATACCAAGTGCACGGCTTCTTTGGATGATAACAAACGATATGGCAAGGGTTTTGTAATCCTATGTCTACATGTGTGGAGCTTATTAGAAACTAGTACTCACGCGGGGTTTCGCTCCCGTGGATTCTATCACGGTAAAAACATAACTCTCCTTTTTTGCAGTCGCGTAAAAAGTAGCCTATAACCTTCCTCAAGCTTCAAGCTACTTCCATACCAAATTGCATCCAAATCCACCCGGTACTTTCGAAGATTAGCGCGTTCAAGCAAACAAACAAACAAACTTTTCCGCTCTATAATATTAGTATAGATTAGAAATTTCAATACATTGATACCAGACCCGAAATTTTAAATTAAGAAGAACGAAGAGTATTATCATTTTATTGGCAAGTGACGTGGAAAGTGATGACCCTCATAGTGCTGTGACACGTTTGTTATTACTGGTATTCAAGAAACATGAAATCAATAATTTGGGGTCAATTCTGTGAGTCACTTATTTTGAGCTGAAACTTTGCATAGAGACTCCATACCAGATGACTGTTGTCTTCAGTCCTTTTGGATAGATATGGGGTTTCTGTCACACGTTGTAAATGTATCGTTTTATAGAAAGCTTGTATTTCTCAACCGCATTTAAATTCTTAGCTGTTTGCAGCTGAGAATTTTCAATCTAAGTATATAAAAATATATAGTCTGTTACTCGTGACATTGTTTGCTTGGGAGGTCGCATAAATCTCGATCCTATGGGATTTACTGGATAAAAAGTTTTATATTATATAGCTGTGTTATTCCAGGATTTCAACTACGTACATGCCAAATTTCATTCAGATCAATTCAGTAGTCTTTGCTTGAAAAATTAACAAACATCCTTACGAACAAATTTTCACATTTATAATAAACTAGCTTCTGCCCATGACTTTATTCGCATGGGAAGATTTTCTCGCGTAAATCCCGATCCCATGGGAATTCCGGTATGTCAACTATCGACTTACCAAATTAAAAAAAAAAACAAACCATCCCAGAATGGTTTGTTACTCTTTCACGCAAAAACTACTGAACATGTCTGCATAAAATTCGGACGTCCTGGAATGAATGAATGAAAGTTGTGAGGATGGCCATCCGTCCTCACAAAATTTCGCATTTAGAATATTAGTAAGAAGTAAGATATTAGTAGGAAGTAGGATAGAGTTTATTGTTGTATCTTTTGAAAACAAAACCTCCTTTTTCGTTCCTCCTCCTCCTGTTTCGAGTAATCAAATAGATCAAAATTGTATTTAATAAAGAGAAAATAACACAAAGATTTCTGGAAAAATTCGTAATACTTTTGCATGGGATTTTTTAAGGACAGGAATCAATTAGGACAGGAATCCTCTGACGGGGTACGACAGAATTTGATTTTGAAATTACAAGTATAATGAAGATTCCTTAAATAAGTAGTATTTGAGATTTTGCCAACAAACATTTTACAACTTTTTTTTACACATTCATTCACAGCCAAGAAGACAGTTCTTATAATTCCAACTTAGACACATTCTGTAGGATTCAAAAAATATTTAGCGAGATTTTCTGTTAAATCATATTCTATTTTGATTATTTGACAGTAGGTACAGTCAGCGTCAAATAGTTAGTGACACTCAGGGTATTCAAATAAATAGACGCAACCAAAAGGTCAATAATATCGGTACGAACAAAGTTTCCTTTTTTTTTTTTTTTTTGTGTGGCATCTCGCAGGTCAACCTCTGAGGTTGTCGGCTGCTTAACCGGGCTTGCCTGTGGTTGCCTTAATTAATAAATTAATTAAAGCCTCCAGCCAGGGCTGAAAAACTTACAAACTAGGCGACTACACGCTAAGGGCACCCCCTGTGGGGTACGGACCTCGGCTTAGGGCGTCGCAGAGGAGGGCAGCTAGGGACAGGCTGGATCATATCATTATTATTATTAATAAGGGAATTTAAAGCTACTGGCTCAGCGTCGTGGGCTGGCTCTGGCAAGGGTCGGGGTGGACTATTACGGGGACGTCGCGGCGGGCCTCGGCGGCGAGGACGGAAGGACGGTCGGTTTTTGTGTTTGTGTGCCACTGTACTTGTTTCCCTACGGCTCTCTTGGAGCAGGGTGATTGCGTCATCGGGAGTGACTAGGGTATGCCTTGGTCGGCGAATCTTAGAGATACGCGAGGGTTCGTATTGGGCGGCCGATACGATAAGGGGATTCCTATGTTGGATTGAAGTTTCAAAGAAACGCTTGGAGACGCGTTTCATGAACTGCTGGATGGTGGGCATCTTGAGGTCTACGTGAAGAAGCTCATTTCGAACATAAAAGGGGGCTCCCGTGACTCTACGGAGGAATCGGTTTTGGAGGGTCTGCATCTTATGGAGGAGGTAGGGCTTTGCGTGTGCGAAAACAACGCAGGCGTAGGTCATGATGGGACGGATGACCGCGGTGAAAATACGCAGCTTGCACCTGAGTGATAACTTGCTGCGAGAGCTAAGAATGAAGTGGAGCCTACCTAGAGCGAAAGCGGCGCGCGAACGTGCCTGCTTTATGTGCTCAGCGAAGGAGAGGTGTCTATCAAGGACCACGCCTAAGTATTTGGCTTGCTTTTCCCAAGGGATCGGCTTGCCGTACATGGTAATCGGACGGGGGAAACAAAGTTTCCTTATCGTTGGCAACAATATATTTGCTCGAATGGTTGAGACGTTTAAAATGTCATATAGATCGGTTCAGCCAAAACGCCATAAATATAGTAACAGTCATCTCGCCAATGGTATCCAAACATTCTACGTGTTCAAAAATATGGAGGTCATTAGAAAAATAAACTAGCAAGTTATAATTATAATAATAAACGATTTTCCAAAGATGAAAACCTCTTTAGGGAATCCAGTATTATATGCATGTCATTCTATTATCTGTCATTGCATGACAATATCTATAATCTATCAGTCATGTCCATGTCAAGTGCAATACCAAAACAAGCTAGAAATAATATCTATTGAAACAATAATAGAGTTTCTTGCTTAAATATGGCTAAATATCTCATTAGTGACACCACAAAACATCGTAATATATATTTGAAGGAGGAAGGTGTCTCCGTAATAGATATTTCATATGTTATTCGCATCTCTTAATTCTTCTTCTTTCTTGTATTTAGAGAAACACCGTATACTATTGGCTAGAGAGATGGCAAAGTGATAGTGCATTACAAAACCATTTTTCATTTGATCGTCATCGTCAAACAAGTAGAAATTAAGAAATAAATATAGTGCAGTGACCAATGAGCAATCGTTTTATACATTCAGGAGTATGTCTACGGAATAAATAGCGGAGACCTGGAGTTAATTTCAACGCCGCCTCATAGTCCCGACCTTAACCAGATCGAAAATTTGTGGGGCAAAATGGTTTACAGTACTCGCTGCAAATTTAAGGATTCACGTTGAAAAAGTTTGGGAGTCCATAAGAGGAGAAAATTTTTGCTACAATGCGGTACAATCCATGCAAAGACGTCTTTCTGGCGTAATTCTTGCAGACAGTAGCTAAACACGATTTTAATTTATAAAATAAAGATAAATAAGTAGAGCTAAAAAATGTTTTTTATTTGTACACCCGATGAGAGTTTTGGTGTTTTGTATGTTCGAAAGTGGAATATGTTCATTTTAATTAGGTATGAAAGTAAAATAAAATACGAAATAATTTCGTATCTATTTTGATTCAGCGGTTTATTGCTCACAATATAGGTATCGTAAACGGCTATGCACGAAATTCTTTACAAAACAAAAGAGATGTCTATGGCATCATGCTTAAAATGAAAAGGACAGCAGTAGTTTCTAACCCTTTCTTTTCGTGTATAAATGTTTTAATATTAATTGATATGACAAATAACACTTAAAATATGTAGCAGTAAAGTTTATTTTTCTGATGTGTTTCATATTTTTAAACACTTAGAATGCTTGGATACTATTGACGGGATGACTGTAACCATATGTATGGTGGTTTGACTGAACCAATCTATAAGTATACGACATTTTAAATGTATCAACCTTTTGACCGAACATATTGTTGTCAACGATAAGGAAACTTTGTTTGTACCGATATTATTGTGAATACCCTAACTGTCACTAACAATTTGTCGCTGACTGTACCAAACATTTAGACACACAAGTATGTAAGTAGTTTTTCGATAACAACTTATTCTCGATGTCTCTCTATTTATTAATAATGAATTTAATAATAATAATTTGGTTCGATAATACTATACTGTTTGAGATCAAAATTAATCATTTTTAACATAACCTGCCTACTCCAGCGTTTCGAATCTCGGGATAAACTGGCTAATGCCAGATAGTGTTTATTGATAGCTGCATATCAGTGAAACGGTTTTCTAAAAAAAATTAGTACTTTCTGAGTGCCTAAAGAAAAAAGACAGACAGATGGAAAATTAAGATATGTAGCAACACAAAAAAGTTTCCATCTTACCTAGATTTCTTAGGAAAGAAAATCTATTTTTATTTACACACGGCTTCAACGGCGATTCAAAATTTTACACGTGCCTCCTTAATTTGTAGTACAATTGTTCACTATACTAAAAATAGCAAAAATAACATTCGAAACTTTATCCACGTATCGGTTCATATTTTAACACACCCACATTAGTATTCGTTAAGTGTCCAATAAAAATAAATAATACAGTTTCTGTATGAACGTACCAAAAATTTTCGAAAAGTAGTTGTGACGGTTATTCTGCAAACAAATATTATGGTGGTCGCTTGTGTGAATCACAAACAGTACGGGAATGCTGTAACAATGATATTAATATTTAGTGGCCATTCATGTGGCACAGTTGAGGTTGAAAATTAATGTTTTTATCAGCACGCTTCGCTGGAAACGATGTAATTTTGACTATAGGTATCGATGAGAATAATATTCAGTCAGAACGTTTTAACAAACAAATGAACCGATTTCAAAACAAACAAAAACACTACTGCACTACAAAATGAAAAATAACCTTGAAGATTGTTTCATTGGATGTCTTATTCCGTTTAAAATAAAGGCTAGGTACCCACATGACTGAAGTCGGTGCCAACCCGATGAATGGTTTTGATAAGTTAAGTACCTACGCCGCATTCTGGGGCACGCCCCTGATGATCAAACCTATTCATGTATCTCGCGATAAATCGCGATCGAAATCGGATCAGTATTTTTAAGAAAATCGCGGACACACAAACATACATACATACCTACGTACATACAAAATGATCGAATACAGAGCCAACAGTTTTGAAGTCGGTTAAAAATATAGCGTAAATGGGATTTTTAACACGTGAAGAGACTCAGACAATTCAATACATTCAAAATTTCAATTTCAAAAGAAGACATTCAATTCCCAAATCCTACGTAGAGAAACATTATACAAAGTGGCTAGTAAGCGTATCACACTTTAAAGTCATTAAACTTATGGATTTTTATTAAAATACTGGCTTTGCCCGGAACTTTATTAGCGTGGGAACTCATGGGAATTTAATATATTATTTCGTTATTTATTATATAATTATCTTGCCTTGTAAACTCATCTATCTTTAAGTGAGATTTATTCAAATCAGTTCAACCGATTTTCATCGGGTCGCAACAGTTTTTTTAATTGTTTGTGTTTTACTATCAAGTTAATAACTTTAAGCACTTGAAAAACAAGTTATTTATTTTGAAGTCGGAGTCGGATATACGACACACTGGTTTATTTTAGCCCCACTACTTGACTACTTTGACTGAATTGATAGTTGTCGTCTCAAGCCTATGTCTTTATCGCCCCTCAACCAACAATCCGGAAGTTTTTACAGCAGTTTAAGACAACAAGAAGTTTTATTTTCAAGTTTATCTGAAAACAAAACGTATCAGGTATTTGGATTGCAATCTTTAGACCTGGTAGGTTATTTTCGAAAGTATGCACGATACATTAAACGCTCCAGATATTAAAATATGCTGTGTTGCGTAGTCAGAAGCTGCCTGAAAAACAACAGAAACTGCAACATTACCGTGGCGATTGTAATGGACGGCTAAATCTTTTTATAAATTAAATTTACGAGTATGCCAGGATAGCACTACGTTTTACATTAAATGAAATGCAATGCAATGTCTATGATTGAATTCAGGGACCAATATCACAACTTCTATAGCCTAAAACGGTCTAGGACACAAGCCTCCTCGGGGCCAATAAGGCCATTTCTTGCCGGAGTTGCGGGAATGTTCTAACGAGATACCACGGCCCTGGAACTTAAGGGCAGCTGAAGGAACAGGGCGGGTTTTTAGTCAGTAGAAATCTGACATTCTCTTCCGCTCCACCCAGAGTGGGAGAAGTCATTCGATGATTTTCCCAACCAGAAAAAAAATGACAGAAGTCTCCGTTGTATGAGAGAAAAAAGGCCGTAATTCACCACGCGGGTGCAGTAAAGGTTGGTGGATGTCGTCTTCGCACTTTCTGCCTTTTTTTTTTTTTAACGTGGTAAAATTATCAAATAAGTCGAGGCAGGCAGGCAGACCCGGGCAGGGTGGGAGGGACTGTCAGACTTTTACTGACTAAAATCCACGGTGTTTCTTCAATAACCCTTTACGTACCGGGGTCACGGTAATGGGATAAGTCCCACGACCCCGGCAGGCTTCGGCCCTCTGCAGAGGGGGCCTCGTCATGTTGCTGACGCTCTTTAAGGCGCGCGTGGAACACAACGCGCCGTCGACCCGGGCATGGTCCATGGTCGGACAGCGAGTTGCCCTTTACTCGCTGTCCGCATGCCCGCGCCTACGGTGGCCGGAGGTCGTCGGCCGACGTCCGACGCCGTGGGCGTCTACCACTGCGGCTGGGCTGGAGGGAGGACGCCATCCTCTCCTTCACGCGGCCCGCCTCCTCCTTCGGAAGCATGACTGCTTCGCAGAAGGAGGCGACCGCTTCCCGCTCCCTCTCGCCCCGCAGCATGGTCTCGACCAATGCCGGGCGCGAGAGGTCTCCGCCTATCGCCGCCGTGAGGACACGTCGGTGCTCTGCCCAGGTGGGGCAGTCTTGCACCGTGTGCTCTACGGTGTCCTCAGGGCGACCCTCGCAGTGGTGGCACCCAGGCGTTTCCTCCTTTCCCATCAGACACAGGTACCTCCCGAAACTTCCGTGTCCGGTGAGGACCTGCGTCATGCGGTAGGTCAGGACGCCGTGACGCCGATCTAGCCACTCCTCAAAGAGGGGTCTAACCGCCGCAATTGCGGCGTGCCCGTCGCACTTTCTGCCTAGGACATTTTTGATCCCCGGTTGAGGCCGGTTTTGATCGCGATGTTCTCTTTCACCGTTTTGAGAACATTGATTATAAGAATTACACAATGTAATATGCTTGTCTGGGTTCAAACCCACGACATAAATCTGCTCTCCAATATTTACTAAACTAAAAAGTATATCATGTGGGATGATATTTTCTTACAGCCTTATGACTTGTACAAAAATAGACCTACTCTCACTAACATATAAGTAATAATGGATAACAAAGTTTATTAACTACCCATTCAGACTCATCTGAAGTATCTAACCTCCAATCTAAAAATACCAAATCCTAAAAACTCAGTCCCTATGAGCCCGATACCATTAAGTATGTGATTCACGTTTGTGGCCAATATGTAGGGCGCATGAATTGTAATCAGCTTTTATAGATACTCCACGTCGAGAATATAAAATATCTCGATACATTTTGCTTTAAGGTTTTACTAAACAGATTTATTCTGGGTTTTTGGAGTTGAAAAGAAAATCTTCGCATGCGCTTTCGGTTTGCGTCGGTAAATATATTCGTGCTGAGATTTCATCGGGTATGAGGCATATATGGTTGAATATTGTTGTGAAATGTATGCACCATTTTAAAATACGTGGGGTATATTTTGTAACGACCATTTAGTAAATTAGATTGTATTATTAGACAACACAAAACACAATTATATTTACAAGTATTATTGTACTAAAGCACGATCTTTTATCGAATAAAGATTAGATAAAAAACTATAGCTAAACTTACATATCGATATTAATTAGCTTTCAAATGTATTGTTTCTGCATATAATTCTGTTGATAAAAGATAAGAAAAATCTATAAAGAAACTAATTGATATTAATTAGCTTTTAAATATATTAATTTCTCTTTTGTAATTTTATGCGTAATGTTCAACATCAATCCAACATAATATAAATTGTTGATGAATAAACAATCCAAATTACGCAAACTCATACATTTCAGAAAATCTACACCCCTATTTTAAGTTGTTCTGAGGAAAAATCTCTCCACTCCATTTACTCAGGTAGCCATGAAAGTATAAAAAGTGGTGTGGCAGAGATAAATTAATATCATTTAGTTACATGCTTTATCTTTGAATTTGATTAAGAGACGTGTTAAAAGGAGAATATTACAAAACAATACTTATCAAAGTCACACAACAAGCGCATTTCATTTCAAACAAAACAAAGATATAAATGCAAGCCGTTCGAAACTACAAAGACCAGATGAGGGAAATAGACAATTGTGGAACTTTAACAGCACAAGTAGCTACAATGTATTTTCTTCATTCCGCGAATACTTACCATTGTCAACACATTTTAGCAACTTTTTAATTGGGAACGAAAATAAAAATATTTGTGACAATCCAATTTTCTTTGTTACGCGCTCCTAGGAATTTTATAATTTCCCGCATCCCAAGAACTGCAATTCCTGATTTGGATATTGCAATAATAAACAGAAAATTTGGCAACTGATTCCACGTTGTAAATATGAATAGCTTCGACCTAATTTCACTGTTTGTAGGTAATATCAGATTGGTCATTTCCTTTTTTACGTGCTAAATTCAAAATATCAGCATGAAATGCAAAATGTCCTAAATTGTTTGAAAATTTATTGCATGTAAGATAATGGGGCGGACGCAATAAATCGTACTCTTCTGTGGCACTATTTTAGTTACTACGTCATTGTCATTTTTAATGAAGTTCGCCTTTGTTTTAGATGAGTTCATTTGTTTCAGCGGCCAACTACAAAATATTGTGTTGACTATTCTGACCTGTGTGTGTGTAAATGCTTAACTAATGGGGAAGGCATGAAGTGACTGTTAATCTATACTGCACAGGGCTACCCGGTTACCCGGTGCATAGTGTTACTGGTTCTAGTAAATTATAATATTCAAATCAAATCAAACCAATTTTTTGTCATACAGCAACTAATACTACCTCGGTAGCCACTATGCTACCGAGGTAGTATCAGTGCCTTTAGTTAACCCTGCTCTGTTTCAGACCATGGTGCGGAGCGAGAGGGAATGGGATGCAGTCGCCTCCTTCTGCGAAGCAGTCACGCTCGCGAAGGAGGAGGTTGCACGCGCGAGGGAGAGGCAACTCTCTTCCTTTCGCCCCAGCCCCCGCGGGAGATGCCCCGGACGTCGGAGGTCGCAAGCTGATCTCCGGCCACCGTAGGCGCGGGCGTGCGGACGGTGAGCAAGGGTTGCTCACCGTCGTGTAAGGACCAGGCCCGGGTCGATGTCGCGTCGTGTTCCACACGCGCCTCAAAGAGCTGTCAACACCAGTGATGGGGCCTCATAGGGCCATTGCCTGCCAGGGTTTGCGGGAAAGTTCTAACGAGATACTGCGGCCCCGGAACTTTAGGGCAGCTGACACACCCTTCCGCTTTACCCAGAGCGGGAGAAATCATTCGATGATTTTCCCACTCAGAAAAAATAAGGGTTTAATTCCGGTGTCGGATTTTTCTAATAGCAATTTTCTCAGTAGTAATTCGGAATTTGGAAATTGGTGGTGTGATACCCCGTGCATCGGAGTAGGAAAGCACGTTAAACCGTTAGTCCTGCGCTTGATCTCTCTCTGGTCGTGTCGCTTTACCACCCCATCGGGCTATGATTGTAAAGGAACATAGAGTGCACATGTAGTACCTACAAACACACTTGTGTACGATAATATCTCCTACGCAGATGGCTAATCTTCCCTGAGATTGGCTGCCGTGGCCAAAACCGGTCAAGATGACTATAGATATAATATACAATAGATCACTACGTTTTATACGTACAGTACAAAGACCTCTGCATATATCTATGTGTTTGTCAGTTTACGATAATCTCTAAAACTTCTGAACGGATTTTCATGCGATATCCACCAATAGACTGAGCGATCCATGAGAGAGGTTGAGGTGCGTAATTTATAAAGGTTTTGTGTAAGTTTTTTTTTTAATTGATAATATGCTCGCGTTTGACCACCATCTCACCTGATGGTAAGAGGTGATGCGGTCGAAGATGGAGCACGCGTGCCTAGAAGTAACCTATTCACTCTTGACTTAAAGACCCCCAGGTTATAGCGATCAGGAAACACAGACTCCGGCAGGGAATTCCACTCCTTAGCCGTATGCACAATGAAAGTTCGCTGGAATATGTTGATAAATGTTAAAAATGTCAAACACAGTCATGCCGACTGGGAGTCATACTAGCGTGCGCCACGTAAACCAATAGAGATATATCAAAACAATGTTCTACGATATTGAAGGTCTTAAAAATTCATACATAAAAGTCCGCGACAACATGTATACCTCCTAAGCTACACTCACAATAACTATTTTTATGTATCACAGATTTATTAGAAAACAATATATCGTTGGCTAAGCTGTTTTCTCCAATTTATTACTCATCATCAAGCCATTTTCACTAATTATTTAAACGAATAATAGTTTAGAAGATATCACACAATCAAAATTATGTCCAGCCAAAATAGGTAAGTCAAAGATATGCCGCACGGAAAGCAAGTGGACGCACTGCGTGTAAAATATTATGCTTCTCGTGTAAAGTCGGGCAGGTTGCTAGACGATATCCATACTTCCATACTAATATTATAAATGCGAAAGTAACTCTCTCTGTCTGTTTCCTTTTTACGCCTAAACCGCTAAACCGATTTACATGAAATTTGGCATGGGAATAATTTAGGTGCCTGGGAAGGACATAGGATAGGTTTTTATCCTAGAATTCTCACGGAATCGGGATTTACGGTCGCGGGCAGAAGCTAGTATTTTATAAGTACCCTTATATTCTGCCCACAAAGTATTTAAAAAAGACAAACAAACACAAAGCATTATAAATTCAATATTCACCCATCATATTATATTCTAAATGAATAAAGTACATCAACATTGACAGTATAGATTAAGATTAAGCTTAATTTATTTCATCACACGTGTTTGATAAAATGTTCTTAATCCAAACGTGTATGAATCAGACATGTTAATATTATTCTTAACATCACGCCTGATTTATCTAAAAACATAGTCAAAGGTGACCTTTAGGACACCCAAATTTCTTCAAGGCAAGTTTGAAGGCGCTTTTTAAAGTTTGCGGAATATTAGGTAGTTTGGGAAGCGAGTGAAAAACTATCTTCCTCTTAACATTTCCTTTGTTTTTTTTTCGGTTTTTTAATGTGTTGTGTTCTCTGCCGTGAGGTCAGCAGAGGGGCCCTTTTTTGGGTGGAAAAACATCTAATGCCTCCTACCGCTCTGGGTGGAGGGAAAGGGAGTGTCAGATTTCTACTGACTAAAAACTCACCCTGTTCCTTTAATTACCCTAACGTTCCAGCGCCACGGTATTTCCTTAGAACATTCCTGTCACTCCGGTAGGCAATGTCTCTGACTGCTGTGGACCCGGTCCTGCTCGTTACCGGACTGGGCGAAAATCTTTCTTGACATCCGCAAACCCGCGCCTACGGTGAACAAGGATCGTATCGTCCGCGGCGGCTGGGTGCTTGTGAAGCAGAGAGTCGTTCTCCCTCACGCGCTCAACCTCCTCCTTCGCTAGCATGACGACTTCGTAGAAGGAGAAGAACACCATCCAGTGTTCCCTCGCACATTTACACCAAGGGTACGGGACCACGTTAATATTCTTTAACGCGGCTTCCGACCGGTACGATTCGCCTCTGGTCGAAAGAGGTGCTCGTGAGTGGTTTCTCTTCCCCCGCGACACCCAAACAGGACGTGCCGACTTCGGGTTAAAAGGGGCTGCGGACGTCCCCGAGCACGGAATATTCGGACATAAGACAGAGATAGTTATTAAGGAACTTAAATAGCATGTTCTTAAATATCGTCTATATTTCTCATAGGATAACGTAGTGAGTTACATACTTATTATTAGTATTTGCATGCTTATTTTAATATGCCATAGTATGCAAATGTTTATTTTCCCTATTAAAATAAAATAAGACACATTCATTATAAATATACGATTACAGCACAGTCACCATAATTGTTCAAAACAAACTCTAGCAAAGCCAAATATCATATTAGATTACTCGAGTAATATTCAAAGTCGGTAGACTTTCGATCATTAGTCAAAACTTTATGTCTCATCACTGCTTCATTAAGCGTCTTCGAATAGTTGCATGTGATGAGCGTCTTACTATCTATGTTAGACAGGATGTTTTAAAAGTGCTTGATCATATTTAATAATATGATAAAAATCGATGAATAATAACAATAGAAGAGAAGCTCGTGGCTAAGTAATAAAAGCCAGACGGATCAGTCTCAAAGGTTATATATAATCATTCTTTATTTCAGACAGCAAGATCCACAATAAAAAAAACTTACAATTCGCCTAAAAAAAGCTTGTTGAGGTCGGGTCCGTTGAGCCGTTGGTCCCGGCCGTCATTTATTCATTTTTGACAGTCAGAATCCAGACATTCTGACACTGGGCACGCCACAGTAGCGATGGTAAGTCCCCACTTTGAGGAGTGGCTAATAAGGCGTCATGGCGTCCCCACCTTCCACCTGACGCAGGTACTCACCGGACACGGTTGTTTCGGGAGTTACTTGTGTCGGATTCGGTGGGAGGAAACGATCGGGTATCACCACTGCGAGGATCACCCTGAGGACACAGTGGAACACGCTTGGGCAGAGCAGGAGACGATCCGGGCGTCGGGAGTCGCAGGGTGACTCCCAGCCACCGTAGACGTGGGCTTGCGGGCTGCGAGCAATGGGTAACTCGCCACCCGACTGAAACCAGGCCCGTGTAGACGACGCATCGTGTTCCACGCGCGCCTTAAAGCCCGATTTACACTTCAACAAGTACAGTAGCGAGTTAACTTGCGTCATTGGCGAGTTAAGTTGTTAATGTAGTTTGAACGGTAAAAGCGAGTTAAGTAGTAAGTTGTTGATTAAGTTGAGCTAAATAGATCGCGATCCTATTTTTCGGCGAGTCCAGTGCGAAGTAGCTCCCTCTCTCGCGTCTCCCGCACCCCTCCAACTTAACTAGCTGGCATGTAGCCGGCGAGTTTAGTACAGTCTAGGGATGTGACATTGTACATAATAATTCGATTATATATTTCGCATGAAAATTCGATTAACAAATAATCGATTTTTCTTAAGAAAATAATCGAATTTGTTATATTAATCGATTTTTCTTTTGATAAAAATCGATTTTAATCGATTATTTCCATAATCGATTATTATTTCACATCCCTAGTACAGTCCATAAATTTGTAGGTTGCGGCCGCGTACACGTGTTATTTTCTTTTCTTCTCGGGTAACTTATGACTACTCACTCGCCTACGTTTGGACGCTACTTACAACTTACTACTTATTACTTAACTGTCTGAGTTCTTAACTCGCTACTGTACTTGTTGAAGTGTAAATCGGGCTTAAGAGTGTCAGCAAAATTGTCGGGGCCCGCAAGGGGACCGTTAAGACATTCTGACACCAGTCCTGTCAAGAGACGAGTTGCTACTTACTTACTAGTTGTGGAGGTTAGATAGGCAGTCGCTCCATGTAAAACACTATTACTCATCTCCATCCGCTTAGACTGAACTGGAAAATGACCTAAAAATAGTCTGGAAAAGGCTAAACAGATGATGATGAACTAGATCCACAATGGATAGTAACGACAACTTTGTTTTATCAAATTTTTGGTTTGTGAACGGTCGGTTTGCAAGTTCTTGAAACCAAGCAAAATGTCATGTATGCATATTGTTTCATTATTGTATATCAGATGCAGAAAATGACCCTTAAATATGGCCTGGCACTCTTGAAAGGACCTGTATATTGCAATGTTTGACAGCGCCTTCACTCGAGCGCATACTATACGGATATAAGAACTTAAAATTAAATTTCAGTATTGATTCGTGGGTTTTAAAAGTTTTCATTTTGTAGAGACGGATCAGCAACTTAGTTATTTTGTCATTATTGGCTTTACAATATTATTACAGGTATTTTTAAATATCCAAACATGCTGAGTGATATATATGAAATTGTTGAAGTATGTTGTACTGAAAGTCATACCTACTTGACGTTTATATTTTAATAAGTGACTTAAGAGCAAGAGTCACCTTAATTCTGCCAATAACACTAACAATGGTAGTCCAGCGAACGCAGAAGGTTGTTTGTTGAAAATTAATTTGGGCAGTGAAGAGTTTCAATAGAATTAGAATCAAAATGAATGTCTGATTTATTCAATACAAGGTTTAACCAAACGTGAATATATTGTTAACATAATTATCACAATGTCAGACAGGTTAATCATGTCATATTAAAGCCAGAAATGAAATAATAACAACCGCCGAGATCAATATTCAAAGTAAAGCAGCGCTTCGTGGAGTTGGTCAGTCAGGAGTTTCCTTGGGCTGTCATTTATTCCTCTTTGAAAGTCATTCAAGTTATTTAAAAGTCAGAAAATCTATCCACAGTCTCGTCCCAGAGGGTATCCAGATATCCAGTTACTCCGCGGGAGATGCCTCGGGCTTCGTAAGTCGGTGTACGGCCACCGTAGGCCCGCACTTGCTCGTAATCCGGTAAGGACCAGGCCCGGGTCGATGGTGCCTCGTATACCACGCGTGACTTAAAGATCAGTCAGCAGCATTGACGGGGTTTGATAGAGCCATTGCTTCCCGGAGTTGCGGGAAGGTGCAAACAAGATACCGTGACCCCGGAACGTATAAGGGCAGTTGAAGAGACGGGATGGCTTTTTAGTCGGTAGGAGTCTGACACTCCCTTCCACTCCACCCAGTGCAGGAGCCACTAGAAGATTTTTCCACTGAAGAAAAGATATTCACTTAATGAGTTCTACTTGTCAAATAAACAGTCGTTTCATGTAAAATACTAGTATGTAGATGATTAATAAGTTATAGTTCAGAAGAGTTTTCTTCGGCTCTTGGAGAGTGCGAAGGTGTTATTTAATGTATGTAAAAAAAAACTCTTTACTTAATAACAAATCATAAAGCTTATAGTGAAAATATTAAAGTGGTAGCATAATATTTTTGAGTTACCGGTTACCGCTCACATCTACCAAGGAGGTAGTCGGAACGTCGACTGCTTAAACTTACTTGGGCGTGGAGGCCTTAACTATAACAATTAAAGCCAGGGTTTATAAAAACTTACAAACTAAGCGACTAATATTCTAAAGTCTAAATGTCGAAGGAAGCAGTTTGACAAACATACTTTAGTTTTTGAATATTATTCTATATTTAATCAGAGATTTGAGTTATATCATGATAACTTTTATCAATGTAATTTTTTGTAGCTTTTAACCGCGAAATGACGAGTCTTAAATATGGTGTCAAATTATTCTTCCTCATCATTGAACTGCTAATATACTTAAACGATTGGTGGGCATTGTGAAGTGTTGCAATACTTAAGAGCGCGTATAAAGCAAAATTACCAATTTTCTATTTGATTTTACATGAAAAATTCCAGACCAAATCTTAAAATAAAAATATATGAATAACTACATCATATTTTCAAGGGCTCTCTCTGATCAAAAACATAAAATAATAACATTTCCTTGGTAGAAAAAAATCACGAAATAACCTCTAATTCTCATGTTTTTCCGTTTTGTACTCGATATGGTAATGCCTATTGCGACAAAAATTTGATAAATAATTATATTTAAACAAGAGTAAAGGCTTTGCTTAGGCATTTTATGTAATTCCTTTTAGTTTTGGATTTATTACGATAAAACACTTTTGGCGCATACTACGTTTTTATTCCGCGCAAGAAGTCATCTTCCGTCGCTCGTTGCGGGAGCTTCAAGCATATTTCTATTTCACACATCAGTCGCTACCGCTCTGTTGAGACGAGAGGACTACGCTCAAGTGTTTTAGCTGCGCCGAGTTATAATCATTTCAATCGTAATTGTTGTTGTTGTTCGAACTAAATAGTGAAATGGGAAACAAAAAAAAAACATTGAAAAGAGAACTAAAAAAGTTACAAATTGACAGGATGGCTAATTGTCGAAGGTAAGTTTGTGAGTTACTTGTTTGTTATAACCTGAAAAAATAAAAATACATTTTATACTTTCGAGAAAATTTATGCAGGTGATTTTAGATTTTATTTTGAGAGACACAAGATCTAAATTCGTTTACCTACGCACTTTCGTGGGCCGAGTAGGTAACTAGACATAATAATATGTGGGGACATTTCACACACGGCTATCTGACCCCAAACTAGGAAGACCCTGTACTATGGGTGTCAGACAGCTGATATACATAGACAAATACATTTTTAAATACATACATATATAGATAAACAACACCCAGACACGACGATATCAAAAATTCGTGATAGGTACTTTATTAGATTATTAGGATAATAGGTTTACATTCATAATAGGTAGCTATTTACTTTTGCTATTTTGTTATGTTATTCTTCACGATACAATTTTATGATCATTTTCCCATAATGTAGTTATGAGATCTTCCAAAAATCTAGATACACGGATGGACAACAATAATGATCTTGCGAGTATCCTATATAAAAAAAAATTATCTACCTATACCCAATGACGTATTATAATAGACGCGTCATATTCCCACAAAACACCTCTCAAAAACGGCACGAAACACACACAGAGAATTACTATCTAATACGTGTAAAGAAAGGGACAGAAAATAAATGCCATCTTTAGGTACCTACACCTGATGTTAGAGAGAGATGAATATACATCTTTAGTTAACAACCTCCCCTAACGTCACGTGACTGACTTCATTCATACGCTAGCCGCCATTAGCCGTGTATAAAAATAAAAATAAAAAATGTATTTCTGTCGATATTTACCTATGAAATGACACATTTTGACCTCTCACGGAAGCAGTATAATTAGTGCAACGTCTGAAAACACACAAAGGCATGCTTTTTTCCTAATTTTCTTTTAAAACACATTTTTTCTTAAGATGTGTAGTGTAGCTATCGCGACACAGGTTCGTGCGTAACTAAACAGACACGAGGCACTTACCTTGATTTCAACTTGCCATTTTAGAGCGCGGACAACGTATCTATAGTTTATTATATATCTTTGCCTATACCACTTCTTATTTAATATTTCTATGGTCACTCGTAGTCGTAGGTAACGCGGGCAGAATAGTATATGCAAAATAAACACAAGCTTTTAGTTGGTATCCGTGTTTGTTCGATGAAATATATTTATATCGATTACGAACCTATTTAAGTATGCCCATTAGGTATTTAAACCCTATTTTTGTAGATCAATTTATTGTGGACGTGATTGTATAACAAGGAATTTGTTTTGAAATAATATTTTATTTTCAGAATGTGGCCACCTCGCTCGCCAGATTTAAACCCATTGGACTTTTTTACTGGGGCTGTTTAAAGGAGGTAGTTTATAAAGAAGAAATCACTTCAGTTGAACAGCTGCGACAACGCATACGTTCGGCTGCTGACGAAATATCGTCGGCAGGATTTGCGCGCCGATTGAGACGGTCCTTCATAAGAAGGTGTAGAGCGTGTATAGCAGCTGAAGGAGCCCACTTCGAACATCTTGTATATTTTCTTTTTCAATAAATTTGTTTAATTACTAATGTCTTTTATGGTGTCAACAAACCCATAGTGATCAAATTTTAAGGAAATTCTCATTCTCTTTGAGTCTAAAATTAGTTACAGCAGTGTTAAAGTAATTTAATTTTGAAATCAAATTTGTATAAAAATTCTCCTTTAAGATTCGAACAGCAATAACTTTGTACTTTATCAAGATACTGGTTATTATTATACCATTTTAGAATTTGCATTAAATAGGCAATTATCTATACTTATAATAAATCTGTAGAGAGGTCAATTCTGTACATGAAATATATTTACAAAATAACTATCAGGTGGTGATTAGGGATCGATACTGATGCCAAAAATGCAATCAGTAAAATTTTTGTCTGTCTGTCTGTATAACCGTTATAGAAACAAAAACTACTCGACGGATTTTAACGAAACTTGGTACAAATATTTTTCATACTCCTTAGCTGGTTATAGTATACTGTTCATCACGCTACAATCAATAGGAGCAGAGCAGTGAAGGGAAATGTTGGGAAAACGGGAGAAGTTACTCAATTTTTTAAGCTTCCGTCGCGTGTGCAACCTTAATGGTTAAAGCTACACAGAAATCATTTATGACGGAAATGTTCTCCATAAAATTATATAAAAAATATCCCACGACAACATATATCTATCTTTTATGGTTGACTCACAATAACACATGTAACTCCCGATAGCTTAGCAGTTCGAAGCTTTCTGATTATTATTCTGCTCCGAAATTTAAAACCACCACAACTTTGCAATGGAACTCGGCTAAAAGTAACCCAGTTGCAACAAAATATAATCGAGGCTCAAATTTTAACAGGTTGCGGTGCAGGAGAAACCGTCTTTATTCCCAGAATTCCCATAATACCAAATAATTTTCCATTCTAATATAAAAGAACGCGATTCCCAGTATCGGTGTGTTATGCAATGACAATTAATAAGACTCAAGGGCAGACTTTTCGTGTTGCTGGAGTAGATCTCGGTGTCAGTTGTTTCTCGCATGGTCAGTTGTACGTCGCGCTTTCCCGGGTTAGCAGTTCTAGAAATCTTTATGTTCACGTGCCGGACGGGTCAACTTTCAACATAGTTTACCCGGAAGCTTTGCGCTGAAGTATTGTCGTTCTATACGTACTTAAGCCTCATGTGAACGTGATCTAAACAATATTACCAATACATTAACTTAATAACACACAAGGAGTTACACGCTGACGGAGTCGCGGGTACAGCTATTAACAATAATATTGTGCGGTTCGGTATTGCGATATTTTTCAACAGTATTATAGATTGACATATTATATTTCCCTACTAAATTACGAAAGTTAATCTGTGTGTTACATCTAAATCACTGAACCGTGAGGAAGGACATAGGCTACTTTTTTTTTACGAAAAACGACGGAAACGTGGACGAAGTCGCGGGCAACAGCTATCTATGCTAATATATAAGGCTGAAGAGTTTGTTTGTTTGAACGCGATAATCTCAGGAACTACTGGCTCGAATTGAAAAAAAAAATTAATTAAATAGTCAATTTATAGAGAAAGGCTATAGGCTATATATATCATTACGCTAAGGCCAATAGGAGCGGAGCACCAATGAAGAATGCTTCAAAATCGGGCTTAAATTTAACGTTAGCCCAAAGTAACTATTCCACGCGGACGAAGTCGCGGGCAAAAGCTAGTCTAAAATAATGAGCCACCGCAGTGTAGTACATTTTTTTTCGATATAGTCTGGCGGGAATAATTCCGAATCATTCCCGTCGTATACTTCGGAAGTACTCCGAAATATTCCGAAACTTTGGGAATATTTCAACTGCTAAAAGAAACCAGGAAAATCGACCTTTGAAGTCGGTTAATATACCAAAACCTGCTCCTACCTAAGTATAACAAATACTTTTCTGAAAACCGCATCAAAACGTGTTTGCTTGCAAGGTTTGCCTTTAATTGTTTTTATTGGCTGGGCTATTATACGCGTTAAGTAGGTAGATAATGATTAATACCTACCTATGCGACTCGCGAATACTCGCGATGCGTACAGAGCTACATACAAACTAACCAAAAACATAGGTAACCCTTTTTCAAAAAACAAATAAAATATGCTAGGCCCGGTTTTTTATTCAACTACTGACATTTATAAAAATAGCATTCAATTTCGAAATAAGTAGAGTACCTACCTAGAAACAAAAGAATAAAAATCCTGTTAATTGCAGGCTAACATATCTACCTATAAAAATATCAACATATACTTAATCAATCCCATTTATAACAAAACTAGTACTCACGCGGGGCTTCGCTCCCGTGGATTCTATCACGGTAAAAACATAACTCTCCTTTTTTGCAGTCGCGTAAAAAGTAGCCTATAACCTTCCTCAAGCTTCAAGCTATTTCCATACCAAATTTCATCCAAATCCACCCAGTACTTTCGAAGATTAGCGCGTTCAAGCAAACAAACAAACAAACTATTCCGCTTTATAATATTAGTATAGATAAACATTTATATTTTACTCTTGTATCGTACGTAGTCTCGCACTGAACAATAATTAACCCACCCAAACAAACAAACACGTTAATTTCGATTGAATTATTCGGGCGAAATATTCGGAAACATTTGATTGCGGGGTACGAATCTTTCTCGCGGGGGGAAAACTTCTCCGGGGAGCATCTCCCCTCTTACCGCACCCCGCACCGCCATCGCAGCGCTGCGGCAGCGGCCGGCGCACAGAGGGCTTTATTTAAATTCATTTTGAATAATTCTGATTTAAAGAAACTTTCCCAGAAGTATTCCGGGATTATTCCGAATTTTTCAGAAGTTTTGCAACTATAGATACAGGGGCCCAAAATTGCGTAATTCCGTAGAAAAAAATGTTAAAATTTAAGAATAAGTATTTTTTGCAATATTGATTTAGAATGTAATAAAAAATCTTGATACTGATCTGATAATACAAATATTCAGGACAAATATAAAAAAAAAAAAAAAATGAAAAAAATATCACCAATTTTAGAAATGGTACCTAATTTTGTAAGAGTAAGTACGATTTTTATTTAAAATATTAAAAATATCAATAATTTGGTCATCCATGGGCATATGACGATATAAGTGGGGTAAATGATAGATGATAATCTGGCCAATCGACAGTTTCAGAGTTATCCATTATTTACGCCACACCAAAATCACGCGCCAAAATAATATTATATTATACATAATATAATATTACCTTTTGGTATTGATTTTATATTGATTCGTGTTCAGTATCAGTGGTATAGCCACCTCCTACTAACTTACTATTTACGTATTATTCGCGTACACATAATAACATTTCGTAATATTGTATAACGCAGTCATACTTTGAATACAGTTGTTTCATCTGAATATTATACGTATACTTACTACAGAAGATACGCGTCGAGCGAGCGCGTAGGTACACGCGCGATCGTATTCGATGTGAGGAGCGGGTAGGACAGTGCGGGTGAATTCTAAAATTTTGCTGGCTTTAGACGCGCTCTGTCCGAGACAAAAACCAGCCCTTGGGTCATACTTAGCGTCAACTAAGCGTCAGATAGATAGGTAGATATTAAACAACATATTTATATTTATTGCTGATTGGCTCGCTTTTGACCACCATCTCACCTGATAGTAAGCGATGATGTGGTCGAAGATAAAGCACGCTTACGTAGACGTAACCTACTCACTCGATAACTTAAAGACCTCTAGGTAATGTCAACCCTTAGCTCTACGCACATTGGGCACTCCACAATAGCGGCGGTAAGTCCCCTCTTTGAGGACTGGCTAAAGAGGCGTCATGGCGTCCTCACCTTCTGCCTGACGCAGTTGCTCACCGGACACGGCTGTTTCGGGAGTGGAACACACAGTGGAGCGGACACACCTGCTTGGGCGGAGCTCCGCTGTGTCCTCGTAGGGTCGATAGGAGTAGCGAAGGAGGAGGCCGAACGCGTGAGGGAGAGGCAACTCTCTTCCTCGCGCCCGAGCCGCCGCGGGAGACGCCCCGGGCGTCGGGGATCGCAAGCCGATTTCCGGCCACCGTAGGCGCGGGCCTGCGGACGGCGAGCAGGGGTCGCTCACCGTCCGGTAAGGACCAGGCCCGTGTCGGCGGCGCGTCGTGTTCCACGCGCGCCTCAAAGAGCTGTCAACACCAGCGACGGGGCCTCATAGGGCCATTGCCTGCCGGGGTTTGCGGGAAAGTTCTGCCGAGTTACCGCGGCCCCGGAAATTTAGGGCAGCCGAAGGAACAGGGTGGGTTTTTAGTCAGTAGAAATCTGACACACCCTTCCGCTTGACCCAGAGCGGAAGAAGTCATTCGATGATTTTCCCACCCCAAAAAAAAAAAGGGTCGATAGGAGGCGACCTCTCGCTCCCGGCCCTGTTTCAATCCATGGTCCGGAGCGAGGAGGCATGGGAAGCAGTCACCTCTTTCTGCGAAGCAATTATGCAACCGAAGGAGGTGGCGGGATGCGCGAAGAAGAGGCGGGTCTCAAGGCCCTCACAGCCCTTGCGCCCCAGCCGCCGCAGGAGATGCTCCGGGCGTCGGGAGTTACAGGGTGACTCCCAGCCCTCGTAGGCGTGGGCCTGTGGGCTGCGAGCAATAAGTAGCTTACCGCCTGACAGAAACCAGACGGCGCGAAGTGTTCCACGCGCGCCTGAGAGTGTCAGCAAAATTTTCGGGGCCCATAAGGGGGCCGTTGCCTACCGGGGTTACGGAATTGTTCGAACCTTCGCCCAGATCAGGAGGCAGTCATTGGATGATTTCCCATCCTTAAAAAAAGGTCTACGCACATTGAAAGAACCGTTTTGGGAATACCCAAAACGGTTTGTGCGTTATGACCACTGGGACCCCGCGTCCCCACGATACGAGAGTTTCAATTCTAAGTCGTTCTTCGAAGCCCAACATTTATAATATTAGTTATGATTTGTATTTGATAATTTAATGCTGTAATCTGTTCGTTGCATGTAGCTTTTTCTATAACATAATAAAGTTCTTTTCTTAAAGTGTGATTAACGTTAACCAAAAAGAAAGCTTGTTCTCAGCTGAAGACAAACCATAGTCACCTACTAATCCGCACACCGTTACACCATTTTCCCACTTTCTTTTTCAAACGACAATTGCTAACCAGTCGCCCTGGGGCATAGAATAAGTAAGGAATAGAAAGAACAAAGAACTACTATTTTTTTCAATCTGATTATTTATCAGTTATAGTGCTTATAAAATTATTATGATTTGTTGTCTCATCTTTGCACACGCCTACATGACTCGAAGGTTGGTTTATACCCTGGTTAATGGTTAAGGGTTACCAAATTATGTGAAAACCACGAACAGCGATGCATATAAATTTTTAGACGTTATATTTACACATTAATTTGTGTAACATTATCACCACTTTTCTTAAAACGGCACGTCCTAGACCGAAAAATCCGAAAGACAAACCATGTATATAATACGATTAGTATTTCATTAAATTTTAGACGAAAGTTGTTTTCTGTTATTAATATAGATTGCCCATATCGAAATATAACTTTGGATTTTTTACATTACTTAATTAAGTTACAAGTGTATCAGCTTTCCCTTAAGGACTTACACATGTGTCTTACTACAAGAGTTTGTAACCATAAATCGCAGGGTTCAACACAGATTTCCTTCTGCACGAAATTCCTACTCTATGATGTGGGTCATTCGGTCGAGCAAATGGGTTCCGATGGTGAACATTAGTTGCAATGACGATCGATGAAAAGTTCACGTGAGCGTAGGTTTTGTGTAGATAAGATTATTTTTGTAACAGAAAACCTCTACAGTAAGAATAGTGTTCTTATAAAACTTTCCATTACGATGCATTTTTATGAAAGTTTTAGTATTAATCTTTAG
This sequence comes from Tholera decimalis, assembly GCA_943138885.2. Lineage (NCBI taxonomy): Eukaryota > Metazoa > Arthropoda > Insecta > Lepidoptera > Noctuidae > Tholera > Tholera decimalis. The sequence continues at coordinate 17,132,182 of OW964573.2, read as the reverse complement.
AAGCACTTTTTACTCAATATTTTAAGAATTATAAACAAAAACAGAACCAGTTTTTAGTAAATATATTACTAAATACTGGTTCTGTTTTTGTATTACTCTTTTAAACATAGTAAGTACCTATTTATAGTTATTTTTTTTTTCAAATCTCTGAAGTAGGCTCGGTATGCTCGAAAATAGATAGATAAGAAGAGATAATGATGAGAAGTTATACTTGAAGAAGACAAACTATATGTTGTGTAAGTATATTAATTGTTAAAGAAATAAATATTAAAAGATACTTGGAAAATTAAATACGAATTATTGTTTGTTTAAAATCGTATACAATTTGTTTAAACCAATCTGTATGAATTTTTGACTAATTCTTAGCTTTCAAACTAACAAAGAATGGATTTTACTGTTCTACTAGCCACTCTCATCAGGTAACACTATTTTTAATTAAGCTTCCAAATAGCATGACTTTTTACTTAGAGCCTCTTTATGAATCATTCTATCTATCAAGAAAGCCAGACAAAACAATTTGGTAGTTTTTGAGTTCATGACGTTCACACAGTTAAACAGGCAAACGTGGCAAGTCTTTGTTGCCACATTCATACATTATACATCATAATTTAATTGTTTTGAAATAAATCGGACGAGCCTTGACCTCGAATTCGACTGAATTACATGTGATTTCATTTCATTGCTCTTTGATCAAAAAGTCAGGTATGCATCTATTGTTACGTTGATAACCCACGATAGTTTTTTGAATAAGATGATTTCATACACTCATTTATACTTCAGTTAATTATTCAGAACGATGTCCACAATGGCTCAAACCTGCTATCTTTTCTCAAACACGCGTGGACGATTTTATTATACCAAGATCCCACCCGAAATCATAAAATTAAGGACTATGTAGATACTAAAAGGTAACTAAGTCTACTTGTATAATGCTTGCGTAAAAAAACCTTTTTCCAGTAAGTTGACACAGACTTCTGGCTTATCATTTGCTCAATTTATTTCTCAACTTAGAATAATCTTGACTTATTTACGACTACCTATGGGTAAGTAAAGTATCTCGGTAAAGATAGTCGGGGCATAACTGCTACCGACAAATTTCCATTTTAAGATAATAACATGTAAAAGTGCTTACTTATTTTACTGAAAACTTTGAATAATGTAACACGAATATACTAAGGAGTAAGCTACTGCTTTCAAGACAGCATTGTGTCGTAAATATTTTAATACCTTACTTCTAACGTATTTTAAAGTCGAATTCTAATCATTGAATACAATGGCGTTTTCGAACGGTTAAACATCTACCTATGCTATCCATACTAATACAGGGTATTTCATTAAGCGTGTCCTATATTTAAATTTAAATAAAACAAAGTGTGTGTGAGATATTGTCTAAATTATTTATTTATTTGAAAGATGTAGTGATGCCATTATGTGTGGAATATGACATCATTCAAGTGTCCACCACGGCTTCTCTGGGTGGAGCGCATGCGAGATATCCAATTTTCCATGTCTTTTGCGCATAAATCAGGCTGAATTCGACCTATGGCATAGGTTATGTTGGCTTTGAGGGCCGCTATGGTTTGTGGTATATTTGCGTAGACCTGCGACTTAAGAAAACCCCACAAGAAAAAGTCTAGCGGGGTTAAGTCACAAGATTACGAATTTTCTGTGAAAATTACGGTCAGTTGCTAACTGCTCCAGTGCCCATTCAGCGAACACACGTCGTTGTCTATGGTCGTTTACCTTCAATTCCTGGGTGAGATGAATTTTATACGGGTGCAGGCCCAAGTCACGACGCAAAATTCGCCAAGTTGTGGTCTGTGAAATGCCGAGTTCTTGTGAGCGACGCGAAATCGACTTGCTCGGATTCTCCTGCACACTCTCACGGACAGCGGCGATGTTTTCGGCAGACCTTGCGTTTCGTTGACGTATGGGTGTTGGTTGATCATTTACCGAACCAGTGGACTCAAATTTATCCACCACATGACGAATAGTCCTCTCGGTAGGACGATTATGGCGACCGTAAAATGGGCGAAGCGCGCAGTGCGTTGCCCGAACAGAACACTCATTTTGATAAAACATTTTATCATTTGCACGTGTTGTTGAATGCTATAGCTATCCATGATGATTTGGCAAAACAGAATGAATAAATGACAACCAATTTGACAGATGTAGCTTCAACAAGATGGCCGCTACTAACTGTCAAAGTTCGGACGTGCCTATTGGAAGACCCGTTATTATAAATGTGAAAGTAACTCTGTCGGTCTGTTTGTTACCTTTTCACGACTAAACCGCTGGACTTATTTAGATGAAATTTAGCGTTGGAATAGTTTAGGACCCTGAGAAGGACATAGGATAGTTTTTACCTCGGAACTCCCACGAGATCGGGATTTACGCAGGAAAAACCTTCCACGCGAACGAAGTCGCGAGCAGAAGCTAGTTATAAAATAAAAGTACATTCTAAAAAATACTGTATTAAAAATAATAATAGAATTACATGTTTACTCGTAAATCCCTGACTAAAAGGCAATGAAGTTTTTTTTATGATTTTAGGAAAAGTTCAACGATTAGTACCATATTAAATTATTTTATAAGTTTTCGTCATTCCAATTACATCCTACAGACGCGTAATAGCACTTCTGCATTTTCACTTATTTCGAATTATAGATTTACTTATAAGAGATTAGAATAAAAGAAGCGTAGGTAGGCCGTAAAAATCCTGACAAATTCATGTCACAAAATGGGTAAAGTAACTACTTCAAATCTTCGTCTGGAGAATCGTTTGAACAAACTGTTTTGGTCGGAAAAAGAGTAAACAGAATGCAAAAGTTTTGGTTTATTTAAAATATTTCTCTCTCTACCCAAATTGGCTTCAGATTATTTTTTCGAGAATGAGACTACTTTGAAAAACATTTTCATGACATAACCAGCGTGTAATGTTCCCACAGCTTAGACGCAGGCTTCTTCTCTATGAGAAGGGATCGCTAATCCACCACGTATGCCCATTGTGGGTTGGTAGATGTCAGATATTTTCAGATTTTTCAGTCCTGGAACATATTCTTCACGATATTTTCCTTCGCCGTTTCATGAACAATAAAGATATCGAAAATTACACTAAGTACCTAATATGCCTATCTAGGTTTGAACCAACGACCTACAAAGTCGTGCCTATCATCACTGAGCCACCAATCTCTACTCTCATTTTATAAAACAAAATATTTTGTTTCTTTTACTCTTAAAAGTTGTCTGTGAAGGAGTGTTTTTAGTGATAAAACCGCACATTGTATTGTGTTTAGTTGTTAAGTCCTTATTTGTTTTCTGGTATAGTGTACAATTTAGAGTATATCTATCTATCTATAATCATAATCCCCAAGTACAATGAAAAAAAAATCTTCACTAAGCGAAACATAAATTGTCAAACCACACATAAGTCCAATAAGAGAAAACAGAACATTTGAATAAATGACGTAACGCTTAGTCATTTGAACATTGCCTTTTCCCAATTATACAAGGCCCAACTATAACCGCTTTGGCTCGCCCTGCCGATATTTCAAAATAAATGAAACCTCCATAACCTTCTTACTCCATGTTCTACCCTCGGTTGACATCGGAACGTGTAATTGAACGCGAAGAAGGGATTATCTCAAGAAGACTGTCGTATCAATTCCAGTGTACCTACTTTGAGAAATTGTCTTTTATAAATGTCTTTGAGTTACGCAGGTTTGGTGTTGGCATGTTTGAAGACTTCAAATCGGAATAAAATGGAAGGTATTGGCTTTGATCTTGTGAGGGGTGAGGAGACTTTGAACTTTAGTTGTTATATTAAATTACTAGTACTCACGCGGCGCTTCGCTCCCGTAGATTCTATCACGATAAAAACATAACTGTCCTTTTTTGCAGTCGGGTAAAAAGTAGCCTATAACCTTCCTCAAGCTTCAAGCTACTCCCATACCAAATTTCATCCAAATCCACCCTGTACTTTCGAAGATTAGCGCATTCAAGCAAACAAACAAACAAACAAACCTTTCCGCTTTATAATATTAGTATAGAAGTATAGATTATTAAATTATTAATCTATACTAATACTACACAGATGTAACACCAGTGACGGGATCTCATAGGGCCATTGCCTAGCGGGGTTTGTGGGAAAGTTCTATCGAGATACAGCGGCCTTGGAACTTAAGGGCAGCCGAAAGAATAGGGTGGGTTTTTAGTCAGTAGAAGTCTGACACGCCCTTCCGCTTAACCCAGAGCGGAAGAAGTCATTCGATGATTTTCCCAACCAGAAAAAAATAATAAAATAAAAGGTAGTAAGATACAATTGTGTGTGCAAAAGGCTTATACATTATCCAATCCATCCATCATCTATTGGATTTGAGCAAGACCACTGCGCGCAGAATATTAGATTCTAACAAAATCAGCTCTCCTTTGGTGTAATTGCTGCAAGGCGTTCCACTGCGAGGATAAATAAATAATAAATAAATACATACATTATTTCGAAATCCAAGTGGAAGAAGTCGCGGACGAAGTGCTAGTGTGTAATAAAACTTAGAATACTGATATAAGTGCGCATAATTTATTTAGTAAATAACTTTTTATAAATTTTTTTTTTTTTTTTTTTTTTTTTAGGTAGGGCCACTTGTAGATCAGCACACTAAGGCTGTGAGTCTACTTAACCGGACTTTCCTGTGGTGACCTCTAATAAATAAATTAAAGGCCCCCAGCCAGGGCTTACAAACTAAAATATACTTAAAAACTAATGACCGCACGCTAAGGGCACTCCCTGTGGAGTACGGGCCTCGGCATAGCGGGGTCATTTCGGGAGGGCAGCAAAGGGACAGGCTGGGTCATATTATTTACGGGAGTATTTATTGCTACTGGCTCAGCATCGCGGGCTGGCTCGTTTGGCAAAGGTCGGGGAGGATTTTCATTACCAGTACGCGGACGTCGCGATGGGCCTCGTCGGCGAGGCCGGAATAAGGAACGCGTTCTGTATCTGTGTCTTCTAAGAGTGCTGGTTTCCCTACTGCTCTCTTGTCGGATGGTGGTGGGGTCGTCAGGCTCGTCTAGGATGTTACGCGGGCGACGAACCCGAGAAATCTTGGAGGGTCTGTATCGGGCGGCCGATACGATCAGGGGGTTAGTGTGGGTCTCAGCAGAGGTGAAGTAACGCACTGACATGCGTTTCAACACTTGCTTTATGGTCGGGAGTTTGAGGTCTACGTGGAGATCCTCGTTCCTACAGAACCAGGGCGCGCCCGTGGCCTTTCGGAGAAAACGGTTCTGAACGACTTGCATCCTATGGATCTGATTGGGACTGGCATGAGCAAACACCGGACAGGCATACGTCATGATAGGACGTATGCATGTCGTGTATATTCGGATTTTACATTTAAGGGAGAGCTTGCTGTGTTTATTCAGCAGGGCGTGGAGCCTACCGAGAGCGAAAGCGGCTCGCGAGCGAACCGACTTTATGTGCTCACTGAAATTCAGGAACTGGTCGAGGATCACACCTAAGTATTTGGCTCGCTTCTCCCAAGGGATTGGCTTGCCGAACATAGTGATCGGGCGTGGCTTTTTATAAAATAAATAAGTAAACTTTTATACCCTACGTGGGATAAGTTTTCTTAATATTTTGCACAATGTGTTAGGCAGTACGAAACATCCCCGTTATACCTAAACACATAAAATTGAAACTCTGTATGTACAAAAATAAGTAAGGATTGAATACATTTAATAGAACGTGCATTGATGAAACTATATTAGACATGACAACAAAAAACGATTAGACAAACAATCAAGTTCTGCCAACGTTTAACTCCAAAGAAAGTCAAAAAGTTTCAAAGCAAAACTACTGTTGTAGTTCTCTGATATCCACCTTAGACTACCACCAGTCCTATGACTGGAAAGGCGTAGAAATTATAGTACCTACTAGCACACAGAGCAAAGATTATGGCACCAGTAGCGATAAAAGACGCCCTTTCTAATAACATACGCAGCCGCAAAACGCTTAGCAGAGGTACCGGCTGTCGTTACCATACACATTATTACATAATGGAATCATGCGATACTTTGCGGAAATAGAATATATGTTGGTAAATACTTAAGTTTAAGGAGTGGCGCAGTGGTTAAGCGATTGAATGCTGCCTGCAAACAGAGGGTTTAAAAAAAATAATGATTTCAAAAAAAATAGCCGCTAAGGCCGTGCGCGCACTGCGTTGCGTTTTGGAAACGCGAAATCTGTGGACTATGGAGTGTCATAGAAGTGCGCGCACTGCGGTGGAATAAACGCGTGCGGTAGAGTCACCGGTGGCCCCTCGCTGCAAAGTTGCGGTGAGTCTAACGCAAATATTTTGTATCGCATAGGAATGTATGTAGTACCACGCACTGCGGTGAAAAAAAGGCACGTTTTGTCTGATAATATTGCCATACATACAGATTTCTTTGTATTTATACATATTTTTGATGTGTGATACAGATTAGCACTCGATACAGATTTTCACACTATTGATCAAAGTGACTGTTAAAACTAAAACAGAACTTAGCAAAATAAATTACCTAGATACCGCATTTATTACATTACACACACACCATTGTATGATTCTATTCTTTACGGTTATTTTTTTATTTTTTCATATACAACGTTAATTACATTCTAATTATTTTGTTTTTTTTTTATTTTTATTTATAATAGTATTTGTATTATGGAGAAAATTCCATATTTTGTGATGATGCCGCCAAAAAAAACGATTTGCAAGCGCTTACATTGCAAGTACTACGTCAATAAATACCTACGTTAAAATAATGTACTACGAAAATGTATATTTCATAAAAAGGCCTACAAAAAGTCCGCGATAGCATATATCTATCTTATATGGTTGACTCATAGTAACCATTTTTATCTCTAAATAATTAATTTAAAATATTACTCTATTTGCAAAATGTAATTTCTCCTAATAAATACTAATCTTTATCCAAATAAGTATATTATTTACCTTGGTCATTTAATTTAGATAAAAAATTGCCCTTTACTTTTTTCATTTAAATGTTTAGAAGTTATCACAGATTTAAAATTACGCAGCCAAGAAATTCATTGCAGCGAAACGGCTGGCACAGGTCTGAAACAACATGAAACTTTTTTGTATATATATTTTAAATTAATTGATAGCTAAACGCACTTTTTGTAATGACGTCGTTTGTCGAAGAAAATCATTGTTAAGGACCCCCTGCAAAGCCAGGCCAGGCCGCTAGTACATAGGTATTTTTCGTAAATGTAAACTAGATAAGGCCGGATTTTCCCTGAGAAAAACATTTTTTGGTAAGAACGTATATATCTTACGAAAACTTAGTAAGATGCTTTGTAATTTATCTAGCTCAAATAACCAGAATGACAATTTTTGCATCACTCTGGGTTTTTAGATTCATATTAAATTAAATAAAAGTTTGTACTTACCTCTGATATTAATTATTTACGTATTTTACGTATGTGCGACACTACGAATGCGAGAGCCTTGGAAAGCACACAACAATCTTTGACGGATTTCCTGAGCACAGCAAATTAACGTTGTTTATAAAAAAAATAAAAATAACTATAAAGAATAGAATCATACAATGGTGTGTGTAACGTAATAAATACGGTATCTAGGTAATTTATTTTGCCAAGTTCAGTCTTTAGTTGTAACAGTTAATTTTATCAATACAGTGTGAAATTTGTATAAAAATCTGTATCTAATGCTAATCTGAATCACACATCGAAAATATATATAAATACGAAGAAATCTGTATGTATGGCAACATTGTCAGACCAAAGGTGCGTTTTTCTCGCCGCAGTGCGCGCACCTGAGATTGCGGTTATTCTACCGGTGCATTACCGGTGAATTACCGCAATTGCGGCCACCACAAGGCAGTGCGCGCACGGCCTAAAAACGAGTTGATTTGCGCCTGAGCGGTAGTCTATCGCCCTTAACCTCCGTAGAGTGGCAAAACACGTGTCGAATATACATATGCATTTTCAAGTAAAACATTCACACTTTCTGCATGTGCATGTTACTCTTAATGGTCCTGTGCAGGGGCTAAGTGCGAAAACCAAATATGAAGAAGATTGCCTAGTGTTAGGCAACGTTAAGAAAGGAAAAGATATCGTTGTTTTCTTTGTCTTATTTTGATAGGGTCACGTTTGACCACGGTCTCACTTATTAGCTAAAATGTGGTCTACACTTGCACAGAAGTACGTATTTACTCTTGACTTAAATACCCTCAGATTCTCGCCATCACGAAACACAGACTACGGTGGGTATAGCATCTAGTTGATGCTAAAAAGCAGAAACATTAAAAAAACCGTCAGATCAGTTATAATACTTTTACATTGCAGAAATAAAAAAACTCCTAACCTAAAATAAGAAGTCATATATCAGAAACGGATAATAATATGTTTATCTTATTTTATTTAATGTTATATGCTATACAATTATAAAATAATAAAACATTGTGCGTTTTATAAGCCTCATAATATTTTCATACTTCTAATTAGTAGCCATATTGGTACTTAGTTAAACACAATGCTAACTTTATTTACACGTTTTGGTAAAAATAATTTTAAGAATACAATAATGATGACAGAGTTTATTAGGTATGCAACGGGCTCACTCTGTGCTATAAGCAAAGCGCGCATTCAATATCAAACAGCGCCATTCACATTGTACATTGTACAATCTTTTCAAAGAAAAATAAAAACAATTCCATTTCTTAAAAAAAAAAAAACCTTTTTACATTGTTTCAATGTAGCCAACACGTTCAGTTAGAACAACTGCATGTATTAAGTATTCATTGTTTTTCATATTTTCTATGCATGAGAATGTTGCCACATCTTGCGGGCACGTTCCTTCTGATATATTTACTCTATGGCGGTCGTGTTAGCAAATATCGTGAGATATGAAATATGATCTTTACGTGAAATGTGTCTGCGTGTGTCGGGGGGTGTTGTAGTAAAAATAATAGCGTTGGCAGTCATTTGTTTTGTTTTCAGAGAGATCTTTTTATCTTTGCCTCCTAAAAGAGGCTTTGGTGTATCCAGTTCATCAAAATAATATCTTAAACATACATCTTTATCTGAAATAGGGCTGAAATAGCGAAAGACATTAAATTAAATTAAATTATAATAATTCCATTCAATACTAGCATAAGTATTTCGTTCTGTTGTATTCCAAAAAAAAATTCGTCCTAGATTTACTGTGTTTCACATAACCTCATAATCTGCATGCTGAGAATTATACATGGATTGACTGTTTGTCTGACCTCCACAGCCCAGTTTCTGCGCAAGACTTGCGTCAGATTTACCATCCGTAACGACTGGCAAATATATACCAACGGTGTAATTTGCTTTCTGAAGTAACGAAGGAATCTCCCTAATATGTTAAAGTGATTAAACATCTATGGACCAATCTCGGCAAGGTTACTTACTAAGTTGCTTAACTTTGAAGAAGTAGATGTTATTATTGAAGCAAAGAGCTCCTTTGAACCGCACTCAGCTGGTTATAAATATTAACACTCATTAGCAGTCCCGTGGCCTTTATCACAATAAAAACCCCCTTTTGCAGTCAAAGTACTTCCATACCAAATTTCATCCAAATCTACCAAGTATTTTTGAGAATTAGTGCCTTTAAACAAACAACTTTTCCGCTTTATAATTAGCAGTCATAGTATCTTGAAAATGCCAATCATGCAGAATGCAACTCGCAAAAAAAACCAACACATGTTTCGTTGGCACTGAACGCGGAAATGCATTTTCCAGACACGTAGTACAAAAGTATGACTCTTATTCAGGTCTGCTAACACAGCGGGTGTAACATTTTATCAAATTCTGTTCAGTAGATGAGGTGAGCTTTATTATTTATTTAAATTAAGTAAGCCGCATCACATACATTTCACAGTTAAAAATAATCTTACTAACAAAATAACTAATTATTGCACATGACAATTAATGTGTACATAGCGGTCACGAGAACAAAATAGTGTTGTCTTGAAATAATATCTTATAACTAATATTAAACATAAACCTAACTATTTAAAATTAAAATAATATACATTATTTTCATTGTAAAGTTTGTTCACGTGCTTGAATACTAACATTCTAAAATCTTAATTTTCATATTATTATGCAATTAGGAAAATTAATGCAAAACAAACATTTCTGCCATACCATATCCGACGTAGAGTAAATAAAATGTTAACCCCATTAAATAATACGGCCATGTCTAAAAGGATAAATTAATAAACCCCGCTACCGAAGCGAATAGGCAGACTGATGTTGGTAAACATGTGTATACTGTGTGGAAACGCTAGCAAATATCCTCAGAGATGAAATATGATCTGCTCGTGAAATGTGTCTCGGTGTGTTTAAGGATGCTGTGTCTGGCTTGTACACAGGAGGAGCTTGTCGCTAAATAATACAATGCGCATAGCTCGAACTTCTTACAGTTGCAGTGGTTGGTCCAAAGATGGATGTGAGATCTGTTACATAAGTATCAAGTTTGCTGTGTGAATCATAAAGAAGGTTAAGTGATTCAGAGAAGATAACACTATAAACAAATGCATTTTTAAGTTAAAATAGAAACATCTGATCTCAATCAACATGTAAAATTCTAGTCTGCACAGTAAGAGAAAGTGATTTTGATTTAGTTTAATACATTTGACTTAAACAAATTAACATTGTAATACAAAGGTTGTCTGGAAGATATCGCTTTCAGCGGTAAGACCGCCACTGTAAACATAGAATAAGCAAATTTGTTAAATAGGTATGTTTATATTTTGGTGTAAAATAAAGTATATTGTATGTATCTATTGTAAGTTAATAAACATGAAAATGAAAAATGGACAGCCCGTGACAGTTATAACTATACAACGTGTAACATAAAGGGTATATACATAATAATCGCACGCCTTCTTTGGACGATAACAAATAATACGGAAAGGTTTTAGTTATCCTACGTCTACATGTGTGGAACTTATTAGAAATTTCAATAGATTGATACCAGAGACCTATTTTTTCAAATGAAGAAGAACGAAAAGAATTATCGTGTTATTAGCAAGTGACGTGGAAAGTTATTGACCCTCATAGTGCTGTGACACGTTTGTTATGTATGGTATTCAAGAAACATGTGAAACCGATAATTTGGTATCAATTCTTTGAGTCACTCATTTGTGCGTGAGCCATGTCAGTCATCACTATATCAACCAACACTACGCATTTTCAATCTTACTCTCCAACTAAGCCAAATTGTGTCTGGAATGGGTTTACGGCAACAGTGAAATGGGTGGGGTTCAAACTCGCGACCTTTCGATCACAAGTTCGACACCTTAGCCATTAGGCCATTGCCGCTTTAAATTTAAAACCGTGGCACCAACCGTGTCGTTGAAGCTAGTATTATTAATGTAATTTCTCTAGTAGCAGCACACTTATATATAGAAAGAAAGAAAGAAAATTGCGTTTATTGGCACATATAAAAAGAAAACACATTATGTACAACATTAAAAATTAAAAAAAAACATCGTTGTGCCAAAAGGGCCTCAGCTCAGCATAATGTCAGGTGGCAATCCTAAGTATTACCACCTAACGCTGATTTTCAGCTGCAGCCCACGAATGCCACACGCTCGAACGTGCAATACACATACGTAAACATTTTAGTTAAAACCGGGTCCGCTGCGACGTGTTTTCGTGTTTGCAAACAGTATAACATTGTTTGTAAACCGAATATAGGCGTGGCCTAACAGTTTTGTTAGCAAAAACACAATAACATGTTTGCCGAGACGAATGAATAACATCCCCCGCGTTCGTCTGCGGGGAGGGAAAGTGACGCATTTTGTGTTCGCGCTCACTAGAAGAAGACGGAATCGTTCGAAGAGTATGTTGATTGTCTATGACAATTCTCTTTGGTTTGTGATGGAATGGAATAAAGAAATTACTTTGTCTTTTAATACTTTGGTTTCTTCTCTATATCTGGTAAAACTAATGATAACAGCTCTTGATAATCACTTTCTGAACATCTAAAACTAAACAAAAACATTACAAAAATTGGCGCAGCGAACGGGCGGTTTTACTAACATGTTTTGCTAACATGTTTTGATAACATGTTTTGTTAGAAAATTGGGGTTATTCACCAACTGGACACAAGAGACCGGACACACGTGTGTCCAGTTGGTGAAACTCAAAATTAGTATTACTTATTATTTCGTCATCTGGACACGCCAAGATTTTTATTCGTATCCACATAGTGAAACTTAAATTAAATTACTTTTATGTTTTCGCCAACTGGACACATGTTCGCATTTTACCCGAATTCAAGATAAAGTACAGTCAACCACATTAGTGTTTTGTGTCACAATCATCATCGGCCTTTTAAAAGTGACGTGGATTTTAATATAGGTAAGTACTCAGTTAGTTTTAGATTCAACATTGTATTTTTAAGTTATTTTAATTTAGCGAAGCCGCTATACTTTATATTTTTTCATAAATAAATATTATTTATTGTTTCATGTAAAGACAAATATGTCTACAGAAGAAGTCGCAGGCCCATCATTGGCTAACAGAAATAAATTTTCATTCATCGATTCCCAAAGAAATCGTCCAATTTTATTAAAAGATGGATATAAATATGTTCACCTAAGGAAAAATGAAGATGGATCTTCTATGTGGCGTTACTCTAAAAAGTCAACTTGTCGAGCTATGCTCAAATTAAATTTCAATAACACCACTATATTAAAAGTAATTGATCATAATCATGAAAGCGATTTGACGAATAACGAGATTCTAATGAATTTAAATGATTGCGAGGATCAAGTAAAGCATAATCTAGCTGCTTCTATCTTAAGTCTTTACTTTGATACTATTGAGTGAATAGAAGAGAAAGGACTTCACTTAGTTGCAAATATCCCACGATTCCAAAGTGTGAAAAATTAACTATATAGAAAAAGGAACAAATCATTGGGCGTTCAACGCATATCGTTCAATAATATAGCTAATACCGTTGTACCTGTGCAGTTTCAAGACATCTTGCTTGCAGATCGTATCGGAGATCAACGTATTCTCGTTTTTGCCCACCATACTATGAGAGAAATTGTTGCACATTAAAATAGATTCTTCTGTGATGGAACGTTTAATACATGCGTTAGAAAGATCCATCAGCTATTCACCATTCATGTCGATATTGGGAGTACGAAATATCATACGAACATTATTCCCACTACTTATGCTTTGCTGTCCAATAGAACAGTTAACACTTACAAATTATTATTTTGTTTAATTAAAAGCCAAATACCGGAGTGGCACCTAGAAACCATTACATGTGATTTTGAAAAGCCTCTTATACAAGCTTTGCAATATAAATTTCCAAATATAAAACTTGTAGGGTGCTATACTCATTTCAAGAGATGTCTGTGGCGAAAAGCAGACACGTTGCGCCTAACAAAGTCGAAATTGGGGAAAGATCACGTGAAGAGATGTTGTACATTGCCACTTTTACCGACTGACGCACAATCGGATACCTATCATGGCTGATTGCTTAAACACTGAAGATGCAACAACATTTAACGACTATTTTATTAAAACGTGGCTCGATGACAGTTTCCGATTAAGCAAACAACTGCTATAAAGAACATCATCGCACTAATAATTCTGTAGAGGCATGGAATGCCAGAATAGCCAAAACATTGAAACGGAAACCAAATATAGAACAGTTTCTGGTCGCGATCAAATGAGACATGACTGGTTTTTGGCACCGGGTAATGATGGATGGAACTAAGTCAAGTAAAAAAAAATTGAAACTACCAGAATGAATACTATGATCGCAGCCACTGTTAGAGAGTTTGAGTCAGGAGAAATTAGCATTGGTCACTCTGTCGAAAAAATTAAGTAAATAAAAATATATTTATGTTGTCTTATAATAATATTCTGTGTTTTACTGTTGATTTTATTGATCTCTATAATTATTATCTTAGTCTTTTTTTTTTTTTTAACGTGGTAAAATTATCAAATAAGTCCTCCCACCCCGGGCAGGGTGGGAAGGACTGACAGACTTTTACTGACTAAAATCCACGGTGTTCCTTCAATAACCCTTTACGTACCGGGGTCACGGTAATGGGATAAGTTCGGCTTTAGTATTGTTATGTCACAAGTATGCTCTACTGATGATTATTTTGATATTTTATTTTATTATTTTATGCCATAAATCAAGGTTGACCGTTTCGACTCCGCTCCAGTACAAACTTTACTGCAACTACATTTAGTAAGCAAGCAAGCTTTGCAAGTTTGTATAGGAGTGGAGTGCATCTTTCAAGGTTAAAAACGACATTGCGTTTAACCTTGAAAAATACAAAAATATATTTTACTGAGTTACCTTCTTTGATTTTTCTGTGATACTCGAAGTGATGATTTTAAATTATTAGGTATATTATATATATATAGATTATATTGAATATTGTCATACTATTGTAATAAAATTACCTACAGGTAATAAAAAAAAGTAACATTAGATAAGTATACTTTTCATCACATTAATAAATCATCATGATATTATTTAATTATTATATATTTGTTTTATTTCAAAATTTGTCTTAAATAAAAGCTAATAAGGTTTTACAAGTAAAAAAGTGAGGCAGCTTTTTCATGAAATCGAGGCGATTATTAACCTGACTGTACCCTATTTTGCAAAAAATCTGGGTGTGTCCAGTTGGCGAAAACATAAAAGTAATTTAATTTAAGTTTCACTATGTGGACACGCGTAAAAATTTTGGCGTGTCCAGATGACGAAATAATAATCGTACTAATTCTGATATTCACGAACTGGACACACGTGTGTCCGGTATCTTGTGTCGAGTTGGTGAATAACCCGAAAATTGGCGCAGCGGACCCGGCTTAACACCGCTTGAACAACAAATAATTTAATTACGCGTAAATAATATGCATATTATATCAATATAATCAATAAATTAAATCGGAATATAAATAATTGAAATTGTAGAAATTAATAAAATGGAATAATTAAATAATGACTCGCATGTTCCATAACACGGAAATGGCAGTCGGTACCTACTCAAATCGCAGATGAATGTATTTTAATATTTTCCTATTGTTCTTGATGTTCAAGTAAATACTGTTTTAGTTTTAACTAAAATGTTGGCCTACTTCCACAATATTTTATAGGTGGGGGAATATTATTCCAACATTTACTCGCCGCATACCGAAAACTACCTCTGAACGCTGCCGACTTGTGATGTGGTGTCAAAAGGCTCTGAGAACATAGTCATCCCTGTCGGTTCCTATGACCTCTTGTCAACTCAAGCTTATCGTATAAATACAACGGTTTTTTATTTTTAATTTTGATTAAGCCAAACAGAAGATTTGCCAAATGTAATTTACGCCGTACATTCATTTTTTAAATTTTATGCTTATTTAGATAGGGTAACATGACCACTATATGGTATATTAAGGCCGGGTTATACAGAGCGCCGTAGGTATTCGACGCCTACCCCAGCCCCCGCAACGAATAGCAAAACGTAACAAATTACGACGCGCGGGAGACACGCGCGCCAAGCGCACCGCTCATGAGTTCACGAACTCAAGTAAGTACGAAGATGCGTCACAGAATAGAGCAATTCAGTAGATCAACTTGAATTGATTAGTTTATGTTTATTTTGTTTTGTTTTAATAGTAAGTATTTTCAAGTTTATAGATAGAATAGGTACGTATTGTATAAACTTGAACCTAATTAGTAATAATTAAAAATAAGTATATTTATTTATTTTTGTGAATAAGGTGAATAAAAAATCTGACTGACACGTAGATCATGAATACGGGTACGATTCAAAATTACACGCTACGCACTATTCGACTTTCCCAAATGGTGCGAAATCTTCATGGCACAATATAAAAAATCAAGTATTAGGTAGGTACACTTACATTAGGAGAGTTGCATTATAATTCAATTATTGTTATAATGAAAGAGGGCTTAGAGGTACTCTATGTGAAATATTATGTTTTTAAATAAAAATATAAATATTTTTCAATCAAATAGTTACACCAATAATAGCAACAGACAAACACTTTTTGGAACGAATTTATTTTACGCTGCTTCTAAACTGGCAGAAATTGTAACGCAAAAGTGTTAATACTTACGACTGTCTTCTGACGAGAGAGACGACGAGGGTCCCTCAACCGCACACTTTTTTTTCTCTAAAAACTACAATAATTTATGCACAACTGGCTAATGCCGTGATTCGACTTCAACTTCAACTCATGCGGCTTTTGTGGAGGACCCACCACAATTTCACAAACGCTGGAGGTTGTTTGGTAAAGTATTTTGGATGATGAAAAATATTAAAATTGAAGTAAAAAAAAAAACAAAATTATTTTGTACGCAAACATGACGTGACAGCTTTTGCAATGTCAAATGTGTTATCACTCAATGTGTTACCAGTTTACCAGTGGCAGCAGGAATAAATGAGTATGAAAACGGAAAATTAGAAATATGGCATAGAACTGTTAAAACGATAATACAGTACGCTACAACTTTCTTTTATTTATCTCAATGAACCTACATAGTTCATAAACAAATCGAGTAAATACAAGAGGGAGAAGGCATTTAATGGAGGTCGGACGGGGAACATTGGGGGTGCGCGTGATTCGAAATGCAGTAAAAAGCCATAGATGATATCCTGATACGATATGTCACATTTTAGATATTTTACAACATATTATCTGTTTCCCTTTGGTACACGAATACTTTATTGGAAAACTCTTAAAAAAGTAGACATACACAAAGATATAAAACTTTTTCTGATTAATCATTTTCATGAAAAAGAAATGTAAGCACTTTTCTCAAGACCATCTATACTCGTTGTAGGTCTTGTTTACTGGTTGTATAACGGTGAACAGGAGACGACTAGGCTGTTCGACCACCTTACGGAGGCAGCTGCAAGAGCTGAACTGGCCCAGCACAAATATCCGATGGCAAAGCTTGTTTTTCTAAGAGATTTTAATGCCCACCATAAAGAATGGTTGTTCCCGTACCAACAAATAGAGCACGCTGGTAGAGAGGCCCGCAGGTATTTTTATCGCTAGATCTCGACCAGCTGGTTCACCAAGCAACCTGCATTCCAGAAGTCGACGGCCACACGCCCAATGGCTTGGACCTAGTGCTCACAAACGTTGCGTCAGCAGAGACTGTCAGTATCGGTCTGGGCCTCGCTCGGATCGTATGACCACTTTCTGGTGAAAACGGTATCCACCTTTTCTCCTCCAGATAAATGCCCCAGGGGCATACGGCGAGTATGGAAGTATGGGTCAGCAGACTCCGAAACTGCAAAGTGAAACTCGAACTTTTACCGTCATTCGCTGCCTCCTAGTTATGATAAAACTGGATGGAATACTGGCTCACACCGCACAAGAAAAAGCAAATTTAAATGCCTCCGTCTTTGTGGTAAGTTTACGTCTCGACACAGCGTCTAACTTACCACCTAAAATACCTCATTTTGGCTCCGTAATGCTGGAAACTGCATTTCATGTTAAGGAAGTCCGCAAAGCCCTTTCCAGTCAAGATGTGAACAAAGCCAGTGAACCGGAAGGAATACCTGCTCGAGTCTTAAAGAATTGTACCCCGGATTTGTCTCCTGTATCGCGTTCTATTAAAACCGGAGTGGTGCCAGTGTCCTGGAAGCCAGGTAATATGCAACCAGTACTCAAAAAAGTAGCCGTGCCGTACAGACGATACAGGCATCGCATAGTCCCGTTGACTCTTTGGCTTACACAGTACACTGCAAACCTGACTTTGCCAGCCAAGCAGAGTCAAGATGCAAACCGAGATCTTTAATTGAAAATGATAGGAGGGAGTGAACTAGTTGCCACTCAAACGATCATACGTGAGCTTCCGATCACAATGGCCTGACACTTTGAGGGGCTTACAGTCACCCCAAATCAATCAGACCAGTTTTGATAGCATCTAAATCTCGGTTTACATCTCCTATAGCGTCTGACAAACTTTCCACGCGCGTAGATCCATACAACTGCAGATCATCAGCGTAAAGTTGATACGAACACCGAAGACAGAGAGTTATAAAGTTTACCGAAAATAATAAATGATATTTTCGTAGGAAATGGTCATGCTGTATATTTCTACACTATGGCACGAGTGTGCTGCGCGTAATAAATATTGTTGACTTGTGACAACCCTGGCCGTTGCGATACTGTCTAGACGTTGTCGGCATTTTCCACAAGATCAGAGGCGTCGACCTACTGTATGATCTTTATACTGTGGTCATAGCGACGAATGATCGACTGTACCATATAACCATTATTACATTTACGAAAATAAAACCTAATACAGTCGAATACGATCAGTTATTTCAACTCAGGTTACTGACGTTCTATTAGCGTGTTTAGTAAAGAATCGGATTGATAACAGTCTGCATTCTGGATCAAACCCAGGCTCTGTTCATATATTTTTGTGATTTCTTTTTTATTGAAAGTACTTTTATGTTATATTTAGATATTTTTGTAAATATTTTGTTGAATAAAATAAGAAACATTTTCATTATTTTATTGGAGAAAGAAAGTTAAAAATGTTTTTCTTTTACACACATATTTGTGGTTTGTAAATATATTCCGCGTAGGTACTTATCTAATTAGTAAAGTAAAATATTAATTTGTATAATTATAGGTACCTATAATAATATTGTCAAAGTTTCCTTTGAGTCTGACATTTGAAAAGAGCATTATAACATTTGCGCACGTGGCGGCTTTATGCTCTTTGAAATAGGGTTCAAATTCAATTGTTTCACACACTTTTTGCGGTTGGCAAATCTATTCCGCGAGAAAAATAAACTATTATAGCTTTTGCGCGCGTGGCGTCTTTATTTACACACATATTATTTTGTGGATTCGAAATCTATTCCGCGTAGCTAGGTAGGTACCTCAGAATACAGAAAGAATCTAGTCAGTAAAGAAAAATATTTATATACTTCTAAATATTTATATTGTCATAGCCTTCTTACTTTTTTTTTGTTTATTCAGCCTTCGTAGAGCCAGCGATGACAACTTCTTTTTGTTAATTTTGTCCATTAGTTTTACTGACCAAAATTATAACTAAAGTACCTAATAAAAACAATTTATATTACAACTATTTAAAACTAAACGATAGGAATTAATATTTTATAATGATTTTTTGGCTCGACCGGAACCAAACTTAGCGGGGGTGGCAGGTTCGCTAAAAATTGGCATACGTCCGACCTCCAACACGTTCCGCTCGGGAATAAAGGACGCGGGGCGCGCGGCCGCGCTCATGAAAATAATAGGAAAACACTTATTTTTGAAATTAGTGGTATAATATTTTCAAATTTCACATTATGACGACCGACATATATGACATTTTTTACGACCTTTATTATGGTATAAGTTTTATTATTCAAAGCTTAATAAAACTCAAATAAAATAAGAATAAGACCGTAATTTAGACTTGTCTTTGCGATTTAATTAGATGCAGTCAAATGCAAGTAATCGTGTATCGGATGACTGAAATAGAAAGATCAAAGTATGAATTATGTAATATGTATTTTTCAAAATTTAAATCAGTGTTATCTACGAATAAAATACAATTGAAAACAACCTTTTTCGAATAACCTCGCCTTAAAACAAAAATGTGCGCATGCGTTCTGAAGCCTCTGAATCATTTTGTCGATTCTGGACAGAAGACGCTTATCATAAATGACATCTGTGTAATCCAGTTTAGATAGCACTAAAGAATACACCAGTATAATTCGCAGTTCCTCACTGAGATATGGACGAACTTTGTACAGAACGTTAAGTTTGTAGAAACAATTCCGAATTGACTCAGCCACATGTTTCTCATAGCGAAGCTCTGAATCCATTATCAGGCCAAGATATATGCTTTAAACTCAATTGCACTTTATATCCAAGGATACGCCACACGGGCCTCAAACCGTGCTTGTGAGACGACTAAGGCGATTTAGCTCACTAGGTTGGGAAAACAAGAATATTGATCTTGTGTTACCACAGAGCTCCGAGACGTGCAAGGGCACAGCTTGTAACGGCATTATTTGAACTTGTTATTAAATTGGCTAAGTAAGTCGCACTGGTATATGGAGGGTTTTATTTTCACTTTGTGATGTCATACGGCATTTTGATGTGGAGCATGTCACCGTTTATTATCAAACAATATCTGTATCATAAAAAATAAAATAGCAAAAAAATAGAACCGACTTCTATATAAAAACACTACAAAGGCAAAAATAACTTTAATTTCGGTGGTCGGTGTCATTTGTTTTGTGTTTCTTTTTTTTGTGACACCGCTTTTCGAAATTTCTTAAAAAAAAAACCAATTGAAATTTTTGTCCGACCTGGGAATCGAAACCAAGACCTCGTGTCAATAGACCACCCAGGCAGTTAAAATAATAATATCCATATGGATCAATCATCAGAGCTAAGCGATGCTTTGCGGATGGCTGACTAATTGATTACAAAACAAAATGAGTACGTGTCTTGCGAAGTACGAACGGACTGTGGATCCGGTTGCCATGATGTAAATCTTTGACAGTCGTTACGGCTTGTCAGAAACTAGAATACCTGACATCGGTCTTGTTAAGGGGCATCGTGCTACTCAGCTCCTGGGATGTGTAGGTCAGATAGACAGTCGCTCTATGTAAAACATATAAAAATAATGAAATACAAATAAAAAAATAAAATAAATAAAATAAAAAAAATACACAGCTGAATCTAGTTCGACTGGAAACCGACCCCAAAATACATAGTTAGATAAAAGTTAAATACATCATGATCTGTATTACAAAAAATGGCCAAGGGCGAGTCAGACTCGCCCATGAAGGGTTCCGTAGTAACTACGCCAAATAGCTTTGTTTTTCATAGTCAAGTATGAATTACAAAGTTGTATTTGTGGTTTTAGAAAATATGCTATATCGCATAAACTGCTGACCCGATCTCGTTCAAATTAATTTTTATTGAAAGTTCACATTAAGATCTACAGCATATATTTTTTTTTAGATTTTTTCCTCCATTATTATAGAAGGTAGAGGGGGGACACATTTTACCACTTTGGAAGCGTATATATTTTAAACGATTGTCTTTATGAAAAAGTGGTTTTAGAAACCTCAATGTCATTTTAAAATACCTTTCTATAGATACCACACACGAATAGGTTTCATGAATAAAAATATTTTCAGTTTCAGTTCCATGTATGAGGAGCCCCCCTTAATTTTAAATATTTTTTATTAAAATCAAAAAGCGATTCACAGAATACATCTACCTACCAAGTCTAATGTGTAGTCTTAATAGTTTCGGAATAAAATAGCTGTGACATACGGACGGACGGAGAGACAGACAGACAGACATGACGGTTCCGTTTTTTGCCATTTGGCTACGAAACCCTAAATAGGATGTGATTTATTATTACTTTTATCACTTTATAGGTATTTATTTATTAAAACTTTATGCAACACAAAATGTACAAAGGCGGACTTAATGTCATAGGCATTCTCTACCAGTCAACCATGGGTGGTGAAGAGACAACATGGCAGGTGCATAAAAAAAAAATAAACTAAGTAGATAATATATTCAAAGTAAAAGTCTTATTAGAAGTATTTATATATGTACATAAATAAATAGTCTACGCGCGTTTACTTTCTCGCTGCCAGGGCAGACAAGTCTGCGATGCAACGGTCCAGGGTTGCTTTCTCCTGACCCGGGGTGATAGCCTTGGTTACGTTGGTTACTATGGTTATCGTTGTTGGTTGGGATATACTTGTATGTATATTCGTGTATTTTAGAAATAAAGTCGCAAACAGTCCCTAAAAGTCAAATTTAAAAGCCATCTATCTACCCTTGAAGATCGACCCGCGGCTTTTATTATTTAGCAAAGAGCTCCTTTTTAACTGACTTCAAAAAAAGGAGGTTCTCAATTCAACTTAAACTTTTTTTTTTTATTTCTGTTACCTCATAACTCGGAGACGGCTAGACCGATTTATATAGGTATACTTTTTAGTTGGTCCCGTTGTTACGAAAACAGGATCTGATGATGGGATCCTGGAGAAATCGAGGGAACTCTTCAAATATTAAAGGCATACCTATAGCGTTTTGGGTATTTCTTATAGTACCTCGAGCAGTTGCTTTCGAAAAGTACCATTTGGGGAAGTTGAACTGATGATGAAGACCACAGATGGCCACTGAAACTACTCAATAATAACTATTTCGTGGATTGCGATTAGATTACTTGAATATAGACGGTAAGTACTTTATGCTCGTCACAATGCATATGGTGAAGTATAACTGATGGTGATGTACCAGGAGAACTCCTCAAAAATTAACGGCTCTGCACCGGGAAAAGCAATATTTTGTAAAAGGTGATAAGTATTTGACATTTTGGCTTTTGTTACTAGATAAATTACAAACCGACACACTAAAAAGCGTGAAAAAAAAATTTAGCAAAAAATAGAACCGACTTCTATATAAAAACACTACAAAGGCAAAAATAACTTTAATTTCGGTGGTCGGTGTCATTTGTTTTGTGTTTCTTTTTTTTGTGACACCGCCTTCCGAAATTAAACTTATTTTTGCCTTTGTAGTGTTTTTATATAGAAGTCGGTTCTATTTTTTGCTAAATTTTTTTTTCACGCTTTTTAGTGTGTCGGTTTGTAATTTATCTAGTAACAAAAGCCAAAATGTCAAATACTTATCACCTTTTACAAAATATTGCTTTTCCCGGTGCAGAGCCGTTAATTTTTGAGGAGTTCTCCTGGTACATCACCATCAGTTATACTTCACCATATGCATTGTGACGAGCATAAAGTACTTACCGTCTATATTCAAGTAATCTAATCGCAATCCACGAAATAGTTATTATTGAGTAGTTTCAGTGGCCATCTGTGGTCTTCATCATCAGTTCAACTTCCCCAAATGGTACTTTTCGAAAGCAACTGCTCGAGGTACTATAAGAAATACCCAAAACGCTATAGGTATGCCTTTAATATTTGAAGAGTTCCCTCGATTTCTCCAGGATCCCATCATCAGATCCTGTTTTCGTAACAACGGGACCAACTAAAAAGTATACCTATATAAATCGGTCTAGCCGTCTCCGAGTTATGAGGTAACAGAAATAAAAAAAAAAAGTTTAAGTTGAATTGAGAACCTCCTTTTTTTGAAGTCAGTTAAAAAGGAGCTCTTTGCTAAATAATAAAAGCCGCGGGTCGATCTTCAAGGGTAGATAGATGGCTTTTAAATTTGACTTTTAGGGACTGTTTGCGACTTTATTTCTAAAATACACGAATATACATACAAGTATATCCCAACCAACAACGATAACCATAGTAACCAACGTAACCAAGGCTATCACCCCGGGTCAGGAGAAAGCAACCCTGGACCGTTGCATCGCAGACTTGTCTGCCCTGGCAGCGAGAAAGTAAACGCGCGTAGACTATTTATTTATGTACATATATAAATACTTCTAATAAGACTTTTACTTTGAATATATTATCTACTTAGTTTATTTTTTTTTTATGCACCTGCCATGTTGTCTCTTCACCACCCATGGTTGACTGGTAGAGAATGCCTATGACATTAAGTCCGCCTTTGTACATTTTGTGTTGCATAAAGTTTTAATAAATAAATACCTATAAAGTGATAAAAGTAATAATAAATCACATCCTATTTAGGGTTTCGTAGCCAAATGGCAAAAAACGGAACCGTCATGTCTGTCTGTCTGTCTCTCCGTCCGTCCGTATGTCACAGCTATTTTATTCCGAAACTATTAAGACTACACATTAGACTTGGTAGGTAGATGTATTCTGTGAATCGCTTTTTGATTTTAATAAAAAATATTTAAAATTAAGGGGGGCTCCTCATACATGGAACTGAAACTGAAAATATTTTTATTCATGAAACCTATTCGTGTGTGGTATCTATAGAAAGGTATTTTAAAATGACATTGAGGTTTCTAAAACCACTTTTTCATAAAGACAATCGTTTAAAATATATACGCTTCCAAAGTGGTAAAATGTGTCCCCCCTCTACCTTCTATAATAATGGAGGAAAAAATCTAAAAAAAAATATATGCTGTAGATCTTAATGTGAACTTTCAATAAAAATTAATTTGAACGAGATCGGGTCAGCAGTTTATGCGATATAGCATATTTTCTAAAACCACAAATACAACTTTGTAATTCATACTTGACTATGAAAAACAAAGCTATTTGGCGTAGTTACTACGGAACCCTTCATGGGCGAGTCTGACTCGCCCTTGGCCATTTTTTGTAATACAGATCATGATGTATTTAACTTTTATCTAACTATGTATTTTGGGGTCGGTTTCCAGTCGAACTAGATTCAGCTGTGTATTTTTTTTATTTTATTTATTTTATTTTTTTATTTGTATTTCATTATTTTTATATGTTTTACATAGAGCGACTGTCTATCTGACCTACACATCCCAGGAGCTGAGTAGCACGATGCCCCTTAACAAGACCGATGTCAGGTATTCTAGTTTCTGACAAGCCGTAACGACTGTCAAAGATTTACATCATGGCAACCGGATCCACAGTCCGTTCGTACTTCGCAAGACACGTACTCATTTTGTTTTGTAATCAATTAGTCAGCCATCCGCAAAGCATCGCTTAGCTCTGATGATTGATCCATATGGATATTATTATTTTAACTGCCTGGGTGGTCTATTGACACGAGGTCTTGGTTTCGATTCCCAGGTCGGACAAAAATTTCAATTGGTTTTTTTTTTAAGAAATTTCTCAGTAGTCCGGAGTTTGGAAGTTGGCGGTGTAACACCCCGTGCCTTGGTGATTTCTCTTCGGTCGTATTGGATATGCGTTCCATCAGGCTATGATAGTAAAAGAATAGAGAATGCGCACATACTTGTTCACTATTATATCTCCTACGCAGATGGCTAATCAATGATGACACTAGCCGCCGCTGTGGCCGAAATAGGTTAAGAGGATTATTATTTAGCTACTAACTTTGCTATCTAGGAAAAATTTATTTTAAATATGTATCTACGTACATTTCAGTACCTATTCAAAATGGAAGTAGCAATAAATTGTATTTATGTCCACAATCAGCGTCTGTGCTTGTTATAACAAAAGAAGGTTTGATACTGTTTGCCAAACAATTTACCGTGCTTTAAAAATACAACATTATTTCTACAAAGGAACGTTCCTTCACAAAGTGTATGCCAATTTTATAGATGGCATTATGTCTGCTTTGGCTCTTGTTTACATCAACGTAAATGTTGCTGTAAATTTTTGATAATGGTGGATTCTGGAGAATAAAAAACAGCCTGTTGTAACCGTAAAAATGAGGTGAAATGGTGCTAGTAATCTGACTGCCAAGGAAAGGTTATGCTTATTAAAAACATAACCTTTATGTTTATTTTTGTTTATTTATTTATTAAAACTCATACACACCAGTGTATGAGTTTTAATAAATCAAAATAAATAAGAAATAAATTTATGTCCTCGATAAAATTGGATAAAAAGGTGGATTTTATCGAGGACATAAACGGTTCGATAAAACAAATGATATTTTTCTGGAGTATCTGTGAGAATAAATCAAGGGTTTATTCCGAAAACCTGCTAAAAACTTTTTTTATAATTTGTTTCTCACATGAAGGACTTATTCATTTGAAATCTTAGTATATTTGTGTGCCAGAGTTGAGGAGATATTCCAACGAGATACCGCGGCTCTGAAAAGCAAGGACAACTAAAGGAGCAGGGTGGGGTTTTTAGTCAGTTTTTTTTTTTTAAGGATGGAAAATCATCCAATGACTGCCTCCCGATCCGGGTGAAGTGGGAGGGTGTTTCAGACTTTTACTGACTAAATCCCATCCGTGTTCCATCATATGCCTTTCGTGTTCCAAGGCCGCGGTTACTCTTTCGAACAATTCCGCAACCCCGTCAGGCAACGGCCCTCTTGTGGGCCCCGACAACTTTGCTGAGACTCTTTGAGGTGCGCATGGAACACGACGCGCCGTCTACACGGGCTTGGTTTCAGTCGGGCGGTGAGCTACCCATTGCTCGCAACCCGTAGGCCCACGCCTACGGTGGCTGGAAGTCACCCTGTGATCTGACACTCCGTTGCGCGTCACGCAGAGCGGGAGTCGCAGTCATTTAATGATTTTACCACCAAAAAAAGAATGTTTATAGTGAGAGGAACACAGAACAACCTTAACAAGCGTTGCTTCTCCTTAAAGATGGACTCATACAGCAGTTACTATTTTATCTACAAGCCCTTTAGATAAATATTGGATTAGGATATAATGGAACATTAATTAAAACCGGATAATTTCATCCAAATAAAAAAGTAACTACATTCAAAATGTCAGCTGAGAATTGCTTTAAAATTAAGTTAGCAAAATGTTAACCTTTCATACTGCTTCAGAGTAAGTACCTATAAGTAAAATTAATTCAATTCAAAACATTTATTTCAGACTTACGTCCATAAAGTGTTAGTATTACATAAAAGGAACGTAAAACTATGTTAGTAAATTACACACATACACAAGAACAAGAAACAAAAAAAAATGTGAAAAAATGAGAGTCAGTCTACCTAACATGAACTTTCATCCATTGCCTCTAAATCGGACTATGGATATTATCAGCAATTACCCTCAGCTAGCTCTTGGGACTGTCCCTCAACCTTCGCATCAGCGATGCTACTCTCTTACGAATAATGGCGTGAAAGCCGTCCACTTGAGCTTCCGCAAACATCGCTGACGCACTACAGTAACGAGTGCAATCCCATCAGCAACCTGAAAGCATTGTTATATTGGACCCGTAGAGCACTGACGGCTCGCTGTGTGTATTTAGTCCACAAACTACATGTATAAAAAGACTGGCAGTAGCAGTATGCCCGAAATAACTTTGTCTTTCACGCCCAAATACAAGCTCAAACCACAAAGCTCACTCTACCATTAACTTAGAAGAACTGTCATAAAGACAGCAGAGATAAAGTTAAGTAGTACTCATAAGCTAACTTAGTTTTATTACTACATTAACTTGACTGTTCCTTCTGTTATTCGATTAATTGAACAAAGTTAGGTATTAAGTTGTTTCGATTTGCGATGAGTAACTTAATTGATAGTATTAATAGGCAATTTTTTTATTAGATCTCTTATTGAAAACTACGAGTAGTATAGATTTGGATCAGTGTTATTTATGTTTTGGAATGCCTATACTGTCCTACTGCTGGAAAAAACCTACCCCAAGTTTGTCAGAAATTCTTTAAAAAAGGAAATAATTTCTACTGTAATGTGGGTGCGTTTACAACTATTTAAATTCACTTGTATAAACACCCAGACCAGAAACGAATATCTTTCAGCCATAAAAACATTTTCACCAGCGCATGGTGTAGGAATCAAACCCTCGACAACCAGCGTAGCAGCCAGTCGCTCCACCACTGCGCCAATGGTGTCGGCAATTAAATTTAACGAAATTTCATATAGCCTAAACTAATCTAAAGTCATAATTACTCTTCAAGTATTTTAGGCGCTTCGTAGGAACAATAGTGAATATCCACCTACGCTTAGACCACCAAACTCCAACATCGCAGGCGCGGGCCCGCAGGCAGTGCGCAGGGGTAGCTCACCATCCGGTAAGGACCAGGCCCAAGTCCATGGACCCACGCGTGCCTCAAAGAGTCGTCAGCACTAGTGACGGGGCCCCATAGAGCTATTGCCTGTCGGGTTTGCGGGAATGTTTTAACGAGATAACGCGGCCCCGGAAAACAAGGCCAGCTGATAGAATAGGGTGGGTTTTGAGTCAGTAGAAGTCTGACTTTCACTTCCGCTCGACCCAGAGCGGGAAAAGTCAATCGATGATTTTCACCCGAAAAAAAAGAAATTCAATTCAAAATTATATCTATCTCTTTTGTGCTGCCTGTTGATTAATTTAACGCAAAAGACATATAATGTTCTGCAGGTACAATTCAATAACGTCGTCAGGACGCGCAGTTTGCTGAAGCGCGTACGGATAACTTTTCGCAATAGGTCGCAAGCGGCTGTCATCTCTGTTAGGCAGAGTACGAAGCAGCAGCTATAGCATCATGAAGATGATATCTACTAAATATCAGTGTCCCATACACTCGCTCTAGGTACAAATTGTGGTTGGCACAATAAAATAAGTACAGATTTCACGACTATGTAATTTGTATGTAGTAATAGTATAAAAACGTAAGTGCTGATCGCAGGCGTCAGCATAAAATTGTCGAGCGTGCTCGAACATATATATATTTTTATATGTTTATGGTATTATTATAATCTATGTTTATTTTACTCGATTACGCTTATTTCTAATTTACATTTCTATTTAATTGGCTTTTAGACATCCGCCATTACCAGTTAACATGATATTTTATAAAAATAATCTCAATATTTATATGTAGTAATGTTTTAGGCTCCGAATTTATAACTTGTTAACCATTTCATATTTAAAGACGTTTCAAAGTAAAAGCAAATACTGTATTCGGGTTATTACCATAATTCAGCTGTAAAATAAATCACGAGTATTTAAAATAAATCACGACATCATACTACCATAGTGTGTATAAGTATAAATTGTTACTAACCATTATAGATCTAGTTACGTGATAAATAAATAGATTGTAATTGACATCACGAGTCTTGACACGACGATTTCGACACGCGATATCGAAATTAATAATTTTTTTGGCTTTATATGATTCGGTCCAGAAGCCACACACACTAGAACTACTTTCAGACACAATTTACCGCACTGTCATCACCTTAATCATACCTAACAATTCAGACACAACACAATAACTATTTTGGCAGCAAATTGAGCACAGTTAACACACATGACGGCCACAACTTGTAATGCCGAGACAGGCCTGACGATATTGTTATTACTAGGTAGACAACTAGATCTAATATACTGAGGTATGATACTGTCCTAAGTAATGTTAAAGGTTGGCTTAGGTCGTAGATAATAAGTTGTTGGCACTAAAGTCTAGAAATAGATGATTGCCTTTTGACACTATTTTATTTTTACATTTTTGTTAATGTTTACCGGCGACGGATGACAATATGATTTATTTACGTTTCATATAAATAATAAATAAGTTTATTTACCACAAATTTGATGTACATTGCACAGATTTATATGTTAACAAATTAATTGCAGATATGTACACAAGTTTCAACCCTGCCCCTTAAACTAAGCAAAGCCTGTATCTTAGGGGGCAGTATCCGACTATAGGGTTACATTAATATAAAATTCACTTAGCGGACGTGCAAGTGAAAAATGTTTCTTAAATGTTCAACAATTTTGTTTATTTAATGTAACGAACTTTAACTTACTATATCGGTATAAACATTTAGCAAAAACTCCTGTGTAAGTAAAAAAAGACAATAAATGTTATCAAAGCATTTTTCAGAAAACAATTTATTTTCTTAATTAACAGCATTTGTAGCGGAATGTGAGAGTAGTGTCAGTTTTTGTTAAAAAAAAAATTCATTAATCAACAATATCTTGTTTATCAAATAAAACCCTACAGTATGTTGTATAATAGACAAATGAATGTAGTCGGAAAAGAGGATTTTCCTATTTTATCTTTTCTATTCAGCCGCATATGCCATTTGAAATTACAACCGTATTCATTGCGTGTTTAACGTTGTTATACAGACATAACATAATATATGTGTGTGAAGCATTGATTTAAATAGTAGAGATACGGTCGTTAGAACATTTGACGCGGTCGGCCTACAAAACACATAACGCCATCTATTATAACTAAGATGTCAATCGGCGTGGTCTGCTCCTAGACGTAACCTTGTAAGAGCGGGGTGTGGTATTTTTCGAGGTACAAAGAAATAAAAAAAAACCTTTTATTTTCGAAATTTATATTTGTTGTACATAAAAATGCATTTTAATTTGCTTTTAACGAACAATAAAAAATAATTTTGAACATAATTTAATCTTATAGTAATGTTATTAAATCTTTTCATTACATCGGCTATAACGCGCGCCGCTGCAAAGTTATGTCACACTTATGCGGCTTCACGTCGTCCTGGCCAAAGGTTGAGGCAAATAAGAAAGAAAATTGTTTGAAATAATGTTAGAAGTTGGTTTAATGACATATTTTTAACTTACCGGTGATATGAAATACTATCATTTTTTTATTGTGCTTTTTGCAACGAATTAGGAATCCTAATTCGTTGGCTTTTTGTCGTATTTCACGCAACCCTTCACGACACATCTTGATATTTTTGCTTGTAAAACTTACGACCGCTCCCGAAGATAGCCGATCGCGTTCTAGTTCACTACGATAAAGGGAAGACCACTTTGGGACCAAGTTCGAGGTGTCATTATAACATGCGGTCCGCCCAGTCCTTACGCAGTAATATACATATATGTCAACTAGCTTCCGCCCACGACTTCGTCCGCGTGGAAAAAAAATCCCCCGATTTTGAAACATTCTTCATTAGTGCTCCGCTCCTATTGGTCTTAGCGTGATGATATATAGCCTATAGCCTTCCTCGATAAATGGGCTATCTAACACTGAAAGATTTTTTCAAATCAGAATTGTAGTTCCTGAGATTAGCGCGTTCAAGCAAACAAACAAACAAACAAACTCTTCAGCTTTATAATATTAGTATAGATGGTGTGAAGTGAAAAAACTACTATTGGGTTTTTCTCTAAGGAATTTCTCAGTAGTAGCCCGGAGTGTGGAAGTTGGCAGTGTTACCCCCCTGCCTCGGAAAGTCGTCTATCCCGGCTATCATTTGTACATCTTTGACAGTCGTTTGGGTATCGTGTTACCCAGCTAGTGGGTTGTGGAGGTCAGATAGTGAGTCGCTCCATGTAAAACTCTAATACTCAACTGCATGGAAGCTGACCCCAACATTGTTGGTGATCAAGCAATGAGCTGAAATAAATAACATCAATTTATAAATGACTTCACGCGATTTTATAGTTAGACAATTTGAATATAGCATAAACATAATCTGCCTATTAGATTCCCATTGCTGGGGTCTACTTTTCTATGCAGTGACGATGAAACTGTTGACATGATGCATGTAAGGGCCTATGTACACCACGTTTTTTAAACGCGCCGTTGACGGTCGTTTTAGCGATCGAAGTCAGACTGCTCTGTAGGATAAAATCGCGTTTAAAAAACGTGGTGTGCACAGGCCCTAAAGTCTCTGTTCAATCTGTTCCCAAAGAACATATTATGTTGCGCTCCATTGCCTGTTGGTAAATCTATAGTTGTTTCTGACTTTGCGCGGTAGCCCCCATACAATTACTTATGTCAATTACTGGGGCTGCCCCAATTCATGTATGCTGACAATGTTCTGAAGAAATACACGTTTGAAACAACACCATGAGCTCTAAACCTAAAGGCGTAGAGAAAAAAGAGCAAAGCTGATGTAGAAGTGAGCTGGCGACGGTGTAAGTATACCGGAGAAAAAAAAGAGAAATAGACATGTGGTTAGAACTCACAGTACTAGCAATCTTGTTAACGCCTCCAATTAATATAAATAAGCTTGAGATCGCTGAAGATCGTTACTTACTGAACGCCAGAGGCCGGATAGGACAAAATCGAGAAAAACCGCGGCGTTTATTTTATTTTATTTTATTCTATTCGGGAAACTTACAGCTAACTTATACAATGTTAATAAGCAATATAAAATTGAAGGCTATTTACAAGTTTCCACTGATAAACACTAAAAAGAAGAGAAAACAAAATAAAAGAAAGGTAATTACAAAATACCTATAACATAAATTAGGAAGTAAATAGAACACGATTGACAAATACATACAAACAGAAAATCATTTAGACGCAAATCATTACTTTTCCATAAAAAAGCTTTTCACCAACAATTGCTTAAGTCGAGAAGCACTGGTATTGAATATATCCAAATCATGTTCACCGGATAGTTTATTAAAACTTCTGCTCGCACGGATTAAATAAGAATTCTGCCTGTACGCTGACTTGGAATGAGGGACATGTAACAAGGTAGGATTACGAAACATTTTGCAATGTGTAACTAATCCTAAACAGCTTAACAGCTCAGGGCAATCTACCATTCGCAATCTTAAATAAGTACACCATATCCGCAATGCGTCTTCGCTCATGTAGTGGTAAGATGTGAAAACTCTTACATCGCGCTATATAATTGGGAGTATATTTATATACTGCAAGAAACGTAGGAAGCGCTTTTGAATCCCCTCAATTCTGTCAATATAAATATTGTAACTAGGATTCCACACTTGGGAGGCGTATTCCAAATGGCTACGGACAAAAGCACAATAAATAATTTTATACGTTTTTACGTTTTTAAAATCAGCTGACAACCTAAGTATAAATCCAAGTGCTTTGGAAGCTTTATTAACAACGTTATCGATGTGTGCATCAAAAAGCAACTTAGAGTCAAACGTTACACCCAGGTCCCTAATAACGCTTATCCTGTTTATAACAGTATTGTGTAACTTATACTGAAACTCGATTGCACGTGGTTTGCGAGTGTAGGTACTAACAAAACATTTAGAAACATTCAGTTCAAGTTTGTTAAGGAGACAATAATTTTGAAGTCCGTCCAAGTCCCGCTGTAAACCGAAACAGTCAGAAAGTTCCGATACAGGGCATAAAATTTTCATATCGTCGGCGTACAGAAGTATTTTGGAATGGGTAAAGTATAAACCATGTCATTTAAAAAAATAATAAAAAGTAAAGGACCCAAAAGGGATCCTTGTGGTATTCCCGAGGGTATTTTAACGGTTACAGAACTGTAACCATTCAGTACAACTGTTTGACATCGATTCTCAATATTAGATGTAAACCATCTGAATAATCGCCTCTGATACCCACTGCCAGCAGCTTATGTAAAAGGACACCGTGGTCTATACGGTCAAATGCCTTGCTGTAATCAGTATAGACCACATACACTTGAGATGGTTCAGACATGGTGGAGGACAAGAAGTCTAAACAGACGAGCAGATTCGACATAATAGACCTGTTTTTTAAGAAGCCATGTTGATAATTATTAAGTGATTGTTTAATAGCACTATAAACTGAGGAGTAAACAATTTTTTCTAAAACCTTTGAAAACAAGCAAAGCTTAGATATGGGCCTGTAGTTTTCTACATTGTCTTTAGGACCTTTTTTATGCACGGGGATAATAAAAGCTGTCTTCCAAACATGCGGTACAACTCCCTCACTAAGAGAACGTCGAAATATTAGGGTAAGTGGTAAAGTTAAGCTTTGTGTGCACTGAATTATGAGTATAGCAGGAATACCATCAGGCCCCGCTGACTTATTTACGTCAACAGCCTTTAGTAGTTTCAGTACCTCAGTTTTGGAGACTTCAATAGAGCTTATATCAGAGGCAGACGTTTGATAAAGACAATGCATGTTACTGTCCAACTGAGTTACACCGGGAACAGTGTTCTGGAGAAAATTAAACTTAAAAACTTCACTGAACATGTTGCATATTTCATCCCCCTGTTTCGACGAACTATGTATGTCCATACTTATAACCGATTGAAATGTATATGAAGACCTTTGCTTGCTTTTGACGAAAGACCAAAAAGCTTTAGGCGATTTATTAATACTATTTTCAATTACTTCGATGTAAGCGTCATACATTTCTTTTTCTAATAATTTAGCACGACTTCGCAAAATTAAAAATGAATCATAATCTGATAAGTTGCCGTATTTCTTAAACTTGGAGTGATATTCAAATTTTTCTTTAAGTATTTTGATTAGAGGGGTTTTATACCAAGGGGAATAATTAGACATAGATTTAATGATTTTCGTTGGTATAAAAGTTTCACACAATTTATTTAGCCTGACGTACAACAAAGACAAGGCATCCTCCACTGACCCTTTGGCGAGATCACAGCGCCAGTCGAACTCACCAAATTCTTTCATTATTGAAGGAAAATCGGCTGACTGATAAACAAACTTTTTTCTTTGCTGTGATGAGAGCGCATGATACTCAACAAAATCTACAAAAATACTAAGAGCCATATGGTGGGGGTCTTCTGGAACAAGAGAGTCAGAGCATTTATCAACGGTTAGGTGATTGTTCCAAAAAATTAAGTCCAGCACCCGTTCATTAAGATTCGTATGTCCGTTGTACTGGGCCAGATCGAATGTATTTAAAATATAAAAAAATTCCGTCTGAACATTACCGCAAATATTTACCGGACGATAAGAGCATCCATCATCAGTCAGTTGCCATGATAAGTTTGGCAAATTGAAATCTCCTAAGATAATAAAAGTGTCCGTTAAGTAATTCAATATAATATCATTTAATTTAGTATAAAAATAATTATGTAAGCTGTGCAGTGAATGAATACCCTCTGTTTTGCTTGCAAAGATAAATTGTGCAAATATGCAATTTATATGATACTGTGGGTCTGGAACGCTTCAGAGTTAGAGTTACCCATAGGTCCTACGCGGACGAGCGCCAGTCAATGCGCTCCTCCGCAATGAGCTCACGTCGAACAGCAATAAGAACACCACCACCAAGTGTCTGATTTCTATCTAAATAATCCCTGTCACGTCTCCAAACAATATAGCGGTCATCAAATAATTTGCTATTGTTAAAGCCCTCTTTTAGCCACGTCTCCGTTAAACATATGACATCATAGTTATTTAAGCATACATTCCTAAGGAAACTTGACGTTTTAGTCCGCAAGCCACGTACATTTTGGTGATAAATATTAATTAGCATATTTAAACGGGAAAATAATTAGAATTAAGAGTAAGACAAAGAACACTGGTACCAGAAAAAGCGTCTGATGAATACAGTGCGGTGGAACTAGAATAAGTATGTAGTAAACACGGTGCGGTGTCATAATTTGGTATAAGCTAATATGGAATATTATGCAGATGTCACTACTCACCACGGAAACTAAACTAGATTCCCTACTCTGACTCGCTGATGAAATATTGTATATTATTTCATCAGCGAGTCAGAGTAGGGAAAAGCGAAGATTATAGTGATTCATTATGTAACCGGTGTAATTTACGCAAACGTTGAAAC
This sequence comes from Tholera decimalis, assembly GCA_943138885.2. NCBI lineage: Eukaryota > Metazoa > Arthropoda > Insecta > Lepidoptera > Noctuidae > Tholera > Tholera decimalis. The sequence continues at coordinate 17,097,095 of OW964573.2, read as the reverse complement.
AATCTGCGAAGAAAATACTTTGAAACACTGACCATCATTAAGAGGTTTTGATAGAGATAAGGAAGGCTTTTTCCCAGCCATAGAATACAAAGTAGGCAAGTGTGAAATGCCCGTCAAGATTTGAATTAAGACTTAGCCGTTAGTACTATGATAGCATTGCCGTCAGATGGATATACAACGTGTAACGGAAACCCCATATCTATCCAAAAGTATAAAAGTATGGAGTCTCTATGCACAGTTTCAGCACAAAATAACTGACTCAAAGAATTGATACCAAATTATTGATTTCATATGTTTTTTGAATACCAATCATAACAAACGTGTCACAGCACTACGAGGGTCAATAACTATAATAACTTCATAATTTGAAAAATTTGGTCTCTGGTATCAGTGTATTGGAATTTGTAATAAGTTCTACACACGTAGACTTAGGATTACAAAACTCTTGCCATATCGTTTGTTATCATCCAAAGAAGCCTTGCACTTGGTAGTTATATACCCTTTAAATTACACGTTGTATACGTATAGAGAAAAGGTACATTATTGTAACAGGAAGATTTTCAAGTGCCTGCATTTCAATATCAGTGTATTGGAATTTGTAATAAGTTCTACACACGTAGACTTAGGATTACAAAACCCTTGCCATATCGTTTGTTATCATCCAAAGAAGCCATGCACTTGGTATGTATATACCCTTTAAATTATACGTTGTACACGTATAGAGAAAAGGTACATTATTGTAACAGGAAGATTTTCAAGTGTCTGCATTTCTTTACTAATCGAATTTATATCCAAAGATCTCATCACGAGCAGGTTGATCTACAAGGAGAAGTAATGCTTGTCAGGGTCGGTCTATAAGCTGAACTTTTTTACGGGTGGAAAATCATCAAATGACTTCTTCCGCTTTGGGAGCAATGGAAGGGAGTGTCAGACTTCTACTAACTAAAAAGCAATCGTGTTCCTTCAGTTACCCTTGCATTCCGGGCCGCAGTATCTCGTTAGAACGTTTCCGTAACCGCAGCATTTAGAGGTACCTACCAGTGGCGAAGGATAAATTTAAATAAAAGGGAAGCCGGACCAAGAAATGCTTACCTTGCTCAAGTGTGATGCGTGAATTCCAGTAACTGTGGCCCTGTGGCTGACTTCGAAATCTTGTAACTTCGTAAATCATTATTTGTTTAATTGAAAATAATAGACTACTATTTATATATTCATATATAAAATAATCAAATCAAATCAAATCATTTATTCGTGTGACTTTTGGTAAATACAGAATGTCAGATAAAATATGAAAGCGCTCAAAAGTCTACCCATTGGGCTTACACAGGTTAATAAAGTTTGTAAATTATTAATAAAAATCACAAATTGCTCAACTAATACAAAATCGGAAATTAAAACAATGTCAAATTATACAGATTAAAAATATACAATAAACAATGTCAGGAATTAAAACAATGCCAAATTATCCAGATTAAATATATAAATATCAAAGTCAAAAAAATAAATAATAAAATGTGGTTAAAGATACCAGTGTTAAATTACATATAAACTAGTCATTATCATTGTATTATTAAATGTCACAATTAAATGTCAAAGAATTTATAATAATAATTATATTCAATAAAAATAATATTAAAAAAAAAAAATTTTAGCTCTATTTTGTCCTCCAGAAACTCCGAAATATTATAATAAGATCTACTTATGAGAAAGCTCTTTAAATGTTTTTTGAATAAAACTACGTTTAGGCTTTTCATTGTTTCTGGTATGTGGTCATAGATGATTGGCGCCATGCAAAAAACACTATTACGCATCAGTGCTGTTTTGGACTGCCTCGAACACAACATGTTGGCATGTCGTCGACTACGGTTAATTCTGTCGGATAGTTTGGGGAATAATTTTGGGTTGGTTTTAACAAATACTGCAACTTCAAATATATACAACGAAGGTAATGTCAGTATTTTGTGTTTTATAAAGAAGGGCTTACAGGTGTCAGTGCTTTTTAACCCAAACATAGCCCTGATGCACTTTTTCTGGGCTTTAAATATTACTTCCCTATTTGTTGAGTTTCCCCAGAATATAACGCCATATCTTAAGATTGAACCAGCCATACCATGGTATGCTGTAACAATAGCATCTGTTTCTATTACTGGCGCTAGTTTATAAAAAGCATAAGCCGATTTACTGAGCCTCTTCGCCAAGTCTATCGTATGCGCTTTCCAGTCTAGTCGTTGATCTATCGTCAAGCCTAGGAATTTAGCCGTGCTTACTTGATTAATAATTTTATTGTCGTACTGAATTGTCAAAGGTATATTTTTACGTTGGTTAAATGTCATTAATTTTGTTTTGTCAATATTTATCTTAAGGTTATTGTTATTAAGCCATGTTATAATTGAGTGCATAGTATTGGTAACGTCAGAATTATATAATTGCTTGTCTTTACAGTCAATGGTAACCGTGCTGTCGTCGGCAAATAGTGTCATATGATGTTTTGTAACTTTTGGTAGGTCATAATAGACTAATATTGCTGGTAAGCTGGTAGAAGTCGCGTTGTATGGAACCTTCGCCCCTGGTACCTACACTTATTATGTCATAATGAACAAATTCCACCGTGTCCAAATTGGAGATAAAAGGAAATTTTCCCAGTCACACCTGGTTTTAAACCTATTATTACCGTTCAAATTAATCAGTGAATACTCGCATCGAAATTAGGATATTTTCATATCATACCTCTGATACCTCAAGATATACCTGGCTAGTATGTTGTAAGTAAACATGTCGATATAGTAAACTCAAGTTACAAATAAGAACAGGCTGGTTAAAAAATATCGCCAACCTACGTTGTCAACATAAAAAATATATAAGAAACAAAGACAGCATAAAATGTATAAACATTTATGTTAGTATTGATTTTTTTCAGAGAATGTGCTGTTACTAGAATACGTTTGCAAATAAAAATAGTCCAAAGAAACACTGGTTGACCTTAAAAAAAATGTAGGTATGTGTGATTGTGTATACCTACAAGTGGATAAATATTAAAAGAAAAATAATTATAATAACGAATCCATTCAATGCCAAACTTGGCAGTTTTTCTTATTTTGAAATGAGGTACTTAATTTATATTTAACCGACTTCAAAAAAAGGAGGAGTTTCTCAGTTTGTCTTGAACTTTTTTTTTATATATGTTACCTCATAACTCGGAGACGGTTGAACCGTTTTGGAAAATTCTTTTTCCGTTTGAAAGGGTATACTTTCTAGTTGGTCCTATTGTTATGAAATCAGGATCTGATGATGGGATCCTGGAGAAATCGAGGGAACTCTTCAAATATTATAGGCACACCTATAGCGTTTTGGGTATTTCTTAAAGTACCTTTAGCAGTTGCTTTTGAAAAGCACCATTCGGGGAAGTTGAACTGATGATGAAGACCACAGATGGTTACTGAAACTACTCAATAATAAGTATTTCGTGGATTAAGATTTGATTACTTGAGTACGGATGTTAAGCACTTTATGCTCATCATAATGCATATGGTGATATAGAGCTGATAGTGAAGTACCAGGAGAACTCCTCAAAAATTAACGGTTATGCATCGGGAAAAGCAATATTTTGTAAAAGCTGATAAGTTGTTGACATTATGGCTTTTGTAACTAGATAAATCACAAACCGACCCAATAAAAATCGTTAAAAAAAGTTTTTTTGCAAAAAATTTAACCGACTTCCATATCAAAACACTACAAAGCCAAAAATATCTTTAATTTCGGAAGGCGGTGTGAAAAAAAGAAATTACAAAACGAATAATACCGACTACCTAAATTAAAGTTATTTTTGGCTTTGTAGTGTTTTGATATGGAAGTCGGTTCTATTATATATATCTATCGGTAAATTTTTAGCAAAAAAATTTTTTTGGTTAGTAAATCGATAAAATGTTTCATATGTGTAATATATTCCTACATTTATCCTTATAAAAAAAATCTAAAAGTTGTTTAAGAAGTATTTGCGTGTGTTACTACTTAGTTTAAGTCGTAAAATGTTGTATGATTTAGTGATATTTATACTAAGTTCAGACATCAAAAATTTTATTTTTTTCAGTGAAATTGTGATCGCGGTACAGTCGGCCAAGAAAGTGGTGTACCACCCTAAGGTTGAATATCGCTTGCAGATTCATAGGTGATAAAGATTAGTTTCGCTTGCAGATCGATCTGACAACTTCTATTGCTGTCTTTATCTGATTATTGATAACGACTATTACTGTTTGTAACGTGACAGCTGTTCTTAGTTTGAACTTGATGGAACCAATGACGTCGTAAAATCAACGGCGGGGGGCTGTAGATTTTGATGACAAAATTGTATCTACAAATTAAGAATTCTAATCAACAAGTTACATAAAATTGTAAAGGCACAAGGCGAGTCCACAAACCTACAATTTCTGTAAACTTGTAATTACAATATCAATAAAAAACAAGCTTAAAATAGATTTATCCTTTTATTAAATTTCTACAATCAATTTTAAAATACTTATAACAAACAAAAACATAGCATATATAGTAATATTTAGAAGATATTGAAAATTTTTAAAAATTAGAAACGGGTGTAACCGCCGTTGGCCTCTATAACCTCTAAAAGACGAGACCTCATTGAACCAACAAGCCGTGAGCAAATATCGGTTCCCCGCATTTCCTCCCAGATATAATTACAGTGACTAATAAGAGCTTGTTTGGTTCTTTCATTTTGATGCGACCATCGTTGGACCATAAGGCCCCAAAGATTTTCTATCGGGTTGAGGTCCGGCGATCTTGAGGGCCACTGAATTACCCTTACGTCAGTGTGTGAACGAAACCAGGCTCTTACGATCCTCGCATTATGAATTGAACAATTATCTTGAACAAAATCAAATTGTGGCACTTCGTTCTCCGGGTAAACATTACGGACTGTCGGTAGCATTGCATTCTGAAGCACGTCGATATAATTTACAGCCGTCGCTCGAGGAGGTAGAGAACACAATTCTCCTACACCATCCGTACTCATCCAGCCCCAAATATTTACGGAAATTCGACCTGATTCTCTATTTGGGATTACATGATCATCTTTATACCGTGTTGAATTATATCGCCAAAGGTGAAGACGTCCATGCTGACTGGATTTAAACGTTTTTTCATCACAAAACACTGTATTAGACCAATCAAACTCTAAGTGCTCTCTGGCGAAGTTCAGACGAGCAAGTCTGTGAGCATCCGTCAAATATATTTTCTTGGGTAATGCCTGTGGTGCAACCCCATGTAATGTAGATGATTCCTTATTGTTTGGGCACTCACATCGAACATCTCCGCAAAATGTTTTGTGGGCTTAAAACCATTGATTTCATATTCCCGTCTCATGAATTCTCTATCGTTATTGGAGAGTGCAGGCCGGCGACCACTTCTTCTGTGATCCAACAAACTTCCCTCCTCTCCTTCACGACGAATCCAAAAGCGGACAGAACGCCTCGATATATTCAAATTCCGGGATATCGCACTGATACTGCTTCCCTCATTAAATTGGGCAATTATTTGTGCTCTTTCGGCAATGGTCAAGTTGGCAGGCATTGAGATGATTTTATATGCAGTTGATTGAAAAATAACACGGAAAATATATCGATTTTTTGCATATATTTGACAAAATGTCAATTGTCAGTTTTCTTTTTCAAATGGAATTCGGTTGTCTAAATAGTTTTTATTACTTTTGTTTGGAAACATTTCAATTGCTTTGTAGAAACTAATGTCCTTTTCATTTATACTAAAGGTTAAAATGTCATGTACTTATATGTGACATATGACGTATGAATACTAAATACATAGGTTTACGTCATGATAATGTTGTCTCTTTCAGTAATATCTTTTTATAACGAACCTTGTTGTAATTTTCGATGACCGGGAAACTAAATCAAAACTGGTACACCACTTTCTTGGCCGACCGTACTATCCTTAAAATAATCTACCGCAAGCAATAGGCAACCAAACGCTTTGCTAGTGTACTGTCTATGTGTCCATAAAAATATTAAAAGTGATCTGTTATAGTTGTTATATCGTTAAAGCGTGCCAAACATACAGACTATTATACCGATAATAGTCTGTATGTTTGGCACGCTTTAACGTCTCAACTGCTCATGTCATTTTGATGAAATTGTGCATAAAGTGATAGTTAAAGATTTAGATTTATTTATTTATTGTATATATGTATTTACCTATATTATAATGTGCAAGTTATATGTGTGTATATTATATGTATAAAGTGATCCATATTAGATATGTAAGTATACAGTAATGACAAAAGGGGCAGACTGTAAATCGGTACTGACCAACTGACTGAACATTTGCTGAGCCCCCTTCTTTTGCCTCATTGAAATTCGTTGTTTTTCTTTTGCTTTTTAACACTTCTTTTTAGCTCTAGACAATATTGTAGTGACATCTATCTCGCAACATACAAACTAAAACGATAGAAATCCTGTATCACGCAAGCAAAGTTTACCGCTCAACTAGCCTACATACAAATCACCCGATCACAAACATCGGGCAGTTGCCCACCAGACAAAATACCTGTCTGGTCGGAGGATCCTCCCTTTTTCAATGGGAATGCGGGACTTAAGACCCTGTTCCGCATATCCCCAAACTGGTGACCTCGGGCATGAACATGGCAAAATATACTTCTTCTTTCTAAAAAAAAGAAGACACCAACACTTTACCGGCTGATTAGCGATCAAAGACAAAAAATATTACAAACAAAATCACTCACCAACAACACTAAGATGTACCCTCCTAACTAAAGGTGGATGTGCAGAGATCTGGCACTCGTAGAACCCTTCATCTCTTTCGCTGACGTACTGGATCAGGAGTCGCCAATTGTTGGGGTGTTCGAAGGCAAGCGAGTAGCGGGAGTCAGCAGAGTAAGTGTGGCGACCGAAGGAGAGAAGATGGAGTTCCTCACCACGACGTCGTACCCACGATATCTGTGGTAAGTAGATAGAAAGAACTTACTTAATATTATAAATACGAAAGTTTGTGAGGATGGATGAGTGGATGTTTGTTACTCTTTCACGCAAAAGCTACTGCACGGATCAGAATGAAAGAGCAATGCCAAGTGTTCATAGTAACTTTAGCTTAATATAAAATTCTTACGGCCAGCGATGAAAATAATTTTATTGTGTATAGTTCAACACTAAGAACTGTTTCTTAGCATTAAATATTGTATAGAACTTCTAACAAAAAAATATTAGGCTAAATACAAATATGAAATTTTTAGGTTATTAGGTACAGTTTGACGATCTCTGTGCTTGACTGGCCTAAACACCGGTCTTCATGGTGTAATAATGGAATAATGGATGTACTTCAACACTTCGAAAAGCAAAAGAGTCTCAAAAAACAGAAAAGGAAACGTAAACACATGCACTTCGCAAAATCACCGACAACAACAACTGTTTGTGTTTATAATGTCAATCAATTCCCTTTGTGTCACTTTTGACACTTGTTTTTTCTGCTTTTCGTGTTTGTATTTGGCAGAATAGTCGACATCGCCTTTGCTTGCCATATATAAAAATGAAATAGAGTTTTTATTCTCAATAATTAGAATATTATTTCAGATTTTTTATGTGATCAAATGCGATTATTGTTCACCACATATTGTTGTTATTTTGAGTATAGAAAAGAATGCAGAAAACAATAAAGGATGTGAAATAAAAAACTGACTAATAAGTTCAATTGCAGGATACTGACAACTTAACTTATTTTTGACAATTTCCGATCAGCTATTTGTTTATTAATAAATCAATTCTATTGGAGAAGTTCTCGAAAGAAATGAAATATAACTTTATAGTTTAGATTTTTTAATATAGATTCTTATACATTAAGGCCGTGCCATTTTAAATTAAAAAGTTGTGTAGGCCAGGATCTGTCTTTGTTCTTTGTTATCTAGATAGCTGATATCCTGGAATAACACGGGCTATTCCGGAATTTCCACAGGATCAAGATTAATGCGGGAAAACTTACTCACGCGAACGAAGTCGCGGGCAGAAGTTAGTACAATATACTTTATTGTGCACCAAAATTTGAACACAACTTCTTAAAAATAATGCTAGTCTATGGTTACAATTGCGGTCTTATCGGTAATAGCGATGTCTTCTAGACAACTACTGGCTGTACTTTACGAAATTAAAAAGAGGGGAAGCTAGCAGGAAGGTGGGTAGCTAGAAATACCTAATATTATACATAAAAGAAACGTAAATCATAACAATTAAAAACTCTAATACAACTGAATAAGGTCAATGTTTCTTTGGTAGCTATTCTGACAAGTAATTAATAAACTTTTTAGTAACTATAACTACAGAGTCAGGGGTCATTGTAGTCATTCGATTGAGAACAACTCGTCAACTTTAGAGTATTATCATGGAGCAAGCTGAGAGTGATCGTATCAAAGCCTCTGGATCATTTTCCAAAGTTTTGAACTTTGGCAAGTGACCTAGAAGCTTTAGACAAGTCACGGTTTGTCGGCGGTAGTGCGCCGAAGGTGATTTTCAAAACATCAAAAGTTCACAAAAGATCACGTGATTAATACTTGATCTCTGGATTTTTTACAGTAGCAGTCGCTGATAGTATATCTGTATAGTATGTATTTATGAATAGGCCGAAAAAGCCTTAAAAGTATAGTATCCCTTATTCCTATTCCCCTATTAAATGCGAAAGTAACTCTGTCTGTCTGCCTAGTGGTCGTCGTGAAAGTTTATTTCACGCCTAAACCACTTAACCGATTTTGATGAAATTTTAACCAGAGATGGTCTTTTATGTGACTGGTGTTTAAGTTGAGCTTTTCCTCTTCTATATCTATTCTTTATATATTCTTTATATATTTATTATTTTTATATATTCGATCTATTTCGCAAAAAGTTTTTGGTATTGACTTTTTATATTCTGTTTATTAAAAAATCGAAACTTACAGGATATTTGTAGTTATTTTAATTCTAATAGAATAACGAGTACGAGTTAACCATTGACTTGACAAGCCTTAAGGCTATATTATGTACTAGTACTCACGCGGATTCGCTCCCGTGGATTCTATCACGGTAAAAACATAACTGTCCTTTTTTTCAGTCGCGTAGAAAGTAGCCTACAACCTTCCTCAAGCTTCAAGCTACTTCCATACCAAATTGCATCCAAATCCACCTAGTACTTTCGAAGATTAGCGCGTTCAAGCAAACAAACAAACTTTTCCGCTTTATAATATTAGTATAGATAGGGAACGTTTTAAATTTTAAAAATTGTTGCCATAGTTAAATGAGATAATTTAACTATGTTAAAAATCTCATGATAGGTTCTGGACATGAAAAGAAAAACTCCTCAGCATATGCAAATAATTGAATCTTGTATAAAAATATTTGTTTCTGGTAAAAAACGAAGACACAAAAACATGAATACCGACAATTCTTATTTCATAAAAAAACTCATTTCTCTTCCTATTTGATAGACCTAAACAAAACACTGAAACAAAGTCAGAGGTCAGATGTGAGAACCATATTAGTGTCTGTAATGTCTTTTTAGAAAATAATTACAAGAGGAAAACAATATAATCGAACGAGCTCCAATTCCCAAATCAAACTCTGATCTGAGTTTCACTGATCAAAGGTAAGATACTCTTATCATATAAGTATACACATAAAGTTTAATATTCCACCAAGTACTGGAATGGTAGGATCTAAGATAGTGTTTTTAAAGTAATTCATGTTATTATTGTCACGGCAAAAAGCACTCACAACATTAAACATAAAAAACATATGCTGGAAGAAACTGGTACTATTTTTATAGCCTCTTTGTTTATAATATATTCATTCTAATGCATGAAGTAGATAGAAGCTTTAATAAAATAGCACTGTCCCATCACTGAATACATAAAACAGAAGGCGAGGTTCATACCACACACGCACACATTGACGCGTACGTATGGTGATATCAAACAAATGCCTGTCGCAAGTACAGTTCGTTTCAACTAATGATAGCATCGACCTAACGCCATATTATAACGCCATAGCTGTCAAATCGAATCATTTTGGTAGAGTGAACAAAACAAAATTAGTCCCCTTTCCTTTATTTTTGTGGTAAAACGCGAACCTATCATTAAAAATAAAATTAAAATAAAGCTTTAATAAGTTTGACATGGCTTCTGGGCTTTTCCGCCATGTGTTCTCTTTACTTTCAGGCTGCTAGCACCAATACGGTGCTAACAACGAAAATAAGAGATAAAAGCAAGTTAAATTTAAAAATAATTGAATAATATTTTTAAATTTGATGTGAGACTCAGTTAAACAAAGTAAAATAAACCGTTATTATTTTTCATTAGTAAGTTTTCTTTGCAAACCGTACTTTTTGAGTGATATTTGACAAATAGAGGTCATAACCGTTCCTACGCACGTACGTACGTACTCGCTGTACGTGAAGTGTGTGTATGTGTACGTGAGTATTTGTGCTTTGAATGAAGTCGATCTTCGGCACCTATCTAGTCTGTGCTCTCGCGTTGTTCGCAGCGTAAAATGAGACAGAACAGATGTTTAACTTTGCGTCTCCGAGTGCGTAATGGGATTCTGCGGTTCTTGGCTGCATATTAATGTTTATGTGAAAGGATTTAATATTATAATATTGTGTAGATCTCACGTGTTGGTATGAGTTATTACGACAGTTAGTCATGTTTTGACTACAAAGTTTTCCATACCAACTTATGGTCATTAGAATTAATTATCCACTTACGCAAAATAAACCTCAAAATTTCACCAGTTACATTCAGTCTTACCGATGTTAAGCAGGTGAAATTACTGACAATGATTCATGCTTTGACTTAAAAGTTTTCCATACCAACTTATAGTCATTAGAATTTATTACGCAAAATAAACCTTGAAATTGTACCAGCATTATAATTATATTGTCGTATTGATGCTAAGCAATTGAAATTAGTATGAATTCAAACATTATTTGTAATGGTTTAGATTATTGTCATTCTTTGGCACATGGACAGTTTAAATGAAAAGACATGAAAAATTTGGCTTCATGATGCGTTGTTTTTGTCTTACATTAAAGTAGGTTTACTTCAGATTTTACTTCACATTTTAGTGTATTCAGAATAAATCCATGCGATCATGTGCGCTGAGAAGGAATAATAAGCACTTCTTCGCTGTTATCTATACTAATATTAGAAAGCGGAAAAGTTTTTTTGTTTATTTATACGCGCTAATCTTGGAAAGTAGTGTATGGATGAAATTTGGTATGGAAATAGCTTGAAGCCTTAGAAAGGGGATAGGCTAGGATTTTTACCCTACTGCAAAAGGCAGGTTATGTTTCTACCGTGGTAAAGTCCACGGGAGTGGAGTCCCACACAACTGCTTGTTTGATAATATAACAAAAGTATTCAAAGTAACGAAAATATTTAAAAACAAATACTTAATTTAATTCAGGTCTGTGACCCATATAAAATTGGAAAGTTAAACATGATCGGCTTACACTATTACATAATAGATTTTTTTTTTGCATGTATTTCTATAATAATATACATATATTATTATAGTAATACATGCAAAAAAAATATCATAATTCTGAAATTGGAATTAAATTTAGAATTAAATAAACAAAAATGTCAATAAAATAAAATGAGAAATGTCAAAAAAAATGTCAGGTTATAAATGTAACAAAAAATCTAAATAATGTCGATGTTAGATTAATAAATACATATATATATATATATATATACGTATGTCAAAGATAATACATGCAGGCACTGGCATGCAGCTGCAGCCATCTACGCAAGAAAGGAGAATCCCACCGCTCAGACAACACGCTTAGGATCTCGTTCGAGCTGCCCTGACAGCTACGCAGTAGCGATGCACTCCTTTTCTGGATTATTCCATAGAAGTTATCGGTACCGGCCTTAGCGAACATCGCTAACGCACTACAAAACCGGGGCTACCCCAACAAAATCCTGAATGCGTTGTTGTACTGGACACGAAGCGCGTTGGACGTCCGCTGAGTGAAATTGGTCCACAGGCTGCACGTGTAAAAAATCTAACAGTATGATTTGAACAGGGTTATTTTCACCTGTGAATAGCAACGTGCAAACCTGCGAGCCAACATGTAGTACCGGACAGACAACGCCCTGCGCTCCCTCTCAATGTCCGCATTGTCCGACAGATCAACAGAGATACAGTGACCCAGATACTTGAACCGATCTACTCTTTAAATTTGAACCGCAAAGAGTGACAGGAGGTGCAGTTAAGTAATTTTTGGTACCAGCTTTGAAAGTCGTATGTATTCACTCTTTTTTGGATTGTATCTGAGTCCATGGGCCTCCGCGTAGGTTTCCCAAACCCTCAAAAGCCTCCGCAACGCAAAAAAGGACGGGCTTAGCAACACCTTATCATCCTTCATGGAATCCTTTTTTATTTCCATTTCTGTTTCTGTATCAGCTTAGGTGCTGAAGTGGTAAACACCAAAAATTATAATGCCAGCAAACATACAATTAATGCCTTTTGGACAGTCACTAATGTATGTCTTCTAAGTTCAGAATATTTGATTTACTTACAGTCTTCTCCCCCAAGTCGTGCACTCGACAGTGTAGATGCACGCGACTGCCGAGCTGAGCTGTCACGTTATTCGTAGAAGCATCGTCTTCGAAGAAAGGTAGAGGTTCAGAAGTAGTGGTAGACGGATCCTCTTCGTGATCTTCATATGTTACTGTGAAGACCTCGTGCCAGAAGGGACCGGTGATAATTTTCTTGTCACCGGTTTTGAAATCTGTTGTTAAAAATTTAAGGTTAGTTTTTGACATGAATCCACACAACGTGTTTATTTTGACGTTTTAACGTAGCTTCATAAAGAAATTGCTCCTGAATCTGTCTCTTGTGAGTGCATTGTTACAAACACCCAGACACGGAACAACTAATTGTAGTCCGAGGGGCGAGAATTGAACCCGCGACACTTAATGCAGCAGCCAATCTCTCAACCACTACGCCAGCCGTGTCGTCTTCTACTCGTGGAGTTAGTTCAATATGTTGAACATTTTATCCACCAATCCTCAAGGCCTTAAATATAGTGAAAGAAACCTGCAGGTTGCTACTTATTGCTCGGTTAAAATCTAATTTAATAGGTACTTTCTTTCCGTGGCACCCAACAGAAAGAAAGTATAATAATAGTATAGTTCTCATCAAAAATGGGTGTTAGCTTTAGTGAATTATATATTTTTAGTGGAATTTCAAAGTGAATCTTTACTAATATTATAAAGAGGTAAAATTTGTCTGTTAGTATGTAAGTTTGTATATAGGTTTGTATTGTTTTACTTTTTTTTATCTTACGGAACGCTTTTAGTTTCTCTGTGTCACACATTCTAGATCCTTGAGATCATCGGAGAATTTAGAGTTGAGTATTCGTATGAATTCCACTTGTGGAATGCATTACCCATAGAAGTGAAGCGTGCTCAAACGCTACATGTCTTCAAAAGAATGGTGAAGAAGCATTACCCCTCCCTATAACTTTTCTCCTTCTTTCTCTATTATACGTGTAATATTAATTAGTATATGATTTTTGTATTGTATTTATGTATTTTATATTATTATGTATATTTAATTTTATTTATGATATTTGTACACTGACAGCCTTTAATCTGTCTCCTTTAAGTTTATGCATTCAAAGGTTGTCTGTAAGAGATCGCCCTGTGCAATAAGACCGCCCATTGTACACTAGTTTAAATTTTTGTATCAATATAAATATTGTAAGGTGTACAATAAAGTATATAATAAATAATAAATAAATAGGGGATAATCTCCGGAACCAATGATCCATGGTGCATGGTGCCAAGGTGCATTATTATGATTCACGAAAGAACGAAGTCACGGGCAAAGTGCAAGTTCATATATAAATTAAACACACAAAATATTTGTCCGAATACCGTATCGCTTTACAATCAGCATAGTACATAAAATAACATGATTGGACCAACTGAAAATTGATAGCATTGATTCAAAATTTCTAACAGTCATATAGTTTTATGTCTCATTTCATCTACACCAATTGTTCGGATTTCACTGTTTATAATTATTTTCTTCCAAACCATTTTTAGTAAATAATTCTTTAATAAATTTTGTCACGCTGTAAAACAGTTTGTCGGCATTCAAATTCGGCCTCGTACACTAAGCTCTCCAGAAGGTTTTCGTTTAGGCAAAATAAATCTAAAAAGAATTATTAAGACCAGCCAGTAATAAATTTGAAAAGTGCCACGCATAAAGTAATTACTTAGCTAAAGAAGGAACGGGCATTGATGACAGTGCTCGATTACTTTGCGCCATTAAATTCAGGTTTCTACGCGAATTTTTCCTCTAACGAAATACAGTGTTTTAAGTGAGCATGGAATAAACAATTCACGTCTTAAAACATATTTATTTTATTAATCGTGAGACCTGTCTTGACATCAATCTTTTTTTCGGTGGGAAAATCATCAAATGACTCCTTCTGCTCTGGGTGAAGCGGAAGAGAGTGTCAGACTTCTACTGACTAAAACCAACCCTGTTCTTTAAGTTGCCCTCACGTGCCGGCGCCGTGTCTCGTTTAAGCATTCCCGCAATTCGGGATGATTTACATCCTAAAATATATTTCTTTTGCTAATCGTGAGCTTTATCTTATCTTCAATGTCTCTGGATGGTTAAGAAGGGATAAAGTCTAACATAAAACGAGCAAACTTAGAGATTCTGATTTGAAAACTAGCATGTAGTAGATAGCGTATGTAATAATTGACCCTTTACTGTCCCACTGCTGGCACACAGGCCTTCGAAATGAAATTTATTCATTTTAATAAAGCATTACTTATCAATGTGCCCATAGGAATAAACAGTTTAGAGAAAACTTGTATTCATAATGTATAGGTATAATGTATAATATAATCCTATAAAAACAATACTTGTCAAAAAACCAAGTCTCGCAACTCAGTTCTTCTACCGTAAAAAGTTGTGAGATCCATGTCCAAGTCGGTTATTAATTTATTCAGTCCCTACTTAAGGGACCTTCTGCCTTAAGTTGTTACGTAATTTTTTTTTTTTGTGAGTGGCATCTCGCAGGTCAACCTCTGAGGTTGTCGGCTGCTTAACCGGGCTTGCCTGTGGTTGCCTTAATTAATAAATTATTTAAAGCCTCCAGCCAGGGCTTATTAAAAAACTTACAAACTAGGCGACTACACGCTAAGGGCACCCCCTGTGGGGTACGGACCTCGGCTTAGGGCGTCGCAGGGGGAGGGCAGCTAGGGACAGGCTGGATCATATCATTATTATTATTAATAAGGGAATTTAAAGCTACTGGCTCAGCGTCGCGGGCCGTAATTATCTAACCTAACGACATCTTATAGTGACCATATCAATATTAAAAATCTTTAGCGTTTTAAGTGAATAGATTGACTCTGCCATCGCATGAAAATACAATATATCTCACAAGTCATACATATATAAATTAAATTGTTTATTGCGATTGCCAAGTCAATCTATTTATTAGAAAGCAGAAAATAAGAAGCTCAACGATTTGACGAACATTACCAAATTAAGAACATTTGGGTAGGCCACGCAAATACTCACTGCCAGACATCATTAAATAATTTATAATGAAAATAACTTATAGAAGAAACAACAACCTACATAGTGCTCACATTCACAATAATGAAACATTAAAAAATGGTTATAATGGCGGTCTTATCGCCGAGAGCAACCTTTAGGTACTTTTTTTTATCTGCACACTTGCCTTAAAGGTCTCTTCAGACATTTACGTACTTGTCTCTAATTATATTAAAGAGTTTGTCTAGGTATTACTTCTCAGGCTTGTCAGCAAGAAAACAATGGCAACAATGAAAAAAAAAATACATTTTAGTCGTCATATTGACTTCATCGATCATGAAAGAAGTAGGGCAGCCTTGATCCAAAAGACGTAAGTAACTAACGTGTAAACAATGTCTAGGTACTATTATTACATAAAATATATTAATATCAACCCAGACAGTGTACTCGTTATTGAAATAAGATCGCCAAAATTATAGAATGTTTGTAGGTTAAGGGCCCTTAAAGCTATCTTTGATCTATATAGCATTCAGAAGAATCTTATTATACTAATATTAAATATATTTCTGCCTAAGCAGAAATTTTGCCATATTGGTAATGTTGGAAACTTCACCAATCATTCAGGAATGATAGCTATATTAGAGATACTTTCCTTCTAACACTTCATGCCGCGTCGTAGTAATAGCTATGTATAATGTTTATCGTGACGAGCTGGCGACTGCACGTAACATAATACCTACAAGACTAAATAAAGTTAAGTACGTGTTTTAATTTCTGAATCGGGCACAAGCCTACTCTGAAATTCTCCTGAGTTCTGGATGAAAAATCCAATAACCTCGCTTCCTCAACCCGATAATTCAAACTAGGCTATCATGGTCAGCCAAAGCGTTTAAACTGACTACTATTACAAAAAAAACCATCTGAAACTTTTTGGATAGAACAGATTTTGATGTTTGATGATTTTAAATCCCAGACTAAATGCACGCATAACTGTTTTACGATTAAACATATTCTGACAATGCTCCGTACGGAGAAGTAACACAGTCATATTGTTAATCAATACGTGCTTTATTTTTGTGCATGTTGCATCACAACACTCACGTTTTCTGCATGTGTTTATAATAATTGGGAGCTGCATACCGAACTGAAGCTTGACCAACTAGGTTTTAAACCAACTTTCAAAAGAAGGAAGTATTGGTGATAAACACTAAACGTAGTCATTAATACATATAAAAACTGACAAACTTAGTAGTTAAAAAATTGACCAAGTGCGAGTCAGACAGATCCAGAAAGCCGGGCGCCCTGCGGACTCTCCGTCTGCATTCCGGCCCATCGTGCTGCTCGACGAGGCGGGCAAGCTCTTGGAAAGAGTAATTGCAGACCGCCTCTTCGGGCGCCTGAATCGGGTGGGCCCGGATCTTGCGGAGTGCCAGTTTGGCGGCTCCAGAGGTGACCGAGGTAGACTTGAGAGTGGCGGTACAATGGCTCAAGGCCAAAAATACCGCCCCAGGACCCGACGGCTTGCCAGGGAAAGCCTGGGTCCTGGCCTCGGAGACTCTCGGGCCTCGACTAGGGGGGCTCTTTAGCGCATGCCTGGAGAGGGGCCAGTTTCCGCTTCGCTGGAAGACGGGAAAGCTGGTCCTGATCCAGAAAGCCGGGCACCCTGCGGACTCTCCGTCCGCATTCCGGCCCATCGTGCTGGGCAAGCTCTTGGAAAGAGTGATTGCAGACCGCCTCTTCGGGCACCTGAATCGGGTGGGCCCGGATCTTGCGGAGTGCCAGTTTGGCTTCCGCAGGGGGCGCTCGACGGTGGATGCCATCATGCGCGTGAGAGCCCTCACGACGGGGGACGCGGTATACCGGGGCAGGGTCGTCTTGGCGGTGTCTTTGGACATCACCAACGCCTTTAACACCCTGCCCTGGAGTTGCATCAGGGAGGCACTCCAATATCACCGGGTGCCGACCTACCTCCGTCGCATAGTCGAGGACTACCTGACGGACAGAGCCGTCATCAACCCCGGTCACCGGGGAGAGTGGAACCGGCGAGAGATGTCGTGCGGTGTCCCACAGGGATCGGTCTTGGGGCCGCCCCTGTGGAACATCGGATACGACTGGGTGCTGCGCGGCGACCTCCCTGACGGCGTCAGCGTAGTATGTTACGCTGACGACACGCTCGTCCTGGTGCAGGGAGAGTCGCACCAGGCGGCGGCAGACCTGGCAACGCAAGCGGTTGCGACAGTCGTTCATAGGATCCGGGAGTTGGGACTCGACGTGGCGCTGCACAAGACCGAGGCCATGTGCTTTCATGGCGGTCGGAACGCGCCACGGTCCGAGTCCCACATAACGGTGGAGGGGGTTCGCATCGCCGTCGGGAGGACGATGAAGTACCTGGGACTCGTCCTCGACAGCCGGTGGAACTTCAGGGAGCACTTCCTGAGTTTGGCCCCAAAGCTGAACCGGGCAGCAGCCGCCTTCAGGCGACTCCTGCCTAATCTCAGCGGGCCAAACGCCTCCTGCCGAAGGCTGTACGCCGGCATCGTGCGGCCCATGGCCCTCTACGGGTCCCCAGTGTGGGCCCTGTGCATCCGGACGCGACCACTAAAGTTGGTCGCATGCCAGAGGGTCATGGCTATCCGAATGATCCGGGGATATCGCACGATCGCCGGCGAATCGGCCAACCTCCTTGCCGGATTGCTGCCCTGGGATCTGGAGGCGACTGCCCTCCAGCGCGTCTATGAATGGCGCGTGGAGGCGCAGCGCCGAGGTGTATCCCCGCTGCCTCGAGAAGTCGAGGCGCAGCGGGAAGAGCTCCGGCGCGATCTCAGGGCAGTATGGAGGGAACGACTGTCGCAACCGACGGCCGGGCACGCCGCAATTGCGGCGTGCCCGGCCTCCCATCTTCCCGAGGCGCGTGGAGGCGCAGCGCCGAGGTGTATCCCCGCTGCCTCGAGAAGTCGAGGCGCAGCGGGAAGAGCTCCGGCGCGATCTCAGGGCAGTATGGAGGGAACGACTGTCGCAACCGACGGCCGGGCACGCCGCAATTGCGGCGGTAAGACCCGTCTTTGAGGAGTGGCTAGATCGGCGTCACGGCGTCCTGACCTACCGCATGACGCAGGTCCTCACCGGACACGGAAGTTTCGGGAGGTACCTGTGTCTGATGGGTAAGGAAGAGACGCCTGGGTGTCACCACTGCGAGGGTCGCCCTGAGGACACAGTCAAGCACACGGTGCAGGACTGCCCAGCTTGGGCAGAGCACCGACGTGTCCTCACGGCGACAATAGGCGGAGACCTCTCGCGCCCGGCCTTGGTCGAGGCCATGCTGCGGGGCGAGAGGGAGTGGGAAGCGGGCGCCTCCTTCTGCGAAGCAGTCATGCTTCCGAAGGAGGAGGCGGGCCGCGTGAGGGAGAGGATGGCGTCCTTCCTCCAGCCCAGCCGCAGTGGTAGACGACGTCGGCCGACGATCTCCGGCCACCGTAGGCGCGGGCATGCGGACAGCGAGTAAAGGGCAACTCGCTGTCCGACCATGGACCATGCCCGAGTCGACGGCGCGTCGTGTTCCACGCGCGCCTCAAAGAGCGTCAGCAACATGACGAGGCCCCCTCTACAGAGGGCCGAAGCCTGCCGGGGTCGTGGGACTCATCCCGTTACCGTGGCCCCGGTACGTAAAGGGCTATTGAAGGAACACCGTGGATTTTAGTCAGTAAAAGTCTGACAGTCCCTCCCACCCTGCCCGGAGTGGGAGGACTTATTTGATAATTTTACCACGTTAAAAAAAAATAAAAAAAAAAGTGCGAGTCAGACTCGCCCATGAAGAGTTCCGCAGTAACTATAATAATATAATATGTATATTTATTTGACAAAAAAAAAACCTTACAAATTTCTTAATACTAGCTTATTTACATTTTTTACAACTACGCCAAATAACTTTGTTTTTCATAGTGTTTGTATGAATTACAAAGTTATATTTGCGGTTTTAGTAAATATGCTGTATCTCAAAAACTACTGACCCGATCTTGTTCAAACCACATTGGCTGAAAGTTTACATTAAGATCTATAGACATATTTTGTTTAGAATTTTCACTCCATTATTATAGAAGTTTTTTACTTGCAGATATCCTAAATATTAATTATGGATATATACGTTATTAATTATTACGGAATTAATTAACTTGCGTTGAACATAAAGCGAGACGTTTCTTTCATTAGTTGTAAAGCGTTTCTTTTTTGTATATTTATTTAAATATGTATTACAAAAGCCGCTGTAAGAATAATATAATTTATAATCGATATGAATAACGATAAAAAGACAAAAACTTATTGCGTATGACGTCAACAACATACGATAGTGACTTTGAGCCATTCAGAACAAACGACGCATTGCGTGAATAGTTTGAACAATATTTTTTTAAAGTATATTGGGTACTTTAATAGTTTTCTACCGATATTTAGTGTATTTGTAACGTTTTGAAATTCAGACGAACTTTTATCTTAAAGCCTGCAATACATGTTGGCCGAGCGTTGTCGAGTGAAGGCCAATACCAACATGTAGACGGGATATTTGCCTTGTCTTGCTATCGCTCAGTGTCACTTGCCTAGTTTGCCGAGTGAAGGCCAGCGCCAACGTGTATAGAACTCATTTGGTGCAACTTGTAATCGCGTTCTCGCCGTTGCTCGTGATCACTTGCCTCACTTCGGATCGGTGTCGGTTTTTGGTCACAAATCAAAGGAGCTCGCCTGCGCTCGGCCAAGGTGTGGGCAGTTCTATAGACCCTCTTCTACATTGGTCGTCTGTATAGGCGTTCGACGAACTTGTCGAACGTGCGGACATTATTTCTTGTCTTGTACATATTTGTCAACGCTCTTCCAACATGTATTGCAGACTTAATAATAACAGCCACACGAGTCGATCTTCAAGGTAAAGCAACGCTTGCCGAGTTAGGCCCGTGGACGAGTTAGCCTGCAATACATGTTGGCCGAGCGTAGGCCAATGCGAGTGTTGGCAAATAGGTACAAGACAAGAAATAATGTCCACACGTTCGACAAGTTCGTCGAACGCCAATGCAGACGACCAATGTAGAAGAGGGTCTCTACAGACCCTCTCAGCAGCTCTACAGCTGCCCACAGGTTGGCCGAGCGCAGGCAAGCGCCTTTTATTTGTGACCAAAAACCGACACCGATCCGAAGTGAGGCAAGTAATCACGAGCAACGGCGAGCGAAGACAAGTTGCACCAAATGAGCTCTTTACACGTTGGCGTTGGCCTCCACTCGGCCAACTAGGCAAGTGACACCGAGCGATAGCAAGACAAGGCAAATATACCGTCTACATGTTGGTATTGGCCTTCACTCGACAACGCTCGACCAACATGTATTGCAGGCTTAACGTATTGACATTCCTAAGTGCCTCAAGAAGCACGATAGACCGTTCTGGTTGTAATTTATACATCTATGACGGTCGTGGTAAGAGGTATCGTGTAACCCCGTTTGTGGAGTTCAGATTTGTAGTTGATCTTGTAAAATACTGGCGCTTGATTGCATCTGGATAAGACTGGAAACTAACACAAAATATTTGGGAAAATACTGGGTAGAATATGTTGAATATGAGTAATATCTTTCAATTGCGTACTCATTAATATTGGTTGTTGATAATAGTCAAATAATTTATATTATAATAAACGCTTACAGCCTAATCTTCTAATTATACGAAAATTTCAAAAACAGTTTCCTCCAACAGGAAGTCTTATCTACAACAGACCAAATTGCTCAAACAAAGCTTCTAAATTGGACAATATTTACCCGCAAAGGCAACACGAAAATTTTTCCGTACAAAGATCACAAATTAAGGGAGCCAAGCGACGAAAGCTTAAAAGAAATCTGGCTAATTAGTAATTAGAGCGACTTTTCCCTCGGCGGAGGTCTGGAGCTCATTGCGGGTGGAATTAGGAGCTACCATAATACCATTTTGTAGATACCGGAGCATTGAGGCAGAAACCTGGCTCATGCTGAGACTTGCACTTAATGCTTAAGAAGGTTTGCGAGTAAGGTCAAATGTAAGTCAGTTGGTAATGTTTTTTTATCCATTTTGATAGGCTCGTTTTTTACTACATTTTCATTTTCAAAAGAGATGTTGACCTCCTAGTTTGTTTCAGTGTTTCTTCTCAGAGTAGTAAGTTAAGAAACACTGGCCTCATCTAGTTTACATTCACGAAAAAATGATGTGTAAAAGTTTTTTTTATAACCTATTTGCAAAATAGACATCATTATTTCATTACCTGACGATAGAGCACGCTTGATAAAAGCGGTATTTGATTAGAGTTTATCGGGCTGATTTTCGAATCCTTACATATTATTATAAAATAGTCTTACTTAATACTACTTCATATTTTACTTACTTAATATTACTTTATTTTGATCGCGAGAAACTCAAAAATCACTGTACGGATTTTTGTCCAGTCAGCAATAGATAGTATGATTCCTGAGAAAGGTTTAGATGTTTAATTCACTATGGTTTTATGTGACTTGACTGAAACATAACAATTATTGTAGATGTTCTTCACTCGCGTAGCATATATTTATTTATTTTTTATTTATTTTATTACAAACTTAAATCTACCATATTTCTTCTACGGTTGACTCACAATAACTATTCTTATGTTCAAAATATTAATAAACATATTACGATATTTTCGAAGTTATTATTTTAAGTTCATGTATTAATCCTTATCTAAATAAAAAGGCTCGTTAACTTTAGCATTTGATGCAGATTAAAATTATCTATTAAACTATATGAAGCAAATAAATACGATAGAAGATATGATAGATTTCTTTTTGTTCAAGTACAGTACACTTCCATACATAAATATTTTTTGATCGGCTTAAACTAGGTAAGACCAGCAGTGCGTTGTCATTATTTGTTGAAAGTAAAAAATAATATTTATGTAAATGCGTTTCACATCTTCGTGGAGGCAATCGTCAGCAGCGACCTCTCGCACCCGGCCCTGGTCCAGACCATGGCGCGGGGCGAAGGTAAATTAGAAACAGCCACCTCCATTTCTGCGAAGCAGTGATGTTTATAACATATATTTTCTGTTACTGTATGTAAACTTCTGTTAAGTTGTACATGTTTCTGTTATAAAGAAACAGGTAGCTAGTAAAGTAGGAGAAGGAACGCGTGAAGGAGAGATAACTCTTTTCCTCAAGTTACAGCCGGGAAACGCCCTGGTCGTCGGGGATCGCCAATCTCCAGCCACCCTAAGCGCGGGTTTACGGATGGCGAGCAGGAATAGCTCACCTCCGCTAAGGACCAGGCCCGGTCGACGGCGCCGAGTGTTCCACACGCGCGTCTAAAAGCAGTCAGCAGCATTGACGGAACCCGACGACGCGTGACGGGGCCATTGCCTGCCGGATTTGCGAGAGTGTTCTTACGAGTTACGCCGGCCCTGGAACGTTAGGGCAGTTGAAGGGACAGGGTGGGATTTTAGTCAGTAGAAGTGCGACACTCCCTTCCGCTCCACTTATAAATTATACAAAATAATGTCTAGCGTGTTGCAGATCATGGGTTAGCCCGTTACTTCTAAAATACCAATGTTCTACAGATTAAATAGATAAAATTATTTAGGCAATTAATAAATACGGTCACCGAATTAAAAAAAATTGGTGTCACGTTTTTACCGTTTTTCTGTTAAGCAGTTAACCGTTTATTTTTATGGCAGGCTTAAGCCCCAAAGACTAAGTCTGCGACTACATTTAAAAAGAGAAAATTTATTGAAAAAATATTAAATGTCAACAATAAGATATTTTGAAGGATTAAACGATCAAGCAAATTATATGAGAATTCAGTCGTGTGTATTATTAATACTGGGATTTGAGACGACTTACATCTTTGTTTGGGTAAATCTTTTAAGTCTCGTACAAGTTTATGATAGGGATTAAGCTTTAAGATTATGTACGTTCTTATTTTTATAATTTATTTTTTATCATTTGTGTTTTTTTGCAGATATAAAATAAATTATATAATGGATAAATATTTAATGGATTCAGTTTGACAACACTGGTGACGCAGTGGTTGAGCGACTGGCTACTGCGGGTCACGGGTTTGATTCATCCAAAATAAAAACACTGCAAAGTAAAAAATAACTTGAATTTCGGAAGTCGGTGTCTAAAAACGAAAATACAAAATCAAGACACCGAGTACTGAAATTATAGTTATTTTTCACATTGCAGTGTTTTTTTTTTTGGAAGTCGGTTTTATTTTTTGTTTCATAGTTTTTTATTGTTGAATGACATAATATTATACTACCTTAAAAACATCAATCTAAATTCATATATATTTTAATACATACAGGCCCTTTTAAACAATTAGAACTGGTGTTGTCCCATGGGGAAAACCGGCAAGAAAAATTGAGTTTCAAGTATTATTAATGTTATTCATAGGTAGGTAGGGGTTACAGTATGAATACGTATGCGAGGACAGTATACACCGGGCCAGTATCAAATGAGTACTTTCATATGTAACAAAAGCATAAATTGAAATACGAATATGTTGGAGAATTTTGAAATTACCTTTTTATGTCTTAAAATCACACAATACAATATATTCCACAATATTCCACAACTTTTTTCACACAACGCCATCTAGTCCCAAACTAAGCAGAGCTTGTGATATGGGTACTAGACAACTGATAAACATACATATATATTTCTAAATACATACATATTATAGATAAATTACACCCAGACAAAGAACAAATTAATTCGATGATTTTGGAATATTTCGGAAATGTTTTGACTCTGTAGTCCTTTTCCGATCACGTGACAAGTGTCAAAGTTGTGGGTTTGCAACGTTGGCGCGCGCGGGAAAAACCTATCTTAATATATATAACTCAAAGGTGACTGACTGACTGACTGACTGACATAGTGATCTATCAACGCACAGCCCAAACCACTGGACGGATCGGGCTGAAATTTGGCATGCAGGTAGATGTTATGACGTAAGCATCCGCTAAGAAAGGATTTTGCGAAATTCCCACGGGATCGGGATTTACACGGGAAAAGCTTCCCACGCGGGCGAAGCCGCTGGCACAAGCTAGTTTCATATAAATTACAAGAGATCAACCACTCTCACGGGATAACATGACTACAAGCGTCATTACGCTACGCAACGTGTCTTTGAAAAACTAATATCATAGACAAAATTGAGATAAGATTTTTAAACACACTATCTTGAACAATGGAGGTATGAGTTTTCTTCGATCTTAATCTGAGCTAAATATTAGCTTATTTTTTTTTTAAGACAACTAGCTATTTGTGAAGTATTCACATTACCAGCAATCTTCTTAACCGCTCCAACTAGCTTAGTTGTAGGGGTTAAGAAGATTAAAGATAAAAGAATAAATATGGTGTTTGGTATGGGCTGTACAATGGGCTGTACCCACTAAAGATACAAACATATTTAGCTTACTTTAGCATAATGGCTGGGGTTTGAAACCGCGGCCTCTGGAACACAAGGCTGACACCTTAGCCATTAAACCATTGAAGATAAAAATAAAAAATCTTTAAAAAATTTCTGTATCAAGACTAATCATTCTGCTCTGTAGCTATTTACTTACTATGACGGGATCATCTAACTGGCCCATGGCAGTTACCTTGGCAAGAGTAGTTAACAGGTCTTCTGACTATCCATCACGACTGTCAAAGACAAAATGACAGCCGAGAGCACAGTCTTAATCAGTAAAAGATGGATATCCACTGGTAAACCCTCTATAAGCATTTCTAAACCTTGTGTATCAATTCTTGCGACTGTTGTATTGGAATCATAAATACTTCTTTTTCCATCATCATCATCTGTTTACCTTTTTTCCAACTATGTATATCTACGGTTAAAAGGAAATAGGGCATTAGCGACATTTTAGACTGGTATTGTTTTGAAAGCCGACTGTTTCTTGTGTTCTATTATCTTTTATACAACGACTGTGAAAAGTACCTTATCTTTCTTTTAATGTAACACTTATTCAACTGTCTGATGTTTTAATAAAAAAATACATCAGTTTTTCTAAAATTCTAAACTTTGAATGGCTCTCCTAAACATTTCTTTTTTTGTCGCTTATACCCTATTTCCTTTTAACCGTCGATAGGTATATATATATCGGCTCCCAGTCATACTGGATGCAACTGAGTACAAGATTTTTATATAGAGCGACTGATTATCTGACTGCCACAACCCAGTAAATGGGTAACAAGAGATATCTTGGTAAGTCTTTTTTTTATAATAATAATAATAATATTCCACAACTTTCACACAACGCCATCTAGTCCCAAACTAAGCAGAGCTTGTGGTATGAGTACTAGACAACTGATAAACATACATATATATTTTTAAATACACACATATTATAGATAAATGCCACCCAGACAAAGAACAAATGATCGTGCTCATCACACAAACATTTGTCCTGGGTGGGAATCGAACCCACGACCTTGAGCATAGCAGTCAGGGCCACTGACCACTATACCAACAGGCCCGTCATATTATAGAATGGGAAATCATGCAATGACTGCCTCCCGATCTAACCGAACCGGGAGTGTGTTAGACTTTTACTAACTAAAACCCATTAGTGTTCCATCATATGCCCTTCGTGTGCCGAGGCCGCGGTAACTCTTTCGAAAAAATTCCGCAACATCAAAGTCTGGTGTCGGATTTCCAGGTTTCTGACTACCCGTCACGACTGCCATAGATGCACAAATGACAGCCGGGGTCAACGGTTTAACGTGCTTTCCGAGGCACGGAACAGTCTTGAAATGTTTAGATGATCCGCCCTCGAACCGACCACGGCAACTTATGATTAACTTTGACAATCAACCAATACTGCTGTTATCATATACAACGTGTAATTTAAAGGGTATATACATACCGAGTGCACGGCTTCTTTGGATGATAACAAACGATATGGCAAGGGTTTTGTAATCCTAAGTCTACGTGTGTAGAACTTATTACAAATTCCAATACACTGATACCAGAGACCGAATTATCGTGAATCGTGAATTAATTATCGTGTTATTGGCAAGTGACGTGGAAAATTATTGACCCTCGTAGTGCTGTGATACGTTTGTTATGATTGGTATTCAAGAAATATATGAAACCAATAATTTGTTATCAATTCTTTGAGTCAGTTATTTTGTGCTGAAACTGTGCATAGAGACTCCATACCAGATGTTGTCTTCAGCCCTTTTGGATAGATATGGGGTTTCCGTTACACGTTGTATATATATATGGCTAGTTGAGAGCAGAAGTAATCCAAGTGACCTTTTGTGACTTTTGAAATATTAATCAAAACGCGTTTTATTGATTTTAAGAGTATTTAATAAATTAGTTGCAAATTGTTTATGTTTTATCATAGATATTAACCTAAATTATGAAGAAAAGTGGTGAAGTTATCCGAGTAGCATACAAGTCACTTGGATCACAACTCCACTAACAAATTATATTTTTAATGGCTATGCAGAAATTCAAAACATAGGACTTTGTTCGGAAAAATGGCTCCACTTGGATTACTTCTGCACTAAGTTTAGTCCAACGGAGAGCAAAAAGTGACTTAACTCTGTTTTGACAAAAAGGTCACTTGGATTACTTTTGCTCTCAACTTGCCATATATACATATACATCCCTTCCAAGCCCATTTGTCCCACCAGCTGAGCATCTACCACCTGGACACGAACTGCCATGGCTGACCTGGAAGTCTTTAAATAGACTCCGTACTCAGGTTGGTCGCAGCAAAGAAATCTGTTCAGGTTTATGTGGTTCTGTTCCACAAACCATGGCACACTTAATTTCCTGTCCTGCATGCCCTGTCAACTGCTCACTGTTGTGCAAACTTATTGCCCAGTTCTGGGCTGACTCCATCTAGCTATTTGCCATCGACACGCTAAGAAGAAGGAGATTTAGCAACGAACTCTTCTATGCCCCATTTTCCATCACGATCGCATATATTAATCAATCGACAGGGTCAGTAAGTCATGTCAAAGTCATTTAGTATCGCGAGATTCCCTTCCAATATTGCTGATCTTCTCAGACAATAAATAAACATCATATAAATCCTTCTCGATCGTCTACAGAGCTGATAAAAATATAGACACGGTCAATATTAATTTAGGACTGAAACCAATACGCCATTACGTCCAAAATGTTTCCGTTGTGAAAAAGATGTGTGAAGTTCTGCATAGCTCCGTCTCTCTTTCACATCACATGCTTTTAAACATCGTTTAAATTTCTCTCTCGTCTCTTATTTTAGGTTAAATCTGATCAGATCCCGTTTATAAAACAAATATATTTCTAAATGAGAGGCATATTTTTGTCTAAGCGACAACATGTCTCAAGGCTGAAATAGACCTATTTGTATTTAACAAACTGAAATGTGGTTTTTTGCAGTCTGAAAACTAAGCAGTAAATAGTACTTAAATAGAACATAATTCTAATAAAGAGTTACAAAAATATCAAGTCAAAATAACTATCCCGTTTTAAGGATTCCGTTCCCAAACGGCAACCCTTTTTGACCGTGTGTCAGTCATCGAGCTGAATTTCAGAAACCATAATAGTTGAATAATTCTCGGAATTATTACGAGTATTAAAGTGGCCATACAATAACCGTTATTTTGTTCGTTAAGTGTCTCACATTTGTTTGGTTTTAATGGATAATACATTTTCACAATAAAATTTACTCGTACTATACTCTATATCTCAGTGTTATTTAACGGAAATCTATAACGAATAAATAAGTGTGACCAAAGAATAATGATGCCATGATAACGGCGAATCAAATGTCGAATACCTTTAGGTGTTAAATTATCTCACTTTCTGTACACATTAAAAAAATAAAATTCATGTAGGTATTGCAAGTCCATGACCCATATAAAATTAAATTAAAATAATCATGCTACTATTGCTTACAGTCGTAAATTCCAAATGTTGTAATATTGTAATGCAACAATGTGTTTGTTTGTACTGCTTTCTCGTGAAACTGGAGCATCCAATCGATGTAGAAAAATCTAGTTGAAGAGCTGGAGAGTTTTATAGATTACTCGCACGGCAATAGTGTAATGGGTGGGATTCAAACTCGCGACCTCTCGATCTCAAGTCCGTTCTTCATCATTAGGCTAGTGTCACTTTAAATTACTCCCTATATACAAACTTACAAACAAATTATACCTACCTCTTTAAAATATTTGTATCGAAATTTTATTAAAACTTTCTAAAAGATAATCTGTTTCTTCCTAGGTCTATAGCAATACCAATCTCGGCAAGAAAGAAGAAAAAATTCCAAGGAAATCTTAGTTGCTAAGCAATAAATAATAAAACAGGCCTGTAATAAATCTGACAAAACTGTCCGAAGACCAAACAATTTATTAGATAGGTAATAATTTCAAAGCAGGTACAAAATATATAAAGGCTACTTAATTACAGAACAATGATAGAAATAAATATTTACAGACGATTTAATATTACCTGGTAGGTAAAATATATTATATGGCGTAAGCATTTGGCGCCTTGTATATTCTTATACTTTGTATACATAGAAATAAAATAATAATATTTTATTTCTTTTCTTCATCTTCTTAGCCTATTCCCAACAATGTTGGGGTCAGTTTCAAGTCTAACTGGATGCAGCTGAGTCTAAATGTTTTACAAACTCCGGAGTATTACTGAGAAATGTCATAAAACCCAACAGCACCTTTTGCCGCGATTCGGGAATCGACCAAGACCACATGCTCAGTAGTCACGTTTACGATCACTAGGCCAACGAGACTTTTATACATGTTTTGAAATAAAGTCAAGTTAACTAGCTGTAACCCGCGGCTTTGTTCGCTTGGAAATTTCACAATTTTTTCTGGCATAAAAATTAGCTTTAATATTATTTAAATTGTCTACTTATGTGTGCCAAATTTCATGACACTGAGATACATAGGACATTATCATGTGTAAGTTTAAGTATATATATGAAATCATCAATAATTTTACTATGCGCTGCAACTTTGAAAATCAAAATGGCCACGGATATCCATTATAACCGCAATCAATATACAATTACATTTGACTCTCTTTTGAGTCGTGTTATACCTATACACTCGTACGTTCATTTATTTATTTTAACCGTTAAATATCTCCTATTCCTTTTTTACACATACAAAATCCCGAAAAATTGTAAGTGCTTGGTAACAGTTTTCACTGTCCTGTTCAACCATGTTTTCACGGAAGTTTTTCACTGTAACGACCAAAAAACATGTCAGACACGGACATGAACCATGCAATTGCCATTACAATACCAATGGGAGGCGAAATATCGTGATAAGAAGAAGTAAATATTGCTGACTACGTTTTACGTAAACATTTATTATTATCTATGGGATTCGGAGTGCGTGGCTATTTATTTGTGTATTTTTAGGCTGGTAATGGTGCCATGTTTGCGGGAAGTTATAACAAGATACCGCAGCCCAGCACGCAAGATCAACTGAAAAAATAGGGTGGGTTTTAGTCAACAGAAGTCTGACACGCCCTGCCACTTCATCATCCAGGAAAATCAGCGAATGACTCTTTCCGCTCTGGGTGGAGCGAAAGGAATGTCAGACTTCTCTTGACTAGTAAACCACCCTGCTCGTTCAGTTGCCTTTTTATTCCAAGGCCGCGGTATCTCCTAGGAACATAGACCATCCCCGCAACCCTGACAGGCAATGGCCCTGTCAGGCCCTGTCAGTACTGCTGACCGACACGACGTACCCCAACCCGGACCTGGTCCTTACCGGACGATGAGCTTTCCACTCCACTCAGACCGGGAGGAGTTATTTGATTATTTTGAATAAAATGAAATTAAATTATAATTACCCCACGAAAATAAAAGTAATAGACAGGTAATCGTCCAGCTTTTTCATTTATATTTGGCGTGTATATAACAGTATAAAATAAATTCAATGAAGACATACAAGTAAGTGAATGAAGGTGTTATAAGCAGTAATTACTTCAGCGATTAACGAAAGAACTATGAGAACATAACGTATTCAGACCTCTTAAAATAAATATAATGAATTGCTAATCTGTTGTGTTCAATGAAAGCGTCTTTACTTCATTACATAACTTTAACGAGCGAAGAGGAGTTAGTAATTACGAGTATATTCCAAGTATTTATTTTGCTTTTCAACCATGTCATAAAAAGACAAAATATCTATTTATGGTTGGTGCAGTCGTTGAGTGATTGGTTGCGCACTGTATCGCAGGTTCGATTTCTGCATCAGAACAAACGTTTGTTAGGCGTACAGATAGTTCTTCAGAGTCTAGGTTTTTGTAGAATTGCACTCATGATACAGGAGAAATTCCTACTGTGGTGCAAATGTCTTCAACTCTCGTTAAAAAGCGCCTACATGAAATAGACGCTTTTTAAACTGAGTACACCTGTGACATACAAGTTTTTGTAATTCTAATTAACTTCTTACTTAATTAAGAGCAAACATAATTTCACAAATCGTGGACCCTTTCTTTGGTCGCCCCTTAATTTTAAAAGCAACATACCTGGTATCTGTGGAGCGATAACGCATAGTGTTCTTGTGAGTAAGGAGCAGAAGACTAAAAGACCAGCCGACGTCATCTTGTCAGCCCCTGGAGTTGGGAGCCATAGAGTTCATCGGAACAGCTGGCTCTGCATCTGGAAATAAAGAAGTTTTATTTAATTAAAATCTATACTAATACTAGTACTCACGCGGGGCTTCGCTCCCCTGGTTTCTATCACGGTAAAAACATAACTCTCCTTTTTTGCAGTCGCATAAAAAGTAGCCTATAACCTTCCTCAAGCTTCAAGCTACTTCCATACCAAATTTCATCCAAATCCACACAGTACTTTCGAAGATTAGCGCGTTCAAGCAAACAAACAAACAAACAAACAAACTTTTCCGCTTTATAATATTAGTATTAGTATAGATTATACAGTGAAAAAGTTTTATTTTATTTTATTTTATTAGGGATAACAAACAACAGAATATTTAAAAATTAACACAGAAGCTTAAGAGATACATGTAACAAATACACTGTTATTTATTTATTTATTTATTATCCACTTTACATCTATCATTACAGGGTAACCTAATGCGATAGTGTACCTATTCTAGTATTTCAACTATTAAATTTTTTTATAACAAATTACAAATAAAGCACTCCTAGTGAATTCACCCAGTGAACAACAGAATAAGTCTAACTCGGCCGCAATGATGTTGAGAGTGCGGAGTGCACGCGTCAGTGGCGCCTCCCCCAACAGATTATTACAAAAAAAAAAAACAAAAAAAAAATATACGCGTCGAATTGATAACCTCCTCTTTTGGTCGTCGGTTGATAAAATAACCACTTGCTAGACATCAGGCTTGTTTATTTAAACGTGCTAATTTTCGAAAGTGCTGGGTGGATTTGAATGAAATATGGTATGAAAGTAGCTTGAAGCTTGAGGAAGGTTATATGCTACTTTTTACCCGACTGCAAAAGAAGAAGGTCATGTTTTTTATCGTGATAAAGTCCCGGGAGTGAAGCCCCACGCAACTGCTATTGATTTATAAAATAGAATTAATTCAATTCAATTAATAAATTACAATTAATAAATACGTACGTACGTATTCAATTAATACGTAGACGTTTGCATACAATCGACAAATTACTGATTATTATCTTACACCTACGTATTTTCCACTATTAAATTTCAAGTTTTTCTCGTATTCAGAAATATTTGTTAATAGTAATCTGCCGTGATTCTTTAAAAGGCAACCTTCTGACAAAACTGATTTTTGAGAAAACTGCGAAAGCAGTTTTCATTTTGTTTTTTTTATTATTTTAATTAATCTGTGTAAGAAATATAACATATCTGGTGGGTTTTTTTATAAAGGGGTGCCTGTTGTATCTTATTTAGTGTTTTTGGACCAATTTTTACACATTTAAATAAATAAATTTTATGAATTATATATTTGTTAACATTATTGGGATAATTTTACATCTTATAATAACCCAGTAAAAGACAGCTTCAGTCCCGAAGCTGCCTTTTAGTGAATTATTAGTAACTTTTTTTGTTGAAAAGCATTTAGTCACCAAATTTACTGTACATAATTCTTTAAAAGGTCGTTTATTCATTGAGCTGCGTTTTTAAAAAGTATTGAAAATAAAAATCCTATTTGAAAAACTTCTAACAAAGACGTGAGAGTCCAATAACTGCCTTTTAATATAGTTTTGCAGCAAACTATTTTCTTAAAAACCTTTTTGAATAAATATAGCATCTAAAGAAATCATTAAAAAGCAGCCAAAAATTCTCAACTGCAGTTTGCTGTTTTTAAACAATTATCCACTTATGTAATTCTTTTAACTGAGCTTGGATAAGCAGCAGTCAAGGGTAATTGAGTTTTAAATTAGAGGAAAAAAGAATAGTAAAATCAAAATTTTATTAATTGGCAGGATACAAAAATCAGTAAAAAACTTAAAACTATCGTTACGGCTTATACATTAGTCACCATATGACGTCACTTACACACACGTTACACGAATATGCACTATATAGAGAATAATTGTATCTTTCACTTAAAGTAATTTGTATACTTACGTGCATAAATAAGTGAAGGTACGTCTATTAAATAGAAACAATTATAACTTCAGTCGAACTTTACGTTGTGTAAAGGCTTTGTAACTCCAATTACGGGCGATCACATGAACTGATTAATTTTATTAGATCACTATTGTACCTCTACATACTTACAATATTATTTATTAGGAACTTTGTGCATTCTTAAGATAACTAATAGGCACTTAAACAAGAGATCAACAGTTTCAGTAGATACGGATAGTAATAGATATAAAATACTAAACTTTATGGCACATTGAAAACAACTTTAGTCACGTCAAACGTGTTTAAATTATTATTGTCACAATTAATTATAAAATATAGTTATGAATTAAGTTAACTTAACGTAACATAGGTTTTTTTAAGTCTCATAACAGTCTTTGGTTTTATTCCTATAATCAAATTTTAATGCTTAACAGTCTTGTAATCATATTCGTAGCATAAACATTAATTTACACCACTGATTTGAAAACCACTTGATCGCACATACATTGCCCCGACGCACGAAAACTATGCGAGTTTTTGCTCCTATATATTGGCTACGATACACGAACCATTTTAGTTGACTGGTCATCCTCCGATAACCATCATCTCTGCCTACCATCCTCCACCATCGGTCGCGTCTCTTGCTTCAGACGATCCTATCGCACTCACCAGCGATCTCACGACTCTCTTTGGCCTGAGTGACTCCGTCTTACTAGCGGGCGATCTCAACGCCAAACACCCCGCTTGGAACAGCAACACGACAAATGCCAGAGGCAGAATCGTGTATAACCTAGGCGCGACCCTAAACTATGACGTCATCGCTCCGATGACTCCCACCCACTACCCACACGACCCCAACCATAGGCCCGATGTCCTCGATGTGGCGCTCCTAAAGAATGTAAACCTTCATTTACACTCCATAGAAGCGCTTCACGAGCTCAACTCGGATCACCGTCCCGTTATCCTACACCTAGGTTCCCGATCGGGTAACCATGATCCTACCCAACCTCCTCCGACCCAATTGATCACCGACTGGAGGAAAGTAAGTGAAAAACTGAAATCCACCACGTCGCCTCAATTGGACACCATTCCTGACCACATAGTCTCAGTCGCAGACACGACGGCGGCGATCGACTCGCTTACAGATCACGTACAATCCGTCCTGAACGATTGTTCAAGGGAAGTTCCTGTAGTGGAAGACCACCGCTGGAAACTCCCGGACGATGTACGGAATCTGATAACCGAGAAGAACGCAGCCATCCGTGCGTACAGCGCCTTTCCCTGCGCCGCAAACAAAGCTCACATGCGCAACTTACAGCGTGCTGTAAGGAAACGCATTGCCGAGCAGCGTAATGCGAGCTGGGACAAGATGTTGAGCGAACTTGAGCCCACCCATCTTGCCTTCTGGCAGCTTCAGAGGAAGTTACGATCCACTGAAGAGGCCACAATGCCTCCTCTCATTCGTCCCGATAAGAGTGTCGCCTTCGATAACTCTGAAAAAGCAGAATGCCTAGCCGACAGCCTAGAGTCCCAGTGTTCTCCCAGCTCTCAACCAGTAGACCAAGCCCACCTCGATATGGTGAACGCCGAAGTCGAACGTAGAACTTCCCTTCTGCCCGTCGAAGATCCCGATAATCCACTGGCCCCCATCACTCCTGATGAGGTCCAGGATATCATTAAAAGTCTCCAACCGCGAAAAGCCCCTGGCTCCGCCGCTATCACCAATAGGGTTTTCAAACTTTTCCCCGCCCAGCTTATAGTGCTAATGACTGGCATCTTGTATGGCGCATTGAGCAATAATATGTTCCCTACAACCTGGAAACAGGCCACCGTGATAGGTATTCCCAAACCAGGCAAGCCCAAGTCTGACCCATCTAGCTACCGTCCCATTAGCTTACTCAACGTCCTCGGTAAAATCTATGAAAGGCTTATATATAAGCGGCTCAAAGATTTTGCCGAAGCAAAGAGTCTAATACCCAATGAGCAGTTCGGATTTAGAACCGAACACTCATGTATCCAACAAGTCCACCGCATCGTAGAACACGTCAGCGCCGGCTTCCAACGGGGCGCAATAACGGGAGCCTTATTCTTCGACATAGCGAAAGCGTTCGACAAAGTCTGGCACAATGGCTTAATCTATAAGCTATACCAACTCGGCGTGCCTGACCGTCTCGTGCTCATCCTACGGGACTTTTTATCGAATCGCACCTTTCGTTATCGAATTGAGGGGGAGCTTTCCTCCCCCCATCCCATTCGCGCAGGAGTTCCTCAAGGCTCCGTACTATCCCCCCTCGTTTTCACGCTATTCACTAGTGATATTCCCAAGCATAAAAATACCCAACTAGCCCTATTCGCCGACGATACGGCTATCTATTATACCGGTCTTAAACCCGATGCCATCGCTCGCACTCTCCAAACTTCCGCAAACACTCTGGCCAAGTGGTTCCGGAAATGGAGAATCGAAGTCAATCCAGACAAAAGCCAGGCAGTCCTCTTTTCTAAACCGCGGATAAACCCAGCCTCCCCCCGTCCGATTACCATGTACGGCAAGCCGATCCCTTGGGAAAAGCAAGCCAAATACTTAGGCGTGGTCCTCGATAGACACCTCTCCTTCGCTGAGCACATAAAGCAGGCACGTTCACGCGCCGCTTTCGCTCTAGGTAGGCTCCACTTCATTCTTAGCTCTCGCAGCAAGTTATCACTCAGGTGCAAGCTGCGTATTTTCACCGCGGTCATCCGTCCCATCATGACCTACGCCTGCGCTGTTTTCGCACACGCAAAGCCCTACCTCCTCCACAAGATGCAGACCCTCCAAAACCGATTCCTCCGTAGAGTCACGGGAGCCCCCTTTTATGTTCGAAATGAGCTTCTTCACGTAGACCTCAAGATGCCCACCATCCAGCAGTTCATGAAACGCGTCTCCAAGCGTTTCTTTGAAACTTCAATCCAACATAGGAATCCCCTTATCGTATCGGCCGCCCAATACGAACCCTCGCGTATCTCTAAGATTCGCCGACCAAGGCATACCCTAGTCACTCCCGATGACGCAATCACCCTGCTCCAAGAGAGCCGTAGGGAAACAAGTACAGTGGCACACAAACACAAAAACCGACCGTCCTTCCGTCCTCGCCGCCGAGGCCCGCCGCGACGTCCCCGTAATAGTCCACCCCGACCCTTGCCAGAGCCAGCGCGCGACGCTGAGCCAGTAGCTTTAAATTCCCTTATTAATAATAATAATGATATGATCCAGCTTGTCCCTAGCTGCCCTCCCCCTGCGACGCCCTAAGCCGAGGTCCGTACCCCACAGGGGGTGCCCTTAGCGTGTAGTCGCATAGTTTGTAAGTTTTTAATAAGCCCTGGCTGGAGGCTTTAATTAATTTATTAATTAAGGCAACCACAGGCAAGCCCGGTTAAGCAGCCGACAACCTCAGAGGTTGACCTGCGAGATGCCACACAAAAAAAAAAAAAAAAAAAGAACCATTTTAGTTGTGAACAAGTATTAGGCCTGTGTGCATGCTAAACAATTACAAATTTTAAATTTTTGTATCCAATTTATAACGCATAATAATGCTTTCATGCACGTTGAAGTGGTGTGGAAAATATTCCCAGACATCTAGATACCAAATGGATGACATAACTATTCATCAGTAATGAAATAATATGAAAATTATTTATCATTTAATCCGATTATAAGCTACCGCAGAGGTCCATTTAAAATGGTGGTTTGGGTGGTCAAGGACAAAATTGTGTCGCGCGTTGATGTCTTTTGGAAATATCTCTTTCTTACATGAAGAAATTCTAATTCTTTTATCCCTGTCTTTTCATCTGTATTTTTATCGTAAAAATCTGTGCTGTTACCTATAACGGCTGGATACGATATCGATAATTATAAAATTAAACTTATTTTTTTGTAATTCAATTCAGATAGTTGTCATAAAATACCTATCTACATTAACCGACTTTAAAAAAATTGGCTAAGTGTGAGTCAGACTCGCCCATGAAGGGTTCCGTAGTAACTATAATAATATAATATAATAATTATGTTATATTTATTTGACGAATAAAAATAAACTTAAAATTTCTTAAAACTAGCTTATTTATTTACATTTTTACAACTACGCTAAATAACTTTGTTTTTCATAGTGTTTGTATGAATTACAAAGTTATATTTGTGGTTTTAGAAAATATGCTGTATCTCAAAAACTGCTAAGCCGATTTCGTTCAAACCAATTTTGGTTGAAAGTTTACATTAAGATCTACAGACATATATTTTTTTTTTAGATTTTTAACTCCATTATTATAGAAGTTAGAGGGGGCGGGACACACATTTTACCACTTTGGAAGCTTATATCTTTTAAACGATTGACTTTATGAAAAAGTGGTTCTAGAAACCCTTATATCATTTTTAAAGACCTGTCTATAAATACCACACACGCATAGGTTTCATGAAAAAAATTGAAATTGACACATCTGATTTTAATGAAAATATATTTATTATGGAATATAAAATAAATACAAAAAAAATAAAATATAAAAATAATATATGGCCGGCTACATTGTCCATGCTCTGATAAAGCAAATAAAATGCCTAACTTGTATTGGAGCGTTGATTGGTGTTACAAATCAAAACGCCTTACAATTTCAAAAAGACACTAAAACAAGTTATTGTACGGATCCACCACAGTAATAGAAATTTGTCATAGTTGTGAAATTTATATTAAAAGGGCGATCAACGAGAGTGGTTTGAAAGTGCTGTCTCAGAAATATAATTCCAATTATTTTATGTGATAGGTTTTAAAATCACTGATTGGGTATAATTTATTCCCGGGTATTAATTTTCATCAATATGAAATAGAAACTACCAATCATTTGATTGAATTAGCAAGATGCATAATTCAGAAATATGTAGACGCTCGGTTATCATTTTTTAGCAAAAACAATCAGGACCCTAAAACTTTAATTCGAAAAACATTTACCATATTAATTCATTTTAAAAATTAATAATAACAGCATACTTGTTTTTCTTTTTGTAATTGAGACTGATAATGATTAAATATTATTTTGTGATTTTATTGAGTAATTTTATAATGTTAAAGTTCATTTTATCGATATCGATAACTTTCCCTCAATCAAGTAGAGCAATCCCTAACTTGGCATATCTATGAAGCTTGACTTTGAACTGACCAATTGCAGTAGCGCATTTTTTCCTCGCCTCCCAACCCGTATTGGTGAGTTGTGTTCTTCAAAGAAATCGGCCTATAAGCTCTCTAGGTTAAATACTCTCTGATTTACACCATACCTAAAAATAAAAGGTTAAAAAATGTATAATGTAAAATATAAAGTAGGTATCTAAAATACTGTTTAAATATCACCATCATCTGATATCGGTAAATTCTTCGGAAATAATAATTTATGCGGCGGTATTAAAGAGCCGAGTTTAGAAATAATATTATCCTTCCTTTCTCTTGAAATGCTTTTTGGTTTTTCACGGAACGACAAAACCGAGATAAGACTAAGATTTCTTAGATAAGTGTCTTTCAAAAAGCACATTGAAATTTCTTGACCATTATAGTCATTTTCATAAAAAAGGTCATATGACCCTCTTTGAAAACTAACTTTTGTCATGTTACTGATGCCCCTTGGATTTTAATTTTGCACGCGTCTCTTAGAAACATTATCACGAACATCGAAAAAATTTGGCGGAAACATTTCTTTCACAACATCCTTTTGGTGTTCAGCCGTCACAGGCTTGTTAGCCTGTGACGGCTGTGACACTGCATTGCAAAAATCAACAAAGTCATAGATCTTCCCCATCTTCTTCATAGAGAGTTCCACTTGATGATGAAAGTGGTTACTACTCATAAAAGTATGACCGGGTTCGAAGTAGTGAAATGTTATCTTCTCAGTACTTAATAGGTCAGAATTTACGAGGTGAACCATTAGGAAATACAGTAACCAATTCTTATTCTGACCGGTGCAGTTGTTCATCCAAATGTTAATGTGTTTATAATCACGAAAACGTAGCATAAACTCGTAAAAGCAGCTCATAATATCTTCCTGTTTTCTTTCCGCCACTGCATCATGCCACAAAACTGCAAAAGTATCGTGTTCAGAATTTTTGCCTAACGGAGCGAACGTTTGATGGTAAACACTTAAACGCTGGCAAAACAAAACTTTTTAAATGTATCCAATCTTGGAAGCATTATAATTTTCTCAAGATCCGTACTAAAATATATAGTATCATTTTTATTTTATATTTTTTTGTGTTCCTTATATAGTTTTCGTGCTTCAGTGTATTTCCTACGATGGTTGATCCAGTTTGAGCATATATCACAATCAGATAGAATATTGTATCTTAAAGGATTCACAACTCTCACATTCTTCATTGCCAAGTTGGGTAAAAGAAATGTTTCTACTTTTCAGATGTTTTCTGTACAAATCGTATTTAAACTTAATAGGTATCTGGATTTTTCTGCGTAAAATCCTCGAACATAAATTTTATTGTAATATCACTGGGCAAATAAAAACTTTGGGGTGCATGTTCTCTGCGATAGTGTGAAATTTGAGGTTGAAATGAGTCTATATGCTGATCTAAGGTAGAATCTATTTTCGGAATTTTAGCATGTTTGCCTCGATTGTCGATGTTCGGCTTTTGTAAAGAGGTATACAAGACTTTGTCATTTTTTTTTATTAAATCCCGGCGTTGTTAAAAAGAACACTTTACAAACTTCGATAATCTCATCATGGCTGTTATGTTGCGAAGGCAGGTATTGGGTTGAAGAGGTGCATGGATTTATAATTAATAAGACGACCAGACTTTATACGTGTATATTCAGTAGCCATGACAGGCGGAAGTCGACGACAGGAAATGGAGCGTGACACAGATAATATAATTATTTATTATAGTTCGGATACATACGTAACATCTCCCTTTAATAAGAAAAAGTTAACCATAAAACATGAAGCGTAAGTACACTTTTTTTTTTACAATTAGTAATATCTACATACTAATATCGAGTATGCATGAAACGGAACATCTCTAGGTGACAGTGACATCTGTCAAGTAGACTTGACTGATATTTATAATTTTGACAGTTCTGTGACGTTGACATCTGTCAGACGTGATAATAAGTTTTACAACAAATATCAAACGAAATGTGGCTAAACATTACAATTTTGTTAATTAAATTAAAACTAAATTATTACAAACTAGCGACCCGCCCCGGCTTCGCACGGGTGCAATGTTTATATTAAATATAGGCAGCGTTCGCGAGAATCGTTAACGTACGGCAGTTTTTTCGACGCCTTACTCCACAATTTTCACTACCACGAAAACTCCTATCTATTTTCAGGGATAAAATATAGCCTATACGGATTCGGAAGAATCCCTCTAAGTAATGGTAAAAGAAATTTTGAAATCGGTCCAGTAGTTTTTGAGCCTATTCAATACAAACATACAAAAATACAAAGGTTTCCTCTTTATAATATTATAGTATAGATAAGAACTTAATCTAGACTTAAAACTACCTAAATCTTCGGGGCTTTATGATAGCTCTGCCGAATGAAGAATAAGTATGAGTTTGTGGTGTATGTAATGTGTTTGTTTCAGGTTTTTTGACGGGACTAGCTGAACAAGGGGATTGATAGTTCGATGGAGGAGGCGACGACGGCGGTGGATTAGAAGGTAGTGGAAGATCAGTATCTAGTGGAAGTGATTGAGACGGTATAGGACTTTTACTGGAAGTATGACAAAGTTTTGGTTTCAATATGTGTTGGCGATTACGACGAAAACTACCTTCCGGTGAGACAATAGTATACGATCTGGGCTGTGGACCTATGTCTGAAATAGTACCTGGTGTCCAAATACTATCTGGCTGTTTCTTGAAATAAATTTTATCACCAATGTTTAGTGAAGACAAAGGTTTTGTATTTTGATTATAATAAATCTGTGATTTGTTATCTTTTATTTGACTTTTATTTGTTATTGACCTATAGTTAGGTATTTTAGGTTTCAGAGTCTTTTCTAAGACTGGAAGTTTAGTTCTAAGTGTCCTGGACATCAATAATTGAGCAGGTGAATACATGTTTTCTTTAGGTGTATTCCTATATTGTAATATAGCTAAATGAGGGTCTGATTTATCAGTAAGACATTTTTTTAATATTTGATTAACTGTGCCTATGGTTCTTTCTACAAGACCATTTGACCGTGGAAGATAAGGGCTTGATGTTATATGTTGTATTTGCCAATCTAATGCAAAATTACTAAACTCTTTTGAGTTGAATGGGGGACCATTGTCTGAAATTAGAATGTTGGGAATTCCATGCCTGGAGAATATAGACTTAAGGTGACTAATGACAATTTTACTAGTGGAACCACCTACTAGCTTAACTAGTTCTATGTATTGTGAAAAATAATCAACGACTATGACATACTTGTCTGAATTGAGATCAAATAGATCAACACCAACTTTATTCCAAGGGATTGTTTTCACTTCATGAGGCTGTAGTGGCTCTTTGGAGTTACTGCGTCTGTTAGTGAGATAGATATGACAACCATTCACATATTTTTCTATGTCGGAGTACATATTGGGCCAGTATACTAGATTTCTTGCTAATCTTTGACAACTGTGAATACCTTGGTGACCTTCATGGATCTGTTTTAATATGTCATTCCTCATAACTACTGGTATGATAACACTGTTATTTTTGAAGACAATACCGTGAATAATAGCGGGCCATCCACTAACGTTCATTCCTGCCGGAATCTATAATCCTTACGGAATGAACGCCAGTGGATTTGCAAGAGCGAGAAAGAATGACGGTATTAAAACCCCGCCTTCACTCTCGTCGCGAAGGACGCGATGCGCTATGAGACCAAGTTAGTGCCTGTTTATTTGTCCGGCGTGATTGAGCGCTCGTTCGTTATCATTTTGTGTTCGTCTTCGTCCCGAAAGGATAAAATGGATTCCCAAGAAATAGAAGGTTCATCACATACCAGATCTTTTAAAAGTCTAATATTACTACATTTCTCCTTTTTAACCGACTTCAAAAAAAAGGAGGAGGTTCTCAGTTCGTCTTGAGCTTTTTTTTTTAATGTATGTTACCTTATAACTCGAAGACGGCTGGACCGATTTGGAAAATTCTTTTTTCGTTTGAAAGGGTATACATTTTAGTTGGTTCCATTGTTATGAAATCAGGATCTGATGATGGGATCCTGGAGCAATCGAGGGAACTCTTCAAATATTATAGGCACACCTATAGCGTTTTGGGTATTTCTTATAGTACCTTGTACAGTTACTCTCGAAAAGTACCATTTGGGGAAGTAGAACTGATGATGAAGACCACAGCTGGCCAAAGAAACTACTCAATAATAAGTATTTCGTGGATTGCGATTCAATTACTTGAATATGGATGTTAAGCACTTTATGCTCGTCACAATGCATATGGTGATGTAGAGCTGATGGTGAAGTACCAGGAGAACTCCTCGAAAATTAACGGCTCTGCATCGGGAAAAGCAATATTTTGTAAAAGGTGATAATTAGTAGACATTTTGGCTTTTGTAACTAGATAAATTACAAACCAACCCACTAAAAAGAGCGAAATTTATTTTTTTGCAAAAAATCAAGCCGACTTCCATATCAAAACACTACAAAGCCAAAAATAACTTTAATTTCGGAAGGCGGTGTAAAAACAAACAAAATACACTTGTTGTTGCAAAATGAAAATAATCCATAAAGATAATTCAAAATTTTTTTTTGCAAAAAATAGAACTGTTTCATTCCATTATGGCAAAAATATTCTCTGATATCTCAGGAGTCAAAATCATGATGGATGATTTTTTAATTTATGGTCAAACAAAAGAAGAACATAATTTTAGATTAAAACAAGTCTTAGAAAGAGCTAGGGAAATAGGAATAAAATTTAATAAAGAAAAGTCTAACATATTTAAAAGTGAAGTCAAGTACCTAGGACACATCTTTTCTAAAGATGGTGTGAGAGTAGATGAAAACAAAGTCAAAGCTATTTGCAGTATGCCACCTCCTATGAATGTCACAGAATTACAAAGATTTTTGGGTATGGTTACATATCTAGGCTCATACATAAAGAATTTGTCAGAAAAAACTTCTAATTTGAGAACACTTCTATCTAAAGATAATGTATGGTCTTGGC
This sequence comes from Tholera decimalis, assembly GCA_943138885.2. Classification (NCBI taxonomy): domain Eukaryota; kingdom Metazoa; phylum Arthropoda; class Insecta; order Lepidoptera; family Noctuidae; genus Tholera; species Tholera decimalis. Next base: position 17,053,723 of record OW964573.2, on the reverse strand, counting down.
AAGATAAACATAATATAGAATTTAATGTATTAAAGGAATGTATAACTAAAGCCCCTATCTTGATATACTATGATCAAAATAAACCAATAACACTGTCTGTCGATTCATCTAAAGATGCCATGGGTGCAGTGATTTGCCATGATAAACACCCCATAGCATATGCTTCAGCTTCATTAAACTCATGTCAACAGTCATACTCACAGATTGAAAAGGAGCTGTTAGCTATTTTATTTGGTTGTACAAAGTTTCACCAGTATGTCTATGGTCGCCACACTTTAGTAGAAACTGATCACAAACCAATAGTGTCACTATTTAATAAACCAATTTACAATATTCCACCCCGTCTTCAAAGAATAATGCTAAGATTACAACCATAAGACCTGAATGTAACTTACAAACCTGGTAAATTTCTTTATGTAGCTGATACTCTGTCTAGAGCAGCTTTACCAGAACAGTCATTATGTGATCTTGGTTCTGACTTAGATTTGCATGTCAATTAAGTTATTAGATCACTGTCAATTAGTCCAAATAAACTTAAATCCATTCAAGAACAGACTTCCCAAGACAAGGAATTGTCACTCTTAAGTAAATATTGCATATCAGGATGGCCTGAACAAAAAAAATTACTTCCAGATATAATTAGGCCATATTTTGCTTTAAAAACAGACATACACATTAGCGGGCCATCCACTAACGTTCATTCCTTCTGACTTGTCCCGTTATGCAAACTGTACAGAAAAGCGACGGGATAAAATAAAACCGTTGAAGCCACTAACTAAACCACAATCCTACGTTATTTCCCTTGACTTTATCACACACAACACGCCAGTCCGACAGGAAAAACAATCCTTCAATGACCATACACACGTTTAGGTACATTCCTGTCATTTGCAAGTCGGTGTTATTGGTTTCGGATTTTCCGTTTTTTTTCAGACCGCCTTCCGAAATTAAAGTTATTTTTGGCTTTGTAGTGTTTTGATATGGAAGTCGGTTTTATTTTTTGCAAAAAAAAATTTTTTCATGCTTTTTAGTGGGTTGGTTTGTAATTTATCTAGTTTCAAAAGCCATAATGTCAACAACTTATCACCTTTTACAAAATATTGCTTTTCCCTGTGCATAGCCGTTAATTTTTGAGTTCTCCTGGTATTTGACCATCAGCTCTACATCACCATATGCATTGTGACGAGCATAAAGTGTTTAACATCCGTACTCAAGTAATCGAATCGCAATCCACGAAATACTTATTTTTGAGGAGTTTCAGTGGCCATCTGTGGTCTTCATCATCAGTTCAACTTCCCCAAATGGTACTTTTCGGAAGCAACTGCTCAAGGTACTATAAGAAATACCCAAAACGCTATAGGTGTGCCTATAATATTTGAAGAGTTCCCTCGATTTCTCCAGGATTTCATCATCAGATCCTGATTTCGTAACAATGGGACTAACTAGAAAGTATACCCATTCAAATGCAAAAAGAATTTTTCAATCGGTCCAGCCGTCTCCGAGTTATGAGGTAACATACATAAAAAAAAAAAAAAGTTCATGACGAATTGTAAACCTCCTTTTTTTGAAGTCGGTTAAAAATGACGAGCATTCCTTTTAAATGACAACAATTTTCATAAAATGATAGGATTATAACCATCCACAGACACGCAATCTCTCGGTACGACTGAGAAGATGCAAACTGACAGGAATGTACCTAAACGTGTGTATGGTCATTGAAGGATTGTTTTTCCTGTCGGACTGGCGTGTTGTGTGTGATAAAGTCAAGGGAAATAACGTAGGATTGTGGTTTAGTTAGTGGCTTCAACGGTTTTATTTTATCCCGTCGCTTTTCTGTACAGTTTGCACAACGGGACAAGTCAGAAGGAATGAACGTTAGTGGATGGCCCGCTAATGTGTATGTCTGTTTTTAAAGCAAAATATGGCCTAATTATATCTGGAAGTAATTTTTTATGTTCAGGCCATCCTGATATGCAATATTTACTTAAGAGTGACAATTCCTTGTCTTGGGAAGTCTGTTCTTGAATGGATTTAAATTTATTTGGACTAATTGACAGTGATCTAATAACTTAATTGACATGCAAATCTAAGTCAGAATCAAGATCACATAATGACTGTTCTGGTAAAGCTGCTCTAGACAGAGTATCAGCTACATAAAGATATTTACCAGGTTTGTAAGTTACATTCAGGTCTTATGGTTGTAATCTTGGCATTATTCTTTGAAAACGGGGTGGAATATTGTAAATTGGTTTATTAAATAGTGACACTATTGGTTTGTGATCAGTTTCTACTAAAGTGTGGCGACCATAGACATACTGGTGAAACTTTGTACAACCAAATAAAATAGCTAACAGCTCCTTTTCAATCTGTGAGTATGACTGTTGACATGAGTTTAATGAAGCTGAAGCATATGCTATGGGGTGTTTATCATGGCAAATCACTGCACCCATGGCATCTTTAGATGAATCGACAGACAGTGTTATTGGTTTATTTTGATCATAGTATGTCAAGACAGGGGCTTTAGTTATACATTCCTTTAATACATTAAATTCTATATTATGTTTATCTTGCCAAGACCATACATTATCTTTAGATAGAAGTGTTCTCAAATTAGAAGTTTTTTCTGACAAATTCTTTATGTATGAGCCTAGATATGTAACCATACCCAAAAATCTTTGTAATTCTGTGACATTCATAGGAGGTGGCATACTGCAAATAGCTTTGACTTTGTTTTCATCTACTCTCACACCATCTTTAGAAAAGATGTGTCCTAGGTACTTGACTTCACTTTTAAATATGTTAGACTTTTCTTTATTAAATTTTATTCCTATTTCCCTAGCTCTTTCTAAGACTTGTTTTAATCTAAAATTATGTTCTTCTTTTGTTTGACCATAAATTAAAAAATCATCCATCATGATTTTGACTCCTGAGATATCAGAGAATATTTTTGCCATAATGGAATGAAACAGTTCTGGGGCTGCATTTATACCAAAGGGAAGTCTTAGGAATCTGTATCTACCTTGAGGTGTGATAAATGTACATAGCTTTGAAGAAGCTTCATCTAATTTAAGCATATAAAAGCCTTTGTTTGCATCTCGGGTTGTAAAATACTGTGAACCGGAGAGACTGGATTTAATTTCATCAATAGTCGGAAATTGATAGTGAGGACGCATAATAGCTTTATTAAGTTTTCTTGGATCAATGCAAAGGCGTAGTTTACCATTTTTCTTTGATGCAATTATAATTGAACTAACCCATTCGGTAGGTTCCTCGACTTTGACTATAATTTGATCTTTTTCTAACATGGCTAGTTCTTCTTTCATTGTTCTAAAAGACTGAATGGAATTCTACGGCAAGCATCGACAGAAGGTATAGCATCAGGCTTCATTGACAAATGACATTCATAATCTTTAAGACAACCTATTCCTGAGAACAGATCTTTATATTCAACAAGCTGTGTTTGATTGACTGACTCATGAAATTGGACATTATAGACTCTTTTAACTAATTTTAAAATTTCACAACTGTTGTGACCAATAATATTTCTACAAAGTATATCGATAATGTGGAAATTAACATTATATGCTGTGTTATTATGGGTGACAGATAGAGTGCATTGACCTACAGTAGGTAATACTTCACCACTAAAAGTTGAGAGTTTGTGACTACTTTTCTGTATGTTATTTAATGGCAAATTGAGTTTTTTGTAAGAGTTGAATGATAAAATGTTAGTGTCTGCACCTGTATCTAGTAAAAAGTCTACATGTTTACTATTTATGGACAAAGTTGTACAATATGGGTTTTTTTGACTGGCAGAAATCTCATTAGTGAAAAGACTATTAAAAAAATAAGTTTCAAATGGATTACCCGTAGTTTCTTCTTCTATGAATCTTACTTGCTTGTTACGGCAAAACTTGGCAAAGTGATTGGACTTGTGGCAGTTGTTACAGATGACTCCTATGGCTGGACATCTTGTTCGGTGAACTTGACCACATCTGAAGCAGATCTTGGACTGTTTGGATTGAGGTTCTTGACTGGACGATGCTTTATTTGATTGGCGACATTGACTTGTATTTCCTTGAGACGACTGTGAATTCTTTGACTCTGATTTGTTTGACGACTGTGATGTGATTGACGACTGTGATGCGATTGACGACTGGCGACGACACTTACTTCGTGGCTTGATAATGCTTTAGCCTCTAACCTAGTGTTTCTTAGCGTTTTAGCGAGACTGACGGCGGTATCGAATGATGATGGTTTCTCGATCAGGATACGTTCTCTGATGTACGAGCTTAATGAATTTAGGTTCCATGAGAATATGTCCTTTATAATATCATCGGCGAGACCTTCGAAATTGCATTGAATACTTATATTTTTCAGATCAGTTGCATACGTCTCAATTTCCTCATCTGGACCTTGTTTGCTGTTGAAAAGCTTATGTCTTTCGACGGAGATATTTACACGCGGCGTAAAATAGTTTTCAAATTTGGCAAGTAGATCCTTGTACGTGATCTCGTCTATTTTCTTATTGAATGAGTAAAATATCTGAAGAGCATCCGGGCCTAGGGTTACCATCTGACCGGATAAAGCCGGTCTAGACCGGATTTTTACGTGTTAGACCGGACTCCGCCCGGATTTTACGGCTGACCGGATTTTTGTCATACTTGCATGTCCTCCCGCCCGCTCAAGCGACGGGTGCCGCACGCACTGAGCCCGGAAGTCCCGCCCGGAACGCAAGCACACCGCAATGCGGGCGCGGGCGCCAAACTATTTGAAGAGTTCTGCCTGCTTAAGAATTTTCTGAACACAAAGCAGAGCGATTTTTATGACGAGCTCGCTGAAAAGCAATGGTGTATCTTTTTTTAATACAATTAACGACGGCTCAAGAGTTTGAGAATTTCTGAAGATTTGTCAATATTTCTTTAGTATTTTGCCACACAACGCAAATGTGGAGAGAGTCTTTTCTCTCATGACTTCTCAGTGGACCAAAGAGAGAAACAGACTTTCAGTGGAGTCAGTGAGAGCCATATTGCTTACGCAATATAACTATAGGTAAACACGTGACGTGTGAACAATTTTATTGCGAAATAGCTGGAAAAAACAACCTTTTGCATGCGGTTGCTAGCAACCAAAAATATGGGTCTAAATAATATAAGTAAATAAAAACGTACTTAAATACTATGATTTTTATTTAATACAGGTGCGTGACCGGACTTTTTTTTCAAAATTAGGATTTTTAGACATGTCAGACAGGATTTTGCATTTTTAGGCCTGGTAACCCTATCCGGGATTATTGTTTGCAACAAAATGGCTACCTTTCTTTTGTCGGATTCGTTTTCCAAACTGTTGGCAATCATATGAGAGGCGTTGACATCGAGACTGAAGTTACTTGGCGGCAGGGGACGACTTGTGTTTAAATTTTCGTGTTTTTTTATATTTTTATTTCATAATTGCAGATGTTTATTTATTTCTTATAAGAATTACATTGGTATTCACTTACAATACAATACACTATATTTTTATAAGAAAATATGTAACAAAACTGCGAACAGAATAATAGTTTGGTACCACTAGCACCCTTGTTAAGTTGTTAAAAACAACTTGTGTTAAAGATGCTAGGCCCCAAATTGATCTTAAATTCTTAGCTCTTAGTTTTATACAATAATAATTATAGAAGCACAAATATTTGGTTACACATCATAAATTTAAATAAATTTTACGAAGTAACAAATAAAATAAGATAAAAAAGATTAAATTAAATATTGTATTACGATTGATTTAAATTATTAATTAAATTATTTAGATTAATTTAAATATGTTATCTGCATGATAAATATAATCATTTGGATTGTGCGTACTTACGTGTATGTGGATGCGTGAGTTGTTTGTGTATGTAGTGTGTGAGTGAAAGTGTGTTTGTGTGTTGTAGTGTGTGAGCGTGTGTATGTACACTTGTAAGTGAGCGTACACTAGTCTGATTAGCGCGAGCTGAATTGGGACAATAATAAGTGCTCTGTGTCATGATAATTAATGTTGAGTAGCCAATTGGTCAATTCATATTTCAGTTTTGTTTTAGTATGTGAGTAGAAGTTCAGAATTTTGTTGAGTCTATTGTAGAGATGAGGACCTTGATAGCACGGAAATTTCTTTGTAGAGGCGAATTTACATGGGAAGGGTTGACAAACCTGGTCCTTACGTCTTCTAGTAATTTTTTCATAAGTAGTCTTTTGATGTAGTAGGAGAACAGTGTGTAGTACAAATAATTGCCTAACCGTAAGAACTCTGCAATTTTTGTAAAGTTCTTCTGTAGGGAAAAGAACAGGCCGAAAAGTACTGACTTTCAACACTGCTCTTTGAGCTCGTTCTAATTTTAGTAGAGTACTTTTTGGTGCTCCACCCCAAGCACAGACACAATATATTAAAAGGGACTGGCAAAGGGCAAGGTATGTAGATCTGATAACCTTAGAATCTGCGACATAACGAAGCGACTTAAAGACGAAAATAAGCTTTCTAATTCTTTTTGTTAATAAGTCTATGTGTGCAGAGAAGGACATGCACTCATCAACTGTCACTCCGAGATATTTAATGCTTTGAGTACGTTGAAGTCTGGGGCAGCTACAGGTTACAATGCCAGGCATCAAGCACGAATGGGCTACTAAAGAAAAAGAGTCAGCTGGTTGAGTGACATTTCGAAGACTGTAAGTAATTACTTTGGTTTTTTCCGTGTTGAGTGTGAGTAAGTGGGTGTTTAACCATTGTGTGACAGTGTTGAGACCAGTTTGAGCTGCAGCAAAAGTATCCTGCCAAGTATCGCCAGAGAAAGTAAGAACAGTGTCGTCTGCAAACGCTATGATTTTCCCGTCTTTTAGTTTAAGATTACATAGTTGGTTTACATATATAAGGAATAAAGAAGGTCCAATAAAGCTCCCTTGGGGCACTCCGAATGTCACAGGCTGTTCTCCACTAAGATAGTTGTCAATTTTTACAGACTGGTATCTGTTTTTGAGGTAATTTTCAAAGATCTTAAGTGCATGATCACGGACGCCTAGTTTTTCCAGCTTTATTATTAAGTCTGGGATAGAAACTGTGTCGAAGGCCTTTTTTAAGTCTAAGAATATTGATAATACTTTTTTTTTTCTTGTCAATGTGTTTTGTAACATAATCTGTAAGCTCGAGCACCGCGTCATTTGTTGATTTGGAGCGCCTAAAACCAAACTGGTTGGGAGAAAGAAGCGACTTGTCCTCCAGATATTTCACAAGCCTATTATTTAACAAGCGTTCTAAAATTTTGGAAATTGAGGGTAGTACGGCGATAGGACGATAATTATTCACACAATATATGCTACCAGCCTTGTGTATAGGGTGTATGATTGCTTTCTTAAAGTGTAGAGGAAAAGTGCCTGTGTTTAGACTGAGATTAAAGATGTGGGTGAGTAGTGGGGTAAGAATGTGTTTATAACGTTTGAGAAATGTCGTGGAAATTTTGTCCCAACCAACCGCGGAATCCGTTTTTAGAGACTTAATTAATTCTTCAACCTCGGTTTCATCGGTGTCTAACATGACAATTGAATCTAAAGGCGGGGATTTGGAGGTAAAATCTTCCAATAAGTTAGGGCTCCCGGAAATACGTGAGAAATTGGCAGCAAGGTCTCTACCCACATCGACAAAAAATTGGTTTACTTTATCCACAGAAAGTTGGGGTGACGTAGAACAATTTAATAGGTTAGAATTGGGTGTTCTTGGCTTTTCTGTATTTGTAACTCTCTTTATTACCTTCCAAATCTTTTTATTGTCATTAGAAGCCTCTCTTAATTCTTCTCTGTAAAAGTCCCGTTTCAGTTTCATTAGGATTTTGGTGCAGTAATTCCTGTATCTTTTGTACGTTGTACTTAGAATAGCATTGTTAGGTGACTGTTTGAGGGATTTATGCATTAAATCTTTGTTTCGCATACAGCGGAGCATACCAGCTGTCATCCACGGTTTCAGTAAACGTTTGGTATTTGGTAGTTTTATAATTGATGTGTGGGTATCAATAAGTCTAATGAGGGTAGTCGTTAAGATATCTGTAGTAGTAGTAGTGCTTCATTAGCATCAGTTGTTTGATAAATTTCATTAAAGTTAGTTAGGTTAATATCACTATCAAGAGCATTGTAATCTGTTTTTGTAATGGTACTCAAATGTACGTTAACTTTCTTTTTTTGTTTGAGACTAAGTAACACTGGGTTGTGATCAGTAACAGAGGTGTCTATTACTACTGTAAGGGCTGACAAGTTGGACTTAAGCATGACATGATCTAGACAAGTGCTCTCTCTTGTTGGGAGGGTGTGTGCAGCTAGCAGGCCATTTAGAGCTAACAGGTCTAGGTAATCAGAGATTTGGTTGGTGGGTGTACTGGATGCAATGTCGAGATTAATATCGCCTACAATAGCTATGGTCCTATAAGAAGACAAACTTTTCTTTGGCCATTTTGAGAATAAGATTGGACCATGCGGCGACGATTTATATTTATTGACTTACTTCTTATATAGGCTGGCTTGTGTGACTTCTGACGCACTCTGACTTGTTTATCCCACTTCTGACACCATGTTATGTTGCGTGGGCAGGTATTGGGTTGAAGAGGTGCATGGATTTATAATTAATAATACGACCAGACTTTATACGTGTATATTCAGTAGCCATGACAGGCGGAAGTCGACGACAGGAAATGGAGCGTGACACAGATAATATAATTATTTATTATAGTTCGGATACATACGTAACAATGGCTATTTTTTAACGAAAATGTCCGACGTTTATTTATTTTAGGATTCTTCGTAGTCACTCTTTTAGGGGTTGCAGTAGCAGAGTAACTTTTTATAAATATACACCGTTCGTTCCAATTTAAGCTCCAATAGTAGCTGTTGATTTCTTCCCGATGAAGTTCACTGATCTTAGTGAAACATTTTTTGAGACATTTTTCGTCACACCCGGGCTTGACAAGATACTTTTGTGTGCGATTAGAAGTACCAGAAGGCCCTGCAGTTGAATAACTGAACTGTTGAAGACACTGATTCTATACAAAAATTCACTAGCACGACAAAACTTGCCTGCCTTTTAATGAATCATTGCTAGAAAACTGCTTTCTAGTAAGTATTCGATAGACTCAAAATAATAGTAAATAAAAATTTTGAAGGCAACGTAAACTTCTTTTTTTGAAGTATAGAAGAAAATAATATCTATCAAATAATTATTAAAAAGGCAGCCAAAGTCTCATGACTGCCTTTTAAGATTTTTTTCCTCAAAAGCGGCCTTTAAGTGAATTCTTGTAAAGATAATTCTATAGAATAGAATTTGCAAAAGACAGTTTTGTACATCACTGCCTTTTAAGTAAGTTTTTTCTTAAATTATTCCCAAATATTTTGCATTTAAGGGACTTTAACTGCCTTTTTAAGAATAAATGTGATATGACTGTCTTTTTATAAATTTGGCACTGGTATCAAAACCACTTCACAGCTTTTAATGAAAAAAATATCTCAAAAGCTAAATATGTTTCAGAAAAACGGGTTAGATAGGTCGACGCGCCTTTTTTTCCTGATGACGCTCAAATGTTTAACTCAAATCGGTAAATTGTCAGATGACTGCCTTTTAAAGAATCACGGCAGAAATGAGCATTACCTTTTTCAGATTTTACGTTATTCTTGTAACATCTTCTAGGTACTTACTTTATTCCTACAGTATATTTCAGAAGTGCATTGTGACTATAAGTCAGTTTTCAAATAGTTTGATGCAGTTGATAATATCAATTCTGTAGTTAAATTAGAATAAATACAACCAACTGTGTCTCTATTGACACACTTTTTTTAGTGCTTTGGTATCTATTAGTTGTGCAAGCACGTCCGATACAGTGTATAAAATTATATTTTATATCTGTATAATAAAAGTGCTTTCATAACAGTGTTACTGTAACTATGATAAACCTTTAACACGGTCTCAATGATGCGGCTCTCAAATGATACGCTAAATCGGACAACAGTAAATTCTTCTTTGTAAGACTGATAGCTCATTTTACATGTCAGAAATTCTACATAATAATTTCAAATACCGTACCCACCTGCTTCGCTGGGCGACATGTTATTCAATATATGCTCCATAGAAACTTTCATCCCTTTGCCAAAGGAATTCCGTAAAATCCTTTCTGAACTGATGACTCTTACTCATATCTGAGATCAGATAGATTGTGAGTCGACCTGACCTGCCAAGTTTCATGTTCATATATCAAATAGTTTTCGAAACTTTGTGAATAATGAGTGAATACCTACATAAAGTTGATAAAAGCGAGAGGCATTAAATTAAATCACATTTAGTATGTATCATTTTCAGGCTACACACCAAAATTCAAGTCAATAGAAGCAATAGTTTAGTCACAGGTAATTTTTTAAGTTTTTTTATTTCTTAGTTAAAATACTATTTATCTTCTCGAGCATCTGACTAAGTACTTACGTATAGTTATCTAGGATCTTACACCTTAAAACGACAAAATTCACGCTACAATGCCGCTCTGCATCATAAGTACGCAATACAAACAAGGAAGTTTTACATCGTGGTTTCACTATCGCTAATTTGATGTAAAACCTAAAAAAAAAATAACAATTACTTTAAGGTCCCTATTTCAAAACGAAACTCGAGTACTCTTTTTAAAACTAGTTTTGAATCGAGATTTAATTTTAGAATGTTCATCAAGTATAGATTCATTTAATATATTTCAGCTCAGTAAGGTTTTATTCTAGATCGTTACTCAGTTTTAGATATAACTTTTAAGTAGAGATTTGACCTAAAATCACGCAAGTATGGTCGATAGCGCGCTTGAGCATAAATTTTCATGTCAGTTACGTATTATTTATTCACTTGTGTGAAGTTAGGTATTTTTACAAAAAAAAAAATTTGTTCGAGAAATGATTTCTTTTTTAAATTGAACGTGATTAAATGTAGACATTCATCATTCGTCAAACGATACCTTATTATTTTATTCGTAATTAACTAATACTATATTTATTTTGTTTAAAGTAAGAAAAATACACATACCTCATTCAAAACTGTGTGAATGAAAGTTAATACCACCCACATTGCTAGTTTCTCTTAAAAACAAAACAGACTTCTGAGATGTTTCGATCGTTTTGATTAGATGTGGATTATAGTATATAGTACAGTCAGATAAGTTAGATGAAATCCATTAGAACATGGCTAGCAGTTCATACATTGGTTAAACAAACATAGTCGGGAGGAGTGATTTCAAATTTAAGGAATATATTCAGCTGAACTTTAGCTAGATTAAATTAGTTGCAAGTTCTACGGCTTTATTAGTCTTGTGGTTACCGCGCTATGGAGCATTATGTTCCGAGGTTTAATAACATATGCAGAAGCGGTGTTTCTCACAGAGTAGACGCTTCGGCTGTTTGAGACGGCATTGTCAAAACATTTCATACAAACACTGAGTCACAAAGTGGTGGTGTTTACTTAAAGATATTGACTGTCCGTGACTAATTTACAGCTAACAACTATATGATCTCTACAACCCAGTAGCTTGGTAAGACGATAGAATTGTTTAAATTCACATTACATTTCTCTTTTATAAAAAAAAATGTTTCAATATAGGACTGTCCACTATAGAGTTCCAGTTACTATTGGGACTGGTGCATATCCTGAGCATCATGGAAGTACATCGCTTGCGCACGATGGCTTGAAAACCATCAATTGCCGCTTCATACAAGCTTAAGTACAAGGTGTAACAGATTAAGCGCAATACCTCAGACACCCCTTTTTTTGGGGTGGGAAAATCATCGAATTACTTCTTCCGCTCTGGGTCAAGCGGAAGGGTGTGTCTGATTTCTACTGACTAAAAACCCTTGTTCCTTCGGCTGCCCTAAATTTTCGGGGCCGCGGTAACTCGGTAGAACTTTCCCGCAAACCCCGGCAGGCAATGGCCCTATGAGGCCCCGTCACTGGTGTTGACAGCTCTTACCTCAGACACCCAAATTAGAATATTAAATTATAAGTCTAAAACAACATCCGTAACTAAAGAAATTGAAACCAAATCTAGATTTTTTAAATAAAATTGTTATCCTTACTAAACGCAAAACGTATGTGCGTCATACAATATTCTTACGCAGATGCATACACTCATGCAATACTAGCGGCAGACACGCACACTATACGCATTTCCTCGAATTAAGGATTGTGTTAAATAATTTGTCATGATACTGTGTTTCCATCTTATGTTAAATAAAAGATTTTTCGGTCAAAATTTAACACCTAGTTTTTATGACTTAAATCGATTCAGAGGCCGTTTCTGAACCAACTACTTTCAGAAATTGCGTTTATTCTGTTACACGTTGTATATTGTAAAATGTAAAATTTCCACGCGAACTAAATTACAGGCAACAGATAGTAAATAAATAAAAAATTGAATAATTCTATTCCGTTCAACAAAGAGATGTTTACGAAGACTGATTGCATCGCAGAAGACAGGAACCATTCATTGCCACTATTGCTGGCCACTTATCTTTTGCAACAGTAGTTAGAGTCACGGAGAGAAATAAATGGCTCTAAATAATTGTATTCCAAATGCAATGGAATGGTGCAATTGCTATGTTACGGTTGAAACAAGTATTGTTTACGTAAGTTAAAGCTGGTATTCAAATGTTCTGAAGCATCTTGTCACAATAGTACTGGTTAACCCTTAATTCACCACCTGAGTCCCAGGGACTCACATTCAAATTTCAAAACTACATATTTCGTTCATTTTCGCGACTTCATTGCTCCCCGCCACAGTACCTTCCTGCAGCGTCGCGGGTGACGCGGGGTGGAGCGGACGTGCGCGTACGGCTCTTGTATGGTGAGTTATTACGCCCAGTGAGTCCCTGGGACTCATGGTGGTATTTTATGTTATAATTTTTATGTTTAATTTATGTTTTCACTGCCTCTATTTCTTGCCATTATTACTGGATTTTATTTATTATTGATAACTTATTAATCTCGTAATGTGTTTTATTGTTGTAGATTCACAAAATGGCACACAAACAAAAAAAAACTTCATCAGTGTATGTAAATGCGGAAAATGCTAATTCAGTTTTGGATTCTTGGTTTCAACAACAACTCGACGATTGGGACGAAATTGGGAGTGACAACGAAGAAGATGATAGTCAACTAAGTAGCAGTCATCAACAGAACCTTCAGGATATTATTTTGCCATCAACTAATCACCAGAACTCTGCCCTTAGGTATTGGCCGAAACCCGTTGCACAATTTTTATTTTTATATAGAAGCATATGTTTTTGTTATTTTTATTTTATTTTGTAGTCTATTATGAAAATATAAAAGATAGTTACTACCGTTTTTCAGAAGTTTTTGACAGTTTTAAGAGACTTAAAAAGAACTATTTTCATTTAGGCTGTTAAATTTAATTCCTATAATTTCTAAGATGATCTCAAGAGTTTTGCTAAGTTTATTGTGTTCATTTTAGTACTAAATAAATGGTAAAGAAGTTAATAAAAAAAGCATTTGAAATAATAGTTATTTTATTTATAGAAAAATTAAAATAATACATGTGAGTCCCTGGGACTCATAGTGGGAGTTTACGTTAGTTTCTTTCACCTGGTGAATTAAGGGTTAATATTAATTTTTATTGTTGATAGGCTCGTCTTTGATTACCATCTCACCTGACGGTAAAGTTGATGTGGTCGAAGATGAAGAACGCTTACCTAGAAGTAACTTCACTCTTGATTTAAAGACTTCGAGGTTATAGCTATTAGGAAACACAGACTCCGGTAGGGAATTTCACTCCTTAGCCGAACGCATAATGATAGTATATTATAATAAGAATCTAATCATAAGCCGACTAAGTCACGGTTCTTGTACGGAATCCTTGTTTTGGGTAGAAAAAGATCAAATTACTCTTCCACTCCGTTCCGTTCCGCTGTGGGCGGAGCTGAAGGGAGTGTGAAACTTCTACTGAATGAAAGCCCACTCTGTTACTTCAGTTGCTTGTGTCCCCGAGCCGGGGTATATCGTGAGAACATTCTCGCAACTCTGTCAGGCGCTAGCTCCATCGGACCGTGTTATTCCTGACGATTGCTCTTTGAGCCGTACGTGAAATAAAACGCGCCGTAGACTCGATGACGGACAGGCGTTTTGAGTAACATAAGAAGCTGTTTTTATAATATGTAAAGTTGGATTATAGTGATAGAAAATGATAACTTTTTGTAAACCTCTATGTTATTATCAAGGATTAACAAATGACGATGATGATGATGGGAGTTTTCATATGTAATTTTTTTTGTCCATATTGTCTCACTGCTGGGCAAACGCTTTCTCCATATATTTCCAACCAATTTTGTCTATAGTCTCCTCCGTCCAATCCGTCAGAGATCAGTCCAATTCGTCACTACAGCGTTTTTTAGGCCAGCCTCGGCACAACATCAATATGAAATGGGTTTTAAAAACTGTGACAACAGAAAGGTATTTCAATACTTATTATAATCTTATATTAATTTATAAACAATTACATTATAATCCTCATGAATTGAGTTTATAAATCTTTGAAGTTTCACACACAGTCATCTCGTCGATATTAATATTCAAATCAGATAGGGCTGAAGTAATTTTCCAAGCGAAACAACCTTCAACATTGCTTGTTATGAACAGACACAAAGAAAATTATATTCAACAATCTTATCACAGAAACAAAAATCCGTACAATCAGTCAGAATTTCAGCCGTTTCATCTCTTATGAAACAAACGCAAAGCGAGTTATTGGCGCAAACTTGAGATGACGAATCGAGTAATTTTGTGCCTCAAACAAAAATACTTTCGGTTAGAAGGACGTGTAGGGCATGTTCGCACTATGTCGTGTCAAAAATGAACGTGTCATTTGAAGCGTTTAGACTCGCGTATTTAAATGAAGTTGTCCACATATACAGGACGACACGATTAACTGTCGTCCATGATTTTTTGCAGTGACAGATTGTCATGTCAATAGGAACAGCTAGTACGAAAGTCGTATGACGTTAAAAAATCGTCACGACTCACAAACCCACAATCAAGTCAGTAACTGAGCTCTGATGATTTTCACTTCGATCTTAACATGAACTGTAAGGCTAAATTATTGGTGTAAACCTATTTAATAAAATTAAATTAAAATTGGTATTACATCCTTCCACTGACAGTACTATCTCTTTTGTTGACTGTATATTCTCAGAATCGTTCCTATCTACACCGTTCTGTAGTTCCAATTTCAAAATAAGCAGCCATTTTTTCGTTCGTTTATTTTCAAAATTAGAAGCATTTGCTTTTAAATTGCAATGGCATCTCTGCATAGTTCCAATTGTGAAGAGAATGGAAGGTAATTTTATACTTCTGTTGTGTTGCAAATTGGGGAGATATAAAATGGAGGAAGCTTTTGCTGTAATAAGCAGTTTGGAGGGGCGTAAACATAAAAGAAATTTTCAGTATGTGATGATGTCGGAGACTTGTAAAATTAAAGTACAGCTGAGCTAAAAAGGTAATTCGAGAAAACACAAAATAGATTCTGTAGCCGACGTGTTTTTTTTTTTTTTGTTACTTACTTAGAGTAGTATTGTTAGTTGGCCATATTGTGAGAAAAAGAGGTAACCATCTTCATAAATGACTGCTGACGGGTACAGTAAAATGGAAAAACCTAGAGGTAGAGGTCTAATACTCTTGTCTGACCTCTCTACATGAGTTGTTAGTGTGTACCCGTCCCGGGGATTGATTCTAGGAACTCACGCAAAGCAGTCACGTTTTGTGAGCGAGAAGATACCGTTGAAAAATAATTATAATAATATATGTTATCCAATAATCAGTTTCGAAAACAATCTTGCCAGTTCCACAGATTTCCGAAAACATTCACAAGCAGCGTACAATCCTTTTGTCATTCTTAGACACATAGTCGAATTCCTACAGCCATTCCGCACAAAGGTAAGAAGCGTATTTGATGCCCATTCCAGAGCGCAGCTAGCATATTTATCACGTTCAAATAGCGTAGGAAACATTGTGGGGAAAGTCGTATGTCAGTTGGCGAGGAAAATAGCTGAAACTACGCTTAAATCTTTATATACCTATTTACCGGTTGAAGTGATATAAATGTTTCTTATTAGTCATTGTATGCATGTATTTGAGAACACTATTTTGTGCAATAGAAAATAAATGTCTTAGAATCTTCCTGTCTACCAAAATATGTTTTTTATTTCATCTATGATGTTTGTTTTATAAATAGAACTAGGTAATGTGGGTAGAATTCACATCTCTAGCAATCTTGTTAACGTCAACTAAGCTATACAAAATGTAACGGAAACCCCATATCTATCCAAAAGGTCTGAAGACAATATCCGGTATGGAGTATCTATGCAAAGTTTCAGCTCAAAATATTTGACTCACAGAATTGACCCCAAATTATTGGTTTCATATGTTTCTTGAATACCAGTAATAACAAACGTGTCACAGCACTATGAGGGTCATCACTTTCCACGTCACTTGCCAATAAAATGACAATTCTCTTCGTTCTTCTTAATTTGAAAAATTCGGTCTCTGGTATCAATGTATTGAAATTTCTAATAAGCTCCACACATGTAGACATAGGATTACAAAACCCTTGCTATATCGTTTGTTGTCATCCAAAGAAGCCGTGCACTTGGTATGTATATACCCTTTAAATTACACGTTGTATATGCTTGTCTGGAGTGGGTTCACGACAACAGTGATCAGTGACCCGTGATCTCTCGATCAGAAGTTCGACACCTCACCCATAAAGCTATTGACGCTTAATTAATAGATTGAGGACTCGGTAAGGTCGATCTTCAGATGGGTGTCCTTCTCAATACATCGAGATTCGTTCATTCCTCAGATAGCATGGTAAGCTGTTGGTCTGGGCTGTTATTTGTCCATTTTTGGCGTTGACATATGTAGTTAGAAGCTAGAAGATCTTTTTTTTTTTAATAGTGGCTTGCGTTTGATCATAATCTCACCTGATGTTAAGCGATGATGTGGTCGAAAATGAAGCACGCTTGCCTAGAAGTAACCTATTTACTCTTGACAATGTGACATTATTCTTTCCAAGTATTATCCAGCTAATGAGTTGTCGACGTGGATTTCTGAGGGAAAGTCGCTTTATGAAAATACTGTTACTCAGCTGCAGTCGATTAGATTTAAAATCAACACCAATACAATTGGCAAGAGGCTTACTAGATTCACAAAAGGATATTTTTATAAGTTATATAAACTGTAGCAACGACATCTCATTGGCCGAAATCGGCTTAAGACATAGCTAAGCCTTGTAATGTAACACACATAAATTTGTATACATATTAAGAAATCACAAAGACAAGAAAGAAATAGAAATCACATTGTTAGTTCTCTTTATAAGAAAAGAAATGATCTATACAAAATTCAAAACGAAAAATGATAATAAGTCAACGTCTCTTCGCCGAATAATAGAGAAGAAGAATACTCAACAATTTCTTTTTTGCTGTTCAAACATCGCGTTTGTATTTTAACATCATACAAACGCTATGTTTTGTATGTATATCACATACGCAATTAGGCACGATTCAATGGCTCCTTACAGAATAAGCCAGTTACAGAGTATACCCAAAAGTTTTCTTTGTCTGTAACACGATAAGGCGCTTACTTAACGAAAAAGTTCCTAATTACCTACAACCTTTGCAGACACGATCATGTAATAAACATTAAACATTATTTTTGTACATTTCTGGCCTTGTTTGGGATCAAGAAAATTGTTGTTATTTTTGCAAAAGTTTGATATTGGTTTTCTTTCTATTTTTCTGCAAACTGAGCAAATTATTCTATAGTTTATTATTTAACAAAGCCTTCAGATGCCCTACTATTGACGTTGTAAAAAGGGGATAGTGCTATACGTATTAAACCTCCGCCTCCCTTCCAGAATGGAATTATGTTTTACGGTACATTTTTGTAAGAAAGTAATTAAGTAAAGGAATTCATGATTATGAAAACTCTTTATTTAAAATGTTCTAAAAACATCATGTGGGCTTGTTATGCTTAAAATCTTGAAGCAAAGTTTGAAGAAACACAGAGTCTTGTCTAACTTTATTCAACATTTTGACGTCTTGTACATTGTTGAAAGTTCAGCCTCACTCAAAAGCAAAATAACAAGCAACCACTCGGTGAAAATATTTTGTTTTTTTTTTTTCTTCTATTGGTAACAATTTAAGTCCATTTAATCTGGCACACACTGACAGTACCAGATTGTGCGTAGACCTCGTATTTGTAAAACCTGTAGTTAAAATGGCGGGCTTCTGACTACCTCGACGGCGATATGACATAAAGCCATAGTGTAGACATTGTAATAGGCAGATACTATTATTGTTTAAAAACAGTTTTGACAACTGATTAGTACGGTTATCCTGAAATGAAATAGGTACAGCTTTTAATTATCTAGTACTTTTCCGGTTTAGACTCACAGCTTACAGCGAATTCAAGACGGCCTTGGATAGGCTTTTCTGGCTGGATGAAGGCTTTTTCGAGCGACATCCTATCTGTATTTTTTGCTCACTGCAAACTCACAGATAGCGTGTCGTATCGAAAAAATAATTTGTATTCTTTTGTTTCAACTTCATTTTAGTTTCTTTTTTATCCTTTATACGATCTCCAACAGCCTCTCTTTTTTATATATTTTAAGATAATATACATATTCTAGCCAGCACATGATGCTAGTACTACCTACATATATGATATCCTTTTAATGGAACTGTCATACTTAACACCTAATAGCAAACTAACAAGGAAACACACACAGCAGAAACTGTGTCATCAAAATTGTCTCCTAATACAAAATTGATCCCTCTAGGCGTGAATTCCGCCTCCATAATACGTTTATAACTAAACAACAAATATTAATCAAACATAACGAGTAGTTTGCTTGTCTGTTGTGCAGTTAAGAGACATAATAAATATGTTTTGCTCACATCTTAAGCATTATTAATGACAACGGCAGAACAAGCGTATAACGCGAGCGATAAAAAAGAAGTTGACATTTTTTGCAGCACTATATCTCACTGCTTCCAACAACGATGAGATTGGCTTTTAATTTATCTGAGTGTAGTTTTATAGGAGGAATCTCGTTACGGTTACCTATCTATTAAATTATTATTTAACAATGAGCTCTGTCTGTTTTGGTCAACATCAAAAAAGGATATACAACGAAAATAATATTATAAAAATATAAAACCATTTATTAAATAGCTCTAATTCATCGCCTTGTGAATGTCATTCTCCTAGGACATTGGCGTCCGCATTAAATTGCTACCCCACAACTAGCTCATATTTCGTTTGGAAACTTTCCAAAACACTAGGGGATAGTTGAATAACTGTCGCGATGGGGACAAATATTACTGTTTTCCTTTATGATGTAACCGTCTTTTGTTTTCGCGGCTTTTCGACGAAACGACGGGTAAGTTTGAATTTGAATATTATTCCGTTCGTCCGTACAATTCTGTAAATCGTTGGTAAGTGTTTGAATTTTGTTGTTTTTTTTTGTTCCTTAGAATTTCCTCTGAAAAAGATGGTGGAATAAATAAACCTGAACAAAAAAATGTTTGCATTTATATTAAGTTAAATCTACCGTGTATCGCCTTCAGTGTAATAAGAACCGTGACAACAATGCGATGTCTAGAACAATATTCAAATTGATCTCTCTTTAAAATTTTATTATAAAAAACAATCATAAGTTTATCACTACGATTTAATCTGTAAAATAATACTACAAACTGAAGCCATAGACTAACATCTGCAAACAATATACTCGTACACAATATGACACGTGCCATAGACACAAAGATATTTTCCGTCCATCGCTTGGCGTAATTTGAAAAGCTCTTCTCGATCGCGAAGCTTTTGTACCAGAAGTAACATAACATAACTTTGGTTCATTTTTCTATCGCTTCGCTGGTGAATATTAGGAGATCGATTTTGATATCAAGCTAGCTCGGTGTGATATTGTTAGAAAATTCTCAGTTAAAAAGGGTTTTGAACTGAGCCTACAACCCCAATGAATTTTGGATGAGATTTCATTTGTTGATAATGTCTTGAGTTAATTTATTAGACTTATCTACTCATTCATAATCCTAATCTACACTTTAAATGCAAAAGCACATAAACAATAATTGGATCTCATTAACGAGGTCGTGGTTGAATAATAACAGCAGCACGGGTAGATCTTTAAAGCCGGCTCTTCACGTTCGCCAACACAGTGGCGAATGTAGTGGCCAATGCCTATTGGCCAACGTGTAGACGGGGTGTTTGTGCATGTTGGGTGCACAAACACCACCTCTACACGTTGGCGAATAGTCATTGGCCACTACATTCGCCACTGTGTCGGCCAACGTGTAGAGCTGGCTTAAGGTTAAACAACGTTACCCGAAGTTGGGCCGTACATTGGTGACCATATTAACATAGCAAGATTCCTTCATTCCTCAGAAAGCTCGTTAAGACTTTGGTCCTGTTGCTAAGCGGGGGTTTAGTAGATAAACAACCCGTAATAATTTTCAAAGATCATCGAATAACTATAGCGTACCTACCGAAGCATGGAGAAATATTGATACGTATTAGATGGCCCATCACGAACTGGTCTCAGAAAACATTGCTTTACTTTGAAGATCTACCCGAGCAGCTGTTATTAACAATCTACAAGCTCTTACTTATTCATCACTACCAAAGCATTAAATATAATCTTGAGGCTTAATGGTTATTAATGTGCGTACAGGCCGTATTGTCAGGTAAACGGGCTTTAGAAAATTCTATTGTGTAGCATGTATTCCTCGAGAGTGGTTACAAATGAATTTAAGCTAACCGATGAATCGATTAACGTCCATTATACAACGTGTAACGGAAACCCCATATCTATCCAAAAGGACTGAAGACAACATCTGGTATGGAGTCTCTATGCACAGTTTCAGGTCAAAATGAGTGACTCAAAGAATTGATGCCAAATTATCGGTTTCACATGTTTCTTGAATACCATACATAAAAAACGTGTCACAGCATTACGAGGGTCAATCATTTTCCACGTCACTTGCCAATAAATAACACGATAACTCTCTACGTTCTTCTTCATTTGAAAAAATCGGCCTCTGGTATCAATCTATTGAAATTTCTAATAAGTTCCACACATGTAGACATACGATTACAAAAACCTTGCCATATTATTTGCTATCGTTCAAAGAAGGTGTGCGATAGTTATGTATTACGCGTTGTATAGATACAAGCTATTGCCTGCAACAAATCATACACATTTAAATCCCGTATTTTAACATTTTAGTGGCAGTTTTTTTTTTAAATAGTGTACGTTTGACCCTGAGTTTTCAACTATTTTCATTCAAAATTGTATCTTAATTGGTGCTGTGGTTTAGCCGTAAAACTGTAACAGAAAGACAGACTTTCGCATTTATTATATTAGTATGAAACAATTGAAAAAAACTATCAATTATTTTAAACAAGTGACTTGGCTCGGTTAGTACTCCTTTACTCCAAACTGTAATAATTTACCTATATAACAAAACCCTCCTTATGAATCACTCTATCCATTAGTGACAACCGAATCTATTTTCTGTTTTGTATTGTTTGAAATTACCGCGAACAGGCAAAAAACAGACGCGGCGAGAGACTTTGTTTTATGATATTTTAGGATGTTTAATATTTTGAATTTAATATTAAATTTCATATTTTTGAATCATAAAGATCGCAAAATGTTATATTTGATATAATTATAAAATTGTTAGTTTATGATGAACATTTCACATTAGACACATATTTCAATGCATCAATATTATATTTGTATGAAACGCAAACTCCCAATTATTATCATGGACTGGTCTTGTAATAATTAAGATATTTCTTAATATTATAAATAACATGATTTGACTGTAACAAATTTAAATTAAAATTTAAAACATCAGGTCGCCTCTTTTGAGCTTGATGTAGTGGAAAACCCGAAAGGTACCTAGCCGTAACCCTGTGTTTCAATTCCGAAAGATAAAACATATAACTCACAATTAGTTTGCCAAATGTAAGCCAAAAAATAAATCAAACAATTTGCCTATAATTAATTATCAAAATCAGAAGTAAAAATTTCTACACAATTGTGCCTACCGGCCATAAAACTAAGAGAAATGTAGAACCAAAACGCAGTGATATGATTTAAAATTATCACAATTTAATTTCTTATTCGTCTCGACCCTCCATCTCTCCGCTCATTTCTTCAGTCCGGTAATAACAATATTTTCGCTACGGTTGACTTAAAAAGTCAATTGCTATTTTATGGGGCAATGGACTGCAACCGGTCTTAGACTGTTTGGTAAGAATTTATGAAGGAAACGATAATTCAGGAAGTGAACTTGAGTTGAAAGGATTATAAAAATGGTGATGAAGGGATTCTTTTATACGATTCTTTTATTTTATATGATTCTTTTATACGCATGTGATTGCCAGTAGAAAATACTGATTGTTTTTTACTTGGTGTTAAGCGATGATGTAGTGAACAATGACACACGTTTGAATATATAGCATAAAATCAGCCTATTACGTTCCTAGTGCTGGAGATATACCTCTTCTCTATGATAGGGGCCATAACTCAGCCCTCTGGCACGGTGCGAGATGGTAGACTTCGACATAGGTTTTTGAAGTTTGAAATATTATTATTATAATAATCACCTATGATAACACACATAGTTTAGTGATTTTTGAGGAAAACACTGTACAGATTCGTGCGATGCGCTCTTAAACTGCACGCACCCTAAAAAAATTCCGTAGTGAAGGCGACTACTAAATTTTGTTTGGAATGAAACTAAGTTTTTTTAAGCCTAGTTCAACATCGATTCATATAACGTAACAAATTCTATAAGAAAACATTCGCCAAATATGAATGCCCTAAAATAAACTGTCAAATCATTTCCCTTCATGATAAAAATCATATAAAAAAATCATCCATTCGTATGAAAACCAAAAAACAGAAGGAGCGATGCAGATGATGTTTCCGCATGAATTATTTTATATTATTAAGGTATCGGTTTGGGTCTGTTTCGGAATCTAAGGCTGTAACGCAACCACGCTTCGCCTTCCACAAATGCTGAACGGTAAAAAGTAATCAGACATCTACATTCATCAGTATTAGTGGTATTGTGATGGAGGTCCAACTTTTTTTATTGATGTTAGACTCGCCTTTAAACACAATCTCACCTGATGGTCAGTGATGATATGGTCGAAGTTGAAGAACGCTTACCTAGAAGCAACCTATTTACTCTTGACATAAAGACCCCCAGGTTATAGCTATCAGGAAACACTGACTCCAGCACGGATTTCTATTCCTTAGCTGTACGCACAATAAAAAAAGATACGATATAAAAATGAAATAGCTGTCTTATATGGAAAAGCTTATTTAGCCATGTACTAGCTATATTAGGATAAGCTTACAGTCCAGCCAAATACAGCTGAACTAATGTTTGCCACAGAAATATTACCTAACTACTGATTTCCCCCCTTTACATCACCCCTCATTTTACACCAGACCCATTCCTACCTGTTCGGTTAAATAAAAAAACAGTTATTAATTACCTGCAGGTCAGGAAAATGTACTTGCATTTCTGTGATTCTGAATTTACAAAGTTTCCACAGTTCACTTTAGAAACCAATTATAGCATTTACACTAATTAAAACATTGAAAGTGTAGAACAGCTGACTGTCGTGAGTTCGTTATGCAATCGTTCGTTTAGCATTTTGATTTTTCTGAGTTGTTTTATTCACTTAAGTTTTTTGAGGAGGCCGTGGCTAAATAATAACAGCTGTTCGGGTCAACGTTGCTTGCCTGTCGGATTTCTACAGATTGTACTTCGGGGAGTGTGCACAGGACTCCATGACCTGATTCCTCCATCTCCCTTCCACTACCGGTCTACCAGACGCACGGCTGGGTACCCCATCCACACTTGGTTGATATACCATCTTGTTGTACCAAGCGCTTCTCCTCCACATTTATTGTGCGCACAGCCAAGCTGTGGAATTCTCTGCCGGCTTCTGTGTTCTCTGCCACTTGTGACCTTTCAGCCTTTAAAGCACGAATAAATAGGCATGTTCTGGGCTCGCTCGTCCCATCTTCGACCTCATCTATCGCTTACCATCAGGCGAGATCGAGGTCAAGAGTGGGCCCATCAGTAACAAAAAAAAAATGTTCAAGGTTAAGAGCAATTCTTGATGAGATCGATCTGTGGATGGGAACTTAACCCAGCCACTACAATGGGTCATGGAGGTCAAGTAGGCAGTCGTTGCACGCATAACACTAATGCTCAGCTGAATTCGGTTAGGCTGGAACCGACCCTAACATAGTTCGGAAAAGGCTAAACAGATTATGTTTCACTTGAGATTTTGTTTAAAATATCCATTGTTCTCACATAATATAAAAGCACACGGTGAAACCCTTGCGGTATCCGTCGACATCTCAAGGGCCTTTGACAGGGCCTGGCTCGCTAGTTAGCTGAGCAAGCTTCCCGAGTTCGGTGTCCCTGCTGGCTTCTGCAACTGGATTTCCGACTTTTTGAGTGAGCGGTTGATCCGACTGGCCATCGATGGCTGCTCATCGGATCTTATGGAAGTTAATGCCGGTGTTCCTCAAGGGTCTGTTCTTTCTGCAATTCTTTTTCTGCTGCTCTGAGACTGTGCTGTCATCCGCGTACCCAACGGGAGCAGTTGGGTACGCGGATGACAACACAGTCTCAGAGAGATACTTATCCAGTTCTAGAGCTGACAGGGACGAAATTGCCACTCTCAGAAAGGCTATGGTAGAGCGCATGAACTTGGCCTTAAATCTCGTTTCCCAATGGGGTGACGACAATCTGGTCACATTCAACCCTCTGAAAACACAGGCTCGTTGTTGCCTTTAAAGCAAGAGCACAAATAAATAATAGGCATCTTCTGGGCTCGCTCGTCCCATCGTAGACCTCATCTATCGCTTACCATCAGGCGAGATTGAGGTCAAGAGTGGGCTCATCAGCAATTTAAAAAAAGAGAATAATATTATTCTCTTTTTTTGGACTCTAGTTATATAACCAGAATTTTTATAATATCAACGAAACACAATTTCTTGCCCTCTTGTCCTCATAGAAATCTCTCAGATGTTAGTTGATTCATTTCACTTATGTACGACCTTGATAAATCATAAGTGTCTATGAATGGCTAATTTGAAAAAAAAAAATGCTTGCCTAAGACTTTGTCTGGAAATTAGTATGGAAATATACATATAGTAGGATGAAACCATATTTGAAAGCAAACCAAAATGCTTAACGTTCTGTTACCTTTACTCCATAATGAACGTGTCACTAAACCAAATCGATAAATACTTCGTTCGGAAAAATCGCTCCATTGGTTGTTTAGACGTAAGGAAGGCATGTAAAATTCACCTATTCCTGTAATATTAAGCCACTGTAGGCGATAAGCTTCTCGTTTGCTGAAACATAATGTGAACATACATACACATTGTAAAGTATAAAGAGTATAGCTCAAACAGATGTTTGCTGAGAAATAGCCAGCCACATTGAGAAGGAAAATAAGAACGAGATAGTCGTGACGTCTTTAAGCAGCACCAACTTCAACCTGTACTTTCAACTTCCAAAGACATAAATGGAAGAAAACTCACCCTAAACCTACAAATTCTATCACTCTAAGAAAGGGCTATTCCGCTGCTAGAGAGATAATATTTGTAGAAACCCGGGACAAATAGGAGTGGTCAATCGGAAAATCTAAAAAATCTAGAGAACTAACAATGTGCGTAGAATTAGCATAACCAGCAATGCTGTTAACTCCTCGAACTAAGCTTGCTTGTGTCTGGAATGGGTTTACGGCAAAAGTGTAATGGGTGGGGTCCGAACACGTGACCTATCGATCACAAGTCCGACACCTTACCCATTAGGCTGTCTTTTCATATGTTCTGATCCTCTGAGAATCTTCTTAGAGGATCAGAACATATGAAAAGTCACACCATTGGATCAATAGATCTAGGGGCATAGCAATTCCCGAGGCAACGATGCAGCGTGCGAACTTGCTAGAAGGGCCTTGAATATGGTGGCCTGCAGACTTGAACCCATTGTGGCCACTCCTTTTCAGACGTAATAGTATTTGAGTGCTTTATATGGCCCACCCAAATGAACTTTGGTATTGTTCGTCAAATCATTGAAGCTCCTTAATATATAAGTTGAGCTACGCGATATTTGACAAATGCTTGCACTGCTCGGACGGGCCTGCTCAAATCTGTTTGATTCTGTCCTCTAAAGGGCGCCACAGACATTAACCTACATGGCTCTCATATGATTTGATCACTACAGATTGTCTGGACTTTAAAAGAGACGTTAACCTCTGAGTTTGTTTCAGTGTTTCTTCTCAGAGTAGTCAGTTAGGAAACACTGGCCTCATCTAGTTTACATTTACGAAAAAAAAATGACGTGTAAAAGTGTTATTTTAACCCATTTGCAAAATAAACATCATTATTTAATTATTATTTCATTATTTCATTATAATAGTTTTAGTCAGTCTGATAGACCTTTCGCTTGCCCCAGGAAGAAAGACATCCATGGCGATTTCCAAAAACAAGAAAAAGAAGGCTTAAATACAAACGTTTTGTAATCGGATAAAAGAGTTCATCAATAAACTAGCAATAAAGTGCTTTCAAATTACCCTACAAAAACCACAAATCAAAATGACTAATTGCTTTTAACACTGCCATATATTATTGAGAGTCCTGTAATAATTGACAATTTAATCATTATTTAAATTTGATATTATTATCATGCATTTAAATATTGTGAAGCGTATTACGTTTGTAGATTTATTTAATTGCTACTGAAAACGCTCAAATGGGTTTATTAAGTAAAATTCAGATACAATGCGTCAATGTTAAGGTTCCGGACATCAAAAGAAAATCAAAGGAAGCCTTATAGAATCACTGCAATGTCATCATCATCATCATAATGTCGTTAATTCTAACCAAATATTAATATGCTAGAGAAGAGACTCAATTCCGTAATACAGGAAATCTTAGTATAGTGCCTAGAGAACTGTTGTTCTTACGTAACAGAAATACAAATTCAAACAAATCGAATTAACCATAAGAAACTTACTCCTCCATCTGTTGTTTTTATGGCTATACTACCTACATTGACTTATTTACTTAAACTGAACTAATACTTCAGAAAAAATACATTTAATTTCGATAAAAAACAAAGGTTCATTCTTGCATGCGGTATGCAGCACACTGCGCTAAATAACCATTGGTCATACGGTACTCTCAAATTTTAATCATTATTAACCGACTTCAAAAAAAAGGAGGAGGTTCGCAATTCGTCTTAAACTATTTTTTTTTATGTATGTTACCTCATTACTCGCAGATAGCTGGACCGATTTGGAAAATTCTTTTTTTGTTTGAAAGGGTATACTTTATAGTTGGTCCCATTGTCGTCACGTTTGGATCTGATGATGGTATCATGGAGAAATCGAGGGAACTCTTCAAATATTATAGGCACACCTATAGCGTTTTGGGTATTTCTTGTAGTACCTTGTGCAGTTGCTCTCGAAAAGCACCATTTAAGGAAGTGGAACTGATGATGAAGACCCCAGATGGCCACCGAAACTACTCAATAATAAGTATTTCATGGATTGCGATTAGGTTACTTGAATATAGATGTTAAGCACTTTATGCTCGTCACAGTGCATATGGTGAAATAGACATGATGATGATGTACCAGGAGAACTCCTCAAAAATTAACGGCTCTGCATCAGGAAAAGCAATATTTTGTAAAAGGTGATAAGTAATTGACATTTTAGCTTTTGTAACTAAATAAATTACAAACCGACCCAATTACAAGCGTGAAAAAAAAAATTTTTAGCAAAAAATAGAACCGACTTCCATATAAAAACACTACAAAGGCAAAAATAACTTTAATTTCGGAAGGCGGTGTCAAAAAAATAAAAGAAAATACAAAACAAATGAGACCGACTACCGAAATTAAAGTTATTTTTGCCTTTGTAGTATTTTTATATAGAAGTCGGTTCTATATATTGCAAAAAAAATTTTTTTGGTGCTATTTAGCGTGAACACCTCAAACCATTAAAGAATTTTGTCAATTTCGTTTCGCTCCTTTCAAGAACCCACATCATTCGATACTGTCTGTCAGTCCGAACGTTAGACCGCCATTATATCCAAAGACTATTAAAATTATGTACGCCATGTACATACTAGCTTCTGACGTTTTATCAGTGCCCATGTAGACCCATGTGAATCAAATATTTTTTATGCGATTGGATATTGATGAAAGAAGAGCAATCCTAAGCAGCGCTAAGCAATCACGCATTTAAACCTTGAAAGACTAAAACAGTAGAGGCTCTCCCTGTCATACCCAAACTATTTTATTTCACACTAGCAGTTGCTCGCGACTTCGTTCGCGTGGGAAGTTTTTTCCGTGTAAATCCCGATTCCGTGGGAATTTCGTAAAATTCTCTCTAAGCAGATGCCTACGTCATAAGATCTACCTGCATGCCAAATTTCAGCCGGATCCGTCCAGTGGTTTGGGCTGTGCGTTGATAGATCACTATGGCACTATATCAGTCAGTCAGTCACCTTTGAGTTATATATATTTAGACTAGGTGTTAAATTTTGACCGAAAAATCTTTTATTTAACATATGATGGAAACACAGTATCATGACAAATTATTTAACACAATCCTTAATTCGAGGAAATGCGTATAGTGTGCGTGTCGGCCGCTAGTATTGCATGAGTGTATGCATCTGCGTAAGAATATTGTATGACGCACATACGTTTTGCGTTTAGTAAGGATAACAATTTTATTTAAAAAATCTGGGTTTGGTTTCAATTTCTTTAGTTACGGATGTTGTTTTAGACTTATAATTTAATATTCTAATTTGGGTGTCTGAGGTAAGAGCTGTCAACACCAGTGACGGGGCCTCATAGGGCCATTGCCTGCCGGGGTTTGCGGGAAAGTTCTACCGAGTTACCGCGGCCCCGTAAATTTAGGGCAGCCGAAGGAACAAGGGTTTTTAGTCAGTAGAAATCTGACACACCCTTCCGCTTGACCCAGAGCGGAAGAAGCAATTCGATGATTTTCCCACCCCAAAAAAAGGGGTGTCTGAGGTATTGCGCTTAATCTGTAACACCTTGTACTCTAGCTTGTATGAAGCGGCAATTGATGGTTTTCAAGCCATCGTGCGCAAGCGATGTACTTCCATGATGCTCAGGATATGCACCAGTCCCAATAGTAACTGGAACTCTATAGTGGACAGTCTTATTTATTTATTTATTTTATTTGGCTCTTCAACAATGAAAACACTATTACATACACAATTTTACATTTTAATCTATGTTTAAGTGCTCCATCACTTAGAGAAGAGCACTGCATGCACTACTTTATACGCGTAAACTGTTAAACAAAATGAATTACTTAATTAATCAATCAATTATGTGTTAAAAAAAATACCTAATTACAATTTAAAATTCTCTTCATAGAAGACACAGGTGTAAGGAACAAATCAATGTCTTCATCGTGGCTTTCATACACAGTATACATTCTCGACAATGAGCAGTGCTGCCTTAAATTTGTATGACTTTTGGCGTCCTGAATAGTTTCCTATTAGATCTTCTTAGTAGATTCCGTGGCACATGAAAAGACACTTTACTGAGCAACTCCGGACAATTCAAAGAGCCTGTTACTAATTTCTTAAGGAAAATTAAGTCAAACATGTCTCTACGTTTCCCTAATGAAGCCATTCTAAAATATTTTAATCTGTCTTGGTACGATTTGAGCTTTATTCCCATATTACAATAATAAGTCAGATGCCATATGAACCTTTTCTGCAGGCGTTCGATACGCTTCATGTGTACATTATATCTAGGAGACCAGACAACACTGCAGTACTCTAGGTGACTTCGGACTAGCGAGTTGTACATAACTTTTTTTGTTCTAAAATTTTTGAAATTTTTGCACTCGCGTATCACGAAGCCAAGTATTTTTGTAGCCTTTAATATAACATTGTCAATATGATCAACAAAACGTAGCTTTTTGTCAAATTGCACGCCTAGGTCTCGTATAGATTCCACTTCTTCCAGCTGGTGACAGTTAATGTTATATAATGTAGGTACCACATTTTTTCTTTTTGTAAATTTGATGTGCTTACACTTACCAATATTTAAAGACATTTTATTATGTTCGCACCACTTACTCAATCTGTCTAAACCACCCTGAAACTGTACCGAATCAGCCGTTCTAATCTCCTTGATTGCTTTAAGATCATCGGCAAACAGATAAATATTAGAGTTCAGAAAGCACTTGTATATGTCGTTGATGAAAATAATGAATAAAGGTGGTCCTAAGTGAGAACCTTGTGGAATTCCAGATGTGGCTATGTATGAATCTGAGTTGCAGCCATTGACCACAACTCTTAGCGTCCGCTTTGACAGATATGACTTGAACCAACACAGCAAGGGATCCGACACACCGTACATCTTAAGTTTTGCAACAAGTAAATTGTGATCGACTGTGTCGAACGCCTTGCTGAAGTCAGTGTATACTGCATCAATTTGAATACGCGCATCCACAGCATCAATGATTCTTTCAGCATAAGTCACCAAGTTTGTAGCCGTTGATTTACCCTTTAAAAATCCATATTGGTTATCTATCACCATTTGCGACATATGTCTATATAGTACAGGACATATAAGTGCCTCAAAAACTTTTGCCAATACCGAGAGAATAGCTATGGGCCTATAGTTGGTCACATCAGACTTATCACCGCTCTTGAAAATGGGCACGATCCTAGTGTCCTTGCATATGCTTGGGAAAATACCCTGTAGTAATGAACTATTGAATATAATACTTAACGGCAACGAGAGATTATCTGACAGTTTATGCAATAATAGGGACGGAACGTTATCAGTGCCCTTGTTAACATCAAGTCTTTTTACTTCATTCCGAACCTGATCCTGGGATATTATATGACTCAAAATATTAGTGCTCAAGCAGCCATTTAAATCTATTTCCTCATTATTGTGATCAGTACGGTACACTTTAGAAAAATGAGTTGCAAAGTAGTTACAAATTTCATTGATATTCTCAGAACTGCTTACACCATCTGTCATAATGCTTGGGTAATTACTAACTCCACCTCTCTTCAACTTTAAATGACTCCAAAAATATTTTGGATTTGATGTAATTTTAACCTCTATATCAGCAATGTATGCTCTTTAACAAGAAGTAGCCATGCGGTTGCATCTTTTCCTTATTGACTCCAAAGCAATAATATCTAAGGGATTTTTGTATCTTTTTATTCTAAGTCGCAAACTGTTTTTTTCATTTAGTCTTTTAATGAGCTCTTTGGAGAACCAGTATGGATATTTCTTTTTTCTAATTGCAACAATTGGTACATATCTCTTTATTAACTTATTCAATATGCTATAGAATTTGTCTACCATCTGGTCGATAGTCATGGAAGACTTTAACTCTTCCGCCCAATCAACCTGGATTAAGGCTGCATTAATAGCTACATAATCTGCTTTTAAATAATTCATTTTCGTTCTAGAAACACATTTCTGCAGTTTTATTACATGAGAAAACGAGAGCTCACATAGAATAAGAGGATGGTGTGCATCGATTTTAGATAGAATATCCACTGGTGAACATATAATGACATTATCTAATGTCGTTAACACTAAATCAAGAATTCTATTATTTTGGTTGCATATATAATTATATTGAGACAAATTGTTAAGTAAGATAAAATCCCAAACAGTCTGTTCCATATTAGAACAAGTCCTCTGAGGTACCCTTATTATATTACCATCATCTCCGAGCCAGTTTATAGATTTCATATTAAAATCACCTATTATTACACAATCATCAACATGCTCTAATACATTGTTTGTATTATGTACAAAATGATCCAAAAAACTAATCTGCAGTGGTGACGGCAGATATACGGTACAAAGATAAATGTCCTTTGTTTTTCTACCCACATCAAGGGATAACTTGACCCAGAGATCCTCACATGAACTTTCAAAACTATCTAATCTGTGTGATTTATATTTTTTAGAGATAGCTATAAGGACGCCACCACCATCGGTTTTGTTATTAAAAGTATTAGTAATCCGTTCTCGCCTATAAATAGTATACCGCTCATCCATGATCTCTGAGTCAAAGATACCACTCAACAACCACGTTTCAGTAAACATAATAACATCGTATGAACAGCAGGCAATCCTTTGATAAATTTCGTTAAGTTTTGATCTAATACCTCTGACATTCTGGTAGTAAATATTTAATCGATTGAACTTAATAGTCTTAACAAATACCTTATAAAACATACAGTTTGGCCTATTGTAATTTGTCTAGCGTTTCGGTGTCCTTTATATATTTGTAATCTGCACCATCCATTTTTCTCACAAATATCCTTCCGCCACGAACCCATACATATTGATAACCCAGACTCTTGGCCTTAATTCTAGTTGCAGCATGCAGGGCTTTGTTTGCAGGAGACAGATGTTCAACAATGAAGACGTTCTCTTTTTTGCCACCAATTCCAAGCAGAGCAGTGTTGAGCTTCTCATCTGGAGTTTTATTCTTATTGAATTTAATAGTAGCAGCTAGAAAATTATCTCTGACTCGCGGACTACTGAACTGAACAACAATAGATTTTGGGCGGTTACTAGATGGGGTTTGTTTTGCAATTCTCGTAACATGATGTATATTGTTCTCTATTAAGTCACCTGATATAACTCTGTTAATATTCATAACAGTAGACACAAGATTCTCATTGTTGTGCTGAGGCAGACATTGAATTTCCAAGTTCGTAGAACGGGCTTGCTGTTCCATCTGGTTCAATCTCGAGCTCAGGTCTTTGACGGTAAATTTGAGTTGCTCGTTTTCTTTTTTAATGTCTGATACTACCTTGACGTTTAGTGAAAACTCCGTCTTCATTTCCTCAAACTTCTCATTCATGAATCCCATGGACGTTTTAAGTCCCTCTATTTTGTCCGTTATCGCCTTCAGTTCTTTGTTTACATAATTCGCCAAAGTTTCGTTGAGGTGCTGCATAAGGTCATTTATTTGTTTCTTCATAATGCGACTGACCTCGGTTGACGTAACAGGCAATTCCTTGGACGTTCCATCGTTTGATGTATTTGCTGATGTTCCTTTTTTCCTTAGTGTTATTTTTAAATCACCTTCCTGGCTATTGCGCACTGGGGTGTTGTCTGCATTTCGCGTCTTTGGTTTACAGGACGGGCACAGCCAGTTATACTGTTCGCCCACTTGAAAATCTGAGCCCAGCACATTTGTAAGACATGCATTGTGATATGGTTTTTGGCAGGACGAACAGTTAACAACAGAACTCCCTTCTGTTATGGTTGCCGAACAACAGTCACAAATCATATTAAAATGATTTAATTAGGCAATAACAGAATGCCACACAACGAAATATGATAAATAAACTTCTCTTCTTATTCTAATTAATGGCACACTAAAAAAGGCCCGCGTTTTACTCAATCCTCTGGTTAACAACACTGTCAATATGTTATGATAACTTGCCAAATGATTTTTTGTCACTTTGTAATTGTATACTGTACTAGCGACTCGCCCCGGCTTCGCACGGGTGCAATGTTTATATTAAACTAGTATTTGCGTGTTGCGCGAGGTGCAAGCACCTCGCGTGCTTGTGAAAAAAGAAATTGGTATTTGCGTGTTGCGCGAGGTGCAAGCACCTCGCGAGCTTGTGAAAAAAAAAAAAAAAAAAAGAGGGGGGGGGGGTGATGGGGGGGGGGGGGTTGCACAAGTATTTCGACTAAAGCATTGCCCCTCTAAATGAATCTGAAAAAAAAAAATGTTCCAAGTCTCTTAGATTCCGAGATCCGCCTAAAGGGGGGGAGAAGGGGGGCGGGGGGGGGGACTTTGAAAAATGGTTTTTACTTTACCGAGCCTCCTCTATACGAATCCGTAAAAAACAAAAAATACGGTTCTCGTAGTTTCCGAGATACGATAGAGGGGGGGGAGAAGGGGGGGGAAAAGGGGAGGTTTGGCACTTTTCCCGTAGGTTTGAGAGTTACTTGTTTACGAATCTGTCAAAATATACCCACCTCCCCATCCACCATCTGGGAGAACAATTATGTCAATGAGTGAGTCAGTGAGTGGTAATCTAGCTTTATATAATATAACTAGTATTTGCGTGTTGCGCGAGGTGCAAGCACCTCGCGTGCTTGTGAAAAAAAAAAAAAAAAAGGCGGGTGTTGATGGAGGGGTTTAGTATTTGCGTGTTGCGCGAGGTGCAAGCACCTCGCGAGCTTGTGAAAAAAAAGTTAAAAAAAAAGAGGGGGGGGGGGGTGATGGGGGGGGGGTTGCACAAGTATTTCGACTTAAGCATTGCCCCTCTAAATGAATCTGAAAAAAAAAATGTTCCAAGTCTCTTAGATTCCGAGATCCGCCTAAAGGGGGGGAGAAGGGGGGCGGGGAGGGGGGACTTTGAAAAATGGTTTTTACTTTACCGAGCCTCCTCTATACGAATCCGTAAAAAGAAAAAATACGGGTCTCGTAGTTTCCGAGATACGATAGGGGGGGGGAGAAGGGGGGGGGAAAAGGGGGGGTTTGGCACTTTTCCCGTAGGTTTGAGAGTTACTTGTTTACGAATCTGTCAAAATATACCCACCTCCCCATCCACCATCTGGGAGAACAATTCTGTCAGTGAGTCAGTGAGTGGTAATTTAGCTTTATATAGTATAATAAGCTTACATGGGCACTTATAAAGTGTTAAAAGCTAGTGCACGGTTCGAAATTGGTCGTTTCCTATGGAGAAAAACAGGTAAGAAACTCTATGGTTATTTTTTTCAAAACATCATCCATTTTCACAATGTTGGATTCATAATACAGGTACGCGAGGACAGTATAAACCAATTACCTAACATAGCACAATGTAATTACAAATAAATCAATAGAAAAACGAATCTAAGAGTCTACAGCGTTTACAAACTGTTGCGAATTTATTCACTTACAGATTATTCACGCATCCATATTCTACATACCTACTTATAAATGTTTACGGCTTAAATCAATTTAATTTATTTACCCTCATCATCACCTGCTTAGAATTTGCCTAGCTATGGCGAGGTCCAGTCTAAGCAGGTGAAGCTAAGTATTAGTGTTCTATATGGAACAACTGCCTCTACAACCCAGTATTGGGTAACACGAAATTATCACTTCTAATGGTCCGCTTCAAAAAAGAGATGTGCGATGGAAATGTGTCGTAGGAGGATGTCTAGCTGTGCTGTGAAAATGTGTGGGGGTTTACACCAAAGCTGTGCAATGAAAATGTGCCTACGAGGATGTGTAGCGGAGCTGTGAAAATGCGCATTAATGTGTGGTGCGAGAATGCGCAAATCTCGCAACACATCCTTCTCAACACACATTCCTCGCAACACATCTCTGGCACACATCCCTCGCACACATCCCTCGTTGTTTTGTATGCGCAAAAATCTATCTCCGCTGAGCCGTTTCCACCAGAGCTGTGCTGACCGAGGCGAGGTAAATGAAGCGATTCTATTGGTTCTTTACAAACACATCCCTCGCAACGCATCCTCGCACATCTCTGGTGGAAACGCAGCTTTACGCAGATAGTTGATTGAGAATCTCTTTTATACTATACAAGAATTCCTCCAGTTCAAATTTAATGAATCTAATATCTAATTACTTTTACCTTTAATTAATTTTTTTATTCAGAATAGAATCCAAAATTAAGAAGAAATAGAACCCCCAGGTTATCGATCAGGAAATTATCTTAAATATAAATTATATACGCATTACAAGCCATAACGTACAAATTGTGAAAAAAAAAATATGTATCATTATGAACGACTTCTACTTTTAACACTGAATTATTGACAAAACAAAACAACTATTGAGCAGTTTAGATTAAGTTATGCAAAAAATGTGTGTTGCAGACGTTACTCTTTTTGCGATTTCACATTTGGTTGGGGCTGTTACACGTTGGATACTTATTTTCTGTACATAAATTAACATTCTTCTGAATATTAAGTATAACACACTACTTAACTATGGTTTTAGTCCAACATTTGGCAAAGATAACATTACAAAATCCACTCCATTAAAAGAGATGACGATTGTTAAAATCCTATGGTATTGTCACCGACCTAAATATGTTTGCCAAAGAAAAAATAACGTGTCCGGAATAAAATTTTACGATCTTAATACACGTGGTGTTAAAATTCGGTTTTCCTACTAAAGAACGTATACTTGGCAGGACGCCATTATTATAAAAAAACCTATATTTCGAATATTATTATGCATATTTGTACTGTATGTTCTTATTAGCACAAATAAAGTACGAGACCAATTCTAGAAATATACACTAAGGTCTGTTTTCTAGAATCTTTGTTATGACAAGATAGTACCTAATTTTGTTTTCACATATTTCGCCCTTTTTTCTGACTGGCCTCTTAATGGACAATCTATAATGGTGTCTTCTGTTTAGCCGAAATCGCTTGTTGCGGTCTTAGTAAAAGATAAAACCTTTCCTGTCAGTTACCTGATAAACAAGAAATAAGTAAACAAACAGACAGAGCCGGACAGCCTCTCATTTGTTTTTTTTATGTAAACGTAAGTATGTATTAAAGTAAAGTACCTATGTATTAATTATTCTACAGTAGTTACAGGCACGATTTACAAGCAGTAAGTCGTGGGTAAGATGTAGGCACATTAAGAGGAGGCTCCCTAAATTGTATGTAACTTTGCCTTAATATTTTGAAACAGTCACGCATACAACCAAAATGGAACTTTAGTATATGATTTATTTGATCTTCTTCTTTAAGACCAGTTACGTAATTGGTACATTTTCGCTCGATTCATTTTTTTAATCGAAAATCATGTCTTTTTTACAGATTATTCAAAATTTAATCAAGATTACTGTCAATACTAATTTTAGACATAAAAATGTCTAAAATTAGTATTGACAGTAAGAAAATATAGTTTATTATCCAAATATTAGATACTAGTACTCTCGCGGGGCTTCGCTCCCGTGGATTCTATCACGGTAAAAACATAAATCTCCTTTTTTGCAGTCGGGTAAAAAGTAGCCTATAACCTTCCTCAAGCTTCAAGCTACTTCCATTCCAAATTTCATCCAAATCCACCCAGTACTTTCGAAGATTAGCGCGTTCAAGCAAACAAACAAACAAACAAACAAACTAACAAACTTTTCCGCTTTATAATATTATATAGTATAGATTTTTTGTCTAGATCAATTATTACTTTAGTTATAAACGAAATAAGAATTGAGACTTACGACATTTAGTTTCGAACCCGAACATGGTGAAAGAGCGCACGCGATTTTCAACTTTATTACTGCTGCGTTAGCGTTTAGCACACAACGGCAGTTTCGAACCCGAACATGGTGAAAGAGCGCACGCGATATTCAACTTTATTACTGCTGTGTTAGCGTTTAGGATACAACGGCCTAACCGGGGGTGCATGGGTGCGGAGCTTAAGTGAAAATTATTTTAGAGTGCCTGGTCTTAGTTGGAGTAATTTTCATCATCACGACTGATCTCACAACGGTGAAAGAGAACATCGTCAGAGAACCAATAAAACACCCGAAGACATGCGACATCTACCGACCCTCACCAGGCCAGCGTGGTGGTCTCTCATACAGAGGTCCCAACAGTAGGAGGTGGTCAGCTTGTTATCTAGTGGAAAAGAAAAGTAAATGTATAAATATTGTTTGGTCAGTGAAGTCACTTGAAGCCAAACGCAGGGACTAAGCATGTGTCGATTACAAGTATGCGTTACATATGGCATCACCTCACATTCTGCATATGATGTTAGATTTTTTTTAGTTGGAAATAATATTATTTATTTATTATATACTTCATTGTACACCTCATAATATTCCTATGGATACAAAAATTTAAACTAGTGTACAATGGGCGGTCTTATCGCACAGGGCAATCTCTTACAGACAACCTTTGGATGGACAAAAATTAAAGGAGACAGATTAAGGGCTGTCAAAACTGTGTACAAACAACATAAGAAATATTAACTGAACATAATAATACAAAACACATACATACAATACAAAAATCATATACTAATAAATATTACCTGTATCTATAATTGAGAAAGAAGGGCAAAACTTATAGGGAGAGGTAATGCTCCTTCACCATTCTTTTGCACGCTGGTAATACTTAATATGCTATCTATAAAATATTTACGTGTATTGTATATGCCATGGATTTCCGCTTAGTAACATCTGATTTCAATCATAGAGACAATGAAATTAGACGTTACTTTTACGGTTATATATAAGTAACTTAAGACCTGGTACTCTGACACTGATAACCAAAGAGGTCTGGCAGCCTTTTAAATATGATTCATATAAACCTGATTCCCAATACACAGCATATTGATGCGTGAGTGAAAGTTTATATGGCAGCAATCTATTCATGCGGGCAGATTCATCCTTAGATAGTCAGGAACAAAAAGGGCCAACGGAAATTGGTTTTCTATACAATATAAAAATAATATTGCTATTATTATTGCCGTGAACCCACTCCAGACACAAGCATATTTAGCTTAGTTGGAGGGGTTAACAATATTGCTAGTAATGTGAATTCAACCCACATTGCTAGTTTATCTTTATAAAAAAAAAATATATATATATATATAATACCGCACTTTTATAAACTCGTGCCAAACTTGTTAGGCCACTGAAACGATGTTGATAAATTTTGGGGTACTGATAAATTGGACCTTGGAATGCCAAATATTATGATTATGCCCCAGGAATCAGGATGATGTTATTTTGAGATATTTCCTATTTTGACCAACACAAAGCTGCTGCTTGCAGTATATTATTAAAAAAGTTATTTAAAAAATCTAAAAAACCCGACTGCTCTACTGAAATGCAAGAAACAAGCACTTTTTTATTTTAAAAAGTGACAAACAAGTGGGACCCAATTGAACATATTTTTTTTAAATGGGATGGGTCCGCCTGCTTGTCACTTTTTAAAATAAAAATGTGCTTGTTCATTATCTAAGAACACTTGGGCTGCTAAGACACATCTAACGAAATCTCAATTGTGTAAATCCGTTCAGCGGTTCTGGAGATATGAAGTAATAAAGAATATTACAAACATACATATACAACGTGTAATTTAAAGGGTATATACATACCAAGTGCATGGCTTCTTTGCATGATAACAAACGATATGGCAAGAGTTTTGTAATCCTAAGTCTACGTGTGTAGAACTTATTACAAATTCCAATACACTGATACCAGAGACCGAATTTTTCAAATTAAGAAGAACGAAGAGAATTATCGTGTTATTGGCAAGTGACTTGGAAAATTATTGACCCTCCTAGTGCTGTGACACGTTTGTTATGATTGGTATTCAAGAAATATATGAAACCAATAATTTGGTATCAATTCTTTGAGTCAGTTATTTTGAGCTGAAACTGTGCATAGAGACTCCATACCAGATGTTTTATTCAGCCCTTTTGGATAGATATGGGGTTTCCGTTACACGTTGTATACATACATACAAGATACGCGCGAGAAAAGTTGGTCATTATCTGCTCAGCTTTTTCCCAAGTATGTTGGGGTCTATTTCCAGCCTAACCGGATGCAACTGAGTATTAATATTTCACATAGAGCGACTGCCTATCTGACCCAGATGCCTACCAGAGCCCAATAGCTAGCTGACAAGGTACCCTTTAGCCGAGGTATTCCTCGAAGCGCTACCGTTTTGAAGCGCACCTAATGAAGCGCTCCTTTTTTATTCCTCGCAGCGCTCCTTTTAGTAGCGCTCCCGATACCATGTCATCGGAAAAAGAGCGCTCCGAGGAATAAAAAATTGGCCAAGTGCGAGTCGGACTCGCCCATGAAGGGTTCCGTAGTAACTATAATAAATATAACATACTTAATATATAAATTTAAAAAAAAAACAAAAACCTTACAAATTTCTAAAAACTAGCTTATTTACAATTTTTACAACTACGCCAAATAACTTTGTTTTTCATAGTATTTGTATGAATTACAAAGTTATATTTGCGGTTTTTGAAAATATACTGTATCTCAAAAACTGCTGACTCGATCTCGTGCAAACCAATTTTGGTTGAAAGTTTACATTAAGGTCAACAACATATGGCTGTTTTTAGATTTTTCACTTCATTATTATAGAAGTTAGAGGGGGTGGGACACACATTTTACCACTTTGGAAGCGTATATCTTTTAAACGATTAACTTTATGAAAATGTGATTATAGAAACCATAATTTCGTTTTTAAAGACCTGTCTATAGATACTACACACGTATAGGTTTCATGAAAAAAAAATGTTTCAGTTTCAGTTTCATGTATGGGGAGCCCCCTTTATTTTAAATATTTTTTAAATTTTCTCTTAAAATCGGAAAGCGGTTCATAGAATACATCTACCTACCAAGTATTACATGTATAGTCTTAATAGTTTCGGAATAAAATGGCTGTGACATACGGACGGACGGACAGACAGACAGACGGACAGACATGTCGAAACTATAAGGGTTCCGTTTTTTGCCATTCGGCTACGGAACCCTAAAAAGGA
The DNA here is from genome assembly GCA_943138885.2 of Tholera decimalis. NCBI lineage: Eukaryota > Metazoa > Arthropoda > Insecta > Lepidoptera > Noctuidae > Tholera > Tholera decimalis. The sequence goes on along the minus strand of OW964573.2, from coordinate 17,013,013 downwards.
GCGCTTCATTAGGTGCGCTTCAAAATGGTAGCGCTTCGAGGAATACCTCCTTTAGCCAGACCAGTGTCAGATTTACTGGCTTCTGAGTACCAATAACGACTTTAAAATGTTTAAATGACAGCCAATGGCTTAACGTAGTTTCCGTTCCAAATTCCGGATTGAACCCTTAACGCTCAATAACACTTTTTTCCTACCCGGGAATTGAGGTTAGGCATTTTATTAAATCAGTAAAATGTAGAAATAATGATGTGATTAAGATTTTTTTTATTTCTCTTTATGAAGTGATTATACCTACTATCAATGAGTGTCATACCTACTACTTTTTATTTTCACAAAAAAGACAGTTTCTGGTACCTACAGACTATTGTATACGTCTAGCTAAAAATATTTTTTTCTTTAGGCGACACTGGTAATTTAAAACATCTCCTCAAACCATTCCAAACGCAAAGGTGTTAAAGAAAATTAAATATTCTTATTTTTTGCGCGAACCAAAAAGAACTTTAGCAATTCCTTCTATTACCTACTTTGAGAATACTAAAAAAATATTTCGATGTACCCTAAAAAAAGGTAAGCCGTATAAATTCTATGAAGACGGAATAAAAAGGACCTTTTGAATTACATAAATACGTAACAATTGTTAAAAAACTTAAGCGTTTCAGCATAAATGACTAGATGAATTTTTGCTACGATTTATTCCTTTTGCAATAATAGTACCACTTTCATAAAGGTCTTCCATTCAAAACAAGTTTTTACGAGTCAGTTACTCTTGAAGACTTCTTAACCTTTTCTGGATAAGCCAGTGAAATCCAAGTGGCTTTTAAAAGGTATTCCTTTTATTGTTTTGGGTCTACAATCAGGAAACTACTTTATTCAAGCTCAATTTGGTTCTGCGATTCAAAAAAGGACACAATAAAAAAACATGTCTCTTAACATTCAGCAAGTTCAACGAGCTAAGAAGAAAGAAAATAAATATTTTTTGTAACTCAAATTTCGTAAATAAGCTTTTTAAAATTCAAAAAAGGAACATTCACACGATGTCGGCGTAATACCGCATTGCGTACGAAGCCACCGTTTGCTTGGAAAACCCGCCAAAATATATTATTCGTTATCTATCCCCCGGGTGCGGTCCATTTACTCTCGTGAACATGAAACACTATTGGTCCGCATACTATTATATTTAACACGTGGACCTGCCTCAGATTCTTATTAAGAACTATTGTAGTTTCACAACCCACCGCTGATTCGTAATGGCGCTAGTGTCGGAGGTAAATTGCTAATTCAGGTTAAAATTATGCGAGGTAATTTACAGGATTTTAATTAACCTATTATACAAATTTAAGTTTATCTTTATAAAGTTATGAAGCTTTATTCAGTGGCAAAAACGTTTTAAAGCCTAAAATGCAAATGAGTTTTTGAGTCCAGCTATATTGTTAATATCTATATTATAATATGATTAACACTTAGAAATTAATGCCAAATGTCAAAAACAGGGGTTACGCTAATTGAGAAAGCAAAGTTAACATTCTGGATTAATCTGTTCATAAATTTGAAACCCAATTAGTGGAGCTGTTCAGACACTCCGAAGATAAAGCTTATTGATCTGACATTAGAGTAAAAACGTCTAATAATCTAAGGGCATCTGGTACATTAACTAAGCAGTACTAATTATTAATTGGCTGAAGTCCTAAGTGTCCATTTGCAGAGTAACGACTTGTGGTCGTATACCTATAACGGAAAACTGATCTTCAAACTTGTATACAGAATGTTTGCATTTGGAATGACCATGATTATCATTAAATGATGATGATTTTTTAAAATAAATCTATCAAGTATAAATTTTATACTTGATAGATTTATTTTAAATAATCTAGTTCCCTCAGTTCCCTACTACTTAAAAGTAAATGATAATAGTATAAATTTTATCATTTATTTATATTTCTCACGTTTACATTTTATCATTTACTAGCTTGTGCCAGCGGCTTCGCCCGCGTGGGAAGTTTTTCCCGTGTAAATCCCGATCCCGTGGGAATTTCGCAAAATCCTTTCTTAGCGGATGCTTACGTCATAACATCTACCTGCATGCCAAATTTCAGCCCGATCCGTCCAGTGGTTTGGGCTGTGCGTTGATAGATCACTATGTCAGTCAGGCAGTCACCTTTGAGTTATATATATTTAGATTTTTCGATTGATTGAATCCATCACTATTAGGTTAAGTAAGGTATAATTATTTTAAAAAGTGACTAGCTTATGTCAGCTTACTGCATTGAATTAAAAGTACTTGTGTGACGTGACGATGAGTCGTTCCAATCACGTTTTAACACGTCATGGTATGGCCCCTGGTTTAGAACTGACGTTGTAGAAATCTCAAAGCAAATACAATATAATGTCTGTCTACGATATTGAAATTTAAGTTTACGCGCATCGCTTAACCATATTTTTAATAAAAATTTTCAAATGTATGCCGTGACAGCCTTTAATTAAGGCTACACTATTTTTTGTAAAGGTGTTCCGTTCGATTTTTCCCTAGACCTTAATTGTTTCATTACCAGCTCTAGTTTATTTTATTTTATTTAAGGACAACCGACAAAACATACACCCTATATAGGTACATGGTAAATTTACAATTCGACCCTCCCAAGCAATAACTCGGTAATGTGCTATTATGGGTTTTATGCTGTTATGTCAAATTGACATGGACTAGAATACACCTTAGCAATTTTTTTCAAATTATTCCTAATTATATTTACAAACATATTATGACACACGTGTTTATTGTTGGGAATTTAGATAGAAATATACATCGGCAAATAACCTGTTATAGAACTGTACGAAAAAAAAAAATATGTTGGTAAGTTGCGTTTACCGGGTTATTGGCGTAAATAATTTTCATGAAGTTTTTGGTAAACGTGAGTACGTAGTTTTTGTTGAATTCAATTTAATATATTCCGTAATACACAATAACAATGTTATTTAAGATTTGTATTGGCTCATTAATGTACGTAATATTTCAATGATTATGTTATTAACCGACTTCTAAAAAAGGAGGAGGTTCTCAATTCGGATGTTTGTATTTTTTTTTTTTTATTTTTTTTTTTTTTTTATGTTTGTCCACGCATAACTCCGTCGCTTGCCAACCGATTTGAAAAATTCTTTTTTTGTTGGAAAGGGTATACTTCCCAAATGGTCCCATGAAAATTTTATCGAAATCGGACGAGTCGTTTCTGAAAAATCAAAAAAAGTCGAAAAAAATAATTTACCTTGATGATCTTTTCGTTTACTCTGCATTGCGTTTTTTGTTCGCGCATAACTCCGTCATTTACGAATCGATTTGGAAAATTCACTGACCCACTAAAAAGCGCGAAAATAAAAACTTTTTTGCAAAAAATAAAACCGACTTCCATATCAAAACACTACAAAGCCAAAAATAATTTTAATTTCGGAAGGCGGTGTGAAAAAAAAAGAAAATACAAAACCAATAACACCAACTACCGAAATTAAAATTATTTTTGGCTTTGTAGTGTTTTGATATGGAAGTCGGTTTTATTTTTTGCAAAAAAGTTTTTATTTATCAATACCGTCTCTAAAAGTATTGGATATTACCACAATAACTCCGTAAAACACGTTATGTATGTCCATAATATAATGTTACGAAATATTTTATGTCATAAAATGACTGTAATAACCCCGTAAGTACTATCACTGTAATATTTTATGACTTTTTTAAGTATTTTTTATTTTCACAAATAACCAGGTTTTTTAATAAAAGGAATTTCATTTTAACGTCACAGTCATATTCCGCGTAAAAATAGCTTTTATTTAATACACCAATGACTTCAATAGTCCTACTCGTTGAAAAGATATTTGATAAAATCAGTAAATCTTTTCTCCTGTAAAATTTTGATTTTTCGATTACCGAGTTATTGCTTGGGAGGGTCGAATTATATTATTAAACTAAGGTCTAAGGAAAAATCAATTGGAACATCTCCAAAAGAAATACATCAGTGACCATACAAATTCAGTCGTTAGCACTAAACCCTCGAATCAATCACTCCAAGCTTGTGCAAACGCAGTACATTTGACTCTTATTATGCCTCTCAATAATTTTCCACCAGTCTTCAAGAGTGATGGATTGAGAAGGCTGCATACGTCAATTGGTACCAATCTTTCATTCGGTGCAATGGATGCAGGGATGCACTAGCGGATAAAACTTGAACGGTTGATCGATTGAAGTGGATAGTAAAGTTTTATGGTTATTGAGACGTTAGTCGGTGAAAAATTGCTCGGTTTTAGAGATTTCCGTAGTCATGTCTCTGCGATTAAAGTTCTATTGGATGAGAAATCGGGTTGTGATATTTTCATAATTAGACGAAAAATTCGTAACATTTATGCGGGTATGACTAGTGTCCCAGTATTTCGCGGCTGTTTTTCAAAAGCGAAACAAAACAAGCTGTGTTCTTATATAATCTACTTTCGGGTTACCTCACGATCCGGTAATGACCTGACCAGGGTATACGGCGCGTCGTGATCCACGCGCCCCCTCAAAGAGCGGTCTGGGGCATTGACGGGGCCCGACAGGGACATTACCTGCCGGGGTTTGTGGGAATGACTTAGCAACATCTCGCGGCTCCGGGCAACGGGAGTATTCCTGTTTGAGCACCAATTTTTTGAGCACCATTTGCAATGGGAATATCTATGGTGCTCAATGCTCAAGTGCTCAAAAAATAGGTGCTGAAACGGGAATACTCCGGGCGACGTAAGGGCAGTTGAAGGAATAGGGCGGGTATTTTAGTCAGTGGAAGTCTGAAACTCCCTTCCGCTCCATCCGGAGCGAGGAAATAATCTAATAACTCCAATTAGATGATTTTCCCACCAAAATAATACTGACACTCCCATTTCTCACAGATATTTTCCGCTCTAATAAAAATGAGCGATTTAGTCACTCAAAACTAGTAGATGTATGACGTACATATATTATTTTGTTCCAGCCTTGGTGTTTGTAAAAATGCTCTAACAAGTAACGATACAGGAGGAATTTTTAATGTGGGGCAATATTTTTGTCATTACCCGTCTAGATTGACTACGATACGAGACGTCTAGAGTGATTCCCGCTTGAGTCTATCGAGAAGCGGGTCAAAAGACTTATTGGCAACGATGCACTGGTCGAGTCAAACATCGACGACGAGTTGCAAGTCTATCGGTTTTCTATCGGTTACATTTCGGAGAGTGTGCGATAGAATTACACAATCTAATTCCGCCAAGCCCGTTCCATCATCGGACTACGAGTCAAACGGCGATGCGCCCTTGTTACATGGCTGACATCCCACCCATACGCACAAAACGTTTTGGGAATACTTTCATTGTGCGTACGGCTAGGGAGTGTAATTCCCGACCGGAGTCTGTGTTTCCCGATAGCTATAACCTAGGGGTCTTTAAGTCAAGAGTGAATAGGTTACTTTTAGGTAAGCGTGTTCCATCTTCGACCACATCATCAGGTAAGATGGTGGTCAAACGCGAACATATTGTGAATAAAAAAATAAAGATTCTACCAAACTGTATTAGGATCGGTATCCAGTCTAACCATATAAAGCTGCATACTATTATTTTACAAGGATTGTGACTGTTTATTTGGTCTGCACAACCAAGTAACTGGATCACATGGCAAAACTGGTATCAGACTTTTTGGCTTCCGATTACCAGTAACGATTATCAAAGATGTACGAATGACAACCGGGTCCAATTTAAATATTTTAAATTGGTCACCCATCCAATAACCCTTCCTCGACAAACGTTGTTTAACCTTAAAGATTGACTATGATGACTATGTAATGGAATCTAAGGTAACTAATTTAACCATCTTCCAAGGGTCGTAGCGTAATGAAAATTGGCAGCTGTGTGTAGTTGCGATGACAATACAATAATATGGTACTGTCGAACTGATCTGATGATGGAGCCGTAAGATATAGACTGGAACTTCATGATGGAAAATCGTATCATAGCTGTTTTGGATTTCTTAGAAAAGTCTTGCAATGAACTTTGACCACGATTAGGTTTCAAGGTCTGATGATGAAGCCGGAAGATAGGCACTGGCATTCCATGATGGAATATCGTATCATAGTCGTGTTTGCACTTGTGAGAAAGGCAACGTAATGGACTTTGAACACGATCAGGTTTCAAGGTTATAACAAACCTAAAGAAAATCCGTTATCGGTTTTCTTAACCTTTTTGAATAACCGCGTAATCCATAGATTTATTATTAGGTCGATCTGTAACGAACTAAATATGCAATAAAATCTAAAATCTGAAGGATGGAACCTTGGACTGCCTACTAGTAAACATTTCTAATTTTTGTTCATTACATTAGTCTTAAAAGCGTGTTTTTGGTTTTTTAAACTATTAATTCATTTATTAGTTTATGCACAATCTTTTCTTCATTCAGAAAATCAGTACAATATTGGTTACAGTTTTCGAAGTCGGTGACTTCAATTTAGCTGAAACGGTAACTGAATCTCAGAGTATTGACCTAGGAAATAATTGAGTTGCGGAAGTCGGACTTTCGATAGCCATAGCTTCACATTTGTAAATCAAGTTATAGTTTAGTTCTGCAGGGGACGACTATACCGCTTTCTTAAAAAGTAGAATAAATAAATTACCCGATTTAAGGCTATTGTTCGATTCATCGAATAAGAACTCAGATGAGATAGTGGTCAAGGTTTATATTTATACATTCATTTGCAACGAAAAGTTTCTTTTGCAAATCAACTTACGTAAAATATTTGTAGTGCAAATAGGTACCTAAATGGCATTCAACGTGCCAATGATTGGTAGTAAAATAATTTTGTAAGTGCATAGTAATATTATTAGTGTAACATTGGTTACCTCTTCACATCTTCTCGGCGGAACACGTTTGGATATAACTACGATCACGAATAGACCCTTTATATCCAAGGATTGTGTTTCTTGTATAATTTTGACGTAAACAAGCGAAGCCGCTGGTAGAACGTAGTCTCAAAAAAATATTAATTAATTGCATATTAAAAAAAAATAACTTTATTTTAGATTTAGCCGTTTCTATCATCAGTTCATCACCCATAAACAAAAAATATATTTCAATCCAATTTATCATGTATCCATGGGTAGCTGATATATGTACCAGCTCTATAAATAGGCCCGTCCTATCATCGGACTACAAGACAAACAGCGACGCGCCATCGTTACATGGTGGACATCCCACCCATACGCACAAGATGTTTTGGGAATACCTTCATTGTGCGTACGGTTAAAGAGTGGAATTCCCTGCCTGAGTCCTTGTTTCCAGATAGCTACAACCTAGGGGTATTTAAATAGGTTGCTTCTAGGTAAGCGCGCTCCATCTTCGACCACATCATCGCTTACCATCAGGTGAGATGGTGGTCAAACGCGAGCCTATTCTGAATAAAAAATAAATAAAAAATACCATACATATTTAAATCAATAAAATAAACTGACGAGGTCACTAGCGATATCATTATAACTTAAAACGGTATAAACACACATGGTTAACATGCCCTTATAAGTTCCAATAAAATAATACTATAAAAAGTATCCGCCATACCCATTCTTTATAAAATACAGATAGCAAAGTGCATCTCGTTAAAATGGAAGAAATTCCGGACACCACAAGGAAAAAGCTAGCTGGATGAATGTGTGAATAACGATCACCTATCCGGAGACGTGACCCATCAGAGAGGTTTATTCGCTGAGCTCGATCGAGTCATGTGCTAGCGAGCGAGCTTTTTAAAGAATATTCGTCAGGTGATCAATCACGATTGCTCTTAACATTTATGAAATTGTAGATTCCGAAAACGGACCACATTTTGTAGTTGTTAGTTTATTTATGCGTGACGATTTAGACGCGATGAATTAGACTATGATCTGAAAGTCTTTAAAAATTGTATATATATACAGGGTTAATTGTAAAACACCGTTAACCTCTCAGGACTATGTTACTAACATCATAATCAACAACTTTTGTTCTATGACTTTTAAAAATTCGTCATATTTTAATTCAGCAGATTAATAAAGCCATAGTATAAATCGCTTTCTTTTGCTTCGTATAGACTTCGTAACATTTAGGGCGTTCAATTTAAATATTTTTATTTTTATATGAAAATCTGGTGAACAAAATATGACGAATTTTTAAAAGTCATAGAACAAAAGTTGTTGATTATGATGTTAGTAACATAGTCCTGAGAGGTTAACGGCGTTTTACAATTAACCCTGTACATTTAGAAAATAACCCGACAAAAACTACTCGCGCTCTGAAAAGTATGAAACAAGTAAATATTTTTTTAAAATGGCTGCGATACAGAAATACAAAGACTTAATGGTCGTATAGCAAGCGATCCTTCAAAAACGGTTTAAAAGCTTAACACATAATTATTTGTATACACTTCTAAAATCATTAACTTTCCTTTTGTCTTTGTCGCAGCGAGTAAAATTGTTTCAAAAGCACGGTTGTTGAAACATAATTCAGGTATTATTTTCCGTAATGTCAGAAGCTATTATTCATATTATAATACATTCATAATTTAAGAGACAGATAACTAAGAAAATTTTCACTGTGTGTGCACGCAAAAAGTGTGGGTTAAGCCATGCACATGTGCATGGCTTAACCCACACTTTTTTATCGGTGGGAAAATCATCGAATGTCTCCTCCAGCTCAGGGTGGAGGGAAAGGGAGTCTCAGACTTCTACTGACTAAGAACAGAACGTAAGAGCAAATAAAGGAACAGGATGGTCCTTCACTTGCTCTAACATTCCGGGGGCCAGCAAACTACATCGCTCCTGCTATAATCAACATTAATTTCAGAAACGCAACACCACAAAGTTGCTTTTAAACTCAATTAACCTTTACAATTAAGATTTTCTAAAACGAAAACAGTTTCTCCGTCCAACCAAAAATCTTCCTAAAGACCTTTAAGTACAGAAAAATAAAAGGCAACACCGTGCCTAATAACCTACTCAATACAATAGCGGTGTCCCTTTAGGTAATTACGAACATTTGTCACCGAATTGTTGTAATAAGTTGTCCTAAGCCAACAAACTGGCTACACAAGGTACAGTCATGCCGTAAATTTCGACACAATTAAGTCTCGGCCCCTTTGTTTTTGATTAAGTATCTGCGCGGTATGGTGTACAGGCCAGGCTTATCCGATTAAACCGTGCTGACAGCAGCGCTCCGGGCTATGGGTGTTAGTTTGGTGCGGGACGGTTGGAGTTGACCCTTTCTAGGGTTCTGCAACTAAATAGAAAAACGCAGGTCCGTTGTTTATTTCCATCTTGACCGTATTTGTTCATGTTTTACAGCATTTCTTCCCGAGATGGAGAGTAGAAGTGATTATTTACTGTCGCTTTTTTATTGATCGATTGACCACCATCTCATCTGATGGTAATTGATGATGTAGTCGAAGATTGTTTTAATATGTTAGAGGTGTAATCTACTTATCTAAATAAAAATGAAAACCGAAGTTTTGCGTGTGCATATAATTATATGCACACGCAAAACTTCCGAACGACAGCACCAAATTGGATAGTTGTTTTTGTCAGGACTAGGTTTGTAGAATAGAAAATTAAAAACAAAAAAAAATATAACTAATAAAATAATTACTTAGATACTTTTTAATCCAGGTAAATTTCCATGCGAACAAAGTCACGAGCAAGAGTTAGTACAGTGTCTTTATTATAGGTATTCAACCTATTTTTCACAGACTAAAAATAAAGCAATAGTGTTGTACAAACGTAAATATTCATCCCGACTAGACTACGGAACTCCTCACCGATCGTTGCACGTACTTGCCCAGTTTTATTACCTAGAATAAACAACATAACCGGTTGTATAAAGTGGAAGGTGAAAAAATGAAATGACGGGAGAGTTACTCTCTGTCATGTTTGTGCCAAAAGCACTTCATTCCTACTTTTATCATAAATACGACAGTAAGCCTGTCATACTGTTTGTTCATTTTCACTAACTTTAATGAGAAATACAGGTTTAACGAGCGCATGATATAAAACCATCTTGAACGGGCTTATGGCTGAGTAATAACATGGCAAGAGTTGATGTGCAGGTTAAGAGCCTTTAAAGCAAGAGTTAACAGGCATCTCAGGGGCTGGCTCGTTCCATCGTAGACTTCATTAATCGCCTAACATCAGGCGTGATCAAGAGTGGGCTCTTCCGTAATAGGTATTTTTATACAACGTGCAATTTAAAGGGTGTATACATACCAAGTGCACGGCTTCTTTGGATGATAACAAACGACATGGCAAGGGTTTTGTAATCCTATGTCAAAACGTGTGGAACTTATTAGAAATTTCAATACATTGATACCAGAGACCGAAATTTTCAGACTAACAGAATTATCATGTTATTGGCAAGTAACGTGAAAGTTATTGACCCTTGTAGTGCTGTGACACGTTTGTTATGATTGGTATTCAAGAAACATATGAAACCGATAATTTGGTATCAATTCTTTGAGTCACTAATTTTTAGCTGAAACTGTACATAGAGACTCCATACCAGATATTGTCTTCAGCCCTTTTGGATAGATATGGGGTTTCCGTTACACATTGTATAGTATCGAGAAATAACAGTTCTTAATATTAAAAGGTTGACATTGATCATTTATAAAATACCTTCTTATTTTAGGTGGGTAATCATCTTAATATGTCGAGTTTCTCTTGTGCCTCAAAAAGCACGTTAAAACGTTGGTTGCAGCCTTCATTTGTACATCTTTGACAGCCGTTAAAAGGTGGTCAGAAGCCATAAACAATATGTAGCGACATCTATCTCGCAACATACAAACTAAACGATAGAAATCCTGTATCGCGCAAGCAAAGTTTACCGCTCAACTAGCCTACATACAAATCACCCGATCACAATCATCGGGCAGTTGACCAGACAAAACATTGTCTGGTCGGAGGATCCTCTCTTTTCAATGGGAATGCGGGACTTAACACCCTGTTCCGCATATCCCCAAACACAAAACGAATAGGTACATGATTATAAGTGTTGCATCACGTCCCAATTTTAGACAAAACGAATAAAAATATGACATTTGTTCTACTAAGTCCTAATTTTAAATGATGAAAACGTTTTTAGGAGTGATTAGCATTTCTACTTTACTGGGACAGGAGAAATATGAATCACTAGCTTCTGGCTGTGACTTCGCGTGAAAATTATATTGCAAAATTATAAGTAAGTTAGTAAAAGCTACATACATAATTATTTCACTCTACAGCTCTTCAAATATCTTCACACCAATTTCTTTTTTTTTAATAAAGAGAATTAGCCATGTGGGTAGAATTCACATCACTAGCAATATTGTTAGCCCATCCTACTAAACTAAATATACTTGTATCTGGAGTGGCTTCACGGCTATAGTGTAATGGGTGGGGTTCGAACCCATGACCTCTCGATCATAAGGCCGACACCTTAGCCATTAAGCTATTTGATTTCAATGTGAGACAAGGACAAACAAATAAAAACTCTTTCACATTTATAATATTAGTACGGATTTCTAATTATCGAAAAGTAATTTTGAAGTGCCGCCAATTAAAAGCCGCAATAAAGTGGGTCTTCAATTTTAACTAAATTTCGAACAAAAACACATGTGAGCTATGAAATCCAATTTATTTTAAATTGTGATTTTAAATATACACGCGTTATAACTAGATTAATTTCTCCGCTTTTATATGTGATATCGAATAAAAATGTTTGCAGAATACATATTATTTTTGCCAACTAAATGACGAATTAATATTAATTTATTTATTTACACTTTATGCACATAGGTACAAAGGCGGACTTAATGCCGTAGGCATTCTCTGCCAGTCAACCATTAATTAAGACATATTCTTTAGTGTTGAATAGAGCAATCAGTCCTTTGTTTCTTTGGGAGGAAAGTCATCAAATTACTCCTTCTCGGGATTATCAGACTTTTACTGACTAAAAGCCATCCTTTTCTTTCAGTTACCCTTGCGTTCCAGGGGTAGCGATATCTCGTTAGAACACCCCGGTAGAAGTGTCATCAGTCCTGCAGAGGTAGGTATTATGCTCCTCAGCTATTGTGTATGAAGATCAAATGGAGTAATCATCTGCATCAAGATAATGTAATCTAGCAATTGGGTTTAGAATGATAGGAAATCTGTTGCTTCACTGTCCTGCAGCTAAGTTAGCAGCTCAAAATGCAACTATTTCAAATGTACTAAAACACAGTGACATATAATGCAATGACGCACGCAAAAAACCAACATGTTCATGTTTGTTTCGCTGTAGAGAAAATACTTATTCTGGGCCAACTCTTTCCATCGCAGACCTCATCTATCGCTTACCATAAGTCGTGATCGAAGTCAAAACGGATTCATCAGTAATAAAAAAAAGATTCTTTAAGGCGCTTGTCACTATGAAAAGCTAGATCAGCATATATAGTAGTATAATAAAAATATATAATAAAAAATATGATGATGCAAAGGCAACAGGTTACGCTGGAAGTCCTCCCCAAAATAAATGGAGATAAAATACTATACATACTAAGTAAAATCATTAAAAACTCAATTCCAATTTTATCATTTATTATTTAAGTACCAACCGCTATCTTAATGATAAGAAAATATCCCACAGCTTTATTTTCTGCACCCTAAGACCAATGAAATGATTGTTCCAATTAATTCTACAATTCCTCATTATCTTTCTTGATTGGGACGATTTACTTTCGATAGCAAACAGCTGTTTTCTCTCATTTTTCTTCGGTAAGATTTTATTGTTTTCGTTCTATGAGGATTTACAATGCTTTTATAGGTTATAAGAAGAACGTTTGAAATATAATAATTTGTTGACCGAACAACAGACAGGACAGGCTCTGGCTGGTCATAGCTAACAAGATTTAGATTATATTAAAGTATTAAAAAAAAAACATGAAACGACATCATTGCCCACACAAATATTACTCATAAATTGTGAACATATTCATTCATCCTCATTCCCCCCCAAGATCCCGCACTAAGATAAACCAGGCCATAAGGCTACATATAATACCATATTTTGACGGCGAACTCCATATACACAGAACAGATAAGTACAAAAGGTTGGCTCCAAACAAAGAGCGAAAACGGACACATGAAGCGTGTTCATGTGTGCGTTTTCGCTCGTTGGACGTGTACGTGTAGCTAGTGCAAGTTCAACCTCGACCACGAATAATGCATTCATATCAAAATGTGCGTGTGCTTATTTTTCGAAGTTTTAAGTTGCCAAGTTTTGAACTGTTTTTTTAATCAATTATTGAATTTGCTTTCATATGCTTAGCAACTTTGCAACGGTTTTGAACATCAGCTACCTATATGATCTTATAACCATTGACTGGGTTTTAGGTTGTCAACTTTTTGTCTACTCTTAACGATTATCAAAGACAAACAAAATGAAAACCGAGATCAATGGCTTAGCGTGAACAATTTTGCAAACGTGAAAACATGCAAGGTTGAACAATTGTTTTTGTCGAAATTAACACTAGATATTTTTCTGTAGTATTGAGATAGCTTGGTTTAGATTTCCTCAATTTAACGAGAGTTCTATTGTGTACACTTTTATAACTTATATTCAACATTTAAGTTGTTGCCAATATAAACTCATTAGAGTTTTACCGTGTACCAAAATCATGGACTACATAATGTAAACAGCTTTAGAAGGTACTCAGTTAACAAATAAAATTACAGTGAGGGTGTGAGCTAAAAAGTAACAATTATATTTATTATCCTACTACTAACGAGCACACATAGGTGACATTTCTGACTGTCCGTCTTTATAACAAAAGTGGTGAAGAAATGTTTAACAATACAAGTTGTTCCTAAAAGTTTTTTTTAATAATAATTAATTTTTCCTAATGAATTTTTTATTTTGATATTAGGGTTAGGTGCTCAGTGGTAGACGCCCACGGCGTCGGACGTCGGCCGAGGATCTCCGGCCACCGTAGGCGCGGGCATGCGGACAGCGAGTAAAGGGCAACTCGCTGTCCGACCATGGACCATGCCCGGATCGACGGCGCGTCGTGTTCCACGCGCGCCTCAAAGAGCGTCAGCAACATGACGAGGCCCCCTCTGCAAAGGGCCGAAGCCTGCCGGGGTCGTGGGACTCATCCCGTTACCGTGGCCCCGGTACGTAAAGGGCTATTGAAGGAACACCGTGGATTTTAGTCAGTAAAAGTCTGACAGTCCCTCCCACCCTGCCCGGAGTGGGAGGACTTATTTGATAATTTTACCACGTTAAAAAAAAAGGGTTACTTGCTGTTCTTGCTTCTTATAATATATTCTTAGGTATTTTTTTCCCGGAACGGCGGTGCGTCGTGTTCCACGCACGCTTCAAAGAGTTGTCAGCACCAGTGATGAAACCACACAGTGCCATTGCCAGCCGGAGTTACGGGAATCTTCTAACAAGATACCGCGGCCCCGGAACTTATAGGCAGCTGAAGAAACAGGGTGAGTTTTTAGTCAGTAGAAGTCTGACACCTCCTTCCGCTCTACGCAGAGCGGGAGAAATCATTCGATGATTTTCCCATCCAGAAAAAGGGCGTATTTTGTACAAAATATTGTTTTAATTTGATCTTTATGTTTTTCTGACTTAGTTTTTCCGTCAATGGTATAGGAAGGTCAATTGGTCACGAACTTACGGTTAAGACTCGTACCGCTGTTATGACTTACGAACCCGTAAGAGATGACCTTCTGTGTCATCTATTATGTGCCAAAGCATAATCAACTCAATGAACGCCCCAATTACACGTCCCTCTATTTGATTGGAACAATTTGTTAAGTACAATAAAGAATTGCATTATTATATTCTTTTCCTTCATTTTTATGTAATGTTCTGGGTTTGTTTTGTTATTATTGTTGATATCAGTTGTTGGAATATTTGTAAGACATGATTTTGTTGCGGGCTTATAGGAAGGCTGTATTTCACCAAATATCGGCTTTACTAATAAAATCATTTTGAGTTCTGACTTTATGTTGAACATATGACATAAAAAAGTGTTCAAAATAAAATCATTTGTCACTATTAACGTAACAGGATAACGGAACAGGGGTGGGATTTTTGATTTCCCATCCTTAAAAAGGGGGGGTGGGGGGGGCTATCAATGACAAAAAAGCAACATTTACTTTAAAAACTTACACACGGGATCGAGTATGCACGATTTGTTTTGTTCAACAGGACATTGACAATATAGTCACAATAGAAGTTGCATCAACCTTACAAGAAAAGAATGAAAAGCGCCTGTATTGAAAAAAAGTACATCCAATATTTCACTATTTAATTAAGCCCCGTGATATTGGGAACCAGGGAATCGTT
Organism: Tholera decimalis; assembly: GCA_943138885.2. Taxonomy (NCBI): domain Eukaryota; kingdom Metazoa; phylum Arthropoda; class Insecta; order Lepidoptera; family Noctuidae; genus Tholera; species Tholera decimalis. The sequence continues at coordinate 16,997,646 of OW964573.2, read as the reverse complement.
AAGTTAATTATAAAGATACCGTTCCCATTAATGCAAGGAAATAAAATTTTAGACTTGTAGTGTAGTGGCTCTTGTCTTGTGTCCTAGTTAATGAGAGTCGTGGTAACACAATTTCTGCATTGAGGTCGCAGTATTATGCCACAGAATTATATATTCACTCTGTTTACACATAACTTCTCTCATTAATACAACTTTATATGAAACTTAACAAGTACGGCTCATACGGAAAGTGTTTGTATGGTACGAGTAACTGGGTGGAAAATTGAAAAAAACATGACGAGCTTGCTAATTACGCCCTTCTGCGTAAACTGCATCCATTTACTTTTGGAACATTTCGATCTATAATTAGTTAGATTGGATTTGGTACGTTTGATTCACATAAAATTTCGCTTGTTTTCTGGGGATTATAAAGTAACTTAACATACTAACCGTAATCTAATTTTGGGCCAAAATTTTTCTATGTCTATTTAGCCATTTTAGCTTGTTTGAGAAACTATCATCCATCCGTCCGTCTAACGTTTCAAATTTTTAAATTCTTTTTAAATTCCAAGTGTAAGCAAAGTTTTCATGGATCAAAGTTGTCGGTTTATTTAAACGGCACTTTCATAGCTATATTATAATGTATGTGTCTAGCATTATCGTCAGCTGGGAAACAGGTTTCTTTTCTGTAAGCTATCTTTTATCTAGAAAGCAGTTTGGTGAATGATACACGTCATATCATTGAATTTTTTGTTCTAGAAGTTCGAGTTCACTCACGATGTTTTACCTCTTTTAAACCTGTGATGACGCAATTAATGACACAAAATTAAACGCCTATCTAGGCTCAAGCCTAAGTAGGCATAACTACTAGATAGGTGTTTAATTTTCCTCCGTTCGTTTCCGTCGTTTTTCTTCCGTGCTATAAGGTATAGGACCGCTTTCACAAGGTTACCGATGTTTTCAGTTCAAGTTATTACATTACGTAGAAATACATACATATTTACGAAATCATATACGGTAGCTTAGTACTAACAGCCCACTTGTAGGTTCAGATGATTGGATCCTAAACCCTCTTCACCCAACCAAAGAGCAGGGTACCCATTAGGATTTCCAACAAAAAAGGTACGTTCCAAACTACCAGTTAAAAAGCATAAATTCAGAAACTCTTTCGTTAAACGACAGGGCCAGTCGTTCCGTCCTTGCTAATGACCTCTTGGCAAGCCTAAAACAAACAACCGTCCGACAAAATAAAAATAACAAGACAATCCTATTTATTCTCCCAAAATAACCACCACACTCCATGCTATCAAAACATGCCACAGTTTTGTCGCATCTTCTCGCATTTGTCACAACTAAGCACACTTAACAAACAATATTAGTATTCCACTGGAGTGCGCTGTTTATCAAATGAAATTGCAAGATGTACAGAAATGTTATTGAGGACCAAACTGAGGGCAGTCATTTATTCCTAACAATGTACTTTGATTTATGTGACCTTCTGCTTGGGGTATTTATTTAGTAATAGACCACTGGAATTGGCTGGCATGCAGTGTTCTAACTATTGTGGCAAGATCTGTCCGCAGTTTTGATTAATTAAGCACGTTTAAACTTTATTGTGTTTCATACAAAAAGACTTGTTTAGAGACTTACAAAAGATTAATTATTATTTGTGCGCACATAAAATATGGTTCCTTTCATAAAAATATTAAAAACTTCTACATGTTCCTTATGCAAAAAGATATTACTTTTTAGGTACCTTACACAAGTTATAGGCGTAATGCATACTGTCTTAGAGCCTGTCGCAACTTTAACAATATTTAAATATATATATAAAATAGCAGCCAAATCGGTCCAGTCATTTAGGAGTTAGGTGACAAACACACGTAAAGAATTATAGATTTTAAGAAAAAGATTCATTCAATGTTTCCACACTAAAGCTTTCCTTATTCATACCCAAACTAGTCGGAGACAAAACTATTGTTCACTAATTACAGAATGGTTTGGCGAACGTTTGGATGAAGTTTTTGCTCCAATTCAGAAGATATTCATCTTGTGAACAAAGATGGTTTTGCCTTGCATAGAATATGCAATTGAATAATGAATGTAAAGCGATTGAGTTTGAAATATAATCAAAAGATGCTATTTGTATAGATAAGGTTTTCTTTACGTGAGCTTTTTTGAAAATGTTTAACGCTTAACTAAAACACGATGTGTAATTTAGTTTAAATCTTATAGCGCGGTCTATTTGTTTTTGAATCAGATATTGAAAAAAGAAGCTGCTAAATTGCACGTTGGTCTAATGCTTGCTAGTGCGACTGCTGAGCATAAGGTCTCAGTTTCGATTTCTGGATCGGGCGAAAAACATACTATTTGTTTTTTCTATAAAGCCTGCAATACATGTGGGCCGAGCGTTGTCGAGTGAAGGCCAATACCAACATGTAGACGGTATATTTGCCTTGTCTTGCTATCGCTCGGTGTCACTTGTCTAGTTGGCCGAGTCAAGGCCAGCGCCAACGTGTATAGAGCTCATTTGGTGCAACTTGTCTTCGCTCGCCGTTGCTCGTGATCACTTGCCTCACTTCGGATCGATGTCGGTTTTTGGTCGCAAATCAAAGGCGCTTGCCTGCGCTCGGCCAACGTGTGGGCAGCTCTACAGACCCTCTTCTACATTGGTCGTCTGCATTGGCGTTCGACGAACTTGTCGCACGTGTGGACATTATTTCTTGCCTTGTATTTATTTGCCAACGCTCGCGTTGGCCTACGCTCGGCCAACATGTATTGCAGGCTTAAGAAATTTCTCATTAGTGTTGGCGGTGCGGTGTGACACCCCCGTGCCTCAGAAAGCATGTTAACCAGTTGGTTCCGGCTGTCATTTGGACATCTTTGAGAGTCATTCCGGGTAGTCAGAAGGCAAAAAATTTGACACTAGATTGGTTATTGGGTATCGTGTTACCCAGCTACTGGGTTGTGGAGGCCAGATAGGCAGTCGCTCAGCTACATACGGTTAGACTGGAAGCCGACCCCAACATAGTTGAGAAAAGGCTAAGTAGGTGAGGTATTTGTGTAAATTTTGTAGAAAAAATAATTCCAAAGATTTACAATATTAGCTAAAGGATTAGTAAGAAGATTGGAAGATGAACTCAGAAAAAGCACGTACAAGTGGTATGCACAATTTTCATGTTAATTTAAAACACTACACACTCTTTAACGTTTGTTTTATTTATTTACCCTCGTCCGTATGTCACTGCTGAGTGCCAGCTGAAAAGCGCTGGGTGTCTTCCGCCCAGCAAATGCTGAGTTGGTATCCCTTTCGGAGTGGACGTGCTCAACGATTATTTTTATCCTTTTTTTTATAATGTTTGTAATTTTGTATTGTAAGTTGTTGTGTGTGTCTTCGTCCGAATAAATGTTTTTTAATTTCAATTTATATATCATCAAGAAAATACCGTGTTTAATACGACAGTGTAATTTTTTATCCAGCTCGCTATACAACTGCCCTGTAAATGTATAAGTTTTGAATGTCTTACGACCAAACTCAATAACGTAACTGTCAGTAGATTTACCTACAAGGGATAGGATTTTGACACATAATCTATACCTTTACAATTTCTATATCATGTGGGCTAGATTTGCCTGACAGATACAATATTTGGTTTTGGCATTTCTCACCGTAGAACCAATCAAACAATGATAGAACTTATTCTTCTGAAAAATTTATGTAATTAGATACAACCACGAACGATTTTAATCCACATTATGTATGTTTAAATCACTTAATCATTCAGACATTATACATTATTTTGGCATTTTGGAATACGTAGGTAGAACAATATTTAATTTATAATCTATTTTTGGAAAGCTTTCAATTGTTTGTGGAATTTTAGAGCTCTTTAGGCAGTTACGGTGGAACGCTGTAGCGGATTGTTGATCGTTGTTTAGTTACTTTGTGATATAGACGGCAATTTCGTACATACAAACGTTCAAATGAAAGTCACAATAATCTCATCACAGTGACGAACAATATCAAAAACTTGTCTGCAATTGGACTCGTAAATGAAAATTATATAGTACTTACCTAATTATTAGAATTGCCCTTCTGGTCACAGCTTTTTAAAACACAACAGTAAACTATTTATTTCACAATACTAGGCATCGGTGGGTAATACTTTCAGTACAGACCGCAACAAAATCTATTGACATAATAAATAATACATGTTTATGACGCATTGAGTTGCTCCACATTGCCCCACAGTGCGCTTAAAAACTCAGACCCGAAAAACTATCTGAAGGCTATACAAATATTTGTTCCATGCGAGAATCAAACCCGAGACACGCTGTGTAGTAGCCTATCGCTCTACCTCTGCACTAACCGTGCTGACAAATGATTATGAAACCACATTAATTTAAGACGACGCCGGTAAAAATTACTATTTCTTTCTTAACTCTAAAGTCTCTTTTGAGAAAATTTAAATAATGAAACAGTACAGTTGATCTGCGGACAAGTTTATTGCACGACGACTTCTTTTCATCTAAAATACTAGGAAGAGGTGATGGGCGGGCGTTACAGAGCTTCGTCCAGTATGTGCTGAATCTCAGCTCATATTGAATAAGTAACATGCCATTTTGTATTTCGATTTAAAAATAAATTAGAAGCCAGTTGACACATCGACGCCCCCAAGCAATAACCCGGTAATGTGCTATTATGTGATTTATGCTATTATGTCTAATTCGACATCTGTGGACTGGAATACAACTAATCAATTTTTTACAGATTTTTCCTAATGATATTTACAAAGATATCATGACGCACATGTTTATTGTTGGGAATTTAGACACGAACATATAATAATATAATATAATATAATATTCCACAACTTTCACACAACGCCATCTAGTCCCAAACTAAGCAGAGCTTGTGCTATGAGTACTAGACAACTGATAAACATACATATATATTTCTAAATACATACATATTATAGATAAATCACACCCAGACAAAGAACAAATGACCGTGCTCATCACACAAACATTTGTCCTGGGTGGGAATCGAACCCACGACCTTGAGCATAGCAGTCAGGGCCACTGACCACTAGACCAACAGGCCTGACATATGTCGGCAAAAACTTATAATATGTAGATCTATACGAAAAATTAATTTACATTTTAATTTCGTAAGTTGCGTTTACTGGGTTATTGGCTAAAATAATTTTCATGAAGTTTTTGGTAAACGGGTAAATAGTTTCTAAAATGATATGATATTACCACAATAACTCCGTAAAAACAGTTTACGTATCATCCCTACGATGAATAATAAAGCCGTAGAAGTCCATAATATAATGTTACGAAATATTTTATTTGATAAGTTTACTGCAATAATCCCGTAGCACTATTACTGATATTATTATATTTTACTTATAGAATTTTGGGTATTATTTGTATTCATAGATTACTAGATTTCAAATAAATGGAAATTCATATTAATGGCACAATTATTTTTCGCAAAAAAATAGCTTTTATTTCATACATCAATGACTTCAATAGTCCCATTCGTTGAAAAATATTTGATAAAATCAGTAAATCTTTTCTCCTGTAAAATTTTTATTTTTCGATTATCAAGTTGTTGCTTGGGAGCGACGACATATTTATTAGATACTGTATTTAATTTTACTGTTTTAACCAATACCTAATACACTATGACTGAATTTTCCTGGAATACATCTTAAGTAGTGAATTTTAAGTTTAACAGCTGTGTAGTTATATACCAGTGTATAAACTTCAGATATTGATATTATACAAATCCAGTCAGAACTATTTACTTTACTGTCAGACTAAATACAATAATGTAGGGAGGTACTCTTCACCTAGCGACTTTCACAGTATTAGCTTTTCTTTCAATTATTTACAAAAGTCTCTGAAAATAGCTTTATAATTACAATACCAAGAAGTTTATAAGGTTCAATAATACTTAAAGACCTCAAAAACTACACTCTCTGTAAGTTAATATAGTTTCTTTCATCTTTTATAAATCACATAATTGTGTAGACAAACGACTTGAAAAACCAAGAAATTCAGTGACTATAATAAATATTAAGCATTAAAACGAAACCTAAATATTTTTCTCAATTATTCAAATAGCTCATAATACTACAGAAAATCAGGCATAACCATTAATTTAGGCTTATCACGCCATCTAACTTCAAAAGGAATTCAAGCCGAAAATATTTCTCGTTCGAAAATCATACAAAAATCATTATTAACCGCCGTCTTGCTTTTAATGTGGCCATAGAAATTTCTGAACGATAAAATCTAAGATTGAACCTACTTATTTGTAGATTTATTTTGATAAAACACCGTATATTTACGGCACTATAAAATAATTTCATTGTTGACGCAATTTTTACTTTCCCAAATAATAGTGAATTGATTTTGTTAAATACCCAACACCAATAGCAAACAAATTGCTCTCCTCTGCGTCACGCAGTCGGGTAAAAAAGCAAGTTACGTGAATCTTATCTAATCTTTTTAACTAATATTAGGAAACGTATTTTAAATAGGTGTTTTAGAAACATTATTTTGTCTGTATTATTTGAAATTTGAAGAAAAACAAAGAAGATAAAGGAAAATAAAAATAAATGGCAATATGGAGCAAAAGAGCCACCCGCTTTCGAAAAAGTAAGAGGAGGCCTTACCTTACAACTAATAATCCTAGCCTAATTTAAGTACAAAATCTAACATTACGAAAAGAAAAGGTCTATTCAATCTCTTCAGCGCTCATGGTTGACTGGTAGAGAATGCCTACGGAATTAAGTCCGTCTTTGTACCTATGTGCATAAAGTGTAAATAAATAAAAAAATAATTAATTAATGTATGTTTATCTGCATACAAATTTGTAAACAAGTTGTTGGTGTGCCTTGGAAATAAATAAATAAATTAAATAATTATAAGACAACATACTCATTATCATTATAACATAATAACTACTTGTAAAAATGTGTTTTTTGGGTGGGAAAAATCATCAAATTACTCCTCCCCCTGGGGTGTAGCGGAAAAGAGTGTCAGACTATTACTGACTAAAAATCCACCCTGCTCTTTCAGTTGTCCTTCCGTTCCAGGGCCGCGGTCTCTCAGAATATTCCCACAAACCCAGCTAAGGCGACATTATATGGCAGCGACCTTGAGCGACTGGGGAGAAGCTTGCGTCACTCCCCGCGACCGCGCAATGCACCCCCGCAACGCAAGCTCGAAATTTCGTAAGGTAACCATACGTTTCAAATAGTAAAGACTGTACTGCCTGATTTATTATCACCATCCAAATTTTTTCTGGACTTTAATTGTCTGGTCATTGAAAACTACTATGTGTATTTAGACAAGTAAATCTATCTATCTATATATATAAAAATGACTATGTGGCTACGCTACTTAGACTCATTTGATACTCGTAAATAATTATGTTTTAATAACATTGAAATCGGAATATTGAAATAAATATGAATTTACTTGTCAGCAATCATGTCCTCATTTTCGACATGCTGAGTTGAGTTTTCCCTTTTGTATACAGCCAGAGCTGAATTTTTTTTTTAATAGTTTATAGGCTTGCGTTTGACCATAATCTAACCTGATGTTAAGCGATGATGTGGTCGAAGATGAAGCACGCTTGCCTAGAAGTAATCTATTCACTCTTGACTTAAAGACTTCCAGGTTATAACTATCAGGAAACAGACTCCAGCAGGGAATTCTACTCCTTAGCCGTACCCATAATTAAAGTAATCTCAAATCGTTTCATGCGTATGGGTGGGATGTCCACCATGTAACGATGGCGCATCACCGTTTGTCTTGTAGTCCTATGATGGAACGGGCTTGGTGGAATAAGACTGCAATTCCATCGCACACTCCCCGAAATGTAACCGATAGAAAACAGACAAGCTTGCAACACGTCGCCGATGTTCGAGGCTCTGGAGCCTTGTCTGGACCAGTCTCTCGTTTGGCCCGTTTCTGTCATGGCGAATAATGACTCCCTCGAACGCCTCGTAATGCAAGGTAAGATTGAGTGTACTAGAGCACGCTGCAGATCATCTACTAGATTGACTGAATCAATTCAAGAAGAAATATATATCTATATACTGAATCAAATCAAGAAGGTAATCAAAAAGCAGTGGACGCACCTGTACACTTTCGTTCGAGAAAGGCGGTCTAGAAGGATGAAAGGCGTGGAGTAATTAAGCAGGCCAGCAGACTGAACTTAGCAATCACGTCCACGTAGCGAGTGTTCCGACTGAGAAATGAAAACATAAACTTTTATGATTCAGATTAAATGGCAGTTTAAACACCAAAGGAATATGAGTCACGATGACAACCAACCAAGATTAGAAGACCTTCTAAATTTGCGAACGAGTTTTTAAGAATTACACTGAGTGTGTATTAAGTATACAACGTGTAATTTAAAGGGTATATACATACCAAATGCATGGCTTCTTTGGATGATAACAAACGATATGGCAAAGGTTTTGTAATACTAAGTCTATGTGTGTAGAACTTATTACAAATTCCAATACACTGATACCAGAGACCGAATTTTCAAATTAAGAAGAACGAAAAGAATTATCGTGTTATTGGCAAGTGACGTGGAAAGTTATTGACCCTCGTAGTGCTGTGACACGTTTGTTATGATTGGTATTGAAGAAATATATGAAACCAATAATTTGGTATCAATTCTTTGAGTCAGTTATTTTGTGCTGAAACTGTGCATAGAGACTCCATACCAGATGTTGTCTTCAGCCCTTTTGGATAGATATAGGGTTTCCGTTACACGTTGTATAATTATATGCAAGTATAATTATCTATTTAAACTTTGTGTACAATAGTGGTACATGGTCGGACTTAATGCAACAAGGCATTATCTACCAGTCAACCTTTGGGTTAAAGAGACAACAATTGTGGTAGGAATACAAGTAAATAAAATGTCATAAATTATCGAAAGAATATTCAAATAATATATATTATAATAAAATGCATATACTTGTATGGTAAAATAATATAGTAATAAATACGGTGCTTTATAAAATAAATAAAAAATAAAATTCCTTTATGCAGTCACGCAGGCCCATATATAAAGAAACACAAAGAAATACAATTAAAATTCAATTCAACCATAACAATTCCATTCAATTCAATTCAATAATATCATTAATAATAAATCACGTATCACTATTTTTCGCTGCATTAACTCAAAGGTTGACTGGTAGAGAATGTCTCTGCAATTAAATTCATCACTGTTGTTTGTGCAACTAAGCCTTAAAATAAATAAGGTCATGCTAATATTAGCAGAAAATAGACTTGTTTGGAGAAGAGACGGGGGTAAGCAACTCAATAAAGGCTAGTTTGATTGGACTACTTTGACTAATCTAATGAAACGGAAGTAGCTAGGGAGAAATACCATGACACAAGTAATACAGCACTGTCAGTGAAAAAATGAAATAATGATGTTTATTTTGCAAATTCATATCCAATGGAGATGAATTTGTAAAACATCATTATTTCATTGATATGGATATGGAAGTATGGATATTACCCATACTTTCATACTAATATTATAAATATGAAAGTAACTCTGTCTGTCTGTCTGTTACTTTTTCACGCCTAAACCGCTGAACAGATTTAAATTAAATTTGGCATGGGAATAGTTTTGGACCCTGGGAAGGACATACGAGGTTTTTATCTTGAAATTCCCACGGGTTCGGTATTTACGCGGGAAAAACCTCCCACGCGAACGAAGTTACGGGCAAAAGCTAGTAGGTTATAAATAACACTTTTACACGTCTTTTTTTCGTAAATGTAAACAAGATGAGGGCGGTGTTTCTTAACAGGGTGACAGGGGAACACCCTGAGAAGAAACACCGAAAAAACTCAGAAGTCAACGTCTCTTTTGAAGTCCATATAATCTGTAATCATCAAATCATATAAGAACCACTGTGGTGCTCTTTTAAGAACAGAAACACACAAATTTTTGCAGGTCCGTTCAAATAGTCTAAGCATTTGTCAGTTATCGCGTAGCTAAGCTTACTTTATGGAGCACGAACAGGCACATTAACAATAGGGTATATAATAGGTTTTTCTAAACATAGAAAACGATCAATACTATATTCTCAAAGAAACGTCTGCTTAGCCTTTTTCCAAGTATGATGGAGTCGGCTTTCAGTCTAATTGGATGCAGCTGAGTACTAGTGCTTAAGGCGATACCAAAATAAATTAGGGGTTTTTTCGTCACCATTTATTTCACTATTCCAGCAAGTATGGATTTAATTTTTGGTAATATGTTTATTGACTATTTCATTAATACTTTGACCGAAGGAAAACGCAATTGGGTTAAATTTGCTCCGTCGAATTTGATTCCGAAAAGACCTCTATTCTTTTTTATTATTCCCTATAATTCTAAAATCCTAAGGAATTTCATTTCAAAATTGCATTCAAAATGTGCATAATAGGTAATTGAAAACTTTGACTGAAAATATTTTTTGATACATAGCTTAATTTATTTTTAAACAATTTTTATTTGGTTTGGCGCTTACGTTGTTTTATTTTGGTTCCAGCGTATTATTGCGCTCTCTTTTTTTCGCACGTGGAAGTAATAGACTCTGTCACTTTCTTATGCCCGCCCAGTTCGCCTGCGGCCTTTGTCAGTGATAGACCTGTGTCGATTCCTTCCGCAACCGTGATTATAATTTTTTATCGAAATAGTTATTGTTTAGTCTTGTTTTCTGATTTTATTTATCTATATTTGACAAGTGAACAATGTTTATATAACATTAGTTTACCGATATGGGGAATAAGTATAAAAGACAACGAAAGGTGAAAAAATTGGCCAAGTGCGAGTTGGACTCGCCCATGAAGGGTTCCGTAGTAACTATAATAAATATAATATACTTAATATATTTATTTGAAAAAAAAACCAAAAACCTTACAAATTTCTTAAAAGTAGCTTATTTACAATTTTTACAACTACGCCAAATAACTTTGTTTTTCATAGTGTTTGTATGAATTACAAAGTTATATTTGCGGTTTTAGAAAATATACTGTATCTCAAAAAATGTTGACTCGATCTCGTTCAAACTAATTTTGGTTGAAAGTTTACATTAAGATCTACAACATATGGTTTTTTTAGATTTTTCACTTCATTATTATAGAAGTTAGAGGGGGGACACACATTTTACCACTTTGGAAGCGTATATCTTTTAAACGATTAACTTTATGAAAAAGTAATTTTAGAAATCTTAATGTCATTTTTAAAGACCTGTCTATAGATACCACACACGTATAGGTTTCATGAAAAAAAATATTTTCAGTTTCAGTTCCATGTATGAGGAGCCCCCTTTATTTTAAATATTTTTTAAATTTTCTCTTAAAATCGGAAAGCGGTTCACAGAATACATCTATCTATCAAGTTTTACATGTATAGTCTTAATAGTTTCGGAATAAAATGGCTGTGACATACGGACGGACGGACAGACAGACAGACGGACAGACATGTCGAAACTATAAGGGTTCCGTTTTTTGCCATTCGGCTACGGAACCCTAAAAACCGACATTTGGAACGCCTGAGGGATCATGCTCGTAAAATGACGGAAAATAATTGGCCAAGTCCGAGTCAGACTCGCCCATGAAGGGTTTCGTAGTAACTATTATAATATAATATGTATATTTATTTGACGAAAAACAAAACCTTACAAATTTCTTAAAACTAAGTTATTTACATTTTTTACAACTACGCCAAATAACTTTGTTTTTCATAGTGTTTGTATGAATTACAAAGTTATATTTGCGGTTTTAGAAAATATGTTGTATCACAAAAAATGCTGACCCGATCTCGTTCAAACCAATTTTGGTTGAAAGTATACATTAAGATCTACAGACATATATTTTTTTAGATTTTCATTCCATTATTACAGAAGTTAGAGAGGGAGGTACACATTTTACCACTTTGGGAGCGTATATCTTTTAAACGATTGACTTTATAAAAAGTAGTTTCAGAAACCTTAATGTCATTTTTAAAGACCTGTCTATAGATACCACACACGTATAGGTTTCATGAAAAAAAATATTTTCAGTTTCAGTTCCATGTATGAGGAGCCCCCTTTATTTTAAATATTTTTTAAATTTTCTCTTAAAATCGGAAAGCGGTTCACAGAATACATCTATCTATCAAGTTTTACATGTATAGTCTTAATAGTTTCGGAATAAAATGGCTGTGACATACGGACGGACGGACAGACAGACAGACGGAACTATAAGGGTTCCGTTTTTTGCCATTCGGCTACGGAACCCTAAAAACCGACATTTGGAACGCCTGAGGGATCATGCTCGTAAAATGACGGAAAATAATTGGCCAAGTGCGAGTCAGACTCGCCCATGAAGGGTTTCGTAGTAACTATTATAATATAATATGTATATTTATTTGACGAAAAACAAAACCTTACAAATTTCTTAAAACTAAGTTATTTACATTTTTTACAACTACGCCAAATAACTTTGTTTTTCATAGTGTTTGTATGAATTACAAAGTTATATTTGCGGTTTTAGAAAATATGTTGTATCACAAAAAATGCTGACCCGATCTCGTTCAAACCAATTTTGGTTTAAAGTATACATTAAGATCTACAGACATATATTTTTTTAGATTTTCATTCCATTATTACAGAAGTTAGAGGGGGAGGTACACATTTTACCACTTTGGGAGCGTATATCTTTTAAACGATTGACTTTATAAAAAGTAGTTTCAGAAACCCCTATGTCATTTTTATAGACCTGTCTATAGATACCACACACACATAGGTTTCATGAAAAAAAAAAAATTTTCAGTTTCAGTTCCATGTATGGTGAGCCCCCCTTTATGTTAAATATTTTTTTTTATAAAATCTGAAAGCGGTTTACAGAATACATCTACCTACCAAGTTTCACATGTATAGTCCTAATAGCTTCGGAATAAAATGGCTGTGACATACGAACGGACGCACGGACAGACATGACGAACTATGAGGGTTCCCTATTTTTTAATATTTACATACCAGTTTTATTTTACAGAGACAAAATCACAGCGCCGGAGCAGACCTCGGACATTAGGCCGTGCGCGCACTGCGTTGCGTTTTGGAAACGCAAAATCTGTGAAGTATGGAGTGTCATAGAAGTGCGCGCACTGCGGTGGAATAAACGCATGCGGTAGAGTCACCGGTGGCCCCTCGCTGCAAAATTGCGGTGAGTCTACCGCAAATATTTTGTATCGCATAGGAATGTATGTAGTACCGCGCACTGCGGTGAAACAAACGCACGTTTTGTCTGATAATGTTGCCATACATACAGATTTCTTTGTATTTATACATATTTTTGATGTGTGATACAGATTAGCTCTCGATACAGATTTTTATCTAAATTTCACACTGTATTGATAGACAAACTTTAAAGTGGGGAGGGCAAAATTAGTGTACTTACTACTCATAAAAACGGAGAAAAAAAATATTTATAAAATATATATGCAGATAACTGTTACAACTAAAACAGAACTTAGCAAAATAAATTACCTAGATACCGCATTTATTACGTTACACACACCGTTGAACAGAACAGAATGATTGAACATTATTCTTTAAACATTTTAAACATATTAAACCCATACATGACATCTATACAGACGACATATTGACCGTTGAACGAATCTATTCTTTATGGTTATTTTTGTATATTTTTAAAAACAACGTTAATTTAAATATTCCAATTTATTTTATTTATTATTTTTATTAATTTCCGTAGTACATTATTTTAACATAGGCTGGTGTCTATTGACGTAGTACTTGCAATGTAAGAGCTTGAAATCGATTTTTTTGGCAGCATCATCACAAAATATACGGAATTTTCTCTATAATACAAATACTTAATTAGAATGTTTAAATTAACGTTCTTTATAAAAAAATAAAAAATAACTATAAATAATAGAATCATAAAATGGTGTGTGTAACGTAATAAATGCGGTATCTAGGTAATTTATTATGCCAAGTTCTGTCTTTAGTTGTACCAGTTAATTTTATCAATACAGTGTGAAATTTGTATAAAAATCTGTATCGAGTGCTAATCTGAATCACACATCGAAAATACGTATAAATACGAAGAAATCTGTATGTATGGCAACATTGTCAGACAAAGGGTGCGTTTGTTTCACCGCAGTGCGCGCACCTGAGATTGCGGTCATTCTACCGGTGCGGTAGAACTACCGCAATTGCGGCCACCGCAAGGCAGTGCGCGCACGGCCTTACATGTGATTCGGAAAACAGAAGATTAGAGTCGCCATTATAATTTTTAAATTTGGATGATCAACAGTGTCTAACTACTAACTTCTTGGAAAAAAATTAGTCAGTAAACTGTTTATTTCCTATTAAGATAGAAAGAAATACATTGGCGCGGATTGTCTTGTTCACAAACTAAACTAAAGTTCAGTGCATCTTTTTCTTACTATTTCATTATAAAAGGACAGAAAATATTAGTTTATTTCTGTCAAATTAGTCAGCGCCTAACGTAAATTGACGTATTTTTAGTAACCAATTTTTTAATCGAGTCTAAAATTGTCTATGGAATATCTTAATTTGACAGGACTAAACTAATATTTTTCTTCTGCTTTTTTCTTAATGAAATAGAAAGAAAGTGCGTTGCCAGGGCCAAAATTCGTGGTGGCAAGGCATCTGCCGGAGATTTTTCACTCTTACTTTAAAGGTGGCAGACGGGTCATATGTGGAAAAGAACACAGAAGCCCACAGAGAGTTCCAAACCGATTCGAAGACCGGTCGAAGTCCGACCGAAGTCCGACCGACAAAGTGCGCACAGTAAATGTAGAAGAGAATTACATAGTATGCCAAAGTGGTATATTGACCAAGTGAGGATGGTGCCCTGTAGTACGTCTGGTATATTAATACTGAAAGCCATTACCAATGATATTGCCGTTATTCATGAAATCAGTCATCGTGTTTTTTTTCTATATATTTTATTTCTATTTATCAAAGTAATCACCCATGCAATCGATGCATCTTTTCCAACGCACTGGTAGCTTATTGATACCCTTCTTGAAGAAATCAGTTGGACGGGAGGCAACAAATTCTGCAAAGGCATTTTTACTGCCTCTATGATGTTGATTTTTTTCCGAGAAGTTTAGAATTCAGGAAAAAGTAGAAGTCTGTAGGTGCAAGGTCTAGTGGGTACGACAGATGGCGGAGAACTTCCAACACCAGCTCTTGTAACTTGTAGACCGTCTGCTGTGTAGTATGAGGACGCGCGTTGTCGTGCAAGAGCAGCGGAGCCGAGCGATTGACCAAAGCTGGTTGGAGATGTGCGAGCTTCTCCATAATTGTGTTCAGTTCTGCAGTAATGCTCATCCTGCTTGGTAGATAACTCATTACACCAGGGTTAGACCACCAAACAGGGACCATCACTTTTCTAGGGGTCAGTTTTCGTTTAGGAAAACATTTAGATGCTAATCCAGGATCTAACCAATTTCGCTTACGATTGTCGAACAGGATCCATTTTTCACCGCAGGCAACAAAATTATTTCGTTTGTGTGCCTGTTAAGCAGTGCAAGGTACGTCTCGATGCGTCCTTCGCGGTGATGATCACTGAATTCGTGAGGCAGACGTCAAGCTTTTTTACCTTGCCAATTTGACGCAAGTAAACCAATATTGTTTTGATACTAGCGTTGAAAGCTGCTTCTAATTCAGCCGCAGATTGGGTGTCATCAGCTCCCACAATCGCCTTTAATTCGTCATCGACAACCACAGGGTTCATTTTTCAGGTCGAAATTTCCAGATCGGACACGAGCAAACTAATAACGGGTGGTGCATTCATTTTTAGAGTTCGTTTTGTAAACGTCGTTGAGGTTGTGGGCCGTAGGTACAAGGGGCACGGTTATGCCAAACTTTGAAACAAGAATTCCAAATTATAAAATAAAATTAATTTGAAATTATAATTATTAGCCAAAACAATATGATTATCGAACTCAAACTCAACATATTTATTTCACATAGGCCCACATGGGCACTTACAATACGTCAGAAGTTAGTGCATGGTTTGAAATTGGTCGTTTTCTAGGGAGAAAAACCGGCAAAAAAACTCCACAGTATCCATGATACAGATTAAGAGGACAGTATATGATTTAATATTATAATTTGAAATTGCTAGTACGGCAAAACAGCGAATTCATAGGTAAAGCCCTGTTATTAAATATCAAATATTTATAAATTATTTAAAAATTAAACATAACTGACAACGAGCAGTACTGAAAGTGATGCTCTTTAAACCAAGAGACTTCTCTACTGACCAGCTATATTCTGACGCACAAATCCTCACAGTCAGACAGCTATATATCCTCCGTTCTATCCAGCGAAGACACCGTACTCTTCCTCTAGACAAAAACCTACTTCAAAAGCGCAAAGGTTTTCCAGTATGCAAAGCAATCCCTTGTCGATATGCATTTGCAAGTCGTCAATTTTTAGCACAAAGATCACGTATTTATAACAAAATTAATAAAATTATTTCCATTTATAGATTCACCACTCACGAATTAAAAAAAACTTAAGAACTGGCTACTTCTTTTATCTTATGACGAAGCAGAAAAAATATTGTGTATCGAAACTTAAATTTATTTATACTCCTATGGAATCATACTCTCTCATTCACACATAATGACACCGTCGCCCACACACGCATATACACACACCCACTCACACAAACACATACACACACAAACCTTCCAGACACTCATAAACACACACACAACCTTCTTTTGCTATTGACAACAGAAATATTGTAACAGAAATGTCACGGTCGTGTTATTTATTGCCAATGCCGAAATATCTCCGACTCCTAAGATACAGGTCTGCGTACCTAGTTTAGGTGCCGGAAATCTGACACTAATTTTTAGATTTGCTGTACAACCTACTGTTTTTCTTTTATGTATTACGTGTCTTTTCTTATGTACAAATAAATTTTATCTTATCTTATCTTATATTGAAGGAAAATATGCAAAGACTTTACAAACTAGCAGTTGGGTAAAAAGAAGCCTATAACACTTCTCAAGCTTCAACCTACTTCAATACCAAATTTTATCTTAATCCACCCAGTACTTTCAAAGATTAGCGCATTCAAAGAAACAAACTTTACTGCTTTATAATATTAGTGTAGATTTCTTAAATTAGGAGCATTGTAGGATCATATCATAATCAGATTACTTTCAATTATTATAAGTACGATAAGTCACAAATTTGAGCGGACCATCCAGAGTGCAAACATTTGTCAGTTATCGTGTAGCTCAACTTTGAACTTAAGGAGCTCAACGATCTGACGAACAGTATCAAAGTAAGGACATTTGGGTAGGTAAGACAAATACTCAAACAGCCATACATCAACTACAAATTATAATGAAAATAACATAAAAAGAAATAATAACCTACATATTCCTCACATTCATAATAATAAAAATATAAAAGATCAAAAAACGAAAAAAGAAATAATTAAATAAAAAGTAGGTATATACAATACTTTAGAAAGTCAATCATTAACTCAGCAAAATATATTAAAAAAGAGCACATAAGTAGGTATATCATTGGAGAAACTAATTCCCAAGCCTTTTAATCCTCAATATAATCTTTGACTGTGTAAATAGCTTCCTGAAATAGCTTACGTTTTATAAATAATTTGAATTTGATTAGAATATGTTACTTATCACTTAATAGCACACTAAATACCCATACTCACACACAGTTGTGACAATTAAACACTAAGTTTGTATTTAAATGACAATAACAAAATTGTGGCGGTACAACCCAGCGCAATAGGGTAGTTTCCTGTATTACAAAATAATTATTTTATTTGGTTCATCAGGTAGTATTTCAAAAAATATTGATCACGTATTTTTTGCCCTTTCAAGTCAAGAAAAATTCACAAAATGGAAAGCTTCAAAGTATAGGAGTGGGGGCTGCTGACGTCACACAGTGCCAAGAATTATACCGGAGTGTGACGTAACGCGAAACTTCAACTCACTGTATCGTCTTAATTTTTCAATTACGTGAAAAAATAAAAAAATACGTATCGAATGTTTTTTGTTAAACTACGTGACGGACTAAATAAAATATTTTAGGAAACTACCCTACGCCCTTCCTAGGGGTATTAAGTATTTTTTAACACTGAATACCCGATCATTATAAGAGACAAGGGAATTCCCTGCTTCGTTCTCGATAGTCGCACATACGGATTGGCCGATTATGGCGTTGCCAAAATTGTGTTTGAATTTTACATATTTTCGATTTATTATATAATATAGATTTAAAAGTATCGTCTATTTTATTAATGAAAACTGGCAGGGGGGCCCTTATATCCATGGGGCCCTGGGCTGCAGCCCAAATAGCCCATAGGTAGATCCACCTATGATGCAAGCAAGCATGCAACATGCAGCAGGCATAGTTTCTGTCACGGCTCCGGTGCTGCAGGGCTCCGGCGGTCCCATGCAAGCTTATCCTCGCAGATGTGTTTCACGCTCACCACCGCGGCTGCGGCTTGCTGGCTGGCTTCGCCGACCAGCCTCAGCCGCGGCGGCGAGTGTTAAAACCACCTGCTCCTCACCTCGCGGGCCGCCTCGCCCCTCCGCGCATACGCGATTTTAAATAACACTCTAGGGGTAGGACAGACATGGAACAGACGTGGAATCGGTTTCGCAGCAATTCGTTTCTGTCACGCCGCTTCCGCAGCACGCTCAATCAAATTACTCGCAATATTATATATTTTAAACGATAGGCTTAATGATTTTCGATTAAATAAACGTTATATCCAATAACGTTATACGAAATAAGTTTTAGAGTATATAAATGTTATGTCTAAAGAAATTACATCAACAGTTGGTATAACTCACTATCTTGTGAACGTTATTGAAATGAAAATATACCAAATAACTTTTTATGATATGAGACGCACCCCGCTAAATCAGTACGGATTTGTTTCGAACAGACCAGTTAAAAAACCGTGTTCAATTCAATTGCACACTATTTTGTAAAACCTCTTTTAACGTTGCTTGACCGCAAAAACGTACTCATTTGACGCGAGTTGAGCACGGGTTGGTTGAATTGTGTAGTAATACAAAAGCGTGTGTATTTCGCGAGACCGATGTCGCCAGTTGGACACGGAAAGGGAAATACGCGACGATGATTTGGTGCATTCACTAGAGGTCAGTGAAGATGATGAGCCTCTACCATATGAAATAGAGATTGAAAATAATGATATGACTGGTAGATCCTCGGTACATGAGAGATCCGTGATCCAGAATATGTAATTAATAAAAATAGGGGCAAGGATACAAACAAAGAAAATAAAACACGCGGGGGAAATGTCTGTGATGAAATATTAAATGAAGGCGAGAGACATGTATTCCAAGAAAATAGTGTAGTTATAGATTTTAGTAATTTTTAATTAAATCTCTGACTTTTATTTGTAAGAAAATATCCATCAAAAAATTTAATTGGATGAATAATCTTTAATTAATTAATAATAAATTAATAGTTTAAAAATCACTAGAAAAACACGCTTTTATAAGTGCACGTAAAAACAAAAAATTTGTTCGCGCTTTCTTTTTTTTTTGTAGCCTCCGTTTTCTTTGTGTTGCTGTTTCTTTTTTTATATTATTCCCACGAGTAGTGAACAATTAAACGGTCAATCACCCCAGAGGATTTGAAAGTGACATCACAAAAAGTTGACAAAAAGGTTAAGAAAACCGATAACGGATTTTCTTTAGGTTTGTTATCCTGAAACCTGATCCTGTTTGAAACCTGATCGTGTTCAAAGTCCATTACGTGGCTTTTCTCACAAGTACAAACACGACTATGATACGATATTCCATCATGGAATGCCACTGCCTATCTTCCGGCTTCATCATCAGACCTTGAAACCTAATCGTGGTCAAAGTTCATTACAAGACTTTTCTAAGAAATCCACAACAGCTATGATACGATTTTCCATCATGAAGTTCCAGTTCAGATCAGATCAGTTCGACAGTACCATATTATTGTATTGTCATCAGAACTACATACAGTTGCTAATTTTCATTACGCTACGACCCTTGGAAGATGGTTAAAGTAGTTGCCTTAGATTCCATTACATAGTTAGTTACATACAGGTCGACCTAATAAAAGCGTGTTAAAAAGCGTAGTTTTGAAGCAACTTTTTGTAACTACTCATTTTAAGTAAATTAATTAAATAAAATCATAGTAAGAATTTGTTTACTACACTAGTAGTTCTTTTTCTTAGGTCAATATGATCATTTACTGTTACGGTCTGTTCATTTACACACGTTATATTATTTTTTGTCATTCTTAAATAAAGTAAAACACTAAATACCTAACAATATAATGAATAAGTTAGTTTAATTAAGATTAAAAAGAAATGTATTTGATTTTGGCGACTCCGTGCTTTCTCTATTCTAAAACATCAAAACACACAAACTACATCGCAAACTCACCGCGAGCGTGCGCTCGAGTTTGCAATGTATTCTAGCGGGGGTGCTCCCCGCGTCTTCCGTTAAGCTACGCCCCTCGAGCTATGTCTTATTTTTTACGTATCACCTTAACAAGGAACAACTCCTATCTGACCCACACCTGGTGGCTCAATATCAGCAGCAATATCTAAAAAGAAACGGAACGCTTATTGACTATGACGTCACTCATAACACATCAAAAGAGTATGGTATTGTTACGAGCTGGGGTTCGGGATAGCAATCATTTACACCAATTAGGCTAAAATTAACACTTTAATGTAATAAATACAAAATAAGAATTAACACAATTATTCGCACCACAATACTTGTCACATAACATTTAAATCGCACTGAAATTCACTTGTAGATCTCAGATTATATTGCCTCGTTTCTTGTAATAAGACTGCCGTCTGCGTTCTATTTATACCCCGGTCTATGAGTTCTAGAACATTCTTGTAAAATCGACTCCGGCCTATACTGCCAAGAATGTTCGAGAAGCTTACTTGAGATACTCAGTAATGCTACTCGCTGCCAGATGGCGTTACTGTCTCGAACGTATTAGAAGTCGGTTGAGGTTTCTTGATATACTGAGTACTGCTACTCGCCGCCAGGTGGCGATAGTGTCTCGAACATTCTAGATGTCGGTTGAAGTTTCTCGACGTACTTAGCTAAGCGACTGGCGTAACAGTATCGACGAACACGATCTAAATATTATCATCTAGTATTTGGCATTATAACAATTGAGTACACGTTGACAGAAGAACCGCCCCATTTTGATTGGTTACATCCCATTAGAGTCCACATTATTTGAGATAAGAGATCAGCTACCATGAAACTTCGTCTCTCTAGAGGTTTCAAACTCATCAAATTTATAAAATTAAAACTACTCTATTACCGTCAAATTATTAACTAACAAAGTTATAATCAAGGGAAGCCGTTTTGGAGCGAGCAGTTTCCTCATTAAAAGCAATTAGCTAATTAATTCGACGTAATTTAGCCTTATTGTGTAATTAAACTTACAAGCAATCATAATTATATAGACGTTGTTTACGAGAAACATTGAATAATTAAAAATCGTTTAGCTTCTGTTGTTGTTACTAGCTGTAAATGGCATTGATAGATTTACTTCAGCAATTATTACGAGTAGTCAGAAATCTGAAAAGTCTGACAACGAATATTTCCATATTTTGCTACTCAGTACCTACCTACAAAAGAGATTATCATGTTGTGGAGATCAGATAGTCAGTCCCTCCATATTAATAGTAGTATTGAGCTTGACGAAGATCACGATGTGATTGGAAACCGATCCAATAGTTGGAAAAAGGCGACGTAGATTATTTAAAATTCTGATGTTTTTGGTGCATGGGTCTAATTTCAAAGTCTAATATTATCCGATTTATAAAGAGAAGCCATTTTCTGAATCCTGCTAGGGTTACGGGAACGGGCACGCCGCAATTGCGGCGGTAAGACCCCTCTTTGAGGAGTGGCTAGATCGGCGTCACGGCGTCCTGACCTACCGCATGACGCAGGTCCTCACCGGACACGGAAGTTTCAGGAGGTACCTGTGTCTGATGGGAAAGGAGGAAACGCCTGGGTGTCACCACTGCGAGGGTCGCCCTGAGGACACCGTAGAGCACACGGTGCAAGACTGCCCCGCCTGGGCAGAGCACCGACGTGTCCTCACGGCGGCGATAGGCGGAGACCTCTCGCGCCCGGCATTGGTCGAGGCCATGCTGCATGCGAGAGGGAGTGGGAAGCGGTCGCCTCCTTCTGCGAAGCAGTCATGCTTCCGAAGGAGGAGGCGGGCCGCGTGAGGGAGAAGATGGCGTCCTCCCTCCAGCCCAGCCGCAGTGGTAGACGCCCACGGCGTCAGACGTCGGCCGACGATCTCCGGCCACCGTAGGCGCGGGCATGCGGACAGCGAGTAAAGGGCAACTCGCTGTCCGACCATGGACCATGCCGGGGTCGACGGCGCGTCGTGTTCCACGCGCGCCTCAAAGAGCGTCAGCAACATGACGAGGCCCCCTCTGCAGAGGGCCGAAGCCTGCCGGGGTCGTGGGACTCATCCCGTTACCGTGGCCCCGGTACGTAAAGGGCTATTGAAGGAACACCGTGGATTTTAGTCAGTAAAAGTCTGACAGTCCCCCCCACCCTGCCCGGAGTGGGAGGACTTATTTGATAATTTTACCACGTTAAAATAAAAAAAAAAAAAAAAGGGTTTCGGGAAAGTTCGAAAAAGATACGGTGGCCTCGAACGCAGGGCAACTGAAAAAACAAGGTGGACTTTTAGACAGTAAAAGCTTGACACTCCCATCCACTCCATCTACAGCGGAAGGAATGATTTGATGATTTTCTTAAAAAAAAAAACATTCGGTGACAGAAGTCACATAGTAAACCAGTGCAGGAAACTGTTTGTGCGATGGGAATTCTCACCAATAAAAATTCGGATTGTCACACGATTAACCTCTTTTCACCCCATACTTTAATGCTCATAATTCGTTAGATTCTGCAGGTTATTTCAAGATTCTAGATCGGTTTTTTTATTATTATTCTAGCGGTTTACGGTTACGGTCATGTTTTGAGACCTACACATAATAAAAAATAAGAGATCCACTTGATCATGATAGCCGTCTTGGCAGGAAACAACGCATTTAATATGAAGTCAAAATGTTATAAAAAATCAGAAAGACTTAGTGACCTTGACCTAATCAATATTGAGAACAAATAAACATCCAATCAAGAACCAATTTTAAAATTAACGTATCATTTTAACAAGTTAAATTTTACTTAAAATAATTGATCTTTCAGATTTGTAAGTAAACGCTGAGATTTGAAACGTAAGAATTGGTTTACTTTTGCTTAAAAACGTGTTTAAACTAACGTATCTGTACTATGCTCTGTTACTCGAACAAGATAAATAGAAAAAACCATTTAGAAAAATTATAAAAAGCGCGTTATCTAGATGTTCTTGTCTGAGTGAGCTTTCAACAGCAAATCACTTGACTTAGTTTTTGTAATGGCTCCATTTTTCCGCTTTCTAAAAAACCTACAAAAATATAGTGAACACATACATACATATACATATACAACGTGTAACAGAAAAAACGCAATTCCTGAAAGTAGTTGGTTCAGAATCGGCTTTTGAATCGATTTCTGTCATGAAAAATAGGTGTTCAATTTAGGCGGAAAAATCTTTCATTTAACTTAAAATGGAAATACAGTATCATGACAAATTAATACAATCCTTAATTCAAGGAAATGCGCTCGCGTACGTGTCGGCCGCTAACATTGCATGTGCGTATGCGTCCGCGAAAGGATATTGTATGCACATACATAGAGTATATAATTACAGGCAATGATATACTCTAAGCGCACATAAGTTTTGCGTTAAGTAAGGATAACTATTTTATAAAATATGTTTAGGTTTGGTTTCAATTTATTTAATTAGGGATGTTGTTTTAGACTTATAATAAAATATTCTAATTGGGGTGTCTGAGGTATTGCGCTTAATCAGTTACACCTTGTATATTATATTCTGTCCGTAAACCTTATTATTACAAATTATTATTATTACAAACTTACGGGAGACAAGTTTATTCTAAAAAAACGTCAAATTTATAATAATAATTAAGTAACTTAATTTAAATAATTAATAATTTAAACAATTTGATATACTAATTCAGGTAAGTCGACTGAAAAACAAACTCATTTAATGTATGTTATAATGTAGCATACAATATAGGTACGTGCAAGTGTGTTATGTATGTGTGTGTGTGTGTGTTCGGGTGTATGGCATGATGTGTGTGGGATGTGTGTTTCGTGATGGATACTTATGTTAAGTTTTGAACAAATGTTCAATTTGGGCATATAAGATGATCTAAGAAGCTGTGTTTTTACAATCTGCGGATTTACGCCATTATCATAACATGGCCGTCAATAAATCTAGCAATGTTGAGTATTCCAGTACCTAGACCCAGTCGTCACCTACCAACCTCATAAGTCGTCTGTTTTTCGGCCCATGTGCCGTGCCCATTCTTTTTTTTTTAAAGGCAGTAGTAGCAATGTGGGTAGTATTTATATGACTAGCAATCTTGTTAACCACTCCAACTAAGCTAAATATGCTTGTGTCTTAAGTGGGTCAACGGCAAGAGTTTAATGGGTGGAGTTTGAACCCGCGACGAAAGTTTGTAAATTATTTTACTATATTGTGTAATTTGGATCTCCTGAGGATTGTTTAATTTCTATTTCAACCAGCAGTTTCGAGAATAAAAAACTCAGTTGGTTATTTTTTAAATAAAAACACAAATAACTATAAACCCTATTTATTTATGACGCTTTCGTTTAAATAGCCCAGTGCGTCACCAACCATCTTCTTATAATAGAAAATCGTCTATTATTCAATTATAAACAGCTTATAATGTCCCTTTGTTTAAATAATTGAAAAGCAATTATTTTGGAAGAGATTTATTTTATTAATTAGGCCTGAAATGTTTTAATTGTAACAAATAGTACGATTGTGTTGTGATGCTTCAGTAATTGTTTATTGTAGCCCGATAACAATTTGAAATTAAAGATTATTAAGTCTTTTGCTAATTGGGCACTATTTATACCTTCAGATTATTTAAAGGAACTCCGAAAAGGTAAGTCGTTAAGACTATGTTTAACGCAGGAGTATCATCATCATCATAAATTCAGCCTAAAGGCGTCCATTGCTTGACTTAGGCCACCCCTAAGTCTTACCGATTACTGCAATCTTAACCAGGTCTTTATTTATTTTATTCAGAGTTTAATCAGAAACTGCTAATGCCACCCTCTTAACCAGATGTGTTAGTTTATAAAGATGCAAGCGATTTTACTTCATACTATATAAAGCTAGATTACCACTGACTCACTGACTCACTCACTCACTCACTCATTGACATAATTGTTCTCCCAGATGGTGGATGGGGAGGTGGGTATATTTTGACAGATTCGTAAACAAGTAACTCTCAAACCTACGGGAAAAGTGCCAAACCTCCCCTTTCCCCCCCTTCTCCCCCTCCCTATCGTATCTCGGAAACTACGAGACCCGTATTTTTTTTTTTACGAATTCGTATAGAGGAGGCTCGGTAAAGTAAAAACCATTTATCAAAGTTGCCCCCCCCACCCCCCTTCTCACCCCCTTTAGGCGGATCTCGGAAATTAAGAGACTTGGAACATATTTTTTTTCAGATTCATTTAGAGGGGCAATGCTTTAGTCAAAATACTTCTGCAAACCCCCCCATCACCCCCCCCCCTTTTTTTTCTTTTTCACAAGCATGCGAGGTGCTTGCACCTCGCGCAACACGCAAATACTAACTCTCAAACCTACGGGAAAAGTGCCAAACCTCCCCTTTTCACCCCCCTTTTCCCTCCTCCCTATCGTATCTCGGAAACTACGAGACCCCTATTTTTATTTTTTTACGGATTCGTATAGAGGAGGCTCGGTAAAGTAAAAACCATTTTTCAAAGTCGCCCCCCTTGCCCCCCTTCTCACCCCCTTTAGGCGGATCTCGGAAATTAAGAGACTTGGAACATTTTCTTTTCAGATTCATTTAGAGGGGCAATGCTTTAGTCCAAATAGTTGTGCAACCCCCCCCCCCATCTCCCAACCCATTTTTTTTTTTAAGAAATCACGCGAGGTTCTTACACCTCACGCAACACGCAAATACTAGTTATACTATATAAAGCTAAATTATCACTGACTGACTGACTGACTCACTCATTGACATAATTGTTCTCCCAGATGGTGGATGGGGAGGTGGGTATATTTTGACAGATTCGTAAACAAGTAACTCTGAAACCTACGGGAAAAGTGCCAAACCTCTCCTTTTCACCCCCCTTCTCTTCCCTCCCTATCGTATCTCGGAACCTACGAGACCCATTTTTCTTTTACAGATTCGTATAGAGGAGGCTCGGTAAAGTAAAAAACATTTTTCAAAGTCGCCCCCCTTGCCCCCCTTCTCACCCCCTTTGGCGGATCTCGGAAATTAAGAGACTTGGAACATTTTTTTTTTTCAGAGTCATTTAGAGGGAAATGCTTTAGTCGAAATAATTGTGCAACCCCCCCCCCCCCCCCATCACCCCCACCTTTTTTTTTTTCTTTTCACAAGCTCGCGAGGTGCTTGCACCTCGCGCAACACGCAAATACTAGTTATATTATATAAAGCTAAATTACCACTGACTCACCCACTGACATAATTGTTTTCCCTGATGGTGGATGGGGAGGTGGGTATATTTTGACAGATTCGTAAACAAGTAACGCTCAAACCTACGGGAAAAGTGCCAAACCTCCCCTTTTCACCACCCTTCTTCTCCCTCCCTATCGTATCTCAGAAACTACGAGACCCGTATTTTTTTTTACGGATTCGTATAGAGGAGGCTCGGTAAAGTAAAAACCATTTTTCAAGGTCGCCCCCCTTGCCCCCCTTCTCACCCCCTTTAGGCAGATCTCGGAAATTAAAAGACTTGGAACATTTTTTTTTCAGATTCATTTAGAGGGGCAATGCTTTCGTCGAAATAATTGTGCAACCCCCCCCCATCACCCCCCCCCCTTTTTTTTTAAGTGAATACGCGAGGTGCTTGCACCTCGCGCTACACGCAAATACTAGTTCTATTATATAAAGCTAAATTACCACTCACTCACTCACTCACTGACTCATTGACATAATTGTTCTCCCAGATGGTGGATGGGGAGGTGGGTATATTTTGACAGATTCGTAAACAAGTAACTCTCAAACCTACGGGAAAAGTGCCAAACCTCCCCTTTTCACCCCCTTCTTCTCCCTCCCTATCGTATCTCGGAAACTACGAGACCCGTATTTTTTTTTTACAGATTCGTATAGAGGAGGCTCGGTAAAGTAAAAACCATTTTTCAAAGTCGCCCCCCTTGTAGTGTGCTGTGTAGTACCACGGGCGATTTTTTTTTCCCGTGGTACTACCAAGCAGTCCAGTAGTACTACGGGCAAAAATAATTTACCCGTGGTACTACTAAGATTTTTATTTATTTTTGTAAAACCTTTTGTAAGAAAATAACATTGGTGATATTACAAGTTCAAATTATTTACACATGTCATTTGCTGTGCTAGATCATTCCACTTATGAGATTGCTGACTGAGCAGACTGAGATTATTTTGAAATGAATTAGCTATACAATTTTCTAGCAAAGGTCAAATGTAGATAGTGCTGTATCAACTCCGCGAAAATGTGTGAAACAGCCATGAAACAGCTGAATCTAAAATAACAATGATTAAAAGAAAGGGCGGCAATGTTCTTATTGGCGATGATGGTCATCAGTACTATAAATTAAAAGATTACAAGAACGATTCTTCGATTTGGAGATGTTGTATGTTTACGAAGTCAAAGTGCTCTGGAAGTTTGACTATGAAAGTAGGTACGTACGTAACTATTTCTTTAATATGTAATTATAAAAAAATAGTTACTGATTATTTCATTATAGGACCAGCTAATACTGCAAACGGCATCACACGGGTGTGAACCCAACGTAGCATAAAATACGATAGATATCGCTTTATCAAAATTAAAAGAAAAAGTTGTAGTGATAAGCCAATACCACGATTGTACGACAATACAGTATATAATTTGGGCGCAACGTTTAGGAGAAAATGTAAAATTTTAATTATTCAACAACGTTATTTACAGAACGGGCGCGCGGATTGTTGATACTTTTGCAGATTTGCTGAACGGTGTTTCATTTCAATAATTTGTTAGATAATGTAGGGTAGTTTATATTCGTATTTGTTTTATTTTGGTACCATTTATGTATATAGTTATTAAAATACGTGTGTGGTCTATATTTTTACGGTTCTTAACGTTGTGTAGGCACAATTCAATTTCTTTTTATGATATGTCAATAAATAGGTTTTTTTAATAGTTTAAGTAATTTAACGAGTAGGTGTAGGTATATATCAGTTTTTGTGTTTACTACCTATTAAAGTTTCTTTTTTATGTTCTATTGATAGCTATCTAATGATAGCCGGGACCATCTGTTTAACGTGCTTTTCGAGGCACGATGGTATCACACCGCAAACTTCCAAACTCTGGGCTGCTACTGAGATTATATTTTAGCTCTTTTTGGCCCGCGTGAGTCGCGCTTGTGACCACTTGACCAACAGGCCAGTTCTTCTTCCTGTTCTTTTATTTAAAATCTTTATTAAGTAAATCAATTTTAATATAATAAGTGGTTAAGTATTTTTAATTTGTAGTTATTGCATTAGCAAGTTTATCCTATCGATACTTTGTAATTTTAGTAAGTAGGAAACGTAGGGTCGTAATTCAAACAAGTTGGCATCAATTTAAAAGGAATTTTATTTTTCACATCACCAATTACCTATAAGTTGCTCTACCTATCTATATTCGGATGCAGGGAAAATCAATACATACGAAAACAAAAATAGGGCTAAAAGTACTTATTCTATGCCGAAGTACTCTAAATCTATTCTTAACAACATAATTAATAAATAACTTCGGTGATTCTGTAATATCCAGTGCGAATTAGATACCTACTCTTAAATTGTATCATGTATTCATTAATAGCTGTGCGCGGCTGAAGCCGCGCACAGCTACTAAATAATAAAATTGAACTTGTAATGTCACTAATGTTAATTTCTTACACCGAATTCCAAAATTTACAACAATAAATACCTAATAATAATACGTATATTTTACATTAATGTTAGTAGTACCACGAGCAGTTTTTTTTTGCCCGTAGTACTACTAGACTGCTTGGTAGTACCACGGGTAAAAAAAAAATCCCGTACAAACGATAATATTATATTTAGTTTTAAAAGTTCAACTTTAATAAAAGACCTGGCCAGAAGGATATTGAGTCATCTTGAAATGGTCCCATTTTAAATGCAGTCAAAAATTATTGTTACCTCTGTGCCACTGACAGATCATTTGACATAAAGTGAGCCGGTATCTGGACATTCATAAATCATTTAAGAGTTCAACCTTTTTGACATCTAAACGAACAATATTAACATGATGTAACCAAATTTCAACGTCAATACAATCTCGTGAAAATACAAAATCATCCTCACACAACTGAGATTTATCTGTAAACTCAGTTTGGAGCAACCACATCTCTCTTAAGGATGTATAGTATGAAATTCAGTGGAAGTGAAGGTGGATAAAACTTAGACCAAGTGCAAACCATATGAAGAATGTGGTATTGTACCATAAATGGAGAAGTCACTCGTTTTAATGA
The DNA here is from genome assembly GCA_943138885.2 of Tholera decimalis. NCBI lineage: Eukaryota > Metazoa > Arthropoda > Insecta > Lepidoptera > Noctuidae > Tholera > Tholera decimalis. The sequence continues at coordinate 16,967,875 of OW964573.2, read as the reverse complement.
GATCCCTTTACTTTTCACTTATTTTTTATTTATATTTCATATAATACAGTAGACACATATTACTGCCAGTTTTTTTTTAATTACTCAAAAAAACCTTTAAGCATAAAAACATTGGCCCACCGGTATCGGGAACGGGGTCCAAGCTACCGGTGGTCAGGGCTCTTGAAGCTTATTTGTATTATAATTATTAGTTACACAGAGAAACAGTAAGATATATCATTAGAATTAGTAGTACTAAGGTAATGAGTACCTATCCAAGATTATGCACAGGCTTTGCAATCGATTTTTGAAATTAACACACAATTATTATTACGCTAGTGTAATCATCGCGTGCGGGAACCAATATAGATAAAATACATGAATATTGACTGATATAAAAGATTAGTTCTGAAGATTTTAATATAATTATAAAACAACGTAATATTAGTAATAACTACCTATTGATTTTGAACCATAAGGGCTGGTTTTATCATTGCGGTATGTCAAATCATAAATGAACTACAAATTCCTACATTTCTCACAAACAGTCAATTACTGTCGCTTGAAGAATAACAAGATATTTGTTTGACCACTTTTTGACTCACTAAATGTTGCCGTTTGATGAACGACTTTGGTTGTTAAACATTCACAAGAAATTTTTGTGTAAGTTTAAATAATATTTGATTGTGAACGACATGGTACAAATCATATTATGTTATCTACTTTGTATACGACGATATGCCTTATGTACTACAATCACCTTTAATTGCAATAAATAAATTTATCATTAATTTATTATTATTTCTAATTATACACATATAAATTATATTTTTAAATATTTCTATAAAACACAAAAACATTTAAAAATATAAAACATAGTAGCCCACCGGTATTGGGAACAGGGTCCAAGCTACCGGTGGTCAGGGCTCTAGAGCAGGGATGGCGAACCAATGGCACGCGTGCCATTGCTGGCACGCGACGAAATAATTTCGGCACGTCACTGATTACGAGTTTAAAGAAAAAAGTATAAATTATGATTATTATGTAGCATAATACCTATGAATCTTTGAAAAGCAAACGCGCGCGAGCGAGTAACTCTGAAACCTACGGGAAAAGTGCCAAACCTCCCCTTTCCTTCCCCCTTCTCCCCCCTCCCTATCGAAGTATAAATTATGATTATTATGTAGCATAATACCTATGAATCTTTGAAAAGCAAACGCGCGCGAGCGAGTAACTCTGAAACCTACGGGAAAAGTGCCAAACCTCCCCTTTCCTTCCCCCTTCTCCCCCCTCCCTATCGTATCTCGGAAACTACGAGACCCGTATTTTTTTTTTACGGATTCGTGTAGAGGAGGCTCTGTAAAGTAAAAACCATTTTTCAAAGTCAGCCCCCCCTGCCCCCCTTTTCACCCCCTTTAGGCGGAAATCGGAAATTAAGAGACTTGGAACATTTTTTTTTTCAGATTCATTTAGAGGGGCAATGCTTTAGTCCAAAAAATTGTGCAGCCCCCCCCCCCCCCAATTTTTTTTTTTTTCACAAGCACGCGAGGTGCTTGCACCTCGCGCAACACGCAAATACTAAACCCCCCCCCATCACCCCCGCCCCCCCCACTTTTTTTTTTTCACAAGCACGCGAGGTGCTTGCACCTCGCGCAACACGCAAATACTTGATTTAGAGGGGCAATGCTTTAGTTTTTTTCACAAGCACGCGAGGTGCTTGCACCTCGCGCAACACGCAAATACTAGTTATACTATATAAAGCTAGATTACCACTCACTCACTGACTCACTGACATAATTGTTCTCCCAGATGGTGGATGGGGAGGTGGGTATATTTTGACAGATTCGTAAACAAGTAACTCTCAAACCTACGGGAAAAGTGCCAAACCTCCCCTTTTCACCCCCCTTCTCCCCCCTCCCTATCGTATCTCGGAAACTACGAGACCCGTATTTTTTGTTTTTTACGGATTCGTATAGAGGAGGCTCGGTAAAGTAAAAACCATTTTTCAAAGTCCCCCCCCCCCCCCGCCCCCCTTCTCCCCCCCTTTAGGCGGATCTCGGAATCTAAGAGACTTGGAACATTTTTTTTTTCAGATTCATTTAGAGGGGCAATGCTTTAGTCGAAATACTTGTGCAACCCCCCCCCCAATCACCACCCCCCCTCTTTCTTTTTTTTTTTTTTTTTCACAAGCAACACGCAAATACTTTTTTTTTTCACAAGCACGCGAGGTGCTTGCACCTCGCGCAACACGCAAATACTAGTTATATTATATAAAGCTAAATTACCACTGACTCACTCACTGACATAATTGTTCTCCCAGATGGTGGATGGGGAGGTGGGTATATTTTGACAGATTCGTAAACGACTAACTCTCAAACCTACGGGAAAAGTGCCAAACCTCCCCTTTTCACCCCCCTTCTCCCCCCTCCTTATCGTATCTCGGAAACTACGAGACCCGTATTTTTTTTACTGATTCATATAGAGGAGGCTCGGTAAAGTAAAAACCATTTTTCAAAGTCGCCCTCCTTGCCCCCCTTCTCACCCCCTTTAGGCGGATCTCGGAAATTAAGAGACTTGAAACATTTTTTTTTTAAGATTCATTTAGAGGGGCAATGCTTTAGTCGAAATAATTGTGCAACCCCCCCATCACCCCCCAATTTTTTTTTTTTTTAATGTGAACAACCACGCGATGTTCTTGCACCTCGTGCAACACGCAAATACTAACTCTCAAACCTACGGGAAAAGTGCCAAACCTCCCCTTTTCACCCCCCTTCTCCCCCCTCCCTATCGTATCTCGGAAACTACGAGACCCGTATTTTTTTTTTTTACGGATTCCTATAGAGGAGGCTCGGTAAAGTAAAAACCATTTTTCAAAGTCGCCCCCCTTGCCCCCCTTCTCACCCCCTTTAGGCGGATCTCGGAAATTAAGAGACTTGGAACATTTTTTTTTTAGATTCATTTAGAGGGGCAATGCTTTAGTTTTTTTCACAAGCACGCGAGGTGCTTGCACCTCGCGCAACACGCAAATACTAACTCTCAAACCTACGGGAAAAGTGCCAAACCTCCCCTTTTCACCCCCCTTCTCCCCCCTCCCTATCGTATCTCGGAAACTACGAGACCCGTATTTTTTCTTTTTACGGATTCCTATAGAGTAGGCTCGGTAAGGTAAAAACCATTTTTCAAAGTCGCCCCCCTTTCCCCCCTTTAGGCGGATCTCGGAAATTAAGAGACATGGAACATTTTTTTTTTTCAAATTCATGTAGAGGGGCAATGCTTTAGGCGAAATAATTGTGCAACCCCCCCCATAACCCCCCCACCCCCATTTCTTTTTTTTTTTTACAAGCACGCGAGGTGCTTGCACCTCGCGCTACACGCAAATACTACTCCTATTATATAAAGCTAAATTACCAGTCACTGATTCACTGACTCACTCACTCACTCATTGACATAATTGTTCTCCCAGATGGTGGATGGGAAGGTGGGTATATTTTGACAGATTCGTAAACAAGTAACTCTCAAACTTACGGGAAAAGTGCCAAACCTCCCCTTTTCAGCCCCCTTCTCCCCCCTCCCTATCGTATCTCGGAAACTACGAGACCCGTATTTTTTTTTTTATGGATTCGTATAGAAGAGGCTTGGTAAAGTAAAAACCATTTTTCAAAATCACCCCCCTTGCCCCCCTTCTCACCCCCTTTAGGCGGATCTCGGAAATTAAGAGACTTGGAACATTTTTTTTTCAGATTCATTTAGAGGGGCAATGCTTTAGTCGAAATAATTGTGCACCCCTCCATCACCCCCCCCCCATTTTTATTTTTTAAAATGAAATCGCAGCCACTTCTCGCAATAACGGGTCAATTGGAGCCTCTAATAATGTCTAAATTAGCATAAACTATTTAATGTGTTCAAGCCATTAATAGCTTCAGTTTGAGAGCGAGATGCGATTTTACTTACATTATAGCATCTTTTTCTCACGACAAGAATGTGTTGTCATGACGTTGACACGTCACAGTACTGTACATTTACTGATGGAAATGAAGCTCCGCATATATTAAAGGGGAGGTGAAATTCTGTAACATCCCTAATTTTCTATCAAATTAAATGAAACATGAAGACGCAGCATGTAACAGAATTCGGAATGCCTCGCGTTTCATTCGTGTCTGGAGGAAGCGAAAACTAAATGGCTTTATAGAAATTGAGCAGAGACACAATAGAATTGTAGATCATAAAGGAACGAGAAATTGAAGAGAATAAACATTTCTAGGAAAAACGTATTCTCCTATAATTAGAAGGATTGCGTTACAGTCGCTTGGCTTGATAAAATAGCTAAATCACGATCCAAGAAATAAATTAAACATGTTCTTGGAAACTATAGACTTTGAAGGTTTTCTATGATCGATAATTAAAGTCCTATTTCTGTTTCCAAATTTTTTGTTAATAATTTGAACGAATTTTGTAAGGCGGGTGGGTGGAAATAGTCGTTTGAAATAAAAACCTGCACTGGGATTTTCTTCATTAGACATTCACTCGGTTCAGTTTAAATAACCAATAAAATAAAACTCTCCTAATCATTTCAAAGTGGGTTACATGTGTAGTAACATAGATATAGAATAGATTAAGTACAATAGTATATCTAATTGTTGTGTTAATTTAAGAATCTATTATTAAACTTGGCATGTAACTGTTTTTTGTCCCTAATAAATAAAATAAAAGGAAATTATTTATAGTGAAGTTTCTTTGCTATGATTTACAGGGCTACTTTGTAATTAGCGAAGCGTCAATACCCTAATGGCTAAGGTGTTGGTATTGTGATCGAAAAGTTGACCCCAAACATTCCCCTATACCGTGAACTCACTCCAGACACAAGCATATTTAGCTTAGCTGGACAGGTAAACAAGATTGCTAGTAATGTGAATTCTATCCACATAAAAAAGCAAATAACAGCTATAAGCATAAATTATGACTTTTTGTTAATATATAGTATACAACGTGTAATTTAAAGGGTATATACATACCAAGTGCATGGCTTCTTTGGATGATAAGAAACGATATGGCAAGGGTTTTGTAATCCTAAGTCTACGTGTGTAGAACTTGTTACAAATTCCAATACACTGATACCAGAAACCGAATTTTTCAAATTAAGAAGAACGAAGAGTATTATCGTGTTATTGGCAAGTGACATGGAAAGTTATGTGACACGTTTCAAGAAATATATGAAACCAATGATTTGGTATCAATTCTTTGAGTCAGTTATTTTGTGCTGAAACTGTGCATAGAGAGGAGTCCACCTTTGTACATTTTTGTGTTGCATAAAGTATAAATAAATAAAAATATCTAAAATATGTTTTCCTTAAAAAGGATCCTTCTTTTTTTTTCATTTAGAAAAATCATCGCAATCGATCAAGCGGAAGGGAGTGTCAGACTTCTACTGACTAAAAACCCACCCTGTTCCTTCAGCGGCCTTTGCGTACCGGGGCTGTGGCGTTTTGCGGTAGAACATTCCCGAAACCCTAGCAGGTAATGGCCTTATCCCGTCAATAGTGCTGACGGCAATTTGAGGCACACGTGGAACATGATACGCCACCGACCCATTCTTAACGGACCCGGACGGTGAGCAGAAGTAGCACACCGTGCCGGGTCCGGAGGGCAAGCCCGCGCCTACGGTGACTGGAGATTGGTAAAAAGAAACCTAGAAAACATAGTGATGCCTACAATGTATAAGAAAAGTCAATATATAAATTCCCAGCATCATAAAAAACATGCCAAAACTATTAAAGTACCAGCAATGTACCTACGTCATAACTAAGTACATTAAGAACTACCATTTCATATCAATAAAACTCAGCAATATATAAAAAGAAGGCTTCCACATTCTCCTCGCGAACTTAAGCTGCTGATGTACCATTTCGAAGTTGTTAACTGCGAAATTATTCATGAAAATGTGGGTAGGTAGATCTAACGTGATTTGTCGCTTGCAAATCACACTAGAATGTATGCGTGTTGACTGCGAATAGGGCGACACCGTGTTTTGTTTTATAATGTCTTTAAGAACGCACTTCTGTGGCTAAGCCGCATTGATTTGAGAGATAGCCTGCCAAATTTATTTGTTTATTTTCTGTAGACAACTTAAAATTGCTTTCTTTGTTTCTCTGAGCTCTTTTTCGAGAAAGTTTTTATACCCAGGTAAATTGTGTATGTCTATGTAGGAACATATTATTATATCAAATATAATACATATACAATAAATTTAAGTGTCTCTCTGTGATTTTAAAAACATATTATGAAAGTTTTCTCAAGTACTTATGTGTAGTTACTTACTATTATTATACTTACTTACTATACACAATCATTTTTTCTAAATTTTGTCCGGGATAATCTCTTGAACACCTGAATCAAATGAATTTTACTGGAAGTTAGAGCAGGTTATAGGGTAACATAGGCTACATTAACAGCTACATGGATGGACAGACAGACATATATGACGAATCTATGAGGGTTCCGGTTTTTGTCATTTGGCAACGTAACCCTAAAAAGGTCCTCCATCCAGCCCTTTTCGAAATCTTACTGGATGTAGCTCAGCATTTTTATTTTATATGATACGTCTGTCTATCTGAACTCAACAACTCAGTAACAGCTTAAAATGATAAGACCAGTAAGTCTGGTGTCAGATATACAAATTACAGCCAAGCGTTTTTTATTGTTATTTAAAAGCAATTTGCAAAATAAAGGACATGTTATGAAATGGGCTTAAAATATATATTTTGAACAGTTATATTTTCATGTTTGTATCTTCTGATAGGGAAAATTATTTAGGACGGCCTTACAAAAACAAAAAATAAATAAAAGCACCGTTATTTAATAATTCGTAATATTATTTTTCACATTGAAACAAAGAAAAAAGGGCTAAATATCATTTTTAAAGCAAATTATACACCTTATTGTTATTTATAATACTTTAAAACAATATTAGATAGCTCCAACGAATTATCTTCATGATTTGGATGTATGGCATTGATTCCTTTGCCTCCTAATGGAAACTATGAAAACATTACCTGTAAGGTTGTCAAACTTGTCAAATGTCATGTCACTTGTCTCATTGTTAAAATCGCTATTTTCCCGTTTGCATGGTTATGTAGGTTTATTGTATTTGTAATTTCTACTTGTTATTAGTGAAATCATCATCTGAGAGGGCCATATAAAGTTCTCGATGGTGTGTAATCAGCCAACCCGCACCGGTCTGGCGAGATGGACTAAGTAGAAACCTAACCTAACCCTTCTTGTTCTGAGAAGAGGCGCGTGCCCAGCAAGGGGAGAGTAGTAGCACAGTATAGATATGGCTATCCATATTTTTAATATACTGTGGTAATAGGCTGAATTTCTTTTTTAATAGCAAAATTGAGGTATTCCTCGATGCGCTACCATTTTGAAGCGCTCCTAATGAAGCGCTCCTTTTTTATTCCTCGGAGCGCTCCTTTTAGTAGCGCTCCCGATACCATGTTTTCGGGAGCGCTACTAAAAGGAGCGCTCCGAGGAATAAAAAAGGAGCGCTTCATTAGGAGCGCTTCAAAATGGTAGCGCTTCGAGGAATACCTCGCAAAATTGTATAAACGCAGAAACGCTATTATTTACGATAGATAAGGGCAATGAATTTATGTGTACTAAATATCCTTATTTTCTCCTACAATTTGAGATATTATCATCATGAAGTCGGTAAATTGCAGATGACTACTGATGGTCATACGTCTCTTCCAATGCAAGCTAGTATAACAGGACAGTTCAGATACAGACTAGATTGGATCTGTTAACCTTTTGTAAATAGTCGCTTTAGCAGGTTGGAATAGGTCTTTGGAATAGGTGAACATTTTTGTGTATTAGCTAGATAAATAAAAGTAATGTATTTGTTTGTATTTATTCTACCTCTTCATTTTCAACATCTTGCCTTAAAAATATTATCAAGAAATTGTGCAGGTGGTAACAATGTTGTTTTAATGCTGAGCCCACCTAAGATATATAATCGTTATTACATTAGCACAGCTTCCAACAGTTCGCTTCCCTAGTATACAGCTGCAGTAATATTCACAAATTCTCTCCTCCTAATTATTGTATTCGGTTAATTTTATCAAGACATAATATTATCTTTTATTGCTTTGAATTGAATTTGACACTTCACATTTCACAATGACGTCCAATAGAAAAGTGTTGCTAAAATCAATAATTATTGTGGGCTGCAGTTTATTTTTTAAATTTTAATTATTTAAAAACGTAATAACTATGGAAAGGTGTTATTAAAAAAATATATACAAAGTTTCCTTAATTTTTGTACTTTCATAAAAATATAATCTCTTCCATGCTCACAGCAGCTTCGAATAAAAGCCCAGCTTCCACACAAAAACCTAACATGTCCTTTCATACGTCGTTTATTGATTAACATAATGTGATATTTAAGTATTAAACTGTGATGATTATAAACTTGTTTACACGAATGATTATGCAAAATTCTCGTACTTTCTTCTTAGAAGTACTTTGAGATTTCAACGAAACTCATATTATAGGGTGACATTGTTCAGGTTTGTTTATATTTGTGTAAATCCGATTATGAGAACATTTTCACGATAACTGTACCATTACTGAATGACATTTTCTTTTATACAATTTCCATTTTATATACATAATTCTTATCGTCTGCCGCGGTTTCACTCGCGTTCAATGTTTTTTTTTTTTTCAAAATCTTTAATCTAAGTCACTCAGTGGCAACGCAGCACTCTAATGGTGAAAGAATTTTTGAAATCGGTCATTAAGTGTTCGAGTTTATTCGTTACATACATAAAAAAATACAAATATTTCCTTTTTACCCGACTGCAAAGGAAGGGTTATGTTTTTCGCGCGTATCTTGTATGTATGTATGTATGTATGTAATATTCTTTATTACCTCATATCTCCAGAACCGCTGAACGGATTCACACAATTGAGGTATCGTTAGATTTGTCTTAACAGCCCGAGTGTTCTTAGATAGGTGACATTTAAAAAAATTAAACATGGCGGCTGTGCGAAGCCATTATACATGGTGAAATATTTTTTTTTTAAATACTACGATATGGGTATCAAATTAAAGGGCTTAGCATAAGGATTTCAAAAAAGTATATCATGTTCATCATTAGTGTAACACTAGCAAAATAACACAATGAGAAAGTTTAAAAATATGGACTCAGTTTCTGAATCCGGTGGAGTACCAATGTGACACGACCGGGAATACTAAAAAATTGTTACTTAATATATTAACTAAAAAGTTGAAAAAAAAAACTTATTTAAAAAATCTAAAAAGCCCGACTGCTCAACTGAAGTGTAAGAAACAAGCACATTTTTATTTTTAAAAGTGACAAGCAGGCGGACCCATCCCATTTAAAAAAAAATATGTTCAATTGGGTCCCGCCTGCTTGTCACTTTTAAAAATAAATATGTGCTTGTTTCTTACACTTCAGTTGAGCAGTCGGGTTTTTTAGATGTTTTAAATAAGTTTTTTTTTATAATATGAGAATAGATATAGATAATATCCTATAATATTAGAGACACTAAAATTAGCGTTCAAGTTATAATATTGTAAATCATGTAAATTCGCTTAAATTACGGTCGTAAGTAAGATACTTAGTTGACATAGTCCCGGTGCGCGGGGTTCTTATTTCCACCTGCTGAGTTAAACCAACTTAACACAACCGTGTCGGGATATCCTAAGTCGGGGCTTGCTTCAATTATTTTATTATTATTTTTAGTCGTTTATTTATTAATTATTAGTCGTCACTCCAGATACAACCGATTTCCCAATCGCCCCCAGTGGTGGCGGTTGGGAACAAATGTAAAATTTTATCCCAAAGACCACCAGTGGTGGAAGTTTTAGTGGTGGCCGTTAGGAATAAGCCAATCATATCGACGCTGGAAAGGAAAAATTATCCAAGCGATATTTTTGGCCATTTTGAGTTATATACATTGTTGGAATCGCCTGATTTTTCTGCGTCGTTTGGTCTTACTCACGTCCTTATACGACGACTTTTGATGTCGCTTCGACATTTTGAAGTTCGCGAGAGTTCACTTTTTTTTTCCTTACTAAACGACAAAATTTTCGAGCATTTTTGAAAATTTGGTGGTTATCGTAATTGTGAAATGCTAAATTTGCCTTTGGTCAAGTTTGACATTTCTGTTCGTACGGTAATTACTCCACTTAGTTAATTTTTCCAGTACCTATCTGGCAATATAGTGTTAGGCGCTTAGGTAATTTTGAGTTATTTGGTTTTTTTCCTACATGCATTGAGGTAATATAAAAAAATTATTTAGGTTGTTTTGCCTGAACTTCCACATGTTTTTTTAATGGTAAGACAACTTTTACCTGATATAAATTCTAAAAAAGATATATATTACATTTTTACCGTACCTTCCTTAATCAAAGTTTGTCGGTTAGTCAATTTTTCCCGTTTCTACTTTTAGGGAAAATTTTACTAAGCGACACTAACTTTAAAACTAAGCATTATTTTTAATAGTTACGTATACTATGTATAATGTAGATAAAAAATATCCAAATAAATTTCTAAGAATTAGGCTTTTTGGACCATTACAAGAATTCACACGATTTTTTTTCTGAAAATTCAAACTTTAAACTGCTCTACTGTAAAGTTAGTCTGATGTCGCTTGGATAATTTTTCCTTTCCAGCGTCGATATTTAGCTTAGTTGAAGGTAAACCCTTCAACTAAAGATTACTAGTAATGTGAATTATACGCACATTACTAGTTCTCTTTAAAAAAAATGTAGACAAATGTTAGACAGATAGATAGATATAGTTTTACAATACACCAAAGGTTGTCTGTAAAAGATCGCCTTTACCGATAAGACCGCCCATTGTATCACCCTTTTCAGTAGTTAAGGGCCTATACTCGTACTACCTCAAATGGCTTAGCATGATCCTCCGTTATGTCGAAAATACTGCAGCAATAATTTTGAAATAAATATATAGTAAAGTTGAGGATTAAATTTAGGTACTATATTTGACGAAAACACGATTCCATAAAATTTTCTTGATAGAAAAAAAATCCAAAATTACCTCCAAACCGCACAATAAACCGCTGGTATTCAAAAATATCTTCAAAATAGATAATGAAACTTTGCGTTTTAATTGAACTAACTATAAAGCAGGTCTTATGTTATTTAGTTTTTTTTTTAAATTACCATTATTATCACCGTAAAAAGAAATAAACGAAATTATCGGTGTCTTGGAGTCTTTTCCCTGCCACCCTGTCTCACTTGCTCGCGTGACTGCGGCCAGTAGTGTGAGAGCGAGGTATAGAGTGAGAAGCGCTGAGGTAGTATAGGCCCTTAAGTCCTTATTTGAGTCAGTTATGGTGTACAATAAAAAAAAAGTTCAAGACGAACTGAGAACCTCCTCCTTTTTTTGAAGTCGGTTAATAAAGAGTAAGTACATCTATCTATCTATTATAATCTATTATCTATACTTATTAAATAATAGCGTGTAACAAATGGCGGTCCGATTACTTAAACTGATGTTTTATGAGCACCATTTGGACAATTAGTTCTAGAATGATAAATTATATCAAAAAACGACGTACTAACTGAAATTATACTAAATTAACACAAAATGAATTAAATAATAAAACATGAACGTAAGATTAAATGAAAATTACTCCAAGCATAGTTAGATGAAGTAAACATTATTTAATTTAAGAACACTTTTGATAACGAGAAAATATAATAAAAAGATGTTATTTATTTTACTATATTACTTGGTATATTATTGTTATATTTGTTTTACTGGTTGTTTGAATTTATTTACGAAAAATAAAAAATTAAATGTATGGAACTCTACAAAATCTACCAACCAACCAACTTAAATGTGAAATGTATACCTACATTATGGCTAATAAATGATTTATATCTTACCTAAGTAAGAAGAATTTTCGCAGCATTACAAGATTACCGGTATTGTTTTGATCTCAAAGAAAATATAAAGGCATATTAGAATATAGGGCAAATATTTCCGCATCACAAATATTCCCGCCATTCAGGTTTTGCTTCTATGTTTGTGTGAAACCAGAACGGTCAGTATTCTGTCAAAGTCCTTTGATATTTACGTTGTTCGGTAATACTAAAAATGTTCGGATACAAATCAACGATTCTTTAGTTGACTGGCGTTTATGTTAAAATTTGATTGGAAAAGTTATTACAAACCCTTGAGATTGCCTTATTAACATGTAGCTAAGCATAACTGTCTCAATAATATAAACTCTCATTTTATTAACTTTTTATTGATAATAAATAGACTCGCGTTGGACCACCATTTCACCTGATGGTAAGTGATGATGTGTTCAAAGAAGGAGCACGCTTCCCTAGAAGAAACCTATTCACTCTTGACTTAAAGACCATAAGTCAAGAGGACTTAAAGACCCCCAGGTTATAGCTATCGGGAAACACAGACTGCCTACATAGTGTATGTTTCATGCAATATTAAATTTCGACTCTGTAAGTTCTAATATATGGGGGATATATTATTATGGTATACCCTTAGACATTACGCAATATTTCTTTTGTTCAGTTCCTTTATACATGCCGAAGCCATTATAAAGAAGCGTGGTTTTCGGGGCTATAATTGTAACAACATTGTATTTATTTCCTAAGTAATTTCTGGTCTACTTTCGTGGGACTAAGCAACTGTTTGCTTTTGGAAATATTACGCCTCCTTAGTTCGGTATATTTGAGACGTAATGCCTTTTATATTGGATGTTTTCGGTGCTAGCGTGTTTTATTAGGATTCTTGTTTTTCTTTTTTCTTAGAATATAGGATATAATATGGATATAGGAATGTAGGATAAACTAGCCGCAGCTCGTGGCTCCACTTGCGTGTTATTAGTGCGTTCCTCCTATTTTTATTCTGATGTATAATCTAGAATTATAATTTTTGTATCGTGAACTGTTACCGATAGTTGTTCCAGGTGTAGTTGTTTTCTGCCGGGGTTGTGGTAATGTAATAACGGGATACTGCTGCCACGGGCATCTGAAGGAACAGGATGGGTATTGTATTCAGTAGAAGACTGTCATTGCCTTTCGCTCTATCTAGTGTGGCATTAAACATTTAATGATTTTACCCCAAAAGAAGAAAAAGGTCTGGTTGTTTGAGAAGTGAAGTTTTTTTAATCTTAAAATTCCGTTCAAATTCATCTACCAATCCATCAACCCGGAGCAAAAATGGTCCGAAATTGCTCTAGAAAGAGAGGTTTAGAAGGAAAAAAGGGGAGGTCTTTGCTCAACAGCGGGACTCAAAATAGACTAATAAAAAAAAACATGAACCCTAACAAATACTCATAGACCTTTGAATTTTTTCAGTAGGAATTTGAGTTGATCTAAGCTCGCCCTCTATTATACGTTATGTTTAAGGGTGATGTCCTGACAACAAACAACAAGGTGCTGTACGAATGTTCTAACGAGATACCGCGGCTTCTTTGGATGATAACAAAAATTATGGCAAGACTGTAATCCTAAGTCTACGTGTGTGGAAGTTACTACAAATTCCAATACACTGATACCCGAGACCGAATTTTTCAAATTAAGAAGAACGAAAAGAATTATCGTGTTATTGGCAAGTGACGTGGAAAGTTATTGACCCTCGTAGTGCTGTGACACGTTTGTTATGATCGGTATTCAAGAAATATATGAAACCAATAATTTGGTATCAATTCTTTGAGTCAGTTATTTTGTGCTGAAACCGTGCATAGAGACTTCATACCAGGTGTTGTCTTCAGCCCTTTTGGATAGATATGGGGTTTCCGTTATACGTTGTATATCTAATTTCTAAAAACAACAAGGTCATTGTAGGCGATATGCCAATTTAGCGAATTCATTGTACCTAAAAACTTACACTTTTTTTTATAAATAATGGCATGTGAAAAGCCAGACGTCAAACTGTTATTACTCCATTATAAACAGGTGTATAATAAACAAATTCCACTGTACTGTATGCATAAAACTTGCCTATCTCGCATACACACTAACTTCAATAATTTATTTTATCCATGTCCCCCAGACTCATACAATTTATAATTAACGACAAAAAAAAAACTACTTTTCCGTGGCAATATACCCTCAATGGCTACAATCGTAAATCTAAGCCTGGTAATAAAACTTAAACATTTCAGGACATTAGACGCGTAAAATAATAATAAACTAAGTTCCACTAATTAGGCTCACAACTAAAACCGTACTAAACTTTTCACACACAACCTCCACGTTGCGTAACACGCTTTATATTAAAACTTATCTCCCAAGAGAAATTCAAGAAGATTACACACGCAAAGGTATTTTAATTTAAAAGGGGCTCAAATACAGGTTTAATTTATACACTAGATTGTGATATTATTCATAGGCACCGCCGTGAAATGAGTTATTTGCAAATCTCCACACACATGTGCGCACGAGCTTTTCAAGTTTGCGGTAATTGATTGCGGGTTCATGATGTTACAATGGATTTAAGTCAAGATTTTCATCTATCTATACGCTCCTGCTTGCGGATTCGCTCGCACGTAACTTTCAACATCAGGTATTCCAGTTTCTGAAATCAATTATAGTTTATAAGTTGATCAGACTCAATAGCTATATAACAAAAAGTTTCATTCATATCCATCTAGTAAACCTGGAGATTAGCGCGTACAAACATACAATCAATTTATTTTAAATTCATGCTCTATTACTGTTTCTAAGCCGCCATTGACCAATTTTATCATTGCCTTAAGACCGCCATTGTAACCAAATTTTTTTTCAACATTGTTATGTAACTGTGATTCAATTATTGGTGTACAATAAAGTATATTCTAAGTTAAAATGGGATATTTACCATATATATCTTTTGTTTCGAGTTTCCGATATTTCGGTACTGTTGCAAGCGCCATGATCACGGATGAAATGAAGTACGTAATTACGGGTGGACGTTTATGAGAAGACGTTTTTTTTGTGATCGACACCGCTACCACTGTCACATGTATCGCTAAACACTCGCTTCTGTTCCCGACAAAATAAACGAAATATCAGAAACTAGAAACAAAAGATACACATAGCAAATATCTCGTTATTCTAATGTAGTATAGTATAGTCTATCTAGCTATCTCAATTATATTTTCTTAATATATTCAAATATTGTATACATGACTGGTGTGAAAACATCCGAACCGAACGCCTTAGAAGATCATAAACAGATCTTATTGGTCTGTTATTCCTTATTTTCGGCTGGTTTTTTAGAAAAGTCATATACTCTTACCCTGTATACTTCTATGACGTGAGGTAAATTTTATTTTATTGTGCAATGAGAGCTCTGTGGCTACAAGCATGTCTTGCGAGTTGTAGGTCATGAGTTTGAAGCAGGCAGGCACATAACTTTGTGTGATTTTCAGTAGCAGTGTCTGGCAGTTTGAGTGCTTTATACGGCCCACCCAAATGTCCTAATTTTGGTATTATTCGTCAAATCGTTCGAGCTCCTTAAGGTTCTAAGTTGAGCTACGCGATATTTGACAAATGCTTGCACTGTTTGGACGGGCCTGCTCAAATCTGTGTGATTCTATCCTTTAAAGGGCGCCACAGACATAAACCTACATGGCTCTCATATGATTTGATCACTACAGATTGTATGAACTTTAAAAGAGACGTTAACCTCTGAGTTTGTTTCAGTGTTTCTTCTCAGAATAGTCAGTTAGGAAACACTGGCCTCATCTAGTTTCATTTACGAAAAAAATGACGTGTAAAAGTGCTATTTATAACCTATTTGCAAAATAAACATCATTATTTCATTAGTATCACCGCTGCTCTCAAAACAGGAACATTATATCCTGTCAAAATATGATAATTACTTTTGTGTCGCATCCAACTCTTTTCTTAGAGTAGATATTTTTTTTGCATGCCAGTTAACTCTGTAATGGATGTCACGTATTCAAGTCTTGCCTGGCGCCACCCTCCCCGGCAGTTGCGTAGCTAGGCATGGGCGAAGAGGCCCTCGCCCACGGCCCCACGCTGCAAGACGCCTTACCTTGACCCTTTCGTACATCACGACCTCTCTCAAAACAGTATAGGAAAACATTGTGAGGAAACCGGCACATCCTAGGACCGAAAATCTAAAATCATGCGACTGGTACAACCCGCACTGGACCCACGTGGTGAATTATGTCTTGTGTCCCAGTAGTGAGAACATAGGTTTAATATTATTATATGCACAAGTAAGTGAGGAACGAAAGAAAAGGGGACTTTTCCCATGTCTATATCAGTCCATACTACGCCTCTGGCCCCCGATTGTCGGTAAGTAGAGCTATTCTAGTCCTACTTTAGAAAACATGAACTTAACATAAAACTAGGCTACTAACTACCTAATACAACATACCCACACAGACCTTGGAATAGGCTAACAACAAAATAAGTTTTGGGTCACAAGCTACGCAATTAGCGGCTGGACCACAGCCAAGTACTAAATACACTTACCTACGTTTAATCCTAATTGGGTATCTATAATCTCGTTCTACAATCTGGTTGGTCTAGCTAGCGTTAGACCCATTGGAGAGCAATTTGTTAACAGCTCTGAAATTTATTAAAGATTTTTTATTAATGTGTAGTACACTAGCTTTTTCCCGCGACTCTGTTCTCGTATTTTTTATTTATTTATTTTCTTGGGAAAACAAACAATTGTACACCTTGTCTTACAACTAAAATATACAACTAAATTAAGGTCAATGTACTGTGTTTCCTGATAGCTATAACCTGGGAGTCTTTAAATTAAGAGTGAATAGTTTACTTTTAGGCAAGCATGCTTTACGTTCGACCACATCCTCGCTTAAGGCGACATTATATGGCAGCGACCTTGAGCGACTGGGGAGAAGCTTGCGTCACTCCCCGCGACCGCGCAATGCACCCCCGCAACGCAAGCTCGAAATTTCGTAAGGTAACCATACGTTTCAAATAGTAAAGACTGTACTGCCTGCTTTATTATCACCATCCACATTTTTTCTGGACTTTAATTGTCTGGTCATTGAAAACTACTATGTGTATTTAGACAAGTAAATCTATCTATCTATATATATAAAAATGACTATGTGGCTACGCTACTTAGACTCATTTGATACTCGTAAATAATTAAGTTTTAATAACATTGAAATCGGAATATTGAAATAAATATGAATTTACTTGTCAGCAATCATGTCCTCATTTTCGACATGCTGAGTTGAGTTTTCCCTTTTGTATACAGCCAGAGCTGAATTTTTTTTTTAATAGTTTATAGGCTTGCGTTTGACCATAATCTAACCTGATGTTAAGCGATGATGTGGTCGAAGATGAAGCACGCTTGCCTAGAAGTAATCTATTCACTCTTGACTTAAAGACTTCCAGGTTATAACTATCAGGAAACAGACTCCAGCAGGGAATTCTACTCCTTAGCCGTACCCATAATTAAAGTAATCTCAAATCGTTTCATGCGTATGGGTGGGATGTCCACCATGTAACGATGGCGCATCACCGTTTGTCTTGTAGTCCTATGATGGAACGGGCTTGGTGGAATAAGACTGCAATTCCATCGCACACTCCCCGAAATGTAACCGATAGTTAACTGATAGGCTTGCAACACGTCGCCGATGCTCTAGGCTCTGGACCTTTGTCTCGACCAGTTTCTCATTGCCGATGAGCCTTTTGGCCCGTTTCTCTATAGACTCAAGTGCATTAAGCTGGTATTTGGCAGATCCGTCCCAGAGATGAGAGCAGCACTCCATACACGACCGAACTTGCGCTTGATAGAGGTTGAGCAGCTGTTCCGGTGTGAAGTACCGTCTCACTTTTGAAATGAAATTAAATTAAATATTTATTTTGTAAATTGGTTATAAATAACACTTTTACACGTCATGTTTTTTTGCGTGTTTAGTTTAGCTAGATGAGGCCGGTATTTCTTAACTGACTACTCTGAGAAGAAACACCGAAACAAAATCAGAGGTCAAAGTCTCTTTTAAAGTCCAGACAATTTGTATTTGTATATGAGAAGCATGTAAGTTCATGTCTGTGGTATTTTTTTGAGGAAATAACCAAGCAAATTTGAGCGGACCTGTCCAGTCAGTGCAAGCATTTGTCAGTTATCGTGTAGCTCAACTTAGAATTTAAGGAGCTCAACAATTTGACGAACAATACCAAAGTAAGGCCATTTGGGTAGGCCACACAAGTACTCAAACTGCTTGACATCATTAAAGAAATTATAGTGAAAGTAAAAACTACGAAGATAGAATAACCTACATTGTCCTCACAAGTACAATAATGAAATAATTATATTTATATACAACGTGTAATTTAAAGGGTATATACATACCAAGTGCATGGCTTCTTTGGATGATAACAAACGATATGGCAAGGGTTTAGTAATCCTAAGTCTACGTGTGTAGAACTTATTATAAATTACAATACACTGATACCAGAGACCGAATTTTTCAAATTAAGATGAACGAAAAGAATTATCGTGTTATTGGCTGGGTTATTGGCGTGTTAGTGACGTGGAAAGTTATTGACCCTCGTAGTGCTGTGACACGTTTTTTATGATTGGTATTCAAGAAATATATGAAACCAATAATTTGGTATCAATTCTTTGAGTCAGTTATTTTGTGCTGAAACTGTGCATAGAGACTCCATACCAGATGTTGTCTTCAGCCCTTTTGGATAGATATGGGGTTTCCGTTACACGTTGTACATAAAAAAAAACAATAAACAAAAACAAAATTAATAGGTATACACAATACTTTTTTTTTCTCTTTATTGATTATAAGGATATACAATACTTGAGAACGCAAATATTATAATCAATCAAAAATAAATCATCAATCAAAATTTTAAAACTAAATAGAAAAGGCACACGTATATCACTGGAGCATCTCATTCCCAGGCCTTCTTGTCCTCAATATAATCTGTAACTGTGTAAAAAGCTTTCTGACATAGCTTACGTTTTATAAATAATTTGAATTTATTAATACTTAGTTCTTGAATATGGCTAGGAATTTTATTATAAAAACGTATACATTGGCATCTAAACGATCCACCAATCTTTTTTCCTGGTTTTAGGAATGACATATGTGTCTTTGTTCCTAGTATTTACACTATGAATATCACTGTATTTTTTAAAAAGATTAATATTTTTATGTGCATACAAGAGATTCTCATAAATATACTGAGATTAATATTCATAGTCAGAGTCATTCAGAGTCATAATATTAATCTCTTTAAATTTGTCTCTTAAGGAGTGCTTAGGACTTAATTTATAAATTGCACGAATGGCCCATTTTTGTAATACAAATATTGTATGAATGTCGGCGGCGTTTCCCCAAAGTATAATGCCGTATGAGATCACTCTGGTAAAGTAACTAAAGTAGACTAAACGTGCTGTTTCGATATCAGTTAATCCACGTATTTTTCTAACGGCATATGCTGCAGAACTTGACTATTTTGACAATTTATATGGGGGCCCCACTGAAGCTTCGCACCCAAATTTATGCCCAAGAAAACTGTGGTATCTTCGGGTTTCAATATTTCGCCCTTTATTGATACACTTGTATTCACTTGTCTAACATGAGGTAACGTAAATTTTAGGCATTTGGATTTTTTCTCATTAACAAGAAGATTATTAACATTAAACCAGCTAACTACAGTTGCAAGGGCACTGTTTACTTCTTCAGTAACCTGCTGTTAACTTTGATTTTAAATAAAAGATTATTGATACACTTGTATTCACTTGTCTAACATGAAGTAACGTATATTTTAGGCATTTGGTATTTTTCTCATTAACAAGAAGATTATTAACATTAAACCAGCTAACTACAGTTGCAAGGGCACTGTTTACTTCTTCAGTAACCTGCTGTTAACTTTGATTTTAAATAAAAGATAAGTATCGTCAGCGAATAACACTATGTCATGATTTTTGATCAGGTACGGTAAATCATTTATATAAATAAGAAACAAAAAGGGACCTAAAATTGAGCCTTGGGGACCCCCAACTTGACGTCACAGATCCCGGCGATCTTTTGCCGTTCAAGTCGACTCTCTGAATCCTTTCACTCAAGTATGAGGTCTGAAGATTCAGAGAGGCGCTCCGGAATCCGTAGTGGTGCAGTTTCCTGATTAATGTTTCATGGGGAACATAGTCAAATACCTTTGAAAAATCGCAAAAAATGCCCAACACTAACCAACACTTATCTTCCCATGCATTATAAATGTGTCCTAAAAGTTCAACACCGGCCATCAGTTGTTGAACGTCCTTTTGTAAAACCAAATTGTTTATTATGTAGCAATTTGTGTTTATTAAAATATCTTTGCATCTGCATTAAAATAAATTTCTCAAAAATTTTACTGAAAGTGGGCAATACAGAAATAGGTCTATAATTAGTAGGGTCAGATGTACTAACTGATTTAAATAGTGGGATTATTTTACTATATTTCATTAAATCAGGAATCTCACCGCAATCAATACAATCTTACTATATCTATACTAATATTATAAAGCGGAAAAGTTTGTTAGTTTGTTTGTTTGTTTGTTTGTTTGTTTGTTTGCTTGAACGCGCTAATCTTCGAAAGTACTGGGTGGATTTGGATGAAATTTGGTATGGAAGTAGCTTGAAGCTTGAGGAAGGTTATAGGCTACTTTTTACCCGACTGCAAAAAAGGAGAGTTATGTTTTTACCGTGATAGAATCCACGGGAGCGAAGCCCCGCGAGAGTACTAGTAATATTATAAAGCGGAAAAGTTTGTTTGTTTGTTTGTTTGCTTGAACGCGCTAATCTTCAAAAGTACTGGGTGGATTTGGATGCAATTTGGTATGGAAGTAGCTTGAAGCTTGAGGAAGGTTATAGGCTGCATTTTACGCGACTGCAAAAAAGGAGAGTTATGTTTTTACTGTGATAGAATCCACGGGATCGAAGCCCCGCGTGAGTACTAGTTATTAAATATAACAGCTAATGTAGGAGCTATAATGTGTATAATGGACTTAGTAACATGAACAGAATTACCCCACAGATCTGCAGCCTTTTTAACATTCAAAGAATGAAAAGTTTTGATGATGTCATTAGAAGTAACATATTGGAATTTAAACTCTGAACTACAAACTGGAACACTTTTTTTAAGTAATGTGTCTGCAGCAATGGCAGATGATTTTAGCGACTTGATTGTCGATACGGGTATGTCAGTGAAAAAATTTTCAAATTCTGTGGCGACTTGTGAATCTAATGTTATTATATTATCATCAATAGTTAGGGTGTAATTACTAGGATTTCCAACTTTTTGGCAGCCAATTGACCCTTAGCCTCGATAAACAGACCAAAATTAAGGGTGGATGTCAACGTAACCTCATGAAGTTCGATGCGATCTATATAATATAAAGCGAGTTATATAATATAAATTAAATTTAGGTAAGTATAGGCACGGGCGCGAAAGTAGGATTGACCATATGGGTGAAAGTTGGAATATTGGAGAGATGTGCGTAAACAAAACATTAGATATCCGCATTCAAGGTCATGGTACTTTCGTACCATAGCTAAGCTAAGCATAAGTACCTACAACTATGTCAAAAACCGCACTCAAGTATTTTTTAAACTAATCTGGACTGTTCTTACTACGCTGTAGTATGGTTACATTATAGTTAAATACTCACCTCGTACTCACCACAAAAAAACACTATTATTTCAATGAAATAAAAAATTACTAAACATTAGATCTCCGCATTCAAGGTCATGCTACATAAGTACCTACCCTAGACCTATACCTACAACTCGTGTCAATATCAGCTCTCAAGTATTTTTTGATACTCTAATCCGGACTGTCCTTAGTACCTACGCTGTAGTATGGTGCTATTACATTGCAATATTTACCTCGTCTCTGCATTTTCGCGGCGAGAATCTAAGTTATTTGATATACTCCAAAAAAAAAAACATAATTTGAATGAAATAAAAATAATTTTATGTAAGTACCTACTAAATATTAGATCTCCGCATTCAAGGTGCTCCGCATTGAAGTCATGCTACTTACGTATCAAGAGCTATACCTACAACTATTCCAATATCAGCAACACTCAAGTATTTTTTGAAACTCTAATCGAACTGTCCTTACTACGCTCCAATATGGTTACCTACTCGTAAATTACATTTCAATACTCACCCTGTCTCTACATTTTTGACTCAAGAATCTTTACTATTTGGTGTTCTCCTAAAAGGAAATAACATAATTATTTCAATAAAATAAAAGTTTGTTTACTACATTTAAATCACATTTATTTTAACCCAAAATGCTAATTTAAACTATTGATAGAGATTATATAAATAATCTTCTTCTTATCGTGTGGGTAGTAATGTCTAATGACCCCATACACCCTAGTGTCAGAGTTTCTAGACTGCCTGACTGACCAAGAGCCTCTGACGTGGTCTATTCTGACGACCGCCATTTGGAACCGGGACTACCGGCTTATATGTGTCTTCCGAAGCACGGAACCATCTTTTTATCAGACAATCAGGTGATTCAGGCCTGCAATGTCCTAGCCAAAATGGAAAAAAAATTTACAAAGTATGCGTCCCGCGGGAATCGAACCCACGACCACACACAAGTTAAACCCCTGAACCACTCGACCATGGCGGCAGTAAATTATATAAATAATTAAAATTCGTTACTTCATTAATCTATTTTTAACATTGTAAGGCGTTTCTTTTTTAGTGTTTTGGGTTTACCAACCATTTTGGCGTTAAACTTCTATGCGAATAAAATCATTTTGTATTTTTTGCGCGGAGCGTTAGCGTCTACTCGTGACAGTGGTCAGCGATGCACTGCCGCCCGTCGCCCGCAAGAGCCCCCGATTCATTGCGCACCTAGATTATTCGAATAATAATACACCATGACTTTACCAAACACAATATGAAGAAAAGCCGTATACTAAAAGATTGGCAATTAAATTATCTTTTAGACTGTGAAAGTTTCATAAAAATACACCCAATGGTTGTTGCCTGATCTTCGCTTTTATGCCCGCGTTAGACGTACTTTTAAAAATAAATTACACAATGTTTTACAAAAAAATATTTAAATATTCATATATCAAATTATTAAGGAAATAGTCTAGTTTATCATTATTTTTTTTCAAAGCATACCGACTAGCCGTTTAGACGTGATCTTGGATTAAAAATCATCGAAAATCGAATATCTGCCCCTTAACATCAGGTGAGATGGTGGTCAAACGTAAGCCTATAAATAAAAAAAAAATGATTTAAGAAAAAATGAGATTTAAGTGGTAGTATTTAAGGCAGTTAATTTATTTTATTTATTTTGTTTAAGGCAGTTAATGATTTCTGATTTAAATACATTAGGCGTAAGAGCAAAAATATCAATATTAACAAATAAGTTATTGTATGTTTTCTCGTAGGTTTTTTCCCGCGCAAAACCTGACACCATGAGAATTCTGGGATAAAAAGCCAAAGATGAAAAGTGACAAACATCCATACATCTATACAACGTGTAACGGAAAGGGTATATACATACCAAGGGCACGGCTTCTTTGGATGATATCAAACGATATTGGAAGGGTTTCAACTCAAAATAAAATACTCTAAAAATTGGTACCAAATTTTCGGTTTCGTAAGTTTCTTAAATTGAAATCATAACAATCGTGTCACCGCACTATGTAGGTCAATAACTTTCCACGTTACTTGCAAATATCACGATAAATCTCTTCCGTAATTCTGTGCGCCTAGTACTGTATCTGGTATCAATGTATTAAAAATTCTCATTACTTCCGAACATGTAGAGATAGGATTAAAAAACCCTTCCAATATCGTTTGATATCACCCAAAGAAGCCGTGCCCTTGGTATGTATATACCGTTTCCGTTACACGTTGTTTATATCTATCCTCACAAACTTTCGCATTTACAATATTAGTAAGATGTAAATTGGTAATATATTGGAGCTCGTGACAAAATAATAACATAACAAGCCTCACGATTCAATCTTCAAGTTTAAGCAGCGTTTCCAGGAGGCGGTCCATGGTTGGTTCCATCTTAACATTTATTGAAATCGAAAGAACGTTTAACCGCTGGTCCTGGCTGTCATCTGTCCTACATCTTTGACAGTCATTACGGGTAGTCAGAAGACAAAAGTTGTGACATGAAACTAATGAAAAAAGCTCCGAAGCAAACTTAGGGGTCACTCATACATTATCTTTATAAAGCCTTATGGAAACAATGTAGGCTCAAACCTTCTATAAGTTTAATAGATTATTATAAATATAAATAATTTTTGTTTTGATCGTCATTGTCAGTTAAAATAGGAGGCCATTGAGATATTTTAAACCATTTCGTACACCGCTCCTTTTCAACCTAAAAATTTATAGCAAGTGTATTTTTTTATTTCATAATATTTTAAAATTGAAACAACAATCGTTAAGTAAACTGCCTTCGCAAAATACATATATGAAAACCGGTTGTAAAATCCCAATTACTAGCCTCAGCCTCAATTAAAATAATTATGTACGTATATTGAAGTTCAGACGGAGTAGGTTGTGTTACTAGCATGTTTTACTAATATAAAAGATTATCAAAATATATAACGTCAGGGAAATAGTCTTTTCGCATTATAGTATGTATGAACTTGTAATAAAATCTCTTTGGCTATACTATTTGTATCTGGCTGATTTTGGTATCATTGAAAGTTTAAATTTTAAAGAACATAATTCCAAATTCAAATTAGGAAAATGTGTGATTTTCATTTGTTTTCGTACTGTCAAGATGAATGAATCTAATGAAGAAATTTGATACATTTTAAAATTTTACTACAAAAAAGGTAAAAATGCAAAGCATGCCGCGAAAATTTGCGATGTTTATGGACCTAGTGCAGTGTCTGTGAGAGTAGCACAAATTTGGTTTAAGCGTTTTCAATCCGGAAATTTTGATGTCAAAAATGCACATCGCTCTGGTCGCCCAATTACGGATAAAATGGATGCCATTTTTGAAAAAGTGGAGCAAGATTGGCATATCAGTAGTTACGACGTAGCTGAAGAACTGGGAATTGACCACAAAACAGTTTTGGCGCATTTGAAAAAAACTGGATACACAAAAAAGCTCGATATTTGGGTACCTCACGAGCTCACTGAAGGAAACCTAATCAACCGTGTACTCATTTGTGATTCTTTATTACGACGTAATGAAACCGAACCATTTTTGAAGAAGCTGATAACTGGTGATGAAAAGCGGATCATGTACGACAAGAACGTGCGAAAAAGGTCGTGGTCAAAGACCGGTCAGGTTTCAGAAACTGTGGCAAAACCCGGGTTAACTTGCAACAAGGTGATGCTGTGTGTGTGGTGGAATTGGAAGGGCATTATTCATTATGAGCTGTTACCACCAGGCAGAACCATCGATTCTGAACTCTACTGCGAACAACTGATGAGATTAAAGCAAGAAGTTGAGAGAAAGCGGCCGAAATTAATCAACAGAAGGGGTGTGGTTTTTCATCATGATAACGCTAGACCTCACACATCTTTAACCACTCAGCAAAAATTAAGAGAGTTTGGCTGGGAGGTGTCCATCGTATAGTCCTGACCTTGCACCTTCAGATTTCCACCTGTTTCGGTCTCTTCAGAATTATTTAGGCAGTGTCAGGTTAACATCACGAGAGGACTGCCAAAACCACTTGTCGCGGTATTTTGATCAGAAGTTCCAAAATTTCTATAGCAATGGGATAATGTCCCTACCTACAAGATGGCAAAAAGCTAATTATAATAGCTAATTGAATTATACTTACTATTTCATTGGTTTTTATTTTATGAAAAAAACACTTAGTAATATAAACTTACCGGAAAAAAGATATTCCTTCCGAAATCTTGGCATTACGGTGATTGTTTACACAGTTTTTAAACGCGCACTGCGGCATGTTGACGTGTAAATGTTGGGTATGCTTGGACCATACTAATTTGAAATAGAGCCACAAAACTATTTGTTGCTGTATTTTTCGGGCTGTTTTTGAAGCGCTTATCGGTAATCTCGTACATTGTTGATCGAAGAGTCCAGCCGGTTGAATACCAGTAGCTTACATGGAGAAACTGGTTCTTAAAGGTTTAAGCAACGCTAGTCGAGGTCAATCCGTTAATGAATTCTTCGTGCCTTGGAAAGTACGAAAAGCTTGATCTCGTCAGTCATTTGTGCATCTTTGATAGTAATTACGGGTAGTCAAGAGCCATAAAATCTGACATCAGTCTTGCCAAGTGATATTGTGTTACCCAGCTACTGGTTTGTGGAGGTCACACAAGGTAACCCAGGTTGTGGTTGGTTTGAGTAGGTGTGCTCCTTGTAAAACAAGAGTACTCAGCTACATCCGTTTTGACTAAAAGCTATCCCCAACATATTTGGGGAAAGGCTAAGCCGATAATGATGAACTGTTTATCTGAATTCCCTCTGGTCTAATCGGAACCTCACAGACCCACTTGTTTTATATAGAGTAGGTATGTTAACTAACAGAGGGCGTTCCCGTTGACCCGCAATAGTATAGCATAAAAAATATTACCATTCGAAAATAAAATGTTGATATTTTTATTTTAATATTATAATATTCACTAAATACGTAAAAGAAACACTATGTAAACGCGTGCGCATTCATAAATAAATTGCGACGTTGCCATCCTTTAAGTACGCGTGTACAGAGTGTTTCTTTTACGTATCAATTTAACATCTTTAGTAAATATTTTAATATAAAAAAAAATATTTTGTTTTGAAGGGTATATATAGTATTTGTTATTACAAATACCAAATAACTTACGTTTTCTTTGTAATCATAATCCATAATTCATCCATCTAAACAAATATTTTCTTGTCATGACATTTTTTACGTCAAGGCTGACAAACTGTAATTTCTTCTTCTTTGTAGTCACTGAATGGCTAATAGACTAAAAAGGTTGTTCATACTTTTATTATATAATTGTTATTCACTTTTATCGATAGGACTAGCTTAATATTGTATATTATATTGTGGTTGTCTACTGATTAACGGCATTTTAAATTATAATTATAAATTTCTAAAACACACTCTCAGATTTTATCGAAGAGGTTTAATAAATTATGCTCGCATATAACTGGCTGATCAAATAACTGGCAAGATGGACTATTTTGGACTCTACAATTTGAATTCTGGTACAGAATGAGATTGGAATGGATTTTGAACGCTGAGCTGGGTATAAAAGGCGCTGGGGCCCATCTCCGGGGGTTCAGTCTTTGACCAGTTTTTGAAGAGTTTAGTTCTCGACGAGTTTTGACGAAGAGTGATGGAAGAGGAAGTGCAGTACCCGCTGCCCTGACTCCTTGTTGGGAGCCTGCTGCCTTGACGCCTTGTTGGGAGCCTGCTGCCCTGACGCCTTACTGGGAGCCTACTGCCCTGACGCCTTGCTGAGAGCCTGCTGCCCTGACGCCTTGCTGCGATCCTGCTGCCCTGACGCCTTGCTGGGAGCCTGCTGTCCTGACGCCTTGCTGAGAGCCTGCTGCCCAGACGCCTTGTTGGGAGCCTACTGCCAGACCGCCTTGCTCGAGCTGCTGTACGACGAAGACATCGTGGAGGAGAAGGCGATCCTGGAGTGGCCTGCCAAGCCGTCCCGCTAGTACTATACTCTAAACCTCCTCCTCTTCTCTCCTGAGAGTGTGTCAGATAGGTAGGTAGGCCGGTTTCTAGGATAGGTAGATAGGTAGGCAGGTTGTTTATAAAATACTGTTTATTAATACTACATTAAATTTAATGGTACATCTATTTTACCCTCTTTTATTGGAGAAGTAGAAGGTATCGTTACAGTTTGGCGCCCAACGTAAAATCATAGCTAGTCGGTTTAATTTTTTTTTCAAAATTCCAAAAAAACTATTACTAGTAACTTTTTTCTTTGGACTCACTTTTTGGCTTAGACTCTTTTTTAATATTAAGTTCTAGGATAGGAGACTCACTCTTTACACTAACACTATACTAGACTTCCTCTTCACACGAACACTAGTTTATCACCTCTTTTACCACTAGTTTATTCCCTCTTTAACCTCTTATAACACTTTTTTTTATTTTTTTGTGATCTTACTCTTACTCAACCTCTTTCTTATATTTAATTTATCCTCTTGAGTTTTTTTAGCACTCTTTAACCCTCTCATTTACCTGCCCTCTCCCTCTTTACCTTCTTTTGCTATCTATAATATTAATTTTCAGTCATGGATAGAATTATACTCCACTCATCGTCAAAAACTAAACAACGATTTAAGTATATAATTATGTAAATATATTCATCTTTCGTACTATATTCATGACTCATCTCTATCTTCTTCTCTTCTTTTAACTATCGAGTTCTTTTCGGCTTATTGAAACTCAATAGTTTATTTTATTTCTTTCTTTAACTTTGTTCTTAAACTTTAAGAGGCTTCTCTTAATTTTTATTTTTTCTCTTCTATCTGAACTAATCAGATATCACTTAGAAGTGCGTTTAGGTACATATTACCAAACCTTCTCCCTTTCTAACTCTCCAAGTTAGTTTATTACTATTTATCGACTCTAAAGTTGATCGAAGCGGCTAGCAACTTCGTAAAAATAAGCCTTTGCTAAACCTTGTTTTTTATGTTATCGACTCTAAAGTTGATCGAAGCGGCTAGCAACTTCGTAAAAATAAGCCTTTGCTAAACCTTGTTTTTTATGTTATCGACTCTAAAGTTGATCGAAGCGGCTAGCAACTTCGTAAAAATAAGCCTTTGCTAAACCTTGTTTTTTATGTTATCGACTCTAAAGTTGATCGAAGCGGCTAGCAACTTCGTAAAAATAAGCCTTTGCTAAATCTTGTTTTTTATTTGATGGGTTTTCGACGCGAGCGGACTGACAGACTCCGAAAACAAGCCTACTGTCATGTACTAATCAGGTCGAGTAGTGATCATTGAATGTGAATCCTACCTGACCTAACTTCGTGAGATGTTGGTGTGATTGAATGAGGCATGTAAGTTATATGAATGTGGATAAACTTTAACCTTACAAAATTTTTGTTCTAGACCAAAAATTTTCTCGGGGTCGATGGGGAAATATAGTATTTGTTATTACAAATACCAAATAACTTACGTTTTCTTTGTAATCATAATCCATAATTCATCCATCTAAACAAATATTTTCTTGTCATGACATTTTTTACGTCAAGGCTGACAAACTGTAATTTCTTCTTCTTTGTAGTCACTGAATGGCTAATAGACTAAAAAGGTTGTTCATACTTTTATTATATAATTGTTATTCACTTTTATCGATAGGACTAGCTTAATATTGTATATTATATTGTGGTTGTCTACTGATTAACGGCATTTTAAATTATAATTATAAATTTCTAAAACACACTCTCAGATTTTATCGAAGAGGTTTAATAAATTATGCTCGCATATAACTGGCTGATCAAATAACTGGCAAGATGGACTATTTTGGACTCTACAATTTGAATTCTGGTACAGAATGAGAATGGAATGGATTTTGAACGCTGAGCTGGGTATAAAAGGCGCTGGGGCCCATCTCCGGGGGTTCAGTCTTTGACCAGTTTTTGAAGAGTTTAGTTCTCGACGAGTTTTGACGAAGAGTGATGGAAGAGGAAGTGCAGTACCCGCTGCCCTGACTCCTTGTTGGGAGCCTGCTGCCTTGACGCCTTGTTGGGAGCCTGCTGCCCTGACGCCTTACTGGGAGCCTACTGCCCTGACGCCTTGCTGAGAGCCTGCTGCCCTGACGCCTTGCTGCGATCCTGCTGCCCTGACGCCTTGCTGGGAGCCTGCTGTCCTGACGCCTTGCTGAGAGCCTGCTGCCCAGACGCCTTGTTGGGAGCCTACTGCCAGACCGCCTTGCTCGAGCTGCTGTACGACGAAGACATCGTGGAGGAGAAGGCGATCCTGGAGTGGCCTGCCAAGCCGTCCCGCTAGTACTATACTCTAAACCTCCTCCTCTTCTCTCCTGAGAGTGTGTCAGATAGGTAGGTAGGCCGGTTTCTAGGATAGGTAGATAGGTAGGCAGGTTGTTTATAAAATACTGTTTATTAATACTACATTAAATTTAATGGTACATCTATTTTACCCTCTTTTATTGGAGAAGTAGAAGGTATCGTTACAAGGGTAATATTATTTTAGCATGTATGGATGCTATACTATTGCGGGTTAACGGGAAATCCCTCTGTTAATTAACATACTGTATATAGCTTTCAACTCCATCCCTTAACGAACGACTATAAGGAGGACTAACAACAGACACTGTAACTTTGCAGAAGTTGTAGCGAAACAATACCGGCTATGTTAGTAAGCTCTGAGACAAAAGCAACTTAGATATATGACAATATAATATGAAAACACTCATGTTTTCATATAAAGATTTCGCTGGAAGTAGTTTTCGTAATAACTTTTATTTAGGACTAAAATATTGGTCCTTTTACGCTTATGAAAGAGATTTTCTCTACCATTTGCAAAGCAGCTGTCGCTGCTTCGAATAAAAAGTGGGTACGTATGATCATAAACTCACGCTTTGTTCTCTTAGGGGGCAGAGGCTACAGAGCGGCAGCTGCAACGCTATCTCTTAATACTCCTTATTATCCAATATTTATTATAAGCCTGTAGTGTCTAACTGCAGGGCAAAGGCCTCCCTTCCTTCCTTCCACTTTTTCCTGTCCGCTGCCATATCCGACCAATCTTTCAGGTAGGAATCTAGTTAGTCACGTCATTTCCTCTTGGGCCTACCCCGTTACCGGTTTTTATTATTCAGAGCCCAGTCAGTAGCCACTTTTGCCCAATTCGCGACATGCGGTAGATGTGACTAGCCCAGTTCCACTTCAGCTTGGCAGCTGTGATTCCTACGTCTGCGATTTGGGTTTTGGAGCGAAGTATGCTGTTTCTTAATCGGTCTTTGAGTCTGACTCCGAGTATACTTCGGTCCATTGCTCGCTGGCAGACCCCGAGAGCGGACTTTTGACGATTATTATCCATATGTTGACTTTTTTTCACAAGCCTGTGAGTGCTACACACATAAGTTTTCTGTGTCCATTGAATCCACGCACGCCTCGAAGGGCAAAGTCATTCAAAAATGTCAAGCAAAGTCTTTATGATCAACGATAGCGGTTAAGTAAAACGGTCATTGGTATAATGCTTTTGAAAGATAGATAAAATATTTATTCTTATTCTACTCGCATAATGTTAGAACCTAAGTAATCAAATCTAGACTTTATTGGCAGATTTTATCCCCAGACAATTCAAATAAAATTAAAAAGCAATTGACTACACACTTTACATAATAACTTTTTTCTTAAAGTACAGGCTATGAAGTTTTCACATCATAGGTTTGTGGCTAGCGAAACAGACTTTCTATTTTTCTTTGTTTTATGTTCATAAAGTCCATCCAAAGGTTGTCTAAAAGCTATTGCTCTCAGCGATAAGACCGCCATTGTAACCATATGCAAAGCAATATTGTGAAACAGGTGTGTTTAAATTATTGGTGTATGATGAAGAATATTCTATCTATCTATTCATTTAAATGGATAAAAGATTGTAGATAAAATGTATTTAAACAAAATTAAACTATAAAAACAACAACAATTTTATAGTGAAATAAAAGTTTTGAACACAATGAAATTAATAATAATAATTAAATCAGAAATTAATTGCTAATGCGGTAAACAATAAATTCAGACGAGCTTTGTTTGGTACTCATCAAGTTCCAGTAATTTATTAAAAGACATTTGACACAATTAAGCAACAGACAATATAACAAAACTGAAAAGTTCTATAGCTACGCCTACTTGCCTGTGTGTGTGGCTGGGCGTTCAGTGTTCAAGCCACAGTTGAGGCTAGTTGTCGTTCGGTGAGGTAGGTATACGTGGACGTCCGTCAGTCAAAATTGGCAGATTTGCGAATGTACAATCGCGACTTTTTGACTGAATTAATAAGTCTTTATAAATCTCTGCCTGACTTTTGCATTGTCTTTTTTTACTAGAAAACACTTGAAAAATAGTAACAGAAAAAATAGTTCTTCACTGGGAAACATTGTTGTTTCCATGCCGACGATTTCGACAAGAATATAGCCTGCGCGTACTTAACTGTGCCATGTGGTAATGCCGTCCGTGTACAGTTTTTTCATGCGAGAAGCTTGCGCAGGCAAAACTGAGGTGAAGTTTGTGCGTGGTAGGCCTATTACCCAATAGTGTTGCTGGCCAGACCAGTGACTATTTTTCTGACTTTTTACCACCCGTAACGACTATCAAAGTTGAACGATGACTGCAAATATGTACAAATTACAGCCGGACCAATAGCAATGGAAAACACAGCTGGCAGTCTCGATATAATATCAGGACGGTTATCCATCCATAAAGCTACCTTGGCAAACGTTGCTTATCCTTAAAAATCGACCCGTACGGCTGTTATTATTTCGACATGAACTTCTCTAAAAGTACTTTAACTCATCATATTTTGTTAAAAATACCATGAAAAACAATACTTGTCAAAAAAACCAAGTCTCGCAACTCAGTTCTTCTACCACAAAAAGTTGTGAGATCCATGTCTCATGCCATCATCTCACAAGTAATACATAGGTACATATATAAATTAGATTGTTTTTGCGATCGCCAAGTTAATCTATTTATTTAAAACGTTAAAGATTTTTAATATTGATATGGTCACTGTAAGATGTTGTTAGGTTAGATAATTACGTAACAACTTAAGAGAGAATGTCCCTTAAGTAGGGACTGAATAATCGAATAACCGACTTGGTATTACATGGATCTCACAACTTTTTACGGTAGAAGAACTGAGTTGCGAGACTTGGTTTTTTTGACAAGTATTGTTTTTCATGGGATCTCATTTCTTTTTATAGATAGTCCTACTTTTTTTCCTTTCCGGTACCTTCTACTTCTTGTATACCTAAAACTAATTTTCTTATAGCCCTCTCTCTGGCTTTTTTATTCCGTTGACCATTTTACAAGTTACCTTTGAACATATATTTTTTTTATAAAGATTATTAGCAATGTGAGTAGAATTCACATTACTAGCAATCTTGTTAACCCCTCCAACTAAGCTAAATATGCTTGTATCTGGGGTGGGTTCACGGCAATAGTGTAATGGGTAGGGTTCGAGCCTGCGACCTCTCGATCACAAGTCCGACACCTTAGCCTAGACCTAGATACCTATCTACACCTATTATTCCATTATATTATACATAATTATATACATGTACACTGATTAATTAACTGTATATGTAACTTTGTAATCCCATATAAATATATGGGATTACAAAGTTATTTATGCAGTTGATGTATCTAGAAAACTGGACCGAAATTGAAAAATATTTTAGTTTTTCCTTGATTTATACACTAAACACTAATTATATTCTAAATTTGAAGCTTCTATGTCTGCTAGAAGTGCCTTAGACTTTTGATGATCGGTCAGTCAGTGAGTTACAAAATTAAGAAACTGACTCGTTATAATTCTTAAACTACTGGTTCAAATTGAATTAAATTTGAAATATACCGTGCTTATACAATGTCTGCTTGGTTACTGAAAATTAAGGCTTCTAGTTTTATCTACAACGAAGTTATACGGGGTCGAAAAGGGCCTGAACTGCTGCAAGAAAAGTATGGTACGGCCCGCCCGTGCCGCTTTTTGCTCGACTTGGCGGGGGCACTGCCGTGCCCCCAGATTGTATGTTTAAGCAAAACGTTTTTTCTGGTATAAGCCCTCTCGAACATAGAGGTTTCAAATCACATCCGTAATTTTGTGTCGAAGTTACGCATTTAGAATTATTACCCTAGTGAATCTCAAATCCAAAAGCATAGAAGTAGTGTCAATATGAAGAATCCCCTTATATACAAAATTGCAACCAAATTTTACCTTTTATAATATTAGTTTACAAATATTTTTTTAAATGAAATTACCAAGCACATATTGCTTGTGGTATTTGTCTGTAATTGGTTGTTCAGCTCGATTTAAGACACTAATACATCAGTCTATGTTCCGACCTGTGTTATATCTGTAACAACTGTTGGTGAACCTTAATTAATTAAATAATGAAACTATCTACTATATATAGTAAAATAACATTTATGTTTACCTGTCTTACATACTATCACCTTTTAGAGTAGTGTACAGTATTGTGACGATTATTATTTTATTATTCTTTTCATAATTTAAAAACGAATAAGGCTTTGAATAATTCAAAAGGTAATTTTACTGCTATCTAAAAAGCCTAAATGATTTCAAGGATTGATAATTATGATACCGATTTAAACACTTTTTGTTCGCTTCCATGTTTTATGGAACAAACAACATTTATCGTAACATAACTATAACAATTAAATATAATAGATCTCGGACTTTTTTGTCCACACTAATGAGAACGTTCAAAACGTTCGTATTTTTAGATGTATAATAATATCAATTGTTTTTTAGCGACCGAATTTTATTTTCTATGCCTTGTGTAAAACTATTTTTAAACGACGTTTTTAAGAGGTATATTTATATTTTTAAACTAGTACTCACGCGGGGCTTCGCTCCCGTGGATTCTATCACGGCAAAAACATAACTCTCCTTTTTTGCAGTCGGTTAAAAAGTAGCCTATAACCTTCCTCAAGCTTCAAGCTACTTCCATACCAAATTTTATCCAAATCCACCCAGTACTTTCGAAGATTAGCGCGTTCAAGCAAACAAACAAACAAACAAACTTTTCCGCTTTATAATATTAGTATAGATAATAACCTGATAAGTACTGAATATTTTAATTTTTAATTTTTTTTAAA
Organism: Tholera decimalis; assembly: GCA_943138885.2. Classification (NCBI taxonomy): domain Eukaryota; kingdom Metazoa; phylum Arthropoda; class Insecta; order Lepidoptera; family Noctuidae; genus Tholera; species Tholera decimalis. The sequence goes on along the minus strand of OW964573.2, from coordinate 16,933,081 downwards.
TTTTAGTTTTTGAATTAAAATATGCACTACTCGCTGAATGTAGCTTTATATTGGTGAAAAGAATTAAAATAAAATAGGTTCACTATTTGTATTTATCCAATACACAAAATCCAATAAAATCTTCCACTGTAGATTTAAACTTAGCATAATTACTATCGTAATCTTCTACTAATATTACAAAGCGGAGACGTTTGTTTCTTTGTTTAAAAGAGCTAATCTTCAAAAGAACTGGGTAGATTTGGATGAAATTTGGTGTAACTTGATGTTTGAGGAAGAAGACAGAATACTTTTTACCCGACTGCAAAAGAGGCGGGTAATGTTTTGTTGAGATGATGTCCACGGGAGTGAAGCCTTGCGCGATTGCTTTAACGTATAATGTAGTATTTTTTGTTTAATGATAATTTCTGTTAAAAGGGCTCTTATAAAAAACATCGTTCATATAAGAATTTGAGCTTGTTTTGTATTGCATAATGTTCTTTGTTCCTTAATATCATTATAGATAGATAGATGGACTATACTTTATTGTACACCTTATCTCGAATTCTATTCAAATAGGAATCGATAGCAAGTCTGATCAATTACGACGATTGTTAATAACAGTTTCATTACCTGTAACATCTCTCACAATGATTAGCTTTGTATGCAATTAAGTAATCTGATTATACAATTATTATTGTAGGTAAGTAATTATAATGTGCTTTGATTAACGGCAATAACAGATTAGCAGTTGAGATAAATGCTATTGTGCATGACATTAGATTTATTGAGCATTAGTTAATAGCTTCTTCGCCTTTTGATTTTGACCTTTGCTCCGAAGAAATAACCCTTTAATTTTAGTAACATAATTCTAAACACTAAGATTAATTGTTTAAGGGTTCACTTATTCACAATACACGGGTTCACTTATTCAATATAGACAGTTATAAATGGAAATATCACATTAAAATAACAGGCTCAAGACAATATGTCATTCAGTAAGCGAATGGTAATGTCCTAATGCCAAAAATATATGATACACTTCGCACTTCACCCGTGACTTCGTCCATGTGGATTTTTAAATAATTTATAGCCTACTAGGTTTTGCCCGCGACTTCGTTCGCGTGTGAGGTCTTTCCCGCGTAAATCCCGATCCCGTGGGAACTTCGGGATAAAAAGTAGCCTATGTGTTATTCCAGAACGTCAACTACTTACCAAATTTCATCGAGATCCGTTCAATAGTTTTTTGCGTGAACTTTCGCGTTTATAATATTAGTAGGAAGTAGGATAGCACTCGCAAATAATGTAGCTTATCACCAATGAAAAAATGTTTAGAATCGGATAATTTGGTTCGGAGATTACCCCCTACATACAAACAAAATTTACCTCTTTATGATTTTATTATTAGTAGATAATTAGATTACGTGCTCTATAATGGCCACACCCGGGCGGATCCTCTCGCTGAATCCGAAACAGGTACCTACCTCCCGAAACAGCCATGTCCAGTAAGCAACTGCGTCAGGCAGAAGGTGAGGATGCCATGGCGTCTCTCTAGTCACTCTCAAAGAGGGGACTTATCGCCGCGATTGCGGCGTGTCCAGTCCTCGGTTGCGATAGTCGCTCTTTCCATGCCAACCTGAGATTGCGTCGGAGCTCTGTCCGCTGTGTATTTGATTTCGCGGCAAATGGCAGCACTTGCCGCGGCATCAAATAAGGACTTGATAACTAAAAAGGATGATACAATAAGCTGTTTTATCGCTAATCGACCGTTTACAGGCAAGACGCATACGGAACACAATTTTACATTGGGTTCTTTGTTTGTTGTGATTACTCAGCAGAACATTGAAAAATACTTAACACTACGATGCATTACGTACACCGTATACTAAAATTATAGAAAATATTGACTAAAAAACATTACATAGGGTGACACATCGGGCGGTCGTATCGCTAAACGAGATCTACATTGATCGATTCGAACTAGCGTCGTCAAGTTTGATATAGGTCACCATGTAACGGTGTGATAATTTCATAGAATGACGTAGCCTTGCTACTAGCATGAAAGTCGTATCCTTGACCTTTCTTTCGTCCTGCGTCCTTTTTTACCCGGGAAACATCATCAAATGTCTTCTCCTGCTCTGGATAGAAAAGAAGGGAGATACCGCGGTCCCAGCACCAAGGAACTCCAGGACAACTGAAGAAGAGAAGAAGACTTCTTCTGCCTAGAAGCCCACCCTGTTTCTAGGCAGTAGAAGTCTACACTGAGAGGTCATTTAATGATTATTCCAAGGCCTGTCTGAGAGGAGGAACGCTTTAACGTCAGACTTAAGTTTTAGAAAGCAGTCTGCGAAGGGATAGAGACGTGTTGTAAAAATAGAGAAAATATTTCCAGGTTGTCGCGTCTCAGTCACAACAGCTTCGAATAGAAGAACAATGAATAAGTATAGAACAATACATTGTGGTACAATGGCTCTTACGGCATTCAGCTATTTCTGTCCACGCATGAAGGACAAACATTCCACATTGAGACAAGTAAATTATTAAGAGTATTATGGTATTTACGGCTATTTCTAAGTAAGAATTGAAAATAACTGAAGTTTTTTTTTTTCAGTATATCTTTTGAAACCGTCGAATTAACAAAGATTTCGCTACTTTTTAGTTTTAAATATTAAGGAAGCTATGTCAATACGTCGTTACCATGGATGTAAATGTATGAAAATGATCTTATGGTGGGTCATGATTCAAAGTTGATTATAACTACTGGATTAGAACTTTAAAGTTTTTTCTAAGGATGAGAGTGATTCAAAGTGAATTATGGTGATGATCAATAATCAGACAACAGTATTTATTAGTGACTGGCTAAATGTGCCTGGTCTGTAGACAATAATGGATAAGCACGTTTGAAAGGTGTATTCCCGTTGTCCCCGAAGTCCGTGTCCCCGTTAAAGGGGACAAAGGGAATTTAATAAAATATTTAAAATTACTTCCCGTTGTCCCCGTACGCTGTCCCCGTTAATTTCTTGTAATATATGCTTTTCAAATTATGCCCATAGTCCTCGTTAAGTTAAAATTAGTAGTGAGAGTGCCTTTATAGAGATAATATTGTACCTATACAAATGAAATGGAACTAAGGACTACATATAAAATTTAAAAAAACACAATATTTAAGCAATAGCTACACATGTGATTGCGACACAAGTATTTATAATTTACGAATGTATTAAAAATAATGATGAAATAAATGATGATATATAGATGTTGATTATTACCAATTCTGTAATCTAAATAAATGTGATATTATTAATAAGTATAACAACAAAGTTCTGTTTGTAGTCAATTTTATTTTATTTTTTTTTTCATTTTGTTTAAGCTTTAAGTTCAATCCTATTTTTGTTTTTATTATCTAAATTGTTTTTATGCAATGTTAATTTTGTGACGTTATAGTTAAATAGGTATATTAATGGGGTATGTTTTTGTAAGTATAACATTTAAATACTTTGTGTTTCATTCCACCCTTTCATTTAAAACTAAATTAAAATAAATAAGGTATTTAGTAAATAAATAAAAATTTAAAGGGGACAACGATACGTGAAATCTTAACTGTCCGTTGTCCCCGTTGATAACGGGGACAACGGGAAGTAATTTTAATTATTTTATTTTATTCCCTTTGTCCCCTTTAACGGGGACACGGACTACGGGGACAACGGGAATACACCGTTTGAAAGTCACACTAAGCCCTCAAGTAGAATACAGGTCAAAGATATTCAATAATAAAAACATATTATATCTAGTAAATATAATTTATTCCCATGAGTGAAAGGATGATTTTGTTCTCCAGGTAATTTGAGTTTGTATCGGTCTATTTCAACCCTGGGGAGATCTCTTTATAATCGATCAGATCAAATTCAGAATCACACATGTTTTTATTTTCTTGTTTAGACCTACGTTTGACCACAATCTCACCTGATGTTAAGCGATGATGTGGTCGAAGATGAAACACGCTTGCCTAGAAGTAACCTGTTCACTCTTGACTTAAAGACTCCCAGGTTATTATTTTACAGCACCAGCAACGCTATTTATAGTGCAATTTTTAAAACGGGATTGAATCCCGCCTTTTTTAAGCTACAACTAAGAAAGTAAACAATGTCAGTTATTCTTTAAATATCAGACTTCACAAACAAAATATAGACAGATGGTTGATTACATTAGATTCATTTGTTGCTCCAAGTTCATTATTGTGGCAAAAGAAATAATGAGAGCCGCAGAACTCATCAGTAGGTACCCATCGTCTACGCGGATCTGATTTTCCATTCCAGTAACCGTAATAGATACAAATGGTACTTTCATCTTACAATATTGCCGAGATAAAAATCGAAGGACCAACAAAATATTTCTTCAAGAACAAAATACGGTGACGTCCCAAACAAACTTGTTATCAATCATGGTTGTGGATAACTGACAGAATGTAATAAAATGCCAGCCAGTTATTTTGAGAAAACATTGTTTATTTTTAGATATTTATGGGCCGGATTTTTCTCTATCAATTTCATCGTCTTACAACTATGATGCCCAGTAGAGTGAGGCTTAAGTTTATACAGTGTACAAAATACTTACTATCTTCTAACTATAACAAGCTAAGAACAATATTGATGTATCGAGATTAAAAACGAAACACCCTAAAAACCTTAAACACATTGTAAAACTAATTGGCTTGCGGCTTCACTCCTGTTAAAATTGATTTCGCTAAACAATCACCATGACAATAGTCCCATCTATTTCAAAACCAAAAGTGATGAAAGTCGTTTGAGAAGTTAAGGCGTAAAAGCGCGACAAACAAACAAACTCCTTTTCATTTATACATAGGTATAATCCTAGAAACAACTTTGTTGCACATTTGCCGGGATAAAAGTAGGGCTGTGTTATTCTAGGTTGAAAACTATTAGGAGTGATATGTTTCTAATAAATATTTAAAGACATTTTTGCGTGATTGAAATACAAACATGTATTTATAGTCAGCTAGAATATGGCGTAAATAAATTCCTATACACCTACGAGTATGTTGACTGGAAGTATGCCCATAGATTGGCATTGCCACGGTGTGTGGGTAATTCTTAGGCCGTGCGCGCACTGCCTTGCGGTGGCCGCAATTGCGGTAGTTCTACCGCACCGGTAGAAAGACCGGGGCCACCGGTGACCCTACCGCACGCGTTTATTCCACCGCAGTGCGCGCACTTCTATGACACTCCATACTTCACAGATTTTGCGTTTCCAAAACGCAACGCAGTGCGCGCACGGCCTGAAGCCGAGCGCGCACTGCCTTGCGGTGGCCGCAATTCCGGTAGTTCTACCGCACCGGTAGACTGACCGCAGTGCGCGCACTTCTATGACACTCCATACTTCACAAATTTTGCGGTGCGGTAGAACTAACGGAATTGCGGCCACCGCAAGGCAGTGCGCGCACGGCCTTATTGTCTTTCTAAAGTAAAAGCCCGCCCTTAGGTCACCCGAAGCGTAAAAACTACGAATCCATATTTTTAAATAATATGTCTCGGACAGCCTAGAAGTTTCAACCTCAAACGGCTCGAGGCTTAAATGGATTTAATTCTCACAATTTGTATTGCCCGCTGGGGTTGAGGGAATGTTCTAACGAGATACCACAAGGGCAACTGAAAGGAATAAGGTTGGTTTTTAGTCAGTAGAAGTCTGACACTCCCTTCCACTCCACCCAGAGCGGTTAAAATAAAGATATTATTTCATGCAAACTAGCAGGGCCTCAAATTCGGGAATTAATGACTGCTGTGCGCAAGGTCGTGGGTTCGATTCCCACCTAGGACAAATGTTTGTGTGATGAGCACGGTTATTTGTTCTTTGTCTGGGTGTAATTTATCTATAATATGTATGTATTTAAAAATATATATGTATGTTTATCAGTACCCATACCACAAGCTCTGCTTAGTTTGGGACTAGATGGCGTTGTGTGAAAAAGTTGTGGAATATTATATTATTATATTATATTATTATTTGTCTTAATGAAAGTTGATCGGACATATTTTTACCTGAATGCAGCGAAGCCCACAAAGAGGGTTATGTGTTTGCAGTATTTTAATTGGTATAGAAAACAGCCTGTGGTTCATTTCATTTCTATGCAATGAAATCTAAAATTTTCTTTTAATTAGACAAAAGTTCTCTGATTATCAACTGGTGTTTCCCGATTGTACTATACAACGTGTAATTTAAAGGGTATATACATACCAAGTGCATGGCTTCTTTGGATGATAACAAACGATATGGCAAGGGTTTTGTAATCCTAAAGCCCGATTTACACTTCAACAAGTACAGTAGCGAGTTAAGAACTCAGACAGTTAAGTAATAAGTAGTAAGTTGTAAGTAGCGTCCAAACGTAAGCGAGTGAGTAGTCATAAGTTGCCCGAGAAGAAGAAAAGAAAATAACACGTGTACGCGGCCGCAACCTACAAATTTATGGATGTAAAATAATAATCGATTATGGAAATAATCGATTAAAAATCGATTTTTTATCAAAAGAAAATTCGATTAATATAACAAAATCGATTATTTTATTAATAAAAATCGATTAATTTTGAATCGATTTTTCATGCTAAATATATAATCGATTAATTAAAAATCGATTTTTCAAGCTAAATATATAATTGATTATATAAAAATCAATTTTTCATGTACAATGTTACATCCCTAGTAGGGATGTGAAATAATAATCGATTAAAGAAATAATCGATTAAAAATCGATTTTTACCAAAAGAAAAATCGATTTTTTTCTTGAGAAAAATCGATTATTTATTAATCGATTTTTCATGCTAAATATATAATCGATTAATTAAAAATCGATTTTTTATGTATAATGTATTATTTCCATAATCGATTATTTCACATCCCTAGTAGGGATGTGAAATAATCGATTAAAATCGATTTTTATCAAAAGAAAAATCGATTAATATAACAATATCGTTTTTTTTTTTAAATCGATTATTTATTAATCGATTTTTCATGCGAAATATATAATCGATTAATTAAAAATCGATTTTTTATGTACAATGTCACATCCCTAGACTGTACTAAACTCGCCCGTCTACATGCCAGCCAGTTAAGTTGGAGGGGTGCGGGAGACGCGAGAGAGGGGGCTACTTCGCACTGGACTCGCTGAAAAATAGGATCGCGATCTATTTAACTCAACTTAATCAACAACTTACTACTTAACTCGCTTTTACCGTTCAAACTACATTAACAACTTAACTCGCCGATGTCGCAAGTTAACTCGCTACTGTACTTGTTGAAGTGTAAATCGGGCTTAAGTCTACGTGTGTAGAACTTATTACAAATACCAATGCACTGATACCAGAGACCGAATTTTTAAAAATTAAGAAGAACGAAGAGAATTATCGTGTTATTGGCAAGTGACATGGAAAGTTATTGACTCTCGTAGTGCTGTGACACGTTTGTTATGATTGGTATTCAAGAAATATATGAAACCGATAATTTGGTATCAATTCTTTGAGTCAGTTATTTTGAGCTGAAACTGTGCATAGAGACTCCGTACCAGATGTTGTCTTCAGTCCTTTTGGATAGATATGGGGTTTCTGTTACACGTTATATCTGCTATTTCTTTTTTTGAACGAATAAAACTGCGGCATTGTGGATCATATCATACAACCGGCTTTGACCTGCATCTTCACCCACGTGAATGTCAAAAAACTATTACCCGAATAACAACTTTCCAGCGTCCTAAATACACGCCAACTTACTCCTTTGACGATCTGTAAAACTCCTCCGCAACTGCCGCATCATACGGGCCGACTATAGCCCAAATAGTACCTATAGTGAGAAATACCAAAGATACGCAAAGAAGAAAATTTGGATCTTGATATATCCGTGCTCCAAATTTCATTTAAATCTGTTTTGAATGTAGGCTTGAGGGACGTCCAACAAACAAATATTCAAACTGCAATACTTTTAATAGGTTTGGAATTTTAAACGAGCCTCTTTCCACTGCTTCGCTCGCGTGACAAAATAGTTTTGCCCTTTACAAGTTCTTATAGCTCTATTTTCAGCCCTTGAAACAATTCTTAAAAAAAATGAATCCAACTCAAAATCTCACGTCATACCTACCGTTATTGCGCCTGTAACGTAATCTAGGGCTATTTTTTTTTTATTAAATCTTCCTGGAAATGAGATATTTGTCCTCAAAAAAGACCTAAGATATCTAGATAGCTTTTTCAACTATCTTAACACACAAACATACCAAGAATCACGTCAATATTTTGCTCTGTTTTTTCAGGTGATCGGAAGACAAACAAACACACTAATGCATTTATAATATGAATGTACGCTCTCGTATAACCACAATCTCACCTGATGACGATCAGTTACGACGAGACGTTATATATAGTATATGAGAAAACCCCGACCACGACAGGCAAACAGGCACTTAAGCCTCTTTAGCTATACCGGCTACTTATTATTAGTTGTTTCTATAATAAAATCAGTAAAATTAAGTGGTTACAAATTTAATTAATCACAAGTGAAACTATTACTGATACTATATTTTAAATGACCCACTTAATAAAAAGTATACCTACTCAGTTACTGTTTAAAATTTTATTTTGAACGAAAAGTTTAATAATGCTTGAAAGCCCTTAATTTAGCTACATTTCATATTGTTCAGTCGCTTTTAGAAACTAAAAAGAAGACTAAATAAAATTTTAATTTTAAACTAGCTAACCGTGTTGTCGCAAAAAAGCGATACTATATTTAATAGACATACGAGAGAGTAGTGAGTATGTACAGTCAACTAGCAATCAGAACATCGCCCTCCAACGTTCCCACTTGGGTCTCAGTACTCATCTCTATGAGAAGGAAAGGGTCATTATCCACCACGCAGGTCCAGTGTGGTGGATCCACGTGAATGTCGCATAACTGCGGATTTGCCGAGGAGATGCCTGATGCATGATTTTCTCACGATGTTTTCCTTTCACGATGTTTTAGAGCAGCGGTGTTGATAAAAATCACACAAAGTTGGGCCTGAGTTCCAACCCATGACCTTCAAGTCGTGCCAGTAACCACTGGATAACCACTGCTCTCTGGGAAACTGACAATCAACACAAAAAACACAGTTAGAAATATAGGTTCAAATATGTAAAGTTTTGAAATGGATATACATAATTCCATCACCGTCAGAGGAAACTATGGTGAACGACTAGCAGTAACGCATTTGACATATCAAATTCTCGTACTTTTATTAAATTTAGAACTACTCTTAAAACTAGAATATTAAAGTTAGTTAAAAAATAGTTTTTGTGTACGAATTAAGGGTCATATAAATACTTTTAGGACAATATTTGGTGATATTTCCGTAAAAAATGTCCGGGCGGACCCCCCGATGAGGGTGGCAAAACATTATACTAAAGATAAAGATATTTTAATATTATAACATATTACTAGTTACAGACTATAACTCCAACCGTTTAACCTCTTCGACAACGCAACAAGAATAATTCAATAACTTTGTACAGAAAATTTCTAGTGGAACCGTTTACAAGGCAGCGGCCATATTGGATTTCTAGAAACGTCATTTATCATGTGTCAATGTCTAGAAAAATACAATTTTAAAATAGACGCTGTACATATTTCAATTTATTTGCAGCAATATCGGGGAAAGGATTGCAAGAAAAACTCTGACGTTTGGAATTGCATACAAATATTTTCCGTGTCCGATGGCGAAGAAAGTTGAATTGTCTGGTGGGATGAGCCATTAAGGCAGGAAACATTCTTGTTTTGTTTAACTGACATCGTTTTGAAAGCCGTTGTTTATAAAGAGACGTCGAGTTAGAAATACCGAAAATATGTAGTAACATTCATTAGACATAGGAAACTAAAATGCAATTTATGAGGTATTCCTCGAAGCGCTACCATTTTGAAGCGCACCTAACGAAGCGCTCCTTTTTTATTCCTTGGAGCGCACCTTTTAGTAGCGCTCTCGATAGCAATTGAAAATATTAAAATTTTATTCCTCGAAGCGCACCCACGTTTAAAAATAGGGAAGACCATGAAGTAAACATAATAATTATATTTTTTAAAACTCATCATCATCATCGAAGTTGCTTAACCAAAACTATGAAATTGACAGAAAAATATGTTTTTGCTTTCGGCACTATAATGTGTATTCAAAGAGTAACGTGTATTCAAAGAGGATGTTACTAATAAATTTATTTATTAATAACATCCTCTTTGAATACACGTTACTCTTTATAATAGATAAAATGCACAGATATATCTGTTTTCTGAGTTTTAAAACTCCTCCGCAACTGCCGCATCATACGGGCCGACTATAGCCCAAATAGTACCTATAGTGAGAAATACCAAAGATACGCAAAGAAGAAAATTTGGATCTTGATATATCCGTGCTCCAAATTTCATTTAAATCTGTTTTGAATGTAGGCTTGAGGGACGTCCAACAAACAAATATTCAAACTGCAATACTTTTAATAGGTTTGGAATTTTAAACGAGCCTCTTTCCACTGCTTCGCTCGCGTGACAAAATAGTTTTGCCCTTTACAAGTTCTTATAGCTCTATTTTCAGCCCTTGAAACAATTCTTAAAAAAAAATGAATCCAACTCAAAATCTCACGTCATACCTACCGTTATTGCGCCTGTAACGTAATCTAGGGCTATTTTTTTTTTATTAAATCTTCCTGGAAATGAGATATTTGTCCTCAAAAAAGACCTAAGATATCTAGATAGCTTTTTCAACTATCTCAACACACAAACATACCAAGAATCACGTCAATATTTTGCTCTGTTTTTTCAGGTGATCGGAAGACAAACAAACACACTAATGCATTTATAATATGAATGTACGCTCTCGTATAACCACAATCTCACCTGATGACGATCAGTTACGACGAGACGTTATATATAGTATATGAGAAAACCCCGACCACGACAGGCAAACAGGCACTTAAGCCTCTTTAGCTATACCGGCTACTTATTATTAGTTGTTTCTATAATAAAATCAGTAAAATTAAGTGGTTACAAATTTAATTAATCACAAGTGAAACTATTACTGATACTATATTTTAAATGACCCACTTAATAAAAAGTATACCTACTCAGTTACTGTTTAAAATTTTATTTTGAACGAAAAGTTTAATAATGCTTGAAAGCCCTTAATTTAGCTACATTTCATATTGTTCAGTCGCTTTTAGAAACTAAAAAGAAGACTAAATAAAATTTTAATTTTAAACTAGCTAACCGTGTTGTCGCAAAAAAGCGATACTATATTTAATAGACATACGAGAGAGTAGTGAGTATGTACAGTCAACTAGCAATCAGAACATCGCCCTCCAACGTTCCCACTTGGGTCTCAGTACTCATCTCTATGAGAAGGAAAGGGTCATTATCCACCACGCAGGTCCAGTGTGGTGGATCCACGTGAATGTCGCATAACTGCGGATTTGCCGAGGAGATGCCTGATGCATGATTTTCTCACGATGTTTTCCTTTCACGATGTTTTAGAGCAGCGGTGTTGATAAAAATCACACAAAGTTGGGCCTGAGTTCCAACCCATGACCTTCAAGTCGTGCCAGTAACCACTGGATAACCACTGCTCTCTGGGAAACTGACAATCAACACAAAAAACACAGTTAGAAATATAGGTTCAAATATGTAAAGTTTTGAAATGGATATACATAATTCCATCACCGTCAGAGGAAACTATGGTGAACGACTAGCAGTAACGCATTTGACATATCAAATTCTCGTACTTTTATTAAATTTAGAACTACTCTTAAAACTAGAATATTAAAGTTAGTTAAAAAATAGTTTTTGTGTACGAATTAAGGGTCATATAAATACTTTTAGGACAATATTTGGTGATATTTCCGTAAAAAATGTCCGGGCGGACCCCCCGATGAGGGTGGCAAAACATTATACTAAAGATAAAGATATTTTAATATTATAACATATTACTAGTTACAGACTATAACTCCAACCGTTTAACCTCTTCGACAACGCAACAAGAATAATTCAATAACTTTGTACAGAAAATTTCTAGTGGAACCGTTTACAAGGCAGCGGCCATATTGGATTTCTAGAAACGTCATTTATCATGTGTCAATGTCTAGAAAAATACAATTTTAAAATAGACGCTGTACATATTTCAATTTATTTGCAGCAATATCGGGGAAAGGATTGCAAGAAAAACTCTGACGTTTGGAATTGCATACAAATATTTTCCGTGTCCGATGGCGAAGAAAGTTGATTTGTCTGGTGGGATGAGCCATTAAGGCAGGAAACATTCTTGTTTTGTTTAACTGACATCGTTTTGAAAGCCGTTGTTTATAAAGAGACGTCGAGTTAGAAATACCGAAAATATGTAGTAACATTCATTAGACATAGGAAACTAAAATGCAATTTATGAGGTATTCCTCGAAGCGCTACCATTTTGAAGCGCACCTAACGAAGCGCTCCTTTTTTATTCCTTGGAGCGCACCTTTTAGTAGCGCTCTCGATAGCAATTGAAAATATTAAAATTTTATTCCTCGAAGCGCACCCACGTTTAAAAATAGGGAAGACCATGAAGTAAACATAATAATTATATTTTTTAAAACTCATCATCATCATCATCGAAGTTGCTTAACCAAAACTATGAAATTGACAGAAAAATATGTTTTTGCTTTCGGCACTATAATGTGTATTCAAAGAGTAACGTGTATTCAAAGAGGATGTTACTAATAAATTTATTTATTAATAACATCCTCTTTGAATACACGTTACTCTTTATAATAGATAAAATGCACAGATATATCTGTTTTCTGAGTTTTAAAACTCCTCCGCAACTGCCGCATCATACGGGCCGACTATAGCCCAAATAGTACCTATAGTGAGAAATACCAAAGATACGCAAAGAAGAAAATTTGGATCTTGATATATCCGTGCTCCAAATTTCATTTAAATCTGTTTTGAATGTAGGCTTGAGGGACGTCCAACAAACAAATATTCAAACTGCAATACTTTTAATAGGTTTGGAATTTTAAACGAGCCTCTTTCCACTGCTTCGCTCGCGTGACAAAATAGTTTTGCCCTTTACAAGTTCTTATAGCTCTATTTTCAGCCCTTGAAACAATTCTTAAAAAAAAATGAATCCAACTCAAAATCTCACGTCATACCTACCGTTATTGCGCCTGTAACGTAATCTAGGGCTATTTTTTTTTATTAAATCTTCCTGGAAATGAGATATTTGTCCTCAAAAAAGACCTAAGATATCTAGATAGCTTTTTCAACTATCTCAACACACAAACATACCAAGAATCACGTCAATATTTTGCTCTGTTTTTTCAGGTGATCGGAAGACAAACAAACACACTAATGCATTTATAATATGAATGTACGCTCTCGTATAACCACAATCTCACCTGATGACGATCAGTTACGACGAGACGTTATATATAGTATATGAGAAAACCCCGACCACGACAGGCAAACAGGCACTTAAGCCTCTTTAGCTATACCGGCTACTTATTATTAGTTGTTTCTATAATAAAATCAGTAAAATTAAGTGGTTACAAATTTAATTAATCACAAGTGAAACTATTACTGATACTATATTTTAAATGACCCACTTAATAAAAAGTATACCTACTCAGTTACTGTTTAAAATTTTATTTTGAACGAAAAGTTTAATAATGCTTGAAAGCCCTTAATTTAGCTACATTTCATATTGTTCAGTCGCTTTTAGAAACTAAAAAGAAGACTAAATAAAATTTTAATTTTAAACTAGCTAACCGTGTTGTCGCAAAAAAGCGATACTATATTTAATAGACATACGAGAGAGTAGTGAGTATGTACAGTCAACTAGCAATCAGAACATCGCCCTCCAACGTTCCCACTTGGGTCTCAGTACTCATCTCTATGAGAAGGAAAGGGTCATTATCCACCACGCAGGTCCAGTGTGGTGGATCCACGTGAATGTCGCATAACTGCGGATTTGCCGAGGAGATGCCTGATGCATGATTTTCTCACGATGTTTTCCTTTCACGATGTTTTAGAGCAGCGGTGTTGATAAAAATCACACAAAGTTGGGCCTGAGTTCCAACCCATGACCTTCAAGTCGTGCCAGTAACCACTGGATAACCACTGCTCTCTGGGAAACTGACAATCAACACAAAAAACACAGTTAGAAATATAGGTTCAAATATGTAAAGTTTTGAAATGGATATACATAATTCCATCACCGTCAGAGGAAACTATGGTGAACGACTAGCAGTAACGCATTTGACATATCAAATTCTCGTACTTTTATTAAATTTAGAACTACTCTTAAAACTAGAATATTAAAGTTAGTTAAAAAATAGTTTTTGTGTACGAATTAAGGGTCATATAAATACTTTTAGGACAATATTTGGTGATATTTCCGTAAAAAATGTCCGGGCGGACCCCCCGATGAGGGTGGCAAAACATTATACTAAAGATAAAGATATTTTAATATTATAACATATTACTAGTTACAGACTATAACTCCAACCGTTTAACCTCTTCGACAACGCAACAAGAATAATTCAATAACTTTGTACAGAAAATTTCTAGTGGAACCGTTTACAAGGCAGCGGCCATATTGGATTTCTAGAAACGTCATTTATCATGTGTCAATGTCTAGAAAAATACAATTTTAAAATAGACGCTGTACATATTTCAATTTATTTGCAGCAATATCGGGGAAAGGATTGCAAGAAAAACTCTGACGTTTGGAATTGCATACAAATATTTTCCGTGTCCGATGGCGAAGAAAGTTGATTTGTCTGGTGGGATGAGCCATTAAGGCAGGAAACATTCTTGTTTTGTTTAACTGACATCGTTTTGAAAGCCGTTGTTTATAAAGAGACGTCGAGTTAGAAATACCGAAAATATGTAGTAACATTCATTAGACATAGGAAACTAAAATGCAATTTATGAGGTATTCCTCGAAGCGCTACCATTTTGAAGCGCACCTAACGAAGCGCTCCTTTTTTATTCCTTGGAGCGCACCTTTTAGTAGCGCTCTCGATAGCAATTGAAAATATTAAAATTTTATTCCTCGAAGCGCACCCACGTTTAAAAATAGGGAAGACCATGAAGTAAACATAATAATTATATTTTTTAAAACTCATCATCATCATCATCGAAGTTGCTTAACCAAAACTATGAAATTGACAGAAAAATATGTTTTTGCTTTCGGCACTATAATGTGTATTCAAAGAGTAACGTGTATTCAAAGAGGATGTTACTAATAAATTTATTTATTAATAACATCCTCTTTGAATACACGTTACTCTTTATAATAGATAAAATGCACAGATATATCTGTTTTCTGAGTTTTAAAAAATATAATTATTACGTTTACTTCATGGTCTTCCCTATTTTTAAACGTGGGTGCGCTTTAAGGAATAAAATTTTAATATTTTTAATTGCTATCGGGAGCGCTACTAAAAGGTGCGCTCCGATGAATAAAAAAGGAGCGCTTCATTAGTTGCGCTTCAAAATGGTAGCGCTTCGAGGAAAACCTCCAATTTATCTGGTATGTTAATTTTTCTGTTTGTGTATTACAGAAGCTTGTAGCTAAATAATAACAGGCATACGGGTCACTCTTCACGGTTAAGCTACCCTTGCCGATACCGGCCCGTGGATGGGTGACCTCCGAACCTCGGAAAATACGTTAAATCGTTGGTCCCAGCTGTACGGGTATTCAGAAGCCAGAAAATCTGACACCAGTATTGACAAGAGTATCTCCTCCTTTACCTTCACAACCCAGACGGGTAACACCTCGTCTGGGTTGTACTAGAGGCATAAGGTAAGACAGGAAACCGACCAATATGATTGGGAAAAGACTCGGCAGTCATTGTACCGATAGTCATCTCAGCCAATGGCTTAATAGCCAAGAGCCTCGACCAACACCTTAGGAGGCTCTCATTTGGTGGTTGAATCAAGGGCTTGCTTCAGAAAGCGGTACTCCTGGACACGGCGCGTATCGTCAGGAGGTTCCTCTCTATGGAGCACTGACTGCAGGTAGCTTGGACCCTGTTCCCGATACCAGTGGGCTACTATTTTTTTATATTTTTAATTGTTTTTTTATAGAGAATATTTAAAAATGTAATTTATATGTATGTATTGGAAATAAAGAAAAATAATAATAATATATGTTTGTGAAAACAAGATATTCAGAAATCTTGTAGCTCGTATTACAAAACTTCCTTTTTTAGCAAAAATCGGTCCAAAGTGGCTTGTGTTAAATTTATTAGGCTTTGTTTAAAAAAATCGCGAAACAGTCCTTCTTTATTCCTGAATTGCTTGTCACATTATCAAGTAACTAAACAATTACAAAACATAATAATATGTACCTGCTGTAAATCATTCAAAACTACAAGTCAATTATAGTCATACAGCTCAAGTGTCCCAAAATAAAATACAAATTATTTCATGCAGCAACACAGCTACGCAAAGGATGGCTTGGCGCAGCGTGAGTCCTAGGGTACCAATTTACGGAATGGAATATTTCAAGCTCGCGAATTTAGTCTTATCCTGCTATTTCAAGCGTGCAGTGAAAGCACTAAGTGAAAGTATTTATGTCTGGCAATTTAGGTATATTGGTGTACTTGATTGCTCCTAAAATCTTCTTATGTATTATAAATACGAATGTTTGTGAGGATAAATGTATGTTACTCTTTAACTGACTCTGACTGATCTGATTAAAATTGGTTGAGTGGATAGTTGACATCCTGGAATCACATCTAGGCTACTTTTTATCCCGTAATTTCCACGGGATCGGGATTTATGCGGAAAACCTTACCACGCGAAAGAAGTCACGGGTAAAAGCTGTATACATATATCAGTGTTAATTCCACAGAAAAAGTGTTTCCAATACACTTCCTCGAAAACTGGCTCTTATCGCACTACGATTAGGTTCAACATGTAATGTATTTCACACTCAGGGATTTTTTTCATTTTTCACTCACGAGTAAACCCTCGTGATTGCAGATTTTGCCACAGATAACATTACACAATTATTCAATTCCCTATATTCGGCGGTAATTGTTTTTTTTTTCACAGCAAAGAGGTGCATATTTTAAGGCCTTATATTTAATGAAAATTAAAATTGTGTTTATGAACAGAATATCAGAAATAAACATTGTTATTTATAAAATAATTTTGCTTTTATCAACAAATTAACATTTATTTGTATTGTAAATAAAATAAAAAATATTTTAATATCAGGTTGTTTTGCGGTTTCATACCTTTGCTTCTTCTTTAACCCGCGAAGGTAAAGCGCGGGGAAAAAATATTTTAATGACAAAAATAGGTACTTTTCGTTGTATTATTTTATTTCTTCAAAAGTGTATTGAAAAACGTCGTTTGATACACGTGGACATTTTTTACTGCAGTACTCGGCTCCATAACCCCCTCGCCTTGCGGCTCGGGCGTAACTCCACCTCGGCCACAACAACAAACTTTCTCCACTTGTATATATATATAAATTGCTTTAGTGGTAATGGGCAGGGCATGTTGCTCGTAGTAGTAGTCAAAGGAATAAATAATTCTTTTTTTTTAAGAGTAATCATGTCTCTTGCCGGTTCTTCTCCCTAAGAAACGACCAATTCGAATCATGCACTAGCTTCTGACGTTTTATAAGTGCCCATGTAGGCCTATGTGTAATAAAATGATTTAGAGGTTGGCGTTGAACGGCTTCCCAGATGGTAGACAAAGGACCTGGTTCAGATCGAGTAGATTTGCGGTGTATGGTGACTCTAAAGGGGGACTATGTTCGGCGGGGAGTTTCGTCAACTAAAATGATTATGGCCATGAAATTCATAAGGAAATTCAAGTGCTTAAAGATTTACAATTACTTGGTCGTTTCATTAAAAAAAAAATGGTTTTAGAACTTTTTCTGCACATAAACTTTGACTGTTCTAAGATTCACATTCCTACATTCGCGCAATTTTCGAAAAAGGGGTAAGTAGTAATTTTTGCTTCACGTAATAATACTACTCATACTTAGATTAAAAGGACACTCGAGACTGGTCGTCCAACGTTTTAATGCACTTAACATGTCTGCTCACGCTAATAATTCAGCTACTGTATGTGTTAAAACTTAAGTGCGGTTAACAATTTAATGTGATACTTTATATAACCTAATCTAATGCATAACGTTGCGGACTTGTGAGAGAGGTCACGAGTTCGAACCCCGCCCCATTACACTATTGCTGTGAACGCACTCCAGAGTCCAGACACAAGCATATTTAGCTTAGTTGCAGGGGTTAACAAGATTGCTTGTGCTTGCAAGCTCGCTTGACGCTTGATTGCTTGAGTTCTACCGACAATGCTAGTTATCGTTAAAAAACAAACTTATACTAAGTTATGAATACCGTATTAATAACATGAATTATTAAAAAAAATGTTTTTAAAAGAGGTACAGACGCCAGCACATGAAGCTACCCGAAACATCATTACATACCATCAGGTGAGATGGCGGTCAAACGCGAAACTATTTACAATTAAAAAAAAACTGTCAAATTTTCCCAATCAACCTTGAACCTAATATCTTTAACAATAAAGTTGAAAATCTATTAAAGAAATTTGACAGATTGTTGTAGCTTGATGTGCTGGCTTCTGTACCAAATGCACTGTTAGCTTTTACAGTAGCTGGGTAACACGATACCCCTTGTCTAGACCAGTGTCAGATTTACTGGCTTCTGACTACACGTCACCATTGTCAAAGATGTACAAATGACAGCTGGCACGATATCATTTTGATACTTAAGTACAGGCTGTAGTATTAAAATTTAAAACTTTTGTGAAGCCGCAATAGTCATTAACAGTAGTTCCGTTCAGCATTGCAGTCACTTGTGGGATGGCTCAGCCAAATACCAGCTAGCTGCACTTGACTCGATCGAACGCAGAGCTAAAAGGCTCATGGTGACGAGGTTCTGGCAGGCAAGCTTCACAGCCTGGCTCACCGGCGAAACGTTGCTTGCCTGTCTATCTTCTACAGGTTATACTTCGGAGAGTGTGCGCAGGAGCTCCACGACCTAATCCCTTCATCCCCCTTATACTACCGGTCTACCAAACGTACCGCAGGATACCATCCACAATTGGTCGATATACCGTGTTGTCGTACTAAGCGCTTTTCTTCAACATTTATTGTGCGCACAGCCAAGGTGTGGAACTCTTACCTACACACACTCTTACTTACACATATGACCCGACAGCCTTTAAAGCAAGAGTGAATAGGCATTTTCTGGGCTCGCTCGTTCGATCGTAGACCTCATCTTACACTTACCATCAGGTGTGATCGAGGTCAAGAGCGGGCTCATTCGTAAACAAAACTTAAAAAAAAGCGTCATTTTATAAACTTATAAATACTAAATCTATAAACCAAGTAGGTATTATCATCAATTTTAATCAACCTTTCAACCCATTTCCTAACCCGATAACTCCAGTGGCTGTTTGATCTCAACCTAAAATAAAGCACGTGCAATATCAGCGCCCTAATATCTAATTCTAAAGGGGAACTCAGCAACAAGCGCTCAAAGGAAAAACTGGTTGTATTTCAAACAGGTTGAGGTAAAATTTTCATTAACTTTTCCCTTTCCACGTGCCAAGTGTAACGGTACTACTTAATATTCCAATATTTTTTGTTTCCGTCATTCGAATTATTCAAATAGCGTCAAGGGAGTTAAGTCAAGGATATACTAACCCTATTACTATTTGAATATTACTTTTATTCCCAATAGTACTTTGACACCTCCGCTACACTTTAATTATACAGCTACACAAATAAGAACGGTGGCATTATTATGATATCAAGGTTGCGAGCATACTGGCAACAATATTTTAAAAACTATGGCGGAGATACTGTCCACCACAGTTTTTAACAGTACTGTCGGTACGTATAATGATTTTTTTAAATTAATTGTCCAATTTTATTAACTTTAATAAAATAAAGTAAAGAGCACTAGCAATGTAGAATTCTCATTACTAGCAAACTTAATACTACTTCAACTAAGTTAAATATGCTTGTGTTTAATAGGTGGGGTTCGAACCCGTAACCTCTCGATCACAAGTCTACACCTTAGCCATTTAGCTATTGTCACTTCAAATTGTGTAAAAATAGTTTAATCATGCTATGAGTTTTAATGTATCATGCTATGAAATAAATGTTCACCATACGGCTTTGAAACATGCAAGTTCTTATAAGAAATTAGTACTTGAATTTTCCAAAGCCATATTATTATTTATTTATTCACACTTCTTGCACTACAAAGGCAAACTTAATACTGTAGGCATTCTCTACCAGTCAACCATGAGTTATGAAGAGATAGTGTGGGAGGTGCAATACGTACGTGAAAAGTGAAATTTATTAGCATTTCTAGTGGAACTTTGGCTCCTAAAACAGGTCTAGTTTAGGATGGAGCAGTTCGCCATTGAATTTGACATTGATGTACTCGTAACGAGATATCGGGGCCCTGGAACTTAAGTCAGGAACAGGATGGGTTTTTAGTCAGTAGAAGTCCGACACTCCCTTCCGCTTCACCCAGAGCGGAAGAAGTCATTCGATGATTTTACCACCCAGAAAAAAAATGGATACTAAATGTAGGTAATGTGATAAACGTGGAAGGCAACAAAGGACGCCAAATTCAAATCTTCGTCAACCGATGTCTCCGTCGCATTCTCTGAATATACTGGTCCGAGACATTCCCAATGAGGTACTGTCGGGAAAATGCCACGAGAGCCCGATCGACTGCCAGTTCAAGTGGCGTAAATGGCAATGGATCGGCCACACGCTCCGGATTCCGATTACATACCTAAACAGGCGATGGATTGGAATGCTCAAGGGAAAAGGAAGGGTGGATGAAAAACCTGGAACTGCACCGTGGCAGCTGAGACGACTAGCATCGATATGACGTGGAGTGAAATGAAGTGTGAAACTCAAAACCATATGCGATTGAAGACTACTTACTGTTGGCGCCCTCTGCCCTATGCAGGGGTCATAGAAGAAGTCCAAGTCAAGACATTAATAAATTGACACATTGATTTACATTAAAATATTCTATTAACCCCTTGTTCCTGAATGTTGAGTGTTTTTCTTGATTTTCACAACATGTATTGGCAAAATACAATGCACATAGTATTGTTGTAACAGGGTATTATTATCTGTAACCCTTCTTATGTTTTACGAAATCTATTATATTATACGAAATAATTGATTGATTGATAGACCTCTCATTTTCCTTTTATCAGGCAAACTTTTCATGTGCGTAGACTTTTGTCTAACAGTCATTATCTCTGCGGCTAATGTGACCCACCCAATCCCGTTTAAGCTTGGCAGAGATTGCTAAACTAATAACCATTATTAAATGTTATTCTGTACTAATGTGTGTAAAATGTGATTTTCTAGTTAAATAATGTTAAACTAACTATTGTCTAAATGTAAGTTCTTCAAACCGACCACAGATTTGTTGCTGGGGAGCTTGTTGCGTCACTTCTTCTTGCACGTACTAGACAGTCTTTATGTAAATTATTTGATGTTCAGAAAATGCTGAGTTTGAGCCTAATTAATATGAACGGTGATCAAAACACCAGCGCACTTACATAAATAACTTTTTGTGCATCTATTAGTTTTTAGACCTTTGTGATATTTATTTATATTACATTAGAAACATTAACCTTTGCAGTCAGGTATAAAAAAGCAAAAATGGCGATGAGGTTAGTATAACAACTACCTATAATGTATGTTAGTACATCATAGCACAGGTCCAATCCTACGTGGAGTATTGCAGCCGCTTGTGGGTTGAATAGCTTCAAGTGTGAAAGTAGATGATGCGCGAGCTTGAAGTTGATTGGATGGATTAAAAGCTAGCTCAATTCTATTTCTGTAACCATAGATTTCACTGTGCTAGTATTACAGAATTGCACTACAGTTGTGGGTATATTACATTTAATTAGGAAGTCAAATTACTTATAAAAACCAAATTAAGTAAAAGTTTTCTACCTAAAAATATAACCTGCTCTACGATCTTCTTAATCCCTAATGTTCATTCCCCAAATTATTGTGGTAACAGGCTTTTACAAATCAAAATAACGACCAAAACAAGAAAAGAAAGCATGAAAACCGCAAAAATATTGCTGACATTAATAATAAAAATGTAAAAACACCGAAATTTTCCGTGTTAACGTATAATCCAAAGCTTTTAAATCTTCTACGCGTATTTTCTTTAAATAAATGGTCCTTATCATCAAACGCTAAGGTATGTTCAGACGGTATTAGCAAACCGAGAATGGTAGTAACTGGCGCGAGTTCGTAAACAGTTGTGGACTCAAATAATTTTCCATCAGTATTTTAGAAAACTTTCAGTCTAAAGCTTTGTTTTCCTAGGATAGCGGTGCCGTCATATAGCGAGCGGTGAATGACGTCACTAGAACGTTGTCTATGTAAACAAAATGGCGCGGTTTCCTAGAGAGCGGTAACTGACACGGTAACGTCAAAAAGCGGTGCCGCCATTTGCATGACGGCCGTCTTGTCGGTGACAGATGGTTTCGTGAACGTTTCATTGATAGCGATGAAGCAGACTGTGTTAAAACGGCCGTGGAACTTTCCACATGTCGTCACCGTAAAGACGGCCGCCTTTTTGCGTCCGTAATATTACGGCCGCTATATGATGGTACCGCTTTCCTAGGAAACCAAAGCTTTAGAGGATCCAGCAGTAGACCAATATTTAACAAGGAGCGACTACGACCATATCTGACCTTCATAACGCAGTAACTATGTATCACGAATTGCTTTGGTAAGATTGGTATAAGATTGTAATGCTTGTGACTATAGTAACGACTGTCCAAGATCTAGAAATGGAAGCCCGAGCCAACAGCTTAACATCCTTCAGTCGATAGTCACATGATTCATACTTCTATAACCTTTATATTATTTTAGATACAAAGTTTGTTTGTGTGTGTTTTGCAAGTGATTCCACTCGGCAAACCTTACAAGAATTCCAACACTGCGTTACTTTTTTAAATATCGCAACACCAGCTGGGATAACCCATTTCGCCTCGCACAGGTCTTTTAATATTCTTAGCTTTTAATCCATACTAATATTATACATGCGAAAGTAACTCTGTCTGTCTGTTACCTTTTCACGCCTAAACCGCTGAAAACCATATTTTGTAAATGAATATAAGTAGTTAACATTTAGGCTCTTGTAACTAGGTAAATTAAAAATCAATCAACTAAAAAGATTGATACTTATAAAAACTTATTACCTAAAACTTAAACCGACTTCCAAAAAACACTGCAAAGTGAAAAATAACTTTAATTTTGGAAGTCGGTGCCAAAAACGAAAATACAAAACTAAAGACACCGACTACCTAAATTAAAGTTATTTTTCACTTGGCAGTGTTTTTGGGAGTCGGTTTAATTTTTTGGTAAAAAGTTTTTTACTATACAGCGAAAGTGTAATTTAGCGTAGATTTAATTGCTTTGGAATAAAAATTTCGATAACATTTGATTAAAAACGATAAAAATTGATTCAGTAAACGATTCTGAACAAACAAATTTCAGGATATGCATTAATTATGTTACATGTTGTATAATGATTGGACCACCACTGCTTCTTATCTATACTAATATTATAAAGCGGAAAAGTTTGTTTGTTTGTTTGCTTGAACGCGCTAATCTTCGAAAGTACTGGGTGGATTTGGATGAAATTTGGTATGGAAGTAGCTTGAAGCTTGAGGAAGGTTAGAGGCTACTTTTTACCCGACTGCAAAAAAGGAAAGTTATGTTTTTACCGTGATAGAATCCACGGGAGCGAAGCCCCGCGTGAGTACTAGTAAATAATAAGAATTCAGCTTATAACATCCCTACTGCAGGGACACAGGCCTTTGGAATTTTGGGGGGGTCACTAACAATAAAATATTTCGAATAAATGAGTTTTCTTTATTGCACCATACAAATTTTATAGCACACACTATAAAACAAATGGAAGTCTTCTAATTCTAATGACAAATCGGGTGATAATATTTGGAACGTCTTATTTTGGAAAATTTTAGTAGATTATCTATTTGGGGTGTTCGATTTTGGGGAGGGGTCATGTCCCCTGTGACACCCCCCCCCCATCCCCCCTTCGTTCCGCGCCTGCACAAGCCTCCATCCTCCTCTATGAGAAGGAATGGGCCGAAATTCACATTGGTACATGTCGCATGTCTTCGGATGTTTACGCCTTATGACATACTGGTTTCCTCACTATTTTTTTTTTCATTCACTGATTAGTGATTAGAGAGCAGATCTGATGATATACACAAACTACACAAAGTTATGCGCCTGACTGTGTTCGAACCCATGACTTGCAACTCGCATGTCGGGTCTGTTACCAATGGGCCATCACTGCTCACTCCCTGCTTCTTAAATTTTTTAATTCAGATTGGATTATTTAATTGATCTGAATATTTTATATAGGTACTAAGGTAGTATTTAATAATAAGGGGCCCATACAGATTGCACTCTAATCAAACGTAGCCGTTCTATAGCTAACCGTACGCATTGTACTGGAAAATCTGCTACTTTCAAAGGTTTTTATTTATCCATGTTTTATTTATCAGTTGTGATTACTACAGCCCGTTTACAATCTCCAATTTGCGATGTTATTAATTTCGTCTTTCTTCAAAGAAAGGCGAAATTAATAACACTTGCACCTGCAAGTGTTGCTAGTAATACGAAATTGAAAATGTGTAATATAATTATTTTAGATTTATTAAGGGTTAGCGCTCTGAATGTTTCATTTTATTTGTATGAAATGTAATTGTATGAAATTGAATTAATATTCTGAAGACGTAGAATTCTGCTTTAATTAGAGTAAGATATAAATTGGAGATTTATTGCTACATGGCTAAGAAACTATGCAAATTAAATTGTTAGATAATAAATTATCATCTAGAGGTTTTTCTAATCCTTTAGTTTTATTTGAGGGTGACTGATTTGAGCTTGAGTCGAGAGTATTACTTGTAATTTGGATAAGTGTCACTTATCAAGCCGGGTCCGCTGCGACGTGTTTTCGTGTTTGCAAACAGTATAACTTTGTATGCTAACAGAATATAGGCGTGGCCTAACAGTTTTGTTAGCAAAAACACAATAACATTATTGCCGAGACGAATGGATAACATCCCCCGCGTTTGCCTGCGGGGAGGGGGAAAATGACGCATTTTGTGTTCGCGCTCACTATCCCTATTTTTTAATCTCAGAGACCACATTCAATTGTCAACTAAATCTACTATTGCTATAACAGCTTCCACGTTTTCTTCGTCGGAACTCATTTTTTAAATTAAACAAAAACATTACAACAATAGGCGCAGCAGACGGGCGGTTTTACTAACATGTTTTGCTAACATATTTTGATAACATGTTTTGTTAGAAAATTGGCGCAGCGGACCCGGCCTCACAGAAATTTTGAAAACGCGTAAATTCCGAAACTAATGGCTTTTTGGCCCACATAAATAAACAAGCGTTCGACGGTCCTAGGACCATATTGCCTGCCGGGGTTCCGAAAATATTCTAAAGAGATACCGCGGCCCTGAAACGCTAAGGCAATTGAAGGAGCTTCACCCACAGTCCCCACCCACAAAATATGCCTTATTCAGCATTAATAAAATGTCAAACCACAGCAGTAGTTATAAAATTATCTCTCACAAATGTATCCTAGAAGCCAACTGTGCCTGTTTGTCATTGGAATGTGTTCAGACCATCAAATATTTGGGCGTAATAATCGACAGTCATTTAAATTTCAAGGAACATATTAGGCTGCTTTGCTCTCGTGTGCGTAAACTTATATATATATTTAAAAATCTGCGGCATGTTGCTGAACCATACCTTCTAAAACGAATTTATTTTGCCCTCGGTCAGTCTATATTAAACTATTGTATTTCATCTTGGGGGGGTTCAAGTAAAACAACAATGAAGTCCATTGAGGTTGCCCAACGTGCAATTCTAAAGGTATGCATTTTCAAACCAATTCTCTTTCCGACGGTCTCTCTCTATCAAATATGTGAGGTTCTAACAGTAAGGCAACTCTTTATACTAAACATCATACTAAAACAACATATGATAGTGCCCTACGACAAACTTGCATGTACACGTCGTAGATTAAATGTATGTACGGAACGGACAAATAATAAAACTAAATTTATTAAAAAATTCTTTGAATTTCTCGGCCCGTTCCTTTATAACAAAATAAATAAAATTTTAAATATACATCCCCTGACAAAATCAAAATGTAAGCCAATTGTAAGTAAATATTTGCAACAACTTAATTATGAAGAAACTGAACTATTACTTAATGTTGTACAGTAATTATAAATTAGGTTTAAATGTAAATTATAAGTAAAATAACCTTTTGTGATAAAACCATGCTCACACAAACACACTCGCACATGTATACCTCAATCCTCAACTTACCCAAGCCTAGTCACACACTCACACACTCTAACACACACATACATCCCACCACTCACACACATACTACCACTTACATACACTTCACGCATTCACACTTAAATCAAACTCCACAGATACTGCACACACTCTCATAATCACTTCCGCTCTTACTAACTCTTAATTTGTGTAATTAATGTTATATTCTAATCTTAGCAGATAAGTACTCCATACTATTGCAAACACTTTGTTGGCGATTTTATTAAAACTCCTGGGAAATGGCATTGATAACTGAAACACAGGCATTGCCTAGTTCGGTTACAAAAGCTACATCCAGTTTACAATGTTATACACTGCCAAATTATAATTTATGTAAACTAGTACTAAGTTTTTTGAGAAATAAATTACTATTACTATTACTATTACAGTGAGAGGAGTTATTCGATGATTTTCCCACTCAGAAAAAAAAAACCGTTCGACGGTAAGTACTGACTTACCGTCAAACGCTTGCCGATAGATTTGATATCAATATTCATGCGAGTGAAACCTGGCCTTTAATTACAAATCATCACTGTTTCATTATTCTCAGAACCATTTCCAATTTGCTAAGGTACGCAGCAGTTTATAAATAAATAAATAAAAATTAATTAATTATACAGCGAACTGAGACCCAATACTTCTTCAATTTCACGCTATAAGGCTCAATCAGATTGGATTCAATGTTAATTTTGCAGCATCGCTTTTTTATCATTAATCTAAAAACTAAGTTGGTTCTTTATTTTGGTATTTTATTGTAGTCATTGAGCTTCTTACGTTTTAAATGCCTGTATTAACTGGCGAGGTCTTTGTGTGAATTTTTCATTTAGAGGGCCTCTCAAGATTTAGCCATGAATGTTTTTTTTTTATTGAAAATAGGTTCGCGTTTGACCACTATCTCACCTGATGGTAAGTGATGATGTGATCGAAGATGGAGCACGCTTACCTAAAAGTAACCTGGACTTAAAGACCCCTAGGTTATAGCTATCGGGAAACACAGACTCCACCAGGGAATTCCACTCCTTAGCCGTAGGCACAATAAAGCTATTCCCAAAACGTTTTGTGCATATGGGTGGGATGTCCACCATGTTTTTACCATCGTGCATCGCCGTTTATCTTAATAGGGACTTTAAAGAAAATGTGACGCACTATGCTGTACAACACAAAATATGTCTGGATAGGACACGTGTGCCGAATGTTAAACAATTCATGTTTGTGTTTATCTTTATGAATTTAACTGATTTTTGTACTCATGTGTGACTATTTCAATTCCATTGTACTATGAGTATTTCTAAAATATTTACTCCAAAAAACAAAAACAAACGCAACTTAATCTTTTTATTTCGGTTGAGAATATCATCGAATGACTTATCCCACTCAAGGGTGGAGTGGAAGGGAGTGTCAGAAATCTACTGACTAAAAGCCACCTTATCCCTTCAGCTGGCCTTGAGTCCTGGGGCCACGACATTAGAACATTCCCGCAACCCCGGAACTAATCAGGTACCTACTATAAATTCATGGGCTAAAAATCAAATACAAGGTTTGGATTCTAGACGATTTATCTAGCGACGACGGCGACGGCAAAAAGAGCTTGATGTCTGTCAACAGGATTGGTCCCTGTTTTCTCGAAGCCAAGAGGAGTGGTAAGAAAAAAGAGAGACCTTTGTCTGGCACATAACAGACTCTAATCAATAAAAATATTTAGGAGACATCTAGTACTTGTTTCGGAGTTTCAACGTTGAAAACCTAAAATAGACACTCGCACTTTAAAGTAGGTACTGCTACTATGTACCACGAGATGCAAACGTTGGAAGGCCTTTCAAAAAATAGACCAATGACCACGTTAAGGCGGCGGGAATCCGCTGAATGCGACGTATGGACGAGACTTATCGTGGTTGGAGTGATAATCATGCTACTTATAACCTGTTTAAAAAAAATTAAATACGAGTGTCCTTGGTCCAGAAAATTTTGACACTGGTCTGGCCAAGGGGTATCGTGTTACCCAGTTACTGGGTTCTGGAGGTCAGATAGGAAGTCGCTCCATGTAAAAAATTATTTTACAAAAAAAACTTTACAAATTTCTTAAAACTAGCTTATTTACATTTTTTACAACTACGCCGAATAACTTTGTTTTTTTCATAGTGTTTGTTTGAATTACAAAGTTATATTTGTGGTTTTAGAAAATATGCTGTATCTCAAAAACTGCTGAGCCGATCTCGTTCAAACTAATTTTGGTTGAAAGTTTACATTAAGATCTAAAGACCTATTTTCACTCCATTATTATAGAAGTTAGAGGGGGGCACACATTTTACCACTTTAGAAGCGTAGCCACTTCTTCATAAAGTTAATCGTTTAAAAGATATTTTAAACGATTAACTTTATGAAAAAGTGGCTTTAGAAACCTCAATGTCATTTTAAAGACCTGTCTATAGATACCACACATGCATAGGGTTCTTGAAAAAAAAAAATAGTTTCAGCTTTAGTTCCATGTATGGGGGGCTCCCCTTTACTTTAAATATTTTTTTATTTTTTTCATAAAATCGGAAAGCGGTTCACAGAATACATCTACCCACCAAATTTCACATGTATAGTCTTAATAGTTTTGGAATAAAATGTGCAGACAGACAGACAGACATGACGAAACGAAAGGGTTCCGTTTTTTCCATTCGGCTATGGAACCCTAAAAAGGCTGAGCAGGCGACGTACGTGTATGGGCAACGCCTATCCAGGATGAAATTAGATCATAAATGTTACTTATAATCAATGTAATGTCACTTGCTACTATTGCCAGTATCCTTGGTCCTCTTAAACCCGTCTAAACAAGCCGTTGCCACGCCCTGAGCATGAAATAGGCTGAAACCGTCACTTAGTATTATTACTTTTTTGTCTAAGCCCTGTATAATGAAACAATTTAGACTTTAACTCTGAGGACAAAAGAAATGAACTCTCTGACGAAAGGAATTAGATTACAGTTGCTTTTAGGATCTGCTCTTGAAACGAAATATTTGACTAGGTACCTACTGTTTTAAGGTCTGTAGATAATTTCATAAATTTTGACTTTAAATATATAGCGGTACTCGCATAGCCACGTCAAGCCTACGGTCCCATCTATCATTTTAGGATCCTTTCCAAGAGATATCGTGATTCTCGTTATCTGGGATATGCAGTTGTTCCACGTTATTCACTGGTTTAACATAGAGCCAACTCCAACATAATTGGGCAAAAGATATAGGATTGATGGTTAGTCACTTTTTGTAGCAACGTGGTCACCATCAAAATTTATACATACATAAAATCAAACAAAAAAAAAATACAGACAACTACAGTTCAATGTAAGGAACGTAAAACTTTACAATCTATACAACGTGTAACGGAAACCCTATATCCATCCAAAGGGGCTGAAGACAACATCTGGTATGGAGTCTCTATGCACAGTTTCAGCTCAAAATAAGTGACTCAAAGAATTGATACCAAATTATCGGTTTCATGCGTTTCTTGAATAACAATCATAAATAAAAAACGTGTCACAGCACTACGAGGGTCGATAACTTTCCACGTCACTTGCCAATAACACGGTGATTCTCTTCGTTCTTCTTAATTTGAAAATTCTGCCTCTGGTATCAATGTATTTAAATTTCTATTATACTTCACACATGTAGACATGGGATTATAAAATCATTGCCATATCATTTATTTTCATCCAAAGAAACCGTGTACTTGGTATGTATATACCCTTTAAATTACACGTTGTACAAGTTGTAGAAATATAATGGTTGTAAATGAGAATAAAATACAGAAATTATTCATTGACCAACACTTCTCACATGTAAGGCAAAAAAGTCTAAAAAACCCGACTGCTCAACTGAAATGCAAGGAACAAGCACATTTTTATTTTAAAAAGTGACATGTAGGCGGGACCCAATTGAACGTATTTTTTTTTTTAATTTGACGGGTCCGCCTGCTTGTTACTTTTCAACAGACGACAAAAAAAGGAGGAGGTTATCAATTCGACGCGTATATATATATATATATTTTTTTTTTAATGTATGATCATCGAGTACTCGAAGACGGCTGAACCGATTTGGAAAATTCTTTTTTTGTTTGATAGGGTATACTTCGAAATTGGTACCGTTTGTCACCAAGTCAGGATCTGATGATGGGATCCTGGAGAAATCGAGGGAACTCTTCAAATATTATAGGCACACCTATGGCGTTTTGGGTATTTCTTATAGTAACTTGTGCAGTTGCTCTCAAAAAGTACCATTTGGGGAAGTGGATCTGATGATGAAAACCACAGATGGCCGCCGAAACTACTCAATAATAAGTATTGAGTGGATTGCGATTCGATTACTTGAATATGGATATTAAGCACTTTATGCTCGTTACAATGCATATGGTGATGTATAGCTGATGGTGAAGTACCAGGAGAACTCCTCAAAAATTAACGGCCCAGCATTGGGGAAAGCAATATTTTATAAAATGTTATAAGTAGTTGACATTTAGGCTCTTGTAACTAGGTAAATTAAAAATCAACCAACTAAAAAGAGTGAAATAAAAACTTTTCACCAAAAAATTAAACCTACTCCCAAAAAACACTGCAAAGTGAAAAATAACTTTAATTTCGGAAGTCGGTGCCAAAAACGAAAATACAAAACTAAAGACACCGACTACCGAAATTAAAGTTATTTTTCACTTTGCAGTGTTTTTTGGGAGTCGGTTTAATTTTTTGGTAAAAAGTTTTTATTAAAATAAAAATGTGCTTGTTCCTTGCATTTCAGTTGAGCAGTCGGGTTTTTTAGACTTTTTGAATAACTTTTTTTTCAACTTTTCAGTTAAAATTTTAATTAACAATTTTTTAATTTTCCCGGTCGTGTCACATTGGCACCCCACCAGATTCAGAAAGTGAAGGAGCTCAAGTCCATATTTTTAAACTTTCTCTTTGTATTATTTTTGCTAGTATTACACTAATGATAAATATGATATAAAAACAAAAATATATAAATCCTTGTGATAAGTCCTTTAATTTGATACCCATATTGTGGTATTCGAAAAAAAATATTTTTTTTCACTATGTATAATGACTTCGCACAGCCGCCTTGTTTGATTTTTTCAAATGTCACCTATCTAAGAACACTTGGGCTGCTAAGACAAATCTAACGATACCTCAATTATGTGAATCCGTTTAGTGGTTCTGGAGATATAATAAAATAATAATAAAATGTTTATTCAAAATCTTAAGGTAAATATTAAATACAATTTCACTTAAATCTACATTAAGTTCACACATGTCATGTGCCTGAACTAGGTAATCCTGTGTTTCAGGCGAGAATAGGTATTTATATTTTTTTAAATAATCACATTTATATAAAATAAACTGTATATGGTCATCTTAGGTAATGTATAAAGGTGTAAATAATATGAAAATACTCTTAGTCTCTTCTTCTTAATCTTAATTACATTTAAATAAAATACGAACTATCTCTATTTTAGAACTAGTAATAACTTTTCTGTGTCTTCATAGGACATACTTTGAAGAGCTTCCTTGAGAGTCTTCTTGCAGTTACAATAATTTAGGGAACAAATGTTTAATTTTGCGTTTAGTCTGTTATAAAGTAGTGGTCCAAGGAACATATAAAATTTGGTTGTGAAAGCATGTTTTGTACTTCTTTTAAGGCAAACTAAATCTTTCCGTCTTTTTTTAGTAAATTCAGTGCAATAGGGAAGCGCTGTGTGTTGTTTTAGTACGGTGTTCATTATAAATAACTGACGAACTGTTAGTACTTCACAAGATTTATAGAGAAGGTTAGTGGGAAAAAGGAAAGGGCGACAAGTAGACACCTTGAGGATAGCTCTTTGCGCTCTCTCGATGGGTAGTAACAAAGTTTTACCTGCCCCGCCCCATGAGGTAATGCAATACGTCAAAATTGACTGACATAGAGCAAAGTATGAGAAAAGTATGATAAAATATGAGGTAATAAAGAATATTACAAACATACATACATACAAGATACGCGCGAAAAAGCGGCAATAGCCTTATGGCTAAGGAGTCGACCCCACCCATTACACTATTACCGTGAACCCACTCCAGACACAAGCATATTTAGATTAGCTGAAGAAGCTAACAAGATTGCTAGTAATGTTAATTCTATCCCCATTGCTAGATAAAAAAGTAAAATAAAAAAATAAATAGACAGAAAACAAAATAGACGCATGACAGTCGAGTCCATTCAGTCCGAGCTAAGATCAATGTATATCTATCAACTAAGCAAAGCACTTCAATCAGCTAAATCTGTTCCTAATATCTCACTGATGGTGTTTGGTTGCCGTCTCATAGGACTATGGCAGTAAAAGAGAGTGACCTTGTATCTGTGCACATTACTTTCATATCAACTGAAATACACTGCGTATTACATAAATGAACCTCTGGCAAATACACTAAGATAACAGCCGTCGCTTGGTACCCAGAAACCCTGAAAGTCTGACAGCAAGACGTACCAATGTGTAAGATGTTACCCAGTAACTGGATGGGATACATTTTGAAAAAAGAAGCTCGTTATTAAATTTCCCAAATGCGTCTTGTCTCTAAGTTATATAAAACACAGGATATTAACAATATTTAAGGCATGTTATATTAAAAATAACAGCATACTAAGCAACAACGATATTCCGTTAAAATTAAGCTCTACACGATGTCATGGCCCCGAGAATTTCCAGCTTTAAGTTGATCGCGAGGTTAAAGGCAAATTTTGAGCATCAAAGGGTTGAAAATATAACGTTATATTAAATATTAAAATGAGGACTGAAAAATGTGATATGAAAGATGATAATCCTACGTACCTATACATAATTCCAGCCATAATTATATTTAAAAGCTTCGTTGATCGAGTAATCGCAATCACGATTACTGAGCGTGACATCTTGGGCTTGGGTTCGATTCCGGGAGTCTTGTAGGTAGTTACCGACGCTCTACTATTGGGTAAATAGACTATGAACAAAACGAAAGTTAAAACCGCAAGTGTGAGTCAGACTCGCGCATTAAGGGTGCTGTACCATTATCCTTAAAAACGAAAAAAAAACACTGTTGTATGGGAGCTCCCCTTAAATATTTATTTTATTCTATTTTTAGTATTTGTACATTATCTGTGAGAATATTAACTGTCTAGCTATCACAGTCCATGAGATACAGCATGGTGACAGACAAACAGCGGAGCCTTAGTAATAGGGTCCCGTTTTTACCCTTTGGGTACGGAACCCTAAAAAATAAGATTCTTAAAGAAATGTTATCATAAATCCTGTCTGTAAACGGCACCAAACAGTGTCAACGTTAAAAGTTCCACACCAAAACAAACATGAAACGAGTTGCAGAATGGAAATACTATTTGTATTATTATTTTTCAACTCGTCCTAAATAGACCGTAGGCGTGTAGGATTACTTGATCAATTAGTTGATTCCAAAGTTAGGCAAAACCTCCATGTATTTTTCCATTAGGAAATTATCAGATGCAGCCCGGAGTTTGGAAGTCAGTGGTGTGCCTCGGTACGTGCTTACTGAATCACGTGGTTCTCTGCTGATACCTCCTTAGTCGTATCAGATGCCGTCCCATCAGACTACTATGGTAAAGGAATAAAAAGTCCATCAGAGTTTCCTCACACATTTGTCTATTGTACCTAATATTTCCTGTGTAAGTACCTGTTCATCGTGATCATAATTCCAAAATGAGTACTATTAATTTAGAAGTAAATCTGGCTGTCCGTTTGTGACTTTTATACGTCTTTACGACTGAACGGATTTCGATAAGTAAACTTAGTAGGTAACCAGTTAGATCATGTCCTGATAAAGTGAATTAGTTTCTGGTAAAAGTAGTGGACAAGTGATCCGCTTTGTCCGAAATCACAACAGAGAAATTTGTGGATGTCGCATAGGTATATTCAATGTTTGTTTCTGAAACATTTATTTTACCCACAATATTTTGAGATGTAGAAATTCTGTATTTGTCAATCTCTCAGAACCGTTATTTTTTTATTATTATCATCTCTCATAGAAATAAATTTAATTATAATTATAGAAGCCCAAGACATTTTCGATTTACTCCACAAATAAAATGTTACAGGAAATTAAATAAAATGATTTATGTTTGTCGGAGAGTCGAATGTCCTTGAACCGATAATAAGTATCGTTTAATTTGAAAAATAAACACGACTGTCTATTTTGTTTTGAGTCTTAGGCAAAGCTGTAAGCACACTTTTATATTTCAAGATAATGTTTACGTGCCGTGTAATATATGATATACATATTACAGTTAAATAATTTAAGCTACACAATAAACAAACATATTAATATTTTTTGTAAAAAAGAACTATCAATCTTGTAAGCCCCTCCTAAGCTGGAGCTCCTAATGGGTTGGGTTCGAAACCGCGACCTCTCGATCTCAAGTCCGACACTTTAGTCCTTAAGCTATTGAAAGATTTGTATGTATATTATGAGTATTTTTTGAATAATAAACTAATTAACATTAAAACAAACAACAAACATCAAGAGAACTCGTATTATAATAAATATGAGGAACGCCTAACTAAAAGCTTTACTACTCACCAAAACAAAGTTTATATTACAATATTTATATCTACCACAAATTGACTATAACTTACAGTTGCATGAAAGTAAACGTTCAAATGGCTGTCATGTTGTTAGAGCGTTATCAGGTAAACCATAAAAAATTGGCCAAGTGCGAGTCAGACTCGCCCATGAAGGGTTCCGTAGTAACTACGCCAAATAACTGTTTTTAATAGTGTTTGTATGAATTACAAAGTTATATTAAAATTTGCGGTTTTGGAAAATATGCTGAATCTCAAAAACTTCTGACCTGATCTCGTTCAAACCAATTTTCGTTGAAAGTTTACATTAAGATCTACAGCTTATTTTTTTTTTTCAATTTTCACTCCATTATTATAGAAGTTAGAGGGGGGACACACATTTTACCACTTTGGAAGCGTATATCTTTTAAACGATTAACTTTGTGAAAAAGTGATTTTAGAAACCTTATTTAGAAACCATACACGTACAGAATTCATGAAAAAAAAAATCATTTTCAGTTCCATGTATGGGGAGCCCCCTTTATTTTAAATATTTTAAATTGTTTTCTTAAAATCGGAAAGCAATTTACAGAATACATCTACCTACCAAGTTTCACATGTATAATATTAATAGTTTCGGTATAAAATGGCTGTTTCATATGGACGTACGAACGGACAGACAGACAGACATGACGAAACTATAAGGGTTCCGTTTTTTGCCATTCGGCTACGCAACCCTAAAAACATCAATCAAAGCACCTTTTAAGGGGAATCCTCATGAATACCACTTCCCCTGAGGTTAGGAAAGGTTCCTCCAATTACCTTACGCTGATATAAGGTTGGAATATATTTTTCCCATACAATTCATGTGCCCGACGGCAAATCCCATCAGCAAAATGCAGACAAGTGTGCGGCGGACCCGTGCAGAAAATGTTCAAACGACTTTTTAAAACACCATAGACACCATAAATTATGCGTAATTATACAAGACATATGTACAAGCTCTCGCAATTTTATCATTAAATAATTATTTAAGGCTTTACATAATTATCTATACTAATATTATAAAGCGGAAAAGTTTGTTAGTTTGTTTGTTTCTTTGCTTGAACGCGCTAATCTTCGAAAGTACTGGGAGGATTTGGATGCAATTTGGTATGGAAGTAGCTTGAAGCTTGAGGAAGGTTATAGGCTACTTTTTACCCGACTGCAAAAAAGGAGAGTTATGTTTTTACCGTGATAGAATCCACGGGAGCGAAGCCCCGCGTGAGTACTAGTGTACTGATAAAATTGCGAGAGCTCTGGTTACCTAAAGCATAAGGTTAATCTTACTTTGGCCACCAGTGTTCAACTAGTTTAGTTACATGTATAATTATAAACAAGTTATGTTTTCATTTTGTGTAATATATGTTAGATGAATTAATTAAATATGCTATATCATATTCAGATTAATTTTGATATACACACTTTTCATAGTTCTTTGATACATGACATGACCTGTATACATAATATGTGGATACCAACTCTACAAATTAGGTCACCAATGAGTAAACAAGGGTTTTTACGGTCAAACTACTAAAATAAGTTGCATATTATTTCTTTCCTCACTCACACATAATATACACAAACACACTTATCTCCCTCAAAACCGTGAAAAGTCAAGAGAATATTATTAAGTTCTCCCATTAAAATATATTTATTTTACAAATTGGTTTTCAATAGTACTTGAGTACATTTTTTTGTACGAGAAAATTTTAAAAGGAAAACGCAAAGGCCAATATCTCTTTTTAGGTTTCCGTACCCGTCAACTCCGCTGTCCGTCTGTCACCAGGCTGTATCTCATGAACCGTGATAGCTAGACAGTTGAAATTTTCACAGATGATGTATTTCTGTTGCCGCTATAACAACAAATACTAAAAACAAAATAAAATAAATATTTACGGGGGTCTCCCGTACAGTAAACGTGATTTTGGCGTTTTTTATAGAAAATGGTACGGAACCTTTCTTGTGCGACTCCGAATAGCACTTGGCTGGTTTTTCTTTCAGTGACCTCTCCAAACAGTGCGTAACTAATTGACTGGTCGAATCATACGATATAATACATAACTGTGTCGGATAATATCTGACATATAAGTTGAGGAAAGAAACACTCACATTTGTGTGGGCAACTTCAAAGAGCTCGAACTATTTGACGAACAATAAATAAACTTTCCATATTACATAGACGATCAACAGCCCATTTTTTTTCTCGAGATGGGATTCCTCATAGCTTTGCTCTACCCTGGGCTGGTCGAAGGGATATGTCAGACTCTAACTGACTTAAACCACCCCGTGTTTACTTGTGCCAGGGTCTGTGGGAGCACTTAAATAGCAGCCCCCGAGGATGCTGGCTTGCCTTTGCATGGTGGTCTAAAGCGCAGTAGTAAGCTCATTATACCGTGTTTAACACGCTCTCAACCCAACTACGTCCTATCTTAAAAACATACCCAGCTGACCTCTAAATCGCCAAACAATTCCCAACCTTTACTTATCTGCTTAACCCACTTATTTATGAACATAAAGCTACACACCAAATAAATAACAAAGAAGATAACACATACAAAAGACATTTAAATTATTCTTTACTACACATTATCATTTCGCGTCTACAAAGGGCTTTATTGTCGCATTCATGTTTAAATTCAAAATTTACATTGCGAGATATGATTAAAATTTTGAATGAACTAATTATAACTTTACTGAAATGCTGGTGCTGTAAATCCACTGGAAATATGAAATGTAGAAAATCCAACCCTGGTGTCTACGTATAGTTTGCTGATTTTTTACATAATAACTACAAATAATAGACGATTTGGAACATTCTCAAATAGCTACCGTTTTTGTCAGGTGGAAAAATCATTAAATGACTTCTCCCGCTCTGGGTTAAGCGGAAGGGTGTGTCAGACTTCTACTGACTAAAAACCCACCCTGCCCTTAACTTCCGGGGCCGCTGTATCTCGATAAAACATTCCCGCAACCCCGGCAGGCAATGGCCCTATGGGGCCCCATCACCGGTGCTGACAGCTCCTTGAGGCGCGCGCGGAACACAATGCGACGCCGACCCAGGCCTGGTCCTTACCGGACGTTGAGCTACCCCTGCTTGCCATCCGCAAGCCCGCGCCTACGGTGGCCGGAGATCGGCTCACGATCCCCGACGCTTATACACGCTACATAAGCAACTAATCACAATTCAAATTCTTAATTTCAGATAAATAATCCATCATTGTATACTAATATTACAAAGCAGAAAAGTTTGTATGTTTGAACGTGCTAATCTTCGAAAATACTGGTTAGATTAGAACGAAATTTGGTGTGGACGTATTTTAAAGCTTGAAGAGGCTATAGGCTATATACAGAAGGTTATGCTTTTATCGTGATAAAGTCCATGTGAGTGAAGACCCGTACTACTGCTAGTAATAAAGTAAAATAGATAACTACTAACTTTATGGAAGGACAAACAATTTATGGTAAACGTCCCCTGGTTGATCGTCATTTTCCGGAAAGTGAGTCATTAAAAGAGAGTATATTCACTACGCCACAGTCGACAGAATGCTGTTGTTTTTCGCCCACACTCTACTGACAAACGAAAAATACCCTCTCATAAATTAATTATACATAGCATGCATATTTCGCGTACATGAATATAAATAGTTATAAGTCACAAACACCAAATACTTACCATTTGATCTAGTTCTTTTCATACAATCTTTCACATACTTAAGATAATTTTATTGAATTAAAACCTTTACGAATGGCTGGTGCACAAATGATTTCAAAAGGTGTACTACAAAGTGAAATACGGGCTACTATCAAGTTAGAATGTATGAAGTCCCAAAATATATTATTATTACAAACTTTAAGCCTACATACATTTATACATGTTCCTACCTACATTAAAATTATTACAATTTTCAATTATGTGTGTAACTATTGTGGTGAACAAAATTACCATTTATTTATTTATTAATATTGTTAATTAGGCATAAAGCCAAGCGAATTAGTGGAAGACCAATTGCCTCCTTTCTATGACGTAACAATTTTCTGTTGTTGCGAGAAAAAGATAGCAGCATTCTTCCTGTATAGCTCCGTCTCACTCACAATGAAATTATGATGCAATTTGTACGTCATTGTAAAGAAGGCTCGAAGCATGATCTCACCGTCGTATTATAATGAAAATAGGTACCTAAGTTCCCAGACTGAATTTCGCGAATAGCCGGTAATCTGAGTAACATGTGAAATTATGTATGCGTATGTATGTGCAGACAGAAGTGGACTCCTAACCCTGCATGACTGAGAGGAAAGTCGACATATACATAAGGCCTATTTCCTAACTCCGGGTTGCCACTAAAATTCTTAATTGAAAACCCAATAACACTTTTCCTGACATGGGAATCAAACCAACGAGCCGTAGACTCTCAGGATGTACGCTAGTTTAACCAGAAATCAGGAATCTCTAAAATATCTCTGAATGTCCAGTATTTATACAACGTGTAACGGTAACCACATACCTATCTATCCAAAAGGGCTAAAGACAACATCCGGTATGGAGTCTCTATGCACAGTGTCATCTCAAAATACAACACAAAGAATTGACACCAAATTATCGGTTTCATATGTTTCTTGAATACCAATCATAAATGTCGTGTCACAGCACTACGAGGGTCAATAACTTTCCAGGTCACTTTTCAATAGCACAGTAATTCTCTTCGTTCTTTTTCATTGCAAAAATTTGATCTCTGGTATCAATGCATTGAAATTTCTTATAAGTTCCACACATGTAGACATAAGATTACAAAATCCTTGATACATAACTATATCGTTTGTTATTATCCAAAGAAGCCGTACACTTGGTATATATACCCTTTAAATTACATGTTGTTTATATACCTAAGTACTTATGTTGATTTCTATTTTATGGCATAAGGTTTTATCACGTACAGTACATACCTACGCATTGCACCTCTCACACCATTCCTTCACCTCTCATGGTTGACTGGTAGGGAATGCCTTTGTTAAAAGTCCCCCTTGTACCTATGTGCATAAAGTATAAATAAATAGCTGTCGAAAATATCTCTTGCGACAATAATAAGTTGACAGCAACTGCCAAGCCATTTAGTGTAAAGTAAAACAATGTAGATAGATAGACAGATAGATATACTCTTTATTGTACACCATAACATAATTAAATAAGGACTTAAAAACTACAAAGGGTGTTACAATGGGCGGTCTTATCGCTAAAGGCGATCTTTTACAGACAACCTTTGGATGGATTTGACACAGCAGGAGAAAATAAATACGCGGGTAGTCCATGGTGTACCATTTACTTATCTATCCTACTAATCCTACTATCCTACTTCCTACTATCCTACTTCCTTCCTACTATAATATTATAAATGCGAAAGTTTGTGAGGATGGATGGATGTTTGTTACTCTTTCACGCAAAAACTACCGAACGGATCTGAATGAAATTTGGTAAGTAGATAGTTGGCAGCCTGGAATAACACATAGGCTACTTTTTATCCCAAAATTCCCACGGGATCGGGATTTGCGCGGGAAAACCTTCCCACGCGTACGATGTCGCGGGTAGAAGCTAGTACTTATAATAAATCTGTAGAGAGGTCAATTCTGTACATGAAATATATTTCCAAAATAACTATCGGGGGGTGATTAGGGATTGTTGTCGCACTTATTTTATCTATCTACCCACTGTCAAGAAACAATCGGCAAGTCATCGGACGTTGGAAGGGGCGCGCTAACACACTTCGTTTTGAACACAGCGGCGCAGTTCACTTTTAGTATTGGCAGCCAACGAGACACACCTCTCCAAGAAAACCATAACGAGTAAATAGGTTGTGAATAGGTTACGACCAGAAATAATGTTTGTACAACATTATTTCTAGATATTAGTTAATTATGTGTTCATGTTTAAATACAGGTTTTTCGTGATTTCTATCATCAGAAATGGGATATCGTATCTACTACGTTCACCAACATGCCGCGTAGCCGCAAACGAAGACCAAGAAGAGAGCCATCGACGAGTTCAAGTACGTCGACTTCCAGTACGAGTTCCAGCAGCAGCAGTAGTGCAAAAGACCAGAGGCGCAAAAAGCGCCGCCGTAAGAAATCGCAAACCGTGAGTCAGAATCTTTTATTATCATCAGTGATACCCGAATTCGACCCGCTCGTAGACAACGTGGATATGTGGATTAATGTAGTTGAAGCAAATTCTCGTGCGTTCGGATGGTCAGATAATATGATTAAGTATCAGGCGCTTCAAAAACTGCAAAATACCGCAAAAACATGGTTAGATGCTTTGCAAAAAAATGAAACTAGGTGGACTACGTGGAAGTGGAAACAATGGCGCGAAACATTGTCAGATACCTTTCAAGTAAGAAGTGATATGTTTAGATCTCTCAAAGAACTAATTGATTCCAAACCGTCAGCAAATCAGTCTTTGTATGAATTTTTTTTTTTAAACACAAGTCTAAAATTGATCGCTTGCAGTTAGGTTTTCGAGAACGAGATATAATATCTATAATAGTAGGCTCAATAGGTGATAAAAACATAACTACGGCCGCCGAAGCCGGGAACTTTAGGTATTGTGACGATTTAGCTTCCTTTTTACATGGCAAAACTAATGTGCCTGATGTTTACGAAAACCCTGAAAGAATCGTATTGCTACTGAAGCGTATTCCTCAACCGTTACAGCCTGAGCAACATAAAGCATCAAGTATATCTGATGTCACGGTTAACCCTTCTGTAAATAATAATAGCTTATCAAATAACTCCTGCTACCGATGTGGAGAGGTAGGCCACCGAAGAAATATTGTACTGTCAAAAGCGATGCGAGGTGCACTTTTTGTAAAAAGCTAGGGCACATAGAGGCAGCCTGCCATCTCAAAGCAAGGCTTAAGGTTGAAAAAAATGTTGAAGTGAAAATAATTTCTGATCCAAAGGTGAAACAAAAATTTTACAAACCAGTTTTAATAAACAAAGAAAAATGTAGTGCGTTTTTTGACATGGGTAGCGACTGCTCTTTAATTACATCTGCGTTAGTAAACCAATTGAATTTGAAAACTTTCACATTGAAGAACCCTAGGAATTTAGTGGGATTTATTAATGATTTATCTACGTCGGTAGACAAGGCTGTATCAGTTACTCTAACAGTCGATTCTGTGGAATTAATTGTTACACTATACGTAATTGATGCACTTTCGGGCTGTGACATTTTAGTGGGAAGGAATTTTACTGAGGATAAAAGTATAATGTATGTTCGAGTTGGAGATACTTTAACTTTTCAATGTGCACAAACATTGAATGTGTGCAGTATTAAAGTCACTAGTTATGTATCACCGGAATACGAGATGACGCTGAATAACTTATTATTAAAATACCCTCAATGTTTTGCTCAAGATTTATCGAACTTAAGAAATACTTCATGTGTCGAATTAGAAATACAACTAACATCTGATAAACCTATTTACCAGCGCCCATATAGGATGTCAGAGTCTGAAAGAGCTATCACGCGCGAAATAGTAGATGATCTTTTAAAAAATGGGATTATTCAAAATAGTAGTTCGGCATATGCTAGCCCAGCCCTTTTAGTGAATAAATCATCTGGGGCAAAAAGGTTATGCGTAGATTATAGGCAGCTAAATAAAATCACTGTCAAAGAAAAATATCCAATGCCCATGATAGAGGACCTTATAGACAGACTTCAAGGATGTAAATACTATACTTCTTTAGACCTTAAAAGTAGTTACCATCAAATTGGTATAAAAGCTGCAGATGTGCACAAAACTGCGTTCATAACAAATGATGGCCATTTCGAATTTTTGAGAATGCCATTTGGCGTATGTAATGGGCCAGCG
This sequence comes from Tholera decimalis, assembly GCA_943138885.2. Taxonomy (NCBI): domain Eukaryota; kingdom Metazoa; phylum Arthropoda; class Insecta; order Lepidoptera; family Noctuidae; genus Tholera; species Tholera decimalis. Next base: position 16,890,109 of record OW964573.2, on the reverse strand, counting down.
GTTTTCCAAAGACTAATGAACACAGTTCTGGGCAATCTACGCTTTGGGAGGGTAATATGTTATATGGATGACATTTTGATTTCTACGAAGGATATTGAAGAAAACGCGGTTTGCTTAGAACAGGTTTTAGATATTTTCGAGAAAAATAGGTTAACTATAAATTTAGAAAAATGTTCCTTTTTCAAAAATCAAATTACGTTCTTAGGCTATGATATTCCCAATTCCGAAATCAGTTCATCAAGTAAGACAATTCTTAGGTTTGATTAACTATTTTAGGAAATTTATTAGGAACTGTGCACTCCTTTGCAAGCCATTAACAAATTTATTAAAAAAGGATGCGATCTGGCAATGGGGCTCCCAACAAGATCAGGCCGTGTCACAGTTGAAGGATGCGTTAATTACAAATGCGGTACTTAGTGTCTTTGATCCCAAATTACCCATAAATTTATATACAGATGCCAGTCGGGATGGTATAGGATGTATCATGATACAACTAACAAATAGCGGCGAAAAACCTGTTCATTTCTATAGTCGACAAACAAGTGACGATGAAAAGAAATATCATTCCTTTGAATTGGAGCTTTTAGCTATTGTGTCTGCTTTACAAAAATTTAGACATTATTTACTGGGAACGAGCTTTAAAATCACAACAGATTGCAATTCAGTACGACTCGCTTTGAGTAAGAAGGAAATAATTCCACGAATAAGTAGATGGGTCTTATATACTCAAGATTTTACATTCGAAGTAGTCCATAGGGCCGGATCACAAATGCAACACGTAGATGCATTAAGTAGAAACCCTATTTGTTCTACTAACTATTTATCAAATGAGGTACAAAATATAAACATAATCACTGAAGGCGATTGGTTGCTAGCAGTTCAATTGCAAGACAGTAATATATGTACTATTAGAGAAATATTACAGTCAGGTGAGGCCGAGACGAATAAACAAATATTTAATGAATATGAGCTATTAGGAAACAAAGTTTACCGTAGAACCGAATTTGGCAGACGTTGGCTAGTACCAAAGAATTGTATATGGTATATAATTCGTGCAAATCATGATGATGTTGGACATTTTGCTGTAGACAAAACTATTGAAAGAATAAAATCGAAGTATTGGTTTCCCCATTTAACAAAGACTGTTTCAAAATATATTAAAAATAGCTTGCAGTGTATCTACTATAAAAATATTCACGGTAAAAAACCGGGCAAGTTGTACTCAATCCCGAAATTCGCTAGACCATTCCACACACTCCACGTGGATCACCTTGGTCCATTTGTGAAGACTACTCGTCAAAATAGTTATCTTTTAGTGATAGTTGACTCATTTACCAAATTTGTTTTTATTTCGGCTGTTAAGAGCACTAAGAGTAAAGTTGTTACGAATGAATTAAATAAAATATTTAAAATATTTGGAAATCCAAAACGTCTTGTTTGCGATGCTGGTACTGCTTTTACATCAAAATTATTCACTGATTATTGTAAAGATAAAAATATTCACCTTCACATAATTGCCACTGCTGTTCCGCGCTCAAATGGTCAAGTTGAACGCTATAATCAGACAATACTAGAAGCATTGCGTACTATGAGCGCTGATACTGATTACAATAAGTGGGACCAGCACATTACATCCATTCAACAAGGTATTAACAGCTCAATTAATAAAACCACGTCAGCCGTGCCGAGTGAGGTATTTTTTGGGTTCAGAATTCGTATGAATAATGATACAGTCACTGATGATAATAATGAGCATTTTATTGACGTCACTGCGTTGAGTGATAAGGTTGACACAAATATAAAGAGGAACGCCGATCGACAAAAGGAATCTTTCGATTCTAAAAGAAAAGAGCCCCCTATTTACAAAGTTGGAGACTTAGTAGTACTCAAAATTCCGAGTCATACAAATGATGGGCAAAGCACCAAGCTATTGCCATTGTATAAAGGGCCCTTTCAAGTAACGAACATCTTGGGGCACGATAGATATCAAGTGGCGGACCTCAGGGGAGCTGAAAGGTCTTCTAAAAGTACGATGGTATTGCCTGGGTGGAAAATATGAAGCCCTGGATCCGAGTAGCTGACATACCGGATGTTGTCAAAGATTCATAAGTACTTACCAAGTGATAATAAGGTACAGTTTTCCTCTCTTATTATCTTTTATTCTAACTTAAACATTAATTTTGCATAATTATCCATTCTGAATAACTTGTTTTGTACTACAATTTATGCGGTCCAATGCGTTCGCTTTAAATATTATGGTTGTTTATAGGATATTCGGCTACGGAAACGACAGGCATCCTTTGTGAACGCTGTTGTAGTACTAGTGGTGATACACGACTAACGATCGATGACTTGTGAACATTGATTTAGTTCAAGCCACTAAGTTAACAATTTTATTGCTCTGGTCCGAATATCTTATCTACAGCCTAATGTTGAAGCAGTTTACATATGCAGAAATAATATAATTGCAGCTGATACTTATATATGTTTTAATGTGTTCTCAGCTCCCTCATTGGACCAAAACGCTGTTCGAGGACGAACGCGTGAGCAGGACGGCCGGATGTTGTCGCACTTATTTTATCTATCTACCCACTGTCAAGAAACAATCGGCAAGTCATCGGACGTTGGAAGGGGCGCGCTAACACACTTCGTTTTGAACACAGCGGCGCAGTTCACTTTTAGTATTGGCAGCCATCGAGACATACCTCTCCAAGAAAACCATAACGAGTAAATAGGTTGTGAATAGGTTACGACCAGAAATAATGTTTGTACAACATTATTTCTAGATATTAGTTAATTATGTGTTTAATATTTCTGTGCTCATGTTTAAATACAGGTTTTTCGTGATTCTGAGGTTCTGTTTTATTTAACTGTTATTATTTCTATCAGGATCGATACTGATGCCAAAAATGCAATCTGTAAAATTTTTGTCTGTCTGTCTGTCTGTATAACCATTATAGAAACAAAAATTACTCGACGGATTTTAACGAAACTTGGTACAATTATTTTTCATACTCCTGAGCTAGTTATAGTATACTTTTCATCACGCTGCAATCAATAGGAGCAGAGCAGTGAAGGGAAATGCTGGGAAAACGGGAGAAGTTACTCCATTTTTTAAGCTTCCGTCGCGTGTGCAACCTTAATAGTTAAAACTACACAGTAATCATTTCATGACGGAAATATTCTCCTTAAAATTATATAAAAAATATTCCACGACAGCATATGTCTATCTTTTATGGTTGACTCACAATAACACGTGTAACTCCCGATAGCTTAGCAGTTCGTAGCTTTCTGATTATAATATTTTTCTACTCTTACGTTTATAACACTCTCAGTCACCCCTAATTGAAAAAGTTAACATTATTATCTGTTCCATAAAAAAGAATCATATAAATCGGTATAGAAACACCAAAGTTATACATGAAATACGCTAATAATAAGCCATCGCGCGTGAATACTGAATCATGTTAAAAGGATTATTTTTGAGAATCGGTCGCCGCGCTCGACGCGTCTCGCTGCCTAAGGTATAAAATTTCGTTCTATAGGTACTTAAGCCTCATGTGAACGTGATATAAACAATATTACCAATACATTGACTTAATAACACACAAGGACTAACCCGCTGACGGAGTCGCGGGCACAGCTATTAACAATAATATTGTGAGGTTCCGTATTGCGATATTTTTCAACAGTATTATACCTAGATTGACATATTATATTTCCCTACTAAATTACGAAAGTTAATCTGTCTGTTACATCAGTCACTGAACCGTGAGGAAGGACATAGGCTACTTTTTACGAAAAACGACGGAAAAGCGGACAAAGTCGCGGGCAATAGCTATCTATACTAATAATATAAGGCTGAAGAGTTTGTTTGTTTGTTTGAACGCGATAATCTCAGGAACTACAGATTCGAATTGAAAAAATATTTTTTAATTAAATAGTCAATTTATAGAGAAAGGCTATGGGATATATATCATTACGCTAAGGCCAATAGGAGCGGAGCGCCATAGAAGAATGCTTCAAAATCGGGGTTAAATTTAACGTTAGCCCAAAGTAACTATTCCACGCGGACGAAGTCGCGGGCAAAAGCTAGTATACAATAAATAAGTAATAACCTATATACTCAATACATATATAAATAAAAAGAACAAAGCTGAGTTATATAAAAAAAATAGTAACAAATTAAAGAGAGAGATAGAGATCTTTTACCATATTTTTTAAAGAAGGAAGGGTTTGTGCTTGTCTTACTGACACGGGAAGACTATTCCACAGTCGTACTGCTTGAGCTGCGAACGACTTACCAAAGAAATTGGTGGAGTGACTCGGTACCTCTAGCCTCAAGTTTTCCGATGACCTCAGAAATTTGGCATGTGTGTCATGGAGGCACTTAAAACGTTCTTTAAGATAAGAGGGGGTCTTAGGATTGAACAGAATACTGTAGAGCAGAGACAAGATGTGTAAGTTCCGGCGAAGACGTATAGGAAGCCACTTGAGTTTCGTACGAAATTCAGATTCCTTTCTCCATAAAATAAATAGCCATTTGTATATAAATATTCAAATTATCCTTGAAATTGTGAAAATATTTTTGACATGATGACTGAAAGTGATTGAATTGTTAATAAAGACCATTTCCAGTTACTTTTCAATTAACTCCTTTGTTCCAATTTAATCGTATTTCGTACACACATCAAACTATTAAGAAAATGGTCTCGTATAATAAATATTTTGATTCAAATATTACGGCTGGCCGTTTAAACGTGATGTTCAATTTAAGATCGTATTAAATCGTTTATTTGCCCATTGGGGACATTTTTCATCACGGTATTTCAAATATATTAGTCTTTATCCTTGGAAATAAATAAATGATAATAGGTATCCCGTTATCAATTTACAATTGTATACTTTGAATAGTGTAAGTTGTAGTGTTGCCGAACATTAAGAATATTAAAACTAATAACTGAAGTAGTAACTTTTAGTATCGCTCTGTGTGATACTATGTGCATCAAGTTTAATTAAAATTGGTTAATAAATTTAATATTCTATGTAATGAGGTAAATGCACACAAGTAGCCTTTTTTTGGAATACCAACACGCTGGCACGCTTTATTCAAGCTGAAATTATGTCGCTTACGCCTGAAGAATGCACCAGAATACTTACAATGCTGGAAACCGGCCGGAGTCAGCGCGATACAGCCAGGACTGTCGGTGTGTCGCTGTCAACAGTACAAAGAGTTTTCCGACGTTACGAAGAAACTGGTTCTAACCTACGCAGACCAGGAACGGGCAGAACCAGGTGTACCACAGCACGAGAAGACCGATACTTGGTGAACACCATGCTTCTAAATCGCTTTCTCACAGGAACTAAACTCACCAATCAGTTTCGACGCCTCGGAGGAAGTAACCCAAGTGCATGGACAGTAAGACGTCGGCTTGCTGAATCTAACTTAAAACCCCTTAGACCTGCAAACGGCCCTAAACTGAACGTGTTGGTACACGCTGCTTGATGGCTTGCATAAGCAGATTAATAAAGTTCTCACCTTCTGCGCACCTTTCTGTTTAGTGTCCATCTGTTTTTCAGTATCTAATTATAATATAATTGTAAGTAGTAATAACAGTAATTTCAGAGTTTTTAGTGTTATTGAGAGATATGCTAATTTAGTAGCGGGAATAACTACTGAAATTAAATTATATCCCGTTTATTTTAACGGTATATTTATTAAGATACTCCGTGGAGTTGATACAACTTACATCTTGAAAATAATAGTCACAGGTACTGCACTCTTTAACTTTTCAAAGACTTTAGAGAGCACCTACAAAGTCTATTGTCTGTCAGTCTACCTCAACAACACAAAGGGGACCTCGGACACAACTAACTTTGTAATGAACGGTGCTTAAGATATTATTATTTCCTTAAGAAATAAACTGTTCAGTAGTTGAGAGGGGTTTAAGTTTTCCCAAAAAGAAAGTAAATGACATTATTCTCTTTTGCGACGGTAGCGGCTACTTTATACACTCGAGAGCAATGAATCCGGGTCACTTAAAGAATCCTAAAAATCTCGGAAACTAAAAATGCTAGGTTAATGCAATAAATTGTATTTAATAGACAATGTAATACTCCTTAAATGAAGGTATTAAAACTTCTTAGTTATTGTAAAGTTATATCATAAAAAAATCAAATTTGAAATTTGAAAAATTATAGCATTTGGTTTTGCTTTTGTTTGTAATCTGTCATTTATGTGGGTACATAAACCATGTTGATAGTGCTCTATATTCATTATTCAAGCTGAAATTATGTCGCTTACGCCTGAAGAATGCACCAGAATACTTACAATGCTGGAAACCGGCCGGAGTCAGCGCGATACAGCCAGGACTGTCGGTGTGTCGCTGTCAACAGTACAAAGAGTTTTCCGACGTTACGAAGAAACTGGTTCTAACCTACGCAGACCAGGAACGGGCAGAACCAGGTGTACCACAGCACGAGAAGACCGATACTTGGTGAACACCATGCTTCTAAATCGCTTTCTCACAGGAACTAAACTCACCAATCAGTTTCGACGCCTCGGAGGAAGTAACCCAAGTGCATGGACAGTAAGACGTCGGCTTGCTGAATCTAACTTAAAACCCCTTAGACCTGCAAACGGCCCTAAACTGGAGCGTGGGCATCGTATTTCAAGACTAAGACATGCCCAGAGCCACGTAAATTGGAGTATTGAAGATTGGTCAAAAGTTATGTTCTCCGACGAATCAAAATTTATGCTCTACAAGCAAGATGGAAGACACAGAGTGTATCGAAGACCAGGGGAAAGATTCAAGCAAGCATGCATCGAAGAAAAAGTAGCCTACGGTGGTGGGTCTGTACTTGTGTGTGCCGGAATTTCTTCTGAAAGTCGCACAGAGCTGGTGATCATAGAAAACGGCTCTTTAACTAGCGTAAGATATGTGGAAGAAATCCTCAATGATCACGTTGGTCCATTTATGGTCAATTTAGGTGAGGATGCTATATTTATGCATGACAATGCCCGACCTCATACAGGTAGGATTGTGAATGACTACCTTCAAGAGATGAACATTACTCGTATGGAGTGGCCAGCGCGCAGCCCGGATATCAACCCGATCGAGCATGCTTGGGACGAGCTAGGCAGATGCGTAAAACAACGAAACCCTCCCCCAATCACGCTTCGTGAGCTCAAAATTGCTCTCACAGAGGAATGGGAGAATATTCCCCAAAATCGTATAAGGAACTTGGTGTACAGCATGCCAAACCGCGTAAACGCAGTAATGGAAGCACGAGGAGGCAATACGAAGTATTAAAATTCAAGAAAATCGTAATAAAGTTCAAAAATTTCATGTTTCCTATTTTTGTTTTAAGGAGAGATCAGCTCAGTTTTTTTCTTTATGTAATTTTGTGTTAATAAAATGTATGGTGACTCATATTTCTTTTACTTTCATTTAAGGAGTATTACATTGTCTATTAAATACAATTTATTGCATTAACCTAGCATTTTTTGTTTCCGAGATTTTTAGGATTCTTTAAGTGACCCGGATTCATTGCTCTCGAGTGTAGTTGTAGAGGTCTTTAAAACGGATAATTTTTGTTTAGATAACTTTTTGGAATAAATTAGGTAGTATAGAATTTTGCCAACTATAATAATGTTACGAGCTGGGGTTCGGGATAGAATTAATTTATTCCAATTAAACCAAAATCAACGCTTTAATTAAATAAACACAAAAATAAAAATTAACACAGTTATTCACACTACGATACTTGTCACTAAACACTTAAATCGCACTGAAATTCACTTGTAGATCTCAGATTATATCGCTTCGTATCTTGTAATAAGAATTCTAGAACATTCTTGTAAAATCGACTCACTGTTTATACTGCCAAGAATATTCCAGAAGCCACTCGAGATTCTCAGTACTGCTACTTCCGCTAGATGGCGTTAGTGTCTCGAACATATTAGAAGTCAGTCGAAGTTTCTCGAAGTATTTCGCTAAGCGACTGGCGTAATAATAATACGAGTATAATACATAGTACATTCTGTGGGTAGAATCAGGTATTACTTTGCGGTAATAGGTACCATACAAATATGCTATATTTAATAACAGGTTTTTGGTGGAATTAACACTAGATATTATTGGTGCAGTATTAGTGTGTTTTTATTTTTTTTATATGGTAAGAAAGTTTATATGTTTATTTTCATCTAGTACCACATAAACCTCTTGGGTTTGAGTGCGATACTTTACAATTCATCCGTCTCACATACACTTAATACATACATACAGAAAATGTTTATGTAACACAATTTACTAGAACAAAAATGTAGGTAGGTACTTAAAAATATTCGACAATGTTCTGTTATAACTTTGAGAAGATATGTTTTCAATTTATATTTAATTTTTTTCTGGTAATGCGGTATTGCGCGTGTCGGTAGGTAAAGAATGTATTTGTCGAGGTAACAGATAATACGTACTCGTCTTCGAGCCGTAGAAGTTCTAAGCCGGTATAGTAATAGGGTGCAAACATAAAGAAGCAGGTTACAGGTACGGACAGGTCGGTACAGATCATTACTGATTGGTACGGGTAAAATAGCTCATACAATCAATATGCGCTCGTTCATAAAGAAGCAGGTGGAAAGTTGTCGGTACCGACTATCTACATCGATATATGTACCTACGGGTTTAAGCATTTGCCAGCGTAGTGTGTCGTCTTTGCCGTCGTGAAAATGGATGTGGATTGCGATGTTTTAATAGCATTGGTATTTCCTAAAGCACCTTTGTGGTACAAAAGACATAAATTACACCAACAGAAATTTGATTGATAAATATTGGAAGGAGATTAGTTTAGAAATGAAACATGGTATGGTGGTATGTAAATAGAATATATATTATTTTTTTTGTTTTTATTCCATTATATAAAGTGTAAAACAATCGGTTATGTGTGAAAAACTGTACATAAATGTTTCTGACGTTTGTTGCTTAATTTGAAGGTGGACCTGGCCGTTGATTGTGCCATCCTTGTCTTACGAATTGAACAGGAGTCAAGTGCCTATCAAAACCCTCTTTGTCAATAATAATGTTATGCAAAACAAACATAGTTTTCACGATTTTGTCAGCAAATTCAATATCGGTTTCAATGCACTTAGATAGTAAAAGCCATTTAGAATACAATCTGCCAAAAGCACAATCCACTGTTTTTCTTGCTCGAGATAACCGCCCGTTGCTCCTCGTTACGTTGCTCCTCTGTTAATTCACGGCCTCCAAAAGGTTTCAATAAATATGTTTGTAATGTCCGACGAACTCGAAGACATGATGGTCACTAAAAACTGATTTACCTGTTTCTTTATGTTTGCACCCATAAGTATTATTTGTGCACTATATTGAGTTATTGAAAAATTGTTCTTTTACATCTTGAATATTTTAAATATAACATTACTTGACCTTTTCATGTACAGGTAACATTATGCAATATTTAAAATATTCAGAGTCGTTTGTAAAGTTGTAGTGTATATTATATATTGAATCCATGTATGTCCATAGCTGGATAACCCGTACGATATGACTGAATCAAATAGTGCATTATACAACAAGAGTCTAGTTTTATAAGGAAGACGATTGTTTATTATATAAAATTTAGCAAGGATCGCACGTATCTTGTCACACACTCGTGTAATATGGGGATGCCAATTAATTTTTTTATCGATGAGTAGTCCTAGGTACATAATTATGTGAATCAACTTGTTCAATGATTGGACATTTGGTGTCACAACTAACGGGACTTTTATGGAGAAAACTATGTGTGTGTGCTACTAAAGTCGGGATTGGGGTGTTATATTTCAAGTAGGCTGATTTTATGTGCATTATTTTTGTTTTTTGGGCATTCATTACGAGTTTAAGATCACCACATACAAAGCTTATCGAAGTCTTCTTGTAGAAGTGCGACTATCGGGTAATTTCCTTCAATAAGGAGACACGTATCATCAGCAAACTGATACGATTTTTAATTGAGAAATATTGTCGTTCACATAAGCAAGTAAATGCAAAGGGTCACATACAGATCCTTGGGCTGTACCGTTGGTCACACAAACTGGGTCACTTAGGCTATTATCGATTCTAATGCGATATTTCCTGTTTTTAGGTAGTTATCATACGAGGCATACATTGGACCCCGCAAGCTAGTGTCTTATAACTTTTCCTGTAGTTTGTGGTGGTCTAGAGTATCGAAAGCACGGGAGAAGTCAATGAACAGTGCTAGAACGTGTTTTTTCGGTGTTAATGTGGTCTGTAAATTTTGAGAGCAACGCAGTAGTACTTTTATTTGTCTGAAATCCATACTGTGACTCATTAATAATATAAATTTTCCATGAGATGTATAAATTTGATAACAAACAATTTTTTCAACGATTTTGTCCATCGATGATAACAGCGTAATTGGACGATAGTAGTTTTTCGTCGTTTCTTTGCCTTTTTTGAAAACAGGTCTAACACATCCCAATTTTAGATTATCCGGGAACAAGCCAGTGTATATGTTACGGCTAAAGGTGGGTGTGAACACAAGATTAGCCGGCTAATGTGCACATTAACCGAAACGAAACGACTAAAAATGTATGGCAAATTATTTTTGAGGCAACTAACAACTTATTGGGCGACTAACTACTTGGTTAGAAAAAATAATGACTTGGAAGCTAATATCAACAGACGGATATCAAACATTGTATTATTAGCAACTATTGGTTACCACCCCGACTCAGAGTACCCTGACTCGGATAGGTTAGTTTAGAAGGCTAAGGCGGGAGCTCCGCTCCGCTTCGCTCCCGCCTTAGCCTTCTAACCTAACCTTTTTAGCCAAGGCCCTGCGGTTACACTTAAGTTTAGCCGGCTAATCTTAAGTTTATGTTCACACACACCTTTAGCCGTAACATATATACTAACATTTATGAGTTTAGCAAGAGAAGATGCAATTCTGACACTGAGTGCTTGGTTAAGGTACCATAATAATGTCAGGATACGACTCTTATAGAGGGTAGGTGGAACATGTTCAAATTGTGTGGAAAACTTTTTTCCATGATTCAGCTTTTATATGTAGTCAGAGCCATGTTTGATGTCCGTATGTTTTTGTTTATTAATGACTAGCTTGTGCCAGCGGCTTCGCCCGCGTGGGAAGTTTTTCCCGTGTAAATCCCGATCCCGTGGGAATTTCGCAAAATCCGTTCTTAGCGGATGCCTACGACATAACATCTACTTGCATGCCAAATTTCAGCGCGATCCGTCCAGTGGTTTGGGCTGTGCGTTGATAGATCACTATGTCAGTCAGTCAGTCAGTCACCTTTGAGTTATATATATTTAGATAGGCTTGCATGTTGTTATAGATGCGCTATGTCAACAGAATTTACAATCCGAAGTCGGTCTCTAAAGTAGAACTGTAGGGTAAATGCCACTAGAGCTCGATCGACTCCCAGATGAAACGACGTACTATGTGTTAGCAAAAGCAAGGAACTTCGGAATGACGTGGAAACAAGTGAAGCGTGAAACTCAAAAGCGTTTGCGGTAGAATACGATGCCAAAATTTTAAGGCAACATTCTTAGTAACTAAGTCTAAACTGAAGGAGTTTGTGGCTAAATAATATCAGCTGCATGTATTGGTCTTAAAAGTTAGGCCAGGTTTGTTGAGATCGATCCTTGGAAGGGTGCTCATCTTAATAATTTGAGATTCCACCGTGATATGGGAAGCACATTAAGCGTTAGTCCCGGCTGTGGTTTGTTCGTCTGTGAAAGTCGTTAGACGTAATCAGGATACTCAGGAGTCGTTAGACGTAATCAGGATCAGTAAGTCTTACACCAGTATTTCCAAAGAGCCGTCAGAGCCCAAGAGTGAATAGGTTACTTCTAGGCAAGTGTGCTTCATCTTCGACCACATCATCGCTTAACATCAGGTGAGATTATGGTCAAACGCAAGCCTATCAACTATAAAAAAAGCCCAGTAACTGGGTAAACGCATCCAGTTACTGGGCTCTGGCGGTCAGATAGTCTCTCACATCATGTAAAATACTGGTTAGACTGGATGCCGAATGATCTTGGGAAAAGTATAGGTGGATTAATTAGTTCCTTAATAAATAGATAGGAAGATTGATAGATATACATTTTATTGCATAACAAAATTTAAATACACCTATTTAACAATATTGCTTGTTATATGGTTCCAATGGCGGTCATATCGCTGAGAGCGACATTTTCCAGACAAATTTTAGAAGGACTTTACAATCTTTAATTAAAGTGGGGAGGGCTGCATTACTGTACTACATATATACTTATCATGATAAATACCATAACAGGGCAAAATGCTCCATCAATCTTAGTTAACGTGTAGTAAATTAATATATAAATAATAAAAACAACATATATTACCAATGTTACACAAAATGGTGTTACAATTTCCCACGACAATTATCAGCTTATGCTTATGGAAGGGTCGTTAAAACGGGCTAGTGATGCGCTCACTCGTAAACTTAGGAGCCAGGGACGTACTTTTCCGGGTCCGTGCAAAGGGATTGTCGTCTGACCGAAGTGATAAAGATGTTGTTTTACTAAGTGGGAAATAATGTTGTCACGTATAAGCTAAACATACAAATTGATTTGATTGAACCTGGGGATCTTTTAGTCAAGAGTGAATAGGTTACTTCTAGGCAACCATGCTCCATCTTCGACCACACCATCACTTACCATCAGGTGAGATGGTGATCAAACGCGAGCCTATTATCAATAAAAAAAAGTCATACAACTACATACACAGTTTTTTTATGAACTGCTATGTTGAACTAAACTAGATATCTTGATAAATACTTGAACTAGTTAAAATAACACGAATTCGTATGTTTAACATGGTACACTGTTTTCGTAAGGCTTAATTCAATCTCATATTATTAATATTTTATCCACCCACATAATACAATATAGCCTTACGTTCTTACCTTAATTAGTTAAGTACCGTAAGCCCTTCCTCATAGGAAACATCGACCTTACAAGTAACTGTTTTAATTAATATCTCAATTTTAATTAGCTAAAGTATACTTACACGTTAGACGTAGTCCTACGTAATTATAATACGTTGTTAATGAATCGCTGATATGGAGAGAGATTTTCGCCTCGAATAGACGATTATTAAAATAACAATGGGTAACTTGGGTACTTTTCCTGGTTTCTTTTCATTGTTGATAGGCTCGCTATCCCACTATCTCACCTGATGGTAATTTATTTAAGGCACTCCAACTTAAGGTCTAGAGTGAGTTTGTCACTTATAGGGGTGCACATCACTTATATATTAATTAAAATGTTATAACATTAGATAGAAAATTATAGACTATAAAATAGAATTGAATATGGAAACAAAAAGAATAATAAAATTTTAAAAAAAGAAATAATTACATTAATTTGTTTTATTGGTCAAAAGACGGTTGCCACTGTGGGAACGAAGTAGAGTCTGGCAAACGAAAGTAGACACTTGAATTATTTTCAAAGTTTTTATATGGCAATGCTATACTAATGTCAAACTCAATTTTTAAAACAAGATGGCGTGTTGTTGGTGATATGTTGTGATCTTGTTACTAGCGTTTATTCAGCGAAAAATGAACAAAACTATTAAAAGTGGAGTACGGGAGATGTTGTTTCGCATGATGTCTAAATATCAAGAAAAACAACAGGAGAAAGACGCCGAATTCAAACAAAAACAAGATTGTTTACGTGTGGTGTTCGATTTCATAGTTAGTATGACGCTACTAAATTGATACTTTGTCGTAATTCACAATTTATATTTATCGAGGAAAAATATTTATCTATTTTGATTCACATTAATTTTATAGAATGTTAAACATTATGGTTATTTAACATACAATTAAATGTTGCATGGTTTTTAACATATTTTTTTCTTTTATAGATAATCTGGTGGATGTAGCAGGGGTTGATGAGATAGTGAAACCTATTGAAAAACTTACGGATTTAGAGCAGAAAGATTGGACAAGAACCCAGAACCAGTACTTGGATAAAATAGCTTCAATCACTGGTAAGTTTTTACTAGGAGTACATAACTTTTATAAAGATGTAATTGAATTCATGATTTGAAAACCTAATCATTTTGTTTTACCATTCTTTATAGAAGTGAGCGTTACTACATTAATAAGAATTAAAAAGGTAGGTGCGCGTAAAGGCCATATAAACCCACAGTGTCCGACATAGATAGTTTCGACATAGATGCTATTCGTAACAAAATTAACGAATTTCATATCGTTAGAAAACAAGTTTAAAATGAAACACACCAGAGCCAGTATATGAAGCTGATGAAATTCTGAAGCAGAATGCGAGGTATTGCGAGTTCCCCCCTACCACTGTGATCTAAATGCCATTGAGTTAGTATGGAGTTTGGCTAAACGTAAAGTGGCAAGTAAAAATATTGTTCTGCCTGCAGTGGAGTTTCAGAAATTTATAAAATAGTTGTTTGGAAATGTAACTCCCGAGGAGTGAAAGAAAATGACTGATCATGTCATCCATGTTGAAAATAAACATAAAGAAAGGGACACAATTACAGAAAATAATTTAGAAAGTTTTATAATTAACGTAGGAAACAATGACTCCAGTGACTCTAATGAAACTTTCCACATGGAAGTCTTACATTCAGATTTTGACTATAGTGAATAAATCAGAACTATTTTAGAATACTGTTGTTTTTTTTTTTTAAATCGAATTAAAACCTACCTAAAATATCTCTTGTATTTTTATTCCGATGAAATAAAATACATAATTCTAAAGTATCAAATAAGGTTATTCCAGGTATTTCATAGTAGTTTTGGGGTTGCTATGCTGATATTTTTTAAATTTGCCGCGCTTTTTCAGTCTCTACTTTCGTTTGCCAGACTCTAACTATTTAGTCATCTGTGACAGTACCAATAGTTTGCGAAACAGTGATAGCTTGTCAGCAAAGATGTCAATGCGTGGAATTATGATGGAACGTGTATGGAGCTCATTGTACATCCTCATCAACCTGTTCATTGGTGATAGTCGAAGATGAAGCACGCTTTCCTAGAAGTAACTTACTCACTCTTGACTTAAAGAGCCCCAGGCTATAGCTATCAGGAAACACAGACTCCGGTAGAGAATTCCATTCCTTAGTTGTACGTACAATCAAAGTATTCCTAAAACGTTTTGTGCGTAGGTATGGGTGGAAGCAAAAGATAATTAGTCCCTTAGTGAATTATAGCATAATCAGCCCATGAGGTTCGCACTGCTGAGACACAGGGCTCTTATCCATGATAGGGATTGGACAATAATCCAGATTACCAAAAAATTTTTCAAATTATTAGTCACATTTTTTTTCTTTTTTAAGTGAACAAATATATCAGACGATACAGTGCGTGTTACTTATGCAGTAATTTTTACTAAGTAATGACATCACAAGCCCATCCCTGAATAATCACGCCGATAAATGCTACGTGCATTTAATAATAATTTCTATTGATTTAAAACTATACCAGTATTTTTGACATCCAGTGTAATGCGCCAGTATTTTTTAATTATCATTTTAAATGACGATGTTTACATCCAAAGAAAAACCTGAAAATAATTTTGTATTGAGACGACACATATCACTGAAAAGTGTAGAAAAAGATAGAAGCCACCCATACGGTAATGGAATGGTCGGTCGTCCTAAGTTTTCTTGCGAATTAAATCGAGGATATCTGAAGGAGAGCCAAGGTTACCCCGAAGAATCGGCAAACTTAATGTTGACCAGCCAATAATGACGCAAAACAGATAGCTCTAGCCAATGTAGGCCGAATGGTTCTGGAGTGACGATTGCGTACCATTCGAAGATGCAGCGTTGAAAGGGCCCACAACATCTTGTCTTACTAATATTATAAATGCGAAAGTTTGTGAGAATGTATGTATGGATGTTTGCTATTCTACGGAATCTGAATTAAATCTAAGGTAAGTCGATAGTTGACGTCCAGGAATAACACGTTGGTTACTTTTTATTAAGAAATTCCCACGGGATCGGGACTTATGCGGGAAAACCCTCCTACGCGAACGAAGTCGCAGGCAGAAGCTAGTATAACGATAACCTGGTAAAGAGCAACACTGGACGCGAGACTCACAGGACCGGTTGAAGTGACGATAATGAAATTACGTACAGCGACTGACAAGACGACAGCCGAGAATATTGTACTTTTTCGAAAATGGAATCAAACAAAACTTACAATTTCATATTGTCGTAACAATTGAAGCCAGGACATCGTCTAACAGAGTCATAGTTCAGAAATATCGGGGAGAGATTTTTTATTATTTGTAAGGTTGGCAGTTAAGTTGAATGCTGAAAGAAAAACTATTGTGCATTCTTGTTTTATTTGTCATTCATTGTTATTCTAACTTCACGCCTGACACTGGTATCCGACTGATAACTGCATCGAATACGTATTCCTACCAGGGTAGGGTAGTCATGTACCCCTATTACATTATATATAAAATGCATTGTCGCATTTTCGGTGCGTAGATGTCTGTAGAAGCTTAACACCTATGGTCGGTATATTCCAAGTCACGCACTCCTATTACAATCATCTATCTATCAATTACTATATATCATACAAACATACGATCATAACGAGACATCGTAGGTTTATGGCATTTTATGGGGACTGGAGTCGAGTGAAAGTCCTCAAAATTGACTTCAAATATGGGCCAAATTCTAGTCATAAAAATATCTCGAATTATAGAATGCACCCGTTTACACATACCATTATTATTACAGCAGTGACATTCAATTCGGTATTCATTTTGTTTCATATGTAATGACTGTAACCCTGTCTCCCAAAAGACAAACTCTAGCTAAGTTTGGGAATCAGCATCAGTAGTTACGAATTAATATACATTTAAATGCGCCAATTCATTTAAACCAAGACTGAATGTATTTACAAGTGCCAATAAACATTTTTTATTTTATTTATTTATTTACTGATACAAAACAACACAAATGTTACGTTTCAAAATATCGAGATGGACAAAAGACATGTAAAACGAAAAAAAAAAAATTGTCTCAAAATAAGCCCTTTACAAAATATATTCAATGAAAAGTTAAATTAACACAAATTAAATGATTTTGCAAAAAGAGAAAATAATTTTCCAGTAAAACACAAAAATAAATGTAAAAACGTCTGGATTTCACCAATTTATTGAATTGATCTCATCCAATTTTGTTAATAAGCGCAACAAAATGAAATATTGAAGAGCTAAAAGCAATTTATCGTTGATAAATGTCACATCGGTAGTGCTTTGTAATTACTTAGAAATTGGATTGTAGGTACTACGAATTTTTTTTTTTTGTTATTGATTCTAGGCTCACTTCTGACCACCATCTCACTTGATGGTAAGCGATGATGTGGTCAAAGACCAAGCACGCTTACTGAGAAGTAACCTATTTAAGATCGCCAGATTATAGCTACCAGGAAACACAGACTCATGCACGGAATTCCTTAACCTTACGCACAATGAAAATATTCCCAAAACCTTTTATACATGAGGGTAGGAGGTCCACCATGTAACGATGGCGCATCACCGTTTGTCTTGTATTGCAATGATGGAACGGAATTCCATGGCCAGGAACTTGATTCAATGTTAAATTGTTAAGCGTCAATAGCCTAATGGATAAGGTGTCGGACTTGTGATCGAGAGGTCGCAAGTTCGAACCCCACCCAATACACTATTGGCGTCAGGCGCGTGCATAGGATTATGACAGGGCATGCGGCGGAGTAAAAACACACAAAATCTTCTTCTTTTATAGATTTTTAGCATAGCCACAGCCACGCATCGCCACCATGCTACGATGCGTGGCTGTGGCTATGCTAAAAATCTATAAAAGAAGAAGTTTTTGTGTGTTTTTACTCCGCCGCATGCCCTGTCATAATCCTATGCACGCCCCTGATTGACGTGAACCCACTCCAGACACAAGCATATTTAGCTTAGTTGGAGGGGTTAACAAGATTGCTAGTAAAAAAAAAAAAAAAAAATGTTGCTATAATAAAATAAAGCAAGGCTGCTTTCTTGTATCTATTTTTTAGTAATTATCTAAATGAGTATATTTTTTCTCCAGGTGAGACGGTGGTTATACGCGAGCCTATTATCAATCTTAAAAAATATGTGATGATGCTATCCATCTATAAACTGGCCTCGGCTAGTGTCCCTTTACCTTGAAGATCGACTATTGCAGCTATAACTTTTTCTTTTTGGCTACGAAGCTTTTCTTATGCATGTAATAAAAGTAAGTCGGACAATTATGGTTAATATGATCAGTACTTCAGTATATGAGTTTGAAGTTAAGTTGCTCTTGCTGTGGCTAGAATTTAGATGGTTGGTGATACGATTAGAGGAGGTGTTCTTGACAAAATTTTATCAGTGATCTGTTATCAAACCGCGTTGACATTTATGTAAGTATGTGAATGACATACAAAAGTACACACAAAACTACTTATACATTTTATTATTGATAGGCTCACCTTTGACCACTGTTTCTCCTGATGGTAAACGATGATGTGATCGAAGATGAAGCACGCTTACCTAGAAATAACCTACTCGCTCTTGACTTAAAGACCCCCAGGTTATTATAGCTATCAGTAAACACAGACTCCAGCAGGGATTCTAAACCTTAGCCGTACGCACAATAAAAGTATTCCCAAAACGTTTTATGCGTATGGGTGCTAAACTAATAAAACGAGGCTCGAGTTTCACCAACATTTCACCTGATGGACAGCGATAATGTGGGCGAAGATGAAGCACGCTTACCTAAAAGTTAGCTATTCACGCTTGACCTAAATACCCCCAGGTTATAGGTGTCTGGATACAGACTCCGGCAGGGAATCCTACTCCTTAGCCGTACGCACAAAAAAACTATTCCCAAAACGTTTTTTGCGTATGGGTGGGATGTCCATCAAGTAACGATGACGCATCGGCGTTTGTTTTGTAGTCCGATGATGGAATTAGATGGTGCATTGTGCAATTCTATCACACACTCCCCGAAATGTGACCGATAGACTTGCAACTCGTCACCGATGTTAAAGCTTTGACTCGGCCAGTGCATCGTTGCCAATGAGTTTCTTGGCCCATTTCTCTATAGACTACCTTCTACTATTCTACTTCCTGTACCTACGCACAAAAATTGTATTCCCAAAACGTATTGGTGCGTGCCTATTAGTTCATGCGACCGTGTCTGCATTCAATATAAATCAATTAATCAACTTTTACGTACGTTTGCAAAATTTGAGTGGTATTTTTCACGGAAAATAAGGCTTCTGCAAATTCAAAATATCAGTGGCAAGCTTTTATTTGGAATTCGTTAGCTTTAGAAATGTGCTAATAAATTTAGCATTTGTTTGAATGGATGCTAGCCGCTAAAACTTTGCGTACAATAGCAAAATTTTGGTAGAAAAATAGCTATCAGGAAACAGACTCCAGCACAATATAAACTAAGAAAGAGTTACTAAAATAGTATGATTTGTGAATCAAAATAAAATATTAGTTGGATAACAAAGAAGCTAGACTAGTTTTCGAAGTAATTCTTCTATACTTACCACGCAATTCGCAAAGCGTCGTTTGTTTGTACTGGGTGACTCAAATTCACCACAGTTAGTGACGTCACACGCAATATATATCCTGTAAAGCGCTTATAACACTTGATTTTCTTTTAGACTTTTAATTTTAATTCTTCTACAACAACTTAACTTAATCTCTTTATCCTTGACTAGTGACCCGAACCGGCTTCACATGGTCTCATTCCGCTAATTCAAACAAAATCTAAATAAATTATAGATTAAAATCATCTTCATTTATCACCCTACCCATTGGTGAAAATCTCGTGAAAATATGTAGTCAGTAGTTTTTAGGTTTATCGCGAACATACAGACAGATATGCGCGGCAGGAGTCTTTGATCTATAAGTAGGTAAGATTTGGTCAAAGAGAAACAAATAAATACAGCAAGACAGCTTATGTGTACCGGCTTTGGGTTTTCTAACAGCAAATTGATACACATACAAATTTTTACCATGACTTTCAAAAAATATGTAAGGAAACCTCTCAGACGACTATCCTATTACATAATATGTGGTTAATAATATAATTTCTACTTACATGAGAACACTGTTATCATTATGTTATAGAATCATAACAAGTTCGTTTCTACACCAATTTTAATCAGATTTCCATGCAGCATCGATCATTCAATGCATTTAGTACTGAGGCGTGATTTCATTTTTCTATCAAATATTGAGCTAAACACATTGAATTAGTATAGCCTTTTTATACGCCTACCAAACATATATGAAATTCAATAATAAAAAAACGAAGAGTCAGTACATCCGTTTTGCATATGCAAATAAATTTGTACTGAAAGGGTCGCTTTAAAATGTTTAATATCCCATTTTTTTATTTAAAACCTTAAAAATTATTTGTACATTCACTTCAAGTGGTTTAACTGAATAAAATGTTGATCATTCCTGTTTTATTTGATTCCCCACAGAGCACTGAATTACTGCCCTGGAAGCGACTGGAGCTACTATTTAATATTAATTAATGTCACAGAACGTCATTTTTTTAAATAATAAACTATGAAATTCGCTGTCATTTTGGTTTATAATAATGTGAACAGATTTGACTATGACGCACCACAAGCGTAGTTAACCAAATACTCAGTTTTAATCATATATAGAAATTGTATGGACGATTACGTGGCTCGTCATTCAGAGTTGATTTTAAAGGTTAAGCAACACTTACTGAGGATCGTACGTTGATGATTTACTGTCTTACCAACACTACTTCTACCAAGCCTCGGAAAGTACGTTGAACTGGCTGTCATTTGCATGTCTTCAATAGTCGTTACGGGTAGCCAAAAGTCAGTAAATTTGAGGTCACTCTTGCCAATCTGATGCTAATCCTTTTATTTATTTAAACTTTATGTACAATTGTGTTACAAGGCATTCTCTACACGCACAATGGTCTCGTGCAGAGACTAAGTGCGGAAACCTAACTACAGAAGAAGAAGGCATTCTCTACCAGTCAACCTTTGGGTTAAAAAAAAAAAACACATTGTGGTAGGTGTACGAGAAAATGGAGAAAATTTTGACTCAGCCTTCTTGATGTCAAGGGGTAGCAAATTCCAGAGTCCTTTTATTATTAATAACATGCATTGTTTTTGTTTTGTTTGATTTTTCCATTTATTAAGTTAAGGATAGTTTGTATAAGTTAACTGGTCCCATTGATCACCCACGCGGCCTAACTATTACTTATAGCACAGGTTTTTACCTAGTTTAAGAGGAGGCTCCCTAAATTGTATATAATTTTGTATTAATATTCTGAAACAATCACGCATACAATCAAAATGGAACTTTAGTATATGATTTATTCGGTCTTTTTCTTTCCATGTCTAGACCAGTTTCGTAATTGGAACATTTTCGCTAGATTCATTTTTTAATCGAAAATCATGTCTTTTTAAAGATTATTCAAAATTTAATCAAGATTATTTGACTTTTATGTCTAAAATTTGTATTGACAGTAAGAAAATATAGTTTATTATCCAAATATAGGACATTTTTTCTCTAGATCAATTATCACTTTATTTATAAACGAAATAAGAATTGAAACTTACGACATTTAGTTTCGAAACCGAACATGGTGAAAGAGCGCACGCGATATTCAACTTTATTACTGCTACGTTAGCGTTTAGTATACAACGGCCTAACCGGGGTGGATGAAGGCGCAGCTTGCGTGAAAATTATTTTGCACTGCCTGGTCTTAAGTACCTTATTGTAAGTAGCACATTATTGTAAATTTTATTGAACTAATAAATGATTATGATTATGATGTATGTATAAATTAAGAACCTACTCACACTTTTTTCTGGGTGGGAAAATCATCAAATGACTCCTCCCGCTGTGGTTGGAGTGGACCTTGGAAGGGAGTGTCAGACTTCAACTGTCTAAAAACCCACCCTGCTCCTTCAGTAGCCCTTGCGTTCCGGGGTTGCGGTACCTCGTTAGATATTTCCACTGTTGTATTTAACATGTAAAATGTAAAAGATTTCTATAAAAAATAAATGCCATAACTACACATCCATAGTATGTCCATCACTGAATAGCCCTTTTCAGGTCAACTGAAGATATAAATTGTATGCTAGAAACGTCTCCATTCTCTTATATGGGTCGCAGCCGCCGTGATTGTATGCACCGCTTCAAGTAGAAAAGCGGTTACGAAGATCGAACTTTTAGAGCACTTGTTATTATTTACAATTCTTAGTTTTCAAAGTCTTGTAATTCAAATCTTCAATAGATTAAAAAAAGTTTATTTCTTTTCAAAAAGATGTAAATAGGATGTGTAAATTAAATTAATTTTTCAAATTGGTTATATAACACTTAGACGTAATTTTTTAACAATATTCTGTTATTATGGCGATACTACAGCCGCAATTTCACGATCAGAAAGTTGCAGACTTACACTCGATCGTAGAGTTGGCACCTTAAAAGCAAAGTTTGTGTTAATTAATAAAATTTTTAGCGCAAGTGTAACGAGAAAAAGAAGCAACTTACCACCCAACTTTAACTCCATAGTAGGTGAAGAATCGTTTCGCAAATTTTAAAAAAAGAATCGTTTTGCAGATGTTAAAAAAGTATGTAGCCATAAATTCCTAGAAGTATTGAAGTCTTTAATCAACCTAGTTTAATGATTCGAATGCGATGGTCAAGAATTGCATTTTGTAATAATTACAAACAGTAGTTCGTTTTAATAAGGATTCGTTTTTTGTGTGTTGCTTCGGATTATACTCGGATTTCAGCTATGAATCCAACATTTCCTTAATACTTATTGTATAATTTTTATTTTTTTAAACTTTCACTCAACGCCATCTAGTCCCAAACTAGGCAGAGATAGATAGATAGAATATACTTTATTGTACACCAAAATTTAAACACACCTATTTTAGAATATTGCTTATTCTATGGTAACAATGGCGGTCTTATCGCTGAAAGACAACCACACAACCACAACAGACAACCTTTGGAGGGACTTTAAAAACTTTAATTAAAGTGGGGAGGGCTAAATTAGTGTACTTACTACATTACTCATAAAAACAGAGAAACAAAAATTATTTAAATATTAAAATAAATAAATACTAGACAACTGATAAACATACATATATACATATTTCGAAATACATAAATTATACCCAGACAAAGAACAAATGATCGTGCTCATCACACAAACATTTGCCCTAGGTGGGAATCGAACCCACGACCTTGTGCATAGCAGTCAGGGCCACTGACCACTAGACCAACAGGTCTGTTAAAATACAAAAAAAATATATAAATAAATAAATATTAATAAATAAATAAATATAATAAATAAATATATAAATAAATTGGTGATAACATAAATAAACAAACCTACATATAGGTCACGATCATTTGTTCTTTGTCTGGGTGTAATTTATCTATAACATGTATGTATTTAGAAATATATATGTATGTTTATCAGTTGTCTAGTACTCATACCACAAGCTCTGCTTAGTTTGGGACTAGATGGCGTTGTGTGAAAGTTGTGGAATATTATATTATATTATATTATATTATATTAATTTCCACTTTTTCCCCGTAGGGAAGTTCAGCACGCAGCATTTTTACTAACCAGTTAGTTGTAATTAAATTATATATGTATCATATTGTTACCCCAGTCGTTTAGCGAAGTACGTCGAGAAACTTTGACAGAAATCTAGAATGTTCGAGACACTAACGCCATCTAGCGGCGAGTAGCAGTACTGTGTATCCTGAGTAGCTTCTGGAATATTCTCGGCAGTATAAACAGTGAGTCGATTTTAGAACATTCTTATGTTCTAGAACTTATAGACCGGGGTATAAATAGATCGCAGAGGAACGCAGATGGCAGTCTTATTTGAAGATCCGAGGCGATATAATCGAAGCTTTACAAGTGAATTTCGGTGCGATTTAAGTGTTGAGTGACAAGTATTGTACTGTGAATAACTGTGTTAATTTTTATTTGGTGTTTATTTAACTAAAGTGTTAATTTTGGTTCAATTGGTTTAAATTATTTCTATTACGAACCCCAGCTCGTAACAATATTATTTTATACAAGCAAATAATATACTTATGCAAGTAATTAAGAAATTCATTCGCAACTTCATTGCTTGAAATTCAAAATGGCTTCAGTTGAATAGCAGTCATAATTTTACAATTTGTTTAATTTGATTTTAAATTAAATAAGTAAGACGGCAATTTTAAATAAAATCTCTTCTAAAAAATATTTCAAATCAGAGTAGCGATGAAAACTTATTCAAGCCAGTTGTGGATGAGATGAATATAAATTTAATTTTTTTATATTAATCACCTTTGCGTTATTTATGATTTGGTTATGCCTCCATAAAAGATATACTTACAACCTGATAAGAGAAAATAATATTGAATAAAAATATACATACAGTACTTATAAAGGATTTTTAATGCACTCAAAGACGAAGAATTAAATTTATATGTCGCGGATTTTACGTTTCAGAACAGTGTTCCTCATGTCATCTTTGCTCATAGTGATTTCCTTCACTTTTATGAGAGCCGTGATGGTGGTGGAAAATGCACAAAATAATGTGCCTACCCGGATTCTAATCACTGGGCCAAAACTTCTCATAAGAAATATCTTATCTATAATGCCTTAAGAAGAAGTTATGGAGTTTCTAGTCACTGTTGGCGTAGATACTCCATTCTTTGCGTACGCTAACTTTCCAAAAACTAAGACTACGTAAGATCTTCCTTTCCTCGGAACGAATCAGTAGTGACACATGGGCTCCATTAGGTAAGTACCACGCAACTTCTCCTAACAAGCTAACTGCATTTCAACTTGAACGATCCATATACATGATCTATATGTGCGCTCTAATAGCCTGGCAAACTAATTTGTACAGGCAACATTACATTTACTCAGAACTAGCAAGCTTTGAATGTTAAAGAATGAAATAAAGTTAGATAAGTTATCTGTTTTCTAAGTGGAAATAAATTGACGTGCGTATGTATCGAAGGGTTAAGCAAATATGTGCCAAATATACACTTACACTTAGATACTGCACGGGTCAATATTCAAGGATAAGCAATATTTGCCAAAACCGATCCGTGGATAAGTGAAGTTCTAATGACAATATAGCCCTCCCCATTTTAATTAAAGCTCGTAAAGTCCTTCCAAAGGTTGTCTGGAAGATATCGCTCTCAGCGATAAGACCGCCATTGTAACCAAATTTTTTTACAATATTGCTATTTAAATGTGATTCAATTATTGGTGTACAATAAAGTGTATTCTATCTATCTATCTATCTATCTACTTAACATATCGAGATTCGTTCAAGCTTCGGAAAGTACGCCAAGTCGTTGGTCCCGGCCACGGAATAGATGAATAAGGTTGGAATGGTAATGTGGATATGGCGAGCGCGCGGCATTTATGATACGAAAATCATAGCTCGACCGATTAATTCATTCACCGCGTTTAGTGCGCTTCGGATTACTTCGGAACACAGAGCTCTGCTTTAAAATGCCGTGTTGTGCAATTATAACCTGTAAAACAAAAAGTCAGACCGCAAGTATAGAGCGAGGAGGTATATGTTTCCATCGGTAAGTCGAAAATAAAATTTAATTAATATTTTATTTGTAAGCTAGTACTCACGCGGGGCTTCGCTCCCGTGGATTCTACCACGGTAAAAACATAACTGTCCTTTTTTTTCAGTCGCATAAAAAGTAGCCTATAACCTTCCTCAACCTTCAAGCTACTTCCTTACCAAATTTCATCCAAATCCACCCTATACTTTTGAAGATTAGCGCGTTCAAGCAAACAAACAAACAATCTTTTCGCTTTATAATATTAGTATAGATAACATAAAAATATTCTGAGCACTATGAAATTCCGAACATTAACAACATTATTGCAACAAGTTACAAAAAGTATACATTGCCCTTTGTGTACTCGTTTAATCAACGCAATGACCAAGTCCGCTTATTTTGAATTTGTGTGTTTATTTTTTGCTCGTGTTTAAATGTGTTTCTATATGGACTTTGGTCTGAAAATAAAGTATTTTATTATTATTATTATTATAGCGTAAGTAGGCGGGCTATAAATCAGCGTTGACCATTGTTACGGCCATGACACACTGCTCAACATTTTCTGAACCCACTACTTTTGCCACAGTCAAATTCGTTTTTATTTTGTTAGTCAATCCTTAATTAATATGGCAATATGGGACAAAACTGCGACAAAATTGCTGGACAAAATTGCCTGGTTAAAAAAATTATCTACTTCATATGGAAGGATTTCTATAAACAAGGAAGTACCTACTCAAACTTAAAAAACACAAATACGAGTACATTCAGTTTACCTTATTTACCAACCAAAAACCATTCACTCCTTTGGTGATCCAAAAATAGAACGCAGGACACCCATAGTATGTTTACACACCCCATTCAGAGCCACTGAAGCATAAAATGTGCCTACATATAATAACTAAAAGAGCCAACCAAACGGCACTCGTATACCATAGAGTATAGAACATCATGTTGGCCAGAGAGTAGTTTTATAGTCTTTGATGTTGGCTGACTAGAGCTTCTGCCTGCGGCTTCGCTCGCTCATAAAGTTCTGCATCAGGTGTTACAGTTTCCGAAATCAATAATAGTCTATATGTTGCCAAGACTTAATAGATATACAAAAAAAGTTTAATTGCTGTTTCTTAATCCCCCTCAATTAATTTTTTGTAGATATATTCAATTCAATTCAATTTATTTATAACAAGTTTCTAAGTATGATTCATTTGTTAGTAGCACTTATCCTATGTTAGTAAGAATATAATAATAATTTCGTCTTAAACATAAATACACTAAATTAATAGTGCTGAACATGAATTAACGCAAAGAATTTTATTTGACATCGCCTTACATGGGCAATTATAAAGCGGCTGATGAGACGAACTGATCGTTTCTGGTGGAATATCACCAGAAAAAAACAGCATGGTTAAAATAAATATTTATTTATTTAAACTTTACGTACAATGGTGTTACATGGGCGGACTTAATGCAGCAAGGCATTCTCTACCAGTCAACCTTTGGGTTAAAAAAAAACACATTGTAGTAGGTGTACGAGAAAATGGAATGAAATAACATATTTAATACTAATAAATATATAATACTTATGAAATACATATACAACGTGTAACGGAAACCCCATATCTATCCAAAAGGACTACATCTGATATGCAGTTTCTATGCAAAGTTTCAGCTCAAAATAAGTGACTCATAGAATTGACCCCAAATTATCGGTTTCATATGTTTCTTGAATACCAATAATAACAAACGTCACATCACTATGAAGGTCATCTCTTTCCACGTCACTTGCCAATAAAACGATAATTCTCTTCGTTCTTCTTAATTTGAATAATTCGGTCTCTGGTATCAATGAATTGAAATTTCTAATAAGCTCCACACATGTCGACATAGGATTACAAAACCCTTGCTATATCGTTTGTTATCATCCAAAGAAGCCGTGCACTCGGTATGTATATACCCTCTAAATTACACGTTGTATATGCTAAAATAATAAACTAATAAATATTAACTACTTACGCTATCATATGCGTAAACAGCATAATGTATATATAAATAACAAAAAGAAAACAATCTACTAAGTCTACAGTGTCGTAGAAATATTATGCTTGAAAAACTAAGATAATAATTTATAAAATTATACCTATTACATGATATGATGACATTACGTGGATGATCTGATAATATCAGTATCGTACTGAAAGTATTAAAATAATGTAAATCAGTGTATAAAATTTATGCAGCATGTAATTTTTTTTAGATAAAAAAAGTTATTTAAAAAATCTAAAAAACCCGACTGCTCAACTGAAATCCAAGAAACAAGCACATTTTTATTTTAAAAAGTGACAAGCAGGCGGAACCCAATTGAACATATTTTTTTTTAAATGGGATGGGTCCGCCTGCTTGTCACTTTTTAAAATAAAAATGTGCTTGTTTCTTGCATTTCAATTGAGCAGTCGGGTTTTTTAGATTTTTAAATAACTTTTTTTTTCAACTTTTTAGTTAAAATATGAATTAAATATTAAGCCGGATTCAGAAAGTAAAAAGCTAAGTCCATATTTTTAAACTTTCTCTTTGTATTATTTTTGCTAGTATTACACTAATGATAAACATAATATAAATTTTTGAAATCCTTGTATTAAGCCCTTTAATTTGATACCCATATTGTAGCATTCGAAAAAAAAATTTCTTTTTTCCCCATGTATAATGGCTTCGCATAGCCGCTATGTTTATTTTTTTCAAATGTTACCTATCTAAAAACACTTGGGTTGCTAAGACAAATCTAACGATACCTTAATTGTGTAAATCCGTTCAGCGGTTCTGGAGATATGAGGTAATAAAGAATATTACAAACACACATACATACAAGATACGCGCGAAAAACATAACCCTTCCTTTGCAGTCGGGTAAAAAGACGTATTAGCACTAGACACATTTGATACTACCTATACACATCACCGCGAAAGTTATGAAACCTTAGTGTTTAGTGTGTTAGTGAAATAGAAAAAGAACTTCAACAGAACATGAGAGCCCACTGTGACGTCAAAAGCCGTGTCGCCCATACAACTGATGACACGGTTGGCCTAGAGCTAGTTGAGCGATTGCCTGCTGCGCTGTGTGTCGCGGAATCAATGCTTGGACCGGAAGAAATTTTCGTATCGTCTGTGAATAGTTGTTCCGGATCTGGGCGGTAGGCGTGGCGTTGTGCGTCCGATATGTTTGCGGAGGCGCACACAGACGATTTCTTCGCAATAATAAGAAAGAGAAAGGCCTCCACAGTCAGCCGCCTGCGTAACCCCACTAGCAGCCTACTGAGCATGTTCATTGATCGATGGGATTCTCCTCTGCTGTGTCACTGGATGAGAATCCATACCGATCAAGGATAATGTCTTTTTTATTGATAATAGGCTCGCGTTCGACCATCATCCCACCTGATGGTAAGTGATGATGTGGTCGAAGATGGAGTACGCTTACTTAAAAGTAACGTATAAAAGTAACTCTTGACTTAAAGAACCCTAGGTTATAGCTATCGGGAAACACAGACTATGTCTATTATTATTTTTGTGTCTATGCCTCTGTTACTAACACTGTCGATTAAGTTATTATGTTAACTAACATTATGAACGCTAATTCAGACATCTTAATTAAATAATTTGAATTGAATTGATACACGAGAAATTTCTAGTGCGAAACAATGCTATTTTTTAGGGTTCCGTAGCCAAATGGCAAAAAATGGAACCCTTATAGTTTCGTCATGTCTATCTGTCTGTCCGTCTATCCATCCATCCGTATGTCACAGCCATTTTGTTCCGAAACTATTAGGACTATACACATGAAACTTGATAGGTAGATGTATTCTGTAAACCGCTTTCCTATTTTAAGAAAAAAATAATAATTAAGGGGGGCTCCTCATACATGGAACAAAACTTTTTTTTTTTTCATAAAACCTGTGCGTGTTTGGTATCTATAGAAAGGTCTTCGAGAACGAGAAACGAGATCAGATCAGTAGTTTTTGAGATATAGCATATTTTATAAAACCGCAAATATAACTTTGTAATTCATACAAATACTATGAAAAACAAAGTTATTTGGCGTAGTTACAACGGAACCCTTCATGGGCGAGTCTGACTCGCACTTGACCAATTTTAAAAAAGAGAACCTTTGTAGACAACCTTTTTTATCTCTTTAGTGTTCTATTTCTTTAACCTATCTAGTTCATTTTTATATGCTATACATATTCGCTATGTTCGCTGGCCATCAATTTCTGCTAGCAAACGATTTCAGTCAATAACTAAGAGGTGAGGCGCTCGTGGGAAATTAATAACAGCAAGATGAGTCGATCTAGCTAAGGTCAAGGGAAGCTTGCCTAAGATGGATGAAACCCTTCATTACATACTAAGATTCCTCAGAGACGTCCCTGATGTAATTTCTAAGTATTTGAGTCGGTACAGGTAGTTAAAAGCTGGAATTTGAGTCGTCTTGCGTAGGAATATCGTGATACTACTGAAATAAATAAAATATTATGGTTATGTTTGAAGCCAACGAATAGGCTTGGTTCTTATGGACACTTTTAACAACTATGTGTCTCTAGTACTGCACCGAGGCATTTTAGTGGTCTGAGGCAGATCAGCTGTAACCAAGCTAGGTACCTTGGTAATCAATTATATTTAATGGCCGTCTCGTCAAAAATGAGCGATGCTCAAAGAGTTCCTAATTCCATCCATCAACACGCGTGACTGTTAATATTGCAACATATAATTATGGTCTTTTGTAATTTGAGTAAATTTTGTAACGTGGTACTTGAAATGATACGCAGCTTATAATAGTGAACGATATACAGATACTTTGGGGGTTTAGTGTCGACTAAACTTAGGAAAGGAGTCAGTAACTTGTTCAATAAAGTTGTGAATTTTAAGGGATCGGTTGAAACAATTCTACCGGTTTACAATGACACTATCTATTTTTTTGGTGGGGAGTGGGAAAATCATCGAATAACTTCTCCCGCTCCGGGTGGAGTAACAGGGAATGTCAGACTTCTACTGACTAAAAACCCACCCTGCTCCTTCATCTTGCTTTGCGTTCCGGGGTTGCGGTATCTCGTTAGAACATTCCTACAACCCCGGCAGATATTAAGCCAACATCTGCTAAGCCGTTTGCCTAATATATCGGGAGCCGCTTTGCAATGTCACGTACAGAAATAAATGTTAGGTTTTTCAACCAATGTGTGCACAGTGCGTAGTCAATCCTCTCTTTTTTCTCGGAAATTTTACATCAAGAAAGCCTTTCACGCCTTTTCAAAATATCCTGCTAAAGTTTAATCACAATCTGTCAAATAGTTTAAGAACTCACATAGACCAAACATTCAAGATTCATTGTTTTACCTATATGATATACAACGTGTAACGGAAACCCCATATCTATCCAAAAGGACTGAAGACAACATCTGGTATGGAGTCTCTATGCAAAGTTTCAGCTCAAAATAAGTGACTCACAGAATTGGCACCAAATTATCGGTTTCATATGTTTCTTGAATACCAATAATAACAAACGTGTCACAGCACTATGAGGGTCATCACTTTCTACGTCACTTGCCAATAAAACGATAATTCTCTTCGTTCTTCTTAATTTGAAAAATTCGGTCTCTGGTATCAATGTATTGAAATTTCTAATAAGTTCCACACATGTAGACATAGGATTACAAAACCCTTGCTATATCGTTTGTCATCATCCAAAGAAGCCGTGCACTTGGTATGTATATACCCTTTAAATTCATCAAGTGGATACCGGTAAAAAGTGCCTAACTGTTTACCTTGATATAAAAAAAGCCTTTGATACTGTCTCAGTCCCCATTCTTGTGCGGAGTCTAGATGCTGTAGGCATTAGAGGAATCCCTTTGTCTATGCTTACAGATTATCTTAAAGATAGGAAACAACGTGTTAGGATAGGAAAATATACGAGTGAAGAGGCAAATATGTGTTTCGGTGTGCCCCAGGGCAGTGTGTTAGCCCCAACCCTATTTCTAATTTATATTAATAGCCTCTGTGACATGAGACTTGACAATGGCCGTGTATTCTCCTATGCCGATGACACAGCCGTAGTTTTTACTGGAGACACATGGGAAACTGTGTATAGGTCTGCTGAAAAGGGTCTCGTCAGGATTGCCGATTGGTTGAACTCCCATTTATTGTCATTAAACACATCCAAAACAAAATACATTGCTTTCACCAAATATAATAATACTCAACCGGGGGCTGATAATTCTCTTAGGATTCACATTTGTCACACGCCTTTGAGCACAAATAACACTTGTTCTTGCAATGAAGTGGAAAAAGTCACTAACATTAAATATCTAGGTGTTATTGTCGACCAACGCCTATCTTGGCATACACACATAGAAACAGTCATGACCCGAATTAGAAAACTCATATGGATCTTCAAGACCTTACGGTACGTTACCTGTAAAACCCTTTTAAAACAGATTTACGTCTCACTAGCTCAGTCAGTCCTAGTTTACTGTATATCAGTATGGGGAGGGGCTACCAAAATGAAATTTCTCGAACTGGAGCGTACACAACGATCTCTCCTAAAAGTTATGTTTTTCAAACCATGGAGATTCCCCACTGAAAACCTATACACGATAAGTGGACTACTAACGGTTAGGAAGTTGTATACCCTAAGGGTTATTTTAAAACTTCACAAAATACTTCCATATGATTCTGACTCTACAAAAAAGAGAAGGAATTATTTAGTGGCAAACGTAGTATCAGCGAAATCAATTTACGCTAAAAGGCAGTATACTAGACTATCCGCAAATCTATACAATAAAATAAATAAGATATTAAACATTTATCCTATGACTAGTAAAGATTGCAAAAAAGCTTTAGTACAGTGGCTACAAAGCAAGACCTACCACGACCTAGAAGTTCTCTTGCAAACACTTAAATAATGTAGACAACATACAACCACTTTACATGTAACAAACATAGCCACACATACACACATGCACACTATCACTCACACTCTTACATTCATATACACCCACACACACACAAACAAACATATTATCATAGTATCTTTTATTCACTTTGTAATTAGTTTTATTTTTATTCTTATTAATTATAGTTTCAAACCTTGTCATTCATACTATATCAGTTATGAAGAGCGGGGCCTCCTAGCACAGGTGTTTTAAATACTTAAAAGGAGACCCCTGCGTAAGATAGATTGTTTAAGACAAATGTGAAAATGAAATAAATGATTGATTGATTGATTGATTGAAATTACACGTTGTATAAATAGACGTAGAATAGAATTTATTTGCAAGAATACGAGTACAGAAACTTTTACTTGAAGTATACATTAAAAATACCGTCGTATTTCACTAAATAAAAAAAAACATCTAAGAAAGTACCTACCCACCATTTGGTAAACTAAGAGGAAGAATATGCTTAGAAAATTCATCTACGAACGTTGTATCTTCCCACATAAAACATGACAAACAAAGTGTTGTACTAATTACAAGCCCTTCCAATTAAGCCAGATAAGAGTGAGCTCACGTCAATCGTAACGAGTGGGATACAAACGACCCCTTACATGCCAATCCGACACTTTAAGCCTCACACGACGTGTAAAACCAGGATACGTGGTTCTGGGTACTACTCCGTGACGTCATGTCTTGCATTAGCGCATAAATTATAAGGATTTATTTTACCACAAGCCTTTGCATGGAGTATGCTTACAGGTCGCAAGTAATCCCATGAAAACCGTCCAACGTTCTTATCCAAGTGATAATCTACCCGTGTAGCATTATCTGTATATTAAGAGTGAATAGGTTACTTTTAAGTAAGCGTGCTCCATCTTCGACCACATCATCACTTACCATCAGGTGAGATGGTGGTCAAACGCGAACCTATTAGTGATAAAAAATAAAAATAAAATACGTGGAAAATAAATATGTGCCTTTTTTATGAAATTACGCGGACGGAGAAGTATGAAGTTTTTCACGGTTCAAAGGAGAATGCCAAGGCTTCCTTCAAGACTCGGCCAGAACCGACAAAGATGAACTATATATCATAAAAAAGGAAAATAATTTGAAGTTGACCACTTAATATTTCTAATTTTAACGATAACATGAAATAAACTATAAAATTATTGAATAATGACTATTGAATTCGTTTTCAACAGCCAAGGTAGTCTTTAGTAATACAGAAATAGGAGTCCGGTAACAAAGCAATAAACAACACAAAACTGAAAAAAATACATCAGACACTTCGTCGCTTGTGATAAAACGCGGGAAAAGTAAAACTTTTAACAATATCAGTGACAACTACAAGATTAAGTGTTACCAGCACTAAATACCTATTCTAAACTGTATCGATAATTTAATTGAATTACTTTAAATTATTCTAAGACATTAAAAAATATAACTAAACATTATTAATTATTATAAGAATTACTAGTTATGACTTTAGTAACGAATAAATTCACTTACGTAGGTTCATAATGATATTAACGTAATCTATTTGCAAGTGCAATTTCGTATCGATATTATTTTATTTTGGTATTGGCAATATTTCTAATCGAAATTGTAGATAGAAAACGTGTTGATAAATTGAATAAATATTTAAAATTACTTTTAAACGGTGTACTTCTACAGATTTTATTTATCTATACTAATATTATAAAGCGGAAAAGTTTGTTTGTTTGTTCGCTAATCTTCGAAAGTACTGGGTGGATTTGTATGCAATTTGGTACGGAAGTAGCTTGAAGCTTGAGGAAGGTTATAGGCTACTTTTTACGCGACTGCAAAAAAGGAGAGTTATGTTTTTACCGTGATAGAATCCACGGGAGCGAAGCCCCGCGTGAGTACTAGTACTGTATAATGCTTACTATTTTATATAACGAATTATTATTAATTTAGAAAGTCTGTCGGACGTTAAATAATTCGAGCCGAAACTTGGCATTCACCTTTACGTAGAGAACAAGTCATCATTTACTTAGCCCTTTCCCAGCCATGTTGGGGTCAGCTTCCAGTCTGACCAGATTCAGCTGAGTATTAGTGTTTTATATGGAACGACTGCCTATCTGACCTCCACAACCCAGTAACTGGGTAACACGATACCCCTTGATTATCTGACTTCTATCCGTAATGACTGTCAAAGATACCTAAATGACAGCTGGGACCAATAGATTAACATGCTTTCCGAAGAAGGGGATATCACACGGCCAACTTCCACACTTCGTGCTTCTACTTTCTTATAGAAAAACCACATAGCGGTTTTTGCTCGCCCCGGAAATCAAACCCGAGACCTCATGGTCAGCAGTAGCACTTGCAATCACTAGATCAACGAGCAGTACGAAAAGAAGTTTTTTTTTTTATTACTGATAGGCCCACTCTTGACCTCGATCTCGCCTGATGGTAAACGATAAATGAGGTCTAAGATAGGACGAGCGAGCCCAGAAGATGCCTATTTACTCGTGCTTTAAAGGCTGAAAGGTCATAAGTGGCAGGGAACACAGAAGCCGGCAGAGAATTCCACAGCTTGGCTGTGCGCACAATAAATGTGGAGGAGAAGCGCTTGGTACGACAAGACGGTATATCAACCAAGTGTGGGTGGTACCCAGCCGTGCCGTATTTATTTCATTATCATCATACAATTATCATTACAGGCTTATATAGGGTAGTCAGTTAGGAAACACTGTCCTCATCTAGTTAATATTTACGAAAAAAAATACGTGTAAAAGATTTGCAAAATAAAGATCATTTATCACCTTATGCGATAATATAGTCAACTTTTATACATATATAAGAACTAGAGCTAAACAATTATTATTATTAATATTATAATGCAAAAGTAACAGCTTTCGATCCTTGTACTTTTGTTACTAAGAAGAAGTGCAGTAAGCTAAATATTTTTTTAAATATTAATTAATTATAGCCGAATTTTTAACACTGGGCGAGGGTACTTTAATTGAATCCGCCTACCGGTTGCAATGAATACCAATTTTAATTTCATTATAGTAAAATAACCTATGACAGTTTTTTATATTTTTTATTGTTGATAGGGTTGATAGGTAAGCAATGATGTAGTCGAAAACTAAGCACGTTTGCCTAGAAGTAGTCCGTCCACTCTTGACTCAAAGACAGTTATAGCTACCAAGAAACACAAACTCCGGCAGGGAATTCCACTTCAATGAAATTATTCCATTTTGTGCGTATGGGTGGGATGTCCACCATGTAACTATGGCGTAGCGTATCGCCGTTCGTCTTGTAGTCCAATGGTGGGACGGGCTTAGGGGAATTAGTTTGTGCTACTCCATCGCATACTCCCCGAAATGTAACCGACAGAAAACCGACTTGCTAATAAAGTGTAGATTGTTGAAATAATTTTTGAAATTAGTCCAGTAGTTTTGAATTTATCTATCCATAACAAACAAAAACCAATCTTTATAATACTAGTACAGATTATATGAATACATGTTTACTACATACTAATTAATAACAGCGATAGAAATGCACGAATGAGCAACAACAATGACTATGTTACCTATCATATCAAGTATTTATAGTCATCAATCTGAACATATATTTTACGAGTATTTTAAACACAGCTAACAAATGAGCTCGACTTACTGGCACTGTATTTCGCAGACGAGAAGCTTGGAAAGTAAAGGATTTATTCGAGAAAAATCTAGAATGTATTGGCATTTTAAGTCGTAGGTTATCTGATGACCTCAGAACTTTAGTGTCACACAGAAACTGAAAATGTTTCTTAAAGTAAAAAGGGATCGAAGGGATGAAGAGCAAATTGTAGAAAAAAGTCTTCGACGTTTATTTTAAGATGTATGTTGGGGATTTTTGCTGCCACTTTTTCCACTACTAAGAAGGCGGTAATCGTCAGACCTTTTTAAAATAAAAACTTGAGGACTGTCTTTATGTTAAGTTTTGATATTCCAAATTTGTAAATTGTCAGCGTATGTTTCATGTAACATAAGAGTAACATCATAATCAGCCTATGTTTCCGCTGCTGGGACAGAGGTCTCATCTCTTTGAGAGAGGCCGCAATCATCCACGCGGGCCCAGTGCAAGTTAGTGGATACCACCGTCCTGTCCTCAGATTTTTTTGTCTTAAGTCGGTAAGTCGGTATCTTCATGATGTTTTTCTTCACCGACCCGAGAACTGTGGCAATGATGAAAATTACACAAAGTGATGTGCATGACTGGGTTCCAACCTACGAGTATGGCGCATTTTTTTTTTCAATTTGAAAGTAAAAATCCTTAATTTTTCAAAAAAAAAATACTATATCAGCCGTAACCGCTCATTCGTTAACACCTCGATTGTTCAAAGGCCCAATTAAAAATTCTACAGGTTAGCTAATTAGAGGTCGGACCCTCCCTTAGAATATAAATAGATGTGATGTCACAGCGAACTTTGGGGAATCTGTTAGATCAAAGAGCTTCTATATCAGTTGACGATTTAAGCGGCTTTAAGATACAGGAAGTTACCGAGTGCGTTACTTTGAAGAACACGTTTTGACATGTGTATAATCTTATAGGGCTTAATAATACCGTCCTGGTATCAAGCGTAAAGATGTATCAATCAATTAATCTTCCGGCAGTTTTTATTAAATAACGTGTTGTTCTATTTGTTGGTCGTAATTTTTTTAGATATTTTCGAGATTACAGCTTTAAAGTTTGAGGGCTTTATGCATGCGCATCTTGATTGATAGCCCTTTTTTGCGAAGCAAATTGAGACTTATTTTACAGATATTTATTTTAATTAGTTAAAACGTGTGTGTAAGCTTTTATGAGCAATCGTCTTGGGTCTTTATTTCAGAAGCATACATGAAGTGGCAAAGGATAATTTTCCCAAAATCCGACTTTTAGATCAATAATTTTTAGTTTAGAATTTAGTAAAACATAGGTTTAAATGTGCTAAGTTGAACACCTGTAGGAAAACAATCTATAAATACTCATATTATAAAGCGGAAAAGTTTGTTTGTTTGTATAAACGCCCTAATCGAATAATCGGACTACGAGACAAACGGCGAAGCGCCATCGTTACATGGTGGACATCCCACCCATACGCACAAAACGTTTTGGGAATACCTTCATTGTGCGTATGGCTAAGGAGTGGAATTCCCTGCCAAGGTCTGTGTTTCCCGATAGCTATAACCTAGGAGTCTAGTGAATAGGTTACTTTTAGGTAAGCGTGCTCCATCTTCGACCACATCATCACTTACCATCAGTTGAGATGGTGGTCAAACGCGAACCTATTTTTAATAAAACAAAGTACTTGGTGAATTTGGATGAAATTTTGTATGGAAGTAACTGAAACATTGAAAAATCCACAAGAGCGAAGTCCCGCACGACTACTAGTAATGTCATAAAAAGTAACAGCTGCGAGGTAAATGACAATCTAGTTTTCGTATCACGTCACGTCTTAGCTAAAGTTTACAATTAGTTTTTGTTCTAAATGCCATAGGTTCTTAATGAGAAAACTATGTTTTTTGTCATTTGACAGTTCACAGGTGTCTGTAATTACTCGTAGTTCATTAGAATTAAATACTTTGAATTTGAGTTTGAATCCGACTAGCCGTTTCTCAACTGACGTATCCAGGTTATCGTTGTAACTGGGCCTTGAAACGCTGCGTCTACCAGTATGTAGTTGGATGTCAAATACGAATATATTACTCGGAATTATTGGATTAAAAATACCTATTTAAGTATAGGTTCACCTTACATGCTTTGCTTTTTATGCACTAGTTTGAGTATTTAAATACCTATCCTAGTACTAAATACATGTCCTAGCTAACGTGTGGGTATTTTTCATTTTTGTTTTTAACGTTTCCAATCAAAAGTCTGCTTTTGTTCGTTTTTTGTTTTAACTATATCATTGTATTAATTTCAGTTTATAACGTAACAGACAGAAGTATTGTTGGACTATCTACTTTTATTTTTACATTTTTGTAGTTCAAAAAGCCTTGAGTTTCACTTTTGATTTTCTTTTTCATTACATTCACATCCCTACGGCATTATGATTTGAAACCATACTATCAAACTCGAATTAATATGCCCAACTAATTTGCCCGCTCTTATTACTTGCCTGTTACGAAAAGATAACAACATACTACCTCGTAGTGTGACCATTATCCCATTTCGCTAAGGATTATTTTGTTCACTTTCATGACAGAGGACTCATATTTACTATTTCGGTACGTTTATGCCATACTAATATTATAAAGATGTCAAATTTGTATGTATGTTTGTATGTAAGGGGACTCTCAACTAATGACCCAATTAAATATTTCATTTATGAGTGTTATATAGTCCATAAATTATTTCGCGAACGAAGTCTCAGGTGAAGTAATTTTCTTTTTCGTTGGGAAAATCATCAAATGACTTCTCCCGTTCTGGAGTGGAGAGAAAGGAAGTGACTTACTACTGACTAAAAACCCACCTTGTTCCTTCAGATTCCATAGGCTCGCGTTTGACCACCATCTCACCTGATGGTAAGCGATGATGTGGTCGAAGATGAAGCACGCTTGAATAGAAGTATCTTGCCACGATATCTCGTTAGAACATTTCTGTAAATCACATGACACACTCAATATTCCATATTTATTATATTTATTTTATATTTATATTCCGGTTTCTTTACAATGTCGCTGTAGCGACATCTATATCGCAACATACAAAACTAAACTATAGAAATCCTGTATCACGCAAGCAGAGATTACCGCACAACTAGCATACATACAAATCACCCGATCACAAACATCGGGCGGTTGCCCACCAGACAAAAACACCTGTTTGGTCGGAGGATCCTCCCTTTTCAATGGGATTGCGGGACTTTACACCCTGTTCCGTAGGTATATCCCCAAATCACCTTTAAACTAGTAGTTTAATAATAAATTCATTTATCCACACTATTCTATGTACATATAAATACGTGAGTCAAAAACTTTGAACCCCTTAATATAAGTTACGCAGACGAAATGGACATACAATTTGGCACAGTTAATGTTTAATATTTAGAATGAATACAGAAAGCTAATATTTTTATATAATCATAATTTTAGTTGTTTACTCAAATTATGGTCGAATTTCGACCAGTGGGCGACCACTAGTAGGTAGGGCGGGGCTAGTTGAGCATAGGGGTAAGTTGGGCAATCAAAATATCTCCGAAACTATACACTGGACGCTAGCACGTCAAATGAGAGAAACGAGGGGGCGCGGGAAGGGAACT
Organism: Tholera decimalis; assembly: GCA_943138885.2. NCBI lineage: Eukaryota > Metazoa > Arthropoda > Insecta > Lepidoptera > Noctuidae > Tholera > Tholera decimalis. Next base: position 16,850,202 of record OW964573.2, on the reverse strand, counting down.
GATCACGCGACCGCTAGTGGCGATTTGTCGATCGAGTAAGAAACGCGCGCGCTTTGTTTATTTTGCGACCAAAAAGTAAAAAAATCGTATCTGTGTATATTTCTTCTGTACGAGTCAAATATTATTCATTTTAAATCAAGTAAGTGTTAAAGGTTCATAAATTTGATGTATTTTTGATATCTAATAAGGATTTTGTTTGAACTAATACAGTTTTTTCATAACCTCACTTTTAATTCAAATATTCAGGTTGGGGTATGTTGAGCAACTGTTACTCAACTTACCCTGCGATTTAAAATGATAGTGACATGTTTTTCTTTCGTTTTAGAATGCGGACTTATAAAAGGAAAACTTCGAGATTCCTACTCTACTGAACAGTTACATTATGCTGCAAATGCTATCAATGAAGGAAAAAGTGTGAATGCCGCCACCAAGGCATTCAAAAAAAAAAAAAAAATCAAGCGATTGACTAAAAAAAGAAAGAAGAGTGTTAGCAAAAAAAAAAAAACTTCAGTCAAGTGATGAAAGTGACAAAGATGAATGTATCTGCCTGGTTTGTAGCGAAGTCTGGTCTGAGAGCATACTAGAAGAGAAGTGGATCCAATGCGAAGATTGTAAAGAGTAGGCACATAAAAAATGTGTCCAAGTTACTGGCCTTCATTTCATTTGCATCAATTGCATTTCCGATGACGATGATGATTAGTTTTAGTCATCATTGATGTTTTCTTAATTTAAACTTTATTGATATTTAGTAATTGTTGAAGTCTGATTTTAAATGGAAAGACTGAATCTATTCCAAAAATTAATCTTAAAATATGTTGCGTTTTTGTTGATTCTATTTTTATATTTATTATCTACAAGAACTTATGTTTTGTTTCACTTTTTTCACTAAGAGATTAATGAATAAACAGTTGATTATCAAATACAATTTTTATTTCATGTCTAGAAACCTTGGTTAGACTAGAATTTCTAACTGCTCAATGTACCTCATACCCTTGCTCTACTTACCCCGCCCATGGGGCACGTTGAGCATATCTGACTTTTCGCACTTAAACTGCAGTAACTTTTAAATGCTATATCCTAATAATAAATTACTATATAGATTTTTAGAAAGAAAAAATTACTTACCCATTAGTACGAATTACCAGCAATTTGGACTTATCCTTAAGGAGCTATCACTGATCAAGTGAAAAATTGCTCAACTAGCCCCGCCCTACCCATACATAAATGCGAGAGTAGCTATATTTGTCTTCCAGCTGAAAGAATTTAGATGAAATGAAAGAAAGAAAATGAGGATACTTGTTATATAATATTGAATTTCAAGCAGCCGAAATATATAAATATAGCAAAGTCGTAGCGAAATAAAACTATACTTTTTTAAATGAAGGGGTGATTTCATTAGCGCATGCTTAACCTGCTTAAAGTAATATTTGAGTTATGAATTATTAAAGATGATAAAAAATATTTATAAGCCGAAATGCTTCCGTCAAAATGTTAACCATACAAAATTTGAACAAACTCCAACACACTTAAGAACAATGACACTTCACCAAATACAATTCAAAACAGCCTCAAAACTTATAAACTGATTACCAAACTCGGAAACACTTCTGATCAATTACTTCTGAAGTCATTACGAAAATGATTCACCCTCATTCTTTGACCTAAAAAAAGTAAAACTCCCATCTAAAGCACATAAAAGTTCAAGATTCCAGTCAATAGAATATTTCCTATGTAAAAAGCCGAGTCGAGCATTCTTCGGAATCGAATAGTGGACTGCTTGGAATCGAATGAAAGATATCGGGTGCTCTGTAGAATTGAGTCGCATTGTGACAAATGCATTTTTTCCTCGTCTACACAAATGCTTCGGAATTTAATAATAGTTGAATGTGAAATATTGCTGGCACCGATTTTGTTGAGATTAATGGGAATTGAGGGAAAACTATTGGGTTACGGTACATCAGATAGATGGATGGTAGTAGGTAGGAGATAGAACGATAGCTGTAAGATCCGGGAACTGTGTTTGGGGTTGGGTTAAGTAGGAAAAAAGATGTACTTATGTGTATATGTATTATGGGATTTGTGTAAAGAGCAAAAGTTAAAGGCAAGTTCTGAAGTTAATAAACCTGAAGTAATTGCTTTAACATAAACTATAAAATAACGTAGTGCGGCGCTACAATAACTAAATCTCTAACTCTTTTATGGTAAACCTTTCATGACGAAGTTAAGCTAGTACTATAATATATATTTAATTCCTTTCTAATTAAAGATTAGTATTATTAGTTTATTTTTTTGCATTGTGGCTAAATAATTACAGCCACACAGTTCAATGTAGAAGGTAGGAAATGCTTGCCGAAGTCGGTGGACCATCTCAATCACAACATATCAAAAAGATTGTCCGTAAAGTAACGCTATCAACGTTAAGACCGCCTTTGTAATTAAAGGTTTAGCAGTATTGTAGAAAAGATATGTTTAAATTCGTAGAGTAGTCAGACGCCAGAAAATCTGACAGCAGTCTTGTCAAAATGAAAATTTGAAAATTGGCTCATCCACTTTACATTATACTACCAGTATGAAAAGAAGGTACTGGTGAAATTTTAATAGAGCTCTTTGTAAAACTGTATTCCCATGGAGAACCAACCTTGCTATACCCAAAATAATTGCCTGTCAAATAAAACTGTCTAGCCAAGTTCCATTTTTAAATAGTATGGAATAAAATTACTGGTACGTGAGACTTGCGAAGATTCTCTCTAGGCAATTGCGTGTAAACGAGGCATAGGCAATTCTACTTAGACCCAACTCGTACAAGGTGTTACAAATTGTTGGCACAAGTTAGCGCTAACCCAAGCTATGGGCCTTTTGCCAGTTTTGTCAAATCGACCCATCTTTTTGTTGAAGCATTGTGGAATCTAGTATCTATAGATCAATGTGACTCCAGTCCGACGCAGAGAATATCCCCCTCAATTTTTATACATAGGCAGTTTGCCTTGGTCCTCAGTCTCACCCAATGGAAAACGATGATGTTGTTCACAGTGGAACACGTCTGTCTAGAAGAAATCTATTCACTCTTTACTTGAAAACCATCAGGTTATATAGTCACAGACTACGGCATAGAACTTCTTAGCTCTACACATCATAGGAGTATTTCTAAACGACTGTTGCCTGCATGCCTGCTAACAAAAAATACTTAATTTATAAATATCGCACAGACTCTGACTCGCTACCAACCAAGGAACTTGTACCTAAACTGGAATGCGGACGCGAAGCTCAAATCCGTTCCGAAGAGTATACCCTCGAAGGACCTAGCTATCTCTTTCTAGTAGTGTGGATATCAATTCGCGATAAACGTAAGGACAATTTTATTTGATGCAATATTTGCAGGTTTTTTTAGACACTTATTATTAACCTTACAAATGATGTATTTCTGTTACCGCTATAACAAAAAATACTAAAAATTAATTAAAATAAATATTTAAGGGAGACTCCCATACAACAGTTGTGATTTTTTTGGTGCTTTTTATAGGTAATGGTTCCGTACCATTCATTACCTACCTATAAAAATACCCTTCATGTGCGAGTCCGACTCGTACTTGGCCAGTTTTTTTCTTAACAACGTATTAAATAGAAAGAAATAAATAAATTCAATTATAAATACAAAGGTCTGTATCGGTCTGTTACGCTTTCACGGTTAAATCACAGAGCCGCTTTCGAAAAAATTTGGCATGGAGATAGTTTAAAACCCTGGGAACTATATAGGGTTCTTTCTATCTCAGATTTTTGAACAGTTGCTCGGTAGCGCGATATAACAGAATTCTACGTGGGCGAAAAGCTAGTTCTCAATATATATATCTGAGGAACTTATATTGAGCGCGCTAATTTCTATAATAAACCCTTCCTTATGCGGGCTAAATGCAAAATTGGTTTTGCAAACTTTATTGCGTTGAATTATAAACTTTCAAAGTGGTTAAGACCCGTGATACAAATACAATTATTGCAGATACAGAATTAATAACAGAATCACCAGCTGGCAATTCTTCGAAGGCTTGGCCTTGATAGGCAGTGGTATAGCTATAGACGTCCAAACAAACGTACATTAATTGGTAATCTATGTTTATTCGACACTTGTACGGTTAGAGCCAGTAGACTAAAATAAAATGATGCAATGTTTATATATAATTAAAACTACTAAAACCCTTCATGAAAGACGATGATTATAAATAGAAAGAATAACAGAAGAGATATAATTTATTTCGGTATATATTTATTTAGGTTAACCTACAATTGTTTACACTATACATTTGTATGAAACAGTCATATTACATTTATAAGTGTAAAAATTAATTACAGGCTAACACCACATGTGCTATTTAAGGTTAGAAATCAATATTATTAACATACATAATTCTAAACATAAAGGAGGCAGATCGAATGATAATTATAAGGTTATTATTATTAGGTTGGTTCTATATTTTCTAGTTCCTCATATGTTGCAGCTGCAGGTTTGTTACAAGATTGGCTTGACACACAACCCTAAAAATGTATTACACTATTATTAGTTAAAAGTATGGAAATAATCTTTAAATTATGAATTACTAACTTCTGCCCGCAACTTCGTCCGCGTAGAAGTCGAAAATATTCCACGGGATCCCGTCCCCGACTTGCTTGACAAAGATTATATTAGCTCGGCTAATATGCATGATATAAAGATAATTTATAGCCTATAGCACTCAGGGATAATGCAGCTACATGTAAGCGAAAGAATTTTCAAAATCGGTTCGGTAGTTTCAGAGATTACCCCATACATACAAACTTAAAAATTTTACCTCTTTATAATATTAGTATAGATTATTATTTGTCGACATTAACTAACTGCAGTGGATAAAAGTTAAGTAATTAAGTTATAAGTAATTATTAATATAATAAACTACACTTGTAAGCAAGTTTGCGTAGCTGAGTTTTTGGCCAAAATGATATAAAATATTTTTGCCATCAATTTGCTAAGCAAAAGTAAATAAAACAACTAAAATGTCGACTTTTATGCTCATTAATTTGACTCCTTTCATAACTTTCACTTACCAGATCTTTGAATGTGCCCAGTACAGGTTGTATATTCTTATTGGGTTTTAATATTATAGTACTTGAAACATTTATTTGTTTCGCTGACAGGAATCTAAAATAATAATAGATTGATGAGAACAAAATTGTAGTATTTATGGTTAAGATATATTCAAAATGAAAATTCATCTTGCTATGCTCATATTCTACATTTTTCGAAACGGTGATCTTCATGTCATTTGTAAAGATTGATAACTTACTTTAGGGAAAATGGACGGAATTGCATCATTTGATCTTGTTTCGAAATGCAATATTACTTCGGGCTTGAAATGGCGGCTACAAATTTTGGAACCGTTTCTGACCCTTTTCTGTGTAGAACACTGAGCCACCGGACTCGAAGATCATAATTTTTAGGAAAGCTTAAAATAACAAAAAATAATATATAATGAGAAGAAAGAAAAATAATAAATAAGAAGAATAAAGAGAAGAACATCCACTTTTACATTGAAAACATAGTCACCCTAAATGCAATTTGTAAACAAAGTCACAAAACTTACTTAAAAAAGGAAATTCCAGGCCCGGGGTACCCTTTTCACTCTTGCAATTAACCACAAAACACGTTCTTACCATGGTTACAATAACTTGCAATTTAATATTACGAAAACTCACAAAATTAAATATAATTCAAATTTACAAACATACAGATGTCAAGTAAACGTCAGTTGGCAACGTAGTAATTGCCAGGTATAGTATAATATATCACTACTAATTCTTGCAAATTCCATTTTTTTTTTGGTTTAAACATCTTGTGTTTGCATGGTAAAATAACTTTAATTTTCATTAATATGCATACAGTAATAATGGCAATTCATTTTAAAGATAGAATTCCAAAGAAGTTTAAAACTAGGTGTTATTACTACAACAGACAGGTCGAAAAAATTACCATTGAAATAAATATTTTTAATCTGACACACAGAAGAAAGGGACACAGTCCACACACGGCACTGTCTCGCTCGGAACGAAAAGTTCCTTCAGTTTTATACGTGCAAGTTTATACTCTATTGTTTAACAGCTAAGAAAGACTTTCTGTATTCTTTGAGTCATTCGTAAGCAATCCAGTTAGTAGGTAGAAGATCCTTGCTACCAACTTCTTTACAGACTAAAATATATGTATGCCATGGCATTAGCAAATTCATACGAGAAGGTAAATTTATTATTCGATTTATTTTAACCTTTCATACAACATATATACGAGCGCTTAATATATATATCTTTTTAAATTAATGTTATTTAAAATTGTCCAACTCATTTCCGATATTTTTGTTTGTGTTATTAAATACTTTGAGTATTTATGTAAGACGAAGGAGACTAGCCTCTACGACACAAAGGATCCTAGTGATAAAAACCTATACTGTAATGCTCTTAGAACAATAGAGATTTTATTGATTTATTTATATAACAAAGAATAGACTAAGCCCGCAACAATACCTATGATTTTTATATGGAAAATTCGAGCCTTTCAACATAAAAGTATTTACTTATCCAATCTGCCCGTAACTTTCGTGTGAAACTGAGCTCATATCTTAGCTGGCTCAAATGGAATTTATTCATGAACTAACATTACTCAAGCTCTAAAAAATCGTCCCGACTTTTCAATAAACATAGTTTTTATCTCTAAAATAAAGCCTTGTTTATGACTGTGCCTATGACTGGTATAACTCAAGACAAAAATATGTTTCTCATTGTCAGATGTCCCAGTCTCCAAGACATGAATAATGAAAATGCGACAACCGAACTTGATGAGGTCGTATTAAAAAAACTCGCTGGGGATTTTGAGTATCAGCAAAAAATAAGCCTAAGTAAATTACAGGGGCTTTCTGGGAATTCTTTTTCTATTGAAAAGTACTAACACCGTTATATTTCAGCGCCAAACTGACGTTGCTATATTCCGTTTACCTACATGAGATATTTCAGGTTTTTGCCAAGACAAGTAAAGTCCTAAGATATCATACATAATTATTAACCGGGACCTTTTTAATATAACCGACAGAGGACTGTTATCCGGTATAGATATAAGATTTGAGTAAAGGCTTATTATCTATTATTATAAATGCTCAAATTTTAATGTGTGGATGCTTATATATCAAAGTTATTTGGTTCTGAGACAAATTATAGTTAAGAATAGCACGTAGGTTACTTTTATTCCGGGGAAAGGTACGATTCCTGTGAATATTGAAATTTCCAAAACATGGCCAGTTTAAGAACATTCTTAGCTTGTACCATTATTTCACATTATTAAAAGCTGTTTCCCTTCATTAATAACTATACTTTCCTAAACCTTACGTTCATAGGATTAATTTAAAGCTTCCCGATTGGGACTACCCTCAGTCACTCAAGGGAAATAAGATTTTTGCAGTACACACTACTAACTATGACAAAGTAATTAATTTAATTCTATCTTACGTGTCTCGAGAGAGATAGTCTGTAAGAAGCAAGGAAAAGGGTAGTAATTAAAGGACCAATATGGTGTAACTGTTTATTTTAAGGTATTTATGGTATCAGAGACGACGGTGCTTTGAGTTTTATGCACGGCTGAGCATACATCTGCACACCATTGACGGGATATGATAGAGCCAATGCCTGCTAGAATTGAGGGAATATTTCAACGAGATACCGCGGCCTTATAACTCAAGGGCAACTCTTGGAATAGGTTTTTTAGACTGAAGGAGTCTGACACACTCTTACAAGGTGCCAAATAAAGGACATCAACCAAAATGGGCCGTAACCGCAAACAGGTTATAATAATTTATAAATAATTTAGTAATAATCAGTAGCAATCTATATGTTTTCTTTGTACTGTAAGCCACTCAATAAAATCAAAAATAGTGCAATATTTTTATGTTCATGTTGAAGCCCAAACGCCATACAAAGTGGTTGATGTCCTTTGCAATAATGAAATGAAGTTATGTCATGTTTATATTGCAAATAGGTTCTAATAACACTTTTACACGTCATTTTTTTTTCGTAAATGTAAAATACGTGAGGCTGTAGGCAATAGAAGTCATTGCCTTATATACGTAAATTGACATTATAAAAAAAAAACAAATTATCTCTACAAATCGACATCTTTCGTGATTCTTTACATTATCCAGGAATGAAAAATGAATCATAATTTATTTTCCGGGTACGTACCCGGAAAATAGGAAGAGATGTTAGGGAAAGCTTTATTGCAAAATTCTTTGTTGTTAAATGTTACTAGAAATGTGGGTAGAATTCACATTACTAGCAATCCTGTTAACCCCTCCAACTAAGCCAAATATGCTTGTATCTGGAGTGGGTTCACGGCAATAGTGTAATGGGTGGGGTTCGAACCCGCGACCTGTCGATCACAAGTCCGACACCTTAGCCATTAGGCTATTGACGCTTGAATTCGGTCGTAATCATCGCTAATGTTTACTATACAACGAATTACAAGAGTGCGTTATATTTAAAAATTTGTGGATTTTTTTTTGCAGGCCGACTTTTAACAGTAATATTTAGGCAATTGTCTAACAAGTAGCGAGTACAAGTAGTGACCTAGCAACTGAAAACGAGTTCGCGAGCAATGAGTATACAACGTGTAATTTAAAGGGTTTAAACATACCAAGTGCATGGCTTCTTTGGATGATAACAAACGATATGGCAAGGGTTTTGTAATCCTAATGTGTGGAACTTATTACAAATTCCAATACACTGATACCAGATACCGAATTTTTCAAATTAAGAAGAACGAAAAGAATTATCGTGTTATTGGCAAGTGACGTGGAAAGTTATTGACCCTCGTAGTGCTGTGACACGTTTGTTATGATTGGTATTCAAGAAATATATGAAATCAATAATTTGGTATCAATTCTTTGAATCAGTTATTTTGTGCTGCAACTGTGCATAGAGACTCCATACCAGATGTTGTCTTCAGCCCTTTTGGATAGATATGGGGTTTCCGTTACACGTTGTACAGTTCTGATAGTTTTGTCGCTAGATTTATTATCTGGTTATTCTCTCGGCGTGAGTTCATAATCACCTAAATGCAGTTTTTGGAAAGTTGTGCCATGAATAATTTTGGAGAATGCTAACTTGTCCCCGCACCCCAGCAAGAAGTGAAGAAGAGAAACACCGTGTTGTTTTAGTCAGTAAGAGTCACAGACCCCTCCGTCTACCCCAAGGCGGAGGACATCCATGAGGATTACCAGACGGAAAAATATATATACGTGTTTGACATACCTGAGTGATCGGAAACGGAAAATGACTTTTTTATGTTAGGCATGGAGGCAAACATGACATATGAAACTAATAAGGAGTGGCATACATTCAGCCTCATCAGAAAAATGTTATCAAATGTGTACAGGCGAGTCGATTGAACTGACACTATCCCGAGAATTGCCAAAAATAAGCGGCACAAATGGTAAATGTTGTCGACGAATTCTAGATAGGTGAAAATAATACTAAAAGCGTGATTTCGATATGCTTTTTTTTAACGTGGTAAAATTATCAAATAACTCCTCCCACCCCGGGCAGGGTGGGAGGGACTGTCAGACTTTTACTGACTAAAATCCACGGTGTTCCTTCAATAACCCTTTACGTACCGGGGTCACGGTAATGGGGTAAGTCCCACGACCCCGGCAGGCTTCGGCCCTCTGCAGGGGGGGCCTCGTCATGTTGCTGACGCTCTTTGAGGCGCGCGTGGAACACAACGCGCCGTCGACCCGGGCATGGTCCATGGTCGGACAGCGAGTTGCCCTTTACTCGCTGTCCGCATGCCCGCGCCTACGGTGGCCGGAGATCGTCGGCCGACGTCCGATGCCGTGGGCGTCTACCACTGCGGCTGAGCTGGAGGGAGGACGCCATCCTCTCCCTCACGCGGCCCGCCTCCTCCTTCGGAAGCATGACTGCTATGAACACACGATCCTTACTAATATTATAAATGCGAAAATAACTCTGTCTGTCTGTGTGTTACGCAATCACGCCTAAACTATTGAACAGATTTAAATTAAATTTGGTGCGGATATAGTCTAGAGCCGGAAAAAGGACATAGCATTGACTTTTTAATGCGAGAAAAGGGCTGTAAGGGGTTAAAATAGGGGATGGAAGTTTTTATGGAAATTACATCATTTTTAAACCTAAAAGCTTGAAACTTATTTTTTAGACTTTTGATTAGAAAAATGTACTTAAATAAGCTATTAGCAGTAAAATATTGTAAATAGCTTATTTATGTATGAGTTTTATTCTCAAAATAATTAGTCTAAAAAATTAAAAATGCTGTCAAGTCACTATTCCGCGCGGGCGAAGTCGCGGGCACAGCTAGTATCTTTATAAAAGAAAAAACAACAGACAAATGATCACAAAGGTACAGCTTATTTGAAAAGGAATAACATCTCATACTTACGACTAAAGAATATCCGCTATAGCTTGAAAAACGTAAGGATGCTATGTGAGGATAAGCTATAATGATGACTACTTGATATTTGTATTACAAACTTAGCAATAATTGCGTTCTACACCTCTATTCAACACCCAAAACAACACCCCATAATTTTACCTACCAAAAAAATCTCAACTACGAATGCACTTCCATCACAAAAACATTTTCATATAAAAACTTTGCAAGCGAAGAGAAAAGGTAACAGTTTAGAGCACTCAGTCGAACAAAAGAGTAACTGGTTCAAGGGTAAAACTTTGATAATAGCCGCCGTGAAAAAAGGTGCAACGGATCTGAATGCAACCTTGGAACATGAAGAGTGGAAAGGTAAGAAGTATGGAGTGGATTTCCTAACAATAAAAGCATGTTCTAGCATGAAAGCCTTTGACTTTAACGACTGGCTTGAATGAAAACCTCTAATTTTTTTTAATGAAAACAAATTTTAGCTGCCTTTTTTATACCATTGCAATATTTCGAATGATTTTAGTACGCATATTTTTATTTGGTCAAATTTTTACTTGGCAAAATATTACCAAGTATAATGTCATTATGGCATTTGGTCTTTCATCAAATGATTTATTACAGCAAACAATCTTCAGACAATTAATCTTCTTTAAACAAAATGGGTAGGTTAGGTTAGGTTAAAACTGTGACCTACGCACGAGCCGAGCGAGCGAAGCGAGTGGTGCCGCGGCAGCGGCCGGTGAGTGCCAGAAACGACTTGCATTAATAGAAAAATTGGCCAAGTGCGAGTCAGACTCTCCCATGAAGGGTTCCGTAGTAACTATAATAATATAATATAATATGTATATTTATTTGACGAATAAAAAAAACCTAAAAATCTCTTAAGACTAGCTCATTTACATTTTTACAACTACGCTAAATAACTTTGTTTTTCATAGTGTTTGTATGAATTATAAAGTTATATTTGCGGTTTTAGAAAATATGCTGTATCTCAAAAACTGCTGACCCGATTTCGTTCAAACTAATTTTGGTTGAAAGTTTACATTAAGTTCTACAGACATTTTTTTTGTTTTTTTTTTTCACTCCATTATTATAGAAGTTAGAGGGGGCGGGACGCCCATTTTACCACTTTGGAAGCTTATATCTTTAAAACGATTGACTTTATGAAAAAGTGGTTTTAGAAACTTTAGGGATTTTTTTTAGGGATTTTAAATATTTTTTAATTCTTTTTTTAAATCGGAAAGCGGTTCACTGAATACATATCTACCTACTAAGTTTCACATGTATAGTCTTAATAGTTTCGGAATAAAATGGCAGTGACATACGGACGGATGGACAGACAGACAGACAGACGGATAGACATATCGAAACTATAAGGGTTCCGTTTTTTGCCATTCGGCTACGGAACCCTAAAAAGAGATTGTTTTTAGTAGGTTACCCGGAACTGAACTATTTAGATTAGGATAATTACGTAAAAACTGTTATTCCAACTGAAATATTTGACTAAATAAAAAATGTTAAAAATACTAGTTGGTAAACAAGTTAGGTATAGTTTAAACGTTAATTTCCCAAACATTCGTTTGCGTTACAATTTTTTGTGAATAGATTTTTTGCTAAGTAATAGTTGGCAAATGAAAATGTGCGAAAAATGTTTTGAGAAGTGAAAATTTGTCAAATTCCTTTCGGTCAAACAAGGGAGACCCCACTTGCTATCTGAGAAACAACTGTAAGGGTACCTATGTAATAGTCGTCAGCATTAGTGACGGGGCCCCAAAGGGCCATTACCTGCCGGGCCGCGGGAAAGTTCTAACGAGATACCGCGGCCCCAGAAAGCAAGGTCAGCTGAACAAACACCGTGAGTTTTTAGCCAGTTGAAGTCTTACACTCCCTTCCGCTCCACCCATACCCATAATTTTCCCACCCAGAAAAAACTACTAACTAAACTAAACCGCTTCCTAAATCGCTGATTGCATACCTCCCACCAAATCTCGCTCCATACATTCAATCACAATACTTTACCCAACCCAAAATGTATTACTTACTTCCTTAATTACATTTTCGACAACATCAAAACACACAAAAACCGTCATAGTCTACGCTTAATGCCCAATTCAGAAGCATTACATCCACACAAAGGCACATAATTGTCTACAATTACACCATCTCACACATTCTGCGACTCAAAGAGGCTCAAACGAGGCATTGTTCTCGCAAAACGTTTTTGTGCTCAAGCGAGGACATCAAGATGTTATCATCTTGACAAGAGCCAAACGGAAATGAATGAATCCGTCTTTATATGGAGTTTTTGGAGGGTATCTAATATGAAATGGGAACACAGAAGATCCATTTGTTTACTTACTTCTAATTGTCTAGTTCTGGATTAAAGACAATCTTTTTAGATGCTACTGTGTATATGCCTCTGAATTCATTCTAATCATCTGCAACAATTGTGTTAAGGTGGATGTCCGGCTGATATAGATTCACAATCGGACATTTTCAAATTCAACGACTGATCGCTCGCACAAGCACATGCTATCAGTAAATGTACACACATTACACTATTGCTGTAAACTCACTCGAGACATAAGCATATTTAGCTTAGTTAGAGGCGTGAACAAGATTGCTAGTAATATGAATTGTACGCACATTATTAGTTCTCTTAAAAAATGGGAATGTGAGGATGCCAGGACGCCAATTTTGACCACTGGAAAATGACTAGTTTTTATTTATATAATAATTAAATAGATATTTTCACAACAGGATTCAAATTCATACATAAGTCATCATGGTTAACGATACCAATCAATTCTATGTATTACGTTTCTAGTAATAGTTTATATTAGATTAATCCGTGTATAATATTGCGAGTTATATGTTTACCTATTATCTATCACAAGCTGCTAATGTATGCGACCAGTCCGCCAGCTGGTCGCATCTCAGACGATCATGGCGATCCGGATGATCCGGGGTTCTGCACGATCTCCGGGGAGGTGGCGAACCTCCTTGCTGGATTGCTGCCGTGGGATCTAGAGGTGGTAGTGCACATCTACCGTGGCAAATCGCGGCTCAGCGGACAGAGCTCCGGCGCGAACTCACGGCAGCATGGAAAGAGCGGCTATCGCAACCGAAGGCTGGGCATGCCGCAATCGCGGCGATAAGTCCCCTCTTTAAGGAGTGACTAGAGAGATGCCACGGCGTGCTCACCTTCCACCTGACGCAGGTGCTTACCGGACACGGCTGTTTCGGCAGGTACCTGTTTCGGATTCAGCGGGAGGACACGACCGGGTGTCGTCATTGTGTGGATCACCCGGAGGACACGGTGGAGCATACGGTGGAGGAATGCCCCGCTTGGGCAGAGCTTCACCGTGTCCTCGTTGAGGCGATCGGTGACGGCGACCTCTCGCGCCCGGCCATGGTTTAAGCCATGGTGCGGAGCGAGCAGGAATGGGATGCAGTCGCCTCATTCTGCGAAGCAGTCATGCTAGCGAAGGAGGAGGCCGAACGTGCGAGGGAGTGGTAACTCTCTTCCTCACTCCCCAGCCACCGCGGGAGACGACCTGGGCGTCGGGGATCACGAGGCTATCTCCGGCCACCGAAAGCGCGGGCTTGCGAACGGGACACAATCAGTCGCTCTATGTAACACACCGAGTATTATATGGAGCAACTACCTGTCTGGCCTAATAAATAATCCAGTTGCTGGGTTACATGATTTCCTATGACGGCAGTCAAAGATGTACAAATGACAGTTGAGACCGACGGCTTACTGTGCTTTTCGAAGCACAGAGGAACCTCAACATGGTATTTATTTATTAAAACTTTATACAACATAAAGGCACAATGGCAGATTGAATGTCTTAGGCATTCTCTACTAGTCAACCAAACAATTTTTAAGGCTGGCACGTGCGGCTGTGATTACACACACGAGATATTAGACATCTGTATATAATAGCAGAGGTCTAGTATCTACTGAAAATTGTTACAAAAACACAAAACACTCGAAACAAAGGTTAGTTTTTTTATGTTTTTTTTTTATGGTTGAAGAATAAACTTAAAATTCGCATATTCTTACTACCCACGCGCCCGCACCCGCGCGATCTTAAGAATACAATATCATAAAATTAGAATTTACCAGTGGCTTGGGTTGGATGCCAATCATAATTTCATGAATAGCTTGGAATGGTACTTCTATTTCTTTATTTTGTGTGTAGCTTTCCAACTGCGGCCTGAAATGTATTAATGTGGGTGATATCCGAATCTTATTTATTATATTTGTTATGTACTTGTCCAGCCTATAGTATTTGTTATTACAAATACCAAATAACTTACGTTTTCTTTGTAATCATAATCCATAATTCATCCATCAAAACAAATATTTTCTTGTCATGACATTTTTTACGTCAAGGCTGACAAACTGTAATTTTTCCTTCTTGTAGTCACTTAATGGCTAATAGACTAAAAAGGTTGTTCATACTTTTATTATATAATTGTTATTCACTTTTATCGATAGGACTAGCTTAATATTGTATATTATATTGTGGTTGTCTACTGATTAACGGCATTTTAAATTATAATTATAAATTTCTAAAACACACTCAGATTTTATCGAAGAGGTTTAATAAATTATGCTCGAATATAACTGGCTGATCAAATAACTGGCAAGATGGACTATTTTGGACTCTACAATTTGAATTCTGGTACAGAATGAGAATGGAATGGATTTTGAACGCTGAGCTGGGTATAAAAGGCGCTGGGGGCCATCTCCGGGAGTTCAGTCTTAGACCAGTTTTTAGAAGAGTTTAGTTCTCGATGACTTTTGACGAAGAGGAAGTGCAGTACCCGCTACCCTGACTCCTTGCTGGGAGCCTGCTGCCTTGACTCCTTGCTGAGAGCCTGCTGCCTTGACTCCTTGCTGAGAGCCTGCTGCCCTGACGCCTTGCTGAGAGCCTGCTGCCTTGACTCCTTGCTGAGAGCCTGCTGCCCTGACGCCTTGCTGAGAGCCTGCTGCCCTGACGCCTTGCTGAGATCCTGCTGCCCTGACGCCTTGCTGGGAGCCTGCTGCCCTGACGCCTTGCTGAGAGCCTGCTGCCCAGACGCCTTGTTGGGAGCCTACTGCCAGACCGCCTTGCTCGAGCTGCTGTACGACGAAGACATCGTGGAGTAGAAGGCGATCCTGGAGTGGTCTGCCAAGCTGTCCCGCAAAAGTTAATGGCTTTGGCGGCGTTGGTGGAATTGGCGGCGTGGGCCCTCGTGGTGTGTCTCCAGGAAGACCTTTGTTAACGGCTGCTGAGGAAGCCTCTCTTGTACCTCCTCCTCCGGCTCCTCTTGTGCGTGCCACAAAAGCTACACCTATGCATTATCGTTACAGTTTGGCGCCCAACGTAAAATCATAGCTAGTCGGTTTAATTTTTTTCAAAATTCCAAAAAAAACTATTACTAGTAACTTTTTTCTTTGGACTCACTTTTTGGCTTAGACTCTTTTTTAATATTAAGTTCTAGGATAGGAGACTCACTCTTTACACTAACACTATACTAGACTTCCTCTTCACACGAACACTAGTTATCACCTCTTTTACCACTAGTTTATTCCCTCTTTAACCTCTTATAACACTTTTTTTAATTTTTTTGTGATCTTACTCTTACTCAACCTCTTTCTTATATTTAATTTATCCTCTTGAGTTTTTTTTAGCACTCTTTAACCCTCTCATTTACCTGCCCTCTCCCTCTTTACCTTCTTTTGCTATCTATAATATTAATTTTCAGTCATGGATAGAATTATTCACTTTGAACTTTTAAATAAAGCTGAACTTGAGTATGAAGTTAAAATAAGACTTGAGGAACCAAAAGATACAGTCATACTTCTCAAGAAGCAAATTCTCCAACTCGCGCCTCTTACATTATCTCATGATATTTTAGATTCGGTGCTCCCAGTCAAAACTGACTTAGACGAACTAAACACTACTCTCAATTATATCGAATCCAAAATATTATTGGTAGAGCAGGGCAACAATAAACTTAACAAAAAAATTAGGACTTTTATTAACCATACATTTTTCAGATTAGATAGGATTGATATTGATTTAGATACCACAGAGGAAACTCGCTTCACTCAAACAAAGGAAAGATTTCTCGACTTAGAGTCAAAATTTAATTCTTTAACAACTGATTCCAACGAACTTAATCCACAACCTTTAGAAATCAACCGTCCCTCTTCGACTCCTAGTAGTCCCAATGAGACCATGTTTCATACGATGCTTCCCGACATTCAGTCTCAACCTTTAAACTCTATTCCTAATAATTCACTTAATGAGCTTAAACGAATAAAATACGATGGAAACTCTTGTCCGCGTTCATTTATCCAAAAAATTCAGGAATTTAGTATTTCTAGGAATATTCCTGGGGGCAAATTATTAGATCATGCGTTTGAATTATTAACTGATAATGCGTTACATTGGTATCGTTTTAAACGTGACTCTTTGTTAACTTGGAATGCACTTTGTGAAGCTTTGATTACAGACTTTGGTGGTTTTGACTATGACCATAAATTATTAGAAGCCATTAATAGTCGTACTCAAGGCAAGGATGAACCTATTGTTATTTTTGTTTCTATAATGTCTGGTATGTTTTCCAGACTCTCAGAAAAACTTACAGAAACTAAACTCCAAATTATTATTCGTAACATTCGACCTTGTTATTCACCTTATATTGCTAATAATAATATTAACTCTATTCAGGCACTTATTTCATGTTGTCAAAAATACGAAGAGTTTTTGGACAAAGAGAAACGTTTCGGGGAACCACAAACTACTAATAATCCTTTAACTGTTGAATTTAACTATAAACCTACTAATTTAACGCCGAAACCCTCAACTTCTAACACGTTTCCTCCTAGAACAAATTTTAATAATCGTTTTAACAATAAACCTCAAGTTAACACGATCAATAAATTTAACTCTAATGCTTTTTGTGTACGATGCCGCACTAATGGCCACACACTAACTAATTGCTCGCAACCTCGTACATTAATTTGTTTTAGATGTGGCTTAAAAGATGTTAAAACTACTGATTGTCCTAACTGCATACAACTCAAAAAACTAAACAACGACTTGGGTAATAAATACTTTAATCAATCTGACTGGCAGGATTGGTTACAAACCATTAAAAATTTCTTCCATTGTTACAAAATTACTTCATTATACGACAACGAAAAAGATTTTAACCGTCCTTTTATTAATATTTCTATTAATAACAAAATATTTTCCGGCCTACTAGATAGTGGTAGTTCGATTACAATACTTGGTAATAAATCCCACTTAGAAATTTTAAAATTAGGCTTCACGCTATCCAAGTCTTGTTCAATGACGATTACTACTGCCAGTAAACATATAAGTAAATCTCTTGGCTCAATCGACATTCCAATTAGATACAATAATCAAACTCATCTGATCCAAGCCTTCGTATTCCCAAATATATCTCCTTCAATTATTTTAGGAGTCGACTTTTGGAAAAAGTTTAACCTTGTACCACACATACTTTCTTCAGCTTTTAGGCTAAATACTAAATGTTCAGTGGTTACTGAAACTACTAAACAAGTACTTCCTTATAACAATCTTTCGTCAGAGCAAAAAACTATTGCTGATGACATGATTAATCGATTCAAAGCTATTTCCTTCGAAAGTAGAGGAGTACTGGGCCGCACTCATCTTATTAGTCATCATATTGATACTGGTGATACTCCACCAATTAAACAACGTTGCTACCGACTGTCTCCTGAAAAACAGAAAGCTCTCATTAAAGAAGTTGATAAAATGTTAGAATGGGGTGTTATTGAAAAATGCGAAAGTCCTTGGCTTTCTCCGGTTATCATTACGCCTAAAAAGAATGGCGAATGGCGATTCTGTGTTGATAGTCGTAAATTAAATTCAGTTACTCGTAGAGACGCGTATAGCCTTCCATTTGTCAATGAAATTTTAGATAACCTTAAAAATGCAAAATTTCTTTCAAGCATTGATATTGCTAAAGCATTTTGGGAAATTCCTTTGAAAGATGAATCTGATAAAGATAAAACAGCTTTTTATGTCCCTGGTCGAGGCATGTATCGCTTTGTTATCATGCCCTTTGGGCTAACCAATGCTCCAGCTACTCAGCAAAGACTTATGGACATGCTCTTTACTCCTGAATTTGATAATAAAGTCTTCTGTTACTTAGATGATATTATAATCATCTCTGAATCATTTGAGGAGCATATCTCTTATCTACTTAAAGTTCTGGAGAAATTAAAGTTAGCTAATTTGACTATTAACTTCGATAAAAGTCAATTCTTTAAAAATGAACTTAAATACTTGGGGTATATTGTAGATGAAAATGGTTTACGTTCAGATCCAGCTAAAATTAAAGCAATACTCGAATTTCCTACTCCCACTACTCGTAAAGAAGTAAGGAAATTTATTGGAACTTGTAGCTGGTTCCGTCGATTTATTCCCAACTTCAGCACTATTGCAACACCACTTAATAAGTTAACTTCTTCCGGTAAAAATGCCCCTAAATTCTTTTGGGATAAAGACGCTAATCTGGCTTTTAATAAACTAAAAGAAGCTCTTGTTACTACTCCTATACTAGCTTGTCCTGACTATGATCTCCCCTTCTCTGTACACTGCGATGCTTCTAACTTTGGAATCGGAGGTATGTTAACACAAGAAAAGGACGGCAAAGAAGTAGTTATAGCCTATATGAGTAAATCCCTTAATAAAAATGAGCGCAATTACTCAACCACAGAAAAAGAAACCCTCGCAGTAATAACAGCTATAGAACATTGGCGTTGTTATATTGATAATGGTAAACAATTCACTGTTTATACAGACCATGCAGCACTTAAATGGTTTTTAAAATTATCCAATCCATCCGGTAGACTTGCACGGTGGGCTCTTAGGCTGTCAACTTTTAATTTCACTCTAAAACATAAAAGAGGTAAAGACAATTTAGTCCCAGACTTACTCTCCCGTGATTTAACATCATCTCCTCTCGGTGTTAATCCTGTCTTACTTGAACCCCAATCTGTATCTCCAGCATTGGAACACTATAACAAACTACTTTTAGAATGTCGTAACAATCCTGATCAATATCCCAATTATACTATTCGCGAAAATAAATTATTCCGCTATACTCATTCTCCTTACGCGCTGACTGAAGATTTCGCGTGGAAAGAAGTTCCTCATCCTGATCTTCGGGAAACCCTTGTCAAAGATAACCATGGCCCCCCAGATCAGCCCCATCTAGGAATTTTTAAGACTTATAAAAAGTTATCACTTCTATATTACTGGCCAGCTATGTTTAGGGATATCGCTAAAATAATTTCTTCTTGTGATAATTGTTTAGCTTATAAACACGCAAATCACTCTCCATTTGGCCTTATGGGTAAACCAAAAATTTGTTCCAGGCCTTTTCAAACTATTTCCTTGGATTTAATGGGTCCTCTACCTATGACTAGACGTAGGAATCAATTTATTTTAGTAGTTAACTGTTATTTTACTAAATATTCCCTGATCTTCCCACTAAAACGGGCTACTAGTACTAACATTATCTCTAACTTAGAAAATTTTGTTTTTCTGGTCCATGGTGTACCTCAAACTATTATTATGGATAACGGATCGCAATTCCAATCCCATGAATTTCGCAACTTTCTTGGGAGATACAACATACCATACATATTTTTTTCTCCCCACTATTGCCCTCAAGTTAATCCCACTGAAAGATATAATCGTACTATAATCACAGCTTTGTCACCTTTGGTCGGTGAAGACCATAGATCTTGGGATATCCACCTTCCTAAAGTTCAATATGCTATGAACAGCACAACTAATGCAACCACTGGTTTCTCTCCTAACTTTTTGCTCTTTGGACGGGAAACAGTTACTTCTGGTTCACTTTATACGCCAACTAATAATCTTGAAGAAATAATTTTTCTACCTAGGGATATCTACGCTACTAACTTAGGTTTATTGTCTGCTACTTTCGATAAAGTTCAGACAGCCCTTCACATTGCCCATACCCGTAACTCTTCTTATTACAACGAACGTCATTCATTTAAAGAATATGACGTAGGAGATACAGTCTGGCGAAGAAATTATATAAATAGTCAGGCTGGAACTTATTTCAGCGCAAAGTTAGCTCCCAAATTTATAAAGTCAACTGTAATTCAGAAACTATCCCCATTAGTTTACATATTAGAGGATCCTAATGGCAACCGTGCTAAATGGCATATTAAAGATTTTAAAAATTAATGTATATAATCATGTAAATATATTCACCTTTCGTACTATATTCATGACTCATCTCTATCTTCTTCTCTTCTTTTAACTATCGAGTTCTTTTCGGCTTATTGAAACTCAATAGTTTATTTTATTTCTTTCTTTAACTTTGTTCTTAAACTTTAAGAGGCTTCTCTTAATTTTTATTTTTTCTCTTCTATCTGAACTAATCAGATATCACTTAGAAGTGCGTTTAGGTACATATTACCAAACCTTCTCCCTTCCAAGTTAGTTTATTACTATTTATCGACTCTAAAGTTGATCGAAGCGGCTAGCAACTTCGTAAAAATAAGCCTTTGCTAAACCTTGTTTTTTATGTTATCGACTCTAAAGTTGATCGAAGCGGCTAGCAACTTCGTAAAAATAAGCCTTTGCTAAACCTTGTTTTTTATGTTATCGACTCTAAAGTTGATCGAAGCGGCTAGCAACTTCGTAAAAATAAGCCTTTGCTAAATCTTGTTTTTTATTTGATGGGTTTTCGACGCGAGCGGACTGACAGACTCCGAAAACAAGCCTACTGTCATGTACTAATCAGGTCGAGTAGTGATCATTGAATGTGAATCCTACCTGACCTAACTTCGTGAGATGTTGGTGTGATTGAATGAGGCATGTAAGTTATATGAATGTGGATAAACTTTAACCTTACAAAATTTTTGTTCTAGACCAAAAATTTTCTCGGGGTCGATGGGGAAATATAGTATTTGTTATTACAAATACCAAATAACTTACGTTTTCTTTGTAATCATAATCCATAATTCATCCATCAAAACAAATATTTTCTTGTCATGACATTTTTTACGTCAAGGCTGACAAACTGTAATTTTTCCTTCTTGTAGTCACTTAATGGCTAATAGACTAAAAAGGTTGTTCATACTTTTATTATATAATTGTTATTCACTTTTATCGATAGGACTAGCTTAATATTGTATATTATATTGTGGTTGTCTACTGATTAACGGCATTTTAAATTATAATTATAAATTTCTAAAACACACTCAGATTTTATCGAAGAGGTTTAATAAATTATGCTCGAATATAACTGGCTGATCAAATAACTGGCAAGATGGACTATTTTGGACTCTACAATTTGAATTCTGGTACAGAATGAGAATGGAATGGATTTTGAACGCTGAGCTGGGTATAAAAGGCGCTGGGGGCCATCTCCGGGAGTTCAGTCTTAGACCAGTTTTTAGAAGAGTTTAGTTCTCGATGACTTTTGACGAAGAGGAAGTGCAGTACCCGCTACCCTGACTCCTTGCTGGGAGCCTGCTGCCTTGACTCCTTGCTGAGAGCCTGCTGCCTTGACTCCTTGCTGAGAGCCTGCTGCCCTGACGCCTTGCTGAGAGCCTGCTGCCTTGACTCCTTGCTGAGAGCCTGCTGCCCTGACGCCTTGCTGAGAGCCTGCTGCCCTGACGCCTTGCTGAGATCCTGCTGCCCTGACGCCTTGCTGGGAGCCTGCTGCCCTGACGCCTTGCTGAGAGCCTGCTGCCCAGACGCCTTGTTGGGAGCCTACTGCCAGACCGAGTGGCCTGCCAAGCCGTCCCGCAAGTACTATTTTCTAAACCTCCTCCTCTTCTCTCCTGAGAGTGTGTCAGATAGGTAGGTAGGTCGGTTTCTAGGATAGGTAGATAGGTAGGCAGGTTTTTTATATAATACTGTATATAAATAATATATTAAATTTAATGGTACATTTACCCTCTTTTATTGGTGAAGAAGAAGGTATCGTTACAAGCCAAAATAAATATCTTTTAGCGAATGCGATAGAGTTACTGTTATTAAAAAGGTAAACGATTAAGGATATTGATATTTATTTTGTGAATATGTTCAAAATAAGACTTTTACAATGTATCACTACATTAGATAAGGCCTATGCTTCCTAGCTGGTAACACTGAGAAGATTAAACAAAAACAAACTCAGAGATCAAATCACACCGGAACAGATGCTCAATCTCTATCAAGCCTAGGTTCGGTCGTATATGGAGTACTGCTCTCATCTTTGGGATGGTTCTGCCAAATACCAACTAGACGCGCTTGAGTCTATCGAGAAACGGACCAAGAGACTCATTGGCAACGATTCTCTGGTCGAATCAAAGCTCCAGAGCCTTGAACATCGTTATCATTAAATATCGGTTACATTTCAGAGAGTGTGCGATGGAATTACATTCTAATTCCACCAAGCCCGTTCCATCATCGGACTACAAGACAAACGAATATGTGCCATCGTTACATGGTGGACATCCCACCCATACGCACAAAACTTTTTGGGAATACTTTCATTGTGCGTACGGCTAAGGAGTGGAATTCCCTGTCGGAGTCTGTGTTTCCTGATCGTGAATAGGTTACTTCTAGGCAAGCGTGCTCCATCTTGGACCACATTATCACTTACCATCAGGTGAGATGGTGGTCAAACTCGAGCTTATTATCAATAAAACAAAATTTAACCCTTAGTAGGTATCGTGGGTCAAATTTGACCCAGAAGCGAACATTTTTGGTTATTATTCTTTTAATATTTATGCTACGACTGCGCGCTTCTACGTATTCTCAGTGCGTTGCTAGCTGCGGCGGGGGGCGGACGTGCAGCGCTTCGACTATCTTAGGAGCGGAGATAAGTAGCTGGCTGGGTCACGTTCGACCCACGACACCAAATAAGTAACTTTTTTCACTGAGTGTAATTTGTAACTTTTTTGTTTTAGTGAATATTTGTACACAAATGATAAAACTCTTTGCTCCTTTGTCCCTAAAAAGAATCAAAGTGTAATCATGATTTCAACTATGCACCACGATGAATCCGTCGACACTGAAAGCGGTAAACCAGAAATCATTCAATTTTATAATAGTACCAAAGGCGGTGTTGATTCTGTAGACCAAAAATGTGCGAATTACTCGGTAGCAAGAAGAACTCAGAGATGGCCATGTGTAATTTTTTGGGCAATATTGAATATTTCTGCAGCTAATGGATATGTACTTTGGAATGCCTCCAATCCTGAAAAACGCATGAAAAGGAATGCAGGAAAATATATTAGGAAAATAGGTTTAGACTTGGTAACACCATTTATATTGCAACGGAAAACAGGGTATGCTAATTTTTCCAATGATCTAAAGAGGAGGATTGATAAAATTTTGGAGCAAATACATAAGCAGCCGGAAAATCAATCCCAGATTGAAGAACCAGTTGCATCGACCTCTTCTGCAGCTTCAATTTCAAATCGAAAAAGGGCCAGATGCTACCTATGCGATTGGAAAAATGACCGAAAACATTCTCTAAAATGTTCTGAATGTTTACATATTATTTGTAAGACACATTCCGTCCAAAATGTTATATGTTCCAGTTGTCAGAAAGTATAAAGACTAAAATATGTTACCTCGTTAGTTTGGAAGAAGTCGTTTTGATTTTGGTTGTCATTTTTTTTATTTTATGCTGATCTCAGAAGTCATTTATTTTTTTTGTTATTATAAAGATATGAGAAGTGCCATAAATATCTTTTAGTTAAAGTTTTTCTTACATTTCTATTTTTTTTTGTGTTTTAAGTTCACACTAGCCAAAAAGTGCCAAAAAATTAGGTTAGTTACAAATGCGTGTAAAACATGATAACTTTTTTATATTCTAAAATTAAACCAAGATAATTTTGTAATAAAACGTTTTTTTTTCATAACTTACCATATTTTATACAAATAATAAAAAAATCTACGTTCTACAACAGATTTTTGGTATGGGTAAAATATGACCCACAAAGCCAAAAAAGGCGATACCAGCTAAGGGTTAATAAAATATAGTTCAATGTCTAATGTGGGCTTTTAAGGAAAGCATTACATAGAATATAGTGGAACTCTCCCGACAGCAAAGGCATATTTTTCAGTTATGGTGTAAATTAATTTAATTTATTAATTTATATTTGTGTATACAACGTGTACCGGAAACCCCATTTCAATCCAAAAGGGCTGAAGACAACATCTGGATATGGAGTCTCTGTGCTCAGTTTCAGCACAAAATAAGTGACTCAAAGAATTGATACGAAATTATCGGTTTCATATGTTTCTTGAATATCAATCATAAAAAAACGTGTCACAGCACTACGAGGGTCAATAACTTTCCACGTCACTTGCCTATAACACGATAATTCTCTTCAATCTTCTTAATTTGAAAAATTCAGTCTCTGGTATCAACGTATTGAAATTTCTAATTAGTTCCACACATGAAGACATAGGATTACCAAACTCTTGTCATATTTGTATGTTTGTTATCATCCAAAGAAGCCGTGCACTAGGTATGTAAAAAAATTAAATTACACGTTGTATAGATTACGAGTACAATAGTGAAGAAATTTCGTACCCCGGAATAGTTACTTCAATTTTAATAAAATAAAGTAATTAATAAACATTTACTTATTTAGATATTTTTGTAGCACTTTATATTTATATGTACATAATTTTATTCAAAATATATAAGTAGCTGTGCCTTGAAGTTGACATTACCTACCCGATCTATAAAAAACTATCCTGCCAAACACACTTTTTTATACAAGGTGGCAGGCACATCGACGCACAAACGCTTACCAGGGCTTCGGGACAGGGATTCTGGACCTGAGTTGGAATTTTTCGTCGGCTTTTTATATTGCATATGTATAGAAATTATTTTATTTGTAAAATTAATAAAGCCCTGCGACATCTTTAATGCCGTGTTAAGACGTAGGAAATTATGTTACATGTATATTATGTAGATTTAGCTGGCACTAAGTTTACATGGAAATAAGATAGGATATAGGTACTGTAGTCATTTCCAGACTGACCCTTCACAGAAAGAATGAAGAAAATATTAAGAGTTGATTTTCATAGAAACTTTTTTAAATATAAACATGCTTAAAAAGTGATTAGCACGCATATTATCTTCAAAAATTTTCTATAGATAATTTAATTTGGAATCGGCCATCAACCTTTTGTACTACGGAAATGGTATGATAGTTGTTACGATCGCAAGTATTTTGTTACAAAAACAACCAAACAGAGAGATGCAAACAGCAAAAAAACTTAAGAAAATTTGTATTACGCAAAGTTCCTGCCTTGATTTCGACTCAAAAGATGAGCTGTGACAACAGTGACAAATAAACTCTTTTTTTGTGTACGGAACGTAATATTTTAACAGTTAATTTATTTCCTTTTTTGTTTCAAAAGATACAATCTCTGGTATTTCCAAGACATGCAATTACATTAGGAAGAAATACACTTCCTTGAGGGTATTTTTTGCGCAGTGCTGTTTGGCTCAACGGAGTTTCAATATTTTTATGGTTAGGCGTAGCCCCGGATGTTTATGAGCTCGGTATTAACTGCGACCTTGTTTTGACTTTAACTTTGCTTTTTTATGAAAAAAAGGAACATCGTAAGAAAATATTCATGTTTGGAACATTCGTCTGCTTAATCAATCCACCAGTATCTATACTAATATTATAAAGCGGAAAAGTTTGTTAGTTTGTTTGTTTGTTTGTTTGTTTGCTTGAACGCGCTAATCTTCGAAAGTACTGGGTGGATTTGGATGAAATTTGGTATGGAAGTAGCTTGAAGCTTGAGGAAGGTTATAGGCTACTTTTTACCCGACTGCAAAAAAGGAGAGTTATGTTTTTACCGTGATAGAATCCACGGGAGCGAAGCCCCGCGAGAGTACTAGTAACTGGATACATCTGAATACCAGTGTTGCCCATTGTGGAATATCAGACGTAGGTATTCCACAACGGGCAACTGCTTGAATGGCACTAGTGGTCGCAAGCGCAACTAAAACTTTCGCACAACAAATATTTCGAATACAGCACCTTACAGTATTCAATCAGGTACCATTTAAGCGGCTACCTAATACGGAATACGCACGAGTACCTATCCGACGTCAGAAGGAATCCAGGAACTAGGTAAGACAATGAACGTCTGCAACTGGTCACAGATTCTCAGAGTTCAGAGGAAAGTTCTTTGTAGATAATAATAATTGTTATTTCCTCACAAAAAGAACATAAACTACAAATCTATTACAATCGCATATCTATATTCTATGTATTATGTATCTATGTCATATTATAAAAATCAACGGCTATTCGGTAATCTCGCAAAAATCCGAGAACGCCTGGACCGAGTTGGCTTTAGATGGATTGAGCTTGAATTTTAATTTTAGCGGTTATTATTTAAACATGCGAATACAGAAATTTATTATTACAAATATAAACATACCACTCAAACCATTTAGAGTGTATCCGTGGAATGCTAGCCGCAGCAATTCGATGCAACCATGTCATTTAAAGTGACACATATCATTGAAATAAATATTTCCTTGATCGTAGTACGATCGAGAATGCATTTCTTTAGAACTTTAGAGCAGTTCTTTTTTATAAATATTTACAAGGAAGTCATTTATGAAGGATGGTAGCATGCATTCCCACGTCCTTGCACCATACACATTATGTTTAGGTATTTTAAAAGTGGCTGAGTAGGACTAATTGCATAACGACTGCAACCTTTGGTATTTCTTAACATTATTAATCTGACATTTCATCTAGTTTGTGTGGTGTCACTTTGGCATTTTTACACAATGACACAAAATATTCGATCACTTCACCTAACTTATAACATAAAAATTGGTCGAATGCGAGTCAGACTCGCCCATGAATGGTTACGTAGTAACTACGCCAAGCAACTTTGTTTTTCATAGTCGTTAATAAATGATTTATAGTGTTTGTATGAATTACAAAGTTAAATTTGCGGTTTTAGAAAATATGCTGTATCTCAAAAGCTGCTGACCCGATCTTGTTCAAATTAATTTTAGTTGAAAGTTTACATTAAGATCTACAGCATATATTTTTTTTTAATGTTCACTCCATTATTATAGAAGTTACAAGGGGGGAACCGGGGAACACACATTTTACCATTTTGGAAGCGTATATCTTTTAAATGATTAACTTTATGAAAAAGTAGTTTTAGAAACTTCAATGTCATTTTTAAAGACCTCTCCATAGATACACGCATAGGTTTTATGAAAAAACATATTTTCAGTTTCAGTTCCATATATGGGGAGCTGGCCTTTATTTTAAATATTTTTTATTTTTTTTCCGAAAATCGGAAAGCGGTTTATATAATACATCTACTAACCAAGTTTCATATGTATAGTCTTAATAGTTTCGGAATAAAATGGCTGTGACATATGGACGGACGGACGGACGGACAGACAGACAGACCCACTGCTTGGGCACAGGCCTTCTGTGCGGGGGATGTCGTATATCTTCGGATTTTTCGGGCCTAAGACATGCCAGTTTCCCCAAAATGTTTTGCTTCACCATTTGAGATACTGGTTGAGACAAGGCTCCCGAGCCTAAAACATCGGCGACGTGTTGCAAGCCTGTCAGTTTTCTATCGGTTACATTTCGGGGAGTGTGCGATGGAATTAAACAGTCTTATTCCGCCAAGCCCGTTCCATTATCGGACTACAAGACAAATGGTGATGCGTCATCGTTACATGGTGGACATCCCACCCATACGCACGAAACGTTTTGGGAATACTTTCATTGTGCGTACGGCTAAGGAGTGGAATTCCCTGCCGGAATCTGTGTTTCCTGATAGTTATAACCTGGGATTATTTAAGTTAAGAGTGAATAGGTTACTTCTAGGCAAGCGTGCTTCATCTTCGACCACATCATCGCTTAAGATCAGGTGAGATTATGGTCAAACGCAAGCCTTTTAACTATGAAAAAAAAAGCAATGATTAAATAAATAAACCAAAGTTATGTGCTTGACTGTTCACAAGTTAACTATGAAGGTAAAATTGTTTCATAATAACACTACGGGCAATAATCTTTACGTAATTTACTGACAATATTTCTATGGTATGTTGTACTATTAAGTATTCTGTGGTTATGGTTAAAAGATAGACTCAACGTCACATGAATGTTATCCGCGAATCAACTATAGCTTTGGGTTGCATGTTCCATTACAAGACCTCCTGTACCTCTCCTGTATCTGCTGAATACTGTGACTAGTTCTAGCTCGAACTACACACATCAAAAGTGTCTAGGGATCAACATATATTTTTGCAATAACTTTTCTCCTGATTGATATTAATTAAAATTTTCTTTAAGGATTCATCAAATAAAGTGTTTTCGTTTGTCACAGTAACGATAAACCAAGTCACCTTTGCATTAATAAAGAAATTTGCCATTTTCCTAATAAAGGGATTTTTGACATTTGAACCACTAACATTAAAGTTCGAAAAAAAGACTGAAATAACAGTTTTCTTTAAAATTTTATTGGGTAACTTAAACAATTAATAATCCGTGTTTCTACCGCGAACACTAACAACACAAGAACATCGGTTTGGCATACTCAAAATGAGTTCATCCAAATCACGCTGTGGAATGGCCGCCCATGTTCGTTGCAACAACAAAAAAAGGTCTTCTTGCGACTGGATACCCTCCATATTCGGCAGAGCTCTTCTCTGTAGCATATCCCATGCATGCTCAATCGGGTTCAAGTCTGGCGACTGAGCAGGCCAGAGCAGGACATTGATGTTAGCTGCGGCGAGAGTCTGTCTTACAACTCTTGCGGTGTGCGGTCGTGCATTATCATGCATTAACTGAAATAAGGGACCGATTTGCACTTGTAGAGGAACGATGACGTCAGATACAATCGTCTCAGCATAAATTTGAGCGTTGAGGTTGCCTCTGATCCAAATCAACTCAGTTCTTCCGCCGATCCAAATACCCGCCCATACCATGATGGTTCCACCACTATAAGGATGGACTTCCTGGCAGGATTTTAATCGCTGTTGGCGTCCAGGGGTTCTCCAGTGTCGTATACGTCTTGTATCCGGTCTCATACCAAAACGAGACTCATCAGAAAAGCACACGAAACGCCATTGTTCTTCTGCCCAATTTCTGTGTTCAAGAGCCCATTGATATCGAATCCTACGATTGTGCATTGCTATAGGTGGTACCCGTAGCGGTCTTCGGGAATGAAGGTTCACTTCATGCAAGCGGTTTCTGACTGTTTGGTCGCTAATTAAGTTCCCTGAAGAGTGATGAAGCATCACGGCTAACATCATGGCGGTTATTGTTGGAGCTCTTCGAGTTAAGATTTGAATGTATCGGTCTTGTCTCCGTGTGGTGCAGCGATACCGTCCTCCATGGCGCTCAGCCACGGTACCAGTGCTTCGGTAACGTGTCCAAAGTCGATTGATAACACTCTGACTTGTATTCAGAGCTAAAGCCACAGTACGTTGCCGGGAACCAGCTTCTATCATTCCCACGACTCTGAGCATTTCTTCCCTGCTTAAATGACGTCGCCGCTCCATAATAACGTTGGTTTTAATCAGTAGTAGGGAAACAGTAGCACTAATAATGTCTTCAATGCGTTGTATGTTTTTATAGGGAAAATATTGACAGCTGATTTTCATCTTTTACTCGAATTTGATTAACAGTTCCTGTTTCAAATTATGAAATACACCAAAAAGGATCCATATAAATTTATAAAATCATAAATTTATTACAAAGCGACATCTCAATCTCAAGAAATCCGCATAAAAATGCTTGATCCCTAGACACTTTTGATGTGTGTTCTTTATTTTTTCGGAATCATCACAAATTATACAAAACAAATTAGGTAGCCGCAAACTTATGCCTGAGTGAATATACAGTATGTTAAGTAACAGAGGCGTTCCCGTTAACCCACAATAGTATAGCATCCATACATGCTCAAAAAAATTTTACCCTTCGAAAACAAAAAGTATTTATTTTGTTGAATATTAAAATATTCACTAA
Source organism: Tholera decimalis (assembly GCA_943138885.2). NCBI lineage: Eukaryota > Metazoa > Arthropoda > Insecta > Lepidoptera > Noctuidae > Tholera > Tholera decimalis. The sequence continues at coordinate 16,819,645 of OW964573.2, read as the reverse complement.
AAATGTTAAATTGATACGTAAAAGAAACACTCTGTACACGCGTACTTGAAGGATGGCAACTTCGCAATTTATTTATGAATGACGGGCCGCGTGTGCGGCGATCTTTATTGATGTGCTTATACTATTGCGGGTTAACGGGAACGCCCTCTGTTAGTTAACATACTGTATATATGTAAAAGAAGACGTAAGACGATAGCGTAGTAGACCATTCTACAAAGAATATTTTCTGTAATAGTTAAGACCAGGCAGTGCAAAATAATTTTCACGCAAGCCCCCATCCACCCCGGTTAGGCCGTCGTTGTATACTAAACACTAAGGCAGCAGTAACAAAGTTGAATATATCGTGCGCTCTTTCACCATGTTCGGTTTCGAAACTGCCGTTGTGTGCTAAACGCTAACGCAGCAGTAATAAAGTTGAATATTGCGTGCGCTCTTTTACCATATTCGGGTTCGAAACTAAATGTCTCAATTCTTATTTCGTTTATAACTAAAGTGATAATTGATCTAGAGGAAAAATATCCTATATCTGGATAATAAACTATATTTTCTTACTGGCAATACTAATTTTAGACATAAAAGCCGAGTAATCTTGATAAAATTTTGAATAATCTTTAAAAAAGACATGATTTTCGATTAAAAAATGAATCGAGCTAAAATTTTCCAATTACGAAACTGGTCTAGACATGGAAAGAAAAAGATCCAATCTAAATATATATAACTCACAGGTGACTGACTGACTGACTGACATAGTGATCTATCAACGCACAGCCCAAATCACTGGACGGATCGGACTGAAATTTGGCATGCAGGTAGATGTTATGACGTAGGCATCCGCTAAGAAAGGATTATGCGAAATTCCCACGGGATCGGGATTTACACACAAAAACTTCCCACGCGAACGAAGTTGCGAGCAACTGCTAGTAAATCATATACTACAGTTCCATTTTGATTGTATGCGTGATTGTTTTAGAATATTAATACAAAATTACATACAATTTAGGGAGCCTTCTCTTAATCTCATAGTTATCTTCCACGGATGGATGCGCAATTCTATTAAAACTAAAAAGTAATTACTAAATTCACTTTAATCAAGGCTAGCACGCACAAATTGCATTCTTATCCTAGCCCATCTTACGTCACTCAATACAAAGCGATAATTATCAGATTTTGTTTCGTCCCGTCCTTAAAATAACGTTCACGCAAGGGATTCCGGCCTTTATGCTGCCTATCTTAATGACGTAATCAGCGTGACGTCACGGCGCCGAAATAAATCACGTCAGGTCCGTCGTAAAAGGGAGAGAGTTGACGCGATTCGTTGCGCGTAAAATGTGTTGATGGCTTTTTTTTACTTGTGGCAAAAAGCCATTTTTATCTTCAGAGGCTATTTACGGGACTTTGTGAATTTACAGTAGATAATTATAAAGGTTTAAAATGTTAAAGCGCGACTTTGGGAGCTATGTGTTTGTACTTCAAACTAATTCTACCACTACCCCTATCAAAAGATTAGAGAAACCAGTCGCGTGCTGTGAAACCATCTAAGTTACAGCATCTTGCTGAATGGTAGTGGGTAAGCTGTTTAGATTTAAACCGGTTTTTTAAAAGAGTATTATTAAATAAAATAAAAACTAATATATTATAATTTGTACATATTTATCTACAACTCATGAGCTCAAATTAGTTTTACTACTACGAAGTGATTTAAAAAATCGGTACCGCGTCCGATACCCTTCTTACAAGTATGAAGATACTGTATCATGTTGCTGCAAACAGTTTGGTAATAACCTAAAAACTTAAACTATCTAAGTTCAAATGACATCATCCGTCGGGCTCTTGTCACCGCTGGAGTACCATCTGTTTTAGAACCCAACGGCTTAGCACGCGATGATGGCAAGAGACCAGACGGGATGACTATAATGCCTTGGAAGTTGGGTAGGCCTTTGGTGTGGGATACTACTTGTGTTGACACCCTTGCGCCATCCCATCTTCTCAGTACGGCGGGCTGTGCTGGGGCGGCAGCTGCAGGTGCAGAAAATCTCAAACGGCACAAATACAACAACCTAATTGTGTGCTATATGTTTGAGCCGTTTGGGGTTGAAACGTTGGGACCATGGGGTCCGAGTGCGCATCGACTCTTCCGTGACATCAGCAAACATTTAGATGACTCCACAAGTGACCAGAAGGCTGGCCTTTCCTTTGGACAAAGAATCAGCATTGCCATTCAACGTGGAAAAGCGGCCAATGTTCTGGGCACTTTTCCCATTGATAGCGATGTTAATGAATTTTTTGATACCCTATAATTTCCCTTTTATTTTCGCCTGTATTATATTTGTTTTTATAATTATGTATATTAATGAAATAAAGTTATTCTAAGTTCCAAAATTACTTACCGTCTTTCTTGAACACTAAAAAATCTTTTGAAAACTCTGGAGAGAAAAGAAAATCCTTACCTGAAACAAAGTAAAAATATAATGTTTAAATATTAAATTTGACACATTTACAACTTCTCAACTCTGAGAAACAGGGTACAGACCAACGGGAAACCACAGACAGATCTAATACCTATATCTCCCACATAAATCGGTAGCACCATACAATAACTTCAGAACTTGGCAACGTTCCAAACCGGTACATTCTCCTCTACAATCAACTGCACGTCTATGGTAACCGTTTAAGGCTCCAGTTGTGACACTGTATTACCGATTAAACGTCGAGGATTGACGAGGAGGTTTAGGATAACTACGGATTTATGCAGGTTTAATAAAGTAATTGTAATGTTGTATATACGTAAAGCAAAACGCCTGGATAATCCAAAGTATTGGAACTTGCAGTATTTTAATATTAATTATAACTATATATCGTTGTTTTGTTTTTAAATTGTGCCTTAACTGTAACTTTTATATGGACTATGTTCTAATAATTAAGTTTTATTATTATTATTAAACAAATTCCCAAAATTTGCTCAAAACTATATTAGCATATGTTAACTATGTTAAAGATTGTATTATATTGTATTATATTAAGAGTGTATTACTGCCTCAATAGCATCATCAGGGGCGTCAATAAGCTCCTCAATAGTATAGCTCTTCTTTCAGCAATAACGTCTTACAAAAGTCAAAAATGTATGGCAATAACAAGTGGTTACCACCATTGTACTTTAAGTTTAAATAAATAAACGCTTTTTGAACTTTTGATAATCCTTTAAACTCGTGAAACTCAAAGACTTTATTTATTTAATAAACACATTATCCCCCTTTGCGTCGCGCAGTCGGGTAAAAAGAAACTAGGTCAGTGAAGTCACAAACATGTTCATTTCATATATTTGCCTCAAACACGTGTAAGTGGACAACACCGATACCACATGATTTCATGATAAGCAATCAATTCGGTTGATATGTACATAGATACGCTGGACTGGAACAATCAAGTTTAAAAGATTCTCGTTTAGTCTTGCTTGCGGTCGACTGTACCATTTTCAGTTCATTCGACTGCTTTGTAGCTCAATAATATAGAATTTAGGACTGGATAGTTGACTTACTCAGTCAGTAAAATACGAAATGTATTTTTATTGAGAAATAAAAAAGGTTTGTAGTGGTATTTTAACCGCCGCATACGTCACACAAAGCGCTTTCATAGTTTTCCGCGCGATATGAACATGAATATAACAACCCGATGGTAAGAACCGGGCAGTCTCACATCGGACAACACCCATCTCATCGCAGGATCCTCCCTTATCAAGGAAGGCTTGGGAGGCTTTCCACTGTGTTGCGCTGCATACCTCGATTTGCTGATTGTCTTTTTTTTTTAAGAAAACTATTTCATCCGCGGCTTTTTCTGCGAGTATTTCAAAATCATTTATATCCTAGCACTCACCAATAAAGCACGTTACTAAAAGCGAAAATTTTTTTAAGAATTGGATCATTACTTCCTAAGGATACCTCTACATACAAACTTACTAAAAAAATTACCTCTTTATAATATCAGTATAGATTAGCCATAGCTTAGTTAACATATTAAACCGAAGACACAATAAATTTTCTTATATTTTATCTATGTATCAGGTGCGATTGTCTCTCACAGAACGAAATGGTTCTACTTTCCGATTTTTCGGTGGAATCGTAAGAAAACACAAACAAGCTGGCTCGAATCTGTTACCTAGTCCTAGTATTAAGCACCTACTCAAACAGCGATTCTGCAAATTTATCAAATCAAACAAACTTTGTAAGCAAAATAATTAATCAAAATTTATAATACCTGCCTAAACATGTAAAGACAGTCTTCATCAAGCTCTCTCAAGGGTGTCGTAAGATAGAATAATGTGGAAGAGTAATCTGCATACACATTAGATACCTCCATACATTACTTAAGGAACAACCTTTCTTAGGTGCGTACATAATAAATGACGGAACAAATTGTACAGTGCCAGGGTGATGTTGCGGAATTGTTCGAAAGAGTTACCGCGGCCTCGGAACACGAGGGGCAAATGACGGAACACGGATGGGTTTTAGTCAGTAAAAGTCTGACACACCCTCCCACTTCGCCCAGATCGGGAGGTAGTCATTGGTCGATTCCCAATCTTTAAAGCCGGCTCTACACGTTGGCCAACACAGTGGCGAATGTAGTGGCCAATGCGTATTGGCCAACGTGTAGACGGCGTGTTTGTGCATGTTGGGTGCACAAACACCCCCTCTACACATTGGCGAATAGTCATTGGCCACTACATTCGCCACTGTGTTGGCCAACGTGTAGAGCCGGCTTAAGAAAAAGGGTGTTGATATGGCCCACCGTTATTCAAAATGTGTTATCCACGCAGTCATAGAAAGAGAAACATTGAACCGACAAAAACAAACTTTCATAAATCAAAAAACGTCCAATTTCTTTTCGCAATGTCATCTCAGTGACAATAAATGTTGATCCACATATATCCGGGCCGTGCGAAGGACGTAGGCAATCCTTGATCTGAATAAAATCGTCTAAAGACGGTCCGGTCACGGCCCTCCGGATACGGACGTGTGTGGACGAGTTCATAAAATGAAAGCACCACTACCTTTTTGGGCCTGGCCACGTACTTGACATGGCTCTAATCCGTGTGCCCTTCGTTAATGTAAAAAAACTTGTCAAAATGTAATAAAATTTAAAGTGTTTTTGATACTTTAGTATCAAAAACACTTAAATGCTTAAACACTTAAACACAAATGTAATAAAATTTAAAGTGTTTTTGATAATTTAGTATCAAATTTTATTACATTTTGACAAGTTTTTTACATTAACGAAGGGCACATGGATTAGAGCCATGTCAAGTACGTGGCCAGACCCAAAAAGGTAGTGGTGCTTTCATTTTATGAACTCGTTCACACACGTCCGTATCCGGGCCGTGACCGGACCGTCTTTAGACGATTTTATCCAGATCAAGGATTGCCTACGTCCTTCACACGGCCCGGATATATGTGGATCAACATTTATTGTCACTGAGATGATATTGCGACATGAAATTGGACGTATACTGTTAGCCTGCAACATACCATTGTTGGGTAAAGGCTTCGTTTTCGACGTGGTTCTGTCCAGGGCCAAAGTAAACAACTGGTCGTTAGTTTGATCCCGCTCGTCCCACCATCATCTTAAAGATCTGCCGCGATGCCTTCTGGCTGTGTAAGGGCTCCAAAAAGTGGGGATTTTGACCCCAGGCCCACTGCAACTTAGAGGCTTTTTAACAACGTCAGCAATTTTCGTCTTGGTACTTTTGACAGTTTGAATTATTTTTTGTATATTTACAAAAAAAAAACATAAAACAAATTATTATTGTTCGGTAGTTGGTATTCGAGTGGCTTGGCGTAAATACATAGTAGCGAATGAGGTGAGCATCGATGAATTTTGATTACGATGCCGGCACCTATTAAGGCAGTCTATCAATCACTCTACTGGGTAAAACAGTACGTATACCTAAACAAGTATATAAATATCTATACTAATATTATAAAGCGGAAAAGTTTGTTTGTTTGTTTGTTTGCTTGAACGCGCTAATCTTCGAAAGTACTGGGTGGATTTGGATGCAATTTGGTATGGAAGTAGCTTGAAGCTTGACGAAGGTTATAGGCTACTTTTGACGCGACTGCATAAAGGAGAGTTATGTTTTTACCGTGATAGAATCCACGGGAGCGAAGCCCCGCGTGAGTACTAGTATTATATACAAGGTGTTCTTAATATCCCATAACTCTAAGGATTTTTGAACCACATATTCCTTATAGAATATGACCCTGGACTGAAGTCATGGATGAGATCAAGATATAAAAAAAAACACATTTTTTATACAAGCACGATATAAAATAAAGGGGAATATCTAATTGGGTATTGGAAATAATTATCTTCCATATTGCTGTCAACAGAAAAAATGCCTAAAACTTCGGGCACTTTATGTGGGTAATAGTGACATGTTCAATATCAATTCACCAATATCAGCCCTCTGGTCAAATGAAAGTCGACTCACTCCTTAGTCCTTACTGATTTCACGGGAAACTCGAAAAGCTCTCAGATTCCATGGCCCCAGTGTTTAAGCCTCAAATACTAAAACAGATCTATCTTTTAGTTTGTTGTTTTTGCATCGTTTCCTACACCTGCAACAGTGTCCCCAGCATATCCTGAGATACTGTGATTGACACAAACTCTGCTTTATCTTTATCTACCGCTATCTATCCGAAGCTTAGTACCAGCACCTTACAAAGAGCGCTTTTCTACATGACATGCTAACTAGGTAACTGAGAAACACGATACCCGATACGATTTTCTGGCGTATGAATGAATGAAGTTTTTATTTGATTGTGCATGTTTCCTACGGTTTCTAAATGATGACATGTATAATGTTTTTCTTTATTTGTATTTAAGGGTCACAGCACACATATCAACTCAAGAGCGGATCGTCACCGCCTCGCCTTTCCCCTTGGCGTCAAACAGGCGTCCACGTAACGTAACTGGGTGGTTTTCAAAATTTTTGTACAGTTACAAAAATAAAACAAAAAGGAATACCGTTACAAAAATGAACTACGTCACAAAAAATAACAAAAATTAAATATTAGGGCTATTTCACAAACGACAATTATTAATACAACAAAATTGTATTTTAATAATGTATTAGTTATATGATCAGTCTGCTGACTTACAGCCATAAATTATCTATTTCTTAACACTTTTTAAATAATCTATTGGAATGTCTAGCCGAATTAGTCTGTCTTACCAAAATAATAATAATCAAAATAACGTCCCCCATGACGAGAACCTCGTGAAAGCTGAGATAGATAAAAAAAATAAGTATCTTGACCTAGCGCGCGAGGTTGTCGACGTGTGGGATGTGGAGACAACAATCATTGTGCCGATAGTCGTCACAGCCAATGGTATAATAGCCAACAGCCTCGACCAACATCTAAGGAGGCTATCGTTGGGCAGCTGGATCAAGGGCTTGGTCCAGAAAGCAGTACTCTTGGAAACGGCGCGTATTGTGAGGAGGGAACCTCCTCGTTCTATGGAGCCCTGACCACCGGTTCCTTGGACCCTGTTCCCGATACCGGTGGGCTACAATTTTTTATATTTTTAAATGTTTTTATTTTTTATATTAATATTTAAAAATGTAATTTATGTGTACATAGATTAAATAAATGGAATCAAAATAAAAATGTTGTCGAGAAATCTAAAGTTGCAAATTGATAACTATCTATTGCATTTTTTTATATTTCAGAGTTCGTCTCTTAAGAGAGCTGGTAGACATTTTTGGGTAGGTGTTTGAGGCACGCTGAAAAGGTGTACAATACTTCTCCAATAATACCCGAATTCAAAATTTTGAAAGTAAAATAAGGTCTCGTCTTTCCTCAAGTAATAATTTAGTATTTAGTATTAATTTATTATTTAAATATTTTATTGTCTTTCATATTCAATAACGTTTTTCAACACATTTGCGAGAAAACGCATAATTGGTAGTGAAGCAAACTTTTGATATCAGTCAGAAAGTCATAACTACCTAGCCGTTTCTAATATACTAATATGGAAATGGCGCGATTTTACAAATGGCGCCACGAAAGACTAATTTTCTAAAACGTATCTTTTGTCTCATTTCGTTTTTAGTATTAAAGTGAGAAAAACATATTTAGCGAAAGCCCTTCCAAGAAGGTTCGATCATTTAGCTTATTTATTTTCGTAATGTGAAAATCCTTGATGGAATTCTTATATATATTTTTTTAAAGAAAACCGTCAAGGATACGCACGGCGCTATACATCGGAGCATAGGCTAAAACATGTACTTAGATGAGAGTACCTATTTTACCGCACGTTCCATTGTATGGTGCTATTTTTTACTTTCGAACAATGTAAATACGCTCCGTAAATGCATTATTTGAGCATATGTGTTGAAAATTATATTACCAACCTAAACACCTACAGCCTTACAAATAAACGTGGTATAAAAGTTATACTCGAGAATAAATTACGAATAAGCAAAATGTCTACAAATAAACAAAGAATAGCCTATATCAAGTATAACTTTGACAGTTGTATTCATACAACCGTTATTCCGAAGTTATTTACGCCTTCACCCTTGTATAAAGCTAGTATAACCTTAAAAATACCACAGTTTGTGTTTGTTTACGGACATTTAAGTATTTCACGTTAGTTTTCATAATGGAATTAAATGCAATAGAAGAAGTAGAACAAGTAAATAACATTATAAATCTAATGCAGGTTCAAAGAAAAGTTAAAATATTTAAAAAAGAGAAAATCCTTTTGTTTTATATAGCGATGAGCTATTCCGGTTAAAATATCGATTTTCTAAAGGTGGTGTAACGTTTTTAGACCAATTAATTGGTAGATATCTCAATATGGACACGCGCGGCGGTGGATTATCTTCTGTTTTGCAAATAATGATTGCTCTGAGGTACTGGGGACGTAATCAGGTAAGAACTTCCACCTACTCATACAAGTAATTTTCTATGTGTATCAGTTCTGCTCCATGAAACTCGTTTCTCATCCATCTCTTTCAGATACAAGATGATACAATGAATGATGACAAAGAACAGAACATATGGTCGAGACTCGAGAAACGTCAAGTTGACAAAGTTCAAAAGAAAGAAATTCATAGACAAACTGCATTTTTTTTAGTAGTTTCTCTTTGGTTGCACTGTTGCCAGATCGTGCATTTTGACATAACGGAGGAGTTGTTATATCAAAGATATAACTGGTTTATTTGTAAAAAAATATTCTCGACTTATTCTTAAGTTATAACTGATATAACTATACCTAGTATAAGGATGGAATAGATGCGGTATAACACATTTTTATTTGTAAGGCTGTATAAATTTAACCTTTTATGTCGACGTTGTACGTTGTCCTGATACTTTTGGGCTATTATTTTTTAGATTTTTAAATTAATATTTTTTAAATATTATTAAAATTATATGTTAATAAAATTAATAAATGAAGCATTATCCGTCAAATCATATAAGCATAATAATTCTGTATGAAATCGGCTTTGCTTCATTTTTGTTATATCATTTTTGTTACGCAACAAAAAAAAACGTAACAAATCGTTAGAAAAATGAAATCAATTATGAGTTGAATAACAACCTCAAATATTTGGAGGTTAGAAATAATACTATTAGAATTATCCAGCTTCTTTTTAGTAGTTGGTCAAAATTATTCTTTTATTTACGCAAAATTTATAAGAGATAGCTTTACCGTTGTTTTTATAGCTGATCAACCAAAATGAAAGATTTATTGTTGAAAAAACACTGCACAGGAACAAACACACTTTTTTTGTTGGTGGCACCCGCTGACAAAATGGTGGACAGACGTTCTGTTGTCATCTGATTGGACGGTTTTAAATGGAGAATCTTGTCAGTTGAAAATCTCACATATCTACTAATATTAGTGTTACAACAAAGAATAACAAAAATGAATGAAAAGCAAGACACATATTGAAACAATGTTATGATTATTATGCATTGGGTTATTTAGTTATATTTTACACATTGAAATCATAATTAGAGTCCTAAAGATATTGTGTAACAAGAACTGTAAATATGTGAGTAGTTTCTTCTGTATGCTTTTTTTTTGTAACGCTCTTTTGCTTGGAGACACTGGGTTGCTGTATGAAAATATTATGAGATTAAAGAACTAAACATATTTTTTTTTATTAACTACTTATTATTATGATCTGAAATGTTGATACCTATCTGGAAGAAATGTTTCTCAAGGATAATAATACTAGTTTGATCACTTCAATGCTGTTTTTTTTGGATGATATTCGAGTAGACGTTTTCACACAACAAAATGTACAAAAATTTTGAAAATCGCCCAACTACGTAATGTAACAGAAGCTCCGGCACGTCGACAGTTAGGCGACGCCGCGCTTACGGCTCGCCGACCGCTGCTTGTTGGATACGGAGATATATAGGAGCATGCGGAGAGCCGTAAGCTAGACTACGGAGAGCCGTAAGGTAGGCTACGGAGAGCCGTAAGCTATGCTACGGAGAGCCGTAAGCTAGGGTATGGAGAACCGTAAGCTCACCGCACCGCGGTCCGAGAGCTTGTCCCGAGGCGAGGCGATTACGTTACGATTCCGATTAGTGCGCGTTGCAGTAGGGAGTTTCATACAAATAATACTGAACGGCTCGAGTTGATAAGGTGACGATCCCTTTCCGAGTTGATATGTGTGCTACGACCTTAACTCTGAGTGAATAGGTCACTTATAGATAAGCGTGCTTCATTTTCGACCACATCATTGCTTCCCAGCTGGAGAGATGGTAGTCAAACGCGAGTCTATTATCAATAAAAAATTATTGCTCCAATTTATTGAATGTAATTGCAAATAAAAATGAATGCAACAATAAACAGTAGCAATCCATAATTGGCCAATTTATTTATATTCAAATTCAAATATATTTATTTCGAGCCATGTAGCTCATATATATAATTATGGTTAGTAAACAATTACCTTAAACAACTAGAGTTAGTACTCAACACGATATCCGCATCGTGTTGAGTACTAACTCTATGACATTTATGTAATTGACAGCAATGGACCATATATGGACAGTCCACTCTATCCGCGACCATCTTCAGAACCTGTGGGGACTAGTGGTGTAACGAATATATTCATAATAGGTATACATATACCTACTTATTTATTTACACTTTATGTACATAGGTACAAAGGCGGACTTAATGCCGTAGACATTCTCTACCAGTCAACCTTGTCTCTACCTATATAAATACAAGCACTAATATTCATATTAGGATATGTGAATATCATATTATATTAGGCTCCTTGGATATTAGACAAATAATAGGTACCCCGTTATTCTCGTCACGTAACAGTATTACTATATTACCTAATAGCAAGTATTAGGAATCACTAATACTCGATATTAGGTAATATAGCCATATTAGTATATTATACTGATATGGCTATATCGACTAATACGAAAAATATAGAATAGTAAGATGCATGGACTCGGATTGGTAATACGGTGCCGATACGAGTGTATGAGCGAGATGGCGTGAAAATGGCGAGATTCTTGGCATATTATGATGAAGTAAGATATTGCGACTCGTTGCAATAACATGTTAATATGTATTTCTGACATACGCAGGAAAAGTGAAACAGTTAATGTTTCTTAATGTGAATTATAAATATGATTTTAATAATCAAAAAATAATAATATTCGTTGTAATTGATTAACTTTTTAAATACGCCAATCCTAATAAGTAAGTCTAATAAGTATGAAGAAAAATTTAATCACTTTGTTACTGTCATTTATGTGTATTTTTTGTGTCGAGAACACGCTTAATATGAATGAATGCTAATATTGGCTTAACTAATATTTGACTAATATCCAGTAATAGGTATGGTATCCTAATATCAGATTACTAATATATTGAATATTATGAATATTAGGATATGACCCTTATGGTGGGGACTAGCCATGACACGAGCCACCAACGATGCTACCAACTTGCGCATTATTGTGTGGAAACAATCAACACGCGCCGCCGCAAACATCCCTGACGCACTGCAATGCCATGGTAACCCCAACAGTTTTTTGAAGGCATTATTGAATTGGACATGGAGGGCCCCATACAATGCCTGTGAATTCTCCCATAAGCTTCAATATGTCTTTATTGGTATTTTTAATAATGACGTGGGATTTACAATCTTCCCACAAGTTTACACTCTTACACAAGGCCCTTAATAACGAAAAATTTTTATGTTCACGCTGGCTGTAATATTGATGAATGATCGTACAGAGTGACATGTTTACGTATATGACGTTCACATGACTTGTCACGCGACTTTGATCCCCAAATGGTTTCGTAAAGGTATTAGGACACGCCCATTGTAATTACTAGTCAATATCATAATAATAGAGTCGGTTGGCTTAGATGGTTCGACTATGTTAACTTGATCCGAACTCCTTCCGACATTATAAAGAGGTAAATTTGTTTGTAAATTAGTATGTAGAGGATCTTCGGAACAAATGATCCAATTCTAAAAATTCTTTCTTTGGCAGTAATCTGCATTAATAGGGAGTGCTATAGGCTATACATTATTTCTAAATCCACGCTGACGAAGCTGCGGGTGAAGCGCTAGACTATAGATAAAATTGAAGTGGTTGTGTCTGTGATTGCAAAAAACTGTGTTTTCTCAAGTGTTTATAGTTGTTTACACGATATTTTTTTTTTACTTTATTTTAGTATGTCTGTGTTTGTCCGGCCTGTCGAAGTTTGTTTTCTAATAGTTGAGATGATGATTCATCAGATGAGATGGTTATCAAACGCAAGCCTTTCAACCATAAAAAAGCTATAACCTGGAGGGTCAAGAGTGAGTAGGTTACTTCTAGGTAAAAAATTGGTCTTCGTAGTTCCAGGCGTGACTTACGAATTGTATTGTATGTATATTTTCATCATAACCACAGCTCTCAAACCAGTAAAGAGTGTGGAAGCATGTGCTAGGACCGACAATCCGAACACCAACCAACACGTAATGGGCTCGCGTGGTTAATTGCGGCCCATTCGCCTTCATAGAGACGAGGCCTGTGACCCAACAGTACGAAGGCTGGCCCAGGTGGAACTAAATGTTAGACGTGACATAATTTTATTATAACATGTAAAAGATTAATGATACATTTTACAATAGATGTTGCTGTTATTACTATGTCAACGAAAATGATGAAATGTAAATATAACCCCATTTGTACCTACCACTAAAATAGGTATTGATTAATCGTCTTCGCGAGTTCTGTGGGCGAAGAACGAACCAGCCCTCTTGACACGCAAAATGTCAATCACTCGAAGATACCTTTTTTTTTGGTTGGGAAAAGCATCGATTGACTTCTTCCGCTCTGGGTCAAGCGGAAGGGTGTGTCAGATTTCTACTGACTAAAAACCCACACTGTTCCTTCGGCTGCCCCAAATTTCTGGAGCCGCGGTAACTCGGTAGAACTTTCCCGCTAACCCCGGCAGGCAATGGCCCTATGAGGCCCCGTCACTGGTGTTGACAGCTCTTTGAGGCGCGCGTGGAACACGATGCGCCGCCGACCCGGGCCTGGTCCTTACCGGACGGTGAGCGACCCCGTGCTCCACCGTGTCCTCCAGGCGGTCCTCACAAGGACTACACCCGGGCGTGTCACTCGAAGATACCTGAGATGTGCACTTCAACCCTATGACCCAAGTTTTGATCCCCACAACGGCTCGAAACTATAACAATACTAATCTTACCTATAATATTTGCACCTCATGAGTACTCCCGATGGAATTGATATTTCTTTTTAAACATTGAGTTTTCTGGGAACGTTTCCTCATGACAGCGATTTAGAGAAGGTGTTCGTCGGCTAAGTGTATTTTGAATATCATTATACAATGTGTAACAGATTAACGCCAATTCTGAAAGTAGTTGTTTCAGAATCGGCTTCTGAATCGATATCCGTCATATAAAATAGGTGTTACAATTTGACGGAAAAATATTTAATTTAACTTGAAATGGAAACACAGTATCATGACAAATTAATAAAATCCTTAATTCAAGGAAATGCGCTCGTGTGCGTGTCGGCCGCTAGCATTGCATGAGTGTATGCGTCTGCGTAAGGATATTGTATGACGCACATACGTTTTGCGTTTAGTAAGGATAACTATTTTATAAAAAAACGTCTAGGTTTGTTTTCAATTTATTTAGTTACAGATGTTTTAGACTTATTTTTTAATATTATAATTGGGGTGTATGTGGTATTGCGCTTAATCTGTGGTTGGGCACTTTAAGTGACCCAAATTAACTTGTTTAATATTTATTTCTACTGTACTAAGTATCAGGTCATTTCTATAATAATAATCAATTAGTTTCAAATGGTTTCTATAAGTTAGTACCTATCTGAAAGCTATTTGGTTCGCGCGCCATGACGATCGTTTTGGGATTCGTTTAAACCTGGCGACACCAGCGCTATAGTTTTGGTTACTGCTCACCGACCATCGACCAATGTTTGCTGTCAGAACAAGCTTCTAGAACAGAGAAGAAAGAAAATTCTCAGCGGGGCTGCCCGCGTGTTTTTTGTCTGGTGGAATTAATTATTTTTTCTACGTGATGGACAGCTAAAAGTTTCAAGGAACTCGTTATAAATACCCAGCAGTGATTTACAATCTGTTTCGTGAAAGTGCATCACGGCTTTCCGCAGCTTAGTGACCAGCTCCAGTCAGTCAGCTCAGCCCAGGAAGTTAGTGACCAATAGTATTCGATGCAGACGTCGAAACCATTTCTTATTCTTCGGTTCACAGGGTGGGTTTCATAGGAATCAAAACACAATTACTTATTAGAGTACAGTTAATTCATTCTTAAAATATACGGTAAACGAATTCGCGCTATGGCAATCAACAGGTGTCAGTAACTCAATATCAAATGCAATGAACGGTCAAATGTATCACATAAATGATAAAATATATTTCGAATACTGAATATTACGTTTTCGGAACAATCAGTCTTGATTGCGAATGCGAAACTCCGTGGAGTCCGAAACTACATAACAAGAACTTCGTAACTATTTTAGTGGAATTTTGGTAGTACGGTCGGCCAAGAAAGTGGTGTACCAGTTTTGATTTAGTTTCCCGGTCATCGAAAATTACAACAAGGTTCGTTATAAAAAGATATTACTGAAAGAGACAACATTATCATGACGTAAACCTATGTATTTAGTATTCATACGTCATATGTCACATATAAGTACATGACATTTTAACCTTTAGTATAAATGAAAAGGACATTAGTTTCTACAAAGCAATTGAAATGTTTCCAAACAAAAGTAATAAAAACTATTTAGACAACCGAATTCCATTTGAAAAAGAAAACTGACAATTGACATTTTGTCAAATATATGCAAAAAATCGATATATTTTCCGTGTTATTTTTCAATCAACTGCATATAAAATCATCTCAATGCCTGCCAACTTGACCATTGCCGAAAGAGCACAAATAATTGCCCAATTTAATGAGGGAAGCAGTATCAGTGCGATATCCCGGAATTTGAATATATCGAGGCGTTCTGTCCGCTTTTGGATTCATCGTGAAGGAGAGGAGGGAAGTTTGTTGAATCACAGAAGAAGTGGTCGCCGGCCTGCACTCTCCAATAACGATAGAGAATTCATGAGACGGGAATATGAAATCAATGGTTTTAAGCCCACAAAACATTTTGCGGAGATGTTCGATGTGAGTGCCCAAACAATAAGGAATCATCTACATTACATGGGGTTGCACCACAGGCATTACGCCAAGAAAATATATTTGACGGATGCTCACAGACTTGCTCGTCTGAACTTCGCCAGAGAGCACTTAGAGTTTGATTGGTCTAATACAGTGTTTTGTGATGAAAAAACGTTTAAATCCAGTCAGCATGGACGTCTTCACCTTTGGCGATATAATTAAACACGGTATAAAGATGATCATGTAATCCCAAATAGAGAATCAGGTCGAATTTCCGTAAATATTTGGGGCTGGATGAGTACGGATGGTGTAGGAGAATTGTGTTCTCTACCTCCTCGAGCGACGGCTGTAAATTATATCGACGTGCTTCAGAATGCAATGCTACCGACAGTCCGTAATGTTTACCCGGAGAACGAAGTGCCACAATTTGATTTTGTTCAAGATAATTGTTCAATTCATAATGCGAGGATCGTAAGAGCCTGGTTTCGTTCACACACTGACGTAAGGGTAATTCAGTGGCCCTCAAGATCGCCGGACCTCAACCCGATAGAAAATCTTTGGGGCCTTATGGTCCAACGATGGTCGCATCAAAATGAAAGAACCAAACAAGCTCTTATTAGTCACTGTAATTATATCTGGGAGGAAATGCGGGGAACCGATATTTGCTCACGGCTTGTTGGTTCAATGAGGTCTCGTCTTTTAGAGGTTATAGAGGCCAACGGCGGTTACACCCGTTTCTAATTTTTAAAAATTTTCAATATCTTCTAAATATTACTATATATGCTATGTTTTTGTTTGTTATAAGTATTTTAAAATTGATTGTAGAAATTTAATAAAAGGATAAATCTATTTTTAGCTTGTTTTTTATTGATATTGTAATTACAAGTTTACAGAAATTGTAGGTTTGTGGACTCGCCTTGTGCCTTTACAATTTTATGTAACTTGTTGATTACAATTCTGAATTTGTAGATACAATTTTGTCATCAAAATCTACAGCCCCCCGCCGTTGATTTTACGACGTCATTGGTTCCATCAAGTTCAAACTAAGAACAGCTGTCACGTTACAAACAGTAACAGTCGTTATCAATAATCAGATAAAGATAGCAATAGAAGTTGTCAGATCGATCTGCAAGCGAAACTAATCTTTATCACCTATGAATCTGCAAGCGATATTCAACCTTAGGGTGGTACACCACTTTCTTGGCCGACTGTACCTACACATATTTAAGATTTTGAGGTCTGGGAGCAGGTTTCTAAACCCGGCTGAGGGTTCAAAACCGAATAATTTAAGATATTTCCAGAGTTATGACTTTGTTTCTAAATATAATGACCTGCGACCACAGTTTGAATCTACAGGTATCGGTAAGTTTATTGAACTTCACTTTCCTAAGTGATCAGTGATAATAACATTGATTGCTGCCGGTTTGCCTGGCAATATTCTGCCGTAGACCCCAATTTTAATTGAAGACACGGTTGGTGCAATGTTTGAGCGTATGGCTGCTGCGCTGCGTATCGCAGTTTCGATTTCCGCACCAAAACAATGATTGTATGGCCTACAGATCGTTGCTCCGAGTGTGGGTAAATATGTTTCTAAACGCTCCTACGTGGGACAAGAACTTAAAACACCACTGTGATTCTAATGTCGTAAAAATGATAATAATGTTGGGAATAGAAATAGAGTATGTTAACCAGCACTCAGTCAGCCGCAATGTATGGATTACTAGACACCACGTGCATGTAAATTTTGAAACATGCGCCTAAGCTTAGGTGTCGGATTTGTGAGCGAGAGATCGCGGGTTCGAACCCCACCCATTGCACTATTGCCGTGAACCCGCTCTAGACACAAGCATATTTAGCTTAGTTGGAGGGGTTAACAAGATTGCCAGTAATGTGTATTTTACCCACATGGCTAGTTCTTTTTATAGAAAAAAAAAATGTGCATGTGGCAATTTTAACGAATGTTAAATAGAACAAGATATCAGTCCCTACCTCTTACTGGATATACACTAGTTATTTTTATTTCTATTACAATTTCATTACCGAGGTGGACAGCTTGCAGCAGCGATTCACATATAGACGGTCCAGACTGCACGCCACACAACGGAGGATAAAGTTTGGGCTGCCCCGCACGCGGCGCAGAAGGCAACCACATCATGTACAGTCGGCCAAGAAAGTGGTGTACCACCCTAAGGTTGAATATCGCTTGCAGATTCATAGGTGATAAAGATTAGTTTCGCTTGCAGATCGATCTGACAACTTCTATTGCTGTCTTTATCTGATTATTGATAACGACTGTTACTGTTTGTAACGTGACAGCTGTTCTTAGTTTGAACTTGATGGAACCAATGACGTCGTAAAATCAACGGCGGGGGGCTGTAGATTTTGATGACAAAATTGTATCTACAAATTCAGAATTGTAATCAACAAGTTACATAAAATTGTAAAGGCACAAGGCGAGTCCACAAACCTACAATTTCTGTAAACTTGTAATTACAATATCAATAAAAAACAAGCTAAAAATAGATTTATCCTTTTATTAAATTTCTACAATCAATTTTAAAATACTTATAACAAACAAAAACATAGCATATATAGTAATATTTAGAAGATATTGAAAATTTTTAAAAATTAGAAACGGGTGTAACCGCCGTTGGCCTCTATAACCTCTAAAAGACGAGACCTCATTGAACCAACAAGCCGTGAGCAAATATCGGTTCCCCGCATTTCCTCCCAGATATAATTACAGTGACTAATAAGAGCTTGTTTGGTTCTTTCATTTTGATGCGACCATCGTTGGACCATAAGGCCCCAAAGATTTTCTATCGGGTTGAGGTCCGGCGATCTTGAGGGCCACTGAATTACCCTTACGTCAGTGTGTGAACGAAACCAGGCTCTTACGATCCTCGCATTATGAATTGAACAATTATCTTGAACAAAATCAAATTGTGGCACTTCGTTCTCCGGGTAAACATTACGGACTGTCGGTAGCATTGCATTCTGAAGCACGTCGATATAATTTACAGCCGTCGCTCGAGGAGGTAGAGAACACAATTCTCCTACACCATCCGTACTCATCCAGCCCCAAATATTTACGGAAATTCGACCTGATTCTCTATTTGGGATTACATGATCATCTTTATACCGTGTTGAATTATATCGCCAAAGGTGAAGACGTCCATGCTGACTGGATTTAAACGTTTTTTCATCACAAAACACTGTATTAGACCAATCAAACTCTAAGTGCTCTCTGGCGAAGTTCAGACGAGCAAGTCTGTGAGCATCCGTCAAATATATTTTCTTGGCGTAATGCCTGTGGTGCAACCCCATGTAATGTAGATGATTCCTTATTGTTTGGGCACTCACATCGAACATCTCCGCAAAATGTTTTGTGGGCTTAAAACCATTGATTTCATATTCCCGTCTCATGAATTCTCTATCGTTATTGGAGAGTGCAGGCCGGCGACCACTTCTTCTGTGATCCAACAAACTTCCCTCCTCTCCTTCACGATGAATCCAAAAGCGGACAGAACGCCTCGATATATTCAAATTCCGGGATATCGCACTGATACTGCTTCCCTCATTAAATTGGGCAATTATTTGTGCTCTTTCGGCAATGGTCAAGTTGGCAGGCATTGAGATGATTTTATATGCAGTTGATTGAAAAATAACACGGAAAATATATCGATTTTTTGCATATATTTGACAAAATGTCAATTGTCAGTTTTCTTTTTCAAATGGAATTCGGTTGTCTAAATAGTTTTTATTACTTTTGTTTGGAAACATTTCAATTGCTTTGTAGAAACTAATGTCCTTTTCATTTATACTAAAGGTTAAAATGTCATGTACTTATATGTGACATATGACGTATGAATACTAAATACATAGGTTTACGTCATGATAATGTTGTCTCTTTCAGTAATATCTTTTTATAACGAACCTTGTTGTAATTTTCGATGACCGGGAAACTAAATCAAAACTGGTACACCACTTTCTTGGCCGACCGTACTCATTGCACAATGCTGAAATACATGTGAAACTGTCTGTTTATTTATTACGCTTACACGGCTAAGACTGGGTATTTTATTTGCCCGAAACATGGTTTGTTATATTTATATAGAACATTCATGTTTTGCTATTTACTGTCATACAAATATTTTAACAATAATCATTTGTTTATTTTACACTAGTATAGCAGTCGCACGGGACGTCGCACGGTGGGCTGAAAAACGGCTTTCATAGACTTAGGCATTTTATTTTGCAAGTGCCAGTTTTTGTGCCGGATATCACTTCTATTTGTTATAACAATATACAAAAATGACACCAGAATTGATTCTGCACAAAAACGAAGGAATTATAATTTTTTTACGAAAATTTTGTATGGAGCTAGTATGAAAAATCGAAATATCTCTGAAACGGCAGCGATAACCGTAATATCCTTATAGGAGGTTTTAGTACTAATTATTTATGATTTTTTGACATACGTTACATAATGGTTATAGATGCCTTTTTTTTTTTTAAATCCTCAAAATAATTTTATTTTTTTTACATATTAAACGTTCCTTTTAGTGTTTAAGTTGAAGAATTCAGAGCTTTAACAACTCTTAACATAAAATAGCATCACCCCTATAGACCTGAAGGACTAGACAGAGGTGTGTAGTATCTTGTTGATCTTGTAAGATTTCCAACAATACCAAATAGTTGAATATCAGTGTCAAAGTGCCCATGCTGTCGCTTCTTTTAGAAAGATAGGGGAATGAAATTGTTAATTGATCATACCCTAAAAGTATGATTACAACATAACCGGACACATAATAATATCGACACAAAAGGAATTTTAAAACCTTGCATACGTTCAAAATACAAAATAACATATTGTGTAGTCATCTAATGAGTCTGATGACAAGTAATTAAGTAATTAGAATGATGGTTGTAGTCTTCTGATTCTAATGAGCCTATTAAGTGATTAAATGATTTGAAATATCTCGCAACAATACCAACTAAGAACTGCATTCACCTTTTTATAATTAGTGAGCTAATGTGATTTGCTAATGTTGATTAGTTCTACTATGAGTTCTACGAAATGTTTTTGACGATTATAAATTTTTATTATCATATCTTTTATAACTTTAATGAGGGTAGTTAACTAATTATTGACTTTATACAATAAAAGGGCTATAATTTTGTTCCATAATTTAGATTGTTCACAACCGTGTAACTGCTAACACTAAAACTATTTGCTTTGCGACTACAAAATCTTAGAATGGAAAGTTTAATCACCAACTTAGATTTGTTTGTTCTTCTAAAAAGTGAGTGTCCTTCATTTAATCATGAAGTATTGTTTAGTGCAATTGTGTCCCGCATAGGCGATTGCCTTTCTGCCGAAGATCAAGTAACTCTCAAAGAATTTTGCCGGAGATTCACGCGAGCTGCTTTAAACAGGTGGCAGAAATCTAAACGATTCTTTGATAAGTTTAGAAATACGTACGGAGAGTGGTTGCAAGCAAATATTGATTGGCCGAGTTGCGTGCAAACTTTAATAAATCAAGAACCAACTGTTGATGAGATACCAAGAGCACGCTCAGTCTCTCCAGAACCTTCGACATCATCGACTGTTGGAACAATGACAAAAAGGTCCCGAAAACCATTCAAAGATCTGGGAAGCAAACAGAAAAAGAGAAGATCTAGTGAGCACATAGGCGAGGATTCCTGTGAATTGGCATATGCAGCTGCAGCACGTTTAAAAGAAGAAGGTTATGAAGATATCGCATCTGAAATCAATTATATGATCAAAAATCCAGAAGCTGCCGTTAAAATCAAGGAAAGCATTAAGAAAACAGTAATATTTACACCAGAGAAAGCACTTGGATTGCTTCTTTCACTTAAGCTTTCAAAGTGGCAATATATTACGTTGCGAGAGACTGCCATTCGGGAAGGTGCTAAGGATATTTACCCATCCTACTATAAACTGCAACAAACTAAGCTTGCATGCTACCCTCCTAATCAATCAGTATCAGTTACGGATTCATCAGCTAGAATTACACTTCAAGCTTTACTTGACATCACGGTGAAGCGGATTCTTCAAAGTCTTTCTGATAATGTGGAAAATAAGCAGTTAAAGCTGATATCGAAGTGGGGATTTGATGGTGCTTCCAATCAAAGCCGATACAAGCAGAAAATGGACGGCGAGCATGATGATTCAAGCATTTTCATGACCTCCTTGGTGCCACTGAAACTGACAGATGGAGATAATACTATATGGACAAACCCGAAACCATGCTCAACTTTTTATTGTCGTCCGGTTCAGTTCACTTTTGTAAAAGAAAGCCATGCAGTTGTCATTGATAACAAAAGAAAAATGGATGAGGAAATTGAGGCCCTTAACCCCACAGAGTGCATTAATAGTAACAGGGTGACTCATAAACTAATGATGACAATGATCGACGCAAAAGTCTGCACGTACCTTTCTGAAGCTAGATCAAATGCATCATGCTACCTGTGCTTAGCAAAACCAACAGAAATGAACCACTTAGATGCTGTAACATCAAAAACTGTGTGTTCTGACATATATGAATTTGGCCTATCATCCCTACATGCCCGTATAAATTGCATGGAATGTCTGTTACACATTGCGTACAGACTTGACTTCAAACTGTGGGCAGCAAGAAGTAATGAGCATAAAGATATGTTACAAAACAGAAAAAAAAACATTCAAAATAAATTTAAAGAGGAGCTCAATCTGTTAATTGATATAGTAAAACAAGGCTCGGGAACTACCAATGACGGGAATACCGCAAGGAAGTTTTTCGAGTTTCCCAATAAAACTGCAGCTATTACTGGGTTGGATCAAAACCTGATAAAAAGATTTGCTGTTATTTTGCAAGCAATAACATCTGGTGAGAAGATCGATGTCATCAAATTTAAAGATTTTGCTCGCAAAAAAGCAGAAAAGTACGTGGAATTATACGACTGGTACTACATGTCATCAACCGTACATAAACTATTAATACACGGAGCTGACATAATCGAAAAAAATGATATTGTCCCGATTGGGACTCTCTCGGAAGAAGCCTCAGAGTCTCGAAACAAAGATTTTAGGAGGTTCCGGGAACATCATTCGCGGAAAAGAAGCAGGCAAGATTCTAATCAAGATATCCTAAATATGCTTGTTGTTTCTTCGGATCCTTTTCTAAGTGCACAAAGGCCGAAGTTAGATGCCAAAAGGAAGACAACCTTTTTTGCTGAAACTCTCGACCTAATACAGTTTCCGGAAACTGAGTTCGAGTTTGTAGGTATATCCGATCTGGATTCTGACTCGGAATTGGAGTCCGACAACGAAAGTTGTAAAGAAAATTTGTAAAATTTAATTATTATTTTTTTTTTCTTTATGTTCTTTTGTTATTTATGTTAGTTTATTGTACCAATATGTTTAGTTAATAATTTCATAAATTATAGTTTCAAATATGTATTTTGTATAATTGAATTTATTAGATATTATTTTTGTTACTTCTGTTTTATTTAAATTACCTATCAATAAAAAGTTTATATACAGTCTTTTTTTTTCACATATTCTTAATATTTGGGGAAAAAGCATGCTTCCTAACGATGTTCTTAACTTTGACACAGTTCATGGATCGTTTTGAACAGTTTCATATGTTAAAATAAATAATGTTAGTACTATAATCCCCTATAAGGATATTATTATTATTATGTGTCCGGTTATGTTGTAATCATACTTTTAGGGTATGATCAATTAACAATTTCATTCCCCTATCTTTCAAAAAGAAGCGACAGCATGGGCACTTTGACACTGATATTCAACTATTTGGTATTGTTGGAAATCTTACAAGATCAACAAGACACTACACACCTCTGTCTAGTCCTTCAGGTCTATAGGGGTGATGCTATTTTATGATAAGAGTTGTTAAAGCTCTGAATTCTTCAACTTAAACACTAAAAGGAACGTTTAAATATGTAAAAATAAATAAAAATATTTTGACGATTTTTTAAAAAAAAAGGCATCTACAACCATTATGTAACGTATGTCAAAAAATCATAAATAATTAGTACTATAACCCCCTATAAGGATATTACGGTTATCGCTGCCGTTTTAGAGATATTTCGATTTTTCATACTAGCTCCATACAAAATTTTCATAAAAAAATTATAATTCCTTCGTTTCTGTGCAGAATCAATTCTGGTGTCATTTTTGTATATTGTTATAACTAATAGAAGTGATATCCGGCAAAAAAACTCGCACTTGCAAAATAAAATGCCTAAGTCTATGAAAGCCGATTTTCAGCCCACCGTGCGTCGGTCCCGTGGACTTTATCACGATAAAAACATAACACCTCTTCTTTTGTAGTCGGGTAAGTCTAAAACCTTCCTCAAGCTCAAATTTCTTCTAAATACACCCAGTACTTTCAAAGATTAGCGCGCTTAAACAAACAAAGAAATTCACCCCTTTATAATATTAGTGTAGATAATTGTTCATACATATGCTTGCTTATTAATACTGCTTACTATTCAAACAATTTTGGCATAATTATGGTCATAGTTGAAGAATCGCGGAAAATATAACCTATATTTAGCCCTTAGCGGCTGACATAGGGGCTGAAAGTTTTCACAAAACAATATCCTGGCCATAAAAGTCGCATGCAATAGCTTTTCTTTTGTTTTTCGGGTGGGAAAATGATCGAATGACTTCTCCCGTTCTAGGTGGAGCGGAAGGGAGTGTCAGACTTGTACTGACTAAAAACCCACCCAGTTTCTTCAGCTGCCCTTAAGTTCCGGGGCCGCGGTATCTCGTTAGAATATTCCCGCAAACCCGGAGATACCCCCGTCATTAGTGCTGACGACTCTTATAGGCGAGCGTGGAACACGGCCCACCGCCGAGCCGCCTGCAAGCCCGCGCCTACGGTGGCCAGAGATCAGCTCGTGATCGCCGACGTCCGGGCGTCTCCCGCGGCAGCTGGGGCATTTCGGACATTTTTAATTTCGTACCACTATTTGTCTACGCATCACCCAAAAGCTAGTAGAGACACTAAACTAACACGAAATACCGCCTAAACGCCTAAACTCCGCAATGGGGACTGAAACACTGCTAAGTCCATACTGGGAACTGGGAGCCGAATCGAGTAAATCTGGGGCACACGGCCGAATTCACACATGTTCGGAGTTTAAAACTTTAGCGTCTGGTACAAGTTTCTATTACAGCTAACAGCTATCGATTGTTCGTCAATAAGTTCAATTAAATTGTATGAGAGGAACTCGGAGCTCGATAATGATAGCCACTGGTCTGTCTTTAAAGTTAAGCAACGATTGTTTATGTTTGTCTGTGAATTGGTAACCCTTCATTATGTTGTATAACTTGTTAAGCCTTTCGTTCCTAGATTCTAAACAGTCCGAGGTTAGATAGACGCCTTTTTACAACAGGCCTTGTCAAGGAGTTTTGTACGTAGCACCTATGCTGTGGAAGCCGAAGGCTCAAACAAAAAAGAATTTTCCAAATCGGTCCAGCCGTCTACGAGTTATGCGGTAACACTCATAAAAAATACATGAGAAAATTTAAGAAAAAAAGGAGTTTTTTTAAAGTCGGTGGCATTATCCAGCCAGACTAGCAGCAAACTCCAGATATAGAATACAAGATAGATTGAACTAAACGTTTGCAATGATTTCTCGATTAACGTATGGAAGTTGAGTATTTATCGAACAATACTAACAGTATTGTTAGGAGGAACGAATACACAATCCCCATCTGCTTAGCCTTTTCACAACTATGTAGAGGTTGTCTTTCATTCGAGTAGGTAGTATCTCACCTCCGTAACCCAATATCTGGGTAACCCGTTACCCCTTGGCAGGACCGGTGTCAGATTTTCTGGCTTCTGACTTACCGTAATTTCTGTCAAAAATGTATAAATAACAGCCAAGATCAACGGCTTAGGCTGAGAGTCTTTAAGTCAAGAGTGAATAGGTTACTTTTAGGTTAGCGTGCTCCATCTTCGACCACATCATCACTTACCATCAGGTGAGATGGTGGTCAAACAATTCAATTCAATTCAAAACATTTATTTCAGACTTACGTCCATAAAGTGTTAGTATTACATTAAAGGAACTTAAAACTATGTTAGTAAATTACACACATACACGTAACAAAAGAAACAAAATGTGAGAAAATGAGAGTCAGCCTACCTAACATGAACTTTCATCCATTGCCTCCAAATCGGACTATGGATGTTTTCAGCAAATACCTTCAGGTAGCTGTTGGGACTGTCCCTCAACCTTCGCATCAGCGATGCTACTCTTTTACGAATAATGGCGTGAAAGCCGTCCACTTGAGCTCCCGCAAACATCGCTGACGCACTACAGTAACGAGGCAATCTCATCAGCAACCTGAAAGCATTGTTTTCAATAAAAAAAACTTGCTTCCGCGGTAGTACGGAATCTCAATAAGTAGAAATGGTCACCCAACCATGATCCGGCAAGCGTTGCTTAACTTGGATCGAGCTCTGCGACTGTTATTATTTATCCACGATGTCCTAACAGACACACACAATGTAGGAACAAAAGCCTTAATTTCTAAATTGAAGCAATACAATTGTATCTGTGCTTCACGGCTGCGCCAAACGGTAGCCTGAAAACTTTAAAACTCCGTCTTTAAAGTAGAGTTTGAAAAGTTTTAACTCGAACCAGTGAATTCAATAAATGACCCAAGTTACGTATCGCAAGAAACCATTAAAATGTAAGTAGAAATAAATAAGGAAGGAGAAACGTAACCATCTCAAAGTTACATTTCAACAACAACCGGAAAATCATATAAGGGCTTAATTCCGTATCTCTGATTTGACTGAAAGTAACATAAAAAGTCATCGTTAGCTAAAACTTCGTACTCGTATACAGGTTCGTGTTTTAGTATTTCGGGGTCACATTTCAAGATGATTTACTCTAACTGATACAGAGTTAAGAAAACATAGCTTTATTAATCTGTGATTGAGACTTTTTTCAGCGCTTAAGCAGTAGAGATTTTCAAATAAAAAATGGCCCATAATGCACTACCTGTTTATGCATTATAAGCAGCCTAAAGATATATAGAATGTATAAATAATATTAAAAGTAATTGTTACTAACAAACTTCTACTCATATTACTCGTATCCTATTGAAAATGCTAAATATGAAAGGATTATATTTTTTTGATTGTTTTAATAATTCGAAAATGGCTAAATTGATCTGGATAAAATTGAGTACAAAGATAAATTATAGTTCAGAATAACACATAATAAATATAATATAACATAATGGCTAATTTTGATGCCCGGAAAATGCGGAAGTATAAATCAAATTACCCAGTGAAACTTGAGAACTACAAAATATAAAGCCCTGCAAAATCTATTAATATTTGCCCACGGATACTGATCCTGAGAAACGAAAGGAGCTTAGGCTTAAGCCGGGGTTGCCATACGTGACAGTTTTAGAGGACTGACCTGGATTATTATAACATGCAGTGCTGAAAACAAGAAAAGGTCACTTGATGCTTGTTTGGGCTGGTGCAAACTTCTTAGTGTTTATAAAGTCAAATTTTGGAATGCTACTCATATTCTAAATCTCTACCAAGATTTCTACGGTCTCTACCAATATTTTAAATGTGATAGTTTGTCTGTCTGTTAATTTATGGCTAAATGTAAAGGATGTTTCAGTATTGCGGGGTCACGCACAAAGATGATTCACTTTATCTGGCAGAGTCTGTTTCCTGATAGCTATAACCTGGGAGTCTTTAAGTCAAGAGTGAATAGGTCAAGGCAAGCGTACTTTATCTTCGACCACATCATCACTTATCATCAGGTGAGATGGTGGTCAAACGCGAACCTAATATCAATTTAAAATAAAACTTTTTTAAAAACAAGTACAATTTTGTTTCCGTTTTCAATCTGAAAATGTTGTAAGTTTGGCAAAAATAAAAGAACATTTTGATAAATTTTGAAAAATTTAATTTAGCTTAGCTTCCTGAATTTGCACTTTCTCCTTGCTCTTCACAAACAGCTCAAACAGATGTTCCGGAAAGAAGTATGTTTAAGCTGTTAGTGAAGAGCAAGGTGAAAGTTCTCATGAAGACTTGAATGAAATATAACAAATAAAAAAAAATAAAGTAGTAAATATCAAGGAAAATGGAATAGAAGCATTTTAGTGGACTAATGTGGATTACTAAAGCGAGACAATCCGTAGACAACAATTTAATGAGAAAATTCCTGAATTGCAACTTCGAGTAGAAAATAGCAAGATACCACTGAAATTTGTGAAATAATAGTTGATGGATAAGGGGGGCAATGATGGAACCTAAAAGTACCCTATTCACTCTTGACTTATGACAATAGCTATCGGGAAACAGATTCCGACAGGACAGTCTTTGAAACCTTCCGATTCATGGCAACCCTACCTGCTATGTTATAAGAACTCCAACATGTCCTAGTTCGTTTTCCGAGAAAGTAGGAGCTTCATATTATTCAAACAGATATAACATTATTTTATTAAGCAATATTTGCTCTCTTCAAGGCAAAGATGTGTCAGAAAAAAATGTCTTCCTCACTTCTGACTTGTGCAAATCATGTTGGAAAATAAAAATGATATTTCTCTGAATAAAAAAGCCTTCCGTAAATAAAAAATGGTGAGTTTTTATAATCTGGCGGGAATTGTTTTTCTTTCTAGGAATAAAATTGCTGTTTGGAACCTGGAGGGGATCATTGTTTCAGCCGAACGATTATCACTTTATAAACCTTGACAAAGAGACGTTGAATTTTAAGTATGTATCGGAGTTTCTTCTTTATGTTTAAAAGGCGTTTAAAATTACGAATAAATATATCAGTCTTAGTATTGCTAACTCTGTTAGCGCCCTTACTCCAGTCCAGTGTTTGATGCAATGCTCTTTGAAAGTACAAATCAGCATTGTCCTAACCGTTTGTTGCCCGTGGTACTACCGGTGGTACTACCAGTAGTACCACGGGCAATTTTTTTTTCC
This sequence comes from Tholera decimalis, assembly GCA_943138885.2. NCBI lineage: Eukaryota > Metazoa > Arthropoda > Insecta > Lepidoptera > Noctuidae > Tholera > Tholera decimalis. Next base: position 16,790,920 of record OW964573.2, on the reverse strand, counting down.
CGTGGTACTACCAAGCAGTCTAGTAGTACTACGGGCAAAAATAATTTACCCGTGGTACTACTAAGATTTTTATTTATTTTTGTAAAACCTTTTGAAAGAAAATAATATTGGGGACATTACAAGTTCAAATTATTTACACATGTCATTTGCTGTGCTAGATCATTCCTATGTATCATCTATGATCATTCCACTTCAAGATTCATAATGCATTAATAATTATTTTGAAATGAATTAGCTAAACAATTTTCTAGCAAAGGTCAAATGTAGATGGTGCTGTATCAACTCCGCGAAAATGTGTGAAACAGCCATGAAACAGCTGAATCTAAAATAACAATGATTAAAAGAAAGGGCGGCAATGTTCTTATTAGCGATGATGGTCATAAGTACTATAAATTAAAAGATTACAAGAACGTTTCTTCGATATGGAGGTGTTGTATGTTTAAGAAGTCAAAGTGCTCTGGAAGTTTGACTATGAAAGTAGGTACGTACGTAACTAATTCTTTAATATGTAATTATAAAAAACTAGTTACTGTATATATTATAATATATTATAATAGATTTAGAGTACTTCGGCATAGAATACTTTTAGTCCTATTTTTGTTTTCGTATGTATTAGTTTTCCCTGCATCCGAATATAGATAGGTAGAGCAACTTATAGGTAATTGGTCATGTGAAAAATAACAGTCCTTTTAAATTTATGCCGACTTGTTTGAATTCCGACCCTACGTTTCCTACTAATTAAAATTACCAAGAATCGATAGGATAAACTTGCTAATCCAATAACTACAAATTTAAAGAAATAAAAATCTATAGACATCTCACCTAGTAATACTTAACCACCTATTATATTAAAATTGATTCACTTAATAAAGATTTTAAGTAAAAGAACAGGAAGAAGAACTGGCCTGTTGGTCAAGTGGTTCCAAGCGCGACTCACGCGGGCCAAAAAGAGCTAAAATATAATGTCAGTAGTAGCCCAGAGTTTGGAAGTTTGCGGTGTGATACCATCGTGCCTCGATAAGTACGTTAAGCCGTTGGTCTCGGCTGTTATTAGATAGCTATCAATAGAACATAAAAAAGAAACTTTAATAGGTAGTAAACACGAAAACTGATATATACACCTACTCGTTAAATTACTTAAACTATTTAAAAAACCTATTTATTGACATATCATAAAAATAAATTGAATTGTGCCTACACAACGTTAAGAACCGTAAAAATATAGACTACACACGTATTTTAATAACTATATACATAAATGGTACCAAAATAAAACAAATACGAATAAACTAACCTACATTATCTAACAAATTATTGAAATAAAACACTGTTCAGCAAATCTGCAAAAGTATCAACAATCCGCGCGCCCGTTCGGTAAATAACGTTGTTGAATAATTAAAATTTTACATTTTCTCCTAAACGTTGCACCCAAATTATATACTGTATTGTCGACCAATCGTGGTATTGGCTTATCACTACTTCAACTTTTTCTTTTAATTTTCATAAAGCGATATCCATCGTATTTTATGCTACGTTGGGTTCACACCCGTGTGATGCCCTTTGCAGTATTAGCTGGTCCTATAATGAAATAATCAGTAACTAGTTTTTTATAATTACATATTAAAGAATTAGTTACGTACGTACCTACTTTCATAGTCAAACTTCCAGAGCACTTTGACTTCTTAAACATACAACACCTCCATATCGAAGAAACGTTCTTGTAATCTTTTAATTTATAGTACTTATGACCATCATCGCTAATAAGAACATTGCCGCCCTTTCTTTTAATCATTGTTATTTTAGATTCAGCTGTTTCATGGCTGTTTCACACATTTTCGCGGAGTTGATACAGCACCATCTACATTTGACCTTTGCTAGAAAATTGTTTAGCTAATTCATTTCAAAATAATTATTAATGCATTATGAATCTTGAATTGGAATGATCATAGATGATACATAGGAATGATCTAGCACAGCAAATGACATGTGTAAATAATTTGAACTTGTAATGTCACCAATATTATTTTCTTACAAAAGGTTTTACAAAAATAAATAAAAATCTTAGTAGTACCACGGGTAAATTATTTTTGCCCGTAGTACTACTGGGCTGCTTGGTAGTACCACGGGAAAAAAAATTGCCCGTAGTACTACTGGTAGTACCACCGGTAGTACCACGGGCAACAAACGAGAATAACTAATTAATAACTAATCAATTAATAACTAATTATATTAACTCTTGTTAATATTTTTTTTTTTAAGTAGAGACTTGATTTCCTGGAAAAACATATAGGCTACTTTTAACCCTGAAATTCACTCGAGATCGGGATTTACGCGGGAAAACTATCCCACGCAAACGAAGTCGTGAAGTGCGATTATGTAGACCTTGTACAACTCAATGTCTACACCACAGAACCATCCAAATATAAAATAACACATTTTCGCCTCCTTACTCAAATCTCACTTTCTCCCTTTAGCTTAGAAATTCCTAACAATATCTCCTAATAGGGTCCACATAACGAGCTTAGGTCTGCAAATTTTCAACAACAATGGTCTATAAGTGAGGGTTCTATAGTTTCTTCCGGGTGTTACTTTTTAGGGACATCATTATTTTCGGACGAAGAAAAAGTAGGGTTAAATACAACGAACTATTCTTTAAGTTTAGTATAATTTTGTGATGCACGGAAAAGGCCTTAAAAATGAGACGTTTGAGATATGAACTCGCCGAAAGCTAGCGCTTGCTTGTCACTAATCTGTGGTCGAAAGTTGCTAAAGATATACGATATATTTTGCTTTGCGATCTTGGCAGAGATCCTACAAAACCTCTCCATACAGTCATATCTGGAGCATTTCGCGAAAAAGACCATTACTGGCAACTTTCGAAATCCAATGAACACGCATTCTTAAATAAAGTGATTCTCTTTATGATACCATTAAGTCGAAACGTTTTGGTACGGCTCCAAGGGAAACGATAATTTGTGGTATTGATACCATTGGAATCACACTCCAGGTAGCATTTGTCATTTCACGGTCCAATTTATGTTGTACTAAATCTTTTGATGGAACTATAGAGTATGGAACCTCAATGCCAATATTAGCGACTAAAGGCTAAAATAATCTAACTGCCTTTTCTTTTCCGGACTTAGATTCAAATAAAAAAATAATGCTTGTATGACATGTGACATCACTTTCATTGGATTATACGTAAATAAAAGATACCGATAAACTGAGAACCTCCTCCTTTTCTTGAAATCGGTTAAAAAGAAATGTTTCCGCCACAATAATATTCATCCGCATAGCAATATTTAAAATACAAATATCGGTAGGTACTTAATTTAATAACATATTTTGAAGATATTTTAAAAAGTGTCTTCGGGGTTTACATTGTACAAGACTAACGACACACGTAGGTACAGCTATGGGGATATTTTAGTCAAGGAAGTGAATAGGTTATTTCTAGGTAAGCATGCTTCATCTTCGACCACATCAACGCTTACCATCAGAGTATCGTATGAAGGTGGACAAATGCAAGCCTATAAACAATAAAAGAAATAGACACAAATATATTGTTATAATCCGAATCAAGTCAATTTCTATTGGTAATCGGTTGCACTCACTGACACATTTGGTTACTATGGAAAATTTCGACGTTTTTTTCAGTAGACGCAAAAAAAAGTTTTTGCGTCTACTGACGTTCTTTTCGTTGGTCTGTGGAGAGAATCGTAAGGCTATATACATATATATGGGTACTCAAGTTCATGGCTTTTGGAGAATGTTGCTTAGTCATCGATACTAAGGTTCTTAAAAATAGTTGGACAGCTTCCTAGAAACTGTTAACTGGGATTTATAGTTCGTTTGGTTTTTGTAATGGAATAACTATACTATCGCACGCGTCTCTACCAGTCTGTTTAATAATTAAATCCTTGTTTCGTTAAGAATTATGATCTGTTTGTTATCCTGTAGCTATGCTTATCTATACTAATATTATAAAGGGGTAGTTAATTCTAAATATTTTTCATTGGTAAATTATTGGTGAGTGCTATAAACTATGTTATTTCGGAAGTTGTTGGTTGTTGTATGTGTATTTCTTACCTTTTACGCCATAACAGCTGGATTGATCAGGATGAAACTTAGCATGCGAGTAGACCGCGTCCTTAAAAAAAAGAAATAAGAATATTTATATTATGCAATATTTTATCACAAAAGTATGAGCACTGAGCAGGTATTATATTATTATATCATTATTCTCTGAAGATAATTTTCGTCAGTCACGCGGACGAAACCGCTGTAGGCTGGGGTACTGTTTTTCAATTGCCGAAGCGGTTCTATCGTGAAAAAGGGATAGTGCTATTCGTTCTGCATAGCTTCATCTCAGCCTTGAAGTGGAATCATGCCGTCAACATGTTATAGTAAAGCTGGACTTACAGAGATAACAATTTTCGTCTTTATTACACTTTCGTCTTAATTACCAAACGATTCTTATTAAACAACGATACTATCCCAGCAATCTAAGTGAGTTCTACGTTAAATGATGTTTACAAGTACTTCAGAGCTCACGCCTCGATATTGAAAGGCAATTAGGCTTCATGTGACAAGTTCATTGATCATGGCACGTTTATTAGCCTCATTTTGATCGACACGCTGTTAAAGCTTGAGACTGAGCTCTCATTAGCTGAATAAATTACTTGATGTCTAATCTGTATGCTTGTAGAAGGTACAAAGATTTATGTAAAATAGTCCGATTCTAAGCAAAACAAGATAAAACAGATGCTAGATGCAATTAAACTGCTTTTATAAATATTTTTACTGGTCGATGAAACTCGACCTAGAACATCCGTCTCAACATGAAGTACCTACAGTGCACAGACGTGGTCATTAACGAAATGTTAAAAGTTCGCACTGGATCTACCAGGAAGTAAAGGAACTATGTATTGTCAAAGTCAAAATTACAGGCCGTATAAGGAACGGTACACCGTTTCAAAACTCAAAGCACACAGCTGCTAGATTAAAATGAAATTAGGAAGGTGAATCTAGCAGGATGCTACGAGGATAGTTGTTGAAAGCAGGCTTAAGTCGGGTCCAAGATATCTGAAACCTGAGACGCAAGAGATCAAAAAGTTGATAACCAGACGAGCTAAACTCTTAACCCAAAGGACTGGCCTCAGATTAGCCAAAATAATAAACAGAAGGAAAGATGCCTTTGCCATAGTAAGTAGGACTCTACAGTACTATAATAATATTTAAACAATTATAGGTCTAAGTCGTTACTTGCCGTTGCCTTGCTTATGTGTTAGTCGCAACCGCTAAGAATGAGCATGTATTTCTGCAGTAGCCATCTAGGTTTCTGCCTGTAGTTATGACTGCACAGCTGGGGCGGAGAAGACTGGCATAATTCGATTAAAAATATATAAACGATACAAACATGGAAATGAAATACCGCTTAATCTAGGTAACTTCCCTGTTCTACACTATTTACCGTAGTGAAAATAGTGTAAAATTAGTTCCGTCATTCAGACAATTAATGACTTTGTTTTATAGTATTTAGAGATTTTTATTTTTGCAAAAACTGAAACCGACTTCAAAAAACCATAAAAGCACTAAAAAGTTAAAAAATATTACTATAACCTACCTATATTAATAAACCTAACCTACGATTAACATATAATAAAATTTAACAATTTTTTGGAGTCGGTGCCAAGCAAGGACAAGCATAAAAAAATACAAACATCCGAATTGAGAACCTCCTCCTTTTTAGAAGTCTATTAAAAAAGAAATAGCATTTTATATTGATAATTGAAGTGATAGTAGATTAAACAAATTGATAAAGTTGTTAAAATGGATCAAACTGACGCGCCTTTGATGGAGACAATAGAATACAAAACAGCGAGCTTGCTCCAATATTTCAGGGCTTTCATTCGAATCCAATTTGATTCGTATTAGCGTCAAATTGGCACTTATTCGATATAAATAATTGAGTGGCATTATTGTGGCATTAAACATTTTATTTGATTAAAACCCGATACAAGCAGGTGAGTCTATTATAAACTGATGGATATGGAAAATATGTACCCGTTTGGAATTTGCCAATTTAAAAAATACGTATATCGAAAGGGAGCTTGTTGTACTTTTTATTTAATAATAATAAAAAACGGAGACGAGCTAAACCAAAACTAAATCAAGTGAAGTGACATAACTTTGTGAGAAGTAAACGAAACATAAGCAAATGACATTAGACCATATGAAATAAACATAATATTATAATTCTTAATTTAGCAATGAGATTAACTTGTACAAATTAAAGTGATGAGCGAAGCGAAACGCCGCGCCACAAGCTAAGCGAACTAAGGTTACCTGGCTTTAACACCCGGGACGCGTTTGTATACCAAAAGATCGAGCGAAAAAATGCGTGTTTTTTTTTTATTTTTTTTTTTAGGTAGGGCCACTCGTAGATCAGCTCAGTAAGGCTGTGCGTCTACTTAACCGGTCTGTCCTGTGGTGACCTCTAATAAATTAAAAGCCCCCAGCCAGGGCTTACAAACCAAAATATACTTACAAGCTAATGACCGCACGCTAAGGGCACTCCCTGTGGAGTACGGGCCTCGGCATAGCGGGGTCATTTTGGGAGGGCAGCAAAGGGACAGGCTGGGTTGTATTTAGGGGAGTATTTATTGCTACTGTCTCAGCATCGCGGGCTGGCTCGTTTGGCAAAGGTCGGGGAGGATTTCCATTACAAGTACGCGGACGTCGCGATGGGCCTCGTCGGCGAGGCCGGAATACGGAACGCGTTTTGTATGTGTATTTTCTAAGAGTGCTGGTTTCCCTACTGCTCTCTTGTCGGATGGTGGTGGGGTCGTCGGGCTCGTCTAGGACGTGACGCGGGCGACGAACCCGAGAAATTTGGGAGGGTCTGTATCGGGCGGCCGATACGATCAGGGGGTTGGTGTGGGTATCAGCAGAGGTGAAGTAACGCACTGACATGCGTTTCAACACTTGCTTTATGGTCGGGAGTTTGAGGTCTACGTGGAGATCCTCGTTCCTCAAGAACCAGGGCGCACCCGTGGCCTTTCGGAGAAAACGGTTCTGAATGACCTGCATCCTATGGATCTGACTGGGACTGGCTTGAGCAAACACCGGACCGGCGTAAGTCATGATGGGACGTATGCACGTCGTGTAAATACGGATTTTACACCTAAGGGAGAGCTTACTGTGCTTATTCAGCAGGGCGTGGAGCCTACTGAGAGCGAAAGCGGCTCGCGAGCGAACCTTCTTTATGTGCTCAATGAAATTGAGGGACTGGTCTAAGATTACACCTAAGTATTTGGCTCGCTTCTCCCAAGGGATTGGCTTGCCAAACATAGTGATCGGGCGGGGGAGGGTGGGCTGCATACGGCGGGCCCTGCGAAACAGGACTGCTTGACTTTTGTCGGGGTTTACCTCAATCCTCCATTTCCTCAACCAATCGCCTAGTGCGTTGGCTGAGGTCTGGAGGGCATGAGCAATGTAATCGGGACTTTTTCCCGAGTAATAGATGGCCGTGTCGTCGGCAAATAGGGATAACTCTACTGGGGGCATGTTGGGGATGTCGCTAGTGAATAGCGTGAAGAGTGGGGGGGAGAGCACGGCACCCTGTGGGACGCCGGCTCTGATAGGGCGGGGAAAATGCGTGTTGACCGAGCCTTCTTTAGATACGATTACTCTTTTTAACCGACTTCAAAAAAAGGAGGTTCTCAATTCGTCTTGAACATTTTTTTTTTATTGATGTTACCTCATAACTCGGAGACGGCTGGACCGATTTGAAAAATTCTTGTTGCGTTTGAATGGGTATACTTTCTAGTTGGTCCCATTGTTACGAAATCAGGATCTGATGATGGGATCCTGGAGAAATCGAGGGAACTCTTCAAATATTATAGGCACACCTATAGCGTTTTGGGTATTTCTTATAGTACCTTGAGCAGTTGCTTCCGAAAAGTACCATTTGGGGAAGTTGAACTGATGGTGAAGACCACAGATGGCCACTGAAACTCCTCAATAATAAGTATTTCGTGGATTGCGATTCGATTACTTGAGTACGGATGTTAAACACTTTATGCTCGTCACAATACATATGGTGATGTAGAGCTGATGGTCAAGTACCAGGAGAACTCCTCAAAAATTAACGGCTATGCATCGGGAAAAGCAATATTTTGTAAAAGGTGATAAGTTTTTGACATTATGGCTTTTGTAACTAGATAAATTACAAACTGACCCACTAAAAAGCGTTAAAAAAAATTTTTTTTGCAAAAAATAGAACCGACTTCCATATCAAAACACTACAAATCCAAAAATAACTTTAATTTAGGAAGGCGGTGTGAAAAAAAAAGATAATCCGAAACCAATAACACTGACTTCCGTAATTAAAGTTATTTTTGGATTTGTAGTGTTTTGATATGGAAGTCGGTTCTATTTTTTTGCAAAAAAAAAAAAATTATTTCATATAATATTATAGGTAGGTACCTACTGACGAAATGTAAGTAATTCATAAAATAATCTACATTATTCTTTGACGTTATTATTTAGCTATGTGTCTGGGACACTCATCTGTCATTTGCGTAGTCAAGGCCACTTGTCTGTTATATTATTCTAATATTAAATTATTATTACAAATTTAATTACAATATTATGGACTGTTTTAGCTTTGCCTCATCTAGTTTAAGTTTACGAAAAAAAATGGCATGTAAAAGTGTTATTTATATCCCATTTGCTAAATAACCATCATTATCATTATCTATCCTGAATCCCCACGGGATTAGTATTTACGAGAAAAAACCGCATAGATAATATCGATTCCCGCACGAACAAAGTCGCGGGCATAGTTAGTCATGAATAAATTTCTAATAACTGACGATGTTATTTATCACATAATAGGTACCAAAATTAATTTCGTTTGGGTGTTCCGTCGACCGAAATCTATAACCATATTTTAAGGAATCCGCACCAAATTAAAGGTAATAACAATAAAATAAGGATTTGATTTTCAGTTCGATGTGTTTTTTACACTGTTGAGTTTTATGTTGTACTTTCTGGATCTGAATGCAATAACTATAAAAGACAATAAGAAAATAATGAAAGAAAGGGATTCTGTTACGAGTTTCAATTTTAAAGAAGATTTGGTTTTTTGAGAAACCATCATCTGCATAGGTATTTTCCAACTATGTCAGGGTCGGCTTCCATTATAATGAAATAATGATGTTTATTTTGCAAATAGGTTATAAATAACACTTTCACACGTCTTTTTTTTCGTAAATGTAAACTAGATGAGGCCAGTGTTTCCTAACTGACTACTCTGAGAAGAAACACTGAAACAAACTCAGAGGTCAACGTCTCTTTTAAAGTCCAGACAATCTGTAGTGATCAAATCATATGAGAGCCATGTAGGTTAATGTCTGTGGCGCCCTTTAGAGGACAGAATCAAACAGATTTGAGCAGGCCCGTCTCAGCAGTGCAAGCATTTGTCAAATATCGCGTAGCTCAACTTAGAACCTTAAGGAGCTGGAACGATTTGACGAACAAATCGTTCCAGCTCCTTAAGGTCCTACGTTCAAACAGGACGCAGCTGTATAACAAAATTTCGACAGGCAAATCTGATTTTAACCCAGTAACTATGTAACACATTATCCCTTGGTAAGTCTAGCTTCAGATTTTCTGGCTGTAGGCTACGTGTATCGCCTGTCTTAAATAAACAATTGACAGCCGGGGCCATCGGCTTCACATAGATAGATAGATAGATATATTCTGTATTGTACACCATAACAATAAAACAAATATGGACTTAACAACTAAAAAGGGTGATACAATGGGCGGTATTATCGCTAAAAGCGATCTTTCACAGACAACCTTTGGATGGATTTGACACAGAAAGAGAAAATAAATACGCGGGTAGTCCACGGTGTACCTACTATTTATCTATACAACGTGTAACGGAAACCCCATATCTATCCAAAAGGACTGAAGACAACATCTGGTATGGAGTCTCTATGCAAAGTTTCAGCTCAAAATAAGTGACTCACAGAATTGACCCCAAATTGTTGATTTCGTATGTTTCTTGAATACCAATAATAACAGACGTGTCACATCACTATGAGGGTCATCACTATCCACGTCACTTGCCAATAAAACGATAATTCTCTTCGTTCTTCTTAATTTGAATAATTCGGTCTCTGGTATCAATGTATTGAAATTTCTAATAAGTTCCACACATGTACACATAGGATTAGAAAACCCTTGCCATATCGTTTATTATCATCCAAAGAAGCCGTGCACTTGGTATGTATATACCCTTTAAATTACACGTTGTATAAAATACAAAAACATTAAATAAAGTTCTCAAAATATGTATATACATATAAATATTAAAAAAAAAGATACAAAGACATACATAATAACAACAATAATTTAAGGAGAGAGATAAAGATCTTTTACTAAGTTTTTGAAAGAAAATAGTGTTTGTGCTTGTCACGCTGTTGAGGCATAGAGGAATTTCGACACGCTTCGGCGTGTTTTGCTTAACTCTAAGATTCGTTCGTTAATAAAATATTTAAGTGAGGTGCACGTGACTAAATAATAACAGCCACACGGATCGATCTTCAAAGTTAAGCAACGCTTGCCAATGTTGGTATTTGGATGAGTGAACATCTTAACAAATCAAGTTGCCTCCATGCCTCGGAAATCACGCTAAACCGATGTTCCCGGGTATCATTTTGCATTTTCGTTTCGAAACAAAAAAAAATTATTATAGAAAATATTAAATTATATGACTACACACCTTAAAAAGAAACCAATAATTTAATAAGTGTGTCAGACTTTACTGACTAAAACCCATCCGTTTTCCTGCCCTTCGTGTTCCGAGGCCGCGGTAGCTTTTTCGAACAATTCCGCAACCCTGGCAACGGCCCTCTTGTGGGCCCCGACAACTTTGCTGACACTATTTGAGGCGCGCGTGGAATACGACGCACCGTCTACATGAGCCTGGTTTCAGTCGGGCAGCGCGCTACCGATTGCTCGAAGCCTGCAGGCCCACGCCTACGGTGGCTGGGAGTCACCCTGTGATTCCCGACGCCCGGAGCGTCTCCTGCGGCGGCTGGGGCGCAAGGGCTGTGAGGACCTTGAGACCTGCCTCTCCCTCGCGCGTTCCGCCACCTTCTTTGCTTGCTTAACTGCTTCGCAGAAAGAGGTGACTGCTTCCCATGCCTCCTCGCTCCGGACCATGGATTGATCCAGGGCCGGGAGCGAGAGGTTGCCGCCTATCGCCCCTACGAGGACACGGCGGAGCTCTGCCCAAGCAGGGCAAACATCCAAATAATTTTATGCTTAACGAGAAGAAAACTAAGTGCATAAAGTGTACGCATGTTAGACAAGTAAACACAAGTACGTCAATAAAGGGTGAAAGCTTAAAACCCGACGATACCACAGTGTTCTTGGGCATTACTGCTATGGGGGAATGCCGCAGATGTAAATACAATATTTTTGTTACAAAAAAGAGCCATTCGTGTTATTTATAAATTAAGTCCACGGCACTCCTTCAAAGATAGACTTAAAGAAATTAATGTAATGACTGTGCCTTCTCAGTATATCTATGAGAACCACTTGTATGCACATACAATAATTAATCACTTTAAAAATACAGTGATATCCATAATGTAAATTTTATACTAGAAATAAACACAACTTTGTCGTTCTAAAAACAAGGCTCAAGAAAATAGGTGGTTCTTTTAAATGTCAGTGCCCTATGCACTTTGTAATACTACCCTGCCGTTTGCAAGAACTGAGCCTCAACAAATTTAAATTAGTCATAAAACGTAAACTTTACCAGAAAGCTTTTTACACAGTTAAAGACTATATTGAGGATAAAAAGGCTTGGGATTGAGCTGCTCCAGTGATATACAGGGAGCATTAGTGTTGCTTACAATCACAATATCTTGTATTTTTATTATTATACAAATTGACAATACACATTTTTTTGACATAATAAAGTTTAAAATTTTTCATTGTAATGATTAAAAAAAATGTTTTTTTGTGTAAAATGTACTTATGTGAGGATTATGTGGATTTTTTTTTATTTGTTTTTCTTTCCTTTTTTTTCTTTTTCTCTCTCTTTCGACGATGTCTGGCAGTTTGAGTACTTTCGCGACCTACTCAAACAATGCCAAAATTCTTTGGCGTTGTTCGTCAGGTCGTTGAGCTCCTTACTAGTCCAAAGTTGAGCTTACAGACTAACTGACAAAGGCTTGCACTGACAGGACGGGTCTACTCAAATCTGTGTGGTTCTTGCCTCAAAAGACCATTTCAGACTAATCTGCATAATCGTCATAAACTCATAAACTATTTTGAATATGTGAACTATGTAGGTTATTTTACTCGAGTTAAACATGATTGTCTGGCAGTTTGAGTGCTTTTGCGGCCTACACAAACGTTCTTACCTTGATATTGTTCGTCAAATCGTAAAGCTCCTTATTCAAGTTGAGCTATACGTCATCTGACAAATGCTTGCACTGTATGGACAGGTCCACTCAAATCTATAAGCATCTTTCCTCAAAAGATCGCCTCAGACGGTAACCAACAAGGTTCTCATATATTTTAACAAATATAGATTGTTTGGGCTGTAAAAGAGACGGACCCCTGAGTTTGTTTCGGTGTTTCTTCTCAGGGTAGTCAGTTAGCAAACACCGGCTTCAGTTACCGGCTAGTTTAAATTTACGAAAAAAAATGACGTGTAAAAGTGTTATTTAATAACCAATTTGCAAAATAAAGATCATTTATCATTTAAGTATAGTCTACCTTGTACCCTGACCCAAGGGACAACTAATTAAATTGTTCATCAGAACATACAGGGTGTGAAAGATAAGAATTAGAGTTGGAGTGTTCATGAACTGTAATTTCATTGGTATTTAACTGAACATTGCATTATTTAACTCCCACCAGCTCTAATAACCATCTGATCGCCAAAAAAAGAAAAATATTTTTCATAGTGGCTACCTAATAATAGATATTAACAGCCTTAAATTTAAAGAACGAAAGGATGGTGTGAACTTTTTTACTATACTTTTACTAAATTGAGGTATCCAAATCCTGTGTAGGATTAGAACTGTAATTTATTTTATGCAGTGTATACCATGTGTATACAGACCTTCTTGATGATCATCATCTTCTAAGCCCTATTCGAACTATATTGGAGTAGGCCTACAGTCTATGCGGATGCAGATGACTAAGTACTAGTGTATTATATAGAGCGAGTCTATGTTGAGTCTATGTAGATACGACATTCCTTCAAGGCAAGACTGGTGTCAGATTTTATGACTTCTGTGTGACAAGCGGGGCCAACGTCATAACATATTTACTGAGGCACGGAGGAATGTTGATATGTTGGGATGGCTACCCATCTAAGAACTGACCTTGGCAAGCGTTGCTTAACTTTGATGATAGACCCGTGCAGCGTTTGTTTAGCCACCTCCTGCATGATAATTATGACCCTGAAAGACTTCTGCTGGTCAGCTTCCCTCCAGCGTCACCACATCGACCAGTCTTAAATCTACTCTTTGCAGCTTGCAGCAAAGGATCAATAAACCCTCAAAAATGTTAACAAGATTTATTGTCACCATAACATATTATGATCAAATCAATGTTACGTAATTTTTTAGTATAATGATAAACTATTTGATTAATATTATGTTTCCTTCAGAATATTATTTAATTTTGTAAGTCGTCGCGAAATTTACCACGTCCTGTATATAAACTGGTAAACAATACCTATTTAAAAAACATGATCTTAAGATACAGGCATACATAATGTAGATTATTCAAAGAAAAGATGATAACTAGTATAAAACAGGCATATATTATATCCTAAAAAAGGTGACATGTAGGTACCTTTTTTTCTGAGTGGGAAAATCATAACGTATTGATTGGGTTTTATTTAAATAAAGGTTGTATTTTTTTTAAGTAATTAATTTACCATCCCTCACGACAGAAAAGAATATTTCACTCATTCTTCTCTTTTTCACCTTTCTGTATTATTTCATAATTTACACCTACTCTCTTGTGTACATCACAGGTTTCAACAAATAGAATATTGATTCAACGTGACCCCGTTTAAACTGTGGTATGCACTAATTAATTTATGTCAATTTAATTGATTATATCGGCACTATAGACCACTTGAGACCCTCTGGTTTTGATCGTAATGAGCTGAATTAATTAAATTTTAATGCAATTTTAGTATTTGGAGTATGTATCAGATACAATTACCGTTTTGTATTTTTTCTAGTGGTTGATACAATTCTGATTAATATCTATGAATTATGTTATTCTGGTTTTGTGATAACAATTAAACTAAATAATCTATGAGTCCAGTTTTGACTAACTTTTTTAGGATCGGCTTTAGTCTAAGCCGATGCAGCTGAATACCTGTACACACATATTGTTACGCCAGTCGCTTAGTGAAGTACGTCGAGAAACTTCGACAGAAATCTAGAATGTTCGAGACACTAACGCCATCTAGCGGCGAGTAGCACTACTGTGTATCTCAAGTAGCTTCTGGAATATTCTTGGCAGTATAAACAGTGAGTTGATTTTACAAGAATGTTCTAGAACTTATAGATCGGGGTATAAATACATCGCAAAAGGACGCAGAGAGTCAATCTTATTTCAAGATACGACGCGATATAATCGAAGCTCTACAAGTGAATTTCAGTGCGATTTATGTTTAAGTGACAAGTATTGAAGTGAGAATAACCGGTTAATTTTTATTGTGTGTTTACTTAATTAAAGTGTTAATTTTGGTCTAATTGGCGTTAATTATTTCTATCCCGAACCCCAGCTCGTAACAATATTTTACAAGGAGCTACTGTTTTTCCTTTTTGTTTATCTTACCACAATCACGTATCTGGATAACACGGTACCTAACCCTTCGTAAGGCTGGAGTCTAATTTCTTAGCTTGCCTAAACTACCCTTAGCTTATGTGAACGTGTGAGACCTGAGTATGACTGCCGTGACCAACTACTTATCGTGCTTTTCAAGGCATGGAGAAATATGAGTATGTCTGAGGAAAAGCTCTTTGTTTGTAGGGCGTTATCTCAAAGCATCTGCTTAAGTAGTTACTCCAACCCAATGGAAAAAAAATGTGATAGAAAACTAAGCGGTTACTGCGGCGTAGGCTACGGGAACCTAAGAAAATATACCGATATTTCTAAAGGCCAGAACAGGATCCAGTACGCAATAGGCAATTTTGCTCAAACCCAACCAAGCATATCTTAAATCTAAAAAAATATATCATAAAACGATCCAAAAAGGTTTTGTAATACGGTCTCATTTTCTAATAAAGAGACCCGAATAACGTTTACACTCTATTTCATGCAATACCAAACATTTTGGTAGCCCCAACGATGTTGGTTATAACTGGCTAAAACCGGCTCAAACCGCCGCCGGCCAGCAATATCCAGTCGATACCGGTATTGGACAAAAGCGATTTAACAAAAACTTTATTTTTCGTTTCGAATAGGTTTCAGGTAAGCTGTGGTTTTGAACATTTTAATTTCGGAATTTCTTTTAAGAGTTCCGTATTCAAGAATACTTTTGAATGCTTACAATATCATCGGCCTATTTCAGTTATGTAACTTTGTAACCGGTTTACTAATTTTTAGAAGTACGTAATCCATTTAGTCCTTTCACAAACGTAGGTATAAATTAGTGTGTTCTCTTGTATTGGGAATCATTAAAATATAGGCTCAAGTTAAACTGGAAATCTGTCACCGTTTCCAACTGGCTATTAAACATAAATTCCTTGGCCAAGGTCGATCTGTAGATGGGTGAATATCTATATACAGTATGTTAACTAACAGAGGTCTTTCCCGTTAACCCGCAATACTATAGCATTCATACATGCTAAAAAAATATTATCATCCGAAAACAAAATGTTTTTTTTTTTTTTTTTAATATTAAAATATTCACTAAAAATGTTAAATTGATAAAAGAAACACTCTGTACACGCGTACTTGAAGGACGGCAACGTCGCAATTTATTTATGAATGACGGGCTGCGTGTGCGGCGATCTAATTGATGTGCTTATACTATTGCGGGTTGACGGGAACGCCCTCTGTTAGTTAACATACTGTATTACGTTATATATACGTCAGTAGGTACATCGAGTCTCTGAATCTGAGGCCAGTCTTCCTAAAAGTTATCTGATGTAATCAAAACAACGGCCATTATTTATTTTAACCTAAATAATTAGTCCACTATTAGATCGTCAAGAGAGCGCCTACAGGCATATAGTACAAAAATAACAGACATACGTATCAGTTGCTATCAAATTTACCAATGGCGTCTTTTAACATTATCGTATTACTCAGTTACTGGGTTGTAAGGGCCCAGATAAGCAGACATATATGTGAAATACTAGTCCTCGGCTACATTCGATTTGGCTGGAAATAGATTCCTGAAGAGTTTGTTTAAGGCATAGATTGTTTATGTGTCGGTACGTTTTTAATATTGTACTAGAGTACCTACTGTGATAAAATTTGCCTAGTGTATTATGTACGCTGCTGTACAGTGATTTGCTAATGTCAATTATTGCCAATCACATCTCTTTTGGACGTATTCCGCATTGGGCTGGAGTTAATGGCACTGACGTCCCCTTTTGCTCGTAAATACGCTGTCCCGAGTGGACTGTCACTTCGAGTGAATGCATAACACAGTAAATTCTAAACTAAATTAATACTCAACCGACACGGTATCGTTAGTCGATACATTTTGATTGATATGTGCAGGCAGTTATTTAGGATAGCATTCAATTCCAATTAACAGTTGGTATTTTTGAATGTTTGAAAATGTTATTTACAGACGAAGTGATATAAAACAATTGTGATAAAAAAAGTAATTAAAAAACTTAAAAAAACCCGACTGCAACCTTATACTAAAACTAACTGAAAAGCTAATAAAAACAAGCCCATTTTAAATTAAATAAAAGTTGGAAGCAGGCGGGGCCCATACCATTATTATAGTTTCAAACTCAAATGGGTCCCGCCTGCTTCCAACTTTTATTTAATATAAAATGGGCTTGTTTTTATTAGCTTTTCAGTTAGTTTTAGTATAAGGTTGCAGTCGGTTTTTTTTTAAGTTTTTTAATTACTTTTTTTTATTTCCAGCTTTTTAGTTTACAAATGTCAAAGATTTTGCAGACGATTTAGTTCTTGATACGTGTTTTTTATGATTTGTCACTTTGAATTACTTTTAACCATATAAGTTGTATATATGTTTGTAATTACCTTTTAAAACCCTTTATTTTGATACCCCACTCCATAGGTTTTGAAAAAAAAAAAAAACTTTTTTGAAGGCATAATATGGCGCCAAAAATCCGCCATTTTGGTTTTTTTTTTATTTTGATATACCCAGTGTCACTTTCACAGTCAATACGAATCTAACGATACCTCTCAAGCTAAAATCCGTCGAGCCGTTCAGGCCACAGAGCGTGCCAAACAATTATACATACATATATACTCTCGAAAAACATAACCCTCCTTCTGGCGCAGTCGGGTAAAAAGGATTGAAATAGAGCTCCTAATTTCCAACAAATAGATACTCATCCATAAACTCACGCCTTCTGCCTTTTGGGATAGCCATAAAAAGTAAAAACACAATGCTATGTGAGGCTCTACGCAAATGGCAAAAAAATAAGCTTGTAATTTCAAATTATATGTACCTACCTATATTTTCTTAGATGTCGGCGCAAACTCCCAATATTAATTAATTAACATAGAAAAAAAGTAATTAAGACAGTATAAAAAACCTTGCAAAACCTAAACAATTATGAAATATTCACAAAAGCGGCGCCGACTCATCTCTTCTCTTTTTTTATTTTATCCCTTAAATATTTGTTAGTAGCAGCTGAGAGATTAGAATTTGATGGTAGGACCGTCGTCACCTTGGAAAGCACGGAAAGCTAATACTTATAGATTCTTCATCTAATCAAGATAAACGGCGATGCGCCATCGTTACCTACATGGTGGATATCCTGTGCGAAAGGCTAAAGAGGGCAATTCCCTGCCGGAGCCTGTTTCCTGATAGCTATAACCTTGTTGCTTGTTTTACTTTTTAACATATTATGTTGTCTTGACATTTAGCTGAATAGGCAATCGTGCCTTTATTGCGCAACCTTCATACTGTAATTCTATTTATAGTTGCTTTTCAACCGACGACAAAAAGAGGAGGTTATCAATTCGACGCGTATATTTTTTTTTTTATGATCACCGATTACTCAAAGACGGCTGAACCGACTTGGAAAATTCTTTTTTGGTTTGAAAGGGTATACTTCGAAATTGGTTCCATTGTCACCAGGTCAGGATCTGGTGATGGGATCCTGGAGAAATCGAGGGAACTCTTCAAATATTATAGGCACACCTATGGCGTTTTGGGTATTTCTTATAGTAACTTGTGCAGTTGCTCTCAAAAAATACCATTTGGGGAAGTGGAACTGAGGATGAAGACCACAGATGGCCGCCGAACCTACTCAATAATAAGTATTTCGTGGACTGCGATTCGATTACTTGAATATGGATGTTAAGCACTTTATGTTCGTCACAATGCATATTGTGATGTAGAGCTGATGGTGAAGTACCAGAAGAACTCCTCAACAATTAACGGCCCAGCATTGGGAAAAGCAATATTTTGTAAAAGGTTATAAGTAGTTGACATTTGGGCTCTTTTAACTAGGTAAATTAAAAATCGACCAACTAAAAAGAGTGAAATAAAAACTTTTTATCAAAAAATTAAACCGACTCCCAAAAACACTGCAAAGTGAAAAATAACTTTAATTTCGGAAGTCGGTGCCAAAAACGAAAATACAAAACTAAAGACACCGACTACCGAAATTAAAGTTATTTTTCACTTTGCAGTGTTTTTGGGAGTCGGTTTAATTTATTGGTAATAAGTTTTTATATTTAATTGTAAAACACAACATTAAACATTATCTTCGAAAACGGATACAAACCCACAACATACAACATCTACATCTTAGTGTACGGGTAGACCACTCGTACATTAAGTAAATTCAAGTCTTTTAGGTATTCCTCGAAGCGCTACCATTTTGAAACGCACCTAATGAAGCGCTCCTTTTTTTATTCCTCGGAGCGCTCCTTTTTAACCGACTTCAAAAAAAGGAGGTTTACAATTCGTCTTGAACTTTTTTTTTTTATGTATGTTACCTCGTAACTCGGAGACGGCTGGACCGATTTGAAAAATTCTTTTTGCGTTAGAATGGGTATAGTTTTTAGATGGTCCCATTGTTACAAAATTAGGATCTGATGATGGGATCCTGGAGAAATCGAGGGAACTCTTCAAATATTATAGGCACACCTAAGGCGTTTTGGGTATTTCTTGTAGTACCTTGAGCTGTTGCTTCCGAAGAGTACCATTTGGGGAAGTTGAACTGATGATGAAGACCACAGATGGCCACTGAAACTCCTCAATATTAAGTATTTCGAGGATTGCGATTCGATTACTTGAGTACGGATGTTAAACACTTTATGCTCGTCACAATACATATGGTGATGTAGAGCTGATGGGCAAGTACCAGGAGAACTCCTCAAAAATTAACGGCTATGCATTGGGAAAAGCAAAATTTCGTAAAAAGTGATAAGTTGTCGACATTATGGCTTTTGTAACTAGATAAATTACAAACCGACCCACCAAAAAGCGTGAAAAAAAATTTTTTTGCAAAAAATAGAACCGACTTCCATATCAAAACACTACAAAGGCAAAAATAACTTTAATTTCGGAAGGCGGTGTCTTTAGTTTTGTATATATTTTCGTTTTTGACACCGCCTTCCGAAATTAAAGTTATTTTTGCCTTTGTAATGTTTTGATATGGAAGTCGGTTCTATTTTTTGCAAAAAATTATTTTCGTATACCATGTTATCGGGAGCGCTACCAAAAGGAGCACTCCGAGGAATAAAAAAGGAGCGCTTCATTAGGTGCGCTTCAAAATGGTAGCGCTTCAAGGAATACCTCAAGTCTTAAGTCAAGAGTGAACAGGTTACTTCTAGGCAAGCGTGCTTTATCTTCGAAAACATCATCGCTTACCATCAGGTAAGATGGTGGTCAAACGCAAGCCATCAATAAATAAACCACAGTCGTGTTGGATTTGCGTGCTACGAGTGCAATGCAATAAACACACTCATGCACAATAATATCTCCTGCATACTTCGCTAACCTGTTGCGGATAGATCGATCGGGAGAAAAATACTATACTTCGTACATTATTTTGTCATGTCTAAAAATGTTAAGTTGATTTATAATTCAAGGGGGTCGGTGAAATACAGGTTTAGGTATGCCTTTTTTATTTGTTCCGAGGTGGAAATCCTCATGGATGTCTTCCGCCCTGGGGTGAGCGAAGGAGTCTGTCAGACTCGTACTGACTAAAACCACCCCGTGTTCCCTCGTACACATGCGCCGGGGGCTGCGGGAGCACATAAGTATTCTTCAGCGCAGCCCCCGACTAGTGACGGCCCGCCTCTGCGGGCCCCATCTCTTTAAGCAAGGGGAGTGAGGTGTTTTGCTCTCCCTGTGACTACTGAGAAGGGCGCGCGTGGAACAAAATGCGCCACCATCTCGGGTCTCGTGTTATAGGGGACGGCGGGTATCCCCAATTCCGCCGTCCCTGGACCAATTTAGGGGGGCCGCCAGAGGGCATTGTCTGCCCTCTGTCGACGCCCGGTGCACCTTCTGCGGGCCGAGAGAGCGCTCAAGATCTCCCTCTCCCTTTCCGCAGCCTCCTTTTGCGACATGACAACTTCACAGAAGGAAATCACCATGTCCCACGACGCTGCGCCACCGGCCATGAAACGTATCACAGCCGGCAGCGACAGGTCATTTCCCACTTTTAAAACGAGGGCACGGCGCGGCTCCTCCAAAGCTGCACATTCTGCAAGCGTGTGCCATACCGTGTCCTTCTGACAATGGACGCAGTGATGACACAGAGCGTCAGGTTCCCTGTCAAAGGTTTAGGTATGCCTAGTTCAGCCTAAAGTGCTAAATACTTTGGTACTTATATGTAGCTACTCTTAAGTTCTCAGGAACCACTGTATTCGGCTAAACAAAATTAACAATTAAAGCTCGTTAAGTCCTTCTAAAGGTTGTCTGGAAGATATCGCTCTCAGCGACAAGACCGCCGTTGTAACAATTTTTTTATATTGGTATTTAAGTGTGTTTCAATTATTGGTGTACAATAAAGTGTATTCAGATAGAATATCTATCTATAATGTAGGTTGAAAATTTTTATACATATTTAACTTGTTTTTCATTTTCTTAGATATACTTTATTACACACAGAAACACAACAAGATAGCAATTTATATAAAAAAATCGAGAATACATTTCTTAACACGTGTCTTAAAGAAATAACCAGAAAAGTTGTCAAGGATCTGCTTCTACATTGTTTCACAACGCAATTCTACATTAAAACAAGCTTTAAAGTACATAGTTATCATGCTATTTCGATCTTCAGAAGCAACGTAGAGGTTTGCGGCTTACAAAAGTACTTGTAACTTGCTTTGCAGCTGCTTTAGCGAAGCGCTGAAGCGATGTAGCAGTGTCAAATTGTCAAGCTGTAAATTGACAGCGTTTCCTTCGTCGTCTCTAACTTCAACTTGATAAACTTATGGTAGTGAACTAGTTGCACCCAGAACTTTGATTAAGATTAGAGAATTACTTTTGATTCAACCTTGACTTTGTCTCATTTAAAGTTAAAACTTTATTAACATAATTGTAGATCCTTGACTCAAGAGATGAAGAGTGGCGAGTTCGCGAGATGTTATGTTATGTAACATCTCTATGTTACATAACATAACATAATCAGACTTCAAAGTCTCACTGCTGGGTCAATGCCCAATTTACATCTCTGTGGCTTTGTTATTAAATACCAAGCTATCGAACTACTTAATTTCCACAAAATTAAACAAAATACTCAGCTGCGTCCGGTTAGACTGAAAGACGATCCCAACATAGGAAAAGGCTAAATAAATGACGATGAAACAAAATAATTACAATAAATATTATTTTCTTCTTTTATAAACCATTGCCTCACACCAGGAAATACTTCTGTATTATGAATTTATTTACAAATATGTATTTCTCAAATGCACAAAACGCTGAACCCGGAACAACTATCTGTACACATAAGCAGAGCCGAATTAACCCTGTCAGAGGCCCTAAGGCAATGGCATTCTCGGGGCCCCTTTTCTTACTTTGACTGACCAAATCGTGTGTGAACTGAGGAAACGCACATTAAGGGCTGTGGTTTTTAATATATTTGTTTACTTATTCCCAGATTTGTTCTAAAATAGTTATAATTCTACTACTAAATCTAACAATTTGTATTTTATGAGATAGCAGTGAGGTCCCTAAGTTCACACGCATCACACACAACACAATCCGGCCCTGCACTGCTGCAAGTACTAATATTTGTTCCGAGCTGGATTCAAACCACTATAAGAAATGAATGCGTCAATCGCTCTAGTACTGCACCGATCGTATGATAAAAATATCACAAACAAACCTTTTTACATTTATAAATATTGATAGCACTAAAATCACGCAACGACACTTCTCCTTTTACAACAAAAGACGCGTAAAAATGAGCCATAACAACAAATTTTTATATTTCTATATGAATTCAATAAAAACATTACCCCTCCTACCCAGGCAGTTGGGTAAACCCTCTTTGTACGACTAGGGTTGATCACGAACGTTTTTATGGCTGTGATTCGTTCCCAATGAACTTTACGACCAATGGGTCCATGGTAGACGGGCTTTTTTGAGCATAGAATAAAATACTCTATACCCACCATATATAAATATTATAGATATATATCGATTCAAATAAATATTACTTAGCGAATAGAAAAAAGAGATCGCTTTTAGTGACAGTCTCATCACAAGACGACCAAAAAGAGTTTACTTTTATGTTTTTAAAAGTAGGATAATATTGAGCCCACCTTACACAAGCAACGTATTTCATAACCATACGTCTTGAAACGTAATAAAAAAAAATACAATTTTTTTTTTTTTTTTTTTATGTTTTAATCCAGGATGTCGACTATCTGCTTATCAAATTTCATTCAAATCTGTTCTGTAGTTTTTGCGTGAAAGAGTAACAAACATCCGTCCATTCATCCTCTCAAACTTTCGCATTTATAATATTAGTAAGATTGTATACATATACCTTACAATATCTATATGGATGCAAATAACAAATCTAGTGTCCATGGGGTTGTCTTACCGCACCCAGCAATCTCAGATAAATATAATCAGGGATTATGTATGTGTTTAAATTAATGAAGCATGACCGACGAACGATTGTGATGTACCAGATAATCGACACACATCATTTACGGAATTTTCGGTTGAATATTGTAATCAACTATTCCGTAAATCGTTCGCAAAATTAACCAGGTGTATAGTCCTCGCCACGTAAGTTGGCAAGGTTTTGGCGTAGTGGGGGTAAGTCCACGCATCGTGCACTTAGTGGAAGAAAAAAGTGGTCACTTTTACTGCTTGCCATTATTCTATGGTTATTGCCACAGAAATAAAAAGTACAGTAGAAGTGGTAAGGGGGCGTATCGGTGTCCGCGCGACATGGCCACAGGGCTCATGTCACAGGCAAATGGCCGTCTCCGCGAACTAGTGCACTTTCGACGGCGATCGTGATAACATATATGAATGCCGAGTTGTTCTGTGGTATCTTGTAAAAACCGAAGCCAAAATCAAAATTATGTGAATCATGGAATCACTTACCATATGTAAGTACAAGTATTTTACAATATTTGTCTTAAAATCATGAAAAACAATAAATCGTAAAATATTTCTTGGTTTTACTATGTTATTTACTTTTGCTATAAATACATTGCTCCTTAACCACTACCTGAGTTCGTCACTAAGTAACTGGACAAGCAATGTAAAAATAACATACGAAACTGTATTACGCGGATTCATCGCGTAGTGAGGCCGCCACTTCTTGCGACGAATTAGTGATGTGCTTGTGCAGATCCACTAACGTAGACTATCGACAGCAATGTCGATTGACGAATGAAATATTGCTATTATGGTTTAGGGGTTTATCAACCGACGACAAAAAAAGGAGGAGGTTATCAATTCGACGCGTATATTATTATTATTATTTTATGTATGATCACCGATTACTCGGAGACGGCTGAACCGATTTGGTAAATTCTTTTTTGTTTGAAAGGATATACTTTGAAATTGGTCCCACTGGCACCAAGTCAGGATCTGATGATGGGATCCTGGAGAAATCGAGGGAACTCTTCAAATATTATAGGCACACCTATAGTGATTTGAGTATTTTTTATAGTAACTTGTGTAGTTGCATTCGAAAAGCACCATTTGTGAAGTAGACCTGATGATGAAGACCACCGATGGCCACTGGAACTATTCAATATATAAGTAGGAACAATAAGTAGTTCATGTATTCCGCTTCGATTACTTGAATGTGGTTATTAAGAACAATATGCTAGTCACAATGCATATGGTGAAGTGAAGCTGATGGTGAACTACCAGGAGAACTCCTCAACAAATAAAAGCCCAACATTGGGAAAAGCAATTTTTGTAAATGAATATAAGTAGTTGACATTTAGGCTCTTGTAACTAGGTAAATTAAAAATCGACCAACTAAAAAGAGTGAAATAAAAACGTTTTACCAAAAAATTAAACCGACTCCCGAAAAACACTACAAAGTGAAAAATAACTTTAATTTCGGAAGTCGGTGCCAAAAACGAAAATACAAAACTAAAGACACCGACTACCGAAATTAAAGTTATTTTTCACTTTGCAGTGTTTTTTGGGAGTCTGTTTAATTTTTGGGTAAAATTTTTTTTATAACATACGGAAACCTCTAAGAAAATATGTTTAACTTTTATTTTACGTGAGATGACAGAAATAAAAATACGTTGAAAAGTCAAGTGGACAAAAAAAAAAACAAAACAATTTATTTTACGCCCGCAGCATGCGTAAGGAGTTCCGACGTCGCCGTCGCTTCAATAGTTTATTTTTCAATCTGTCAACCGTTTTAGCCCGGTTGGAAGATCGATTTAAATAATGTTTTTTTACTTATTTTCATTTTTTTACAGAGTAGTAGAGAAATGCGTAACCAATATTCGTAAAGTAAGTTACATTAATTTTAGGTTATAATCGGTGGTGTTTTTCGGTTTAGAATTATCGTATTATTTTTTTATGGTTTTTGTATTTTACTTCCGTTGAAGCTTCGAATGCGTTATAATAATCGGCATGGTTCAGATTTTTTAGAGGCTATTTATTTGTAATGCATGGATGTGTGTTTGTTTTGATATATTTAACAATTTCTCTACTAATTAGGATTTTTCTTATAACAAAAACCGATTATAACCTACTAAACTATTACCTGCGGGGTAATTGCGTAACACACTTACAGTAGGAATCGGTTTCATTATGCTAAATCAACAACACTCACTGCGGTATTTACGTTGTTAAGCAGACGAATATTTCCAACATATGAAGCAATGGATTACCAATATACGTCAAAATCATTCAGATCTTGATTTATAGTGTGTTACGTAATTATTGCGATGCTTATTATATGGTGACGTTTAGAAGTAGCTTAGGATGTATGTAAATGATAAATAAGTGGTTTTCGTGCTTTTCAGCTTCCCAAAAGATGGTAATATAAAAATGGAATGGATTGATGCCACAGGCATGCCACCTAACTGGTACCCTACAAAAAATAGCACCATATGCTCGGTTCACTTCAGCGCAGAAATGTTCCAGCCTCTAAAGAAAAGTCGCAGGCGTTTTGAATGGACAATTCCAAAATTAAGAGTACAACTGATTTTTGCAGAAGTGGGTTAGATTTTATTTTATTACTGAAAGCTATTCTCATGTTTTAGGGCATTCATAAAATCAGTCATTCAACTTTTCAGGATTCTATACAACCTATACGGCTGGTATGTTCCGATCAACTATGATAATTAATAATGACCTATCACTATGATAATTAAATATTAAGATTTAAGTCGAAAGCGCCAGGGTAGCCCTTAATACTTAGTAGGTAGTACTTAATAATAATTATGTAATGTTATGTTCTTAATAATATGTTTATTGTTATTATAATATTTTCTGGACATGCCATTTTTTATTTGGTTCATTTTCAGGTGCCCAAAAAATTATACAATAATAAATGGAAGAAACGATAACTTTCCGATTTAGTCAATCACTAGCGTATATGTAAAATAAATTGCTTTTGCACAGCACAACGATAGCGACCGATGTTTTTGTGTGGGTAAGTTCTACGGTGCATGGTAAATACCCGCTGTGTTTGACGGAATAAGGTTTATTATTGATTGTATAGTACGTTCTGATTTAAGAAATGCGGGTGTGTGCGCGAGTGCGTATCTATTGATTTTATTAAACTGCATGTGTAGTTGTTGTCCCGCCCAGCGCCTAACTGAAGACACACGGTTCCGATATAATTTCGTCTGTTGACCATATCTCTACTTATTTATTTTATCTATGGTGATTGCCATCATTTATTTTTAATCATGTCTATTCAGAAGAATGTTAAAAAGAGAAGAGGAATTGCATGGGCGTGCACAGAGATTTTAGACAGGATAAGCACGGCTAAAATTAAAATAAAACTTACCAGTTTCCGCTCGATTCGATCGGTGGCCCACCACCGCGAATAACGATGCACCTATCTTTTTAGACATTTGCAAAACGTCGTCGTAAAAACTGCTACTTCGTTTTAAAATGACTAAAAGTTGTAGGATTTGTAAAGACCACGGAATGCTTATTCTTGTTTACCCAGAATACAAACAGCATCAATCAATCGTTTGAAAATGTCTCTATTACTGTCAACTTTCGCGTTGTGTCTTTCAATATCTAACTTAAACTGGCTATTTATACTAGTCTCTATTCTACCTTTACCAAAACTTTGGAACTTCAAGCAGAGTTCCATATATTTTTCTAAAAAATCGTGCCTAGCAGTTGCTTTGTAAAATTATTTAAATCTGAATATTTGTCACAGGTCCAAAGATTATTTTTATCTGATTTGTAAACAAAATACAAGGGAAAAAACAATGTGTTTTTGTGGTCACATCCTGTTAGCCAGTAATAATTATCATACCTACGGCTTTTATTAAAACAATAAGTAACAAAAGATAACGTCAAAAACGCGGCAGATTTCAATTTGATGCAGGAATGTTCTAAAGAGATACCGCGGCCCCGGACCACAAGGCCAACTGAAGGAACAGGGGGTTTTAGTCAGTAGAAGTCTAACACTCCCTTCCGCTCCACTCAGAGCGAGAGGGGGTATTTGATGATTTTCCCATCAATAATAAAGGAGGTTTTTCACGAATCTATAGGTTGGTTCGTTTTATATTTTTTTACTATTTATACACAAAATCTAACGTGCCTATAAATATCTAAAACATAACATCTGCCAAACGTATTCGAGATAAATAATTAACTATGTTCTCGTGGAATTCGCACGAGGTTACTACATGCTCGAGAAGTCTCTAAGTTAAAAGTAATTAATACTAAAGTTGGCTAATCCTAAATCTTCATTTCTGCAAGCAGAAACTTCTTAAGTCGCTAAAAGTCAGAGATTCTTTTTAGGTTTTCATTATAACCAGAATGCTGGTTATTTACACAAACTTACTTTTCAGTTCAGACAGACAGAAACTACAGAACGCCATTATCATTGCATACCTACTCCTTGATACAATTACGAAATAAGATCTACAGAGTCGCTAATACGAACATTTTTTGCGACTAAACTCCGAATTGCTAAGACGTCACGGAACGCTGAAACCAGTAGCAAGTCTGCTAATATTTATTCCCACATAGAGTAAGTTTACGATACCCCCGGTCTTTGGCGACAGTTTTATTAGATAATGATATCTTTTTTCGTTCTAGTTGAAATTCTAAGGAGCAATGTTTATTTTTTTTTTGGTTGGAGTAGTTGGGTAGGTTTTACAAACACCATCACTTCGAACTATCTAACAAATTGATGAATAAAAGATCTATTAATCATTCTCAACAGCAATTTTCAAACGACCAGAAACGACTGTGAAAAAGGTTAAAGGGCAACAAAATTTAACCAAACTTCTTAACCAGAAACTAGACTAACTATACATTTCCGAAGGTTTTCGATGCGCCGAATCCGAATCTGGCCTCAGAATCGCTCTGTCACGTCAGGTTTCTGAGATCTTCCTTGTCGCTTCGCTCTTGACAGAGCGGTCGTGGTCACGTTGAGGCTTCCGCGTTGGTGGTAGGGGCGGAAATAGCTCTTCGCACGATCTCCCGCCATCTGTCCCTGTTGGCAGAGTGCTTGGCGCACTCAGATACGCCGCTTCCCAAAGCTGATTTCACCTGGTCAGTCCAGCGCATTGATGATCTGCCACGCGACCTGGTTCCCTCCACCTTTCCTTGAATGACCAGCCGCTCTATAGAGTCGTTCCCCCGCCTAGAGACGTGATCAAAGTACTGCAGTATGCGCGACTGTACTACGGCCGACATACGCTGCGATATCTTAACCTAAAAGTGCAAAAAGTACCGTTTTTGCCCGATTTTGAGGTTATGTAGACTCTCGAATTATTTTTTCTAAAAAAAATAACGGTTACCCATATTAAAGAACAAGTCTTTTTCTTTCAAATGCCGTTGAGTTTGCTCAAATATTTTTTTTCGCTAAGATCGCATTTTGAAGTTTTCATGTTTGTGAATTTTCATATACCTGAAAATCAATTGAGATCATAGACGTGATACAGTCGATTACTCATTTTCTTCAAATGAGTATTATTTTTCTTAAAATTTTGTCTCACCCTAAGTGGGCCAACTCACCGAACACCTTAAACTACCAACCCACATCTAGCTACCCCCCCTCTACCTCCTGGCCACTAGACACGACCCCTACCAAACCACAAACAGGTTAACCCACCTACCTTTAGGGAAAGCGAGTTACGTCGCATATTTTTTGAAATAAGTCTTATTTTTTTTTAAATCACACACCACAAGCGAGCTAACTCAGTAAACTTCTTACCCACCAATCCCCACCCAGTCTTATCCCTAAAAACCATCCCTACCGAACCTCAAGCATACGAAAATTTACAAAGATGAGTACTTCAAAACACGATATCTCAGCGAAAAAAAAAATATTTGAGCAAACTCAACGGCATTTGAAAGAGGAAGACTTGTTCGTTAATACGGTAAACTTTATTTTTTTTTGAAAAAATAATTCGTGAGTCTACAAAACCTCAAAATCGGGCAAAAACGGTACATTTTGCACTTATAGGTTAGGATATCTCAGAAACCTGACGTGATAGACCAATTCTGAGGATTTGGATTCAGCGCATCGAAAACCTTCGGAAATATATAGTCTAGTTTCTGATTAAAAATTTTGTCGGCCTGTGTAATTATGACTTTATCTGCAATTGTTAAAGATTTTTTTTATAATTATTACTTCTGTATACAACTTTTAATATTTATTACTAGCTTCCTGCCCGCGACTTCGTCCGCGTACCATAATAAATTATACACCTAAACCTTCCAGTTGAACCATTCTATCTATTAAAAAAAACGGTTCAAAATCTGTCACGTAGTTTTAAAGATCTAAGCATACATAGGGACAGACAGCGGGAAGCAACTTTGTTTTATACTATGTAGTGAAGTACAAAATTAATGTAGACCACAAACGACCAAGTTTAAAGTTAAGTTCTTTTCTATGTCTTCATCAAGATTCTATAATTACAGAAGCAGAGATATGCAGGACGAATAAGCACTATCCCATTTTCTTTTTTTAGATTAGATTGAAAAATAGTTTGAAAAATACTTTAAGTAACAACTACATACGTGTAGTAATTCTGTTAACCACAAATAACTCCTAAGTATCATCGATCTTTTGCAAAGCCCTAATCCCACATTACAATACAATACTGTTAGTGTGTGGGTAGAGGCTGCCCATACATCAGTAAATCTCTATCCATTACCCCACGGACAGGGTGATGAGCGAAAGTGGTGAACGGTATCAATGACACAGCTCGTGAGTACATAGTTAAGTGACAATTACTTAAATATAAGCGGTCAAGACTAATTGTAATCTAGGCTGAGATCGACGAGGCCTCTCTAAGGTCAAGCAAAACTTTCTATTTTGAAAACCTACCAATCATACGAATCTAAATGACCCATAAAGCAACATTCCCACTGTCAAACTGTCTATTCAGTTTTGTGGGACATCGTTTTACATTACAAGAACTACATTGTACCTCATAAACAATAAATAAATAAATGTTTAAAAATTAAAGCAATAAATGATTTGCTTCCTCTGAAATCCTATTTTAACCGACTTAAAAAAAAGAGGAGGTTCTCAGTTCATCTTGAACTTTTTTTTATGTATGTTACCTCATAACTTGAAGACGGCTGAACCGATTTGGAATTATTTTTTTTTTGTTTGAAAGGGTATACTTTTTAGTTGGTTCCATTGTTATGAAATCAGGATCTGATGATGAAATCCTGGAGTAATCGAGGGAACTCTTCAAATATTATAGGCACACCTATAGCGTTTTGGGTATTTCTAATAGTACTTTGTGTAGTTGCTCTCGAAAAGCACCATTTGAGAAAGTGGAACTGATAATGAAGACCACAGACGGCCACCGAAACTACTCAATAATAAGTATTTCGTGGATTGCGATTGGATTACTTGAATGTGCATGTTAAGCAGTTTATACTCGTCACAATGCATATGGTGATGTAGAGCTGATGGTGAAGTACTAGGAGAACTCCTCAAAAATTAAGGGCTCTACATCGGGAAAAGCAATATTTTGTAAAAGGTGATAAGTAGTTCATATTTTGGCTTTTGTAACTAGATAAATTACAAACCGGCCCACTGAAAAGCTTGAAAAAAATCTTTTTAGCAAAAAATAAACGCTACCGCCCCAGTCACCGCGTGGTCACCATAAACGAGCCATAAAGGTGCCCAACGTAGGGACGGCCGCTTCTTTGTAGTCGAGGCATCAAAGAATAAGGATAGATTCTTTACATTACTTCAGAATTTATTCGATGAATATCTAAAGGCTTTATAGTCAATAACATTGTTGCTTCAAGGATAATGACTAAGATATTTCTTTTTTCAATGGAAGAGGGTTTCCGGTTAAGTCTAGAACTGGGCATGAATAAAGTAGCTCAAATATGAAGATGGTAATAAAGTGGACCATCCACTGGTACGTTGGATATGCAAGGAGAGCGAGAGGTTTACTGTGTTAGCTACGCGGATCCTTTGTTTGCCATCCATGCGAGCGTACTGGGGCTGTGACGGGAAGAGGATGATCCCGCTTGCATTATTATACAAACCGACGATAGACAGCAGCGTGGCTTAGCGTTACTGTGGGACACTTCAGTGGGCAGTGTCGTAAGGCCGTGCGCGCACTGCCTTGCGGTGGCCGCAATTCCGGTAGTTATACCGCACCGGTAGACTGACCGCAGTGCGCGCACTTCTATGACACTCCATACTTCAAAAATTTTGCGTTTCCAAAACGCAACGCAGTGCGCGCACGGCCTAATTGTATACAGCGTTCTCAATTTATCAAAAAAAAAAATTCGCAAAGCATGGTTAGTAAACAGTGAAAACATTTTCACTCCTCCGTGCCTCAGGGAGGCATGTTAAGCAGTTGGCTGCCATTTGTACATCTTTGATAGTCGTTACGGGTAGTCAGAAACGAGAAAATCTGACTCTGATCTTGCTACGGGGTATTGCGTTACCAAGCTACTGGTTTGCGGAGGTCAGATAGGCAGTCGTTTCTGAGCTCGTAGTGTTTTACACTAATACTCAGTTAAATCCGTTTGTAATGGAAGCCGACCCCAACATATTTATTTTCATATTGTTTCGCCAGTCGCTTAGCGAAGTACGTCGAGAAACTTCAACACAAATCTAGAATGTTCGAGACACTAACGCCACCTGGAAGCGAGTAGCAGTACTGAGTATATCGTGAAAGTTCGACTGACTTCTAATACGTTCGAGACACTAACGCCATCTAGCGGCGAGTAGCAGTACTGAGTATCTCGAGTAGCTTCTGGAATATTCTTGGCAGTATTGGCAGTGAGATTACAAGCGATTGCGATTTTACAAGAATGTTCTAGAACTCATAGACCAGAGTATAAATAAATCGCAAAGGGATACAGAGAGTCAGTCTTATTTCAAGATAACTTCGAAGCTTTACAAGTGAATTTCGGTGCGATTTAAGTGTTAAGTGAAAAGTATTGTACTGTGATTAACTGTGTTAATTTTTGTTTTGTGTTTATTTAATTAAAGTTTTAATTTTGGTCTAATTGGCGTTAATTATTTCTATCCCGAACCCCAACTCGTAACAGTATTATTATGTCGTCATCATCATCAGCTTAGCCTTATCCAACTATGGTGGGATTAGCTTCCAGGCTAACCGGATGCCGCAGAGTACTAGTATTTTACATGGAGCGACTGCCTTTTGTCACCCACTACCCAGTAACTGGGCAACAACACGATACACCTTGGCAAGACCAGTGTCAGAAGCCAGACTGCCCGTATCTAATACGATTGTTAAATATTTACAGACGCCAGCACATTAAGCTACAACAATCTGTCAAATAACTTTAATGGGTTTTCAACTTTATTGTTAAAGAAATTAGGTTCCAGGTTGATTGGGAAAATTTGACAGTTTCGGGTAGTTTCATGTGCAGGCGTCTGTCCATTCCGGGACCCAACGGTGAGCAAAGGTGCTTTCCAAGAAGATTGTCATCCATCCACAACAAACATTTATTTTTATTGATAAGTAATATTTAATAAAACATGTTTGTTTGCGTTTCACCACCATTTCTTTTGATGCTTAACGATAATAAAGCACGATTACCACGAAAGAAATCGCCTGGCCTTAATTTAAAGAGACCAAGGTTGTAGCTATCAGGAATTACAGACTCGGGGAATATTACTCTTCAACTGCACAATTAAAGGAATCCAAAACACTGATAATCTTGTTTTCCTTCTCACGACTTGCATTAGAATATCCCCTCAGGAATAAAAATCTTTTGGGTCGAATGACGCGTCCAATACACAGAGGAAATAAACATTCCTTTATAACGTGTTAGCAGTCATCTACTAATTACGCGACATTGTTGTGTTTGCCACAGCTGGCCCCTTATGTGAGTCTCCCCGTCACTAGAGTTTTGTTCGCGTTACATATTTTGCAATTATACGTCTAGAAACTATTTTATTAAAATATGCAGTTTTGGTTGTTTGTTGGTTTTCAGTTTTCCATTAATACATGGTCAAAATATCGTTTTTAATATTTGATATCACTACCTTTTTCCTGCGACTTCATGTGAATAGTATTTTTTCAGCAAATTAAGTGTTTATTTATTAAAATTTTTTGCAACACAAAATGCACCAAGGCGGACTTAATATCATAGGCATTCACTACCAGTCAACCATGGGCGGTGAAGAGATAACATGGCAGGTGCATAAAAAATAAGCTTAGTAGATAATATATTCAAATTAAAAGTTTTATTACAAGTATACACATATAATTAGAATAAACTTACATACATATTTATCATAATACATACCAAAAATATATTATGTACATATATAATAAAAAAGTAATAGGGGGTTACAAAATTCTGTTTCTAGAGTCCTTGTCAAAAGTTTAATTTATCTTTATACCAAATTTCATCACAATTTTCGTGAAAAGAATTAAATGAAATGTGGCGTCACGAAATTCAAGACCCCATCCACCCTATGTCACACAAAGTCCCACTTTGTTGACATCGATCTATCCCGCCGTGTGTCGTGTGACGTGATTTGCGGATAACTCCTTAGCTACTTCGGACTGTAGTTTTTGCCCGATATTTTCCTTGTACTGTAAGTCAATGTTGTTGCGAATTATTTGACCCCCGATTTATTGCGATGTCGAATCTCATGTCGACTTATGAGATTACTTAGTTTTAGTGAGTGTATCAGTTATCGTAAGACTTACTGGTTCATTTTATTTTTTCTATTTGTGTCAGAGTGTTTGCAGGGTCTCCAAATTCGCTAGTGATTTTTGAGGACTTGATATATTATACTTGACTACTCAGATTTACTATAGTCTTATTTTTTTTGGCTTCCATTTTATACATAGTGAACATTAACATTTAAGCGACAATAGCCTAAGAATGGTTAGGGTGTCGGACTTGTGCTTGCGAGGTCGTAGGTTCAAACACCACACATTGCAGTATTACCGTAATCCCAGTCCAGACACAAGCATATTTAGCTCAGTCGGAGGAGTTAACAAGATTTTATTTTTAATTAAAAATAAGTTCGCGTTTGACCACCATCTCACCTGATGGTAAGTGATGATGTGGTCGAAGATGGAGCACGCTTGATGAGATTGCTAGTTATGTGAACAAAGGTTATGTTTATTTTACTAATTCGTCTTAAAAATCAGTTTTCAACCGACGACAAAAAAAGGAGGAGGTTATCAATTCGACGCGTATATTTGTTTTTTTTTTTTTTTTTTTATTGTATGATCACCGAGTACTCGAAGACGGCTGAACCGATTTGGAAAATTCTTTTTTTGTTTGATAGGGTATACTTCGAAATTGGTACCATTTGTCACCAAGTCAGGATCTGATGAGGGGTCCTGGAGAAATCGAGGGAACTCTTCAAATATTATAGGCACACCTATAACGTTTTGGGTATTTATTATAGTAACTTGTGCAGTTGCTCTCAAAAAGTACCATTTCGGGAAGTGGAACTGATGATGAAGACCACAGATGGTCGCCGAAACTACTCAATAATAAGTATTTTGTGGATTGCGATTCGATTACTTGAATATGGATGTTAAGCACTTTATGTTTGTCACAATACATATGGTGATGTAGAGCTGATGGTGAAGTACCAGGAGAACTCCTCAAAAATTAACGGCCCAGTATTGGGAAAAGCAATATTTTGTAAAAGGTTATAAGTAGTTGACATTTAGGCTCTTGTAACTAGGTAAATTAAAAATCAACCAACTAAAAAGAGTTAAATAAAAACTTTTTACCAAAAAATTAAACAGACTCCCAAAAAACACTGTAAAGTGAAAAATAACTTTAATTTCGGAAGTCGGTGCCAAAAACGAAAATATAAAACTAAAGACACCGACTACCGAAATTAAAGTTATTTTTCACTTTGCAGTGTTTTTTGGGAGTCGGTTTAATTTTTTGGTAAAAAGTTTTTATATACATATTTTTTTCGTAAATTTAAAAGAGACGAGGTCAGTGCTTTTGTGAACTTGTCCAGTCAGTGCAAGCATTTAACAGTATTCATGTATGCAGCTCAATTCAGCACCACATACTAAGAGCTCAACGACTTGACTAGTAATACCAAAGAACGGACATTTGAGTGGACTGCAAAAAGTACTCAAACTGCTAGATTAGCTTTTTAAGAACCACATTCAAAATAAAAATTAAATTCAAAAATAACAAAAACACATTCGTCTCAGAAGTCCTGTACACTCTGTAGAATGTTTTATATTTTGATCGTTCTTGTTACATAACACTTACTTGGTATTCAGTTGACCACACTGCCCTCTCACACTTAAATAAGTACAGTACTACGGAAACTTTTTATGGGAAACGACAAATTCGAATCGGTGTATTCCCGTTGTCCCCGTAGTCAATGTCCCCGTTAAAGGGGACAAAGGGAATTTAATAAAATAATTAAAATTACTTACTTCCCGTTGTCCCCGTTATGTACATATGGGCAACGGGGTCAACGGACAGTTATGATTTCACGTATCGTTGTCCCCTTTAAATTTTTATTTATTTATTAAATACCTTATTTATTTTGATTTAGTTTTAAATGAAAGGGTGGAATGAAACACAAAGTATTTAAATGTTATACTTACAAAAATATACCACATTAATATACCTATTTAACTATAACGTCACAGAATTAACATAGTATAAAAACAATTTAGATAATGAAAACAAAAATAGGATTGAACTTAAAGCTTAAACATAATGAAAAAAAAAACAATTAAAATAAAATTGACTATAAACAGAATTTTCATGTTATACTTATTAATAATATTTAGATTACAGAATTGGTAATAATCAACATTTATATATTATCATTTATTTTATTATTATTTTTAATAAATTCGTAAATTATAAATACTTGTGTTGCAATCACATGTGTAGCTATTGTTTAGATATTATGTGTTTTTTTAATTTTATAATATGTAGTCCTTAGTTCCATTTCATTTGTATAGGTACAATATTCTCTCTATTAAGGCACTCTCACTTCTAATTTGAACTCAACGGGGACAACGGGCATAATTTGAAAAGCATATATTACAAGAAATTAACGGGGACAGCGTACGGGGACAACGGGAAGTAATTTTAATTATTTTATTAAATTCCCTTTGTCCCCTTTAACGGGGACACGGACTACGGGGACAACGGGAATACACCTTCGAATCATGCACTAACTTCTGACGTCTTGTTCCATTTAGTTTCATTAAGGCCTATCATAATGTTCCTAGCCTTTGCCCAACTATGTTGTGGGTCAGCTTCGTGTATACAGTCACATCACTATAACTAGGTAACAGGCTTCCTCTTGGAAATACCGGCTTCAGATTTTCCGACTTCTAACTAGCCGTAACGACGAATGACAGTCGGAACCAAACGGCTTTACGTGCTATCCAAGGCACAGACGTATTCGATATTAAAATCGAACCATATTACGACCTAATACGGCTCTTAATGGCAAGAGGCCAAGAGGACGAAGTCCTTGTAGATGGACAGACCAGATCCGTGCAACCCTGGACACCAACCTGCATAACGCTCTCCATTCTACCAAGGACAGGAACAAATGACGAGATACTGTCCGGCAGAAAATCTTTTTTTTTATTCGGAATAGGTTTGCGTTTGACCACCATCTCACCTCATGGTATGTGATGATGTGGTCGAAGCCTGTGTGGTGGCCTAGAAGAAACCTATTCACTCTTGACTTAAAGACCCCAGGTTATAGCTATCGGAAAACACAGACTCCGGCAGGGAATTCCACTCCTTAGCCGTACGCACAATGAAAGTATTCCCAAAACGTTTTATGCATGTGGGTGGGATGTCCACCATGTAACGATGGCGCATCGCCGTTTGTCTTGTAGTCCGATTATGGAACGGGCTTGGCGGAATTAGATTGTGTAATTCCATCGAAACTCCCCGAAATGTAACCGATAGAAAACAGATAGTCTTGCAACTCGCCGTCAATGTTCAGGGTTCTGGAGCTTTGACTCGACCAGTGCATCGTTGCCAATGAGTCTCTTGGCCCGCTTCTCGATAGACTCAAGCGCATCCAGCTGGTATTTGGCAGATCCATCCCAAAGATGAGAGCAGTACTCCATACATGACCCTCAGTATTAAGGAAAACGATGCGAGGAGGAGGAGACTCTTGTAACTTAGCCACGTGCTTCTTATGTAAGTCTATGTGAACTAAAATCATACTTTAAATGTTTAAAGGACAATTAATAAAGTTAACAAGTCTATTATCTGCCTAGTTAACATAGCCTAACATGGCCTAACAAGTCAAACTCCCTTCCACTTTCCAAACAATGTTGGATCAGTTTTCATCCTAACCAAATGATGTTGGATATCATTATCTTACAAGGAGCAAAGGGCCGTCTAAATAAAGTCTAGAACCTAGTAATACGATACCCCTTGTTAAGACTTTCGGGCTTCTGTCCAAGCATAATGACTTTGAAAGATCTACGGACGACAGCCGAGAAAGGCTTAACGTACTTTGTGACGTACAGAGGAATTTCGTTATGTAATAAGTGGTCACTCATCTAAAGTCCTATCCCGGCAACGTTCTTATCGTTGCTTCTTGAGACTGACCCAGGCGCTTCTTATGACGTAACCGCAATCCTCTACTATTGATTGAGGTCACTAGCTCTAATATGACATTTAAAAGTCAGCCATTAGACTTTGTCATAGAAAGCTCTTGACTTTTCTACGTAACTGCTCTGATAGAGGGTTATGTTTTTAAGCATATTTATAAGCTGTCGTATCTTAAGCTTAAATAACTCAGTATTATTTATTAAGGTCGAGATTTTTTTATTGAAATAATCCTTACTAATATTATAAATGCGAAAGTAACTCTGTCTGTGTGTTACGCAATCATGCCTAAACTACTGAACCGATTTTAATGAAAATTGGTACGGACATAGTCTAGAGCTTGAGAAAGGACATAGGCTACTTTTTAATGCGAAAAAAGGGCTGTAATGGGTTGAAATAGGGGATAAAAGTTTGTATGGAAATTGCGTCATTTTTAAAGCTGGAAGCTTGAAACTTATTTTTTAGACTTTTGATTAGATATTAATAAATACGACATTCTAATTATGATGATGATTTCTTTTTTTAAATTCATTAGCCTAAAAAATTAAAAATGCTGCCGTAAGTCACTATTCCGCGCAGACGAAGTCGCGTACAAAGCTAGTATATAATATACCACCTTGTGTCGATAGGCAAATGGGTCATCACATTTTTTTATATCCCTGCCGGTGATAAAGGGTCATCCTAGTACAGCCACCTAACATTACGCCTACAAAGATGGAATCTTACAAGAAACAATAAATTCTCTGTTTATGGTTCAATGCAATGCTTTGCAAGTGAGTTCAAGAAGTATGTCCAGATTTTTCTCTTTTCTTCTTTATGTCTTTTTCTCTGCCCACTTCTTTTAACCCTTTACTCATGCAGTCATTCGCCACATGCGTCTTAAAATATTAGAACTTGTTTTCTTTTACGACCAATTATTCCATAAACCAACTATAAATACCTTCTTTTTTATTGGTTATAACCACCATTTCACCTTCAAGCACATCATCGCTTACCATCAAGCGATGATGTGCTTGAAGATGAAGCACTCTTACCTAGAAGTAACCCATTCACTGTTGACTTTAAGACCTCCAGGTTATAGCTATCAGGAAACACAGACTCCGGCTTACATAATAAACTCCACCTTTTCGTAATTAAACAAGCAAGTACTAACTTTATCAACACCTTTTCATACGCACGACTATACTCCTCTGTTCGAGCCCACTGCCCACACAATAGCGTGGTGATATATGACAAGCCACAACTTGGCTGCTCTCCAATAGGCCGCACATTAAAAGCTCGGCTATACTCTAAGCGGAAGCGGACTGCGAAAATTTTCTGCGAAAAAAAGCTAAATCTTTAAATGTCTGACACAGCTGTGTGTTGTTTATAAAACTACTAGGTCTTATGAACGTGAAATGAAGAAAGTGAACTGAGGAAGTAATTCTGAAAATTGGAATGGTAGGTTTAATGAATGAAAGTTTGTTATTTTTGTCAGTAACTACAAAAATGATAGCCAGTCCATTGTTTGTTTACCATTATCATTACCATTATACACTTACTATTCAGTAATTTAAACCAGTTCGTCGTCACATTCTGTTGGAATTGGATTCAAATCTCAATTGGATTGGCTCTAAATTGGGTGCAGCTGGATACCAGTAAATACACACGTTAACACTTGGCAAGACCTGCATCAGAATATCGGGCTTCAAAAACCCTCACAAACGACCACCAAATCTATAAATTTAATCGCAAAAATCCGCAACCAATGATTCCAAGGACTTTCGGAGGAACCTCAAGTTCCGAAGGACCTCAGCAAGAGTTGCTTAGCCTTGTCAATTGCTTGACTATAACTATAATCACTGATAATCCAGACTCTTAACTACTACAACACTGAGCTCTTGTTATCATCTCAAAACCCTTAGGACATCCTCTGACATCACAAAAACATACCCAGACATATACTCACACACACACATATCCATACACGCACTCTCATACATACTCAAACACACACACTCACACACTGACACATCCTTACACTCTGCATCTTTTGTTTTTACCATTTTTATTTTGTTTCCTTATATTTGTTGTATAATTTATCCCATAAAAAACAATACTTGTCAAAAAACCAAGTCTCGCAACTCAGTTGTTCTACCGTAAAAAGTTGTGAGATCCATGTAATACCAAGTCGGTTATAAATTTATTCAGTCCCTACTTAAGGGACCTTCTGTCTTAAGTTGTTACGTAATTATCTAACCTAACGACATCTTATAGTGACCATATCAATATTAAAAATCTTTAGCGTTTTAACTGAATAGATTGACTCGGCCATCGCATAAAAACACAATATATCTCACAAGTAATACATATATAAATTAAATTGTTTATTGCGATTGCCAAGTCAATCTATTTATTTAAAACGTTAAAGATTTTTAATAATTTTGGGTGTTGGTTTAAAATTCAGGCTTCTAGTTTTATCCACAACGAAGTTATAGGGGGTCGAAAATGGCCTCAATTGCTTCGAGAAAAGAATGGTACGGCCGTGCCGCTTTTTTGCTCGGCTTGGCGTAGATATGTATAATTTGTATCTACCTAACTTCTGTAAGAATATAAGCAGCTTCTCGCATTTCTAAGCTGAATTTTTAAAAGGAATCGCAAAAGGATCGGGCCTAGCACCTTTAATACAAGTTGTCTCGTCAACTTAGCAAGGGTGCTAGAGTCTCTAAATATACTTACTGTGTATAACAAAACAATGTAACTCCATGCTATTACAATTTACATATATGTTTTCACTTTACTGTGCAAATAAATTATTATTATTATTATTTTCCCACAGCTGGGACACAGGCCCATCTATGATAATGAATGGGCCATAATCCTTAAGGCCTAATAACAGAGGAGTATGGTATAAGGGTTTCACGTAGGTGTGTTATACGTCTTCGATTTTCTGGTGCAAGTTACAGCTACAAGATAAAAGATAAATCGCTTTCCTCACGATTTTTTCCTTCACAGTTGCTGAGAACAGAGGTTGTGATATAAATTACACAAATAGACGTTTATAAACTTCAGAATATTCAAATAAATGACCCAAAGGTTGACTGGTAGAGAATACCTTGTTGCATTAAGTCCGCCGCTATTGTACATAAAGTTTAAATAAATAAATAAACATTCTAGACTCACTTCCGCTTCTACCATAGCAGTACCCTTAAAACGACCGACCGAACGTGTAAGGAGGACCGCAAACTTTTTATAATGTAGATCAATTTGCTTGCCCCTACAATATCTCTGAGAAAGCAATTAAAGTTGGTAGTTTTTGTATATATAGCGGAGAGAGCCTACATTATGTGACGACTAATGTTACAAGACAAACATATAGAGAAGGACATTATCGCTGCTATACAGAATTATATTATGTTTTTTTTTTTTTTTTTTTTTTTTAGCGTGGTAAAATTATCAAATAAGTCCTCCCACTCCGGGCAGGGTGGGAGGGACTGTCAGACTTTTACTGACTAAAATCCACGGTGTTCCTTCAATAACCCTTTACATACCGGGGCCACGGTAACGGGATGAGTCCCACGACCCCGGCGGGCTTCGGCCCTCTGCAGAGGGGGCCTCGTCATGTTGCTGACGCTCTTTGAGGCGCGCGTGGAACACGACGCGCCGTCGACCCGGGCATGGTCCATGGTCGGACAGCGAGTTGCCCTTTACTCGCTGTCCGCATGCCCGCGCCTACGGTGGCCGGAGATCGTCGGCCGACGTCCGACGCCGTGGGCGTCTACCACTGCGGCTGGGCTGGAGGGAGGACGCCATCCTCTCCCTCACGCGGCCCGCCTCCTCCTTCGGAAGCATGACTGCTTCGCAGAAGGAGGCGACCGCTTCCCACTCCCTCTCGCCCCGCAGCATGGCCTCGACCAAGGCCGGGCGCGAGAGGTCTCCGCCTATTGTCGCCGTGAGGACACGTCGGTGCTCTGCCCAAGCTGGGCAGTCCTGCACCGTGTGCTCGACTGTGTCCTCAGGGCGACCCTCGCAGTGGTGACACCCAGGCGTCTCTTCCTTACCCATCAGACACAGGTACCTCCCGAAACTTCCGTGTCCGGTGAGGACCTGCGTCATGCGGTAGGTCAGGACGCCGTGACGCCGATCTAGCCACTCCTCAAAGAGGGGTCTTACCGCCGCAATTGCGGCGTGCCCGGCCGTCGGTTGCGACAGTCGTTCCCTCCATACTGCCCTGAGATCGCGCCGGAGCTCTTCCCGCCGCGCCTCGACTTCTCGAGGCAGCGGGGATACGCCCCGGCGCTGCGCCTCCACGCGCCATTCATAGACGCGCTGGAGGGCAGTCGCCTCCAGATCCCAGGGCAGCAATCCGGCAAGGAGGTTGGCCGATTCGCCGGCGATCGTGCGGTATCCCCGGATCATTCGGATAGCCATGACCCTCTGGCATGCGACCAACTTTAGTGGTCGCGTCCGGATGCACAGGGCCCACACTGGGGACCCGTAGAGGGCCATGGACCGCACGACGCCGGCGTACAGCCTTCGGCAGGAGGCGTTTGGCCCGCTGAGATTAGGCAGGAGTCGCCTGAAGGCGGCTGCTGCCCGGTTCAGCTTTGGGGCCAAACTCAGGAAGTGCTCCCTGAAGTTCCACCGG
This sequence comes from Tholera decimalis, assembly GCA_943138885.2. NCBI lineage: Eukaryota > Metazoa > Arthropoda > Insecta > Lepidoptera > Noctuidae > Tholera > Tholera decimalis. The sequence continues at coordinate 16,748,342 of OW964573.2, read as the reverse complement.
CTGTCGAGGACGAGTCCCAGGTACTTCATCGTCCTCCCGACGCCGATGCGAACCCCCTCCACCGTTATGTGGGACTCGGACCGTGGCGCGTTCCGACCGCCATGGAAGCACATGGCCTCGGTCTTGTGCAGCGCCACGTCGAGTCCCAACTGCCGGATCCTACGAACGACTGTCGCAACCGCTTGCGTCGCCAGGTCGGCCGCCGCCTGGTGCGACTCTCCCTGCGCCAGGACGAGCGTGTCGTCAGCGTAACATACTACGCTGACGCCGTCAGGGAGGTCGCCGCGCAGCACCCAGTCGTATCCGATGTTCCACAGGGGCGGCCCCAAGACCGAACCCTGTGGGACACCGCACGACATCTCTCGCCGGTTCCACTCTCCCTGGTGACCGGGGTAGATGACGGCTCTGTCCGTCAGGTAGTCCTCGACTATGCGACGGAGGTAGGTCGGCACCCGGTGATACCGGAGTGCCTTCCTGATGCAACTCCAGGGCAGGGTGTTGAAGGCGTTGGTGATGTCCAAAGACACCGCCAAGACGACCCTGCCCCGGGATACCGCGTCCCCCGTCGTGAGGGCTCTCACGCGCATGACAGCATCCACCGTCGAGCGCCCCCTGCGGAAGCCAAACTGGCACTCCGCAAGATCCGGGCCCACCCGATTCAGGTGCCCGAAGAGGCGGTCTGCAATCACTCTTTCCAAGAGCTTGCCCACCTCGTCGAGCAGCACGATGGGCCGGAATGCGGACGGAGAGTCCGCAGGGCGCCCGGCTTTCTGGATCAGGACCAGCTTTCCCGTCTTCCAGCGAAGCGGAAACTGGCCCCTCTCCAGGCATGCGCTAAAGAGCCCCCCTAGTCGAGGCCCGAGAGTCTCCGAGGCCAGGACCCACGCTTTCCCTGGCAAGCCGTCGGGTCCTGGGGCGGTATTTTTGGCCTTGAGCCGTTGTACCGCCACTCTCAAGTCTACCTCGGTCACCTCTGGAGCGTCGTAGACGTCGTCGTCGCTGTGGTCCGCGTTTGCGTCAGCTTCAGGTTCCGTCGGAGACGGAGCCATGGGCGGGGGAGCGTGCTCCCCTCGCGATGGGAACAGGGCGCTCACCACGTCCTCCAAGAACTGAGGCTGGAGACTCTGCGTCAACGGGGGAGCCCAGGGGCGGAGCTTCTCTCGCACCCACTTGTAGGGGCGGCCCCATGGGTCCCCGTCCAGAGTCGCCAGCATCTCCTCCCGGGCCAGTTCCTTGGCCCGCCAGATCTCGTCTCGGAGGACGGCCTTCGCTGCCCTGTAACCCTCGTACAGCTCCGCCTCTACAGTCGCCGCATCCGGAGGTCGGGTGCGGCGCCTGCGGAACCTGGTGTACCGGCGTCGTGCCGCAACGCACGCTTCGCGCAGCGCTGCTAGCTCGCTCGACCACCAGTACAGCTGACGCCGGGCGCGTCCTTGCCGGACCCGGGGCATGGCCACGTCGCAGATCTCCGACATGGCCTCCTGGAACCACTCCGCCTCGTCGTTTATGTCGGCAGGCCTGTCCGGGGGTGACCCCCAGGCCTGCACGATCGAGGCTTCCAGGAATAGCTCCCGGTCCATCTGCTTCAGCGCCCATCGCGGACCACTCAGGTCCCGTCGGACCGGCGCGTCTGGGGTCTGGGCGGAGACGTCGAACCGGATATACCGGTGGTCGGAATAGGTCTCCACCTCCTCCATAACGCGCCAGTCGGTGACGCGCGGTGACAGGCTGGGGGTGGCGAACGTAACGTCCACCACCGACTCGCCCGTAAACCGCACGCACGTGGGGACAGAACCCCGGTTCTCGATCACCAGGCCCTGCGCACGGGCCCAGTGCTCGAGCATCCTGCCCCGCCTATAGTCCGTGGACCGGGAACCCCAAGCCGGACTCTTGGCGTTGAAGTCCCCGAGGACGAGGGCGGGGAGGGAACCGAGGGCGACGACGACGTCTCCCAGCTCCGTTAGGGAGTTCTGGAACTCGGCGAGAGTTCGGTTCGGGGAGAAATAAACGCCTACCACAGCGATCTCCCCGAACCGTGCTGCGACGATCCCACGCCCTCTCTTGACGCGATCGAGGGGCGGGGTACCGGCGGCGGCCGACGAAACGAGGGTCACCGAGCCGTCCAAGTCCGCCACCCAGTCGTTCCTGGGCAGGACAAAATACGGCTCGGCGACCACGGCGACGTTGATCAACCACTGCGCCATGCTCTGGAGCAAAAGTTCCTGAGCAGCGGCGCAGTGGTTGATGTTCGCCTGGAGGAAGCGCAATGGGGCCATTAATCGGGATCCATTGCAGCCTCCTCCAGGGCCCCTCGCGGGGGTTCAGCCACGACGGCGACGGCGGTGGCAGTAGCGACGGCGGCGGCGGCGGTGGCGGTGACGACGGCGGCAGAGGGCCTACCTCTGCGCCTGGCTTTGGTGGGTGGGGCGCAGGACTTGCCCCCAGCCCGGTGATCGGCCGGCTTGCCAACCGCCTCACATGCGAAGCAGTGAGGCGGGGCGGAGCACGAGCCGGCCTTGTGACCGGGCTGACCGCAGCGGAAGCACCTATCGCTGCGGTCTACCTCCGAGGTGCACACGCATGCCGCATGGTTGCCCACTTGGCAGCGGAAGCACCTCAGGGGTCTGGGGTCCAGGACTTTCACCTGCGCAGACACCCAACCAACCAGGAGCCTTCGGCCCTCCTGGATCTTTTTGGCCGCCGGGACGGGGCAGCTAACCGTAATGGTTTGCCCCCCCGTGAAGCCAGGACGCAGGGCGCCCGCCCTCACCTGATCGGGAGGGCACCCCCCAGTACTGGCTACGGCGGCCACCACTTCCTCGGCCGTCACGGAGTCATCCAGACCCAATATGCGCATGTCTGCGCGCTTGGTGGGTCTGGAGACTCGGGCCTCCTCCGCATTTAAGGACGCTCTGAGCCGTTCGGCCAGAGCGTCAGCGGTAGGGCCACTGTCCGCGCCGGGGATCTCTAACATCCGAGCCCCCGTCGCAGTGACCCGGTGACGGAGGCCACCGGTGATGCCGAGCTCCGTGATGTCAATCACCTGCCGCGCCTTCGCGAGCACGTCGCGGTACGACACGCCCCTCTTCACCGCGTCCGGCTGCAGTGTGATCACCACAGCCGCGGTCTTGGGGGCGCGCAATCGCGCCGCGGCGTCTCGCCGCCTCCGTCTTTCCCTACGCCGCGAGGACCTGGCTGCGCCAGCAGCCTTCCTCTTCTCCCCGGCCACTTGCCAGTCGGCGCCGGCCGGAGGAGTCTTTGGAGGAGGCTGCTGGGACGGCTGGTTCCCGGCCTGGGCCTTCTTCTTTCTGGCCGCCTGCTTCGGCCCCGCAGGTGTCGGGGTCGGAGGCGGCTTTGATGGGCCCGATTTCGGCTTGGCCGGGGCCGTTTTTGCCCTCGCAGGGGCCGCCGTCACTGGTGCCGTCCGCACCGTGGCCGTCTTCGCCTGAGGCGGCCTCGTCGTCGTCTGGGGAGGCTTGGACGCGGCCGCAGCCGCGTACGAAGTCGCCGCCAGCGGGGGTCGCAGCACGCGGCTCTCCAATACGGAGAACCGCTGCTGGAAGGCGGCCAGCTCCTGTCGCACCAGGTCGAGAACCGAGTCCTCCGCTGGTGTGGGCCGGCCTTTCTCCTCTTGGCCCCGCGGCGGCGCATTCCGCTGGCCGGCTCCCCGGATTGCGGCCAGGTCCGCCTTGAGGGCGGCGTTCTCCCTCTGAAGAGCGTCTATGGCGGCAGTCAGGCGGGTGACCTCCGGCCGCAGATCGGACATGTCGTCCCTTGCAGCCGGAGCCCCGCCGTAAGTCCGCGCGGCCGCCTTGATGGAGGCCATGGCTTCGCCGATCGCGTCCTCCTTACTCTTCCGGTTGCGCTTCCGCGAGATGGTACGGATGGCAGCCGCCACGGCCTCTTCTAGTTTGGCCTCGCTCGGGGCCAGACCAGTGTTGGGCTCTCCAGAGGGAGGCCCCCTCCCCGAGGTCTTGCCTCGGCCTTTACCCCGCACACTAGTGGGGATCTTACGGGCCGAGACAAGCCCCTCCTCCGACGACGACTCATCGTCGCGGGGGCGCTTGAGGAACTCCTTCCTCCTGTCGGCGCCCCCCTCGTCGCTCCTCACTGCGCTTCCAGAGATCAAACTCTGGAAGCTCTCGGCGTCCGATGCCGAGTCGGTCTCCGACCCGAGCACCAGCGCCCCCTTCCTCCTCGGAGCGGCGCTCTGCGCTCGCTCAATGTTCGGTGCCGGTGAGGTGGACGTGCTGGACAAGTCCAGCGACTCCACCTCACGGGCACGTGAGCCTCCCTGGCTCAATGCGGCGACTGCCGGGAAACTGGGGTAAAAGTGTTTGTTGTCCCCCCCAGAGTACGGTGGGACTGACCGGACGTGTCCGGTGCGGGACTCCCCAGCTGCGAAGCAGCTGGGACCCGCCTGGGTAGCTTTTCCAAAAACTTTGTCTGCCATATTTTTTCCTTTTTTAGAGAGGTGAGTTCCTCTGTTCCTACACCCCTATTCCCCTCCCCTGGTTCACTTCACGGTTACGTCTAAAGATTAGACGCATACCGGAAGTGAACCTTTCCTCCCCCTTGACCCGATCTCTGAGACCGGGCCCCGCGCCGCCTAGAAGCTCGAGCTAGCTGCTCGATCCTCCAGACGGCGCGCATTTCCCCCGGTGTGTCCCTCTTGGTCTGGTTTCTCCCTCTGGGCCCGTCCGGCATGAGTGCCTCTACCGGCATGGCCCCAGAGATCATCGAAACACGCAAGCCCCACCACGACGACAACGTGGGGACACAGTTGGTGGGGAGAATTATATTATGTTAATGAATATAAATATAGAGGGACGAACAGGGGATGTGGATATGATTTGTATAAGGAATGTTATGAATGAAAATGAAGTCTGTCTCGGCGTGACGGTTGACTAGATGAAATGGAAGAAGACAACGTAATTCACTGACCCTAACTTAGGGTCAATGAATTACGTTGTCTTCTTCATGAATATGTAAAATAGTATTTATGAAGGAGCTTGTGTTTAAAAAGTAACAACGAACGGGTCGATCTTCATATTAAGCAATGCTTGCCCAGGACGGTCCGTAGACGGGTAACCATCCCATCATATCGAGATTACTCCGTATCTCGGAAAGAACTTTGGGCCGTTTGTCCCGGCTCTCATTTGTACATCAATCAATCATTTATTTTGTCAAACATAGGTAGGGTTACAGATAGTCAGTGTTGAAATATATGCACACTATGTTTTGCCAATATACAACGTGTAACGGAAACCCCATATCTATCCAAAAGGACTGAAGACAACATCTGGTATGGAGTCTCTATGCAAAGTTTCAGCTCAAAATAAGTGACTCACAGAATTGACCCCAAATTATTGGTTTCATATGTTTCTTGAATACCAGTAATAACAAACGTGTCACAGCACTATGAGGGTCATCACTTTCTACGTCACTTGCCAATAAAACGATAATTCTCTTTGTTCTTCTTAATTTGAAAAATTCGGCCTCTGGTGTATGTATATATGCTCCACACATGTAGACATAGGATTAGAAAACCCTTGCCATATCGTTTGTTATCATCCAAAGAAGCCGTGCACTCGGTATGTATATACCCTTTAAATTACACGTTGTATATGGCGTACAAAATCAAGTTATACAATAAAAATAATGCAATACAATTTAGGAACTTTGTTAAAAATTATTAAATTCAATTTAATATACGTATGTCAATAAAGTAATAATTATGTATTATGTCATTATAATTGTGACTACAATTACATAAATAAATAGACAAAAATAACATTAAAGAGTTAAATAATTAGGAAGTCGGATCCTCATATATCTGTTTGTCATTAATAAACTCCGTGATGGAATAGTAACATCTATCCAAAAGAAACCTAAACAAAGACTTCTTAAAGGAGCCCAGACACTCTTTATTTCTAATAGCCACTGGTATGCAAATGCGATGGCATAATGCGATGAAATTACACAATCTAATTCCGCCAAGCCCGTTCCATCATCGGACTAGGAGAAAAACGGCGAAGCGTCATCGTTACATGGTGGACATACCACGCATACGCACAAAATGTTTTGGTAATACCTTCATTGTGCGTACGGATAAGGAGTGGAATTCCCTGCCGGAGTCTGTGTTTCCCGACAGCTACAACCTAGGAGTCTTTAAGGAGTGAATAGGTTACTTTTAGGTAAGCGTGCTCCATCTTCGATCACATCATCACTTGCCATCAGGTGAGATAGTGGTCAAACGCGAAACTATTTTCAATAAAAAAAATGGTATTATACATTTTCATCTTATCTTATTCTATCGTCTCTCTATATGTGTCGTCTTTTTTAACCGACTTAAAAAAAGGAGGTTCTCAATTCGTCTTGAACTTTTTTTTTTATGTGTTACCTCATAACTCGGAGACGGCTGGACCGATTTGAAAAATTCTTTTTGCGTTTGAATGGGTATTTCTTATAATACCACGAGCAGTTGCTTCCAAAAAGTACCAATTGGGGAAGTTGAACTGATGATGAAAACCACAGATGGCCACTGAAACTCCTCAATAATAAGTATTCCGTGGATTGCGATTCGATTACTTGAGTACGGATGTTAAACACTTTATGCTCGTCACAATAAATATGGTGATGTAGAGCTGATGGTCAAGTACCAGGAAAACTCCTCAAAAATTAACGGCTATGTATTGGTAAAAGCAATATTTTGTAAAAGGTGATAAGTTGTTGACATTATGGCTTTTGTAACTAGATAAATTACAAACCGACCCACTAAAAAGCGTGAAAAAAAAATTTTTAGCAAACAATAGAACCGACTTCCATATCATAACACTACAAAGCCAAAAATAACTTTAATTTCGGAAGGCGGTGTGAAAAAAAAAGAAAATACAAAACCAATAACACTGACTTCCGAAATTAAAGTTATTTTTGGCTTTGTAGTGTTTTGATATGGAAGTCGGTTCTATTTTTTGCTAATTTTTTTATTTTATTATATATCTTGTAAAGACTGTAGCTAGTAGCCAGAAAATTTGGCAGCAGTCGTGCCTAGGTGTGTAATATTCCCAGCAACTGAGTTGTGGAGGTCAGAAAGGCAGTCACTCTATGTAACTCAGCTGTATCTGGTTAGACCGGAAGCTGACCCCTATATAGTTGGAAAAAGGCTAAGCTAAGTCTTTATAAAATTTCTTTGGGTCAAAAATGTATTCAAGTAAAGATCTCAAGTTTAATCTAAGTAACCTTCAAGATTAATGATTATAGATAACTCCTAACAGCAAAGTTACTTATAGACAAGCGTGTTCCTCACTCGATTATTATTGATATTGATTGATGATAGCTGGTAACGCCATCTCTCGGCGTAATATTCATTAAAGCTAATCTATGGTTCATTTGTCTATGATATACTTGTCATAGAGAACCTTCAGAACCTTTTCCACTCCTCTATGGTTCATTCGTTTTATGACGTACTTGTCATGAGTGCGCGCTCAGTTCCTTTCCCGTTTAACGCTCAAACACCATACGGCGAAACTGATTGAACTAAGGTGAACAGTGATCCAGTGCCTCAGACATTCCTGTGATAGAAATCAGTGCTTTGAAGCAGGAAATTTTATTACAATGACCTTTATTACAATGATTATTACTTTTACATTTTTATTTTGACTCATAATTTAATAACATTGAATGTATAATTTGACTACCTAATGTATAAGAGTGACTAAATCAAATAAGTATATTTCTGTAATATTAAATTCTAATCACATTTATGAATATTGTACACCTTATAGGTATGTTACATTGATACAAACATGATAATTATAAGATCATTTTTTGACATGTAACAAACAATAAATGAATTTGAATTTGAATTTGAAACTATCGCCGCCAACGGAACACGTGTCGTGAGACGCCAACGCCATAAGATACCTCTCATACCATATATCCTCAGCGCCCACTCCCCATCTAGTCCTTTCAAGGCAAACACCGCTGTCCCTAAAATATAGTCCACTTAAAATAAAACCCACCTTTTCAATTTACCTTATAAATTGTAATATTCCGGATTCATTTTTATGGTCCTTTACATACCAATAGCCTTATGAATAAACACGAGACCATCATCAAAGATTAAATAAAATTGGCCCGTTGAAAATATCTAGACCGCAGAAAGTACAAAGCACAAAGTTCCGAACAGTCTGATGTAGTACTTATATTGTTTTTACCCGACTACGGCAAAGCCAAAGTGGGGTTATGATTTTGACAGGCTATGTATGTATGTATGTATGTATGTGTGTATGTTCATCTGTTCCCTCATAGCTCCAAAGCTACTTATCGGAACTCGACAAATGAGGTATCGTTAGAACCGTCTTGACCGTCCGCTGAACATAGGCTACGTGACGTGTCACAAAACTCAATGTGGCGCCCTCTAGCGCCCAAAAAGTGTTGTGTTACAAAATAAAAATAAGATAAACACATCGTGTTTGATATCATTTGAAAGGGCGTCACATGTACATTTCCAAAACATTGCTTAAATTTAAAGTGGCGCCCTCTAGTGGACAAAAAATCATGTGTAAAAACAAAAAAAAATAGATAGATACACCGTGTTTGGTATCATTTGAAAGGGCTTCACTTGTACTTATCAAAAATAGTGCTTAAATTTAACGTGGCGCCCTCTAGCGGTCAAAAAGTCATGTGTAAAAAATAAAAGTAAGATAGATACACCGTGTTTGGTATCATTTAAAAGGGCTTCACTTGAACTTACAAAAAATAAAGTAAATAGTATAGAAGCACAGTAGTTTAACACCAAAATAGTTTAAATAATAAAAAGTAAAAAAACTAAAACCCGACTACGACAAAAAAATCGACGCTAAAAAGGATGAAACAAGATTTTCAGGATGCTGAAATAAACAAGGTTACTGGAAAAACAAGAACAGAACAAAAATAAAAGCTGTAGTCACACGTTATAAAGGATATCAACCGTAACAAAACAATTAATAACGTGTGACTGCGGCTTTTATTTTTGTTCTGTTCTTGTTTTTCCAGTAACCTTGTTTATTTCAGCATCCTGAAAATCTTGTTTCATCCTTTATTAGCGTCGATTTTTTAGTCGTAGTCGGGTTGTAGTTTTTTTACTTTTTATTATATGTATAGATAGAACAGAGAATAGCTTCAGTTTTGCTTCAACCTAAAACATCTTAAATGGTCTGCGAATAAATCGTAGTTGATTAAAATTGAGCAATTGGCTTAACCCCAGGTGCACCGAATATCTAAAGAAGGGATCCCCTCTATATAAGGGCAATGTCATTGCAGCAATCTTATAAAGAAATCTCTTCCAAAAAGGACCCTCCATTAACATCATGCCCAAAAAATTCGGTAAAATACCGACCAATATACGAAGACGGGCACTCGACTATGAGAGCCTTAACTCGACCATTTTCCCCAATCGACTGGTACAATTTACAGGCCCTTAAGTAGCTGATACACGTTATGTTTTCCCACGAGCCCGTATCAACAAGGAAACGTAGGTGTAACATTTATATGTTTTACCTGGAAAACGTGTGTTATTTCGGCGAAAAATATTAGGTTACAGACTGGCTTCGAATGTTTTGACGATGTATCGAGACTTGTTTGTTTGAAACAAGAAAGAAAACGTATTTATTTAATTGAGTGTTTTGACCATTTTAGTTTTGGTACGACAGTCGAAACCAGTTATAACGACACTGAAAGGACCATACAACTACGGACGCTATAGCCGGTAGTTGTTATAAGAAATACAAACATATACACGAGTAGACAAACATGTATGTATGGTTATTTAATATGTTTTTCATTTACAGATGTGTAGGATATAAATATTCGTCGTATGAATTTGCTTTTAAATAAAATATCGGAAATGGAAACAATCTTTAAAAAAAAATTGCAATGGCAAGTCAAAATAATCCTTTAACGTTTTGTTTTTCTGGAACAAATGTGACATTTGGCCGCCATAGCCAATGCATTTCGATAGTTTCGTCGTTTTAAGCGATATGTTGCTATAATCCGATGTTGTTATAGGCGGTATGTTTACTTAACTATTTATATAGGGTTCGGCCGGGACCTTGCCATTAAGTCGTAATAACCGATCGGTCATTATAAACGATGTCGTTATATTCGGTTTGACTGTAGTTAGGTCTTAACATAAGTAATACAGGTATAATAATAATAAACATGTAAGGGTAAATCATCATGATTATTATTTATTTTTTAACTTTCTTTTCAATAGTTATTGGCTTGGGTTTGACCATCTCACCTGATGGTAAGCGATGATGTGGTCGAAGATGAAGCACGGTAACCTATTCACTCTCTCATTTAAGAATAATAATAGAAGCTAACCTATTCTTTTCTCTTGACTTTAGAACCCCAAGGTTATGGCTAACACAGAGTCAGGTAGGGAATTCCACTCCTTAATTATAGGCTGATAGTAACTATGCCCAAAACATTCCGCTTCCGACGCTCGCCCGCGACGACGGTCGTACCGCTCCGCGCTCTCGATCGTTCTGTGTCTGTGTCATCGCTTCGTCGCGCTCGCCGTGACGTCATTCGTAGTCGCCGACTACGACGCCTGGTCCGGATCCGCCTTTTTCGAGGTGGTGAAGGATTTCCTGTTTCTCTAACAGAGTATCGTCAAAAACAATTTGGTTTGGCCCCTTCAGGGTAAAACCACAGTTTCGTGGTCCTTGGTGGAAACCTCACGGTGTCAACAAAACCAAGGGGGTGCTGACCCGACGCACCCGCTGATCCCCTTCAGGGTGAAGCAGTCAATTGGAGTCGAGTGCTAGGTTTTGGCCTTGGGGGATCTCCTAGTCAAACCTAGTTACTGAGTTTCCTTTTCAGCTACTCACCTAGTGTCGGTTGGGTGTGTCTACCCCTTCGCACTAGACCCAATAGGGCCCGGTTCGCACAATAAGACTGGCGACCGGTTACAAGCTTAGGGCTCACCATTAGGTACTCACCTCCCAGTCTCTACCCGACTGGGAGGGTTACACATCCCCGGACCCATCCATCCGGGGAGTTAGGCCAGTTAGGCTTTAAATAGGCCCCCCGCGGGAGAGAAATCTCCAAAATTTCCTCATTAAATTTTTGATCCATTCGCCAATCATGGCGAACTCCAATATTTTGGAGATATTGTTAGAGATCCTTAGGGAAAACCCTGCTATTTCCGCCAAATATGGCGGAAAAATCCAGCGTGAAATCGCTAATAGTCCTCCGGCTACCGAAGCCAACGTCGCTGATTTTAGTGACGCGCTTGACAGCCCATTATCTCCCCCGCTTGCCGATCAAGGCATCCCAGTTGGTCAATTCACGGAAGTGTTTATTAACTCCGATCCCATTGTTCATCAAACAACGAACGACTTCCAGGTAGATAGCCCTCTATTGCCCCCGCCCGCCGACAAAGTCGTGCCGATCGCCCGATTCCCGAAATCACCCATTGTTTCCGGCCCACCTACTAATCCCATTGTTCATAAAACAATGGACGCCGCGCAGGTGTGCGCTGCACCTGAATTCCGTGAAATGGACATCACCGAACCTATGTCCAATAACAACTCCGACAATGATTTGTCATCATGCCCCTCATCCTCGGAAGACGACTTTCAAGTCGTCACCGGCGGCAAGAGGAAGAAAGGGAAAACCTCCCAGGCCAGCAAGGCCAAAAAGACCACCGCGTCACCCCCGTCCCCAACTCAAACGCCCGTACGACCCGCTAGCCCCGTCCCAACGACCTCCACTCGCGCGCAGGATAGTCGTCCCCCCAGCCCGATAGCCCAAACTTCCTCAACCCAAACGAAGCAACGCCCTCCGCCCCCCTTTTACATCCAGGACAAGGGGAAATGGACTGATGTGTCTAAGATGTGTGTTGATCGAAAGATCAACTACACAAACGCCCGTGCCTGCCAAAATGGCATTAAAGTCACCGTCCCTACGTCGAACGACTATAGGGAACTATATCGCGCCCTCCGTGAAAGGAATATTTCCTTTCACACTTTCTCCTTCCCCGAGGACACGCCCACTCGTGTAGTTATTAAACGTGTCCCTAAAGAAATCCTAGTACAGGATATTAAAGACGACCTTGCCGATCAAGGTATACCAGTGATCGCCGTCCATCGCTTACATAAAGCGAGAGGCGGTGAGTTGTACGACATGGTTCTTGTCATTTGTGAACCAACCGAAGGTCATCACCCAATATTTAAGATTAAGTCTATTTGCTCCCTATCCGGTATCTCAATAGAAAAGCCCTACAAAACCGCAACAGTGGGACAATGCCACCGTTGCCAACTGTATGGCCATGCGCAGAGCAACTGCTATGCGACTCCCAGATGTGTCAAGTGTCTGGGCGAGCATAGCACTGCGGACTGCCCACGGCCTAAAGACCGAACCCTCTGTTCGGAACCACCCAGCTGCGTTCTCTGCGGCCAGACCGGTCACCCGGCAAACTACCGCGGCTGTCCCAAAGCCCCCAAACTTGCTCCTAAATTAGCGAAGCGCGCCAACGCCCGCCAACAGAGAGAGGCACCTTCTTCTCAAATTCCCCAACGTCTCGCTCCTCAGAGACCGTCCCCGTGGAACAGGCTAAACCACGAAAAAGCCTTTCCCTCCTTGGCCCCTGCCAAACCTTTGCAGGCATTGATGGATATACCCATCGCAGCGCAGATCCTGCCTATAGCCGTGGCTACAGAGCCCACAGCCAGTCACAAACCCGCGCCTCAAACCACTGCTGCTCCTGCAGTCAAACAACCGCCCAATCCCTCACCCGTCGCGCACGGCGAGGCTTGCGCCCAGACTATACTGCGCCATTATAGGTTATTTATGACCCGCCAAGCCAGATCTCTCCGCGATGCCCTTCTGGCTGCCGAACAGCAGAATAACGGCAAAATTACGACGGCAATGTACAGCCAAATATTCAGCACACACAGTGATGTGGTGCTAGGTCTCGACCAGATGGATGCGATAGACTGATCCAATGGATTCCAAACGCACAAACCACACTAGGCCTCGATCCCTCAAATTAGGTTTTTTCAACGCCAATGGCATTTTCAACCAACGCGCCGAAATAACTAAATTCCTCCGCGACCACCAATTAGACGTCCTCCTTATACAGGAGACCCTTTTGAAACCCCACCGCGCTGATCCCAAAATTGCGAATTACCGTCTAGTTCGCAATGACAGAACACGTTGCCACGGCGGCGGTACCCTTATTTATTATAGAAAGGAGTTATACTGCATCCCTCTGACCCCACCCGCGCCTCTCTCTCACCTAGAGTACTCTGCCTGTCGACTAGGCATGACTGGTCATCCTCCGATAACCATCATCTCTGCCTACCATCCCCCACCATCGGTCGCGTCTCTTGCTTCAGACGATCCTATCGCGCTCACCAGCGATCTCACGACTCTCTTCGGCCTGAGTGACTCCGTCTTACTAGCGGGCGATCTCAACGCCAAACACCCCGCTTGGAACAGCAACACGACAAATGCCAGAGGCAGAATCGTGTATAACCTAGGCGCGACCCTAAACTACGACGTCATCGCTCCGATGACTCCCACCCACTACCCACACGACCCCAACCATAACCCCGATGTCCTCGATGTGGCGCTCCTAAAGAATGTAAACCTCCGTTTACACTCCATAGAAGCGCTTCACGAGCTCAACTCGGATCACCGTCCCGTTATCCTACACCTAGGTTCCCGTTCGGGTAACCATGATCCTACCCAACCTCCTCCGACCCAATTGATCACTGACTGGAGGAAAGTAAGTGAAAAACTGAAATCCACCACGTCGCCTCAATTGGACACCATTCCTGACCACATAGTCTCAGTCGCTGACACGACGGCGGCGATCGACTCGCTTACAAATCACGTACAATCCGTCCTGAACGATTGTTCAAGGGAAGTTCCTGTAGTGGAAGACCACCGCTGGAAACTCCCGGACGATGTACGGAATCTGATAACCGAGAAGAACGCAGCCATCCGTGCGTACAGCGCTTTTCCCTGCGCCGCAAACAAAGCTCACATGCGCAACTTACAGCGTGCTGTAAGGAAACGCATTACCGAGCAGCGTAATGCGAGCTGGGACAAGATGCTGAGCGAACTTGAGCCCACCCATCTTGCCTTCTGGCAGCTTCAGAGGAAGTTACGATCCACTGAAGAGGCCACAATGCCTCCTCTCATTCGTCCCGATAAGAGTGTCGCCTTCGATAACTCTGAAAAAGCAGAATGCCTAGCCGACAGCCTAGAGTCCCAGTGTTCTCCCAGCTCTCAACCAGTAGACCAAGCCCACCTCGATTTGGTGAACGCCGAAGTCGAACGTAGAACTTCCCTTCCGCCCGTCGAAGATCCCGATAATCCACTGGCCCCCATCACTCCTGATGAGGTCCAGGATATCATTAAAAGTCTCCAACCGCGAAAAGCCCCTGGCTCCGACGGCATCACCAATAGGGTTTTCAAACTTTTCCCCGCCCAGCTTATAGTGCTAATGACTGCCATCTTCAATGGTGCATTGAGCAATAATATGTTCCCCGCAACCTGGAAACAGGCCACCGTCATAGGTATTCCCAAACCAGGCAAGCCCAAGTCTGACCCGTCTAGCTACCGTCCCATTAGCTTACTCAACGTCCTTGGTAAAATCTATGAAAGGCTTATATATAAGCGGCTCAAAGATTTTGCCTAAGCAAAGAGTCTTATACCCAATGAGCAGTTTGGATTTAGAACCGAACACTCATGTATCCAACAAGTCCACCGCATCATAGAACACGTCAGCGCCGGCTTCCAACGGGGCGCAATAACGGGAGCCTTATTCTTCGACATAGCGAAAGCGTTCGACAAAGTCTGGCACAATGGCTTAATCTATAAGCTATACCAACTCGGCGTGCCTGACCGTCTCGTGCTCATCCTACGGGACTTTTTATCGAATCGCACCTTTCGTTACCGAATTGAGGGGGAGCTTTCCTCCCCCCATCCCATTCGCGCAGGAGTTCCTCAAGGCTCCGTACTATCCCCCCTCGTTTTCACGATATTCACTAGCGATATCCCCAAGCATAAAAATACTCAGCTAGCCCTATTTGCCGACGATACGGCTATCTATTATACCGGTCTTAAACCCGATGCCATCGCTCGCACTCTCCAAACTTCCGCAAACACTCTGGCCAAGTGGTTCCGGAAATGGAGAATCGAAGTCAATCCAGACAAAAGCCAGGCAGTCCTCTTTTCTAAGCCGCGGATAAACCCACCCTCCCCCCGTCCGATTACCATGTACGGCAAGCCGATCCCCTGGGAAAAGCAAGCCAAATACTTAGGCGTGGTCCTCGATAAACACCTTTCCTTCGCTGAGCACATAAAGCAGGCACGTTCGCGCGCCGCTTTCGCTCTAGGTAGGCTCCACTTCATTCTTAGCTCCCGCAGCAAGTTATCACTCAGGTGCAAGCTGCGTATTTTCACCGCGGTCATCCGTCCCATCATGACCTACGCCTGCGTTGTTTTCGCACACGCAAAGCCCTACCTCCTCCACAAGATGCAGACCCTTCAAAACCGATTCCTCCGTAGAGTCACGGGAGCCCCCTTTTATGTTCGAAATGAGCTTCTTCACGTAGACCTCAAGATGCCCACCATCCAGCAGTTCATGAAACGTGTCTCCAAGCGTTTCTTTGATACTGCAATCCAACATAGGAATCCCCTTATCGTATCGGCCGCCCAATACGAACCCTCGCGTATCTCTAAGATTCGCCGACCAAGGCATACCCTTGTCACTCCCGATGACGCAATCACCCTGCTCCAAGAGAGCCGTAGGGAAACAAGTACAGTGGCACACAAAAACAAAAACCGACCGTCCTTCCGTCCTCGCCGCCGAGGCCCGCCGCGACGTCCCCGTAATAGTCCGCCCCGACCCTTGCCAGAGCCAGCCCGCGACGCTGAGCCAGTAGCTTTAAATTCCCTTATTAATAATAAAAATGATATGATCCAGCCTGTCCCTAGCTGCCCTCCCACTGCGACGCCCTAAGCCGAGGTCCGTACCCCACAGGGGGTGCCCTTAGCGTGTAGTCGCCTAGTTTGTAAGTTTTCTAATAAGCCCTGGCTGGAGGCTTTAATTAATTTATTAATTAAGGCAACCACAGGCAAGCCCGGCTAAGCAGCCGACAACCTCAGAGGTTGACCTGCGAGATGCCACACACAAAAAAAAAAAAAAAACTATGCCCAAAACGCTTAACTTCTTCTTAAATATTATGTCACTTACTGAGTAGAAGTTCTTTGCAACCTTTTAGACACCTTGCTTATAGCTGGTACGGTTTAAGTACTTTCAGGCATTAAATATGCGACAAAACTTTGCTTAACTATTCTTAGTATACAATGCTGTTCTAGGAATTCAATAATTTATTCGTCCACTGTTAGAGCAATCAACCTATGATCAGCATAGGTTGTATATTGTAACAAGATAAGCATAAAATAAAATTACATAGTAGTCCCCGAATTAGGCGCCTGTATCTCGGAGGCCAGGGTTCCGTTATTTTAAACTTTCTATTCAAATAATTATATTACACTAGCAGTCGCGGAACTTCGCTGCCATGGACTTTATCACGATAAAAACCTTCCTCCAGCTTCAAGCTACTTTCATGACTTTCATACATTTCCACCCAGTACTTTCGAAGATTAGCGTGTTTAAACAAACAAACAAACTTTTCTGCTTTATAGTATATACATATATATATATATTTTATTTATTAAGATAACTAGTAATGTGGGTAGAATTCACATTACTAGTAATCTTGTTAACCCCTCCAAACTAAGCTAAATATGCTTGTGTCTGGAGTGGGTTCACGGCAATAGTGTAATGGGTAGGGTTCGAACTTGGGACCTCTCGATCACAAGTATGACACCTTATCCATTAGGCTATTCAAATTCCAATTCTTTATTTCAGATAATTAAAAATCCATAGATGTGTTAGTATACTGCTTACGCTAGGGTTAGTACATAATATCTATACTAATATTATAAAGCTGAAGAGTTTGTTTGTTTGTTTGTTTGCTTGAACGCGCTAATCTCAGGAACTACGGTTCCGATTTGAAAAATTCTTTCAGTGTTAGATAGCCCATTTATCGAGGAAGGCTATAGGCTATATATCATCACGCTAAGACCAATATGAGCGGAGCACTAATGAAGAATGTTTCAAAATCGGGGGATTTTTTTTCCACGCGGACGAAGTCGCGGGCGGAAGCTAGTAAACAAATAAAATTATAACTAGCTTTATGGGAAGGACCATCAATTTATGGGAAACGTGCCCCGGTTGATAGTCATTCCTATAAAGTGAATCATGAAAGGAGAGTTTAATCTCTATGCCACAGTCGACAGAATGCTGTTGTTACTCGCCCGCACTCTGCAGACCAGCGCACAGAGTTTTTTGCGCATGATGGCGTGGAACCCATCTGTATGCGTCTTCGCAAACATCTCTGACGCACTACAGAAGCGAGGAAGTCTCAACAGCATTCTGAAGATATTATTGTATTGGATGCGCAAGACATCCAGCGCCTTCTTGGTATGCTTGACCCAGAGACTGCTCGTGTAGAAAGTCTGGCAATAGGCCTTAAACAACGTAATTTTGACTTCATCACTACAACGAGCAAATCTCCGGGCCAGCATGTTTCCTCGAACCGCCAGCGCCCTGCGCTCCCTATCAATGTCAACATTGTCTTTAAGGTCGTCGGTAAGAAAATGTCCCAGGTACTTGAACGCAGACACTCTTTTTTATATTTTGACCGTACAGGTTTATTGCCTGCGCGTCACGGCACTTACCGGTGGCCTTAAAGACCATGTATTCCGTTTTTTAGCATTATATATCAGTCCGTGGGAGGCAGCATAAGTCTCACAGACGTTCAGCATCTCTCTGATCGATCGCACAGTCGGTCCGAGCAGCACCATGTCGTCCGCGTAGCTGATGTTATTAATACTAACACCGTCCACCCGGCAGCCAACATGCATGCTGCTCAGCTCGACTATGAGATCGTTTACGTATAGGCTAAAGAGTTTGGGAGACGTCAAACCCCCCTGTCTCACTCCACACTCCAGCCCATATGACTCAGAGAGAGCGTTTGCCCACATGACCTGATTAGACTGGTTAGCATACCAATACCGAAAGATACTAATGATCTCCTTCGGTATACCCCTGCCTCCCAATTTTCCCCAGAGGACGCGTCATACGACACTAAGTCAAACGCCTTGGAGAGGTCGAGGAAGCAGGCGTACACCGGAGTATTGCGACCCGTGTAGTACTGGACAGTATGCTTTAGACTTAGAATAGCGCTTTCTGTAGACAATCCGGGCCTATTGACGCTTATTATTAAAGATTAATATTAATATTAGTGTATTATTATATTAATATTA
Organism: Tholera decimalis; assembly: GCA_943138885.2. Lineage (NCBI taxonomy): Eukaryota > Metazoa > Arthropoda > Insecta > Lepidoptera > Noctuidae > Tholera > Tholera decimalis. The sequence continues at coordinate 16,729,943 of OW964573.2, read as the reverse complement.
AGATTAATATTAGTATAGACAGTGGTCAAAACTATGTATAATAACATAAATCCAATTTAACATTGAATTAAACTGAAGTACAATTTTACCTCAATTTCAAATTAAGTAAAAGTGTGTGTAATTTGGTAGTGTTGTGTAGTGACTTTATCATAAAACTATCGTTTCTTTGGCACTCACATTGTATGGCACACGGCACACAATAGACAATTTATAGGTCTAATTAAGCAAAATGCTAGATAACTAGCAATTTCCTGAGTTTAGTTTAAGCTGGACCATATGTTGAGAGTACGGATGCAAGTCAGTTTCGAGCACCCGACGCCTCCTGCCTGCTGCAATGCATTTAGCCTCAAGCCTTGTTAAAATTACGTAGCGTAATCTGAATTGTCATGTTAGTGCAGTTACTGCCAAGCTTAAGATTGTGATTCTAAGCTGAGAGAATGTTTTTCTTTATCTCACATCTCTTGGAATTTGGATTTATAAGTACTCGATTGTTGGCAATAGAGTCACCACCTATTCACCCCATTGAACTTAATATTATTGCTGTATGATATGGTTATAAGATACACATGATAAAAAATAATTTTGGAAATTGGTTTTATGGAAAAACACGATTTAAGTTATTATTCGTAAATTTTAGCTATTTGAGGCAGGCATTTCATAGCTGAAAACCCTGAGAAGTAACTCTAAAACAAACTCTGAGTCTCTTTTGAGTGCATACAATCCGTAGGTGGTCAAATCAATTGAGAACCATACAGATGTTTTTATAGTGCTTCGAGGAAAGAAACACACTGATTTGTGTGGACCATAACAGTGCAAGCATTTATCAATTACTAGCTTTTGCCCGCGACTTCGTCCGCGTGGAATAGTTACTTTGGACTAACGTTAAATTTAACCCCGATTTTGAAGCATTCTTCATTGGCGCTCCGCTCCTATTGGCCTTAGCGTAATGATACAATATAGCTGTGCCCGCGACTCCGTCAGCGTAAGTTAATGTATTGGTAATATTGTTTAGATCACGTTCACATGAGGCTTAAGTACCTAGAGAACGCTTCGACCACGAGACGCGTCGAGCGCGGCGACCGATTCTCAAAAATAATCCTTATAGCATGATTCAGTATTCACGCGCGATGGCTTATTATTATAAGCGTATTTCATGTATAACTTTGGTGTTTCTATACCGATTTATATGATTCTTTTTACGGTTTCGTAGCCGAATGGCAAAAAACGGAATCTTTATAGTTTCGACATGTCTGTCCGTCTGTCTGTCTGTCTGTCTGTCCGTCCGTCCGTCTGTCACAGCAATTTTATTCCGAAACTATTAGGACTATACATGTGAAACTTGATAGGTAGATGTATTCTGTGAACCGCTTTCCGATTTTGAGAAAAAAAAAATAAAAAAATATTTAAAATAAAGGGGGGCTCCATACATGGAACTAAACCTGAAAATATTTTTTTTCATGAAATCGATGCATGTGTGGTATCTATAGACAGTTCTTTAAAAACGACATCGGGGTTTCTAAAACCACTTTTCCATAAAGTCAATCGTTTAAAAGATATAAGCTTCCAAAGTGGTAAAATGTGTGTGTGGCGGACACAACCTCTAACTTCTATAATAATGGAGTGAAAAATCTAAAAAAAATATATGTCTGTAGATCTTAATATAAACTTTCAACCAAAATTAGTTTAAACGAAATCAGTTCAGCAGTTTTTGAGATACAGCATATTTTCTAAAACCGCAAATATAACTTTGTAATTCATACAAACACTATGAAAAACAAATTTATTCGGCGCAATTGTAAACAATGTAAAAAAGCCAGTTTTAAGAAATTCGTAAGGTTTTTTTTCAAAACAAATTTATTTGGCGCAGTTGTAAAAAATGTAAATAAGCTAGTTTCAAGAAATTTGTAAGGTTTTTTTTTCGTCAAATAAATTTGCATATTATATTATAGTTACTACGGAACCCTTCATGGGCGAGTCTGACTCGCACTTGGCCAATTTTTTTATGGAATAGTTAATAATGTTAACTTTTTCAATTAGGGGTGACTGAGAGTGTTATAAACGTAAGAGTAGACAAATATTATAATCAGAAAGCTTCGAACTGCTAAGCTATCGGGAGTTACACGTGTTATTGTGAGTCAACCATAAAAGTTAGACATATGCTGTCGTGGGATATTTTTTATATAATTTTAAGGAGAACATTTCCGTCATGAAATGATTTGTGTAGCTTTAACCATTAAGGTTGCACACGCGACGGAAGCTTAAAAAATGGAGTAACTTCTCCCGTTTTCCCAACATTTCCCTTCACTGCTCTGCTCCTATTGATTGTAGCGTGATGAAAAGTATACTATAACCCGCTCAGGAGTATGAAAAATAATTGTACCAAGTTTCGTTAAAATCCGTCGAGTAGTTTTTGTTTCTATAACGGTTATACAGACAGACAGACAGACAGACAAAAATTTAACTGATTTTATTTTTGGCATGAGTATCGATCCTTAATCACCCCCTGATAGTTATTTTGGAAATATATTTCATGTACAGAATTGACCTCTCTACAGATTTATTATAAGTATAGATAGTGTATCTTAAAAATTTAAGCTCGTTCGATTTGACGAACAATACCAAAGCAAGTAAATTTGTGTAGGCTGCATAAAGTACTCAAACCGCTAAACAATGTCCTCTGAATCCATGAGAAAATATAGATGTTATGTTAACTGAAGGTGTATTTTATAACGTCCGCTGCCTACTCGTTTTTAAACTATTTGTTGAAAACAAGCTTGTTCCCGAAAATGGATACTAGTCCAGACTCTAGACATCCACAGCGAGAATTTTCGAGAACAGAAAAAACCAAAAACATTTTCCCAAGACCCCATTGCTTAGCAGACCATTAGACGAACGAGGCAATCAACCAAGTAACTCGAACAAGGAACTATTGAAACAAAACACGCTCCAACAATACTCCAGTCAGACGCTCTCGCCTGAATGTAAGCTCGAATACGTCACCAAGTATAAGTCGACTTTCCGGAATGAGCGCACTGCACTTTCTGTAATTAGAGCGGAGGTCACTTTATTTGTGTCAGGAATGACTTGCGTTTATGGGCCATTTAAGAATAATAATAGAAGAGATTCTGCCAGCTGGTACGCTCGCGTTGAAGTCAGTAATTATCTTCTAGTACTTGCCAGTAAAAAAAGGTCTTACGTTTTAGCATGGGACCAAGTCAAGACATATTTTATCAAAGTCTGTTCACATAAACGAAACTGTATTGTCGAGCCGTTTAGGGTCAAAACTCTCGAACCATGAGGACCGTGTGCTCACAGCCTTTTTAAAGAAATATCGAAAAGATTGATTGACGTTTTCCGTGACCCAAGGGCTGGCTATATCTTTGGCCAAAGGCTAAGCATTGCCATACAACGTGGCAATGCCGCCAGCATCCGACAGCGTTAAGAATGATTTTTAATGCTTTTTGTAGTTATTTTAGTTTAAAAGTTTTCATAATTTTAGTTTCACCGAAATAAAAAACATGGTTAATATTCTGTTTTAAGTTCTAATGATAATCTAAAAGACTCTCACAGAGGACACAAACATTTATATACAATATCTCATATGATAACAATGTCGGTTAATCAATACGGTTACGGTATATGGGTTACATTTCGGGGAAGAATCTAATTCCACCAAGCCCGTTTCATCATCGGACTACAAGACGAATAGCGATGGACCATCGTAATATGGTGGACATCTCAGCCGTACAACAAAACGTTTTGGGAATACATTCATTGTGATAGATATCCTGATAGCTGCAACAAGAGTGAATAGGTTACTTCTAGGTAAACGTGCTTCATCTTAGAGGAAGTACATCATCGCTTACCATCATATGACACACACACAAAATCTCTGATCATCACATGCAAAATTTCTGAGGTCATCGGTAAACTTGAAGCTAGAGATACCGAGTCACTCCACCAATTTCTTTAGTAAGTCATTCGCAGCTCAAGCAGTACGACTATGGAATACTCTTACTACCCGCGTATTCATTTTCTCCTGTTTCAAATCTTATCGCTAAAAGCGATATTTTACAGACAACGATCGCTTTTAGCGATAAGACCGCCCATTGTAACACCCTTTGTAGTTTTTAAGTCCTCATTTCATTCTGTTATGGTGTACAATAAAAAGTATCTATCTATCAGGCTATCAGGTAAGATAGTGGTTAAACGCGAGCCAACCATCAATAAAAAAACTAAGTTGATCTCTTCAGGGACCTACTATCTAGCTACAAACCAGATTTTAGTGGTCCCTTCCTGCAAAAAATAAAAATATATTACATTTGACTGCCTAAAAATCTTGTAAACACACACAACATTAAATAAAAACTGACAATAAAGATAACATAGAAAAGGCAGTGTGTTTTTTGACGTTTAGAAAAGAAATAAATTAATAGTTTAAAAAGCACTAGAAAAACACGCTTTTATAAATGCACATAAAAACAAAAAAATGTTAAGAAAACCGCTAACGGATTTTCTTTAGGTTTGTTATAACCTTGAAACCTGATCATGTTCAAAGTCCATTACGTGGCCTTTCTCACATGTGCAAACACGACCATGTTACGATATTCCATCATGGAATGCCAGTGCCTATCTTCCGGCTTCATCATTAGACCTTGAAACCTAATTGTGATCAAAGTTCATTGCAAGACTTTTCTAAGAAATCCAAAACAGCTACGATACGATTTTCCATCATGAAGTTCCAGTTCATATCTTCCGGCTCCATCATCAGATCAGTTCGACAGTACCATATTATTGTATTGTCATCAGAACTACATACAGTTGCCAATTTTCATTACGCTTCGACCCTTGGAAGAGGGTTAAATTAGTTACCTTAGATTTCATTACATAGTTAGTTTTACATACAGGTCGACCTAATAAAAGTGTGTTAAAAACAGACCGAATGCTAACCGGATGCGCTTTTTTTTTTTTTTTTAGGTAGGGCCACTCGTAGATCAGCTCAGTAAGGCTGTGCGTCTACTTAACCGGTCTTTGGCCGGATGCACGTGCATTGTATTACGAAGGCATCATAAAATAAAAGCATAAAACTATAACATCATAATCTTATTTTCTTGTATACATTAATAACTTCCCTTTATTTTATTTGATACTAGCTATTCTAGCTATCATAGGAAATGAGTCACTAGCTCTACTCACGATTTCATATGCGTTGAAATTACGCACATTTTACCATAATAAAAATACTCTCCACACAATCTCCAGCCCTGAACTGTCTCCATACCTAAAAACACATTAATTCCCTGCTTCTTTTTGACGTCATACAGAAAACAATCTATCAAGCTCACTTTCGCATTTATAATGTAAAGCAAGGCTCTGTAGTTTCAGTGATATGTAGGTCTATTTATATTTATATGTAAAATGTATACAAGACTAAGGCATCATTTGTTCCGTCTAAGTTTATTTTTATTTTAATTTTTCTCTTAAAGTATCGCTATAAAATTGTTTACTAGATTCTGCCAGCGACTTCATTCGCGTGTAAATTACACATCTTTTAAAAAAAAATATTTCGAATGAGCCCGCTATTAACCTAGAGCACACCTGATGGTAAGTGTAAGATATATGTTCCAGATCCGAAGTCAATTATAGCCTATAAGTTGCCCAGATTTATTAGGTATACAAAAAATCTTTCAATCAAATCCATCAAGTAGTTTCTGAGTTTAGCGCGTACAAACAGATAAACAGACAGATCTTGTTTTAATACTTGCTCTGTTGCTGTTTCTTAATTTATTTATTTATTTAAATAGAACGGCCAAAACCAGTTACAACAGTGTAACTGGTACAATATAATAAATATTCAAAACATTCATACATTCTTCTCACAAAAGTTCAGACACTTTTATCTTCTTGACAGTATTATCTTCCATTCATCCGCAAACCACCAGTAGGCGGTGTTTTCTATGATCTATGTTTTAATAATCCCCCTCAATTATTTTTTGATTGTATATTTTTATTTACCTACATTTAAGCGTCCGTGTTTGGATCACAGAAGAACAATTACTTTTTAAATAAATTTTCAAACGAGAGGTTCGGTTTCACACAAGCAATCATCAAAACGTGAGTGCCGGTGTCAGTTCACACCGGAGTACCCCGATATAAGTTCCCAAGAGTTCTGCAAAACTTCTTTCGAAACTATTGGTCCAAACAGGTATGTTTGTAATTGGACACACGGTAGCGTTTATTCGATTTTGAACGATGTTTTCCATTGCCTCGTTTAGGGACTACGAACGGTAGAATTGTGTACTAAAGCATAGTTTTTGATGCTGGTTACTTGATCTGGTGCACAAATTTGAAGATTTCTTTTTAATACCACTTTAAAGCGGTTGTAAAACTACTTGATTGTAAAAATAGATGTATGAAATAATGTCATGTTCACAAAGCACTAAACAATGAAGGGACGAAAGCCGATATTTCTTTGCATGACAGTGTTGGTCTCTAAACAAAAGTCATGAATATTTATGAGTATTAACAGTACATTATGAGAAACCCAAAGCACTTAATAATGTAGCAACCCGCACCACGTTTTTGGTTTGTTAGGTAGGTACCTACTTATTTCATCTCATAGAACCCTTATAAAGTTAATATGACACCAGACTTTCCAACAGGTATTTAGTTAATCAGCTACTGGGTCGTGGAGGTCGAATAGACAATCGTTATATATGAAACACTAATATTCAGCTGCTAGTTAGACTGGAACCCAACCCCGCCACAATTGGGAAAAGTCTAAGCAGATAATGAATCCCGATGTTATCGCTTATAGCGATATCTAACAGACAATGTTCACCAAAGTTTATATTACTTATAAGAAAAGAAAATTAGAACCCAATGGCCTGGCACGCGACGATGGCAAAAGACCGAGACGGCATGTCTTTATTTCCTTGGAAGACGGGTAGGCCTTTTGTGTGGGACGCAACCTGTGTCGATACTCTTGCACCATCCCATCTTCCTAGCTCGTCTTGCTGTGCTGGCACTGCCGCTGCGGCTGCTGACAACCTCAAGCGGCGGAAATATAATAACCTTGTTGGTAGATATATTTTCGAGCCGTTTGGGGTTGAAACCTTGGGGTCATGGGGTCCAAGTGCTCACAAATTATTTAAAGATCTATCCAGACGCCTAGTTGACACTTCGCGTGACCCAAGGGCTGGCTTTTACCTTGGACAGAGGTTAAGCATTGCCATACAACATGGCAATGCCTCCAGTCTTTTGGGCACATTACCAGTGGACAGTGATGCGCACGAATTTCTGGATGCCATATTTTAGTTTATTTTAGATGTGTATAAGTAGTTTAGGGTTTTTTATTTAAGTAATGTTTTAGTAATTATTCTAATGTTTTATTTAATTAAATTTGGCTGTTTGAGAAAAGAAAATAATAAAGGAAAAATAATATTTGTGTATGTATGACGCAGTGACTCATAAAAGTTGGGTAAATATGCGTCACACCACATCTGCGCAAAACGGCCATCACTCAAGTAATAACGCACGGATCGATAGATAAGATAAGATAAGATAAGCTAGTAATGTGAAATGTACCCAATTTTGCTAGTAATCTTTTAAAAAAGAAAAAAAAAAAAAACTTTAACGCTTGCTGAGGCTGGTATGTGGATGGGTGTTCGATCGCGAGTCTGATCGCAAGTTTACTCGAACGCTCAATAGATGGCGTTGTTAGGAAAGAGCGCCATATATTATAACGCGGTGTTAAGATTCTCCGCCGATGAATGACATCAGTTTGATTTTTTTAAATATATAGTACTTGCTCATTACGGAGATAGTTGTTTTATTTACAATAAGTTCCCCGGGCTGTTGTCGAGTGCCAACCATATTTGGTCCTACCGAGTCGGATTGCGAAAAGTGTAATCGCGTCGACAAGTGAAGTGACAGTTTTGTGTCGTCTGGTGAGGCATAGAAACCAGGGTGGATCGCTCTGAAGTGCCTGTAAATCCCCGTGTGTGTGTAGGGGATCAGCGGAGTACAGCAGTGAGGTTGCAGCCGGCTCCGCCAGGGGGCGCCACCAGCATCGAGGCTCACTTCGTGCGGCAACGGCGACAACAGCAGAGTCCAGAGGGCAACGGGACATCAGCAACATCATCAAGAGTGACGTCACGGCCAGTGACGACACACTCAGCGGTACCAGCAGTGACATAGGAGCAACGACGTGTTTGGAGAAGGTTTGGCAGACAAAACCGTGAGTTTCAACCCAATGTAATTAATTGGTAGACTTTAAATTTCTCTCAGTGAATTTTGAAGATCAGTTTAGTGAAAATACAAAGTGCTCGAGACTTTTAAGATTTTAGTAGTAGACTTAGAATAAATTGCAGATAAAGTATTCTGGCGGGAAAACTATGCCCGATTTGTCTAAATTTAAACTTCTTTTGCATTTGATACGTAATTAATTCTCAATATTAATTACGTAATTATTATATGTTCTATGTTTATCGTGTTTAATTGAACACTTTTAAATATTTAATGGTTTTGTGTATCGACTTGTAATTTTTCGTCGGTTGCATTGTATTGATTTATTAAAATACCTCTGTAGCGTTTGTACACAATGGAGTCCTTGAGTAAATTGCAAATAAACAATAAATTGGTAATAGAAAAAGGTAGAATTAACTTTAAAAAATCACCCAAAGATCGACTCACACAAAGTTACATTGAGACTAGATTAGAATCTTTAGAGGTACAGTGGAAACAATTTGTTGAAACGCATATGCGCATAATAGAAAAGGCAACCGACGAGGAATTAAAAAAGAATGTGTATTTTACGGCGGAAATATATGATGTTACTGAAGAGTTGTACATATCATATAAGTCCGAATTAAAAGAGCACTTACAACAAACTTGTCCGCTTAAAAGTGCAAATCCTAGCAATAATAACCAATCTACTCAAAATAATTCAAATGTGAAATTGCCACAAATTAGCTTGCCTACGTTCACGGGGCTATATTCTGAATGGGTCACATTCCGTGATTTATTTACGTCACTAATTCATAAAAACGTAACATTAGATGACGTTCAAAAACTCCATTATCTAAAAGGTCATCTCTCAGGCGAAGCAGAACAGTTGCTTCGACACATTCCTGTAACTGCATCTAATTACAATGAGTGTTGGTCAATTCTAAACAAACGATTTGACAATAAAAGATTTTTAGCTAACTGTATGCTCAAACGGCTTGTCCATCAATCGTCCATTAGTAAGGAGTCTTCGACCAATGTTAAAACGTTGTTAGACACGACGGTTGATTGTTTGTATGGTTTACGCAGTCTAGGTATTGACATTAGTTCATGGGATGCAATTGTTGTATATTTAAGCTCAGAGAAATTAGACAGCGAGTCCCGTAAATTGTGGGAATTAAGAATTAGTTCAAGTTCTAACGATGACCTACCAAAGTTTGAGGAGTTCAAAACTTTTATGGAGTCTAGGTTTAGGGCCTTAGAGTATTTAGACCCTAAAGCAAACAAAAGTGCTAAAAGTGAAAATAATGCCAAATCTTTTCATGTCGCCTCTCAAGGTTGTGTATTATGTTCTGGCGATCATAAATTGTGTCATTGTAAACAATTTACTAAGAAAAATTGTGATGAGCGTCGTGAATTTGCCCGAGTCAGTAAGCTTTGTTACAACTGTCTAGGGACGAACCATTCCGTCTATTCTTGTCGTCAGCGTACCAAATGTCACCTTTGTAAGAAGAAGCACCACACACTGCTTCACCCAAAATCAACTGCTAATGCTGCTGAAATTGTTGATGGTTCAGCAGAAACGAAGGTGGTAGCTGCGAATGCAGCCACCTCTTCCAGTCAAAGCGATACCAAACCCATTTGTTGTTTTGCGGATGTTCACAACCATGGTCTGCTAGCCACAGCCTTGGTCAACGTTGAGTCGAGAACCGGTACTGCTGTTGTGTTAAGAGCTCTAATGGATCAGGGCTCTCAAGTCTCTTTCATCACAGAGGCTGCAGTACAGTTGCTTGGACTGAGAAAAACACCTGCTCGCACTGACATATTTCGACTAGGCGATGACGAGGGACACTCAATGCCCTCTAAGTGGATAGTTAGGTTTAAACTACAGTCTCGTGTAGATCCCACATTTGTCTTATATGTAGATGCGTATGTATTGAATAAACTCACATCTCATCTACCAGAAAAGAAGATTATTCAGGTATCGGCTTCGTTCTCGTCCTTAAAATTACCTGATCCGACTTTCGATACGCCAGGGAAAATCGATTTACTTTTAAGTACGCGTGTGGTCGGAGAAGTTATGTTGGACGGTTTAGTCAAGGGTCCGCCGGGATCTCCAGTCGCTCAGAAGACTCATTTGGGATGGATCCTGTCAGGCGAGATCCCATCGTCGGCAATCTCTAGGTCAGTATGTTATCATACTGTAGTTCAGTCAGCGGATGTCAATGACCTTTTGCGTAAGTTTTGGGAGTTGGAGTCAGAGCCCTCAGTTCGTAGCGTGATCTTTACTGAAGAAGAACAAAAATGCGAGGATTTCTATTCCAAAACCACCAAACGCGACGTGACTGGGAGGTATGTCGTAAAACTACCATTCAAAACCGATTTACCCTGTTGCACGTCTGGTGGATCAGAGGTCATTGCCCGTAGGCGCTTTATCAACCTAGAGAAAAGATTAGTAAAAGAACCGAAATTTAGGACACAGTATAGTGCAGTCTTAAATGAGTATATTGATCTGGGACATGCTGAAGTTGTTCCCGAAATAGAGTTAGGTAAGAATGCGTGCTACCTACCACATCACGCGGTGGTGCGTGAGGATAAAAGCACCACTAAAGTTAGGGTCGTCTTTGACGCTTCATGTTCAGGCCACAATAGTGTATCATTGAATACAGAGTTAATGGTTGGCCCAACCCTACAACCCGAGCTGCGTCAAACTATCATGCGGTGGCGATGTCACCCCATAAGTTTGGTTGCAGACATAGAGAAAATGTACCGTCAGGTAAAGGTTGCAATCGAGGACGCTGATTATCAGCGCATTTTGTGGCGCGACAAACCAAACGCTGAACTGAAGCATATACGGTTATTGCGTGTTACTTTTGGAACGTCCTCTGCGCCATACCTAGCGGTCAGGTCTCTCCAGCAACTAGCTCGAGACGAAGGAAGTGACTTTCCTCTAGCGGCAGACAGAGTCCTTACATCGTTCTATGTTGATGACCTGTTAACGGGCTGTCAGTCTGCCGCTGAGGGAGAACTTATTTATCATCAGCTGAATCAATTGTTAGCTCGTGGGGGCTTCAAACTTCAAAAGTGGTCCAGCAGCAGTGACGAATTGTTATCCAAAATGAATGAGGATACTGCTGGGCAGGACAATCTCGATATTAAGATGGATGAGCTCACAAAAATATTAGGATTAACTTATCAGAGAAAGTCAGATGAGTTTAGATACGTTGTGCAACTTCCTCCACCTGAAACCTCCATAACCAAGCGAAAGGTAATCTCTGACATCGCTCGCTTATTCGACCCTCTTGGCTGGCTCGCGCCGGTAATAATAACAGCCAAGGTGTTTATTCAACGCTTGTGGTTAGCGGGATCCGAATGGGACGAGGTACTTCCAGATCTCCTCTTAAAGGAATGGCTTAGTTATAGAGACAACCTTTATCATCTTAGGAACTTCCGTCTGCCACGGTGGATTCACACGAGTCAACTCGACGTCTTGCTAGAGTTGCACGGATTCTCTGACGCATCTAATGTTGCTTACGCAGCCGCTGTCTATGTTCGGTGTATTGATGCTAATGGTCGAGTTCATGTTAGTCTTATCGCAGCTAAGACCAAGGTGGCCCCTGTCAAACAGGTATCCATACCTCGTTTAGAGTTATGCGGCGCATTGCTGCTTTCAAAACTTCTGCGTGAAGTTTCCGACACCTTGGGTATCTGTAAAGAATACATGCATGCCTGGACTGACTCGACAGTGGTGCTCGCCTGGTTGAGCAGCCACCCCAGCCGCTGGAAAACATTTGTAGGCAACCGAGTGTCTGAAATACTTACCGTTATAGAAAATAGTCAGTGGTCGCACGTCCAGTCCAATGATAATCCTGCAGATATCGCGTCGCGCGGCGTGAATCCTGCAGAGTGCGTTGACCTAGAGTTGTGGACACAGGGACCTAGTTGGCTGAAAAATAAAGAGATTAATTACAGTAGAAGGGAAATTAAAGAGACTTACCTAGAAGAGAGGAAATCAGTAGTAGCATGCAATACAGCAGTAAAGGAAACAAGTGAGGATACCATAATTTTAAAATATTCGTCTCTTAGAAAACTTACAAGAGTAGTGGCCTATTGTAAAAGGTTCTTAAAGTTTAAAAATAAAAATTATAGCACTAAATTCAGTAAATTTCTAACACCTTCTGAAATTCAAGGGGCATTACTTACCTGCATTAAATTATGTCAAGGAGAACATTTTCAATCAGAGATAGATAGTTTAAAGACAAAGGGAGAAGTAAACAAAAAGGGAGTACTTACCTCGCTCAATCCATGCCTGGATCAGGAACAGATTTTGAGAGTTGGCGGTAGGTTGCACAGGGCCAACCTTCACGAAAACTCGAAGCATCCTATAATTCTTCCTCGTAAGTCACATTTAACTCACCTCCTAATCGCTGACGCTCATGAGAGAACGTTGCACGGTGGGCCTCAGTTAGTTCTTAATTATTTACGATCCAAATATTGGATAATAAATGCAAAGAGTGTCGTAAGACAATACGTGCGCAAATGTGTCAGTTGCATCCGTCATTCATCTCGGTCTGTACATCCTTTAATGGGGTCATTGCCCTCTGCTAGGGTCAATGTTAGCCGACCTTTCTTTAGAAGTGGCGTTGACTATGCAGGTCCTATTAGTATCCGTCCTACAAAGGGTCGCGGTTATCACTCGACCAAGGGATACATTTGTTTGTTCGTGTGTATGGCTACTCGGGCCATACATTTAGAAGTCGTCAGTGACATGACATCTCAAGCCTTTTTAGCAGCCTTTAAGCGCTTTACAGCGAGAAGAGGCCATTGTGGTGAGATGTGGAGTGATAATGGCACTACCTTTGTTGGAGCCAACAAGGAATTAAAGGCGCTGTTACGCCACGAAAGGTCCGGCATAGCAGCTGATATTGCCGATTGGTTGGCAACCAACGGGACAACTTGGAGCTTCATTCCACCTCATTCTCCGAACTTCGGAGGTCTTTGGGAGGCTGGAGTGAAGTCAACAAAACACCACCTCAAAAGAGTAATTGGTACAAGCACACTCACTTTTGAGGAAATGGCAACAACACTTGCTCAAATTGAGGCCTGTCTCAACTCCAGGCCTATTTCTGCAATCAGTACTAGCCCAGAGGATCCATGCCCATTAACACCGGGTCATTTTCTGGTTGGCGAGCCTTTGATTCTCGTACCCGAAGTTAACTTCGAAAATTCAAATATCAGTACGTTAAGACGATGGCAGTTGACTCAACGTATGGTTCAAGACTTTTGGCGTAGGTGGTCTCGTGAGTATCTGTGTCAGTTCCACCAAAGGAACAAATGGACTCATAAAACCTTAGAACCAAAGTTGGGTGATGTAGTGTTGGTCATGGAAGATGATCTTCCACCTGCCAGATGGCTCTACGGTGTTATTACAGAAAAGCATACTGGCTCGGACAACATCACAAGGGTTGTCTCTTTGCGCTGCAAGGGTTCGATAATAAAAAGACCTGTGTCAAAGTTAATTGTGTTGCCTATCACCCAATAGTTTGTGCTTACCTTATAAATAGTTTGTAAGTTTCTTGTTTACTGTTATTTCTATTAATGTTAAGGATTATGTAATCGTCGGTTAAATTACAATTTAAGGTTATCGTTAAGAATTTAGGTTCTTTTATGTTTGTTATTTAGTTGTTCAAATCATACAGTCCACTAGTGTTTAACTTCCCACCGAATTGTTGTCGCATGGTGGGAGGTCAGTTAGTTTTGTTTTGTTTAAACTAAATTCTGGACATTCTGTCCATGGTGGGCGGGATGTTCGATCGCGAGTCTGATCGCAAGTTTACTCGAACGCTCAATAGATGGCGTTGTTAGGAAAGAGCGCCATATATTATAACGCGGTGTTAAGATTCTCCGCCGATGAATGACATCAGTTTGATTTTTTTAAATATATAGTACTTGCTCATTACGGAGATAGTTGTTTTATTTACAATAAGTTCCCCGGGCTGTTGTCGAGTGCCAATCAATGGGCGACCCTTTTATATCAAGAATCCTCATTTCTTTGAAAAGTACATTAGTTCTGGCTGTCGTTTGGAGGTCTTTAATATTCATTTATTGGTTACATGTATTCAGAAGCCAAGAAATATGACAACAAGATTTTTTTGTATTCAGGATGGGCTCGGGTTTGACCACCATCTCACTTGATGGGAAGCGATGGTGTGGTCGAAGATAAAGCACGCTTACCTAGAAGTAACCTATACACTTTTGACTTAATGATCCTCAAGTTTTAGCTAACAGGAAACACAGACTCCAGCAGGGAATTCCACTTTTTAACCGTACGCCCATTGAAAGTATTCTCTAAAAGTTTTGTGCGTATGGGTGGGATATCCACCATGTTACAATGTCCCTTGCCAGATGTTACCGTGTTACTTTAAAAGTGTCATTTTCTTTTTAGTTGCTTTATATGACCACACCCTTCTGAAACTCTATGTGTAAGTAGAAGAGGCTACAAGCCTCAAAGTGTGCCGCCTATATCAAGTACAATTTACCGGTAAGCTTATTGAACATGAATTTACCGGACCCCGAACCAGTCCGTAAAACCTTATCCATTTTCTATACATCTATTTAATCTATACATATAAATAAAACTAAAGTGTCTGTCTGTGATTTCAAAATCATTTTCTTTCAAGCGCAATAATACACAAACACCTTAAAATTTTGCCTGTTTTTCGGTTTGTCCGGGAGAATTTCTGGAATGCTTGAAACGATTTTAATTGAACTTTCATTGAAAGATAAACGAGGTAATATTGATTCATGCATATAAACCTGGGCACATCTAGTAACTAATCAACATATTATGTGAAATATTGCGTTGGCTAAAGTTTTCACGCAATACAAATGTAACGCTGCTGATGATTTTTGACAAGTTTTTAAAGTGATTTCCGTAAATGTTCTTATTCATACAAAATATTTTGTGAATCACGCGTCATTATCTCTTATTTGCCGTGTAACTTGAATTTGACCACCCTATTACCCTATATACGCGTATGTTGTGTATGAAGAAGCTTGAAGCGTCTCAGCAAAAGTGATCACCAATGTTAATAATCATCACCTTTTAAGCCGGAAGACAGCCGCTGCTGTACATACTTCCCCTAAGTATAGCCACGTCGAACGGTCATCGGTCCAATTAGTTGGAGGCGTTCCAATGTTGGACTACCTACTGTGTGAGCTATTTGCCCTGCCCAAAGCTGCTTGAGTTCGGCGATTCTTCGGCCTAAGTCGGTAATCTTCGTTCGTAAAGCAATGTGGGTAGACTTCACATTACTAGGAATCTGGTAAACTGCTCCAACTAAGCTAAATATGCTTCTGTCTGGAGAAAGTTATGGGTGGGGTTGAACCTGCGACCTCTTGATCACAAGTCCGACATCTTAACGCGTTTTTTGATGTTTCTTATTTCTGTCTCAATCACGAAAGTAAACTCAAATGGGTACTATGACGTGTGAAAGGGGCACAGTTATACAGAAAGCATAACACTATCCCTTTTTGACAAGCAAATCATAATTGAATTAAAACTTCATAGTAAGGCACCAAGATGCTACTGCAATATTCCTGAATCGATGTTTGAACTGTGATCCCAACATTGTACAGACGACGACAATTTTGCCCGGTATGCGAATAGATAGTTACTATGTGGTATGCCGTAACTTAATCCAATGGTGGATGTTACTGCCTATTAACTTGATTTATATATTGTCTTAGATGGGCAAGACTTTGTGTTTCTATGTAATATCGTATTGTAAGAAACAATTTGGCCTCCAGACGCCCGCCACTTAACAGCGGTTGGTATTTGGTTGTCATGATTTTGTTAAAGCCATTTGCTATTATGTGTACATAATACCTATATGTTTTTGTGTACATAAATATTGATTCATACATCAGGCTTCATCAGGTTATTGGCTAGTAACACATTTTACATTACGTGTGATTGGGTTTTCGAATATATTTTATGTAGAGATTCTGTTTATAAAAAAATATTTGTGTAAATGCGTAACAGGTGATTATCGCCATCAACTCACTAAACTAGCCATAAATCTCTGTCAACATATGAAAGGGCCATTTCCATTTATTAAATGTTTATTATCCGTATATTTATTATGTGTTTATAATTATGGTTTTTCATTGTATCTTCAATTTGTAAAATGAAACTGAAAACTTTTATGGGAGTACTTTACTTTTATCCACAACAATCCCACTAGCTGTCAATTATATAACGAACAAATAATTAACGTTCTAAGCTTAGAAATATTAGGTTGACAACACTTTACAAAAATAAGAAATGGGAATTAATAAAAAAATAGTATTTTGCATTCTCTTTAATCTCACGCCGCTCTGCTTGCACAATTAGCTTAGAAATGAGTACAAAATATTCCCTTCACATAGGTAGATTTTGTAAATAAAACAAGAAAGCGCTGACAAACCTTCTTTAGAATAATCGTAAAGTAGGCAGGTACAGTAATTCTCATAAATAAGTTATACCTGTCCGTGGAAACCGAGACGTCTCAAATTTTCACTTTAATTCCTCTCCTCTAATACAAAGTTTTACGATTTCTAATTTAGCTTAGAGGCAATCAGGTTGATTGTACTTTGGTGTACGTCTGAATTTTCATAGGCTATGCTCTTTTATTTTTATTTACTTTTTAAAATAGGGCTTTCATGTCTCGGTGTTAAAGAAAACCTGCTTTTGATATGTTTTTCTAAATACATTTTTTTTATTTTATCTACGCCGTCTATTTTGAATATCTAAAACATTTTACCTCAATTTTTTTTCGATCTCTTATTAGTTTTTATGTTAAAATGGAGCTTTAAGTCGACTTCAAAGAGAGCAAGATAAAAAATAGTCATCATACAATACTAGAACTGCCCCTGGATTCGCACGCGTCCCCTTTCTCATTGGAACTATAATTATTATTTTGAGTTAAATAGTATAAAACTATAAAGCTACACTAATAATAAGTGTGATTCATGAATAGTATAATTTTAATAACGTGAAATAAAATCTTAATTTAATCGGGGCTTTTGGAGAATACCTCCTACAAAACCTATATTATTTACTTCAGTATACATAAGCATTTGTGGCCGATTGGTTACAGTTCCGAATTATAAGTTGTATTCTTATTGAAACTAGACAAGCACATTACCTTGTGCAAATTTATTTCATCACCACTACTCACAAAATTAGTCCTGGAACTAAGGATTCCAAGACTTTCTTTCTTTTCTCCGAGCTACACGATAACCGACAAAAGCTTGCACTGTCTGGACAGGTCCACTCAAATCTGTATGGTTATTTCCTCAAAGAGTACCAAAGACCTACATGTTTGTCATATGATTCAACCAACACAAATTGTATGGACTTTAAAAGAGATGTTGACCTCTGAGTTTGTTTCGGTGTTTCTTCTCAGAGTAGTCAGTTAGGAAACACCGGCCTCATCTAGCTAAACTAAACTAAACTTAACACGCAAAAAAACATGACGTGTAAAAGCGTTATTTATAACCAATTTACAAAATAAATATTTCATTTCATTTCATTTCACTTGCATCAACAAACCTTCACTGAGCCCGTGTATCATAGACCCATTTTCTCTCATAGAGAGGATGTGGCCTAGCAGAGGTAATGTTGTGCAATTAGCGTCAATAGCCTAATGGCTAACGTGTAGGTCTTGAGATCGAGGGGTCGCGGGTTCGAATCTCACCCTTTACACTATTGCCGTGATCCCACTCCAGACACAAGCATAAGCTTAGTTGGAGGGGCTAATAAAATTGCTAGTAATGTGAATTCTACCTACATTTGAAACTGTTACTAGCTGTTTCCCCCGTCTCTGTAAGCGTGGACACATTCACAGTATAAAAAAACTTGACTGTTATTCGAACGTTACAAACTATATGTGTGCCAAGTTCCGTCCAAATCCCTTAACACATTTTTGCGTGATTGCAACGCAAACTTCCAAACATCCAAACTCTCACCTATATAATATTACTAGGATTTAACTTTGTATAAAGAACAATGGAAGGCGCTTTCGCGGAGAGCTACGAAAGAGTTTTTAAGAAGATAACCTTCGTTAGTGAAGAATACGACCAAAAGAAAAGAGTACAGAAGGATAACTTAGCGAATTTTCGGGACAAAGCATTCTTCTTCAGCCAGGGTTTAGAGTAAAAAAACTACACGGTGGTAGGTGTAGATACAATGTGGTTCCGGAGTGGAATTTTAAGAGGTAACGGGAAACCTTCTATGAGTTAATAGTGATCATCAGAGTGGTTTTAGTAAGGTAGAAATTCCACACTCCCTGGTCTTTTCCTTTCTCCGCCATCGATCCAGTCCAGTCCCCTTTTGAAGATTTCCTCCGATAAAAAGGTGTTGATATAATAAATCAATATATATATATTATCAATTTTAATATATAAAACGCTTCCGTTACTGACTGACAGACAACGCACAGCGGAAACTACTGGGCGCAAGAAGCTGAAAATTGGCTTGTATGTTCCTTGGGGAGTGTAGACGAGCACGAAGAGAGGATTTTTGTTAATTCCCTCCGTAAGTGGGTTAAAAAGGGAGTCAAATTATACATGAAACTTTTTATTTCTTCGATGGATTCACTTGAATCTGGGTATATGGGTTCCTAAAATGACGTAAATGAGCACTAAGAATGAACTTTTGGAAATTCTCCCCCTAAGGGGATAAAAAAGGAGGCCCGAGTTTGTACGAAACTTGTCATTTGTTCAACAAATTCATTTCAAATTTTGTTCATAGGTTCCTCAAGTGATGTAAACGAGCACTAAGAAAAGATTATTGGAAATCCCCCCTCGATAAAAGGGTAAAAAGGGGGTACAAGTTTATGTGAAACTTTTTATTTTTTCAACACATTAATTTGAAACTTGTTACGTAGTTCCTCGGGTGATGTGAATGTGCACCAAGAAGGATGCACCTGCAAGGATCGGAATAAAATATTGTATGTAGATAGTTGAAATCTTGGAGACCGAAATATACACGGGAAAAGCGGGAGGTTTATCCCGTGATGCGAACGAAGTCGCGGGCCACAGCTAGTGGTATCACATAATGGTATGTTCCTACTCAGTAATCTAAATATAAAGTTAGGTTAGAAGCACCTTCATTTGTCATAAGAACTAGTACAGTTCAGCTGTATGAGATTTTATATTTAAACAAATAATGATTAGTCATCGTCTAATAACGTAGCATGCAAAGAAATTTAAAACAAAACACTCTGATAACTACAAGAAAATAATTATGTAACGATAGGAGATTCGGTATCTCAAGCTGTAAAGCAACTATGAATATTGTAAAACATAATCCACAAAAACACGCCAAACAATCAGAAGCATTTATAATTTAAATCTCATCAAAATGGCAATGCGATTTTCATTGAAAAGAAGCGAATGCACCGGACTGTACAATCGTGGTCTGTGGGTCCATTCGGGTCATTACATTTTTCCGCTCCAGACCCATCCTTTTAATACTCGTAAAATTACAAGCATCCCTAAGGGAACTGGCTGATAAATCATGTTACTTTTGCCTACAGAAAAAAAGAAGACAGATTGTATTTTTGTTTATGCTGAGTTCTTAAATTTCGAATCACAACATGGCGGTAGGAAGTGTTACCCTTTTTGGTAAGTAGATTGTTTATATGTATTAATAAAAACTCCTTTTTTAAGAGAAAAATATAATATTACAACGTCTTTTTTCTTCAAATGGCTGTTGTGGATATGAATGTATTTATTTACATAAATAGTTGGGTTAGTACATAAACGAACAATACACACGGGACCTTGTTCTAGAATGGTTCATCGGATACTATTCCGACAATCTCCTTTAAAATAATAAAATACTTTTGAAGTAGACAAAGCCGCGAGCACAAGCTAGTCTACAAGAGATTTATATGCCTGCCTATTGTGCCCTATTAAGTAGCTATTCCTCTGTTAAAGTTTGCACATAATATATGAATATGTCTCTAAACACCAAAAAGGTTATAACATTCAGCCATATTTCTTATCCACGCCATAAGGCAATGAGCACACCCCATAAAAAGTGACATAGAAAGTACTAAAGTACTAAGTAATTCAGAGGTCATGGCTCCCAAGCTGACAGCGTTAAAATAAAGGTAGTGTAAGCATAAACCTGGATTTACGGCATACCGTTATTATTGTTGGCGATATATTGATTTTATTTGTTGAAATGGTTCACTCTGTTATCCGTTTATTATTCATAAAAAGATATGTATTTTAAAATGTTATCGAAAACGCTTTATAAAAATGATTAGCCCACATGTTGCAATAATTAATGTCATTTATGCGAGAAGCCCGCCACACTATTGTTTATTTTCTGTCTGAAAATAAACAATAGTGTGGCGGATTTCTCGTTATCCACAGTGCTATCTTTTTTTTTTTTTTTTTTTTTTAGCGTGGTAAAATTATCAAATAAGTCCTCCCACTCCGGGCAGGGTGGGAGGGACTGTCAGACTTTTACTGACTAAAATCCACGGTGTTCCTTCAATAACCCTTTACATACCGGGGCCACGGTAACGGGATGAGTCCCACGACCCCGGCGGGCTTCGGCCCTCTGCAGAGGGGGCCTCGTCATGTTGCTGACGCTCTTTGAGGCGCGCGTGGAACACGACGCGCCGTCGACCCGGGCATGGTCCATGGTCGGACAGCGAGTTGCCCTTTACTCGCTGTCCGCATGCCCGCGCCTACGGTGGCCGGAGATCGTCGGCCGACGTCCGACGCCGTGGGCGTCTACCACTGCGGCTGGGCTGGAGGGAGGACGCCATCCTCTCCCTCACGCGGCCCGCCTCCTCCTTCGGAAGCATGACTGCTTCGCAGAAGGAGGCGACCGCTTCCCACTCCCTCTCGCCCCGCAGCATGGCCTCGACCAAGGCCGGGCGCGAGAGGTCTCCGCCTATTGTCGCCGTGAGGACACGTCGGTGCTCTGCCCAAGCTGGGCAGTCCTGCACCGTGTGCTCGACTGTGTCCTCAGGGCGACCCTCGCAGTGGTGACACCCAGGCGTCTCTTCCTTACCCATCAGACACAGGTACCTCCCGAAACTTCCGTGTCCGGTGAGGACCTGCGTCATGCGGTAGGTCAGGACGCCGTGACGCCGATCTAGCCACTCCTCAAAGAGGGGTCTTACCGCCGCAATTGCGGCGTGCCCGGCCGTCGGTTGCGACAGTCGTTCCCTCCATACTGCCCTGAGATCGCGCCGGAGCTCTTCCCGCCGCGCCTCGACTTCTCGAGGCAGCGGGGATACGCCCCGGCGCTGCGCCTCCACGCGCCATTCATAGACGCGCTGGAGGGCAGTCGCCTCCAGATCCCAGGGCAGCAATCCGGCAAGGAGGTTGGCCGATTCGCCGGCGATCGTGCGGTATCCCCGGATCATTCGGATAGCCATGACCCTCTGGCATGCGACCAACTTTAGTGGTCGCGTCCGGATGCACAGGGCCCACACTGGGGACCCGTAGAGGGCCATGGACCGCACGACGCCGGCGTACAGCCTTCGGCAGGAGGCGTTTGGCCCGCTGAGATTAGGCAGGAGTCGCCTGAAGGCGGCTGCTGCCCGGTTCAGCTTTGGGGCCAAACTCAGGAAGTGCTCCCTGAAGTTCCACCGGCTGTCGAGGACGAGTCCCAGGTACTTCATCGTCCTCCCGACGCCGATGCGAACCCCCTCCACCGTTATGTGGGACTCGGACCGTGGCGCGTTCCGACCGCCATGGAAGCACATGGCCTCGGTCTTGTGCAGCGCCACGTCGAGTCCCAACTGCCGGATCCTACGAACGACTGTCGCAACCGCTTGCGTCGCCAGGTCGGCCGCCGCCTGGTGCGACTCTCCCTGCGCCAGGACGAGCGTGTCGTCAGCGTAACATACTACGCTGACGCCGTCAGGGAGGTCGCCGCGCAGCACCCAGTCGTATCCGATGTTCCACAGGGGCGGCCCCAAGACCGAACCCTGTGGGACACCGCACGACATCTCTCGCTGGTTCCACTCTCCCCGGTGACCGGGGTAGATGACGGCTCTGTCCGTCAGGTAGTCCTCGACTATGCGACGGAGGTAGGTCGGCACCCGGTGATACCGGAGTGCCTTCCTGATGCAACTCCAGGGCAGGGTGTTGAAGGCGTTGGTGATGTCCAAAGACACCGCCAAGACGACCCTGCCCCGGGATACCGCGTCCCCCGTCGTGAGGGCTCTCACGCGCATGACAGCATCCACCGTCGAGCGCCCCCTGCGGAAGCCAAACTGGCACTCCGCAAGATCCGGGCCCACCCGATTCAGGTGCCCGAAGAGGCGGTCTGCAATCACTCTTTCCAAGAGCTTGCCCACCTCGTCGAGCAGCACGATGGGCCGGAATGCGGACGGAGAGTCCGCAGGGCGCCCGGCTTTCTGGATCAGGACCAGCTTTCCCGTCTTCCAGCGAAGCGGAAACTGGCCCCTCTCCAGGCATGCGCTAAAGAGCCCCCCTAGTCGAGGCCCGAGAGTCTCCGAGGCCAGGACCCACGCTTTCCCTGGCAAGCCGTCGGGTCCTGGGGCGGTATTTTTGGCCTTGAGCCGTTGTACCGCCACTCTCAAGTCTACCTCGGTCACCTCTGGAGCGTCGTAGACGTCGTCGTCGCTGTGGTCCGCGTTTGCGCCAGCTTCAGGTTCCGTCGGAGACGGAGCCATGGGCGGGGGAGCGTGCTCCCCTCGCGATGGGAACAGGGCGCTCACCACGTCCTCCAAGAACTGAGGCTGGAGACTCTGCGTCAACGGGGGAGCCCAGGGGCGGAGCTTTTCTCGCACCCACTTGTAGGGGCGGCCCCATGGGTCCCCGTCCAGAGTCGCCAGCATCTCCTCCCGGGCCAGTTCCTTGGCCCGCCAGATCTCGTCTCGGAGGACGGCCTTCGCTGCCCTGTAACCCTCGTACAGCTCCGCCTCTACAGTCGCCGCATCCGGAGGTCGGGTGCGGCGCCTGCGGAACCTGGTGTACCGGCGTCGTGCCGCAACGCACGCTTCGCGCAGCGCTGCTAGCTCGCTCGACCACCAGTACAGCTGACGCCGGGCGCGTCCTTGCCGGACCCGGGGCATGGCCACGTCGCAGATCTCCGACATGGCCTCCTGGAACCACTCCGCCTCGTCGTTTATGTCGGCAGGCCTGTCCGGGGGTGACCCCCAGGCCTGCACGATCGAGGCTTCCAGGAATAGCTCCCGGTCCATCTGCTTCAGCGCCCATCGCGGACCACTCAGGTCCCGTCGGACCGGCGCGTCTGGGGTCTGGGCGGAGACGTCGAACCGGATATACCGGTGGTCGGAATAGGTCTCCACCTCCTCCATAACGCGCCAGTCGGTGACGCGCGGTGACAGGCTGGGGGTGGCGAACGTAACGTCCACCACCGACTCGCCCGTAAACCGCACGCACGTGGGGACAGAACCCCGGTTCTCGATCACCAGGCCCTGCGCACGGGCCCAGTGCTCGAGCATCCTGCCCCGCCTATAGTCCGTGGACCGGGAACCCCAAGCCGGACTCTTGGCGTTGAAGTCCCCGAGGACGAGGGCGGGGAGGGAACCGAGGGCGACGACGACGTCTCCCAGCTCCGTTAGGGAGTTCTGGAACTCGGCGAGAGTTCGGTTCGGGGAGAAATAAACGCCTACCACAGCGATCTCTCCGAACCGTGCTGCGACGATCCCACGCCCTCTCTTGACGCGATCGAGGGGCGGGGTACCGGCGGCGGCCGACGAAACGAGGGTCACCGAGCCGTCCAAGTCCGCCACCCAGTCGTTCCTGGGCAGGACAAAATACGGCTCGGCGACCACGGCGACGTTGATCAACCACTGCGCCATGCTCTGGAGCAAAAGTTCCTGAGCAGCGGCGCAGTGGTTGATGTTCGCCTGGAGGAAGCGCAATGGGGCCATTAATCGGGATCCATTGCAGCCTCCTCCAGGGCCCCTCGCGGGGGTTCAGCCACGACGGCGACGGCGGTGGCAGTAGCGACGGCGGCGGCGGCGGTGGCGGTGACGACGGCGGCAGAGGGCCTACCTCTGCGCCTGGCTTTGGTGGGTGGGGCGCAGGACTTGCCCCCAGCCCGGTGATCGGCCGGCTTGCCAACCGCCTCACATGCGAAGCAGTGAGGCGGGGCGGAGCACGAGCCGGCCTTGTGACCGGGCTGACCGCAGCGGAAGCACCTATCGCTGCGGTCTACCTCCGAGGTGCACACGCATGCCGCATGGTTGCCCACTTGGCAGCGGAAGCACCTCAGGGGTCTGGGGTCCAGGACTTTCACCTGCGCAGACACCCAACCAACCAGGAGCCTTCGGCCCTCCTGGATCTTTTTGGCCGCCGGGACGGGGCAGCTAACCGTAATGGTTTGCCCCCCCGTGAAGCCAGGACGCAGGGCGCCCGCCCTCACCTGATCGGGAGGGCACCCCCCAGTCCTGGCTACGGCGGCCACCACTTCCTCGGCCGTCACGGAGTCATCCAGACCCAATATGCGCATGTCTGCGCGCTTGGTGGGTCTGGAGACTCGGGCCTCCTCCGCATTTAAGGACGCTCTGAGCCGTTCGGCCAGAGCGTCAGCGGTAGGGCCACTGTCCGCGCCGGGGATCTCTAACATCCGAGCCCCCGTCGCAGTGACCCGGTGACGGAGGCCACCGGTGATGCCGAGCTCCGTGATGTCAATCACCTGCCGCGCCTTCGCGAGCACGTCGCGGTACGACACGCCCCTCTTCACCGCGTCCGGCTGCAGTGTGATCACCACAGCCGCGGTCTTGGGGGCGCGCAATCGCGCCGCGGCGTCTCGCCGCCTCCGTCTTTCCCTACGCCGCGAGGACCTGGCTGCGCCAGCAGCCTTCCTCTTCTCCCCGGCCACTTGCCAGTCGGCGCCGGCCGGAGGAGTCTTTGGAGGAGGCTGCTGGGACGGCTGGTTCCCGGCCTGGGCCTTCTTCTTTCTGGCCGCCTGCTTCGGCCCCGCAGGTGTCGGGGTCGGAGGCGGCTTTGATGGGCCCGATTTCGGCTTGGCCGGGGCCGTTTTTGCCCTCGCAGGGGCCGCCGTCACTGGTGCCGTCCGCACCGTGGCCGTCTTCGCCTGAGGCGGCCTCGTCGTCGTCTGGGGAGGCTTGGACGCGGCCGCAGCCGCGTACGAAGTCGCCGCCAGCGGGGGTCGCAGCACACGGCTCTCCAATACGGAGAACCGCTGCTGGAAGGCAGCCAGCTCCTGTCGCACCAGGTCGAGAACCGAGTCCTCCGCTGGTGTGGGCCGGCCTTTCTCCTCTTGGCCCCGCGGCGGCGCATTCCGCGGGCCGGCTCCCCGGATTGCGGCCAGGTCCGCCTTGAGGGCGGCGTTCTCCCTCTGAAGAGCGTCTATGGCGGCAGTCAGGCGGGTGACCTCCGGCCGCAGATCGGACATGTCGTCCCTTGCAGCCGGAGCCCCGCCGTAAGTCCGCGCGGCCACCTTGATGGAGGCCATGGCTTCGCCGATCGCGTCCTCCTTACTCTTCCGGTTACGCTTCCGCGAGATGGTACGGATGGCAGCCGCCACGGCCTCTTCTAGTTTGGCCTCGCTCGGGGCCAGACCAGTGTTGGGCTCTCCAGAGGGAGGCCCCCTCCCCGAGGTCTTGCCTCGGCCTTTACCCCGCACACTAGTGGGGATCTTACGGGCCGAGACAAGCCCCTCCTCCGACGACGACTCATCGTCGCGGGGGCGCTTGAGGAACTCCTTCCTCCTGTCGGCGCCCCCCTCGTCGCTCCTCACTGCGCTTCCAGAGATCAAACTCTGGAAGCTCTCGGCGTCCGATGCCGAGTCGGTCTCCGACCCGAGCACCAGCGCCCCCTTCCTCCTCGGAGCGGCGCTCTGCGCTCGCTCAATGTTCGGTGCCGGTGAGGTGGACGTGCTGGACAAGTCCAGCGACTCCACCTCACGGGCACGTGAGCCTCCCTGGCTCAATGCGGCGACTGCCGGGAAACTGGGGTAAAAGTGTTTGTTGTCCCCCCCAGAGTACGGTGGGACTGACCGGACGTGTCCGGTGCGGGACTCCCCAGCTGCGGAGCAGCTGGGACCCGCCTGGGTAGCTTTTCCAAAAACTTTGTCTGCCATATTTTTTCCTTTTTTAGAGAGGTGAGTTCCTCTGTTCCTACACCCCTATTCCCCTCCCCTGGTTCACTTCACGGTTACGTCTAAAGATTAGACGCATACCGGAAGTGAACCTTTCCTCCCCCTTGACCCGATCTCTGAGACCGGGCCCCGCGCCGCCTAGAAGCTCGAGCTAGCTGCTCGATCCTCCAGACGGCGCGCATTTCCCCCGGTATGTCCCTCTTGGTCTGGTTTCTCCCTCTGGGCCCGTCCGGCATGAGTGTCTCTACCGGCATGGCCCCAGAGATCATCGAAACACGCAAGCCCCACCGCGACGACAACGTGGGGACACAGTTGGTGGGGATCCACAGTGCTATCTAGTGTCAGTAATCATAGACATAAACATTACAATACAGTGTGGAGCTGCCATCCACGTCTGCAGCATAAGGGAATCCCACCGATCTGCAAATACACGGAGTATTAGAGTATTGGTACGGCCACGGACTCGTGCCATCAGGGAAGCACAACTTTTGCGGATGATGGCAGCGAAGCTTATATATAAAATAGCTGTTGCTCGCGAATTCGATCGCAGGGGAAGTTCTCCTCGTGTAAGTCCCGATCCCGGGGAAATTTCTCATAATCCCGTCTTAGCGAGCCCCTACGTCCTAAATGCAAAATTTGAAACCAGGCACTTGTAGTTTCTGAGATTTCAGGATGAGTGAGTGAAGCAGTCAGTGAATTTCGCTTTTATATACAAGTATATAGATTTACTAAGTAAAGATGTAAGAATATTATTAAAAGGGGACTGACGCAGGGAAGTCATGACCAATGTCAATGTGAACCACGATGCGAGGGGGATCTTCTTAAAGAATAAGATACAGTAAATTTACATGACATCAAAATTGTAACATTAATTAATCACCTTCTAATGACGAAGCATGCGTAGGTAGAATTACAAAGGTATGCTTATATCTAAGACAAGATAATGCGGCTGGCTCTTAGAGTTATGCCAATATAAGTTAATAATTAAGGTAAGTGCATAATTTTTTTTTTTAAAGAGAACTAGCAGTATGGGTCAAATTCACATTACTAGCAATCTTGTTAACCCCTCCAACTAATCTAAATATACTTGTGTCTGGAGTGGGTTCACGGCAGTCACGGCAATAGTGTAATGGGTGGGGTTCGAACCCGCGACCTCTCGATCACAAGGTCGACACCTTAGTCATTAGGCTATTGACGCTTCAAAAATATATTGTCAAGAAAATAAGCTGTTACTTATTATTATCTTACCTAATTTATTTCTGGAAAACATAATTATATTTTCCAACAAGCGCAAACCAATTTCCAGACTATAGAAATTTTAATTGACAGCTATGTTGTGAATGTGAGAGCAATCTATACTATATCTATACTAATATTATAAAGCGGAAAAGTTTGTTTGCTTGAACGAGCTAATCTTCGAAATTACTGGGTGGATTTGGATGAAATTTGGTATGGAAGTAGCTTGAAGCTTGAGGAAGGTTATAGGCTACTTTTTACGCGACTGCAAAAAAGGAGAGTTATGTTTTTACCGTGATAGAATCCACGGGAGCGAAGCCCCGCGTACTTCGCGGGGATTCATAATATTCGTTGTTATCCCACACTAGTACTCACTAGTGTGGGATAACAACGAATATTATGAATAGATTATCACACTGTCTGGCAGTTTGAGTGCTTTATACGGCCCACCCAAATGTCCTTACTTTGGTATTGTTCGTCAAATCGTTCAGCTCCTTAAGGTTCTAAGTTGAGCTACGCGATATTTGATAAATGCGTGCACTGTTTGGACGGGCCTGCTCAAATCTGTTTAACATGACCTCTAAAGGGCGCCACAGACATTAACCTACATGGCTCTCATGTGATTTGATCACTACAGATTGTCTGGACTTTAAAAGAGACGTTGACCTCTGTGTTTGTTTCAGTGTTTCTTCTCAGGGTAGTCAGTTAGGAAACACTGGCCTCATCTAGTTTACATTTACGAAAAAAAGACGTGTGAAAGTGTTATTTATAACCTATTTGCAAAATAAACATCATTATTTCATTATTATGACACCAAACTATAAGTAAAATTACAGTCATAAGCAATGACGTAATAATAAATTACTTTTCATATAGTCTTTAATACAACAACAGTAACCAAGAGATGTACAGTCCTGACTTGCAAGTTATAGGCCGTTGGTCAAACCTAGACAGGCATTACTTGGTGTAATTTATATCATAACTAGCTTTTTCCCGCAACTTCGTTCGCGTGGGAGGTTTTTCCCACGTAAACCCCGATCCCGTGAGAATTTCGGGATAAAAAATCCTATGTCCGTCTCTTGGTTCTAGGCTAACTCTCTACCAATTTTCAGCCAAATCGGTTCAGCCATTTTTGAGTTATAAATAGTGTAACTAACACGACTTTCTTTTATATATATAGATTACTGTTTTCCAAACTATGAACGAAAACATTGTGACCAAACCGGCATATCATAGGACCGAAAATTCTAAGACATCTGACATCCATCAACCCGTAATGTGCCCTCACTGTGTATTACGGCCCATTACCTCAATAAGAAAGGAGCCCTTTTTCCCAGCAATTGGAACGGTAAAGGTTTTTTATTTATTATTTATTTATTTAAACTTTATATACAATAGCGGTACATGGGTGGACTTAATGCAACAAGGCATTCTCTACCAGTCAACCTTTGGGTTAAAAAGACCATAATGTGGTAGGTGTACGTAAAAGAAACGTGGTACACGCGTACGCATTCATAAATAAATTGCGACGTTGCCGTCCTTCAAGTACGCGTGTACAGTGTTTCTTTTACGTATCAATTTAACATTTTTAGTGAATGTTTTAATATTAAAAAAATAAAAACATTTTGTTTTCAAATAGTATTTTTTTAGCATGTATGGATGCTATACTATTGCGGGTTAACGGGAACGCCCTCTGTTAGTTAACATACTGTATAAAATAATAATAATAAAATAATAAAAATAATAATAATAAAATACATATACACGTGTAATTTAAAGGATATGTACATACCAAGTGCACGGCTTCTTTGGATGATAATAAACGATATGGCAAGGGTTTTCTAATCCTATGTGTACATGTGTGGAGCATATTAGAAATTTCAATACATGGATACCAGAGACCGAATTTTTCAAATTAAGAAGAACGAAGAGAATTATCCTTTTATTGGCAAGTGACGTGAAAAGTGATGACGCTCATATTGCTATGACACATTTGTTATTACTGGTATTCAAGAAACATATGAAACCAATCATTTGTGGTCAATTCTGTGAGTCACTTATTTTGAGCTGAAACTTTGCATAGAGACTCCATACCAGATGTTGTCTTCAGTCCTTTTGGATAGATATGGGGTTTCCGTTACACGTTGTATATGCTAAAATAATAGCCTAATGAATATGGTGCTTTATAATAATCTTTCTGACTAAGAGAACTCACATCAAATATATTTATGGCGAAAACCAAACTAAGAATTGTAGGCTTTTAAGTAGTTGTTTCTCATTTTACGCTTAAAAGAGAATTTAGACTCGGCCTTCTTGATGTGATGATATTCCAGAGTTTAATGGTAAAAATAGCATAGGAATTAGCCATAAACTCGGTCCGGTGAGAAGGAATGTGAAAAAGTAAGGTTATGGTATGGAGGTTGAGTCTACTATCCTTTATTACGGTTCATCACTAACAACCATTTTTATCTAGACTTACAAACAATGCATCATTTAAAAAAATCCATCAACAAAATGAAAATAAAAGCCAGGATTCAAACCACTGCATTTTATCGGTAATTTACCGCCGAGAATCACCTTCCAGCCAGCTATTTATATCCGAACGCAAAAAGTAATACATCCCTATGGGAAATTAAAAATAAACTGCACGGGAAAAGTTTATTCTTGTTTTTATTTTCTTTTTTTAGCACAGTGAACTGTTTATGGTTCATGTTTCGAAGAATTCTGCCAAAGTTTGCGATACTTTTCAAGTTAAGAATCCGTATTGTTACAAATTGTGAGACTGCAAACTACAGTCCGACTTTCAATACTGTTTTCAATAACGGTAGGTATTTTTCAAAGACTGACTTTTGAATTTCAAACAGCGATAAACACTGCAAGAAATTCCGAAATGTATGAGATTGGTATGTGTTACCAATATACTCAAAACGGTTTTTTTTACTGTTCACCACTATCTCAACATGGTAATCATAAAATCAACCCATTCGTAGGGAAATTAATGTCATTATCAATCACTTTGTGTATTAGTGAGTATTCTCATTTTTCAAAAATGACATTTCGCACATATTAACCGACTTCAAAAAAAGGAGGAGGTTCTCAATTCGTCTTGAACGTTTTTTTTCTTTTTTTTTGTTATGTATGTTACCTCATTACTCGCAGATGGCTGGACCGATTTGGAAAAATCTTTGTTTATTTGAAAGGGTATACTTTCTAGTTGGTCCCATTGTCGTCACGTTTGGATCTGATGATGGGATCATGTAGAAATCGAGGGAACTCTTCAAATATTATAGGCACACCTATAGCGTTTTGGGTCTTTCTTATAGTACCTTGTGCAGTTGCTCTCGAAAAGCACCATTTGAGGAAGTGGAACTGATGATGAAGACCCCAGATGGCCACCGAAACTACTCAATAATAAGTATTTCGTGGATTGCGATTAGATTGCTTGAATATGGATGTTAAGCACTTTATGCTCTTTACAATGCATATGGTGAAGTAGAGCTGAGGGTAAATTACCAGGTAGAGAACTTCTCAAAAATTAACGGCTCTGCATCGGGAAAAGCAATATTTTGTAAAAGGTGATAAGTAGTTGACATTTTGGCTTTTGTAACTAGATAAATTACAAACCGACCCACTAAAAAGCGTGATTTTTTTTGCCTTTGCTATTTTAGTGTTTTTATATGGAAGTTGGCTCTATTTTTTGCAAAAAAAAAATGTTTATGAGTATATAATCCATTATATCTGCGTATTATATAAGCGAACCCACGACAATATCGTCAAATTATCCATACAACAAAATGAAAATAAAAAGGTAAATTCCTGTCTAGATTAACCCAAATACGGCCATTTTGGCGGTAATAACATAATTTTCTTGATGTTGACCACATTATCATCATTGCAGTATTATGCAAGCTATAATGTTATTATCATACTCTCCGTAATGTTTGCACCTAATGTTATCGTGGGAAATTATTATTATGATAGTAATAGCTTCGAGGTGAATTTCGTAGGTTGCTTATCATAAATGCCTTGATACTTTCTAACGATGTGCTTTTTTGTCATTTGAGTTATGGTGTAGGAAATTAATCTCTCAAAGACCGCCATTATTTACGTCAACCAGATGGTTGACGTAAATAAGGGTGGGCTATTATTGTAAGCGTAATCTGACCCCGGTCACAAACGATTTTAAGACTTATCTTTACCACAAATACAGTTTTAAATCGGTCGGGGTTTGGTGGCACAAATTTGTGCCAGCGGAGCTCAACTAATACCTGTTTACTGGCACGTTTTTGTGCCGCTGGCGCTCTAGAGGTTAATCTTAAGAAAGGAAAAATAAAAGATACAATAACTAGTAAGAAAATCTTTTCGGGTAATTCATACTTAATATTATAAATGCAAAAGTGTGTTCTTGACAGGCCTGTTGGTATAGTGGTCAGTGGCCCTGACTGCTATGCGCAAGGTCGTGGGTTCGATTCCCACCCAGGACAAATGTTTGTGTGATGAGCACGATCATTTGTTCTTTGTCTGGGTGTAATTTATCTTCTATACTTATAATAAATCTGTAGAGAGGTCAATTCTGTACATGAAATATATTTCCAAAATAACTATCAGGGGGTGATTAAGGATCGATACTCATGCCAAAAATGCAATCAGTTAAATTTTTGTCTGTCTGTCTGTCTGTCTGTCTGTCTGTCTGTCTGTCTGTCTGTATAACCGTTATAGAAACAAACTACTCCACGGATTTTAACGAAACTTGGTACAATTATTTTTCATACTCCTGAGCGGGTTATAGTATACTTTTCATCACGCTACAATCAATAGGAGCAGAGCAGTGAAGGGAAATGTTGGGAAAACGGGAGAAGTTACTCCATTTTTTAAGCTTCCGTCGCGTGTGCAACCTTAATGGTTAAAGCTACACAAATCATTTCATGACGGAAATGTTCTCCTTAAAATTATATAAAAAATATCCCACGACAGCATATGTCTAACTTTTATGGTTGACTCACAATAACACGTGTAACTCCCGATAGCTTAGCAGTTCGAAGCTTTCTGATTATAATATTTGTCTACTCTTACGTTTATAACACTCTCAGTCACCCCTAATTGAAAAAGAACTCCCGATAGCTTAGCAGTTCGAAGCTTTCTGATTATAATATTTGTCTACTCTTACGTTTATAACACTCTCAGTCACCCCTAATTGAAAAAGTTAACATTATTAACTGTTCCATAAAAAAATTGGCCAAGTGCGAGTCAGACTCGCCCATGAAGGGTTCCGTAGTAACTATAATATAATATGCAAATTTATTTGACGAAAAAAAAAACCTTACAAATTTCTTAAAACTAGCTTATTTACATTTTTTACAACTGCGCCAAATAAATTTGTTTTGAAAAAAAAAAACCTTACAAATTTCTTAAAACTGGCTTTTTTACATTTTTTACAACTGCGCCGAATAAATTTGTTTTTCATAGTGTTTGTATGAATTACAAAGTTATATTTGCGGTTTTAAAAAATATGCTGTATCTCAAAAACTGCTGAACTGATTTCGTTCAAACTAATTTTGGTTGAAAGTTTATATTAAGATCTACAGACATATATTTTTTTTAGATTTTTCACTCCATTATTATAGAAGTTAGAGGTTGTGTCCGCCACACACACATTTTACCAATTTGGAAGCTTATATCTTTTAAACGATTGACTTTATGGAAAAGTGGTTTTAGAAACCCCGATGTCGTTTTTAAAGAACTGTCTATAGATACCACACATGCATCGATTTCATGAAAAAAAATATTTTCAGGTTTAGTTCCATGTATGGGGAGCCCCCCTTTATTTTAAATATTTTTTAATTTTTTTCTCAAAATCGGAAAGCGGTTCACAGAATACATCTACCTATCAAGTTTCACATGTATAGTCCTAATAGTTTCGGAATAAATTTGCTGTGACAGACGGACGGACGGACAGACAGACAGACAGACAGACGGACAGACATGTCGAAACTATAAAGATTCCGTTTTTTGCCATTCGGCTACGAAACCGTAAAAAGAATCATATAAATCGGTATAGAAACACCAAAGTTATATATGAAATACGCTTATAATAATAAGCCATCGCGCGTGAATACTGAATCATGCTATAAGGATTATTTTTGAGAATCGGTCGCCGCGCTCGACGCGTCTCGCGGTCGAAGCGTTCTCTAGGTACTTAAGCCTCATGTGAACGTGATCTAAACAATATTACCAATACATTAACTTACGCTGACGGAGTCGCGGGCACAGCTATATTGTATCATTACGCTAAGGCCAATAGGAGCGGAGCGCCAATGAAGAATGCTTCAAAATCGGGGTTAAATTTAACGTTAGCCCAAAGTAACTATTCCACGCGGACGAAGTCGCGGGCAAAAGCTAGTCTATAATATGTATGTATTAAGAAATATATATGTATGTTTATCAGTTGTCTAGTACTCATACCACAAGCTCTGCTTAGTTTGGGACTAGATGGCGTTGTGTGAAAGTTGTGGAATATTATTATATATTATTATTTTGTCCTTCTTTCACGTTAAATTGGAGCAACGAATTGATGTGATTTTTGGATTGAAGTGAGTTGAAGGGATAACTGCCTTGTTGATCTAGTGGTCGCAAGCGACTGCTGAGCATGAAATATCGGGTTCGATGCGCGGGACGATCAAAAAGTATTATTGGGATTTTTTTTAAGAAATTTACCAGTAGCTCTTACTTTGGACGTTGGTGGTGTAATATCCCCGTGGCCCGGAAAGTACGTTAAGCTATTGGGTACTCATCATCGTCATTCTGGCTATGATTTGGACATCTTTGACAGTCGTAACGGGTAGTCAGAAGCCAGAAAATCTGTCAATAGACTGATCAAGGGGTAACGCGTTACCCAGCTACTGGGTTGTGGAGGTCAGACAATCAGTCACTGTCTCTATGTAAAACACTAGTATTCAGCTTCATTCAGTTAGACTGGAAGCTGATAGATAGATAAAACATTTATTTGGCACAACAACAGGAGACAAAATACAATTTACATAAAACACGTAAAACACAAAAAATAAAACGTACAGTTGGAACAAACATAATGAACATACATGAAACAAAAAAAAACATTTATACTACACCTGCTTGGAATGTACCTTGATACTTTATCAAATTTACGGTAGAAAGTACGTCATTGCATATCGAACAAATATGCGGGGAGAAAACGCATCTGAGCGGGAGAGAAAAGTGTATGAAAATCCATTTCTTACGTGGTTTTTCTTTTTTAATTTTGGGTAAGACTATGCGCCGGTAACCTAAATATCAAAAGCCAAAAAGTTTTTACAGTGAGTTTTTATCTCCAAGTTCGCAAAATGACACTGGCCACTAGCTGTGTGTTGGATGGTGTCGGGCTGGCAGTGCGACCCTGCGGCGGCAGGATAAACAATTTGAAAAAAGAACATGTGAAAATTGCAGACGCCATTGGCGCCATTTGTGAAAACAGTGTTACATTAAGCTTCACTAACTGCAACAATTTCAATATAAATTTCAATTAGTAAAGATTTAGTTTTTTATTTTCCTCGTAGGTGTAGTATAAAGCACTATGTATCACTCGAGAGAAAGTGCGATTCCCGATCTCGGGTGTTTTAAAGCCCTCGCCTACGGCTTGGGCTTCAAACGACACCCTCGACGGTAATCGGTCACTTTCTCCTCTCGGTGAACAATGTACTATTAAACGAGACGAGTGCGCTGTGTGTCTCGAGTTTGCACCAAATGGGTGTCCAGCTCAGCATGTGCCAGGTAGGAAATACCTAGCGCTGATATCCTGCTGGGTCCCTACAGTGACATACGGATGCCGAGTAGCGATGAGGCGAATGTATATGATGTATAATTGTGTAGTGTTCTGTGTGTTTAATTATTGTTAATAGGTACGAGTGGAATATAAAATAACTGTAAAAAATACAAATAAAAAATGTACATAAAGGGTGTGTGTGTGTGTGTGTGTTACATATCATTCAATATTATACTTAATGTAATAAATAAAACAACTAAGCGCATTTTTATAACTAAGGAACTATATTGTAATATATAATGGCCGTGTTAGAAATTGTCTCACCTAGTTGTTTCTGCGAGTCAATGAGATACTGCCGCAATCGACTTTTAAAGTGCCAAGGTGCTAAGATTTCTTATTGGAGGGGGAATATTGTTCCAGCATTTAGGATGCAGCGTACTTAAAACTGCCCCTGAATGCCGCTGTTTTCTGTGGTTCTGAAGACAATTTTTGAGAGCACTGTCTGATTGCGCATTCTCGTTTGTTTGCAATCCAGCTTAATTTATTGGAAAGATACATTGGCTGCTTACACTTAATAACCCCAAAAAGTAGGCACGCCAAGTATAGGTTACGACGTGATTTCATCTTAAGGATGGAGTATTTATTGAGGAATGGCGTTATGTGGCTTCTTGGTGGCACCGAGAAACAAAATCTGGTGCAGGCGTTTTGGACTCTATGGATCAATCGGTCAGTTCTTGCCAAGAGATGAGGACCGAAAACATTATCTGCATAGTTTAAATTTGATAGCACAAGCAACTCAACCAACTGGATCTGCAGCTCCTCTGATAAGTAAGGCCTTATTTAATACAAAACCTTAAGTCTGTAGAAACAGTTGCGAACTGCTTCTGCCACGTGCCCCTCATATCTTAACTCAGCATCCATCTTCAGACCCAGGTTACGTGCTTCACTAACAGGACTAACTGACTCACCCAATAGGGTAACATTCAGTATAGAGGGCAATGCACTGATTTAGTACTTGATTCCAATCTATATAATTATATATATTATATTTCGTTTTAGTGGGGTTAATTAAGTACCAAACCGTTTTCCTCAGCCCAACATGCTATCCTAGCGAGATCATCGTTTAGGTCCTTTAATGTGCTGTCGTAGTCCATGGGCTTGAATGAAATACATACCTGGACATCATCAGCATATTATACATATTTGGTACTTACATCGCTTAAGAGAATGTATTATATCGGCACAATACAAAATAAATATGATTGGCCCCAGTATTGAGCCTTGCGGAACTCCCCTATTAACGAAGGTGAGTTAAGTACCAAACCGTTTTCCTCAGCCCAACATGCTATCCTATCGAGATCATCGTTTAGGTCCTTTAATACGCGGTCGTAGTTACTGGGCTTGAATCTAAATCTATATAACTCAAAGGTGACTGACTGACTGACATAGTGATCTATCAACGCACAGCCCAAATCACTGGATGGATCGGACTGAAATTTGGCATGCAGATAGATGTTATGACGTAGGCATCCGCTAAGAAAGGATTTTGCGAAATTCCCACGGGATCGGGATTTACACGGGAAAAACTTCACACGGGAACGAAGTCGCGAGCAACTGCTAGTGAAATATATACCTGAACATCATCAGCATATACATATGTGGTACTTGCATTGCTTAAGAGAATGTATTATATCGGCACAATACAAAATAAATATGATTGGCCCCAGTATTGAACATTGCGGAACTCCTCTATTAACGAAGGTGAGTTGTGAGTGGTGAGTGGTGAGTAGTGAGATGAAGGAAGCCAACCCCAACACAGCTGGGAAAAAGCTAAGCAGATATGTTCGTTACCGTTTTTACACTCACATATTTGTGTGTACGTGACTGCTTTCGTGAAATAAAAGAATTTTCTGTTATTTATTGTATAAAAGGTAAGAAACATTGAATACAATTTTTAAAAGAAGAAAGCTTTTGTCTATCTTGTGGTGGAGGAATTTCTATATAAACTAATAAAATACATTTGAACACATTTGCAACAAGTTTTAAGAATCCAAACAAAATATCGAGATTTCTCCATACCTCGAAAAACACGGTAAGAAATTAGTCCCAGCTTTCATTAGTAAATCTTTATCGTTACGGATCTTCACAAACCAAACTACTTGTGGTGATGAGATAGACATAGTCGCTAAATGTAAAACGCTAAACAGATGAATCTATTTCATAAATTACTTTACGGTCATATTAAATTAGACGATACTGGTGTTTCCCTGAGAAGAAACACCGAAAAATTTCAAAGATTAAAGTGTCTTTTAAATTTCATACTATCCGTACTGGCCAAATTACATAAGTTCATTCCTTATAACTTTGTCCATCAATAAAAATACAGACATATTTTCCATAATAAGGTTTAGATTTTTAATTAAACCCAACTGTCAAACTTTCAAGCTTCTACTGACTACTCCGTAATCAAAATACTCTTTACGGAGTAATCCTTAAAGACTATTCTGATGACTGCCACTTTTTGAGTAAACTGTTCATACGGACACCACACACCAGGATTCCTATATTTTTGAACTAGTCGCTGGTGATAAAGCTGCATTTAATATAAATTACCGACGCTTTTACATCTAATATTTGCATGGCGCACGGTATTTCAAAACGATTTTTCGTAAACTATCGTAAATTTATATTAAAGCCGATATCGTATACCGTAATATACCGACAAATAAACGTATAATTTCCAGCTAATTACACGTTTCGGTATTAAGGTCACTTATCGGAAACTTGTTAGCGTGTACAAAGTGTGGTTCGCTCGCTTTTGTCACTAAATAGGTGAGAACAGAAGGGAGGCACTATACATGGTCATAGAGACCGGGCTGAGAAGTATTACCACTCCATTCTCAAATTAATTCAAAACAAAATAATCAAAAAAACCATTAGGTACAATAAATTAAAAATATTGAATTATAAAAACTAAAAAGAACATTCTTGGTCAAATAGTATGAAACTGAAAAATTAGAAAAATATTAAAGAGAAAATCTTTTATTGTTAACGTCACAAAAGGAAAAATACGTGCCCTATATGTTTTAACTTTTTAGAAACTGCTAAGATAAGATAAGATTTCTTTATTTGCTCTAAACATGTGTACATATACAGAATAAAAACGCATGTGAGATAACATAAAAATGCAAATGTTTTAAATAATCAATTTTACAATTTTAATTTAAAGCCAATCATATAAGTTTATAGAGATTAGCAATAATTAAAAAATAAATTTCAAAACTGTACATCATTAAAATAAAAATATTAAATATCGAAATATACACAACAAAACAAAATAAAAGTAAAAAAATATATTATATGTCAAAAGTAAAAAATAAAATATAGTCAAATTGTAAATGATAAAAATATAATTATCAGAAGTATACATGTCAAGATTAATAAAATACAATTTTAATTCAATCTACATATATCACAGTGAATTGTTCTGCAAGATATTAATTAATATGATAATACGCTTTATCCGTATAGGACCGTAGTTACAGAGGTCACAAAGCAAGCCTTTGACTTGGTCCAAACAAAATCAAACAACTACTGTCTTCGAGATCAGTTTATCACTGACGCTTTTCGATCCGTATTAATTTCATAACTGAATGGTAAATCTCAGATCAAGTTCCATGTCTATGGCTCCATAAAATTAACGCATATACAGACACGATTCACGTACAGCGTGTACAAAAGCATTCATTTTCTTGTACACCTACCACAATGTGTTTTTTTTTTCAACCCAAAGGTTGACTGATAGAAAATGCCTTGTTGCATTAAGTCCACCCATGTAACACCATCGTACATAAAGTTTAAATAAATAAATTTGCGACTGCCATTACATACATAAATGCATAAGTGTCTATGTGTCTGTTTTCGCTTGTTGTATAGAGTTGGTATTCTGTATCAATCTGTTTCATGTCGATACGGGTATTTATTGTGATACAAGTTTATGTTTATTCTAGTCGAGTAATACCATACTCGTATGTGAATATTTAGTGGAAAAAGTGTCTGACAAAGTATAGGTTCTTGTAAAGACTTATTTGTAAGTTCTATTATTCTTTCAGGCGTAGATAGTTATATCGACCACTAAGTAATAGTGATTCTTTTTCAGATATATGGTACTTTTCTATTATGTACTTAATGTGTGGCCAACTTAGAGGTCGTTTTCTTAATAAACACATATTTTTTCTCTTACAATACCAATGATTTTATTTTATTATCCGTAGGCTCGCGTTTGATCAATTTGTCAACTGAAGGTTATAGGAACAAAACAAGAATATACCACATAAATATACTTTGTGTACTTTTTGTGTTCTTACTGTTTCGTAACTTTCTTTAACATATTGCATCTTATTCTTATTAGCTGATGGCCACGATTTTGAAAGCGTAGCGTTTTCGCAAATATTCTGGAGATAAAAAGTGCTGTGCCTGTGTACTTTTTTTAGACTATGATCTATCTCTGGGTCAAGTTCTATCTAAATCCGTTTAGTATTTTTTGCGTGATTATGTAACAAAAACATCTGAACATTCGCATTTAAAATATCAGACAGAGCACAATTTAATTTAAATCAATAATGAATTCTGAACATCAATGACATTGATGATAATTATGAATATTTATATTTTCGTACCACTGAATTTGATTTTTATATAAACCCTTCTAATGAATTAGGTTTCTTTTTACATATTTATAATACATATTTAAATTACTAGTGTATATAATTTAAACCTATGTACATAAAAAAAGAACTTAAACGTCGAACGTTTCAATCGCTATCGTCTGGAACCAGAGGGCTGGCTCGTTTTTTGCCCAAAGAATTGGTAATAATCAACATGTATATATTATCATTTATTTCATTATTATTTTTAATACATCCGTAAATTATAAATACTTGTGTCGCAATCACATGTGTAGCTATTGCTTAGATATTGTGTTTTATTTTTTTAAATTTTATATGTAGTCCTTAGTTCCATTTCATTTGTATAGGTACAATATTATCTCTATTAAGGCACTCTCACTTCTAATTTTAACTCAATGGGGACAACGGGCATAATTTGAAAAGCATATATTACAAGAAATTAACGGGGACAGCGTACGGGGACAACGGGAATTAATTTTAATTATTTTATTAAATTCCCTTTGTCCCCTTTAACGGGGACACGGACTACGGGGACAACGGGAATACACCAAAATATAAGCGTTACCATATATGAGGCAATGCTACCAGTCTTCTGGCACGTTTCCGGGCGACAGCGATGTGGAGGAGTACTTCGACGCCTCTTTTGGTAGGTACGTAGATTCTGAAAGCCTTGGATGTTTCAGAATATCCTACGAACATGCCTCTTTTTTGTCAGGTGGGAAAATCATCGAATGACTTCTCCCGCTCTGGGTTAAGCGGAAGGGTATGTCATACTTCTACTGACTAAAAACCCACCCTGTTCCTTCAGCTGCCCTTAACTTCCGGGGCCGCGGTATCTCGTTAAAACATTCCCGCAACCCCGGCAGTACTTCGACGCCTAAGTTTATTTTTGTCTTTCGTTTCTAAAATGTATCTGCATATGTTATTTGTAGTTATTTGTATCTATTATATGATATATATCCTTCCTTCATGAATATTATATACTGATCTCTTCAAAGTGTCCAATCATCCTTAATATTATATTATTACTGATCCAACTTAAATATCTTTTGTGGATAACTGTTATATTAATAATTATAGATAAGTACCCATTGAAGAATTGCATGCTGTTGTTATCCCTAATAATAAATAAATAAATAAATGTAATCGAATCATAGTTACTGCTACATTTGTAATTTGGTACAGTCTTCTGTACTCTATACCCTATTGTAAGCAATAATGTGATCAAAGCTTCGTCTCGCTTTCCTAGATGTACTCTTTTCACTCTTGCCTAAAAACTCCGAGTTTGTAGCTACCAGGAACACACGAAAACTCTGACAGGGATTTCTTCTCCCTTGCCGTTTCATCACCTGCTTAGCCTTTCCCAACTATGTTCGGGGTCAGCTTCCAGTCTATATGGATGCCACAGAGTACTAGTATTTTATATGAAGCGACTACATATCTGATACCCACATCTCAGTAGCTGGGAAACGTACGAAACTCAAGTGGCTTCCTATACGTCTTCGCCGGAACTTACACATCTTGTCTCTGCTCTACAGTATTCTGTTCAATCCTAAGACCCCCTCTTATCTTAAAGAACGTTTTAAGTTCCTCCATAACACACATGCCAAATTTCTGAGGTCATCGGAAAACTTGTGGCTAGAGGTACCGAGTCACTCCACCAATTTCTTTGGTAAGTCGTTCGCAGCTCAAGCAGTACGACTGTGGAATACTCTTCCCGTGTCACTAAGACAAGCACAAACCCTTCCTTCTTTCGAAAATATGGTAAAAATTTTCTATCTCTCTCTTTAATTTGTTACTATTTTTTTATATAACTCAGCTTTGTTCTTTTTATGTATATATATGTATATGTGTATTGAGTATGTAGGTTATTACTTATTTATTGTATATAAGTGAATAGTACACCATGGACTACCCGCGTATTTATTTTCTCCTGCTGTGTCAAATCCATCCAAAGGTTGTGTGTAAAAGATCGCTTTTAGCGATAAGACCGCCCATTGTAACACCCATTGTAGTTTTTTAAGTCCTTATTTAATTCTGTTATGGTGTACAATAAAGAGTATATCTATCTATCTAACACCAGTGACAGATTTTAAATAAATACAACGTTTAATTCTTCAAAGGGTATATGTACATAATGTTTTCGTTTATGTAATTAAGTCGACAAATTATTGGGTGAGCTACAGTCCTGCGAGCTAAGTTGCTGGGCAACTTGTATTAAGGAGAGACAGTTTGCCTCCCTGGTTGGTGGTTTACAAAATTAAATTAAATTATTAACTAACCCAGATTGTAAAAATAGGAAACCATATGAGCAGCGAAGAAACTGTGTGCTCTGGCGTCCTACAAGGTAGTGTTCTTGGCCCCACCTTATTCTTAATCTACATTAAGGAGCTCTGCAGACTCAATATACCAAATTGGAAACTTTTAGTCTACGCAGATGATACGGCAATAATTGTTCAAGGAAGAGACTGGCTTGAGACCCGCTCACATGCAGAATTCGCATTACGAATGGTTTCTGACTGGCTATCGAATAAAATGCTTACTCTGAACATGGATAAAACTCAATTTATTACATTTGCTCCACGTATAGCTTCTCAACCAGCTTCTCCTTTCGCTTTGATTATCTACAATTATCTTTCCGCAATTAATAATAACTGCTGTTGCAAATCTATCTCACGGACAAATAGTATAAAATACTTAGGCGTAACAGTTGATAGCACTAAGTCCTGGAACGATCACATTGGTTCATTAGTTGCACGAGTTAGGAAACTGATATTTGTGTTTAAAAATTAAGATCCTCAGCGGACTTTCCTACGCTTAAGACAATTTACTATGCACTGGCCAACTCCATCCTGAACTATTGTATAACCGCATGGGGTAGTTCAGGAATTTTTTTAATGCTTTGTTTAGAAAGAGCGCATCGAGTGGTTCTTAAAGTCATGTCACACAAACCAGTTCGTTTTCCAACTGAGGAATTATATGCACTGTTGCAAGTACCTAGGGTAAGACACAGATTCCTTCTGAACTTAATTTTAAGAAAACATACTGAATTTAGTTTCGCCCACAGCTTTAGCAGCCAGAGTAGGCGGAAACATAGACCTGTTAAAGTCTGCCCAGTAGTACTAGCTAGCATCGTAATAGTTAGACGACAATACATCTTCACAAGCCCAATTTTGTATAACAAAATAAATGAAATTTTGAACATTTACCCCCTTTTTTCACGCGAATGTAAATCAAAAACACATAAGTGGCTCAATTCTTTGACTTATGAAGAGCTTGAAGATGTTGTGAAAATCTAAAAAAAGGCAGAAAAAAGTGGAAACGTGCCTTTCATTCCTCACTGTCTTCCAAATCGTATAACTAAAAACATACGCACCTTCCTACCTTTACAGATTTACAAATTCACTCACACGCCTACACATAAATACACTACACTTACATTCCACGCATATACACATTGATTCATTTCAATATCTAAAACATGTATTTTTGTTACTTTTCCTTTTTTGTTAATTCATGGAACGCTGTAGTCTCCCCTCTTGGAGGTGGGCGCTAATGGTCGCGACACAGTATTTCATACTAATGCGATTGTTAACGTACACAAACTTTCGTAAACTGTTTTTTGTTCCAATAAATATTTGTATTTGTAACTAATGATTTTCTGGCTTCTGAACAGCCGAGAGCAACGGCTTCACTTGCTTTTCGAGGCACGGAAGAATCTCAATAAGTTAAGATGGATCCACAGACTGACCTCAGTAAGCGTTGCTTAACGTCTCTCTCTCTTTCTCTCTCTCTCTCTCTCTCTCTCTCTCTCTCTTTCTCTCTCATTGTTTTTATTAGTGTAAAACAATTTACTAA
This sequence comes from Tholera decimalis, assembly GCA_943138885.2. Taxonomy (NCBI): domain Eukaryota; kingdom Metazoa; phylum Arthropoda; class Insecta; order Lepidoptera; family Noctuidae; genus Tholera; species Tholera decimalis. The sequence goes on along the minus strand of OW964573.2, from coordinate 16,686,022 downwards.
ATTATTTTTAAGGCAAACATGAGAATACTGAACGTACACTATGACAGACAAAATGTTGAGTACGAAAATCTAGCCGAAAAAATATAATGTCAGACAAAAAATACCACAAAATAGCCGTCAGCTGCGTTCCCACAAAGAAACCACCGACACAGTTGTAAAAAACGTAGAACAAAAGGAATTTTTATAAAACAGTAACATCACACAGTACTTATAATGGAAACATTATGAGTACGTTTAATGAGCGGTGTTGAAATGAAAAAATATGCTCAACGGGCTGTATTTAAAAATATGATGAAGAACTAAAAGGTCACGAGGACTGAAAAGGGTAAAAGAGTTATTTGATAACTTGTTAATTATAGCCGACGGGCAGTCTGTGTACTAAATACAACTCAAAATTTAGACATGCTTTGTTTCGTTGTATTGAAGACTTCGTGGCATTAAACAAACCAGTTGCACTTAAATTCAAAGCCATCATTTCAATGAAACCGTTAACAGGAACTTTTGAATTGAAAAGGAAGCGGCCAGTCTGGACGCTGAACTAGCTACGTAGTTACCTATTTATACTATAGCATAGACCTCTACAAAAGAGCGAATAACGTTGTTTTTATAAATCATACACACATATATATTGACAGACCAATCTAGAAAGAAGAAGAACCAAAGAAAAAGTATTAATTGACACAGAAAGGACATGCATGCAGATTAAAAACTTAGGTGTGATTTAATTATTGGTGTACAATAAAGTATATTCTATCCGTCTTATATATAGTATTTGTAGTAGGTTTTTTTTATTGTTAATAGGTCCGCGTTTGACCACCATCTCACCTGATGGTAAGTGATGATGTGGTCGAAGATGGAGCACGCTTACCTAAAAGTTACCTATTCACTCTTGACTTAAAGACCTCCGTTATAGCTATCTGTAAACACAGACTCTGGCAGGGAATTCCACTCCTTAGCCGTACTTAAATTATGTTAGTTAGGGCAAGGATTTTAAAATTAACATTTAACGAAAAGGAAAAGTCATATGGACGTCGTGGCCGTGGCAAAAAGGTTCCCACTTAGCATTATGCTGTACCATGGGCGTATCCATGGTACAGCATAATGTTTTTCAATTGTCTCCTAAAAACACCCTGACTTCGGCAATTACTAAACCTTTTCCGTGGGTCTGATATTATTAAGCCACGAGCTAGTCACAATGAAGTCTACAAACATCATAATTAGTACAATCAATAAAAAAAAATTACTACTAGAACCTTTATGTATTTAAAAAATATTCACAATTTTAGAAAGTACATGTTAAATCCATACCCGATAAAAATAAACAAATATTAAATCTATCCTATTACATTGGTATTATAAATGAGAAAGTTTGCATGAATTTTTAGATCAATATACGTATGAATATTTATGGACAGATTTTAATTACTTTTTTCTCGTTTTCTAAATAATTATCTTTGGTGAAATTTCTCTGCAATATATCGTAATGGCGAGGCTATTTAAAAATAAACCGTTGCAGCTAAAAACGTACAATACTTTCTGACGGCGCCCGATCATGCAACAAGGATTTACATACCTATGCAGCTCAACCAACCCAGGAACATTTATTGAACCAGGTTTTCCCAAGAATGTATCAAAACATGGACCAACATTTTAAGTGACCATAAATTGAAATTGAAAAACATTTATTCGGAGCTACATACAATAGCAAATAATAAACATATAAAAATAAGGCAAAGAATTCGCTGAGCATGTCCACACCGAAAGGGTTGCCAACTCAGCATTTGCTGGGCGAAAGAGACCTAGCGCTGGTTTTCAGTTGACACACAGCAGTGACACACGGACGAGGGTAAATAAAATAATGTGTAGTTTCAAATACATAGATGTCCTTATCTCGTTTTAACAGCCAAAAGACATCCACTACAACATATAGGCCACTCCCAAGCATCGATATTATCTCTCATGTTATGGTCTTCTCATGAGATTCCTACGGCATAACCTGGTCATGGCATGGACTAAATAGTATATTTATTTGAGGAGCAATGTCCTCTGCCCACTAACAATCTTCGTTCTTCTGCCAATATCATAATTTCTGATATCTTCTGATATCATAACTTCTGATATTTACAAAATATTTTATTTTCGTTCTTAATATTTTTTACGAGAGTTGATGATTAGAGACTTAATTTCTTTTTTCCCAACTGCAAAGGAAGGGTAATGTTTTTGTAAAGAGGACTAGCAATTTGTGTAAAATCCACCCCTCCAATTATGCTAAATATGCTTGTATCTGGAGTGGGTTCACGGCAATAATGTAATGGTTCGAACTCGCGCCCTCTCAATCACAAGACTTAGTCATTATTGACGCTCAATTACTATTTAAGCAAATAATACCTGTATTAGGAAACTCTGCTTAACCATAATTCAAGATAATTCTGTAATAATAATTTGATATTTCAAACTATGATAATTCGATTACGTAATTCGATCCCAAACAGTTTTGTACCTTCTACGGTAATTGTAGTTTTCACTAGAGCCTTTGGTCACTAAGACAAATTATAAAGCCAAATCTACATAGATTCATCCGGATGCATTCTAACGTAATGTAATTTAATAGCCTTGATCACAGCTTCGCTTGCAAAGCCGAGTGTGGACTAAAACCCAAAGCCCAACTGGAATACAAGTGGCTCTCGTGTTAGAAGGACACTCGCTGCTAGACAAAGGGTCCTGTGCTGGTGTGAAATATGTTTGAACTAACAGCCGCGCGGGCTTCGCTCCCGATAAAAAGATAACCCTCTTCTTTTGCACTTGGGTAAAAGTAGCATATAAGCTTCAAGCCATACAAAATTTCATCCAAATCCACCTTGTACTTTCGAAGATTAGTGCATTTAAACTTTCCATTTTCAACCGACGACAAAAAGAGGAGGTTATCAATTCGACGCGTATATTTTTTTTTTTTTTTTTTTTTTTTAATGTATGATCATCGATTACTCGAAGACGGCTGAACCGATTTGGAAAATTCTTTTTTTGATTGAAAGGGTATACTTCGATACTGGTCCCATTTTCATAAACGTCAGGATCTGATGATGGGATCCTGGAGAAATCGAGGGAACTCTTCAAATATTATAGGCACACCTATGTCGTTTTGGGTATTTATTATAGTAACTTGTGCAGTTGCTCTCAAAAAGTACCATTTGAGGAAGTGGAACTGATGATGAAGACCACAGATGGCCGCCGAAACTACTCAATAATAAGTATTGAGTGGATTGCGATTCGATTACTTGAATATGGATGTTACGCACTTTATGCTCGTCACAATGCATATGGTGATGTAGAGCTGATGGTGAAGTACCAGGAGAACTCCTCAACAATTAACGGCCCAGCATTGGGAAAAGCAATATTTTGTAAAAGGTTATAAGTAGTTGATAATTAGGCTCTTGTAACTAGGTAAATTAAAAATAGACCAACTAAAAAGAGTGAAATAAAAACTTTTTACCAAAAAATTAAACCGACTCCCAAAAAACACTGCAAAGTGAAAAATAACTTTAACTTCGGAAGTCGGTGCCAAAAACGAAAATACAAAACTAAAGACACCGACTACCGAAATTAAAGTTATTTTTCACTTTGCAGTGTTTTTTGGGAGTCGGTTTAATTTTTTGGTAAAAGTTTTTATATAATATTAGTATAGATTTCATTTCTCCAAATACTACGATGCTTTTTAATTATCCCTTATAATGATAAAACTAAGGAGTGAAATTCCCTGCCGGGGTCAGTATTTCCTGATAGCTATAACTATCTTTTATCCTTCTTTATTCTTCAAGTCAAGAGTGAATAGGTTATTTCTATAGGTAAGCGTGCTTCATCATAGACCGCATCATCACTTACCATCAGGTGAGATAGTGGTCAAACGCAAGCCTATCATCATTAAAAAATATACTAGCTGTGCCTGTGACATTGTCCGCGTGAATCTCAACCCTGTGGGAATACTAGATTGAAAGTTTAAAAATTTGGTAAAGAAATCGCCTCTATCTTGCAATGAAAGTCCCATACAAGTCAGTTCAACTGTTCCAGAGGTTAGCCAGTTTTTTTTACTTACTATCAGGTGAGATAGTGATCAAACGCGAGCCTATTGTGAATTTAGTTTAGTTTAGTTTAGTTGTGGATACCTTCCCGACATACATTTATACACATGAATTTTATTCATATGTACATATACAACATTAATGCACATCCGGAAATTAGTTTGTTCAGAATGAATGAATTGATTTTTATCGTTTTAATATCGATAATTTTTATTCCAAAGCAATTAAATCTACGTAAATTACAAATTACACTTTCGCTGTATAGTAAAAACAAACTAACTATGGACCGTAAATTAAAGTAGTAACTTTTTAAATACAGGTTTATATAAATTCCGTCATTCAGTACACATTACAGAAAAATGAAACTCATTTAAAGGAAGTTAAAGTCTTAAAGAAAACTAAAAATTCACAGTCTGTATTATGATGTTAACATAATTTTCTAATTGGGTTGTTTGATTACGATACATGTTGTATATGACATGGTATGGTATCGTGTCTGTAAAAATCTGAACACTAACATAATCACACTAACTAATATTATGATCCGAGGTTTATTTAAAAATTGATGATTCAAATACATTGGTATCTAATAAACGTTATAACAGCCGTACATAGCATGGTTTTGGCTGAAATTTTTATTTCATTGACAGCTAATACATTTAGTCAGTGCTCTGAAAGTGTAGCAAATAGTCTTCTCAAAGGTATCTTTTTACCCAGTAACAGGTTTGTTACTGCAGGTAATAAAGACACTAGTTATATGCAAAATGTACTCAGCTTCATCGCTTGAAAAAGCTAAGCAGACGCGATACTTTTAGCATCGCGCATATATTCAGAGTGCAGTAATGTAATTCATACAGACAAGTTGCATAGGTGCATGCTTCTTGAAGCGGTAAAACACGTATGTATACATAAAATATGTACTTGTTTAAATATTAAATATAATATATAAGACAACACTTTACTAAATACCTCTCTCTCACCCTCGAGCATCTTCAAGAGATGTTGAACAGAAATCAACATCTCAATAAAGTAGCTTCAAAACAATAAATTCGAGCCAATAGGCGAACAAATGTGTGTATTTCTTTTGCCCAAGACCTCATTTTTATTGAGCTTGGCAAAACACGTATACTTCTTCTAAATATGTCATTATTCTTCTATGTCACATTCGAGATCCTTGAGATCATCGGAAATTCGCATGCATTCCACTTCTTTCTTTGATAAATCTTTTACTATACAAGCAGCTCGTTTGTGTAATGCATTACCCATTGAAGTGAGGCGTGCTCAAACACTACCAGCGTTCAAAAGAATGGTGAAGGAGCATTACCTCTCCCTATAACTTGTCCCTTTCTTTCTCAGTTATACATGTAATATTTATTAGTATATAATTTTAGTATTGTATGTATTATATATTATTATGTTCAATTAATATTATGATATTTGTACACTGACAGCCCTTCATCTGTCTCCTTTAAGTTTGTCCATCCGAAGGTTGTCTGTAAGAGATCGCCTTGTGCGATAAGATCGCCCATTACACACTAGTTTAATTTTTTTGTATCCATATAAATATTGTAAGGTGTACAATAAATTATATAACAAATAAATAAATAACCAGTATTAACTCAAATTAAAATTTTTAACTTATTAAATATGGCGTCGAAATATTATACGCTTAGCTATTTACTGTCAATATATTTGGGTGTAATAAGACTGGACTACCGCGTTGTACAGCTTAACCTCTACACGAGGTAATCCATAGGAATTCATGTGATCCCTAGGCTGCTTGCCTATGGATAACACGAAGTACCCACTCTGTAAGATCAACAGAAGCGTCTCGAAAGATCTTTTAACTAGTGCGAAGCGCCATCGTTACATGGTGGACATCGCACCCATACGCACAAAACGTTTTGGGAATACCTTCATTGTGCGTACGGCTAAGGAGTGGAATTCCCTGCTGGAGTCTGTGTTTCCCGACAGCTACAACCTAGGAGTCTTTAAGTCAAGAGTGAATAGGTTACTTTTAGGTAAGCGTGCTCCAACTTCGATCACATCATCACTTACCATCAGGTGAGATAGTGGTCAAACGCGAACCAATTTTCAATAAAAAAAAATAGTTATGAGCACTCGAAACCCACGATACAAAAATTTTAATAAACCTACTTTTTAAAACGCATTCTTAAACACTTATCTACTACAAAGTCCAGTTAATAACCAGGCTTATTTGGTGCAGCGGTGAGAGACACAATAATGTCTAGAATTAAGTTTATTTTTATATTTAATATTGGGTGCCCTCTGTTCTGTGTAACTATATTTCTTTCTTTCATTTACTCATCAGAAGGCGTTTGCACGTTCCAAAGTGTTAAACTTTATAGACAAGAAGGAGCCAGAAACTGCTCGGTCACTCAGTCTCTGTTCGTAACCAGCTCAGTAGATATAAAAAATAAATATCCATCATCATTTAAGCCGCGTTTATAGATAGAACCTCATTTAATAAAAAAAAGATGGACTTATTAGATCTCAGTGGCGCATAGCAAATTGTCTGCATCAGCGAATCTCGTTTCTAACCATCAGCGTATTTTCCATTACTTATATTAGGGTACCGTTTCCGTAGGGCTATTACTAAGTCAGACAAATGGACAGGGGGTTTATTTGTCTGTCAGTTAGTTGTATTTCATATACCGTAATAGGTGAGCAATTTTAAATTTTCTCAAAGTGTGTACCTATTTCAAATGTTATGCTACCACAACTTTTATTGAAAAAAAAAAACTCAAGAAATTTTAGAAAAGAGCACTATTAGTTTTAAGTAATCATAGTTTAACGAATGTTAATTGTTGCTTCTAAGTATTTTACTTAATTATCAACTTCAGCACTGTATTTTATCGTCCATAATCGTCTCTAAATTGTATTTGAATTGTATACTGTGTAGAGAAAAATAAAATAAATAAATATTATGTCATAAGAAATTAATCATATTTCGCTTTTAATTGTAAATGATAAATATAATCAACTTTTTTACACAAACGAAAAACCGTTGTAGTTTAAGTTTACGATACAATTTTGATTGGTAAAAAAGAAAAAATGCTATGCCTATGTATATAATTCTTTTTTGAATTTTGCACTTACATATTCCGTATTGTTAAAATATCCTCGATATGCGAGTCTTACTCGTATTTGGTCGGGAATGTCAAAAATCGCATCTGCATAATATACTTATTTAAATCCCTGGTCATTCATTCATATCATCAGCTTAGTCTTATTTCCACTATAGGGATCGGCTTCTAGTCTATATGAATAAAGCTAAGTCTAAGCATTGAATATGGAATGACTTCTTATCTGACTTCAATTACCCAATTGCTGGGTAGTACGATTAAGTAATAGGTTAATTAATACATTACAATAGTTTGGGTAAGTCCCTAATCCCAGCCGCCGTGAAATTATTATATTATTTAACAGCAAAAAACAAAAATTATAATTATTTTTTGTTAAATATAAGTAATGGGAACGTATAATAAGACATTGTAACTATGTCATTTAAGGATAATCATATTTTTTACCGAGATTTTTAAGAGTAATAAAGTGTTGCCTTTTTCACTTTTAATCCAAAATGTTACTTAGAAAATGTTGATCTTAAAAGAATTAAATATTTTTTTATTAATTTCATTATAAAAATTGGTTAGAAATTAACTGAATTTCATTACTTACTTACATCTTAGTAGTCTTTACTATACCTACGTAAGATAGAGGTATAATGAAGACAAATATTAATAAGAAGTTATAATATATAAATGTATGTATGCGTATTTTATAAAATACCTACTTTGCATTCAATGCGAAAAAGTAATTCCTGATTTTTTTTTTTCAATATTCTAGTTCGTAATTTAAATAGATGTCATTCAACTTTGCACTATTTCAAAATTTTCAGACTTTTAAATACTAATGCTAAATATGTGACATAACTTAGTATAAAAACGGTATCAAACATTCGAACTTACCATAAAAGCTCGTGTAATTTTAATAAAGCTCACGATTCAAGAAAGTCTTGAAATAAAACTCCAACGAACTATTTAATGTAAAAAGAGCTTCTAAAACAAATTCAAGATTCCAACTTACCACTCAACACATTATCCGACACAGAAATACCTTGAATATTCAGCAAAAAATTCCTAACCAAACTTTTTTATTCACAAAACACTCGAAGTTGTCAAAACTTTTTCACTTGGAATTACCGTCACCTACTTTTGCGTCACTTAAAAAAAAAACACTTCTGTCACTTACACGTCACTTTTTACAGGAAGACTGTCGTAGTCGTCGCTACGCGAGTGCTACGAAAAGCGCTACGTGGACCCGCTACGAGCGCGCGTCTACGACTGTGCGTACACCCGGTTGCGCCCTCTAGCGGCCATTTCCAGAACTTATCTGCGTCCGATTTCACACACGATTTTTTTCAAAGTTTTTTTTTACTTTATTGATACATCAACCCTTCGGGAAAATTGAAGGAAACCAAATAGTGTTTGCGGATCATCGAATGAGGTGGCGGGGTGGCTTGCGTTAAGCGTTTGACACGTTTCGACGCCGTCGGTACGAAGATTTTCCGAAGAATCGTCGAACGAACGAAATAGGATGGAAAACGCAATGTACCGGGTTCTTTACATGAGGGATTGATATACAATCTCTATCATTCTTACTTCTGAATTAAACAAGTCGCTAAGCTTCTTAATTAAATCATTAAAATACAATTGGTAAAGAAAATGTCACAATAGCCATTTCATTTTGAAAGATAAATGAGAATTTTACAACATAGTAAGTATAGCTGTCCTCTTAATTGCATCCATTACTCTTTTTTCTTGGTAATAGATAACTAGGTTTTTCTTACCAATTTGTTCGCATAATGAACTAAACTAGACACTCATTTGTCATTGTTCCTCCACTTCAAAATTATAAATTTCTTTTTTTTTCACACCGCCTTCCGAAATTAAAATTATTTTTGGCTTTGTAGTGTTTTGATATGGAAGTCGGTTTTATTTTTTGCAAAAAAACTTTAGTCAGTAGAAGTCTGACACGCCCTTCCACTTAACCCAGAGCGGAAGAAGTTATTCGATGATTTTCCCACCCAAAACAAAAAGGATCAGACAGCAACCGAAATGAACCTTTATCTTGCAGCTATGAGGCATACACTTTGTTACTGACTTCAATAAAAGGAGTACTCCAACCAGATACCTATGTCCTTACTAAAACGAAATTAAATTATTGCATGTATGACTACTTTTGTACACTCTAGAGACAAAGCATGGCGCTATGCTTTTATGATTACTCAATGTATTACCAAATAAGAACTTATAATGTACCTATGTTTTACAAAAATAAATGACTCTGAATCTGAATCTAAACATCCAATGAAACTGTATTGAGAGCATTTTTCTTCTACAAATTAAATATCTTATCAAGTCTATTTTTTTGCTTTTTAGCGCAAAATTGTTTTTGTTTTGATGTTGCTTGATTTTTTAAAATATTTTTAGTAGTAGAGTACTTCTAACTGATCTTATGACATAGGGGCCAACCTTC